>BSBM01000360.1:3992500-6392500 GCA_027924585.1 Larix kaempferi
TAACACCAAATCCCTATTTAACCCCCTAACCCATATAAACTATTAAATAATGTTTTATATTATATCTCTCTCAGTCTCTCTCTCTCTCTCCCCCTCGCTAACCCCCCTCCTAGCCCCTTACCCCTAACTAACCCCCCTCCTAGCCCCTTACCCCTAACTAACCACCCCCCATCTCTAATCCCTAAGCCCCTAACACCAAATCCCTATTTAACTCCCTACCCCATAGAAACTATTAAATAACGTTTTGATGATTACAATAACGCTAGTGCATTTTTGCATGAAGAAATGCTCTCTCGTTTTGTGCAAGTAGGCGTTATTTAGCCGTGCACCAAACATATTAAATGCCTACGATTATTTTTAATATTCTCAAAACGTGATCACATTTTGTTTGTCCAGAACGCTAACGCATTTTGTCTGTACATAACGCGCACACGTTTTGTCTGTGCAAAAATTCTCCAAAATTTGTTTATACCCGAAATCCTGCATTTTCTCTTCCTCTTCCCGTCTCCCATACAGCAGGATACTTCACAATCACGGTTCAAGGCAATTAAGGAAGCTCAAGACACTCTATGTTCACAATCAACAAGCTTGAAGAGGATTCTACAGGTAGCATTTGGAATTGAGGATTCCACATTCACAGTTCGCAAGCTTCAAGAGGATTCTACATTCACAATTTCAAGCTCCAAGAGGAGAACTACATTCACAATTTCAATCTTCAAGGGGATTCTACATTCACAATGTCAAGCAAGCTTGATGAATCTATATAAACACAATTGAAGATGAATCTACATTCACTATTGAGCAAGCTTGAAGACTCTATATTCACAAATGAAGAATTTTCAATATTCACAAGTGAGGTAGAAACTTTACTTTCACATTTGAGCTAGATTGATGAATCTATATTCACAATTGAGGTAGTATCTATATTGACAATTGAACAAGCTTGAAGAACCCACGGGGGGTTCACTAGAGGGGCAATATCATATCACGTCCATTCATATTGGGGTTTTGAATACTCTTAAAAACCTCAAAAATATATTGCTTTGTATTAAGGGGTCAAGGGGGGTTTTTAATTTGACGTAGTAATATAAATATTGGGGGTTATTTTATTTGGGTGGGATGAGGAATAACCTCCAAATCATGGGATGTAATCATACCTCCAAATCATGGTCTCAATTCATACCTATATAAAACTTATGGAGCCTCCATTTTTATTTGATATTGCCTATAATGATCGTAAGTTTTGCATAAATCTGATAATAATGTACCAATGATAATATCGATGGAAGTCTCTTTGGAGTACTAGCCTTGAGCAATCCTCATTTAATAGATTATTTAGGCTTGGTTTGAATTGATGTTATATTGTTTTTCATATTTAAGTTAAGATATGTAGCTAATTGAGAGTCCCATAGTTGAACAATTGTATTGTATTTTTGTAGGCATTCGAGTAAAATATCTAAATATTCATTTTTTAGGTTGTGTTTTATGTGTGTATTGAGATTTAATCAAACCTTGCTCCATGACAACCAGGAAAAGTGAGATCAATATTTCTTGGCTCACTAGAGCTAAGATGTTTTTTTTGATAGGAAGGTAGGGGAGTCCATCCATGAAAGGGTTTCAATTTTAAATTTTTATGGAGTTTAATTTATTAAGATTATAGAAAACATGAGCTCTATATGGCTATAATTGTATTTACATAATATAAAATTGGTAGATTGGTAGGTTAGGGTGTGAAACATTTGAAATTTTCATCTTTTCTAAGCATTGCACTAACTAGTGGACTACCAATCTTTTACATTCTTTGTTATGTTGATCTCTTCAATGGGTTTCCTTTGACACATTTTGCCTTCCCCGGTACTATTTCGTTGGGTCTTCTACTATCCAATGCTACAGATTGATCAGTTGCCCCTACAAGGGCCTAGTGGGATCATTATTAGAATTATCCTATTATTTCTTTTAGCATATTGTTTGCTTATACTAATATATGTTAGGACTATTGTTTGTTAAAACTTTATAATATAATATAAAGGGGGTATTAAAATTGGGTTGATAAAAATGGATACCTACAATATCTGGTTAAACTAGGGGTTTTCTTAATTGGAAAAGCATATTGGGAGGGGGGTTCAACAATACAATTTTAGGAGGAATTTTCCAATATTTAGTGAAAATAAGGATATTCTTTAATATCATGTGAACGATCGTGCTATGTAACAAGTTCATTGAGTGAACCCCCCGTGGAAGAACCTATATTCACAATTGAGAAAGAATTTGGATATTTGAATAGTTGAGCACACCTCTAGAATCTATTTTCTTAGTATTGCTCATTGTGGTCATGGGGAATTCACGCAATCGAAAAAGGAAATCGGCAAGGAAAGAGAAGCCTCAAGAATCCATGCAAGAAGTTAGAGAAAAGAAAATATTGGACATGTGGAATCGAAGGCATTCCATGGAAACTCATCCAATTCCAACCGTAGATGATGCCACGGTCATTCCTACCCATCCACCTCAAGAAACACGAAGAAATTCACTAGAGGGGCCCTCAATTTCAACAACATTTGATGAACAAGCACCCAACATTTCAATTCTGACATCAAGTCAACCTCAGAATATGGTAGTGAATGACTTGTTGGGTAGTGGTTATACAAGCGATTAAGTTAGAGAGGCATTGAGTGGAGGATTTACAACGAAAGAAGCAAATTTTATGGAGACCGTCCAAGAGAATGAAAGACAAGAGGCTCCTATTGAAATGCCGAAGCATCCTGGTGATGTTGTACATGATCTAGTTCCAACACCCTTACCTCCATTAGCAATTGCACACCAAATAACTCCAAAACATATACAGGTAGATGAAATTCTCATTAGTTCACTTGAAGGTACATTGTCTAAACGTGCTATTGCTTATCAGACTCGACAAATACTTGATAACTTTTTTTATTCTAGATGTGATGGTGACAAGTGCAAATTATTTTGATCATTGTTAAAATCTAGGTCTATGGTTGTTGTTAGAAGAACGTTAAAGATAAAGATGACCAAAAAGTTAGAACCAATTTCTCATATTGTTAAAATTTTAGTAGATGCATTTAGTACAATTGGAAAGAAATCTCGCTCAAAAGATCGCAATGCAGCTCTTGGTGTGTTGTCTCAATCAGTCGTGAGCAAAAACACTAGCACACTTCGTTTTCTTAAACCTACATCCAAAATTATTAATTTGAATGTGAAGACACTTCGTAGGTATTATGTGAGAAGAGAAAAACTTGAAACCGGTGAAACAGATGTTTGGGCCTTCATTGGAAAATTGCCACACTCTGATATGAAGCTCATTGATGCGGTAAAGGGATTAGTGCAAGCATTTTGGCATGACAACACTAGACCCTCTTCCAACCAAAAATATGTATTAAAATTGAGTAGGGGTTCAAAGGATCGTGAGCCACACATTAAACATTTTCTTGATATGACACAAACATAATTATATGAGAAATTTAGGAATGAACATAACGAACTTGACTTGGGCCAAAGATCCTTTGAAAAATGAAAACCATGATATGTTAAAATAAACAAAATTCGTAACACATGTTGTTGTCGATACCACATTGAGTATGGTTACTATTATGACACATATACATATATTTTTCGTGTATTGCATAACACTCTTGTGCAGGAATGCTCAGCTACATTACCACCAATGCCATCTAGAGACTTTATTCATAGAATTTTGTGTAGCAGGCCAAACGATTGCACATTTTATCAATAAACTTGCATAGATGGGACATGCCCAGGGTGTGGTGGATTCGCATTATTGGAAAAATGCATACATGTGACCGATGAGCACGAACTTGGGAGGCAGGAAGTGAACTTGCAGTCATTCAAATATGCCAGGTATGATATTGATGGAGGGAACGAAAGAAAAAAAAATACAATTGTTCACTTCTAAGGTTGGTAATGAGCTATTGGATACTATTTTTTCTTCAGATTGCAATTTCATATGTAACAATCTATTGATATAATGTCTTTAATGTTGATCTACCAGGTACGGGTTTGCGACTTGATGGAGGAATTCTTTGAAAAGACACAACAATATGTAAAGCATGTGCATGTGGCTCGTTGGAAAGATGAACAGTTTAGAACGTGCAGGGATACATTTCCTATCGGGACTATCCTGTCAGTGGTCGATTTTGCGGAAAACTACACTCTTCAACCGCAAAATGAGATTCAGAGTCAATATTATCACTCGGACCAGGTCAGCCTAATGGTCCATATCACCTATAGACATGGGGCAGATAGTACTGAATACAACAGGGTTATATTGAAGGAGTATCACTTCTACATAAGTGATGACAGGTGTCACGACTTGGCTTTTGTACAACACAGCTTTCAAATGTTCTACAATCACTTGAAGGATAACAGTATACAGATGGAACAACGTTGGATTTGGTTTTACGATTGTGTAGGGCAATTCAAATCACAGTGGGCAATTGTCTTCCAATGGTTGTGTATGCTCCACAAAAGGCACAAGGTGCCACATATTTGAAACTATTTTGAGACCGGACATGGAAAAAGTGAACATGATGGAGCAGGTGCGTGCATAAAGACTGCATTACACAGGCAAGAAATGAAGTTCATAGATGGACCTATCATCTAAAATGCAAAAGCCATTGTTGAATGGTTTTCTTCAGTCATGGGGGAGGGAGCAAGAAGGCATGAAGATCACTCAACCAGGAAAGCACATGTGGTTAGATATTTTTGGGAGGTGGTGGATGTAGATCTTTCACAATTATCTGAGTGCAAGACCATCCATGGAACTCATGCATTTCATTCAGTTAGAACTTCGAAAAATGCTATACTTGAAATGTGGACAATGAAACTGTCATGTTTTTGTTCTCCATGCAGTAGTGGTGAATGGGACGAATGTGAATCCATGGATTGGGTTGATAGCTGAGACCATGTGTCACTCCCCATTGGTCGACGGATAGCTACACAATTATCCCAGTTGGAGGAGGACCAATCAAGTATTTCACCAGACTATGACCATATATCAGATCTCGTACAACCAGGTTCAATTAATATTTTTATATTTTTGACAACTAGTTGTGTCTAATTAGCTTTGTATATTTTTTATATTTTTGACAACTAGTTGTGTCTAATTAGTTGACTAAAACATTGGAACTATATTTTCTCCAAGGCGCATACACGCAGTGGTTTCCCTGAGACGTAATGCATGGTGCACTGACTATTGGCTGGCACGTTGCTTAGAGGGGAAGCAAACCCTAAATGTCCCATTGCGGGACTCTGAGGGAGTTGATTTTTCGATTGGTTCGATGGTTATAAAGGGAGAATATTTGAACCAGGTTTCCCTGTAATGTCCCCATCTTGACCCTATTGCATTAATATTGTAAATGATGTAAATATTGTTATTTATTCATGGTGAGGAGCTCAAGGCCAAGGCCCCGCCATTGATTTATCATTCTATGTATCGGCAATTAGAATAGATGCATATGGTTCTTGTGCTAGCCGTGCACAATGTAAATTTGGACATCATGTAAATATGCAATTTTAATGAAAAACCCACAACCAGCTATGCAATGCAACAAAGAGATGGGGCATGATATTACAAGGAATAGGGAGGAAAAATAACCAAACCCTTGAGCCATGGAGTCAATCCAGTGTCAATGAGAAAACCCATGAGATCCCAACTACCCATTTTGGCTTATGCCCCAATCATTAAATTCTTCCAAGAGTTGGTTGAGGCAGTGAATACCTTGGGAATGATGAGGTATGGCAGCCAATTTTGGGTATGGGCAAGCCATCAATCTGGGAATTCGATTTTTTGCTTGCAAGGCAAGAAATCACCCACATTTTGCCTTCCCAAGCCATTCGGGAACCACGGTCTTTCCTCTCACACGCAGCCTGGGGAGAACTGGGGTTTTTCCTTCACGTTTTCACCATTTCTCTGCATTCTTCCATGCCTGGGAACTTGTTTTTGGTTAGCACAGTGGCTGGGAGAAGAGAACCACGATTTTCTAGGGTTATAGAGGCCGTTTCTGCCCATGAAATGCCCATGGACGTTTTTCTAAAAACGATTATGCTCCTGGGGTTGTCTTCCCATTTTTCAATTTTCGTTTTGGGCTTTCCCACATTTTTCTGAACTAGTTGAAATCCCATCGTTGGGCATCCTACTGCAAAAACGCCCAGCACTTGCATTTCTAGCTGTTATGTCCCTCCCTGTTTAGTTTGAACCTGTGGGTAGGATATTCAAGAGTGGAAGAGGATAGATTTGGCTTGATGATCCCAATGAAGTATCCATAGCTCAATGGTTGAGCCACTAGCCTAGTAATTCACCTCTTTCCATCTCTTAGCAGCCTGAGAAACCCCACTGCTAATTGGCTTGGCTGATTCTGGTGTATCTTTGGCTATGTGAGAGCCTGCTTTCCCCTTTTCCTTGTGGAGATCATGCCCAGCTCGGGAGTGGCAGTGGTGCTGAGAGATTGAGGACCACACTGGCCTACGGTTGGGTGGAATGTTGCAGAAGCGTAGCTGGTTGCTCAGGGACTACTTGGTTTAAGATAATTATTCTCATTTGCTAACTTGATATTGCTTAATTGATGAATGACATGAAAATATGGAATGTATGATGGATGTGTAATTGAAATTACTTCCGTTGTGTTTTCTTAGAATTATACATTTCCATATGTCTTTTTATATTATGTGAATGCTTATTGCAAAGTTCATGGGGCTAGATGCCCAGCTTTAGCATCACGTTCTCTCTATCATGCTGGTATGATGGGAGGGGACATAACATTTTGGTATCAGAGCTAGTGGTTGCAGCATTGGGCCTTCATGGGCTACCTGTCACAACTTGCAGAGGTAAGTATACTTCCTGCCCAACATAGACTGTTAAGAAAAGTTTCAAATTTTCAAAATTTATCAAAAAACTTTCTATGTATCTATGAGTTTTCTGCCAAAAAAACTGAGCCGGTGGAAAAAATCGGTGAGTTCGTCCGCAACGGTGGGAGGACTCGGCAAGTTGTTCCACAACGTGGTAGGAAATCAATAAGTTCGCCGCAACTGCAGAAGAACTTAGCGAGTTGTTCCGCAACGGCTGAAGAACTCGGCAAGTTGGACCGAAGTTGCGGAAGTGCTCGGGGAAGGGAAGAAAAATTTCAAAAACTTTTCTAAGTATTTTTTGGCGTCCAAGAGAAATTTCGGAAGACCTTGGTGAGTTGCTCCGAAACAGCGGGAGAACTCGGCGAGTTGCTCCGAAACAGCGAGAGAACTCAGCAAGATGGTCCGAAACGGCGGAAGGTTTTTCTAATTATTTTTGGCGTATTTTCGGCGTCCAAGAGAAAATTTCGGAAGAACTCAGCAAGTCGCCTCGCAATGGCGGAAGGACTCGGCAAGTTGGTCCGCAACGGATCGGAAGGAAAAACTGAGTCTTTGACTGGAAGAACTTAGCGAGTTGGCCCGAAACAGGTCGGAAGAACTCGCTGAGTTGCTCCGAAGCCCCATTGACCCCCGTCGTCCCCCGGAGACAGTCATTGAAAGTGTGAAATGCACTCTTGGGATGAGGAGCACGGATTGCATAAAGGGTGGTGGAATTCTCAGCAAGAGAAATTGGTTGTGATATCCATTATGGAAGATGAAAGGGGAAATTCCTCACCTTAAAACTAATTCTGTTTATAGCATAAGAATTGCATATTGGAAAACAGCAAGAATGAATGATTGCATATATGTATATGTTGAATTGCTAATTCATGATAATATCATAGCTAATGATTGCTTGTATGCTTGGTAGGGAAGCCAAGGAAAGGATTAGCTATGATGTGGATGAGGAACTCCATGACAGAATGAGGAATTGGGAAGAATTCCTTAACTCCTCTCTCGCTATCGTATTTAATTACCGAAAAATTATGGCATAAGGATGCTGAAAATGCAAGAGAGTAATAGATTAAAAATAAATATTGCATGGTGCATGTGAAAATGTTTGTGCATGTATATGATATTACATCTTGGTAAAATAGTGAGGTTGTACATATGCAATGAGCCACTTAAGATAGTCATTGTGGCTGCTAATAAGTAGTTATGTTCGCATTGGTCTTAGGATCAAATACAACCGAAGCATGGCTGAAGATGTGGATGATGATTGTTGCATACGACCAACAACCGTATGAGGAAGGGATGGTGCAACAAATCTATGATCATGAGGTTGGAAAAAGGACTGTGTAGCCTTGGTAAGAGGCCAACTGATCAGGTAACATCAAGTGATGTAAATGACAGCCATGTAGGTAATGGTTATTGGTGCATAAATTGCATGAATGTTGAAAGAGGATTTGGTAAGATCCCTTCAACTACGTTTGAATTATGTTGAACGCATAGTACTCATAACTTAATGCAAGGTAGCATTGAGGAAATGTGCATTAAGATATTATTCACAATCTTGTGGTTATGCATTGAGTGAATACACATTAAAAGATTATGTGAGTGATGTAAATGTGCATGCATAGGTATAGGTGCACATGATGAGATGCATTGTGAGAATGCATGATTGTGATGTATGTTTCATTGCAATTAGATAATAGATGGAATGGTGAACTACTATCAATCTTAAGAGAAAGAGAATAATTGCATAAAATGATGAAATCAAACCATGCAACTCTAGTATGGTAATAATTCACAGGAAGTAGATTATTTTGGTGATATTAAAATGCTTCAGTGACTGTGGCAGCAATGAAATATTATATGCATAGAAACTTACAAAGCATTTGGTTGATTGAAGTTTCAGATTTCAGGTAGATTGTTTTGGGCATGGAAAATATGGATAAGTCCATGATGAAGATTGGAATCTACCGTGAACAAGAGCCAAACGATATAAGAACAGGCTCATGGCTAAGCAAATCAATTTCTGAAGACACATTGCAGGAAGACCAGGAGTGATGGTCTGCCAAATCCAAACTAGATGGGAAAGACCCCATGCTTTGAAAATGGGTTTCGGGTGAAATGCCATTGATAATGTCTCATCCAAACCGCATGTCGGTAAACCATGAAAGTGAGATGGTAAAGCTATGCCCAGAAGGCATGTGAGACACATCTGCAAAATTAATGAGTATTCTGTGACACTAGATAAGAACATGCATGTCTAAATTATTACGGTTAATATGCAGAGCACGCTCTATCTTATTTATATCATTGCAGACTGCTTGAGTATGATTAGGGCCTACATGGCGTACATTGGAAAAGGGGTGCACACCTTTTCTGGTGCTGGGTCATGATAGGGTTTTCAATATTGACTACACCCTAAGGGAATGGATGCATTCATGGTGTTTCAATACTTGGTAGTGAATGATATGGAATGTGGTTAAGAATTGAACAGCAATACTGATGAGCTTGCTTATCCTTCTTGTATTGTCAGCCTACACAGATGAAGATTGATACTGCACATTAAAGGGAAAAGTGAAGAAGGGTATGCAAAGGGACTGTATGGGAATTGGAAAACTTTCTATGCTCAAGTGAAATATTACCATAAGGGATGGACAGGCCCGAAGAGCTGTGTAATCAGAGAAGGTATCATCCTTGTGTGAGTAGGGGTCATGTTAACCTGCAGTCAAGAAAGTCACCTATAAAGTTCCTAAAAGGAACCACCGATTTGCAAAAGAGAAGGAGTGGCGTCCTTGTATAAATGAAGAGTTGATGTGTGTGAAGGGTTATGGTGCAAGAAGGTGTGGTGACATTGGTAAAGGCATAAAATCTCTACTGGGACAATAGTGGGAGGGCGGGCGCCGAGGACTGACTAAAACTTCTACAGTGCATAGACCATCATCAGACCTTCTCTCTCTGTATTTGTATAGTTCCTCTCTGAAGATGACAACTTCCGACTCGCAAAAGCAATGGGGTGATCCAGATCCCCTTCCCCTGGTTGCGCGAGCACTAATCCCAGCACTATCGAAGAGGCATCGACGTGGACATGGAATTCCTTGCTCCAGTTCGGAAATACCAGTATCGGCACTGAAGCCATCTTAGCCTTCAGCGTTTCAAAACTAACTTGACCTCTAGGACTCCACTGAAATACTGCATCTTTCTTCAGCAACTTCTCCATAGGGGTCGTGATCGCTGCATACCCCTGGATGAACTTGCGATAATACCCATTGTGTCCCTGTGAAGATGCTCACAGTAGATCCAAAGAGATGATGTAAACCTCACAATGAAAGAATTTAGGAATGACAAGAAGAAGAATAGAGCATAAGAACACAGATCCAAAGGAGCTCAGATAGAGGAAGAATAATTACACATGTTACATTAATCTGAATAGTTAATAGGTAAATATACAATGCTCAGGATTCAAATACACTAGGTGTAATTCGAATTAGTCTGCATGGACAGATCTATAATCAGTGGAGTGTCATCAAGTCATAACTAGGAGTCCAACTCATCATCAGTGAAGTCATCAATGCACAAGTAAAAGTCAGCCAGAAGTCAAACTGAGTCTAAATGAATGTGGTAGGCGTAGCTGGCACATGGAAGCACTGATGTAGTGAAGGAGGCTCAGTGGAGGGCGCTCATGGAGCTAACTAGAGTCAGAACAGGTTATCTAGTCACACCGAAGGTCCATCGGAGTGATAAGGTCAGTAAAGAGTGAGTCAAGCCTAAAATCAGGGAGAGAACTCTTGTTAACTGAACATAACTGGACTGGTAGGTGAAGAAGTGTGCCTCTCTCATGCAGTAGGTGAAAAGCGGGCACACTAGGCACTAGGAGGGATGAAACTAATCAGGAAGAAGCTCCGGGGGCAAGCTAACTGAGGTCTAGGTGATGGTACTGATGACTGGAAATGCATGCAAAATGCATGCAAACCCTAGAATGCATGCAAACCCTAAAAGTGCATGCAAACCCTAAAAGACTGAAAATGAAAATGACTGAAAATATAGTAGGACCAGGATGGAGTATAGGAATATCCTAACAGTCCCAATGTTGCTCTCAACTGCTTGACATTCGTTGGCAGTGTTAAACACAGAATGAGCGCAATCTTTGTTGGGTCGAATAACAATGGCTGCTTGCATAGAATGTGATCCAATAATATCCCGAATGGTGCACAGAAGATGCACTTTTTCAAGTTCAGCAATATCTAATGCTGTCGACAATGCTCCAACATCAATTGTAGATTTTCAAGATGGTCGCTGATCAAGCCATAGAATGTCCAGTCATCCATGTACACCTGCAAAAACTTCTGAATGAAATCCCCGAAGGCAGCAACGACTACTCGAGAGAATATCACCGGTGCATTCTTCAACCCAAACGGCATTACTGTATATTGAAAACAACCCCATTCTATCACAAAGGTTGTCTTGTGGTTGTCTTCTTTCGCAATTCTGATATGATGATAGCTAGAGAACCCATTTGTGAAAGAATACATCTCTCATCCACCCACGCCTTCGAGCACCTCATTAGTAAATGGGGCCGGAAAGGGATCATGCAAGCAAGCGCCATTCAACTTCCGCAAATCGACACAAATGCTCACTTCACCGGTCTTCTTATCCTGCACCACCATAGGACTGATCCAGTCTGACTCCTCAACTGGTTCAATAATTCCAGCATCCAACATGCGATCAAGTTTGACTTTGACCCTCTCCTTATGCCACGGATTCAGTCGATAGGGTCGCTGCCTAATTGGTTTGGCATCCAGTTTCAATGGAATCTTCATCTCCCCCAGATCGCCTAAGATACCCTTCATCTCAAAAAACTTAGTAGGGAACAAGTCTTGGAATTCATGCAACAAGTCTGTGACCTTCTCCATCATCTCATCATCCCAATAGTCCCATCATTCACGAACTTTGGATTTTCCTCTGTCCCAATGTTGACCTTCCGTAGCTTTAGCGGTTGACTGATCGGATCAGTTGGTGCATCAGGTGCTACAACATCGCGACTTCCTTCGGATTCCAGAATATTGACATTTCACGGATCATCACCATCTTTTGTCCCACCAATGATATTATAACATTCAATCATGGACTGCATCTTGCAGTGCGTATGTGGATCTGCAGGATATGCCACCAGAAAAACCTTCAGAACTACGTCGCGGATGAGCTGCAAAGAATTATGGACATCTGGGTTGGCATTCGCAAAGATGAACGTATGAGTAAAACCAATGGTCAACTCCAACCAAGTGGTAATTTCCCCTCGCAATTCGGCTGCAGTGTACCATGATCGCGGAATCTCATCAAGCGTATGAACAAAGACATGGACCCACTCATCCTTGGGTCACAATGCCCACAACATCTAACATTCCATCAAATGACTGCCAAGGTCATTTCGTCCATCATATTTTCCTATGTGGTAAACTTCGGTGTTGCCAAAGAGAACCGGCATCAATCTCCAACACTGTGACCACCCTGCAATCGACTTCTTATGTGTTTCCCACCAAGGTGCTGGAGTAGCCTTCAGCGCCTCCTCCAATTCTAGTAATCGTTGTGGTTCTGAAACCTTTTCTTCGAACACCACAAGAAAATATGATAGGTCGGGAAGCCCTTCATATACTGGCAGTGCAACAGTTTTAGTCGCAACACGGAATAATGACTTTGTGACCAACCCACACTTATGGAGAGACACCTCGTGCAAGTGATTTTGCCAATTTTCTAAAGCGTATTCAGAGTCGGAAAACGTAGAGTTGTAGCTGCGCCACCCAAGATCACCATCAGCAGTCGGATTAATATAATCTTCTGAAATATTGTATGCATGGTCCCATCCACTGGGATTTTCATCTTTTACTGGTTCAATATACCCATGTCCTTCAGCCAGGTCCAACGGAGCTATGACTCTGAGTTCGTGGTTTTCAAAATTCATCATTCGCTTCTTAAAGTTGAATACTGTTGCACTGTCATTATCCCATCCAATCCCCAAAAACGTGGGATAGGAGCTTCCCCCTTCAACTACTTCGATCACATCGAAATCAATGTATGTCTTCATTCCCTCAATGTCCACAACCAGGTGTGGAACTCTCCCAATCGGTGTCACCTTGGCCTGACTAGCCAGTCGGAGATGTACAGGAGACCAGCTCAACGTGGGACTCCCCATTTTCTGCCAGGCCTGCTTGGTTAAGATGTTGACATCCGAACCAAGATCCAAAATAACTGAATCAACTTCATAGTCTTTAATTTGAATGCTCATACACATCTCCTTCCCTATATTTCACCTCTGTAAAGAGCTTACTGCAGACTCTTTCCGTCCCCTGGTTGGTTGCTGCAACAGCCCTTCGAGCTCGGCAAGAGCATATGGATCCCTTTCCAAGGATAAACAACTTTCAAAAAATTTATGCAATGCACCTGACTGTCGCGATGGGCCTACATCTAAAGTGGCATCAAAAGCAGGAGGCATATCACAAATAATGGCCTTACTGCGATCTTTTTCCATCGCACGACGTGCTCAAAAGAATGCATCATGCTCGAAATCAATGTCAAATGACACCTTCTTCTGTCCTGCTAACCGGATGAGTGGGTGTGAGCTATCCTCTCCTGTTTTCATACCTCCACGAGTGATAACTACGACAGCAGCATCTTGTCTCCTTGGTTTCGCAAAAATTGTCGCAATAGTCGCACCCTGAGTCTGATTCAATGGCGGATTCCCAAGTTGATTTACATTCTGGTTGGAATTTGGCCGCTGGTTCTGGTTCTGCACCGGTTGCTGCACTTCATTCTACACTAGCTGCTGCACTTGATTCTGGTTCTGCAGTTGCGGAACATTGCCCACTTGCCATCGTGTAATCAATTGTGGACATTTTTCCACAATGTGATCCGTAACAAAACAAAACGTACACTGGGTCTACAATTGTGGGCAATCTCGCTGGTAGTGTCCCCACAGCCCGCAGTGATAACACTGAATAGGTCCTCGACCTCCTCGTTCTCCTCTGCGACTAAATCCTCCACCGCATCCTCCCTGAAATCCTCCATGAAATCCTCCCTGCTGCTGGTACTATGGTTGATTGAACTATTGCTGCATAGGATTCGGTTGCAGTGGCACACCTTGCCCTTGCTGCATGTACAGTGGTTGTTGAACATATTGTGGCTGCTATGGAGCCATTTGCATCGGAGCATATTGTGGCATAAACTATTGCGGTTGCTGCTGCGGTACAAACTGCACCTACGGTTGAGGTAGCGGCTGAGCTAACTGTGGCTACGGTTGCAGTTGTTGTATGGCCCATTGGTTGTCCTTCGCATATAATCCATCGTACGTCCATTCATGAAGTAACCCATACACCTGACAGTCGTTGTCTTCATGTTGCACGAACTTGCAGAATGTACAATACAGATTCATCGGTTTTGTGACCATCTTTTGCATGTATTGACACTTCTCGTGATGATTCCCATATACCTGGCAGATGCGACACCACGGCATACCACTGTCGTTCAATGGATTTGGTGCTCCTGAAACAAGATAATTGCAGAAGTATGGGAAATTATCCTTAGTATGCTCCTCTTCGCGACACCGCGTACACCACACTTTCTCATGCTGTTATTTACCCTTCTTCAGGTCTTGTAGTTGTATGGTCGAATTATCCAACTGGGCCTAAATCTGTGACATACCAGCTGCGTTATCACCAATCGGTGAAGCTTCCAACCACATCGCAATTTTCAGGGATTCACTCGGCATTGTAATGTTTTGTTGCATCAGCGGTAGTTGAATGTGTGGGAGCAATGCCGCAATGAACCATTCTTTGTGTTGGATAGTGTTCATGTCGAAACTGAGTGAGTCAAGCCTAAAATCAGGGAGAGAACTCTTGTTAACTAAACATAACTGGACTGGTAGGTGAAGAAGTGCGCCTCTCTCATGCAGTAGGTGAAAGGAGGGCACACTAGGCACTAGGAGGGATGAAACTGATCAGGAAGAAGCTTCGGGGGCTAGCTAATTGAGGTCTAGGTGCTGGGACTGATGACTGGAAATGCATGCAAACCCTAGAATGCATGCAAACCCTAAAAGACTGAAAATCAAAATGACTGAAAATATAGTAGGACTAGGATGGAGTATAGGAATATCCTAACAGTCCCAATGTTGTTCTCAACTGCTTGACATTCATCAGCGGTGTTAAACACAGAATGAGTGCAATCTTTACTGGGTCGACTAACAATCCCTGCTTGCATAGAATGTGATCCATTAATATCCCGAATGGTGCACAGAAGATGCACTTTTTCAAGTTCAGCAATATCTAATGCCGTCGACAGTGCTCCAACATCAATCGCAGATTTTCAAGATGATCGCTGATCAAGCCATAGAATGTCCAGTCATCCATGTACACCTGCAAAACTTCTGAATGAAATCCCTGAAGGCAGCAATGACTACTCGAGAGAATATCACCGGTGCATTCTTCAACCCAAATGGCATTACTGTATATTGAAAACAACCCCATTCTATCACAAAGGTTGTCTTGTGGCTGTCTTCTTTCGCAATTCTGATATGATGATAGCTAGAGAACCCATTTGTGAAAGAATACATCTCTCAACCACCCACATCTTCAAGCACCTCATTAGTAAATGGGGTCGGAAAGGGATCATACAAGCAAGCGCCATTCAACTTCCACAAATCGACACAAATGCTCACTTCACCGGTCTTCTTGTCCTGCACCACCATAGGACTGATCCAGTCTGACTTCTCAACTGGTTCAATAATTCTAGCATCCAACATGCGATCAAGTTCAACTTTGACCCTCTCCTTATGGCACGGATTCAGTCGATAGGGTCGCTGCCTAATTGGTTTGGCATCCGGTTTCAACGGGATCTTCATCTCCCCCAGATCGCCTAAGATACCCTTCATCTCAAAAAACATAGTAGGGAACAAGTCTTGGAATTCATGCAACAAGTCTGTGACCTTCTCCATCATCTCATCATCCCAATAGTCCCCAACATTCACGATTTTGGGATTGTCCTCTGTCCCAATGTTGACCTTCCGTAGCTTTAGCGGTTGACTGATCGGATCAGTTAATGCATCAGGTGCTACAACATCGCGACTTCCTTCAGATTTTGGAATATTGACATTTCACGGATCATCACCATCTTTTGGCCCACCAGTGATATTATAACATTCAATCATGGACTGTATCTTGCAGTGCGTATGCAGATCTACAGGATATGCCACCAGAACAACCTTTAGAACTACGTCGCGGATGAGCTACAAAGCATTATGGACATCTAGGTTGGCATTCACAAAGCTGAACGTATGAGTAAAACCAATGGTCAACTCCAACCAAGTGGTAATTTCCCCTCGCAATTCGGCTGCAGTGTACCATGATCGCGGAATCTCATCAAGCATATGAACAAAGGTATGGACCCACTCATCCTTGGGTCGCGATGCCCACAACATCTAACATTCCGTCAAATGACTGCCAAGGTCATTTCGTCCATCATATTTTCCTATGTGGTAAACTTCGGTGTCGCCAAAGCGAACCGTCATCAATCTCCAGCACTGTGACCACCCTGCAATCAACTTCTTATGTATTTCCCACCAAGGTGCTGGAGCGGCCTTCAGCGCCTCCTCCAATTCCAGCAATCGTTGTGGTTCTGAAACCTTTTCTTCGAACACCATAAGAAAATATGACAGGTCGGGAAGCCCTTCATATACTAGCAATGCAACAGTTTTAGTTGCAACACGACATAATGACTTTGTGACCAACCCACAGTTGCGGAGAGACACCTCGTGCAAGCGATTCTTCCAATTTTATAAAGCGTCTTCAGAGTCGGAAAATGTAGAGTTGTAGCTGCGCCACCCAAGATCATCGTCGGCAGTCGGATTAATATAATCTTCTGAAATATTGTATGGATGGTCCCATCCACTAGGATCTTCATCTTTTACTGGTTCAATATACCTGCGTCCTTCAGCCAGGTCCAACGGAGCTATGACTCTGAGTTCGTGGTTTTCAAAAGTCATCATTCGCTTCTTAAAGTTGAATACTGTTGCACTGTCATTATCCCATCCAATCCCCAAAAACGTGGGATAGGAGCTTCCCCCTTCAACTACTTCGATCACATCGAAATCAACATATTTCTTCATTCCCTCAATGTCCACAACCAGGTGTGGAACTCTCCCAATCGGTGTCACCTTGGCCTGACTAGCCAGCCAGAGATGTACGGGAGACCGGCTCAGCGTGGGACTCCCCATTTTCTGCCAGGCCTACTTGGTTAAGATGTTGACATCCGAACCAAGATGCAGAATAACTGAGTCAACTTCATAGTCTTTAATTTGAATGCTCATACGCATTTCCTTACCTGTATTCCGCCTCTGTAAAGAGTTTACTGCAGACTCTTTCCGTCCCTTGGTTGGTCACTGCAACAGCCCTTTTAGCTCGACAAGAGCATTTGGATCCCTTTCCAAGGATAAACAACTTTCAAAAAAATTATGCAATGCACCTGACTGCCGTGATGGGCCTACTTCTAAAGTGGCATCAAAAGCAGGAGGCATATCACAAATAATGGCCTTACTGCGATCTTTTTCCATCGCACGACGTGCTCGAAAGAATGCATCATGCTCGAAATCAATGTCAAATGACACCTTCTTCTGTCCTGCTAACCGGATGAGTGGGTGTGAGCTATCCTCTCCTGTTTTCATACCTCCACGAGTGATAACTGCAACAGAAACATCTTTTGTCCTTGGTTTCGCAAAAATTGTCGCAATAGTCGCACCCTGAGTCTGATTCAGTGGCGGATTCCCAAGTTGATTTACATTCTGGTTGGAATTTGGCCGCGTGTTCTGGTTCTGCGCCAGTTGCTGCACTTCATTCTACACTAGTTGCTACACTTGATTCTGGTTCTGCGATTGCGGAACATTGCCCACTTGCCATCGTGCAATCAATTGTGGACAGTTTTCCACAGTGTGATCCGTAACAAAACAAAACATACACTGGGTCTACAATTGTGGGCAATCTCGCTGGTAGTGTCCCCACAACCCGTAGTGATAACACTGAACATGTCCTCGACCTTGTCGTTCTCCTCTGCGAATAAATCCTCCACGGCATCATCCCCGAAATCCTCCATGAAATCCTCCCTGCTGATGTTAATATGGTTGATTGAATTGTTGCTGCATAGGATTCGGTTGCAGTGGCACACCTTTCCCTCGTTGCATGTACGGTGGTTGTTGAATGTATTGTGGCTGCTATGGAGCCATTTGCATCGGAGCATATTGTGGCATAAACTATTGCGATTGCTGCTGCGGTACAAACTGCACCTACGATTGAGGCAGCGGCTGAGTTAACTGTGGCTACGGTTGCAGTTGTTGTATGGCCCATTGGTTTCCCTTCACATATAATCCATCGTACGTCCATTCATGAAGTAACCCATACGTCTGACAGTCGTTGTCTTCATGTTGCACGGACTTGCAGAATGTACAATACAGATTCATTAGTTTTGTGACCATCTTTTGCATGTATTGACACTCCTCGTGACGGTGCCCATATACCTGGAAGATGCAACACCATGGCATACCAACACCATTCAATGGATTCGGTGCTCCTGAAACCAGATAATTGCAGAATTCTGGGCAATTATCCTTAGTATGCTCCTGTCCACGACACCGCGTACACCACACTTCCTCACGCTGTTATTTACCCTTCTTCAGGTCTTCAGTTGTATGGTCAAGTTATCCAACTGGGCCTAAATCTGTGACATACCAGTTGCGTTATCACCAATCGGTGAAGCTTCCAACTGCATCGCAATTTTCAGGGATTCACTCGACATTGTAATGTTCTATTGCATCAGCGGTAGTTGAATGTGTGGGAGCAATACCGCAATGAACCATTCTTTGTGCTGGACAGTGTTCATGTCAAAACTGACCCTCACCATCAGTGTTTTGAATCGCTGGTCAAAATACGACACAGTTTCATTGGGATACTGCTTAATCTCTTTTAGTTATGTGATATACTATGCTTTGGACTTGGGTTTTTTGAACTCGTAAATCAATCCAATGTGAACTTCATCCAGCGTCTTTTCTAGAGCACCTACAGGAACCTGCATAAACTTCATGAACCAATCTAATGCGCGACCCCAAAGAGTTGTCGCCAATTGTCCTTTCTTGGCATTATCATCAACAATTTGCTTCACAGTCCATACTGCCTCGCATAAGAACCAGTACTGCTTAGGATTATCTGTTCCATTTCCATGGAATGACGGTAACTTTGCATCTTTGCCTGCCATCATGGGCTTCCTTCCTACAGTCATTGAGCTATTAGTAATCAAATTCTGTGGACCTGATGAACACGATGGTGTCAAAGTTGTATTTCTTACAAGTTGAGAGATAGTGAGAGGAGGCGTGTGTACGTTGCAGCTGGGGTTTGGTCTTGTCTCTATCCTGGCCATAGCTTGTTTGTCCTTGTCAGAACTACGAGTTCACTTCGTCCCTTGTGGTATTCCTTCATAGCCTTGTGTTTCGATCGCAGCAGGACCTTCTCCTGTCCTCTGCCTCTTTTCCTATCGAAACCTTTCTCCTCCCCTTGTAAGACCACTCTCTTCCTTGGCTTCCTTCATAGTCTCGTCATGACCTGCACCCATCCACCCCTTATCATTCCATGTATCCCCCCCCTGCCGTCGTGGTATCAATGGCCTCTACCCACTAGGGTTCTTACTGTTCTAGGTGCATCTTCAGTATGCCCTTCTCGCAAATGAGCATTTTAATGGACAACTGTAGCGACAACAGAAACCTACCCCTTGTCCCATTGAATAACTCCCTTTCATCCTCACTGTAATACTTGTTCATATCAACCGCAAATTCATTGATATACCCTTTCAGTATGCTGTCGACCCAAACCTCAACACCGTGCGACGCTTTGTTGTCGACTTCTTGCAGCTCCTGGATCAGTTCTAGCATCCAGGCTGTCGGCTCACCACCTTGGAAGTTCCTCTTCAGGAAGGTCAATTTTGACAACCACTCATACAGGATGACTGGGAACTCGCAAAAACAAATATTCGTGCGGACCGTCGTGAATGTATTTCGCCAACCACCGATTTGTCGACAACCCAGGGTTCTTGTTTTCTTTTTCAGCGAACTCTTACAGCTTTAGGTCGAACCAATCCTGGATCTTCGATCTTGTCGGATGCCACAACATATCCTCCTTTCACTTTGCACTACGGTCCTGGCAACATAACCATTTGTTGACACAAACCCAGTCAACAGGGGTTCCCGACATTGTCGACACCCAAACCACCGCGATCTCTCTGAGCACTGGCCCAAACAGGTTTTACCCTGTCCAGCAACAACTGCAGAGCAGATAAGGTTTCACCCGAGATGTTCAAGGGAGAGTTGATGGAACCATGTTTCCGCCGAATGAAGGAGGATGTTGTGCATCAATTGACTAACTTATTGCAACATTCAGAAATAGATCTAAGCATTCAACTCAAGCATTAATCATAATCGCGACATCATTCAACGGGAACATAACCATTGTTGCAACACATAAAATAGTAATGCATTAATTGCAGCAAGGAAACATCGCATCATTCATATCGCAAGATGAATTACCACAGATAAACAAGAAAGACACAGAGATTCTGCTCAAAAGCTCTGTCACATCACATTATCTTCACAAAAACCCAGATACAACAAGATACTCAGTCTTCCGCTTCGGATCAATATCAAGATTTTACATTCATGTTCTCCACCCGGATGATGATGATATCTCAACACTTACAAACCTACATCTATTTATAGGCTTACGCCTTTACATTTGTGGTCCACTTAAGCAACTGCCTAACTACTTCTTAACAAACTTCTACAAAAACTAACCCAAAATCCCACATAATGCAGTCAAATGACCCCAAAACTCCCATAGTGCGGTCTAAATGATCCAAAATATACATGACGCGGTCCAAATGATCCCAAACTACAAAAATACTTGTCACCTTGCTCACTACTTTCCTCCTTTCGTGGTACCTTTGGCCTTGCACAGCAACCGCAATGCTGACTCACCAAACCGCTTGCCAATAGAAACCAATATCAACTATTCAAAAATCATTGAAAGGTTTTTGATATAATTTATTAAGCACTCCATCCATATCCTCTGTTATGTAGCAACAACCTTTTACCAATTTTACTCCCTCCCTTGATAGTTTGTCGATAATGACATTTCTTTCTCTTAAAACATGGGAGAAAGAGGAAAACTCCAGGTGTTGCTTCAACCCTTTGATCTTTGATAATAACTGACTCAATAAACTAGCATAACTACAAGTAAAGTGGTCGATGAATATTGATAGACTCAGCCAACCACTTAGTTTTGTGGAGATGGATGACTATTAAACAAAGGATAAACATTAAACTAATTACTGGATAGTTATACTTATCCATTTATGGTATAAGATAAACATTAAAATAATTAATATAAACATAAAAAAAATACTATTTAATAACCAGGAAAAAAAAAACTGATATGAAGTATAAATATTTAGTGAATTCTATTGTTACCTTTTTCTTTAACCACCGGTTAACTAAATCTTATATAAATCTTAATCAAGATGCATTTAATCTATACACTTGTTACACTCAGGTTAATCTTGTTGATCCACTCAAGGACGTCCAAAATCTCATATAATATCTAAACACCTATCGGTGTAAATATTTTGCAAACTTGACAAGCATTCATTCATTTGATGATAAGAGACACGTCCCCAAAACCTTGCAGGGATTTGATATTCTTCTCCACCACAAAACATAATACTAACCAAAGGGATTTGAGCTTTGCGTAGTTAGTTATTCCATGTCCCAAACCAAATCAAACTATAAGTGTGCTTCTTAGAAAGAAATAACATAAAACTGCAATTATGCTCCAAAAGAATAAATAATATCACCCACGCTCCACATTTACCAGGGCACTTTATTGTTTCCCCATCAAAGAAATCCCAAGGCTTTCCCCTATCTATTACCTCAATTTGTATCAGTCTTTTTTTCTTTTTACAATAGTACTGGGAAACATCGTAGAATTGCTAACATTTTGCTTGCGCATTGAAAGGAAGATAAATCATTATCCTATAATATAGCTAAATTCCTAGTTAACCTAATCTGTCAGGAGGTGATTAAAGGCAATGACCTATACTCGTCGAAGACATGATAGTTAAACACGATCCATAAGTTATCCTTTGGTGTGTTCCCAAACCAAGTTAATCTGACTCACAATATAGCCTCCATAGTTTTCTAGACTAGCCCCACTTCTACACGTTTTGCCAACTAATTCTTAATTGGCTTTCCTTCTTTTTCAACAAAAGGATGCACCGTCCACTCAATTTTCTTGGGTTGTTGGCTTGACAACCACTCTTTTCCCTTTTTGTTTTATTGTCATTTATTGCACCTTTTGGTGCATGTAAGTTTGACCAACAATCTCCCACTTGAAGACTAATTTCAATCTATCTTCACACCTCGATCAATGCAGCAGCCTTTCTGGTCTTGTTACTCTAGCAAGCCAACTGAAGTTGAACACAACTTCAGTTTGTCGATAGTCACCGCCTTTGTCAACATATCCGCTGGATTCTTGCTTCATTGGATCTTCTCCAATATTAACACATCATCTTCCAATAGAGATCTGATGAAGTGATAACGAAGTCCAATATGCTTGGTTCTGGAATGAAACGTTGAATTCTTCGCCAAGTGTATCTCACTCTGACTATCATTGTGCAAAACATTCTTCTCCTGTTTGAAACCCAACTCAGTTAACAAACCTTGAAGCCATATCATCTCCTTACTAGCTTCAGTCACTACTACATACTCAGCCTCTATAGTGGATAGAGTGACAATCTTCTGTATCTGTGACATCCAACTAACAGCTGTAGTTCCAACAGTGAATATATAACCGGTGGTGCTTCTTCAGTGATCAACTTCACCTCCAAAGTTTGCGTCTACATAGCCTTGTACTTTCAACTCTCCCTTACCAAAGTATAAACACTTCTTTGTGGTACCTCGTAAATACCTCAAAATCCACTTGACTGCTTCCCAATGAGTTTTCCCTGGATTTGACATAAACCTGCTAACAACTCCCACTGCATGGCCAATGTCTGGTCTCGTACAGACAATGGCATACATCAAACTCCCAATGGCTGAGGCGTAAGGAACCTTAGCCATGAAATCTCTCTCTTCCTCCGTCTAAGGGGACTGATCCTTGGATAGGAGAAAGTAACTAGCCAAGGGTGTGCTGACTGGCTTGGCATCGCCCATGTTGAATCTCTGCAAAACACGATTGATGTACTCTGCCCAAGATAACTGCAAGAACCCTCTCTTCTTATCTCTTGTGATTTGCATTCCAAGAATCTTCTTTGTTGGACCCAAGTATTTCATGTCAATCTCTTTTGACAATTGCTGCTTCAACCTTCTAATATCATCCATATCTGAACCTACTAGTAACATATCATCGACATAAAGTAGTAAAATGATATAACTTGACCTATATCTCTTGAAGTAGCAACAGTGATCGACGTTGCACTTCTGGAAACCTTCCTTGTGCATGAAGCTGTCGAACTTTCTGTACCACTGTCTTGGGGCTTGTTTCAGGCCATACAAACTCTTCTTAAGTCTGCACACCATGTTCTTCTTCCCTTTTTCTGAAAAACCTTCTGGCTGGTGCATGTATATCTCCTCATCCAAGTCTCCGTGAAGAAATGTGGTCTTCACGTCCAACTGTTCAAGATGAAGATTTTCAATGGCAACAATACTCAATACTGATCTGATAGTATTGAGCTTCACAACGGGAGCAAAAATGTCGGTGTAGTCAACTCCTTCCTTCTGTTGGAATCCTTTGACAACTAGTCGGGCTTTGTATCTCTTGGAACCATCATGCTCCTCTTTCACCCGGTACACCCATTTGTTGTGAAGTGCCTTCTTCCCCACGGGTAACTCAACTAGTTCCCATGTCTGGTTGGAGATTAGAGACTTCATCTCGTCTTTCATGGCAAGCTCCCACTTGCTAGCATCTCCAGTTTGACAAGCTTCATCAGTAAGCAACAAATAGTTCATGTATCTCCTGTTAGGCACATGAGGTCGAGAAGACCTTCTCAATACAGGAGCTGGAGTAGGAGGTTGTGGTGTGTCGGACTGCTGTGCACTGCTCTGTCCAACGAGTTCCTCTGGTTGAGGACTTGCTACAATCGGTTCTGTCACGAGACTATCTAGGATATCATCTGCATCTGCAAATACTGGCTCACTCTGCTCTGAGTCGTTGGCATTTGTTTTATGCCTGTCCTTGTACATTACTCTTTCGTTAAAAATCACATCTCTGCTGCGGATCACCTTATTGTTTTCGTCATCCCAAATGCGGTAGCCAAATGCATCCTCGCCATAGCCGATGAGGGTGCATTTCTTGGATTTGGGATCAAGCTTATTCCTGCCTTGATCACTGATATGCACATATTCTACATAGCCGAAAACTTTTAGATGTGATAGTTTTACCTCTTTTTCGCTCCATAACTCCTCTGGTATTTTGTGCTCTAATTGAACCGATGGGCCTCAATTGATCAAGTAAGCTGCTGTGTTGACTGCTTCTTCCCATAACTGCTTCGGTAGACCTGACTGTATACTAATGCTTCTGGCTCTTTCTATCAACGTTCGGTTCATACGCTCAGCTACACCATTGTGTTGAGGCGTACCCAGCACGGTTCTCTCCATTCTGATCCCGTGCTCATAGCATAACTTCTTGAATCTGGTGTCTTCATATTCACCACCATTGTCGGTTCTAAACTTTTTGATCTTCAGACCTGTCTCATTTTCAACCATGGCTTTCCATCTCCTAAAAGCCTCAAACACTTCAGACTTATGCCTTAGAAAGTAAACCCATACCTTCCGAGAGTGATCATCGATGAAATTCACGAAGTAGTGTTTCCCACCAATGGATGAGACGGTCGTTGGTCCCCAAACATCAGAGTGAACGAGCTCCAACCTTTCCTTCTTTGGGGTTCTGCCACTTGTCTGAAAGCTGACCCTCTTCTGCTTTCCAAGTATGCAATCTTTGCACATGTCAATCTCAACTGACTATAGACCTGGAAATTTTCCCTTTGAGTGCATAATCTTCATCCCCTTCTCACTCATGTGGCGAAGTCTCTGGTGCCACAGATTGGGATTTTCATTGCCCGCTGCAACTGCAATCGAACAACTTGCCCATGCTGTCATGTAAATAGTGCCACTCTTCTTGCCTCAAGCAACCGTCATTGTTCCCTTTGAAATCTTCCAATCATCACCATGGAAGATCGTAGTGTAGCCTTCACTAGCCAACTGCCCTACTGAGATTAAGTTCTTTCTCAGGTCAGGAATATCCCTGACATCCTTCAGCTCCCAAACAGATCCGTTCAACTTAAGCTTCACTACACCTTTACCAATAATAGCACAAGGTTGATCATCACCAAGGTATACCTTTCCAAGGTTTCCAGGGACATACCTCTCGAAGAATTCTTTCTGCGAAGTAGCATGGAACGATGCTCCAGAGTCTAACACCCAAGACTCTTCCTTGCTCTCTAAAGAGCATATCAACGCATCATCTCCTCCTGAGGTGGAAGTAACATTTGCCTCTGCCTTCGCCTCTTGGTCCTTCGGTGCACTCTTGCACTGATTTTTGTAGTGCCCGGTCTTTCCGCAGTTCCAACACTCAACGGTCTTCAAGCTATGGGAATTATTGGGATTCTTGGATTTGGACCTCCTATCCTTTGATCTACCTCGATAGTTCGATCTGCGTCCATTCCCTCTGGTTGAATTTCTTCCTCTTGACTCTGTATGTAAAACTGAAGAGGTTGACGATTCACCCGAATCTCTCCGTCGGATCTCTTCACTGAGAACCAGATCACGAACATCATCAAATTTGAACTTATTGCTTCCCGATGAGATACTCACAGTCGTGACAATAGCATTCCAGCTTTCTGGTAGAGAAGACAAAAGTATCAATGCTCGTACTTCTTCATCAAATTCAATTCCAACTAAACTCAACTGGGTTGTGACTATATTGAGTTCATTGAGATGTTGAGCTACCGATGCGCCTTCCATCATCCGCAAATTGAACAATCGCCTCATCAAGTGAACTTTGTTAGAGGCCGATGGCTTCTCATACATACTGGAGAGAGCCGCCATAAGACCTGTTGTGGTCTTTTCCTTTGCTGTGTTGAAAGCAACATTGCGAGATAACATCAATCGGATAACTCCGAGGGCTTGTCTGTCAAGAAGAGCCCAGTCTTCATCCTTCATACCCTCTGGCTTCTTTTCTGAGAGAGGTTGATAAAGATTTTTCTGGTACAGATAATCTTCGATCTGCATTTTCCAAAAGCCAAGTCCGCACCATCGAACTTCTCAATTTTCACCTTTCCTTCGTCTACGGCCGTCACTCCCACTCGAATCTGACTTCCTCTGGATCGTTTTTCACAATTCCCGCAAACCACCGTGTATTAGAACACCTCCATGGACAAATCGGTACCGCCGACCAAATTTCACTATTCACGAAATTCACTATTCGCTTGAATAGTAATCGCCCGAAAAGACAGAAAAACGCAACCAAGGCTCTGATACCAGTTGTTGGGAAATTACGCAAATTCCCCTATAATCAGATTTGTGAGAAAATGAAATAAATGCGGAATAATAAGACACGCAAAATTGATAACGGAGTTCGACCAATTATGCCTACATCTCCGGGCTGCTGCAGATCTTTTACTAAAAGGGAAAAAATTTACAAAGTGTTTACAAACACTCACAACTCACAACCCAAATTACACCCTGAAAATTGCTCTCAATTTTCTCTCACTAAAGCTTTTTTTCTCTAAGCTTTTCTTTTTCTCTCTCACTTGGATTGATACTAAGCACCTATTGGGGTGCTCTATTTATAGATGCTGAAGCCCTGCTTCTACACGTTTTGCCAACTAATTCTTAATTGGATTTCCATCTTTTTCAACAAAAGGATGCACCGTCCACTCAATTTTCTTGGGTTGTTGGCTTGACAACCACTCTTTTCCCTTTTTGTTTTATTGTCATTTATTGCACCTTTTGGTGCATGTAAGTTTGACCAACATCTTTCACGAAGAGCAGAAGCAACATCGAAACTTCGTGTACTAAGGTAGAATAGCAACGAAATTACAGACTGCCCCGGTAATAAGTCAAGCATAGTCTAATTGGCGTGTAGACTTTGAAGTCTTCTGAATCTGCAATGCAATTCCATCTGTTTTTCCCACGCCCATTCTACCCCTTCTTACGTTTGTTGTCAGTCGCCTCCTCTTTTATGTTGAAGCCAAATTTGAAGCCTTCAACAGAAGAGCAGAGCAGAGCATGAGACTTCGTGTTCTTCTTCTCAGTTCAATGCCTCTCACTGTTCAGCTTTGTGCTCTCCTCCTCCTTCTCTGCTCCTCAACATCATGTCTCGGCACTCAGGACCAGGATTGCCATTCTTATACCTCTACACATTGTGGGAAAGTAGGAATCGGGTATCCTTTTGGGATAAATGGCAGCGGGTGCGACGACCCTGACTTTCAGCTTAAGTGTGCTCCAGTTGACCTACTCGACCCTCACCCTCTTCTGCTTAATATCGGGGAAAACAAATATTGCATATTAGAGCCCTCTTCCTTGGTGAATAATGACAGCCATAGCATGAGAATTGTTTACGAGAACATCTTGATAAAAGAACAACATTGCACTCTTATTAACGACAACCAATTGTTGTGGAATGCCTCTCAGCAGCATTTCCGTTTGGCCGACGGATACACCACTGTGACGTTTTGGAAGGACTGCTTTGGAATTCCTCCTAAGAATTCCGCATTAACACCGTTTAGTTCCAATGAATGTGACGAACATTGGTACTACAGTTCAGGTACAGGATTAGATTCACAAGGAACAAGCTTCTGTCAAACGCATTTCCAATTACCAATTCAGAACACCTCTGCCCTGTCCAATATTCAGTGGGATTTACTAGAGGAGGGATTTGAGATAACGTGGTATGACAACCTGGGAAGAAACGAAAACTGTAGCACTTGTATGGAGAGTAGCGGAAGTTGTGGTTATATCATTTCAGAACAAAAAATGTTTTTTTGCCAGTGTCCTAAGGGCACATCATATACGCGAGGCAAAGAAGGACTACAACATTTGTTCAGCAACAAAAGAAGGACTACAACATTTGTTCAGCAACAAAGTTATCTATTGAAAATATTGAAGATATTGAAGTTCCTAGGATCCGGGAAGAATGCCATGATCGAGGAGTACTAGTCAATCATGAAGATATTTGGGATGCAATCCCAGGACCTGAAGGGGAGTCTGTAGTGACTTCCAAGAGGATCTACAAGATCAAGCATGCTGCAGATGGTAGCATAGAGACTTTTCCTCATGTAGCCAGATACACTTCCATTAGATCCGTACTTGCTTTGGCTACAGTGATGAAATGGAAGATACACCAAATGGATTTCAAGACAGCTTTCTTGAATGGTGTAGTTGAAGAAGAAGTGTATGTGGAGCAGCCACTTGGTTCTGAGACACATGATAGGGAGTCATATACGTGCAGAACTTGGTATGGTAGGATAGACAACTTTCTATCCAGTTTGGGCTTTACCAAGAGTAAAGTGGATTCCAACCTTTACTACAAGGTTGAGGAAGGCGATCCAGTGATACTACTTTTGTATATGGATGACCTATTTATTACAGATGAAGATATATTTATTGCCGACACGCAGCGGAAGCTTGCTGTCAAGTTCGAGATGAAGAACTTGTGGATGATGCACTATTTTCTAGGTATGGAGGTGTGGCAGAGTGCAAATGGAATCTTCCTTGGACAAGGGAAGTATGCAATAGAGATCCTGAAGAGGTTCAGGATGATGGACTGCAAGGCCATGGCCACACCTGCATCAAACCTGAAGCTTTTGTGTGATGCTTCATCTGAGCCAGTTGATATCACTATGTATCGTCAGATGATTGGGTCCTTGATGTACCTGGTTGCTGTAAAGCATATTCTGAGGTACCTGAAGGGTATAGTTGATTATGGGCTCAAGTATGAAGCGAATCAAAAGTTTAACCTGCAGGGTTATGTTGATTCAGATTGGGCAGGTGGTGCTGCAGATAGGAAGAGCACATCTGAGTGTTGCTTCAGTAGGGGATCAGGTGTGATCTCTTGGTTCAGCAGGAAGCAATCCTGCGTAGCATTGAGTACAGCTGAGGTAGAGTATGTTGCAGCATGTTCCGCTAGTTGTGAGGCAGTATGGCTCCGAAAGCTACTGTCTAAGTTATTTGATCTCACGTTGGAGGATACTGGTATATTTTGTGACAACCAGAGTTGTGTGAAGCTGTCTGAGAACCCAGTGTTCCATGACAGGTCGAAACACATAAAGATCAAATATCACTATATCAGGGATATGGTGCAGAGAGGAGTAGTGAAGCTCCTGTATGTTGCGACGGATGAGCAGATTGCAGATGTATTGACGAAGCCACTAGCCAGAGTGAAGTTTGAGAACTTTAGAGAGAGGCTTGGTGTTCTTCAGATTGACGACACTTCGAGGAAGAAGTGATGGAGAGATTTGCTAAAGCCATTCCAAGCATGTTGGAAGGAGGATCCTTCACATGGCTGTGGATGTAAGTGCTGGATGATGAGCATCAGGATGATGCTCCAGTTACTGCTCTGTATGCATCATGTTGGATGATGTATATGATCAGTTGGATCATTTATATGTATGTATGTACGCAACATGTTGATGTTGGATATGATCAAGTAGATCATGTATTTGTATATGTATCAGGTGGATACTTGTATGATCAGTGTGATCATGTACTTATTTATGTATCAAGTGGATACTTGTATGATCAGTGTGATCATGTACTTATGTATGTATCAGGTGGATGCATTATGTATATCAGATGGATGCATTGTATGATCAGGTGAATAATGTATGATATGTATCAAGTAGATACTGTGTATGCATTAGATGGATATATTGTTTGATCAGGGTGATCACAGATGACGAGCTTCAGGATGTTGCTCCAGATGATATGTATCAGGTTGATGTTATGATGATTGGGATGATCACAAATGATGAGCTTCAAGATGTAGCTCCAGATGATACACATCAGGTTGATACTATGATGATGATTAGGTTGATCATGTGATGATGTACATCAGGATGATGTATGGTGAGTATCGGTTTGATACTCTGTGGCCATGGACAGGTTGTGCAGGTAGCATAGAAAAGATCCTGGGAGATCTTATAGTCTGCGCTGGGATGCTCTTTCGAGGTTTTGCTACAGGTAGCATAGAAAAGATCCTTTAAAAACCGGACAGGTAGAGCAGTGTGCTCATAACATCCTAGGTTACTCTATCGAGATCCTATAGTCTGCGCTAGGATGCTCTGAGTAGGTTTTGCTACAGGTTCGCATAGAAAAGATCCTTTAAAAATCGGACAGGTAGAGCAGTGTGCTCGTAACATCCTGGGTTTCTCTATCAAGATCCTATAGTCTGCGCTAGGATGCTCTGAGTAGGTTTTGCGAAAGTTTACATAGAAAAGATCCTTTAAAATCCGGACAAGTAGAGCAGTGTGCTCGTAACATCCTGGGATGCTCTATCGAGATCCAGACAGGTAGAGCTGTGTGCTCGTAACATCCTAGGATGCTCTGAGTAGGTTTTATGAAGGTCAACATGTAAAAGAACCTATAATCTGCGCTAGGTTTTGTTGACGTGCGTAATCAGTTCTGGGATCCACAGTATGGCCATTGATGATGAAGACCTGCAGGTGGTGGGCCTACATCCAGTATGAAAAAGGACTGGCTCTGTAGAACTTCCTATGACAAGTAGATTCAAAGATTGATTGAGATAGTAGCAGCAGTGACGATGATGAGTATCCATTGACGATGATCCAGAGAAAAATACTTGTGCTAGAAGACCTGTGTCGAGAAATACCTTCCTGGTTAAGAGGGAGTGTTGATGTATATGTAACTTTGGAATGTCTTTCATATATGTATATTGTACTCCTATAGAGATGGTTATATTCCTCTATACGAAAGTGTTTGTATTCCTATAGAGATGTTATTATTCCTCTATATGGAAGTGTCGTCATTTATATTGTAAGTGTCATAACTTATACTTGATGGGTTATTAGACCACCTTGTTGGGGTCGGCCCTGTATAAGTCATGTGGGTCGAAGGGTTATTAGACCACCCTATTGGGGGTCGTCCATGTGGGTCAAAGGGTTATTAGACCACCCTATTGGGTGTCAGCCCACTCAGCATTATGTTATGTGGTTAAGTTAAGGCCGACCTAGTAAAGGTTATTAGGCAAGTCAAGTCAAGTCAAGTATAAATAGAGTGCGGGAGGGACTCTATTTTTTCATTCTATTCTCTCTCATACTCTCGGAAGAGTGGCACACATGTGGAGGAGGAGAAGTTGCTGCTAGGAGATGTCTTTCTCTTATGCTTGGGTTGTATCATTGCTTTATCTATCTCTGAGGAAGTTATTGGAGTTTTTCACCTTTATGGTTTTCCCCAAGTAAACTTTGTGTCTCTTGTGTGCTTGCATTATTGTGTCCATGATTGATATGTTGAAGATATGTTGTACATGTTGTTCTCTCAGTTAAGATCCTATATCAAATTGAAGTAAATTCTGAAAAATTAACATTGTTTGGGATACATTTACCCTCTTTTAGAAATTTGAATTTAATGTGCCTAAATTTTTAATTGGGCACATTACAAAAGGCCATCTAGACTCACCAATGCATGCAAGTAAGAAATGTAGTGGAGATAAATATGCTTTCATTCATTTAAACCAGAGATTCCACATAAAAAATCATTCATAAATAGAATACAATATTAGATTGCAAAATTATAAACAAAGATTAAGAGAAAATGTGGAACACTTATCTTTTCACCAAGATAGTCTAAGAAATAGGTTGTGTACGAGAATTTTTCCACCCAATAGTTGGCACCCACTATAGATGCCACTCCTAAGTTGGGCTGTGAAGCTACTAGGGTGAGGGAAATTAGTTAAAGACTCACAGATTTAGTAACCCAACTGAATTGCTCAAAGGATTAGCCAAATTGTTCATAATTGGACACTCCAAGTAACCATCCAGACATTAAATATTGATGGCATTCCCGTCCATTGGCCACGTAGAAGAAGAAAGACATATATGTTCTCTGTTCAAGAAAACATTAGGATTATTCTCCCTTCTAGTGCCCTTGATGTAGGTAGGAAGATCCCAACTTGTTGAACTTTACCTTTTTTAAATAACTTTAATTGGTGGAATTATCTTTGGCTCTAACTTACCCAAAGAGTAGCAATTTACAAGGAAAAAAGAGGTTTCCTAAACAACCTGGCCTCTATGCCCTTCTACAAGCATTTGTCTCTCTTATCAAGTCCATGATTTACTCTCCCGTGACTAGATTTTGGTTATTTATAGGTTTTGAATATCAATCTAAGCATGTGCAAAAAATTAGTTTCACAACTTCAATGATGTCTTTGGCATGACAAAATGGTGAGTGTATGAGTCCACTCAAATTTGGAATTGAAAGAGAGTTCATAGGAATGGAGGAGTTTTTTATTTTCATGAGGTCTTTAACACTTCTCCATGATGATTGTAATTGGCTCCATGCCCTCATAACCATGTGAGACAAACTTTCTCACCAACCACAACATGCATTCAATGATTGATTTCTAAGCTAAGCATGGTGGATGAAATTTAAATAAAGCAAATGGTTAAAAAAGTTAGAATTTATATACATAGTATTATTTCTCTTTCTCCCCCTAATTGGTTCCCCTTTCCTCTTCCCCTATAGTGGACTCATAGTGCTCAAAATACTCTCTACAACCATCTTGAACCTTATATTGATTTTCAAAATAATATTTGCATACCATGAGCATCCAATGGATGTTCTACCACAAGATACATAGAAAAATAATTACCACAATCGCACTCCTAGCCATTCATTAATTTATCTTTTGTTTTGAATTTCATACTAAAAATCCATAAAAAATGGTTTACAATTTATACTTAATTCAATTTAATACATTTAGGAATCAAAACCATGATATTATACCTTAATATCACATTTAAAAAGTCAAAATCACAAACATATTATATCTATTCAATAAGGACGATGTTATATATATACATATATGCAAATTTTCACTTTTATAAAAAAAAAACTTGTATTTTCACATTAATCATTATTCATCAAACAAGAATTTCATAATGTTCAGATATTTTTAATCATCATTAATTTATGTTCACATAAATTAATAATAAATTAACTTGAAATTTTACTTTCACATAAAAGATTCAATATAATAAGATATTCAAATTTAAAACCCAATTGTATATAATTAAAAGTAAAACAAGGTGAAGATATATATATATATATATTCTATGCTTTGTAAAGTTAAATAAATAAATAAAAATGTTTCTAAACTTAAAAATAATTAGATTATATTTACAATTATAATTCTTAATTTATTTACTTTATTACATATTTAATCTATAAATTGGAGTGCTTAAATGATTGATAATTCTTTAAATTGCAATTATAAAATTGTTTTTATATTTTTTTTAACATTAAAATAAAAATATAAAGTTTTAATTAATTATAAAAATTAATCAAATTATTCATTAAAATATCATATAAAATTATCTCAAACACTCTTTGCTGCCTTTAACACCTACATAGTACTCAAGTTTTCAATCCCTAGTGTTTTTAAATTTAACTTATCATTTATATATATACTAATTTTACTCTATATAGTTTGATCATTTCCACTTAATAATAAAAACATAATATAATATATATATATATATATATATAATAAAATAATTTTAGTGTGGATGGTTTCCACCCCAATAAAAACATAAAATTATCGACAAAAACATATAACAACACAACAACACACTATGAAGAATTTGAATAAAACTAAAATTGAAGTTGATTAGATTTTTTCCATATTATTGGATAAACTGTACCTTTCATCACTGGTCTTGTAAAATGATAATATGGCACACATACAAAACTTGATTCCAAAATAGAAATATCAAATCTAGTAGCGAGCATGGATGTCAAAAATAAGTTTGTCTACGGGCACGAAGTCTCTTCCCTCACCCTTTCCAAAGCCTTCAAAGTCTTCACGGATGCGAAGAAGTGTGGATTTTAACTCGTCTTTCACGGAGAGCAGAAGCAACATCGAAACTTCGTGTACTGAGATAGAATAACAACGAAATTACATACTCCCCCGGTAATAAGTCCAGCATAGTCTAATTGCCGTGTTGACTTTAAAGTCTTCCGAATCTGCAATGCAATTCCATGCCGTTTTTCCCACGCCCCTTCTCTCCCATTCCATCTTTTTTCTTAATGTATTTGCAGAACCCCCCTTCTTACGTTTGTTGTCAGTCGCCTCCTCTTTTATGTTGAAGCCAAATTTGAAGCCTTCAACAGAAGAGCAGAGCAGAGCATGAGACATCGTGTTCTTCTTCTCAGTTCAATGCCTCTCACTGTTCAGCTTTGTGCTCTCCTCCTCCTTCTCTGCTCCTCAACATCATGTCTCGGCACTCAGGACCAGGATTGCCATTCTGATACCTCTACACATTGTGGCAACGTTGGAATCGGGTATCCTTTCGGGATAATTGGCAGCGGGTGTGGCGACCCTGATTTTCAACTTGACTGTGCTCCAGATGACCTGCTCGACCCTGATCACCCTCTTCTACTTAATATCGGGGAAAACAAATATCGCATATTAGAGCCCTCTTCCTTGGTGAATAATGACAACCATAGCATGAGAATTGTTTACAACAACATCTGGATCTCGGGAAAAGAACAGGATTGCACTCCTATTAACCGCAACCAATCGTTGTGGAATGCCTCTCAGCGGCATTTCCGTTTGGCCGACGGATACACCACTGTGACGTTTTGGAAGGGCTGCTTTGAAATTCCTCCTAAGAATCCCGCATTAACACCGCTTAGTCCCAATGAATGTGACGAACATTGGTACTACAGTTCAGGTACAGAATTAGATTCACAAGGAACAAGCTTCTGTAAAACGCATTTCCAATTTCCAATTCAGAACACCTCTGCCCTGTCCAATATTCAGTGGTGGGATTTAGTAGAGGAGGGATTTGAGATAACGTGGTATGACGACCGCCTCCGCAATGGTAGGTTCTCCGACAGCCTTCCAAAAATTTGATTACAAAGCTCCGTGCTTGAATTCTCTCAATCTGTAAAGATATATTAACTGCTCTATTTTACCACTACTGTTGAATCATGTTATCTATATGTGTTTCTCGGTCTGTAAGTATGCATTCTCTTACCCACAACTGCTGATCCTTGATACAGGAGGTCTAAATAAGTCGGCGATTGCAATAGGTAAATATGATTTCTCCCTATTCAGTATCTCCGATTTATTAAGTTCAAGGTGAATTTGCATTTTATTTCCATTAATATTCTCTTTGAGGGTTGGACGAAGATCACATTGATAGATCAATCTGTTCATTCCACTGCAGGTTGCTCCATTGGAGGAGTTGCGCTGACAGCAATAGTACTAGCACTATTCTTAAAGTTATATGGGAAGAGAAGAAAACAACCTGCTCCTCCTCGTAGCTCTACTTCAAAGGTGGAGAAATTCCTAAGGGACTACGCTTATGAAATGCCAGCCAGATATTCACTCTCTCAACTCAAGAAGATCACAAACGACTTTGCGGAAAAGTTGGGAGAAGGGGGTTTTGGTGTGGTCTATAAAGGAAAGCTTCGGAATGGCACTCTAGTGGCCGTTAAACTTCTTGATAGGCACAGGCACAGCGAGAGTACCCAATTCATGAATGAAGTAGCCACCATTGGACGGCTCCATCATGTCAATTTAGTTCGTCTGTTGGGGTATTGCTTCGAAAGTCCTACAAGCGCACTGGTATATGAGTACATGGTCAATGGATCTCTTGAGAAAATTATATTTGCCGGAAAAGAGAAGGGCCAAATCTTAATGTGGGAACAACTGCATTCAATAGCTTTGGGTGCAGCTCGTGGAATTGCATATTTACACCAAGATTGTGAGAAGCGTATCATACACTTCGACATCAAACCTCACAATATATTGCTGGACGCCGACTTTGCACCAAAAGTTTCTGATTTTGGTCTGGCAAAACTTTGTGAGAAGGGAGACGTCCATATCTCAATGAGTGCCGCGAGAGGGACGCCGGGATATGTTGCACCAGAGCTGTGTGACAGAGATCACGGTTCTGTTACAGATAAAGCAGACGTGTATAGTTTCGGAATGCTTTTGCTAGAGATAGTCGGGGGAAGAAAGAACATCGATTGGAAGGTGAGCCGTTCCAGTCAGTTTTACTTTCCTGAGTGGGCTTTCAAGCTGCTTGAGAGTGGGGAGTTAGGCATGAGACTGAGAAGAGGAGGAGAAATGGAAGCTGAAGATGAGGAAAAGGCAAGGAAACTCACAAAAGTTGGATTGTGGTGCACCCAATACAACTACAGAGATCGGCCTTCTATGAGCAGGGTTGTGCAAATGTTAGAGGGAAACGGAGACGACGTGGCCAATCCTCCATTGCCCTTGAATTCCACCACTGCTGCACCTGAAAATCCATTATTACCTTCCACCCAAGGAACTTATTCTTCGATGTAGATCCGATCCAAGTTAAAAATAGTATATACTTTTTATGAAAAGTTCGATAAACTTAATAAATAGATGTATAACTATAAATAGCTAGAATACTATTCTTTCTGATTTATCTTTGAAGCAATTATAACTTTTTTTTTAATGCACCCGGGACTCATGGTTACATAATATCAATTTGTATCTTGCCTGGGTGGGCTGAGAGTTCTGTATCCACTCTGTGGCATTGGCGTTGACCGTTCTGTAACTTACTATCCTAATTTTTTTTTAATAAAGTATAGTCATTTTACTGTGTGAAAAAAATATTAAATTTTATCTTGAATATAATAACATGCACAATCTTCACTTAATTTTATTGTGTTATATTTTTGACAATTACTTTTACTTTTCATTTAATTTTATTGTGTTATATTTCTTACAATTAAATTGGGATTATCTTTATTATTTTTATTTTTTATTTTTGAAATTGGGATTATTATTATGAGTGAAATTTTTGTTTGTAAGTTAAAGTTTAAGCGTGGAGTAAGATTTAAATTGTATTTGATTGGTTAATAGTTGGTCTTTCTTGGATATATTTGGCTTTTTTAATGTAAAAAACATGTTAGTAATTTAAGGCCTAAAAGTGGAAGTAATTGCATAAAAATGCTAAATACTTAAATTAAATTATTTTAATAACTTATGCATGTAAAACAGTGATAATATGGAACTAAAAAATATATTAAAAATACAGATTTTATATGGAATATTCAATGAAATATGTATATAGAGAAGTAAAAAGTTAGCTGCAATCACTCATTGATAGAAGGGTGCTCTCCACTCAGAGATTGAGTGGTCTTAATGTTAAATGTTGATGTGAGGGGTGGTTTCCACTTAGATATTGAGTGATCTTAATGTTAAATATCGGTGTGAGCAAGGGTTATTTCTAATTAGGTAATAAAGTTAGACATTTATAATTGTTTTATATTTGTTAAGTTATTATTTATGAAGAGTTGTTAGTTGTTATATATCAAGCCTCTTTTACCTTGAGTATTATGACTAGTCTTCTATTGCCACAAAACTGAGGTTTATGATTGGTCTCCCATGGTAGGATGATGGGGAATTGAGGAATTGAGCTTTATGATTAGTCTACCATTACCCAGATGTCAAAGAATGAAGGTGGAATCATAAGAGCAAAGATGGATTCTTTATTGAGCTTTATGACTAGTCTTCCATTGGCCATGATGACGGGGGATGAAGGTGGAATCATAAGAGCAATGTTGGATTATTTATATCCATATCATAAAAATGATGTCGATGTTGACCATCAATATCAAGAGGGTATGGTTAGTTCTTAATTCTAAAGACATCATCTTGGTTAGTTCTTAATTCTAAAAATATCATCTTGGATTGTCTACCATTATCTATAGATAGGTAGCGAAGCTTATTTTAAAAGGGAGAAATTCTAAGAAACATCTAAGACATGGTCTAGATCAGGAGTTCAATATATATTTTGGAAGGAGAAGTGAGTGTTTCTTAAGACACGGTTTAGATTATGAGTTTAATATATATTTTGGAAGGAGAGGTGGATACAAAGAAGTGAGTATATTTGGGAAAAAACTCTCAACAAAAAAAAATATATTAGGGAAGGATTTTTGGATGAAAATAATTGGAAAGAAGTGAGTATACTACGGAAGAACTTTTGGATGAAAATAAGGAAAGGAGTTAAACTTTGAGGATTGACTAATAGAGTAGGATTATTATTTTCTCAATTTTCTTGTAGGGTTGGGCTTATCAATGAAAGCCCCACAACTAAACCACAAACACAACATTCATCTAATATACAATAAAATTATATAAAAAAAACACATAATAAGCATTAACAACAATCCATCCGGTTCTTTTATTTAATACATGAAAGGTTCAATGACCTATCTAATTTATTACAACACTCTCTTACAGAAGGATTGCACCAACTGTCATAAAAAATAAATAAATAATGGCAAGCTCATTCACTTCTACAATAGAGGGCTAAAAGCCCCATTTATATTGCTAATTCTCATCCAGGCTTATACAAAAATCTTGGATGTTGGTTCATTCCATGGGAAATTAATTGTTTAAACTTCCATGAAATCTTATTATCGAAATATGAAATAGATATCCATTGGGCATTACTAAATATCATCTAGTCAAAAACATATGTTTGACTTAGAATCAATTTGAATTTGGCAAATTTATGCAAGCTATGAGAAAACACTCTTCTCACATTTTTAAAACACTCCTAAATGGTTTTAAAACAAGTTGAATGATTCATAATCCATGAAATATCCTTTGATATACTTAGTAGGCACCTCCATGGTTGAAAACCTCCATTGTTTTCCTAAAACTCAAATCTTGTTAAAAACATGGAATTTTTACCAAGCTAACCTAGCTCATAGAACACACACAAAACCCTATGAAATGCTTGCCGCATGTAATCCAAGCTAACCTATATGTGTTGTGTGTGGAGGTGCCATAGAATTCACAATATATGAGGTTAGGGATTAAAGAATACGTATGCATAATTAGACGAATGCTTAGGGGGTGCCCATATGTTTTGCAAATCTCACAAAATCCCCCATATCGAGAGTTTTGAACATTAAAAAAATTATGATATTGTAATGTGCTATGAAATGAAGTAGTGCTAGCCACTTGTGCAACCCATACAAATGATCTTTCTGGAAAAGGTCCCATGGGGGGTTGGATGAAGACCCTCCCCTCAACCTAGGACACTCTAAGGCATGGTGCCCCTCAATCACATATCCCATGCACCAGACTTGTACTCACGATCAACCTTCAGTATCGATAGCTCTTGTATATTTTTTGTGAGGGAGACAATCTCTTTCTGAACCTAAGATATATATGGACCTATTGTTGTTACGCCAAATTTTGTACTGTTAAGATACTTGGCCATGGCGTCAATATTCATGGATTGTTCTAACATAGCTCTTGGTGTATCAATATTTTGGTGTGCGAGTGAGATTCTAGACAATGGAAGCAATCCATAAATAAAACCTTATTTATGATGAATATCATGGATGGGAAAATAAATCCTACCAATCAAATCCTGAAATAACTATGCATACTCACAAGTTGATTATCGCTCGAACTATTGAATTTCTTTTAGCTATACAATACATTGTTTTTATTACTTAGGTAACTTAAATTCCAAAAGGATCTATTGATTTACTTCCTACAAGGTGAGAGGTGCAACCCTAGGAGGGTGTTCCACAAATATCATATATCATTGCAAATATCTACTCCTTGTAGTTGTTTGAAATTCTACCAACTTGGAGGCATCTTGAACCCCTTTGATCTTCATATGGATTCACATAGAAACCAATTTTTATCTACATCTTCTTCTATTCCCTTCCCACATAATTTTGGGTATCACATAATAGATCCACTATAGATCCCCTCCATCCTACTATATTGAAATCCAACAAAGATAAATCCACTGGGACCTAGTTGCATAATCATATTTGAACCCACTAGTGAAGCTGAACTATTACTTCCCAGAGTACTACTTGGTAATCCTACAATAAGACCACTATTCACTCCTCCTAGCAATGCTCCAACTTGAACACTAGTACTACTTATATGATTGTACTATGGAAAACAAATTATAGGTTTCAAAAAAGGAAATAACATATGATTCAAGGGCACCAAAGGAGTGGTTGAAGCAGGGCTAATTCCATTGTCTTCATGTATCTTGTATGCAAATTGGGGGGGTTCAGGATCTTGAAATAACCTTCATACATCTGTAAGGAAATCATTAGGATCATCTTTATTTTCAACCTCATATGGATCACTTGGCTCGGGTTGTTTTACAACCTCTTCTAATACCGACTTTGCATCAATAGTTTGGATAACAAAATCCCTTTTTTCCACTTCATTCCTTCATTCTTTCAATTCTTTGGAAACTTCCTCTCCCCAGTGTCCTCTTATTGGGCCTCCTTCCATTGTTATCCCTCTCTCCTTCAAGAAAGAGCTAGCAATATCTCCACGCCTACACAACTTCTACATCTCGTTCACATCTAGTTCAACTTTCTTTCATCACTCCTTTCTTCAATTATCTCTTTTTGTAGCTTCTCACTTCTTTGTTTGGATAGTTTCATTTTATTTATCCACCATCGTGATGTAATGGTTGACTTCCTTAGAAACCATTAATCTCTTGCACTATTCACTGGCCCCTCCCCATATGTTAAATCTTTCACAATCCACAACTCATCAACACCTTTTCCAACCACTCCCCCATGGTGTAAGGTATGTACTCGACCATGGAAATGGGACTAAATGATAAAATTACCTCTTCAACCAAGTGTTATGTACATAGATAATGATAAATCGAAATAAAATAATAATAATTAATCATCTATTTAAGTTGTGTCCGTTCATATGAAACGACACAAGTCGGCCTAATTATGGGTTCGATTGTAATTGTAAAAGTATCTATCTTATACATATCAATTCATTATATAATATAATTATTCTTGGATTATCATGCACTTGTTTTCGTGTTCGTTGTATTTGGTATCAAAGGCACTAGTACAAAAAAGGCCTTTAGAGATGCCGATCATTTTTCACCTCCAAAAGTGGAATTGGCAGGGGTTTTAGTATTAGTGGTGGTTTTTCAAAACCCCTCCCTAAAGGCACCGCTGCAAAAAGTAAAGTATTTATGCAAAAGGTGAATTTTAGGGGTGGTTCCGAACCACCCTCCCAAAATGACTTTTGGTGGTCATTTGGAACTGCCCCGAAAAGTCACTTTTTGGGGGCGATTTATATATCTCTTCAAAAATTGTTGCAAAAATGATTGACTTTTAGTAGCAGTGCCTTTAGGAGGTGTTTAGAACCCCCCTCTAAAAGTGATTTTTAGGGGTGGTTTAGAACCCCTTGCGTCAAAATGTATAGGGGAAGTTTATATCTCTTGAAAAACCACCAGCAAAAGGATTGAAATTTGGGGGCGGTTTAGAACCCCCCTCGTAGTAACCTATGAGGGTAGTTGAAAACTCTCCTCGTAGTAGATTTTGGGGCCAGTTAGAAACCCCCATTGTAGAATCTTATGAGGGAGATTTGGAATTCCTCTGGTAGAAAATTATGAGGGCGTTGTGGAATCCCCCTCGTAGCAACCTGTGAGAGTGGCTTAGAACCCCCATCATAGCAACTTATGAGAGCGGTTTAGAAATCCCACTCATAGTAACCTACGAGGGCGGTGTAGAACCCCCCTCATAGAAACTTATGAGGGTATTTTAGAACCCCCCTCATAGATACTTATGAGGATGGTTGAGAACCCCCTTTTTAGCATCCTATGATGGTTGTTTAGAACCCCCCTCGTAACAGCTTGTGGAGTCAGTTTAGAACCCCCCTCGTAGCAAGTTACAAAGTCAATGTGGAAGACCCCATAACAATATATAAGGATTGTTTGAAACCCCCCTTGTAGCAACCTATGTGGTTGGTTTAGAACCCCTCTCATAGCAACTTACGAGGGTGATTAAGTGTAATACCCCATTTTGACCCTTAGGATATATTAGCATTTAATGTAAATAATGTATACATGTGATGTATGTTTTCCTAGCGCGGAGCTCAAGGCCAAGGCCCCGCTAGTGAAAGCCCGAATTTTATTTAAAGGGAAAGTATTTGATATTTTGATATCCATGAGCTATTTCGCCATGGAACATTGTAAAAAGATGTAAATAAACATCATGCAATAGAAAATTCCAAGACTGGCTATGGAGGCAACGAATGAGAAGGGGCCATGTGTATCCACTAGGGAGTGGTGAGGGGGGAGATATGGGATTGAACCATAGGCTGCCATATGTCACCTTGAGGACCCATTTGACTTACCTTGCTGACATTTATTATGTTGTAAGGAAGTGGTTGAGGAATTCAGGCCATGGCTTCAATGGAGCATGGGCAGCCCAGAAATTCGTATGGCAGAGTATGGGCTCTGTTTTCTTGTACCACAAGCCACTCTACCTCATGGATGTTGCTTCTTCCTCATCCCCATTCCATTGGGAAACTTACCGGCACCATTTTCCATCCAAAAACGAATTGCCAGCAGAGAGAAAAACCAGAAATCGCGACTATGAGAGAACCCACGTTTTGGAGAGCCAAAGACGCCCAGAATTGGTATTTGACAGTGAAATCCAATGGGGGATCCATAGATATGAACCTTGGGGTGAATTTGGGAGCATTAGCTATCCCGAAATCCATTGGAAAACCCAGTTTTTACAGCCCAGAAATGAAGTGACAGGATTGAGTTATTGGATAACAGAACTGTGAGAAATCCATGTGGGAATGACTAAGCAGAGGTTTGGTTTTCTTGATAAACCCAGTGAAGGCTAGAATCTCAAGGAATTAGCAGCTGGACCTTTCTATGCCCACCCTGAAGAACATTGGAGGGAAGGGACGCCTGAGGGACTGTGCAGCAGAGAAGGGGACCTTCCTTGTGTTGGGTGCGGTAGGTATTGTGGGTGCCATGACTGCTGAGTTCATTTGAGATGCCTGTAGCTTTGTGGTTGAGATCACTGGCTTAGCATCCTCCTCATTTGTCATTTGTATGCTTGATAAACCCAACGGTGTGTTGGCTTAGCATAGCTGATGACCGAAACCATGGCTGTCTGAGTGAAACCCTGACCGTGGGTGAGCCAGCTAGTTCCTCCTTAGTGGATACACAGCCCAGCTCGGGGGTGATCTCTCAGCTGAAAGAATAAAGGCTGGACAGAGATCTATGGTTGGGTGGAACGTTGCTCTCACATAGCCAGTTGTTTGGACAGCTTCATCTTCAAGATAAGTGTTCTATGTATTATAAATTATTTGCATTTTGTGTTCTGCAATATGTTAAATTGTCCATGTTTAACGAAATGAATTAGTTATCTTAATTTGGAATCTATGCATGGCATTGGAACGAGATTGAGTCTTTATATGCTAAATCATCCTCTGCTGTCATATATATATATATATGTTAGGCATTACTGTTTGTGTGCTTGCTAGTATGTTTATTCCACTGTGTTTTATTGAGTTGAAGCTGCACACAGAAATGTTTAATTGTTATGAATTTTTGAGAAAGCCAGGATGTTGGGGCTAAGTCTGCCAAAAGCCCGGTGTGTTGTTAATGTTTTCCTTCCCTGCATTTGTTGATGGAAGGGGACGTTACAGAGTGGTATCAGAGCTCTAGGTTCAACACTACGGCTGTTGGGCCCTTCACAGAGATATAAATCATTGTGTGTACATGCATTTTGTATTTGGAACTAAAATGCATTAAAGAAACCTCAAGATTGCATGGCTTCTATTTGTTGGAATGGGAAATCATTTCCATGACTGTTTGGGGATTTTTGCAAGCTGCTTGCATTGATTGCATTCTATGAAATAGAGGAAGGAGCGAGAAAATTCATTTTCAGGTTGAATGCTTGCTCTAATTTGTCCCCAATGTTGTAGCATTCAGTTTGTATTTGTCTGTTTGCCTCCATAGAGGAGAGAAAGGAGGGGCAACCTTTGCCATCTTATATTGTTTTGTTGTTGTTGTTTTTAATTGTTGTGCATAGGAGATGATGCATCATGTGCTTGAGACCTTGATTAATGATGAATCCATGTTCCTTGAATGTCCATGATGCTTTGAATGCATGAACTTGAATGTTGAGCATGGCTGGAAATGAGTTCTGTTTGTTTAAAAGCATGAATAATCAGTTGTTACAGCCCCATGTCTTAATGATGATTGTTAATTACAATGAATCCACATTGTGTGGCCAATTGATGGTTTTCAGAAGTGAGGAAAGCCTGCGAATTACGCCCTTATGCTCATGAGTCTCCTTACCCATGCTTGTTGGCTGCTTGGAGATTAATTGTGAATACATTGGTTGGATTGTTGAATGTGAAATGAAAAGAAAATCCCTTATTAGAGATGCAAGTTCTTGTCATTCTCTTACTGTTTTTATGCAAGTCTGATCTGTAGTAGTTCACCTCTGTAAGGGGATGAAAGGGCACATTCCAAAAAATTTTATAACTGTTGTGAAAAGTTGCAGTTGCAGGCAAGAGACAGAATGGTTTTGATGTAAAATTGGGAAGTTGGGGGCGGCATTTTGATTGAGAAAAATGACAGGGTCAAATTTCTCAGATGTATTAGAGGATCACACCACTGCATAGACCTCTCCAAGAGCTTTCCAACGGTACCAAATTCGTCCAATTTGGTTAAGGGACGAGGGAGATATGACCCCCGCAAGTGTGCAGGTCGCGCACAGATTGCGCGCGGATTGTGCGCAGGTTGCGCGCGGATTGCGCGCAGGTCGCGCACAGATTGCGCACGGATTGTGCACAGGTTGCGCGGGGATTGCGCGCAAATTGCGTGCGGATTGCGCGCAGGTCGCACACAGATTGCGCGCAGATTGCATGCGGGTTGCGCGCGGGTCGCGCACAGATTGCACGCGGATTGCGTGCGGGTTGCTCGCGGGTTGCGCGCGGATTGCGCGCGGGTCGCGCACAGATTGCGCGCGGGTTGCGCGCGGGTCGCACACAGATTGCGTGCGGATTGCGTGCGAGTTGCGCACGGATTGCGCGCAGGTCGCGCGTGGATTGTGCGCAGGTCACGCACAGATTGCGCGTAGGTTGCGCACGGATTGAATGCAGGTTGCGCGCGGATAGTGCGCGGATTGAGCGCAGGTTGCGCACAGGTGGCGCACAGGTGGAGCACAGGTTGCAAGGGAGTTAAAAAGGAAAAGTAGTTAAACCCAGAATTTTATAAAAGATGAATGGTGCATCGAAATTGAGATCCGCGAATTGCTGAGTGTTCCTTGTTATATGGACTAACTTCGCCCGATGTAAAAGTTTTTGTGATTCTTCATATATTTTCTTCCACAAGTGGCTGAAGTTGGCATTCTAGACCAAAATGCAACTGTGTAAAATGTGCAGAATTATTGGTAAGAGTTGTCATTTTTGAAGAGATGCAGTTCCCGCACCTGATGTCGGAATGGAGCATGAAGACAGGCATTGGAAAGCTTGTCCAGTAGGGAACAGGGATGCATGACCAGAGTTTGAATGAGGTCTACATATATCATAGATATTTAATGCAGAAGGGTGCCAGTGGCTGTTTTGACAAACAAATTTTGTTGTCAATGTGGGCAATTTCTACAATTGCATGATATGGAAGAGGAATTCCATGTTACATTGAGGGATCGAAAAGGGAAGAATTCCTTAAACCCCTGTTTGTTATCATACTTATAATTATGAAATTGTCACATGGCATAAAAATGTTAAAAATGTAAGGGATTACATAGATGTATATGCACTAGATGGCATCTTAACAAACATTGCATAGTGCATATGGAAATGCTCGTGCATAAATTGGATATTGCATATTGGTAGAATAATGAAGTCTGCATATGCAATGAACCACTAATGGAGAATATTGTGGTTGATAATCACTATTGATGTTGGTATTGGTTGTAGGACCAAAGATAACAAAGAGCATGGCTAAATGTGCTGAGGATGTTGCTGCATGAAGCCAACAACCTTATGCAGAAAGGATGGTGCAACAAATCTATGATCATAAAGTTGGCAAAAGGACCGAGCAGCCTTGGTAAGAGGCCAACTGATCAGGTAACATCAGGCGATGTTAATGGTAACCATGCAGGTAATGATTATTGGTGTCAAATTGCATGAATGTTGAAAGAGGATTTGGTAAGATCTCTTCAACTATGTTTGAGCTATGTTGAGTTAGTTTGCATGTGATATTGAATACCGATTGGGACTGTTTGGAAATCCCAATGCATTCATATGAATTTATATCATGCCATGTATATGTTGGTTATGTGCTTAATAACCAAAGCAAGTGAGGACTGGTGGTCCTGATTATGGTAATGAAAGTTATATGAGATAGTCATGTTTCAATCATAATATGCTTGAATGCATAGTACTCATGAAACAATGCAAGGTAGCATTGAGTGGATGTGCATTAAGAGATTTTATAAATCTTGTAGTTAAGCATTGAGTGAATGCATATGAAAAACTTGAGTGATGTTGTGAATATGCATGCATGTGGGTACCTACACCTGAGGAGATGTATTGTGCGCATGCATGATTGTGATATATGTTTATGTCTCATTATAATTGAGCAATAGATTAGATGATGAACTAATGATAATTCTGAGATCATTTCAGGAGCTTCTATGAATGCAAGGGAAGAAATTGCATGAAGGTAGTCATGATTGACATACTTCCAGAGTGCTCTGTGGAAGGACAGAGTTGTATGAATGATATGACTATGAAATAATGATAATGAAACATTATATGCATGAAACAGATCTGAAAATGTTCTGATATAAGTTTATGAGAATAATATCATGGCTGCAAGTCTAATTCTGTAGGGAGCAGATTTGTGAATTCGATTTAGAGCTTATGAGAAGGAATCTCATGATTGAGAGCTCTAAGTTCTGTTAGTAAGAACACTTGTAAATCTCAGATTTGTAAATGTTTCAGATTTGAAAATTTGCTAATAATTGCTAATAACTGTTTGGCTTACATGAAAATGTGTCAGGAGGACATGCTGTAAGTAGATGCTCATGTATGGCAGCGAGCATAAGACCATAGCGGGCAGAGTGGTGTCCCTTACAGGAGCCAAACAATATGAGGATAGCCTCATGGATAAGAAAACCAATTTCTGTAGTAGACAGAGTTGCAAATTCATGCTGAATTTAATTATTAGTGCCATGGATTGGTTATGGAACAATCAGATTTGAATGGTACTGTTAAATGTTGCTGACTATTTGGCTGTTTAATAAGTGTGCCAGGGAGACACACTGCAGTAAGACCAAGAGATAGAGGTCCTGCAGAAGCCGAACTTCATGGGAAGGGATTCCATGATTTGAAAATGGGTTTCAGGTGAAACGCCATAAGACATTATTAATGTCTCATCTGCACTACATGATTGGTAAACAATATGAGTGAGATGGTGAAGATTATGTCAGTAAGACATGTGAGAGGCATGTAACATCAAAAGGAATTGGGATGGCAAACCGAGGGCAAACCGAGGGACTGTCAACTCAGAGAAGGAGCCTCCATTCCTCATTAAAGAAGAGAAATAACATCTGCAAAATGGATAAGTGTTCCATAAACCCTGAATGATATATATATATATACATACATGCATGTCTAATTATTAGAGTTAATATGCAGAGCATGTTTGATTTTATTTCCATTATGGCAGACTGCTTGAAGTATGATTAGGACCTTCATAGTTCACATCAGTAAGGAATGCACGCCTTTCTGGTGCTGAGTTATGTTAGGGATGCCAATGTTGACTACGCCTTAAGGGAATGGACGCATTCCTGGTGTTTCAAGGTTGGATAGTGAATGTTATGAAATATGTTTACAATTCTAGAGCAGCAATACTAATGAGCTTGCTATCCATTTTGCGTTGACAGATTATACATATGAAATTCAGTGCTGCACATTAAAGGGAAAAGTGAAGAAAAGAATACTCAAGAGGATTGTATGAGCAGTGGTAACCCTTGTGTAGGGTGAGTGGGTATCATGGGGCCATGATAGCCTGCAGTTAAGAAATTCACCTAAAGAATTCCTAAATGGAACCGCCGGTTTACACAATAGAAGAAGTGCCGCCCTTGTGTGGGTGAGGAATTGTTATGCGCATTGAGGGATTGTGATACATGTGAAAGGCTTATGCAAGCCTAAGGCAGAGTAGTGGAGCCTTGACCTGTAATGGTCGGTGGCGCAGTTACCTTCCATTGGCCGATGACCCAGACGTATGCGCTGGCTTGGCAATGGAGAGGGCCAACCAGGTATGGGACTGGTTGGGCACCACCAAATGCTTGGTAAATCCAGTCGGTGTGAAGGTGTACTGGTAGGGCATTAATTATTTGATGATTTGGAGCAGCCTGCGTGCTGGCCAAACATCCTAGTCCGCAGGAGGATCCCAAGGCTTATAAAGTAAAAGCAAGACCCTGTGGACCAGAGAGGAAATGCACAATACAGATAAGTATTCAATTTCATTCATTTCCTATTTGGAATAATGAAGGCTTCAAGTATAAAGCTTGTAACAGTGAGCTGATGCATTATTGTTTCTTTGTTGGAAACCTTGGTCAATGCAGGAAGCAAGGACCTTGAAAGAACTAAAAGCTGCTTGGTAAATCCAGAAAGTGACTGGTTGGGCATTCATTATTGATGATTTGGAGCAGCCTGCGTGCTGGCCAAACATGCAAGATTATTGATGATTTGGAGCAGCTTGCGTGCTGGCCAAACATGCGAGATTATTGAGTATTTGGAGCAGCCTGCATGCTGGCCAACCATACAAGACTATTTGATGTTGAAGGGCAGCCATCGCGCTGGCTAAACATCCAAATCCATAGGTGTTTCCAAGGCTTATAAAGCAAAGAAGGACCCTATGGAATAAAGTGAAGACATCCAATGCAGATAAGTATTTGGTTATCTTGTAATTTCTTGCTTATGAATATACATGTGTATATGATTTGGTTATGATTTCCTATGAAAATAAACTAAACATGTGAATTAATTCAATGTTTGAGTGTAGGTATTGCTGGAAGCAATGACTATGAAAGCATCTCAAGGATGTGTGTGGACATGTAACCACCCTAAAGAGCTCAGCATGAGCAGTAATGAAAGATGGGGCTAGTGGAACTGTGTGAGTCCTAGCAGCCATAAAGTTTTCAGACTTATGGATGAGCTAGAAGATCTGAATCCGCTGAAGCAGCTCGTGAACATCAAAGGACTTGGTCCTGAAAGTTCAAAGTAAAGAACAGAATGCAGGGCAGATCTGCAAATTTTTTTTTTGAAGTTTTGGACAGGTGTAAATTGTATATGTATGCCTAAGTCTTGGAACACCAAGGACGGTGTTATTCTAAGGGGGAGGGGATTGTAATACCCCATTTTGACCCTTAGGATATATTAGCATTTAATGTAAATAATGTATACATGTGATGTATGTTTTCCTACCGCGGAGCTCAAGGCCAAGGCCCCGCTAGTGAAAGCCCGAATTTTATTTAAAGGGCAAGTATTTGATATTTTGATATCCATGAGCTATTTCGCCATGGAACATTGTAAAAAGATGTAAATAAACATCATGCAATAGAAAATTCCAAGACTGGCTATGGAGGCAACGAATGAGAAGGGGCCATGTGTATCCACTAGGGAGTGGTGAGGGGGGAGCTATGGGATTGAACCATAGGCTGCCATATGTCACCTTGAGGACCCATTTGACTTACCTTGCTGACATTTATTATGTTGTAAGGAAGTGGTTGAGGAATTCAGTCCATGGATTCAATGGAGCATGGGCAGCCCAAAAATTCGTATGGCAGAGTATGGGCTCTGTTTTCTTGTACCACAAGCCACTCTACCTCATGGATGTTGCTTCTTCCTCATCCCCATTCCATTGGGAAACTTACCGGCACCATTTTCCATCCAAAAACGAATTGCCAGCAGAGAGAAAAACCAGAAATTGCGACTATGAGAGAACCCACGTTTTGGAGAGCCAAAAACGCCCAGAATTGGTATTTGACAGTGAAATCCAATGGGGGATCCATAGATATGAACCTTGGGGTGAATTTGGGAGCATTAGCTATCCCGAAATCCATTGGAAAACCCAGTTTTTACAGCCCAGAAATGAAGTGACGGGATTGAGTTATTGGATAACAGAACTGTGAGAAATCCATGTGGGAATGACTAAGCAGAGGTTTGGTTTGCTTGATAAACCCAGTGAAGGCTAGAATCTCAAGGAATTAGCAGCTGGACCTTTCTATGCCCACCCTGAAGAACACTGGAGGGAAGGGACGCCTGAGGGACTGTGCAGCAGAGAAGGGGACCTTCCTTGTGTTGGGTGCGGTAGGTATTGTGGGTGCCATGACTGCTGAGTTCATTTGAGATGCCTGTAGCTTTGTGGTTGAGCTCACTGGCTTAGCATCCTCCTCATTTATCATTTGTATGCTTGATAAACCCAACGGTGTGTTGGCTTAGCATAGCTGATGACCGAAACCATGGCTGTCTGAGTGAAACGCAGACCGTGGGTGAGCCAGCTAGTTCCTCCTTAGTGGATACACAGCCCAGCTCGGGGGTGATCTCTCAGCTGAAAGAATATAGGCTAGACAGAGATCTATGGTTGGGTGGAACGTTGCTCTCACATAGCCAGTTGTTTGGACAGCTTCATCTTCAAGATAAGTGTTCTATGTATTATAAATTATTTGCATTTTGTGTTCTGCAATATGTTAAATTGTCCATGTTTAACGAAATGAATTAGTTATCTTAATTTGGAATCTATGCATGGCATTGGAACGAGATTGAGTCTTTATATGCTAAATCATCCTCTGCTGTCATATATATATATATATGTTAGGCATTACTGTTTGTGTGCTTGCTAGTATGTTTATTCCGCTGTGTTTTATTGAGTTGAAGTTGCACACAGAAATGTTTAATTGTTATGAATTTTTGAGAAAGCCAGGATGTTGGGGCTAAGTCTGCCAAAAGCCCGGTGTGTTGTTAATGTTTTCCTTCCCTGCATTTGTTGATGGAAGGGGACGTTACATTAAGAAACCCCCTCATAGTAACCTACAAGGGAAATTTTTATGTATGTGGGTATATATATATATATATATATATATATATATATATATTCATGTTTGGTATTTTTCTTAACTTTTCATTTACATTATTGATTTTAATTTGATTTGCTATTTTTAAAAGGAGATGGCCAAGAGCATCTAGGGATTACCTAAACAAGTGGACCTTTCCCATTGAGCTGCTCACTAAATGTAATAGGCATGTAACCTCAACAAACCAACAATAAACTCGTCAAGAGGACCCAATTAATCCAATGACCTTCAAAGCTCAGTATGCAAGGTAAGGGTACCAATCTCTATTAGCAAGCAAAATGATGAAGTTCCATACTCAATGAACTAATGAAACTGATGCAAAAATGGCCTCGACCCAGAATTCTTGTGACTTTTGAATCCTCATAACTAGGTTAAATAATGTTGATTATATTTTTTAATGATGCCAATGCTAATAACTTAAACCACTTCAGAGGCTACTAGGATGAAGCTCTTAAATAGCACCATAGAATCATCCTCCAAATTGGATTACAATCGACATTTAAACATTTATAAGCAAATTTATAATAAACAATGAAAATGATAGAAAGATCTTAGCTTAAGCATATATAGAAAATGAAATTAGAGGCGAACAAGAAGAAACAATCAATCCTGAAATCAAAATCAAAGAATAACATCAAGCAAGCAATGAGGTGATTGGGATTCCATCGATGTGGAGAACCCCTTTTCAACAACCCTTTCCCCGAGTTGGTGGAGATGAGGCTAGGTGAAATCCTTGGGTGAATTTGATGGCATAGATATACCCCTCATAAAGCAACAACTTAGCTAAAGGACTTCTATAAAAAGTATTTCCACCCAAAAGATGTTGCACATTATAGAAAAATGGAACCCTTTTACAAGGGTTCTGGATAAAGGTGTTCATTGGAAAAACTTGCATCATCATTGCCTTCCCAGTAACACATGTAGCAAAGGTGCAACATGAAAAAAAGATTAAACGAACAAATCACTAAAGGTCTCTATACATTAAAGTAATATAGAAACAACCAAAAATATAGTAGTAACTAAATATTCCAATTCAAGAATTATCCCCATATATACATCAATAGTGAGGGTCGTTAAAGGTTTGTCACCAACCTTTATTTTATTATTTCACATACTCAATGAACCTTGTTTTTATCTAGTACTTCAATGTATCTAGTTTCATGTTTCTTTCCTTCTGTCCCAAGATTCTTGTGCTACCTACCTCTCATACACTTTCAGAGAAGTCTATGGGGAGATTTATGATAGTAAAGGGGGATAAAAGAGGAAAAAGAGAAAAATATTTCATCGCTTTATAAGAGAGCTATGGAATCTTTCATCATTATTCATGTTTTCTAGTGGGCATTCATGAGAGAGTTTCTTATCCGAGCATTTATTGTATGGGATTGAAATTAGATACGATGGATTTCTCCTTTTTACTAAATTTATGAATTAATATTGTGTAAAAATTTATGAATTAATATTGTTTCTTCTATCTTAGGGTTTTTATATTAATTATATTTTCTTAATACTTTATAATTACTCTAAGTACATATAAAGTCGTCATTTTCTCCATGGGTTCATGTATGAGTGTGTTTTTTTTTTTTTTTTTAATGGACTTGTTACTCTTTTGAAGCCATCCCTTCTAGGTAGTTATAATTTCTTGCAAGTTAGAGTTTTTCAGTGTTTTTAATTTCCTTGATTTTGTTTTCTTAATATTTCATACATACATTTAGGATCACAATTTGTTTCCATGGATTTGTGTATGAGTTTGTTAATTTTTATTATATGGACTTCTTATTAATCCTTGTCGTAGAGAGAGACTATATGTTCTATATTTTCCTATTAGTTGAACATCAATCCATTGAAAAACATTATATTAACCAAAGTGAACAAAGATAATATGATTTTCCAATTTGTTTTAATACGTATTTTCTAAATTTCTATTGGATAATAATTATCGATGAGACATTTTTTTATCATTGTTTGGGATTAGTTAAAATTAAAAAAAAAAATACAATACATTGTATTACATACCAACTACATGTAAATATTTTAGTGATTTGACATGGTCTGCGATTTGCAGCAAACATTTAAAACCAATCTGACATATGATTAATGTGACATTTGATTCTTACCTGTCATTGAGTTTTTTTAGACACCAAATTATCTCACAGGTTTACCTGTAGGCAGGGTAGCCTGCAACACTTTTGAATGGATTCTGGAACCTTCATTGCTTGCTAATGTTCTGAGTCGTGTGGAAGATTCCATGTTTAATTTTACTTGGTATGTTTGTGGCATGCCATACTCCTTCAATGGATTTTAGAACCTTCACTCTTGTTATTGTTATGTTTTTTAGCCTGCGACGCTCCTTCAATAGAGTTCTGTCATCCAGTGCACCTCGGTGATAGACCATCAATTCAAACAAATCCTAGGGAGATGGATCAATGAAACTATCTCCTCAACAGGTTTAGCACCATGTTCGTATTATGGGCTCTAAAATCAAGGTTTTCTGTAGATTTAGTGTCTGTAATTTTTTTTGTTTTGTTTTGTTTTTTTCTTTACTCTTTGGCAAGGCTCGAAGTGCTAGAATGGAGTCATTTTCTTTGTAGGTGGCTTGGTTGACGCTTTGTTTGTTTACGGAATCCGGTAAGATGCATCCTCCAGCACCTAAAGCTTTAAACACTTTTATCAACATCCAGGAGGTGTGGCCCTGTGACATCTTTGACGGGGCATCAAATCGTGGTTTATGCGGTGGAGGTATGATACTGTGGCTTTCTGAATATCATTTCTTCTAGCTTCGTCTTGGTATTGGTTGTGCTTCAAATACGAGAGCAGAATTGCTCACTCTTTGGAGGCTCTTAAACTTTGTAGAAGGTAACCCGGTGCGTCATATCTCTTTTTATGGAGACTCCAAGGTGGTTACTGATTGGCTGAATGGATTGTCTACCCTCTGCACTCCCCTTTTTTCTCACTGGTGCTCTCAGGTTCTCAGTATTTCTCAGAGTTTTTCCAGTTTTTAGATATGTCACATTTATCAAAGCCTGGAGGAAATTGTCTTTTGAATAATTCAGGGGTGGCACGCTGATTCAGCCTGGTTTTTATCAGCTTTTTTAGTTTTGAATTACTCTGTTACTTGGTCGACGCCATTGGCAAGAGTTTTCTTCCTTACTTTTGGTTCTTTCTGTGATTTTTGGAACTTTTCTATTGTTGGCTATTGAATTAGCATGAGTTTTCTCCATTATTTTTTTCAATGAAGTGTAAGTACTGCCCTTAGATTAGTTGCAAATAGGCCATCATCCATTATTTGCAGGAACATTTTTAGCCATTTCTATACTTCATACTTCATCTTCTCACGATGGTAACAACAGGCTCTTTTTCCGGCTGCAGCACCCCGCTCCAAGGTAGATTTATTCTTCGATTCCAGGCTCTTTTTCCAGGGGGGAACTCCGGGATTGCATTGCATCCCTCTATTCATTGGATATACCAACATTCGTCTAAAATGGGCTTTTAAATTAATTGTCCACCAAATGAAATAAAAGTAAGCTTTAGACAAATAATCCAGGTTTTAAGAAGGTAATGAAACAAATTGTATTGTATCATCAAATAGTTGGAAAGGGAGTTGAAATTCTTTGTTATTAGTTCCAGCTATAAGCATAGACTTTCTATGTTATCTATTAGTTAGTATTGATATTTTTTTTTTAAAATAGATTAAAGTTAAGTTAAATTTGTATTATAAATTTTTTTTGAAAAATAATGTTCAATTTTTACTTGATAAGAAGCCATGAATTAACCATTTTTATCATTGATCCATATTAAAAAATTTAAGAAAAACACAAAAAATGCATACCTTTAGGTACCAAGACTGTCGGCCATTACTGCAACCTGGCATCCATCACGGTTGATTGTCGTGCAAGAAATCACCCTATTCATAGTTTTAGCTTTTACACTTCTTTTGGAGTGTCCTATTTGATGGTGTTGTTGATAGGTGCATCATATCTCTTTTTAAGTTTTGAATTACTCTGTTAGTTTTGGTTGTGGATAACCACCATATTTTCTTGCTGCTGCTGAAGAGTTTGTTTCATTGCTGCTATTATAATGACATGTTCTGCTTTTTTTGGGGCTTGAATTTTGGCTTTTTAAGGCAGTTTTGCTCAAAATCACAGATATAGAAATATAGTTGTACATTGATCTCTTTTTTTTAATAAATCAGATATCTATATTTAGTTAGTCAATCAACTTGACACAATTTTTTTCATGTTGTTGTAAGTTCTAGATGAATTAGAACTCCCAAGCAACTTGTTTTCCAATTTAGATAATATGAAATTCTATTTTTATTTTTATTTTTAAATTATATCCAATGCTTATTTTCAAGACATTCTATTATTTTTACGTGTTAATCTAGTGATGCTTACCTTGCTTTTCTTTGCATGTACGTGATGTGGACATGCAATAGCAGCCTTGAGTCTGTTAAGGGACAATAAAGACAAATTTGGCCTTGTAATAAGTGATTTTTATATGCTGGCATGGATGGATTTAAGCTGCTGCAACTTGTAGGACTGGAGTTGGACCTTCCTATTATCAGTAAGTGGAGAAGTTCATTAGATAGACCTATAATTTCGATCGTTACTAGTTCCTTGTTACTTCTTTTGTCCCTTAATTCCATTGTAATATTTACAATAGCTAATCTCATATACTTATGGAATGATCTGAGCCAATTTTTTTGGTAGAACGAGGACTAGAACTAATAAAGCACTAACTTATAGTACAAAAAACTGTTACCTAGGTATACCATTATGAAGACTGAAGGTGCCTTTTTGTTTTGAATTTTGGAACCTTGGGCTCCAAATAAGACACCAGGATTCATAAACAAGAAGGAATTGATAAGACAAGTTACCTGCTGCATTTCCTATCATCCATATTGTTTTTTATACTGAATTGGGATTGATGCTAAAATAGGCCCTGGATAGATTGTAGTTTTCAATTATCGCACAGGGAAATCTATCTTTACCTCTTTAATGCACACTCTCTCTTTACTAGAAGCTTGCATAACTGAACCCCTCTCCAGCCAAATTAGTAGATATTTCATAAAATATGGGTGTATATTCTGTAAGTTGCAAATACATCCTAGAAGTGGGTCAAATAAAAAACCACCAGCCTTCAAATTACATGTTACTTTTGCTTAGGTGAGTGTGGCTATGATTTTTTCTTTAGTATGCACACTAATGTTAGAGATGGGTATAACTCATGGGGCCTATGACTATCTACTGAGGCCTGTTAGACTTGAAGAGCTAAATCAAGTTTGGAAGCATGTTTCTAGTTAAAAGAGGACAGATAGTAAGGATCATGACAATTTGGACAATTGATGCATCAAGTTACTCTGTCATCCCAATTGTGCAGTAGAAGATTATACTGTAAGATCATATGTGTTCACATGTATTTCTTTGCTACTCTTTTCTCTGGAAACAATTTCCATGCATAACAGAATTCAATTTTAAGTATCACATTTACAAGTACAGTGTTGTTCTTTAGATGATAATTTGCCATGATTGTCTCTGAATAATATGATTCTCTCACTGGTCATCAGATTTTGATGTCGATATGATTTATTTGTGGCATATAAACTATTCCAAAGCGGGTATTGGAGCTTTTGAATGTTCAATGATTATCATGAGAAATAGTTGCAAGCCGTCTCTAGGTATAGTTGAGTTCCTACCATATTTTTTACATAACTAAAACTTAGTCACCTTTCATGCTTAGATTTTGGATGCTAATCTCTAGGTATGTTGCATTCTTTGCGTTTTTATGATCCCATTGTTTGTGCGATTTCTATTGATTTGTATTCTAAATATGTGTGTACATTGATTAAACAAAGGAATCATGCTTGTTGACTTACACATTTGTCTAAAATGACTATCATTAAAGTCTTTTTTTAATCTTTTGTAGAAGTATAAACTGTACTAGAAAAAGCTTGGTGGCATGGCCAGACAACATGATAGAATGAGAAATGCATTTAGAGGAGGCAAAAAAATCTTCGTTTGGTTCCCTTTTCCAAGTGGATGTAATTGGTGATTTGCAAGTTCTTAGTCAATCCGGTACAATATCTGCTAATGCTCTTGAATCATTGCAAACAGGAGTTCTGAGTAGATTAAACGACTTAGTATGCTTGGGTTTTCTGGCTTTGAATCTTTATGGAATGCTCCAAATTTCCTATGTTTCTAGTCTTCGACTACGATAACAACATTGGGAGAGAAAAAGCAATTGTACTTATTACCAACCCAGGGAATGTATTTCCGTTTTTATCAATTGGACTTGAATTAGATCAGTTACAGCGAAAAACAACAAATTGCACAGTCAAAAACAAACCATTGAAGGAACTGTTTTCCAAAGATCAAGGGCACATTATATTAACATGGTGATCTTTTCTCAATAACCTTATACAAATGGAAAAAATGATGGTTCTGTAATGTCAGGGCTATTAACAAATGCACATTCAATGGGTGGCCCTTTAAGTAGTATATTTTATGGTGTGCAAAATTTAAAGGGAAATCCTTTAAAGTGCTTGGAATGTTGGTTTTATGTCAATGGATATTTATGTTCCTCTAGCCAGCCAATTTTTTTTACTTATGGGGCCTAGTTTTCATAATCTTATACCAAGGAAAAGGTATGTACCTGTCCTCTATTAATGCAATAAATAATGGAACTCAGAACATAAGTTAAATTGTGGAAATTAACAATACAAGACCTAATCTTCCAATTCTTGGTAATTTTAATACTGGTCTTAGGTAGGGTATGAACCAGATTATAAAGAAAGAATGGAAAAATCATAATCAATACTTTGGACCCATTTCAAATACTATATTAAATACTCAGATAAGCCATACATCTGTTCTTGATCAGGAAATGGTGGAAACATATATTGCTTGATCTCAAAGGCAGAACACTGAATATTGTTATCAAAATATGACTTTGGATTTCAAACTACCAGTGAACTCAGTTGTTCTAGGATTTGGTGGATGGTGTGAAAGTAAGCAATCCACTGCAAACAGTCAAAAGAAGTTGAGGGAATATTATCCAATAGATCATGTAAAGATAGAGAATGGCTCTCTCAAAAAATTGCAATTTTGGAGATGAACTTATGAACATTATCTTTAAACAAGTTTAAGCGTGTCTTTTATTAAGCCCTCCTGAGATACAATATAACATTATAGGTTACATCTCAACTAAGTTACAACTTACATGGCTTGTAATGATAGTAGCCTATTGTGCTTTTTTTGGGCACTTATTGAACCTAAATTTGCTTTTTTGGGGGGAAATTTGGCATGCATCTTTTTCCTAGACTTGGTTTTTTTATGTGGATTTTTTTTTTTTTTTCATTGATTGAGCCTATGTTTGTGTTTTTGGGAAAATTTGATTTGCATCTTTTTCCTCAATCTAGATTTTTTTTGTGGTGAAATTGACTTGTATCTTTTTTCCTTAATCTAGGTTTTTTTTATGTTGATTTTTGTGGAATGATTGAGCCTGTGTTTTTCCTTAATCTAGAGAATCATTGATCATTATTCTAGATTCAAGTATAAATATGCAACAATAGAAACATGCTAATAAGACACATATCAATAGATAGGCTCTCAACTTATATTCATTGTAGAGAGTTCTCTATTTGGAGAATATGCCCTTAACTAATTACTTCCTATTGCTAAACAATAAAGAGAGTTTTGTTTTATCTATTTATTTCTTAACTTAGAAGGCAGGGACTAAGCTGCACGCAGCTCTTGTTCTTTTTAAGTCATCTCCCTCTTCATTGTAGATACTAGTTTGTAGTAAAATTCTTGCCACAAAATCAAAATCTTTAATAATTTTTTGTATTTACTAAAAGGTTGTATTTCAAAAGTATTTACTCTTAATCGAAATTTTAGATATGCTTTAATATCTTATCTGAATTTCAATAATTCATAAAAACCATTTTTATATATCTATTTGAAACTATATTATTTGAGTACATATATTCTAAATTTTACTTAAATATATTTATATTTTTCCTAACCATATTTCATATTTGAAATAAGGTAGGAAACTTTTATATATCCACTTGAAACTATGTTTGAGTACATGTATACATTCCTAACTTGGATTGAATTTATTTCTCTATTTCCCAAAAATATTTCATATTTGGGATAAGGTGGGAAGAAGGTTTGTTTTGATTTAGTTTTGTTTATATAACCTTAACTTTTTAAGGATTCTATTAACAAGTAGGAAGAGTGGTATAATTCCTCATTCATTCATTTATGGAAAACGAACAGTAAGAAAAGGTGAAAATAATGTAGAATTTTTAAAAGGGTGAAAAATTAAAATTGAAAATGAGAGGAGAAAGTTACATTTATCATAAATTGACTTTTTAAGAATTTTTTGGTGTTATTGATGGAAACTAGGTTGAGGCTTGGATAAAATAATTATCTTCATACTTCCATCATTATACCACACTACTATAAAGAGACAAATTCATTTTCGAAGTTCACCATCTGCATGGATTACCTACCCAATGGTGGGATTTGGCCAAACATATGAGTGGCACTGCAAAATGACTTTGCATATAACTCAATGAGGAGAGGGTTAGTCCACCCTATAGTTCCATCAATACTTGGGACTAGTTCTACACTGCACTTTGAGTGATTTTCTATCCAGCAAGATATGCCGAGAGCATATGGGAACGTTGTCTTCAACTCCATAAACATTCCACTTAGAAGTGTTTTATGGTTTTTTGTGTATGATTGAATCGATGAAATTGATTTCAAATCTCATGTGACAAAAATTTAATCAAGAACTAGATTCACAAGGAAGTATATATGTTGCATTTAACAACAAATTCCAGTCTTTAACTCAGTATGAAGCTACAACATAACAACTTAGTAGTAATAGAAAATTCCAATACACATTCCAATTCATATTTTAAAGTTATTTCAGAATATTAAGTGATTCTCAAGATGGAAATGACAACAATTATGCTTTGAGGAATGCCTCTAATTATGAGAATATTAAATCCCATGGGATAGAAAGGATTTTCAACTTCCCTTTTTGCAATATACAACCCTTACTTCAAAATGGACAAAGAGTTTAATCTCAACTGCAATTGGTGTATTTAATGTGGACACAATAAATATGTGTATTGTGCTTTGTATTGCATATGGCTAAAACAATATGAAGTGTATAACGACAATGCTATGAGAAGCAAGCTAGTCTCTCAAGGTAATGGGCCATTTGTGGAGGTACTAGATTTTAATTGACTATATTACATTCAAAAAGATATGCTAACACTATCACTAAATATATTACATCCTATGATGTGCATGTGAAATAATAACAACACCACCAAAGTGCTCATAATTGTCTCCTTGCTTATGTGAATATTGGCCCCAATTGCAAGATCTAAATTTTTAACACCTATTGTAACCCTTCTTTGTTTAGTTGGATAAAACTATTATTGGTGATATGTGTTCCTAAGATAATTCTATCATTGGTGATATGTGTACCTAAGATAATTCTATTTGCATAATTCTATAAAGAGAGTAATTTTCATGCAGATGATATGTGACAGACACTCCATGGGGCCTTTGTATTTACTTCTCTTGTTACATAAGAGTTTGTGTGTATATACAATAATCCGGGTGTAGAAATTTAATATGTTTGTCATAAGATGTTAAATATTAATATCTTTGGCATAAGATGTTAAAGTGGAACATGGACCAAAATGATGAGTAAACTGTTAGATTACAATTTAAAAAAACAAATTCATCTATCTAAACAATAAACATAGCTGGGAAATAACAAGGTGGACTAGAAGGACAAGTAAATCGATATATTAAACTTTAAAAATAGAAAATCATCTATTTGAACAATAGAAATAGCTAAGAAATAACAAGGTTCACATGGCACTGTTACTAATGTCTTCAATTGAGAGTGATGTGTGTTTGTATAAGGGAAGCCCGTAGTAGGTGAGTTTGTCTATGGGAATCCTATATTCAGATAAAAAAATTTATATTTTATGTTGCAGCATTGAGATAACATCATTTGATATTATCTCCACTCTCTTGTGTATGATGGATGCTTCCTTAAAATGCCAACATAAGTTGATTTTATGGAATAACTAATATTTACAATAACATTTTGTAATGTACCCAAACTGCAATCCAGGAACACCAAATCATATCTCCGCCAAAGTAGCTAATATCTGGTACCATTGTGATGTACCAAATACAAGTACAACAAAGGAATAGGCACACTAACTCAATGGGTCAAGGGAGACACTAATGTAATGAAGGAAAACAATGGCTACACTAGTGAAAGGATCCTTTGCAGAACATACTAGTATCATTTATGTTTTGAAATCAGATAATGCTAAGGTCTACTCCAAGGCTTCCTGGGTACACTAGCATATGCAAACGAGATCCTTTCTACTAGATCAAAGAGAGAGACACTAGGAATTAACTTCCGGGCAGGTAGGAGGCTATGGAACTCAGGGAAGGGTTATTGAATAGGTTTCTGGTATCGGTTATGATATTTAATAGAGTAAAAACATCTGAAAAAATTTCAAAGGTCTATTTGGTCGATTGGATCCTCGGGAGTGATATTTCCCAATTCGGGGTTGTGTAGTTACCTTGTTTCCAACTTGAATCAAACACTAGTAGATCCTCCCAATATTTCAATAATTAGGTGGGCACCGAACCAATTTTTTGTCTAGTTTCCAAATATGGATTCATATTTTCAAATGGACAAGCATAAGACATTGTTTAAAGCAAATTACGAAAACTAGTCAGAATTGGCACACATTGATCATAAGTTCTTAAACATAAAAATACAAGAATGAATTTATCCAAAATAGAGCTGGTTTCTTTATTATAAGAGAACATAAGATATTTTATTACATCATGTATTTCATGCTACATCCATATGATCCAAAATATTCCATAGATCAACTCACTAAACCCAAGGGCACACCAAAAACACACTATGAGTAGCTATAAACCAAAATGGGGAGCTTCTCCACCAAGATACTTGATGATTATCACAACCTGTAGAAAACATGCAGTAAGATATGTGAATGGATATGGGTTCTCCAATCCTCAATCAAAGTATGAGGGGCACATCTCCCTACTATTTGCAAGGGGCACATCTCCTAAGCACCGGAATTTGCTCAAGAAAAGTCTCAATAAAAAACAATACAAATATTGTCCAACCTCATGAAGTGTGCTTTCTTTTGTTTATATAGCTTCAGAGAAACCCCAAAATCACTTGCAAATACCATGGTACCCAAAAAACCATGCACAAAAACCATAGGGAGTAACATAACCCTTGATTTCTTCCACATTGGCCACATTCAATGTATCATTTTACCATTTCTTCATGTAATTCTCCCTCCAAAAATTCTTGGACCATTTACTAACCAACATTTACCATTCCCACAAACCAAGGATCCCTCCTAACCACTTTTGACCACTTCTCTCCCTTCAAATTTAAATTTGGTCCAACCTTCATTACTGATCTCTACTAGCTTCCCCTATTTCAAGGAAACACTTGCATTAGGTGGTTGGCATCATTAATTTCCCACTTTATCATTCCTGTGACTATATTAGCATTTAATACACCTCCCTTATTCATCATTTGTCCCCAATCCACCAAGTGGTAGTCATAAATGCTCTAGAAGTGGTGTAATTTGCTTAGTACCACATTTCCCCTTTTTAAGTAACCCAACCAATTTGCTAGTTGGAAATATTTAATATTTCACCTCTTCTTCAATCTCTTCAATCAATCTTATCCACATCTAACCAATGCACCCATTTGACCCAAATTACTCAATAAATTACCAATTACTTTTATAATTACCTCTTTGACTTAATTAATTGGGCAACATTCTTCAATTAATACTCCATTCGCTATTTTTTCTTGCAATAAGAAAACACAATGACTTGAGATGGGTGCATAGAGTTAGGTAAATTCTGCGTATCTTTTGAGATTTAGGGCTTAGGGTAGGGTTTAATGGGACTGGAGAGAACTTTGAAGGGACGTCATTTGGTAACAAGGATGCAGGTTGAGCCTTAGGGAACAACTTAATTGATACAAATGAGGTGGCTCAAACCCATTGGGCCCAAAATAAATGCTAACTAGCCAATAAAATGGATTCCAAAGAAATGGTTAAATCTAGGACCAACAAGAACAATCACGAGTTTTTTCCATCCAAATCTCAAATTGCCAAGTGGAAAAAAATAAGCAATTTAAACCCACAATTAGGGTGAAAATGCACCTACTTGGATGATGGACAACATGTGTACTAGGAATACTTTCAATGAATGCAGATGTATCGAACAAAGAAAACTTCTCCAGGTGGTGTGGGCGTGAACGAGGTTACGAGATAACAATGAGGGGGTTGTTAACAATGTTTTGGATTTTAAATGGTCATTTGAACCCTAATTGCTCAACAGCTCCCCCCTCCCCCGAAAAAAAATTTGACATGCTTTAATGAGCTCAAACAATTTGTTACGGTGTCTTTGTCAAAGCTTCATTAGGTTGTTTCAGTGAAAAAACGTAAAGCACTCCGACACGCTTCACCGTAAAATAAAAAATTTGAGTGATGTTGTGTATTGAATAGATGTATCAGTAAAGAACCAAAGGCTCCACCAACACGTTTTAATGCAAAATGGACAACTTTTCCGAACTTTGCAGCAGAAACTCAACAAGTTCACTAAAAAAAAAAATCCAACGATTACGGTGATCATTCATAATTTTATGCAATACATCGACGAAGGAAAAGTTCCAATGGAAAAGAAAACTCTAGCACGATTGTGTCAGCATCAAATGATGAGTTCTGCCGATACGTTTTAGCGTAGAATGGGAAATTTTGTTGAACATTTCGGTGATAAAGTTACAAGTTTCATGAGGAGATAAGTGAACACCGATAGTTTTGACGATTTCCAAAAAACCGCATGAAAATTTGACAAAAAGGAAACTCTTCGACGTAACTCCAAAATTTCCCCGAAATTTCCGGTGCTGCATAGTGCCGACATTTTGGCATAAAATGTGAAACCTTTCCGATGTTTCGATGGAAAACCATAAAATGAGCCAATGTTTCCGCGGTAAAATGGAAAGTATCGGTGATGCTTTGGTGGAAGATTCAAATTTTAGCGATGTTTCGGTGAAGTTATGGAAACTCTTCGAAACATAAAAATTAGAGAAAAAAGGCTGAAAAGTTGAGATTTGGCAAGTATTTCTCACCCTTGGGAACATTCAACTTCAAGCAACACCTGACTTATTCTAAAAGGATATCGAGGGTTTGAGACAACCAATTGTTAAATTCAAAGTGGGCCCCCAATCTTTCCAAAATAAAATAGTGGGGAGGGTGGTTGTAGTTGCAACAATTGGCAACTGACTAGGATAACTTAGATCTCCGAGAAAATAAAGTAGCTCTTATAGTTAATGAAGACTTGAGATGGAGTGAGAATCTACTCTACTTACTCGTCGCTGCTTATTGTAAGAGTTGTGATATCATTTATATGTCTCACATTGAGTTCAATTTTTGTCTTATGTCAGAACATATATCACAGTGATCAGATATTATTAAGATATTGTGTAAGGGAAACGGTAGCTTAGTTATAACTTCATAGCCACTCTCCCAAGGCCAATTTATGAGGTTCATTTACCAAACTAGTCCTTCTACTACGAACTAGGTAAGACACCACAAGGTATGTAACAAAACTAGGTAAACATAAATGTGTGTTCCTCATCCCTATACCATATGCCTTTCTTTGATGCATTAGCAATTTTTATGCTTTACCAACGATAATAGGAAATTTCCTCTATTTCATTAGACGAAAGGTTCTAGTCTCTTCCATCCATAGTTTCCTTTTGTGTGGGTGACGAATATTTTATTGTTCCCATGGATGGAGAAGAGCCTCCTTCGAATGTTATTTGGGATAGCCTCTTGATCTTCTTTGAACATTTGATTCCATATGTTCATGTATTCATTTGATTCTTTAGATATCCAAATTTATTTTCTTTGAATGTTTCAAAATGGGGGAAGAGCTTGATTTATTTGAGCCTTTAGGAAATTTTATTTGGTATGGGATCATTTTTATTTTCTATACATATGAAAGATCTCGCTTCCTTCCCATGGGTCAGCCATAAGTAGACAGTTTCAAGACATGGCCATTTATGTGTTTCAATGGGTGGAGCCTCAAGATAGTAACTTAGAAGTTTTCTCCCAGCAAAGCATACACGACTTAGTACATTTAATTTTAATCTGATCATGTGATAATGTTTGAACATACTTTGTCTATGCGGACAAGGACAAATATCTATAGTCTAAATGGTTTAGATCTAGAACAAAACATATAGACTTTCCTATATTAATCAAATTACAAAGAACACAAGGAATTTCTTACCTTGTAATTGCGATAGTGTTTTCTGTGTTTGATGTAGTCTCCAATGTTCAGCTGCAAAACAACATAAGACAAACAAGTGGAAACACAAGTATAAGTAATATGTAATCTTGATCAATCTAAACAAGTGGTCAAGGAAACAAGTTCTAAATGTATAACACAATGAATATTTATGGAAAGAGCATATATATTATTGTATTAACATAAAGTACAAAGGGAGAGATTACAACCATTGTCTTGACGTCGCAATTTATTTCAATTAGCCTTTACCTAAAAGATCTAATCTTGTTCCTAATGGAGAAGAGAAACTTAGCTCTAAGGGTATTTCAACAACATTTAGGTTCTCTATCTTTCCTCTTCTATCCCGTGAGGGTAATCTTGCATATATAGACCAAAGAGGATAGAAGGATTTGGAAATTCAATGGAGAAGGCTAAGGGATCATCCCAAGAACTTAGGGGTTCAATTTCCACCTATGCTTATTTGTTGGGATAAGCTTCCATGAGAGCTTCTTTCTAGAAGACTCTCGAATATTCTCTTTTTTCCTTTAAACAAGCAGTGTTGCACCTTGTCAAAGAGAAACATGCATCATTGGAGGGTGACACATGCTGAATGAAGGCAACCAGTGTCAGTGATGCACATTGCTATCATGCAGAGCGCCCCATCAAGGGTATGGCGCATGTTTTACACATGCAAGGTGCGCCAGTGCAACAAAATTGTAAAATAGGAAGGTAAAAACCTCTTCTCAAGCAATTTGGCACTAACACTTCAGGGATTAGGGAAAATGCAAGGGAATATATCTCATTACAAGGATGATGACAAGATTTTAGTGTAACAGATTCCCCCCCAAAGTATGAAGCTAGAGGGATAGGATAGGTGAACTGCTTTGATAGATGGAAGTTGAGGAAAAATACCGTTGGTTGAAATGCTAAACAAGGACTTTGCAGTACAACAGACTCTAATATATATGTCCCAAATGAATCATAAAATGGCTTCCGACCACTACTTTGTAGATCCATGTTGATATTGACTGGCTGAGGAAAATCATGGCTACTAGAAATTAGAATACAAGCATAGATCCATGATGAAATAATGACACAACCATGACCAATGCAAGAGTGGATATGTGTGATAGTACTTCAAATAGGGTCACCAACATGATTTACATGTGGGAATCTACTCAAAAATATCCATCACAACCTGGGTAAGGTATTTAACAAAGATATCCTAGGGTATTCATCCTAAACCCGAAAAGGTACAATTCTATCCATGTGAATAGACGTCTTGATGTCGAACATGGTATAGATCACTTGATTACTGGTCATTAAGGTATACCATTAAAAAGTGCGAGGGATATCACCATTGATGTCGATGATTCCTAAGGTACACTAGTACATTCCCCCGAATGTGAATAAATGAATTGAGATCGAACATTCAATGGAGTCTTCCAATCAAAGGCTAATGATGTAATCCTACTATTGGAAGTAAGGCAACCTGCCATTGAGGCATGTAGGACCAAGGGACTTAAGTGTTTTCTAGGTCTAATCCTTGGATGATGTGTTGCGGTCTACAAGGATAGACCCGTGGAAAAAGGGCCATGATGTTTCCCCCATCATCAACACGAAATAGGACCGAATATTTTTGTTGGAATAGATCAGACTGAGGAGTGAATTTTGGGATTGACTCAAGGGTAACCAACACAAAGGAAGGTAAGATGGATGCAAAGGTTGACTCAAGTGATATACCTCCCTTGAACATATAATTGCACGACAAGTGACCTTGCATCATTGACTTAACAAGGCAAGGAAGTAAGTTGAATCATGGAATCAGAATCAGTGTGACTCGAGGACAAGCTGATTGCCCAACTGTTTCAATGAAATGTAAATAGGTGCCGTCCTCAATCGTGACTATAAGCTTCCATTAATACAAGTGTAAATCATACTCTTTCCTTTAATTTCCCCATCATGATTGATGAGTGCCTCTTTTCTTTTTACGAGATGGAAGAGGGTAACAAACACTCGTTATAGCTCATATTTTGGATGAGTCCAATCTCACATATTTTACGAACGTAAGAAAAGAGGGGTTCGCTCCCAAAAGGGGTCCTTCAATGTTAAATTTTAACGAGTCCAAAGAAGGTTAACTCGGTGTCATTTCATGTTTAGAGAGTCTGAAAATACTAAAGAAGACTCCAAGGTTAAAAATTTCATGAATTTAGTCCCCAAGGTCCGAAAAAGTATAAAATAATATCCGGAAGAACTCTTCTAGTCAAAAGTTGACTAGAGTACTCCTTTTTCGTAAATAATTTAATCGGTCCGAAAAAGGGGTAAACTATCATCGGAAAGATGACTCTTCTAGTACTTTTACAAGTGTGAAAGAATCAAGCTTGCTTGGCAATCTTTTCCTATCTTGGGAGTCTGAAAAGAGCTTAAAGACAACTCCAGGGAGGTTTCTTTTTCGTAAATATTTTACGAGTTCAAAAAAGTGATAAAAGTGTGCTCGACACCTTTTTACTTGGTTTTTAACGAGCACAACCATGGTATCAAAAGTGCTCGGGAGATTTTTCATATTTGATAAGGAGCATGAAAAAGTAAAAAATGAACTCTGCCATAATCAATTGTTGTTAAATTTCACCTGCGATCTTCACAATGAGTGTTAGAACCTCGTTTGACTTAAAACATTAATGAAAAATAACTAAATTGGTAAAAAAAAATTAAAATAATGAAATAAAATACAAAAATATTTTATTCCAAATGAATAAAAAGGGGTAAAAAGTAAAAAAAATTCACCACTATGTTTTTACCAATTTGGTGTGAGTGAAAATCCCTTTTCTGGTTCAAACTTGTAGTGGAGATTGTGGCAGCATTGGGAATCCATTCTTCATTTCTTCAGATCTAGGTAATCACTCTCCTCATGCTCTTCATTTTCATGGTTGACTTTTTAGCTTTCATGTCATATTCTAGGGTTTTTAGAGTAATTTTCGAAAGGTAAATGCGTTCCCTGGGTGACGCACTTCTCTCTTTTGGGGAGTGCATCAACTAGCAGTGATGCACATCCCAAAAGTGGAGAGTGCGTTGCTCATGATCTATGTACATAGTCGGGTCACATCAACATTAAAGCGAGCCAAAAAATAAAAAATTAAGCAAAGGGTTGAGATTTTTTCTATGAACCTCTCCTAATATATTTCTAATTGTTATTCATGCAGGTTCCATCCAACAAAATGGTGCAATGGAAGGAAAGATAGCATGAATTGGAAGATGCTCAAGCAATGGATGACCCAAATGATGTGTTTCCTTTGAGAGAGTGTGGAATTTTAAAGTTCTTTCAAGTTCCTGGAATGAGAGCCCAAGTTCGTCTATTAGACCACTTGACCCAGATGTGGGACCCCAAACAAAACTATTTCCAAGTTGGGAACCATATCCTTACTTTGGAGGTAGAGGACATCTACTTCTTTATGGGGCTTTCAAGATAAGAAGCTCCTATTTCACTTTCTAGACCTAGAGGTGGTGATATGACCACTAAGGATCTCATTGATCAACATTGCACTCCTGGGACCCAAGTGTTAGGTGGGAAAATCCCCATCAAACATATATGAGATCGTCCTTTAAGAACTTTTTTGTTTACCATCGAGAGGGTAGCAGGTAGTAGAGATGATCATCAAGCTACGAGGGCTCACATGATTTATGCTACAGAGTGCATGGATCCTACAGTATTCAACTAGTGCGAGGGTTTCCTAGGAAACATGAAAGAGAAACTAACGAAGTGTAGGAAAGGAGAGATAAAACCATTTGGCTATGGATCAATTGTGGTATCCTTCTTTCTAGAGTGGGTTCCTCTCCTTCGTCCACCAATAGAGATAAATTACCTTGAGCCGTGAGATCCACGTATGTTGAGGTGATGACTCATCATGGTGGCAGAGGACCTATAATTACTTACGAGCCTGTATTTTTCAGATGGTTTCATAGTCTGTTAACAATCAATTAACACCCTTAACAAAGTGAGGGGAAGAAGCGTATTCTACTATGCACCCGCAACATGAAGACAAAATACAAGTACACAAGAGAACAATTCCTCTCTTATCTAATCACTACATCCACAATCAGAAAGATTGAGTGAAGAAAGAGGTAGCCTAAGGAGACAAGTTTCAGTAATTGAACTACTCATTAAAGCCTAAAATCTAAGCTCCACCAGTCAAATAGTGAGAAGAAATGCACAAAATTGCATTAATTATACTTAAATATGATAAAGTTGTGACAAAATCCTAAAATACTATGGAAAGTGGGTTTTTGAGAAAAAATAATCAAAAAACAAGAGAAGGGATAATCCCGCATTGAAAATAGAAACTTGAGAGCCCATTTCCCAATGTTATAAAACAAAGGCATTTGGGGCATGGTAGAGAGAGGCAAAAGGAAGAGAAAAGGCATGCTGGAGAGATTTGGCGAATTGGAAAGGTTGGAATATTCATCAAAGGCAAGGGTGGAGAAAGGATAGGTCATGGCAAAGGAGAAAGTATGCACATCAAGCTAGATTGCAAGTATGTATCTTCTTCTTTAGCATAATATGAAACAATTCAATTCTCTTCTAATTCATGGATTTAAATATGTTAGGGGTTGATAAATGATTATGGATTTATGACATGGAATATTCAACTACTTCTTAGTAATATAGATGTTTTAAATTATATCTAACACTACCTTAAAAGCTATTATCAGATTGGCGAGCATACTCGGGATTTTTCTTGAACATTTCTGATTTTTCTTGCAAATTTCTTCATTTTTTGTGTTCTAACCTTTCAGATCTACTCCATATTTTCCTTAATATCCCTTCAATAACATATGTTTCAGGTTTAGAGGCTCAAAACCAGCCTAGATCCACTCCTACACTCCCAAAAAATTAAAAGGTGAAGCTAGATTTCATCCTCCTTTAATATAGAGTGCATTGAAGGGTTTTTCTTGAAAATTTCTTCATTTTTGGTGTTCTAACCTTTCAAATCTACTCTAAGAATTCCTTAAGATCCCTTCAAAAAACTATGATTCAGGTTTATAGGCTCGAAACCGACCTATATCCACTCCTACACTCTCAAAAAATTCAAAGATGAAGCTAGATCTCGCCCTCCTTTGCTAGAGAGTGTGTTGAAGGTTTTTCTTGAGATTTGAGCCCAATTCTTCCCTATTTCCTCTGTTTTGCTGATTTTTTGTTCTTGCATGGGATTAGGAATCCCTGATATTAGAGTGCAGACCTAATTTTGATCCTCCTTATCCAAATATTTGGGATATTTTCAAACTTTTGTAAGCTTCAAAGCCTCATCGTTTCAGATTTGCATGAATTATGAACTAGTTTTGAGATCTCTTTGTTTTGGGGTTGTTTGGTGCCTATACTTTTGTATTTTCAGACCTTCTTAAGGATTATAAATATTTTAATATCATTTTATCACTAACTTTGAAAATTTTGGAAGATTTTGGGTTAAGATATTTAGATTGGAAATTTCTCTCCCAAAACCTCTAAAAATAACCCAAATTGTCATTTATTTCCAATTTTTCTTTAAATTGGTGTTAGATCCGCTTGCTTAAAGCCATATTTTGCTGTTAGGTTCCTGATTGGATAGGATTAGGACTGATCCTTAAAATAATTTTTATTCCTTTCATAATTTCCAAATAACGAAAATTGAAAAAAACATGAAGAAGAACCTTTTGAAAAGACACCTAGTTTTGAATTTTCACTGTTTTAGGGAAGCTTTGAGGCTTTCTTTTTGTACTTGAAGACATTCAAGAAGCTTTTAAAACTTCTTAGGATCATTTTACCACTAGTTATGGAAATTTTGGGAGGGTTTGAGCTCCTTAGATTTGGAATTTATTACCAAAAACCTCCAAAAATGGCCCAAATTGACATTTATTTCAAAATTTTCTTAAATTTGTGGTAGATTTATTTGCTTCAAGTTATATTTTGCTCTTGTATATTGATTAGATAGAATTAGGACTGATATCTAAAGAATTTTCATTCTTTTAAGGGTTTGCAAATCACAAAAATTGAGAAACACAAAGATTTGTTCAAAGAACCTTAAGACCCTTTAACTGTTGAATCTCATGCACTTGCTTATTTGAAACATCACAACAAATCTCGATCACAACATTTTAAAAGATCATTTAAACACATTTCCCAAAGATATTTAAATTGAAAAACAAAGAATTCAACATTACACTTTGAGAAATTTTGAAAATAATTTCCCACCAAAACCGAATACAAACTTTAATTTGTCAATTTTGTTTTGGATCTACAATATTTTCATTATGTTTTTGTACAATTAGAGAAGATTGTAGTGTCATATCTCAATTTTCTTGTGATAAGTTGTGTACGAGCCACCGTATCCTATTTGCTTGCACTTTCGGGTGGCCCTGCAAATGAGAAAGTGGATCTCAAGTGTAATAGTATAGGATTTGTTTTTTCAAGCATTGTTATTTCGAGCCACTATATCCTCTTCACTTGGGCCTTCGGGCGATCTTGTGAACGATAAAGTGGATCTCAAGTGTAATAGAGTAGATTTCAATTTTCGCATACAGTTCTCGAGCTATTGTATCCTCTTTGCTTGCACTTTCGGGTGTCCCTACATACGAGAAAAAAGATCCCCCGTGTAATAGAATTAGATTCATTTTCAATGAGATATCTATTTGGTTTACATTGATTTTTAAATAAGTTATTATCCATATTTTAGTAGAACTATTCATCAAAACCAAAATCTACCAACACATTCTGCATGTTTCAAAGATACACATGAACCTCTAACCTTTCATTAATTTCGAACATTCATCGAATTAAAAGGAAGTATAGTGCTCATATTGCATTGTTTGGTTCATATTTTTCTAGTCAACACACCACCAGTTTCACTTCCACTACTGGAACTAAGAAAACTACCATTAAAAATTGACGCTTAATCTAAAATTGACCAACATTTTATTTTCATATCACCAATAAGAATAGGTTAGTGTCCTGGATTAGGTTTGGAGATTTAACACTCCTGGGCTGCAAAAAATTTTAAACTAGCATTGATTAATGAGAGTTAAAATCCATTAGTAGCAAAAAAAACTTGTCGGCAAAGTGCATCTAACACATGCGTTAAGCACGAGGTCAATCTGGATAAGTAAGAGTGGTTCCCCCCTCTTGCTTGTTTAGTGGGACATGAGCTCATCACCAAATTCTATGTAAAGTTACAAGTCCTCGGGGTGACATCACTTTTCTAGAGTAATTGGTTATGAGAGTTTTCCTCGACTTACAACTGTTCCTCTCGACTGTTGATTGTGAAGTGGTAGCTTTAGTTGTTCTTCCTAGGATATCACATAGGATATTGTAAGTAGAGAACTCTTGGAATACCTGAGACCGAATTTGAAGCTTTTACTCCTTGGGAGGGTGATTGGTTAGGAACTAACACTTGCACCCCTGGAAATTAAAGTTTATTGTAACTGTTTCACATATATTCGCTGCTAGAAATTGTTTGAGGCCTCATATCTCTCAACAACTACTAGTTTCAGAAGGCCCTCTAATCCAGATTTTCACTAAGCTTCATCAATTTGGAAAAGTAGTTTGATTGCTTGGATCTATAGGACCATTTTATTTTTGTTGAGTCTAGACTGCCTTAGGATTGTTTGATTCTATTTTTCGATCAAAATAATTTTAAACACATCATTTTATCAAGTTCTTCAAAGTGGATACTCTCCCGATCCACCAATCACGGCGGTAGTGAGGTGAGTCACCAAAAATTGAAGGCCCTGCTACATCGCGGAGACGAATACAAAACACCCAACCTTGTGACTTGGAAACCAAACAACTTCTAAATTCAATTAACAACAATAGAGAAGAACAATATCAAACAAATATTGAAACATCACCTACCAAGGAAAACACAGACATTGTTGATAAGCTTGCTCCATTTGAAATTGAAACACTAGAGAACAACACAGCTACTCACGTAAACCCACCTTTGAGAAATCTTTCAGACCCAGTGGTACTTCACATTAGTGAGCCACTTGATTACATCAATACTCTTTCGGATATTGGAGTAATATGCAAAATCCCACAATTGACCATATGGCTTCATCGGGAGCACATGGGACTACATCATCACAACCTCAAATAGTTGCTAGAGGTAGAAATACTTCCAATTTGGCCTCTACATCAATCCCAACAGTTAGTATGCCTGCCATTAGCACAAGTTCAACAAACACTTCAGTGCCAGTTGGTACAGTTTTGGGTTCTAATCCCAGAAGTGCATCTACTTCGTCTACAAGAATCCCTACTGGGGGGTGTGACTTACCAAATTTGGGTTTTCCATATGGTTTGGCTACTCAAGGTCAAAAAAATTAAGGAGTAAACCAAAATCCTCTTGGTATACCTAACATTTTTCTAAGTTCTACTTCTGGGGAAAACCCTTTACCATGGAATCTCAATATTCCTGACGGAACCAATGGACCATGGAACAGTAATGCCAATTGGGGTTATGCTCCACATGTAAGTGGAAATGCCTCGAGAGGTCATAATCCAACGTTTCCTAGTGTAAATCCTGGGGGCAATCCCATTCCCCCAACAGGTAGCACGTTTCCTAGTGTAAATCCTGGGGGCAATCCCAAATCAACCTTGGAATGCTTATCAAAACCAATGAAACAATCAATGGAGTGGTCAGATTCCGACAAGTAACCAATATTATTGGGGCCCACCTCCGCAAGGGGGCAATCCACCCATTAATCCTATCCCGCAATGGAATGGTAATGTTCCACCAAGTAACTATTCTTATTGGAACATACCTCCGCTTGACTATGGTTGACTTTGGTTGACCATGGTCAACCATTCGTTGACTGTGATTGAGAATGGTTGACTATGGTTTCCCATGGTTGAATATGTTTGACCATTGTTGACCATGGTTGACTTTGGTTGACCATGGTTGACTTTAGTTGACTATGGTAGACTTTTGGTTGAACATGGTTCACTTTGGTTTGCCATAGTTGACTTTGGTTGAATTTTGATTGACCATGGTTGACCATAATTTACAATGACTGACTTTAGTTGACCTTAGTTTTTCATGGTTGAATTTGGTTGAACTTAGGTGACTTTGGTTGAACTTGGTTGACTTTCAGTTGACTATGGTTAACTATGGGTGACCTTTAGTTGAGCATGGTTGACTTTTGTATGGATTTGGTTGACTTTGTTTGACCATGTCTACCATTGCTAACTTTGGTTGACCATGGTTGGCTGTGGTTGACTTTGGTGACTTTAGTTGACTATTATTGAGTTTGGTTTAATGCGGTTGACTTTAGTCAACCATGGTCAACTACAGTCAACCATGGTCGACCAAGGTTTACCATGGTTGACTTTTGGTTTACTATGGTTGACCTTGGTTGTCTAACATTAACTTTAGTTGACTTTTGATTGACTTTGGTTGACAATGTTTGGCTTTGGCTAACTATGGTTGGATTTCGTTGACTTTGGTTTAACATGGTTGGTTATGGTTGACCATAGTTGACTTTGGTTGACTATGGTTGACTTTTAGTTTACTATGGTTAACTTTGGTTGAGTATGGTTGACTTTTGGTTGATCGTGGTAGACTGTTGGTCAACCAAAGTCAACCATGGTTGACTTTGGTTTCCTTTGACTAACTATGGTTCGCTTTGGTTGACTTTGGTTTACCATGGTTGGTTATGGTTGACCATGGTTGACTATGGTTGGCTATGGTTGAGCATGGTTGACTATTGTTAACTATGGTTGATTATACGTGACTATGCTTGACTATGGTTGACTGTGCTTGACTATGTTGACCATCCTTCACTTTGGTTGACTATGGTTCACCATGGTTAACTTTGGTTGACCATTGTTAACTATGGTTGACTATAGTTGACCATAGTTAACTATGGTTAAACATGGTTGACATTACTTAACCATGGTCGACTTTGGTTGACTTTTGGTTGACCATGGTTGGAATTTGGTTTATCATGGTTTTTTTTGGTTGAATATGGTTAACTATGATTGACCATGCTTGACTTTGGTTGACCATGGTTGGTTTTGGTTGACTATGGTTGTCTATGTTTGACTTTGTTTGACCATGGCGGACTTTGGTTGACCATTGTTGAGTTCGGTTGACTTTGATTAACCATGGTTGAAATTGGTTGACTTTGGTTCACCAAGGGTTACTATGGTTGACCACGATTGATTATGTTTGACCATGGTTGACTTTGGTTAACCATGGCTAACCATTAGTTGACTTTGTTTAGCCATGGCCAACCATTGGTTGACTATGGTTGAGAATGGTTTCCCATGGTTGAATATGTTTGACCATGGTGCACAATGGTTGGCTTTGGTTGACCATGGTTGACTATGGTTAATCATGGATGACTTTGGTTTACCATAGTTGACTTTAGTTGACCATGGCTGACTTTGGTTGACTTTTGGGTTAACATGGTTCACATTGGTTTACCATGGGTGACCATTGAAGATCGATTCCAAATCCTTATACCATATGGTCAACTTAGAAAATTGCATATCTATCTTTTGTCCAACTTAGACATAAAGCATCATATAGAATTATCACATAATTAAATAGAAATGGGTTGTATGTATGTTTTGAGATATAATAGAGGCGTAAACCAACAAATATAAATGTTAGTTCATAAATTAGACCGAAGAATCAAGTTTGAAGAGGAAATGTTTAATGTTGCACTATGTTATCCATTGTGTTGGCGGACAAATCATATATCATTCTTTGGAGATCTATCTTTAAATGTTTGTGACAATTACTCTGTAGAATTTGTTTTAATTTACTGAAAATTTTGAAAACTAAATTTATTTTTTATGAATATTTTAATATTGCATTATATCTACTTAATTATTTTAAATTTTAAAAGTAATTTAATTTTTTTTTTATAAAAAACATATAGTATATCTTTTTTCAAAAATGTATATGAAATAATAATAAAGTATAATATATTCTCATGAGTATTAGTATAAAAAGAATATAAATAACATAATTAATAAATTTATGATATTAGCAATTATAATATAATATGTTGGACAAATCATATATCATTTTTTAGATATCTATCTTTTAATTTTTGTGACAACTACTTTATAAAACTTGTTTTAATTGAATAAAAACTTTGAAAAATAAATTTATTTTCTATAATTATGTTAATATAACATTATAATTAATTAATTATTTTAAATTTTAAAAATATTGTTTTCTAAAATAATATTTATAAAAATATATACTATAAATGTATATAAAATAATAATGAAGTACATATTATTAAAATAGTATATTCTCTTTTTCATAAGTATTATTATAAAAGGAATATAAATAACATAATTAATAATTTTATAAATGTTAGCTAACATAATTAACAATTTTATGAAATATAATTAATATTATTTATGTTATAATTAATATTCTATATTTAGTTAAGTAAAAATCATATATAATATTATTTAAAAGTTATGTTTTATGAAAATGTTTTTATAGTAAATAGATAAAATATTAATAATTATAAATTCATGATGTTAACAAGAATAAAAAAATAATAATAATAAAAAATATATATATAATCATAATCTATTAAGTTTATTTTTTAAATCACATATATAAAAATATAAATTAATATAATTGAGAAAAAATAAAATACTTCTAAATTACATTTTATTTACAAATAAATATTAAAATTTTAAAATTTATGCCATAACTAAAATTATATATATTTTAAATATAGCATATATAGGATATGTTATTTGTTAATTTAAAAAAATTCATAATTTTATTTTAAAGTTTATTAATTAAAAATATAATATGGATAGCGTCTGTAACCATAACCATATATCTTTTAAATATAAGATGTGTGATTTTTAATTTAAAAAATTTTACAATTTTATTTTAATGTTTATAAATTAAAAATATAATATATGTGTATCATGTTTAGCCATATTGACTTGTACTTTGCACAATGTATCATGGATATAGTGTCTGTCAAAATAGAATCGTCTGAAAGGTATATAAAACTTTTAAAATTTTCCTGTAACATAATATTAATGTTTAATTATATTAATATACTTACTTTAATTTTTCACAAAATTATTTATAAAATCAATTCTGCCAATCATAACTGATTGATGACTACGATATTAGTTACATCAATTAAAAAATATTTACCGTCTCCTATTCTCCTTTACAGTGATATTATGCTGTCAGCGTGAACATGCCACTTCGGTAAATTGCACCAAGTTTGTATAGTTCAGCACATGAAACTCAAAAATTAAAAGTGCAAACGATAAAAAGATGTGATTGTGATATACAAGTCTTCTTTCCAAAACTCGTTTCTAATTGGATTGGCAATACTTGAAATAACATTCCGATCCAAACCTAAATTAATATAAAGCGATAAAGGCGTCCATGCCAATTACAATTTGTCAATAATCAAGATAAAAGCCATTTAAACCAGGTCCTGATTGTCGCATTGCAATTAAACATAAAACACAAGTGCATGATTCTAGATTGATTGCAAATTATCTCGTCTCTGAAAAAAAAAATCAAAAGTCAAGCCAGTATATTATGCCAAATCTCAAATATTTTTTTCCAAAGTGTATTATAAACATTATAATTTATTTATTTTTCTAATAATTTGTGTTTTAAATTATGTTGAAATTGTGGGAATTACAAATATAAATGGTTAAAATTACATAATCCAAAAACTATAAGGAATAAATCTAAATAGTGCAATGTTAAGGTATTCATGAAATTGAATTGGTTTTCAATAAAAAATGAAAATTAAATAATGAAAAAAAATACCAAATGAAAAGTCCAAAATGTAACATTTTTATTTTCAATTACGTAATGACTCAATTGTTAACTTGACTCAAGTATCGAATGGATAGTCCTCTAACGTGGAGGGAAATAGACATATGAAGTGATTCAATCCATATTATCAAATGTATAGTAGGTGTTATAGTCCTGAGAAAAAGCTACCTACAACTGGTATCGTGGACAAAATATTTCGAATTTTAATAGTCTTTACATCATAATATGATTCAGACATTCAAAGCTCAGAATATGAATATACAGATGGGCCGACCAACAAAGAAGTGCCAGAATATGCTATAGCAGCACAACCCCCAGTACAGTAACCCAGATAATATAAAAATTCAACTATTACTTGAGTTCCATAGCTTGGCATAAACAAGTAACTTAATGTTGAATATTGTAACTTCTAAGAATATTATATTTGTATATTATTTATTCCGTAGATGTTCCATACCTCCGATGTGATTATACTATGAATCCAGAGATGTTTATTCCTCCGAATTGGTTGTGGTAACTAGGGTTATTAGACCCACCATGTGGGGGTCGGCCCAGTCAGTTATAATAGGGTATTTAACCTAATGGTTAAATACGAGCCTACATGTACTTGTGTAAAATACATGTCAGTGTAGTGTATAAATAGAGGAGGTATGTTCCTCATTTGATACACACACTCACTTGAGAAAGGTGCACTTGTGGAGGAGAGGTCTGCTATGGTGGAGGAGGAGATCATGTCTTTGGTTTGCATCCTTGTATATTGCTGGTCATCTATATTGAGGAAGCTTTGCTGGGTTTTCTACCCCATGAGGGTTTCCCAGGATAAATCTGTGTCTCTTGTGTTTATGCTATGCTTGTTGTTTCTTCAGTGATCCTGTATATGCTATTATTGTGAAATGGAATGTAATGCTGCTATTTTCTGTCTTAGCATATTAAATCTTAACATGGTATCAGAGCTAAACTAAAGGAAGGCAAGGTATGGCACTTACGACACTTGCTTTACTTACGATAATTTGAAGGTTAGGGTTTTATATAGCAAAAACCAGTCATCGTGGAACTTTCGCTATAAATCCATTTTGGCGAAGGTTCAGGATCTGAAACCTTTACAAGTCGTAGATAACATCTCCAGGTATCTTGTGTCCAAAGGGCACCCTCATATTCGTTGTACTTTGTAAGTTATGATCAGTACAAGTTAGGGTTTCTGCCTCTTCCAGATCTCAGTCAAAATCAGGTGACCTAGGAAAAAAAGTCATAACTTGGGCTACGAACCTCCATAAACAGGTCACGTTGCGACACTTGGCATAACTCTCTCTCAGAGAGTCCAATTGAGGCCAAACCTATCAAGATGGAAAGATAACAGGGAGAGCTATCTCAAGAAACATTTTCAGAGGCCGAAGTTCAAATAGTGACATGTGGCACGCCGTACAAGTTCGCTCTCCCATTTGATCCCATAAACAGGTCACGTTGCGACACTTGGCATAACTCTCTCTCAGAAAATCCAATTGAGGTCAGACCTGTCAGGATGGAAAGATGACAGGTCAGGCTACTGCAGAAAAGGTTTTCAGACCCTGTGGAGCAGAAATTTCAGAGTTATAGCAGAAACAATCAGGTGCATATTTCTGTCAAAACAGAATTATTTTTGGAGCACCTTTATTCATGGCTTCCGGAATTTAGGGTTTCGGAGAAAGTTAGAATTTTTGGAATCGATTTAGGGTTTCGGAGAAAGTTAGAATTTTTGGAATCGGAGTCCACGGCTGGAAGCTCCTCAGAAAAATAAGAGTTTAGAGCCTTGGATCAAACCTTTTGATTGGACAGAAGGGTGGGCTTCATCAAACCCTAGTTCGGGTTCCTGTCGAGAAGATCCAGAAGTTTCGAAGGCAATTTTGAGGGGTCAAATCTTGGAGATTTCAAAATTGAAGAATGCTAGGTTGATCAGCTCAGCAAGACACATTCTTCCATCCATTCAGAAGTTTGAAAGTCAAAGATTGAATTTTTAGGGTTTCTCTAGCAAACCCTAATCAAGCTCCAGATCAAGTTTCAGGGGGAGTTGAGGCTAAGGCCTTACATAAGAAGACTACAAAAAAAAAAAGTATCGACAGGTATGACTTAAGGAGGTTTAGGTATGCCTTGAAATCTGATTCTTGATTAAGTTCATAATGTGTTTGTCTTCATGTTATTTATTAGTACAATCTTGATTAATGTTATTAATTGTCTTATCACCCTAGTAACAATATGAATGCATGTGAATGATCGAAGACATTCATTGATTAGGGCTATATGATTGTACTTATGCATTATGGTGTTGTGTGAGGTTGATGTTGTCTGCTAACAAGACACAGGTACATCACAAAAGACAAATCAAGTTCCATGACCATGACAACATGAAGACAAAGACTCACGAGGTATGTATGACTTTGTTTTATCATGTTTAACCTACGAGACATGCAGGTTCTAGCTCAGGATCTCTAAATCATTGAAGAGATTGTTTAGGTATGTTGTACATAACTAAGCAGGTATACTAATCCAGGTATGTTTTCCTATGTCATGTTAGAATTTTACCTTGTGTAAGTATACTTGGTATGATTGGTTAGTAATCAAGGGTTTATGCATATTATGTCTCTTATCTTGGTTGATGATTTAACTAACTAGATCAAACAAGAATATGCATGAGTAAAAGAAGACTTCCTTGAAACCCTGAATACTAATGATCATGACTGTACATATTCAAGATTATTTAGAATTAGAATGTTTTGATAATATTGAGAATATACTAATGAATGTATGTTTGTGTATGAGATCATGAGGATGACACTAGTGTACACTTGAGCATGCACAGTGGTACAGAATGAATAGAAGTTCAGAAGACATACAAAAGATCAAGAGGGAGGCAACCACACAAACATAAAAGATAAGTATTTGGGTTGTTATTAGAAATAGTAAATGATATTGCTTGTATGCATATTTGTATTCCTAGAATATATCACGCTGAGTGTAAACATTCATAAAGAATTGAACAGTATACTACTAATATGCATATGATTGGTAAATTGGACAAACATTCCATTGTTGCTTGTCTAGAATGAAACCTCTTTGCTGACATGCTGAGATTTGTGCACACTCTCGATAGTATGTTCTGGTAGAGATGGAAGGCATCTAGATAGCCACTGTATGCATACAGGATATGGGAAAGTGTTGTGCCAAAGTATTGGTCAAAATAGTTGCATAACTATGTAAATGATATCTGTATGCATAATAGGTTATCATATCAATATGATTTGATGATTATGAAGTATTACTAATCATATACTTAATTTTGATTTGTAGGAAAGATCATGATGAATGATGAACTCTGAACAAGCGATGGATGTTCAACAAAAGATTTACAAATCAAACACACTATAGAAAGCTTGTGGTTAAGAGATTCTCTTAGAAAGAGGAAGAGAATCATGATGAGATGTTTTGCTCCAAGGGACTAGATAAGACCATTCTCTTAATGATGTAATTAAAGAAGAAGTGTGAATCAGGTTCTGTATGGGTACCCAGGATCGGTAGTCAATTGATGAGCTTAATGATCATCATGGATGATGTGGATCTCAAACTTTGCTACAAGGTTGAATATGGCTTCTATACACATATGACATGGATGCAAGAAGGAACTCACCACAGAGTTCGAATGATTTTGAGGCTCATATAAGTAGACCCATCTGACGAGAGATGGCACAGATAGATATGCAGAAGATCACTCAATGCAGAGTGTGAATAATGGACAATTGAAAGCTTCATGACAAAGCTTGGGATTTACCAGAAGTAAAGTTGTTCCTAACCTTTACCTTAAGGTTGTGGATGATGAACCTATCATACCATTATTGTATGACGATGATCTCTTTCTGACAAGGAATGAGAAACAGGTCATGAAAATGGCTGCAGAAATGAAAATGAAAGATCTCGGATTAATGCACTACTTATTAGGTCTAGAAGTATGGCATGATCCAAAAGGAATCTTTTAAATCAAGGTAAGTATGCTGTGAAGTTTCTAAAAAGATTTGATATGTTGGAGTGTAAATCCATGGCCACTCCCATGGACTCCAACTTGAAGTTATTAGTTAATGACTCATCGTATTTAGTGGACCTAACCCTATATAGACAAATCATTGGGTCATTGATGTATTTAACAAATACTAGGCCAGATATATGCTTTGCTGTAAATACCCTAAGTCAGTATCTAGTAGAACCTAGAAAGGTTCACTTAATAGCTACAAAGCATGTAGTGAGGTACCTAAAAGGTACACTAGATTTTTGGTCTATATTATCTTGGAGGTCATGAACTCCGTTTACATGGTTACTCAGATTCTGATTGGGCAGGAAGTGTCTCAGACAGAAAGAGTACATCAGGTGGATGTTATAGTCTTGAATCTGCCATGATCTCATGGTTCAACAAGAAACAATCTAGTGTGGCTCTCAGTACTGCTGAAGTAGTATATATATATATAGCTGTCTGCTCTGCCAGCTGTGAAGCAGTGTGGCTTCAGAAGCTTTTATATGGAGTGTTTGACTTAGAAATGAATTCCACTATGATTATGTGTGACATTCAAAACTGCATCAAGATAGAAAATCTTGTATTCCACGATAAGTCAAAAACACATAGAGATCCGGTACTTCTATATACGAGATATGGTGCAGAGAGGAGCTATCAAGCTCGAGTATATAAGCACTGAGAATCAAATTGCTGATATCTTGACTAAACCTCTATCTCGAGTAAAGTTTGAATACTTCCAAGACAAGCTTGGTATAGTCCAGAAGGACCCTCCTCGAAAGGGGGAGTAGCATAGTATCTGATAACAAGTCTGTCTCATCAATGATGAGGTTACCTTTTTTTTACTGCACCTAGTTACTTAGAATTATTTAGATTTAGGAATCTTATATTTTTTCTTTTGATGATAGATGTATACATGCTTTTGATGTTAGATATACATGCTTTTGATGATAGATGTATTAGTGAGAATACATGCTTTTGATGATAGATGTATTAGTGATATACATGCTTTTGATGATAGATGTATTAGTGATATACATGTTTTGATATACATGTTTTGATGATGAGGTTACATGATGCCTTGATGTATTGATACGTGTTTGTACTTGTATGGATGAAGATACTTGTACCCATAGTGATGAGGGGATTGGATCATCCCTGGACTTCAGTCCTAAAGAGAGCCGTAGACGTATGTCTTCGAGAATGAAGTCCTTGGTGGACTTGAGGGGATTGGATCATCCCTGGACTTCAGTCCTAAAGAGAGTCGTAGACGTATGTCTTCGAGAATGAAGTCCTTGGTGGACTTGAGGGGATTGGATCATCCCTGGACTTCAGTCCTAAAGAGAGCCGTAGACGTATGTCTTCGAGAATGAAGTCCTTGGTGGAATTGAGGGGATTGGATCATCCCTGGACTTCAGTCCTAAAGAGAGCTGTAGACGTATGTCTTCGAGAATGAAGTCCTTGGTGGACTTGAGGGGATTGGATCATCCCTGGACTTCAGTCCTAAAGAGAGCCGTAGATGTATGTCTTCGAGAATGAAGTCCTTGGTGGACTTGAGGGGATTGGATCATCCCTGGACTTCAGTCCTAAAGAGAGCCGTAGACGTATGTCTCCAAGAACAAAAATCCCGAATGAACAGGTAAGGGGATTGGATCGTCCTCGGAATTTAGTCCTTTGAATTGAGCCGTAGACATGATGTCTTCGAGAACTAAATCCTGAATGAACAGGTAAGGGGATTGGATCGTCCTCGGACTTTAGTCCTTTGAATTGAGTCGTAGACATGATGTCTCCGAGAACTAAATCCTGAATGAACAGGTAAGGGGATTGGATCGTCCTCGGACTATGGTCCTTTGAATTGAGCCATAGACATGAGGTCTCCGAGAATTGAATGATAGGACTGGATCGTCCCTAGACTTCGGTTCAAAAGGTACATGATAGGACTGGATCGTCCCTGGACTTCGGTTCAAAAGGTACATGATAGGACTGGATCGTCCCTGGACTTCAGTTCAAAAGGTACATGATAGGACTGGATCGTCCCTGGACCTCGGTTCAAAATGTATGTGACAAATCCTAGAATTGTTCTAGGTTACATCCAGCATGAAATAGGGCTGGCTCTATATATATGATACATCCAGCATGAAACAGGGCTGGCTCTGTAGATGTGATACATCCAGCATGAAACAGGGCTGGCTCTGTATATATGATACATCCAGCATGAAACAGGGCTGGCTCTGTAGATGTGATACATCCAGCATGAAACAGGGCTGGCTCTGTAGATGTGATACATCCAACATGAAACAGGGCTGGCTCTGTAGACGTGACACATCCAGTATGAAAGAGGACTGTCTCTGTGGCGGTAAATCCTAGATCTGATCTAGGTCACTTCCAGTATGAAAAAGGACTGGCACTGTGGTTGGGATTAGATCATCCCTAGACATGAGACTTGTATTAAAGAGATAAGGATTGATCATCCTGGAACTTGATCTGGATTGTATCATCCATGGACCTATGTCCTAAAGAGAGCAGGATTGATCATCCTGTAATATGATCGTGTGATGACGATGCTAATGATCAATGTTGATGATCGTGTGATGACGATGTTGATTGTGTGATGATGATGCTGATGATCGTGTGATGACGATGCTGATCGTGTGATGCCGATGCTGATGATCGTGTGATGACGATATTGATCGTGTGATGTCGATGTTGATGATCGTGTGATGACGATGCTGATCATGTGATGACGATGCTGATGATCGTGTGATGACGATGATGATCGTGTGATGTCGATGCTAATGATCGTGTGATGACGATGCTGATCATGGGATGACGATGCTGATGATCGTGTGATGACGATGCTGATAATCGTGTGATGACGATGCTGATGATCATTTGATGATGATGTTGATGACAGTCGTGTGATGACGATGCTGATGATCGTGTGATGATGATGCTGATGATGTTGATGTTCCAGTAACTACTTAAGTTACTAATGATGTTGAGAAAGCTTCCAATGATTTATAGATGTATCATGTCTGATGTATGACTCGTTGCTCCTGCGGATGTTGTTATAATATCCTTCTCGTTAAGGGGGAGTGTTGAATATTGTAACTTCTAAGAATATTATATTTGTATATTATTTATTCCGGAGATGTTCCATACCTCCGATGTGATTATACTATGAATCCGAAGATGTTTATTCCTCCGAATTGGTTGTGGTCACTATGGTTATTATACCCACCATGTGGGGGTCGGCCCAGTCAGTTATAATAGGGTATTTAACCTAATGGTTAAATAAGATCCTACATGTACTTGTGTAAAATACATGTCAGTGTAGTGTATAAATAGAGGAGGTATGTTCCTCATTTGATACACACACTCACTTGAGAAAGGCGCACTTGTGGAGGAGAGGTCTACTATGGTGGAGGAGGAGATCATGTCTTTGGTTTGCATCCTTGTATATTGCTGGTCATCTATATTGAGGAAGCTTTGTTGGGTTTTCTACCCCATGAGGGTTTCCCAGGATAAATCTGTGTCTCTTGTGTTTATGCTATGTTTGTTGTTTCTTCAGTGATCCTGTATATGCTATTATTGTGAAATGGAATGTAATGCTGCTATTTTCTGTCTTAGCATATTAAATCTTAACACTTAATTATCTCACTACAATCCATATCCATTACCTGTTGGTTTACCATCGATAAGTATGCCTCCCATGTTGAACTGCAAAATACATGACATCCAAATGATATACAAAATTACCAAGTCCAGATTCAACCAATGCTCACATGGAATGTATGATGCTTGTTAAGGCCTACCTGCCAATAACCCTGACATGTAACAGGAACATAAGTGTGTTCACCTTTAAAGTGCTTTCGATCAACACCTCCAAATACAATCTCTCCTCTTTCCTTCTCAACTGTCTTTCTATTCAACCAAAAAGAGAAAACAAAATTTTTGACAAGGCCTTGATTTACCATGTTATACCCACAGGAGCTTCACTAGAAGGCAATATAATATCATGTTCATTCATATTGTGGTATTAAATATTCATGAAAACCTAAAACTTATATTGCTTATATATTAAGGGGCAAAGGGTTTTTTTTATTTAATGTAACAATACAAAAATACTTTGGGGTCTTTTTTATATGGGCGGGATGACAAAAATCAGCCAAATGGAGATGGCAGGATCACAGCCGGATGAGAAATCGGGTTGAGGCAAGGCTCGGGCTTACCAGTACGCAAGGAAATCGTGTCTTGAGGCATGCTTAAGGCCGGGGGTTTCGTTGTGAAGTGGGTTTCCATTCGATCATAGTCAAGAGACAGTGGCCATTGACAACCAATTCTTACCAATATCATTCAACCAGTCGTTACCAATAACCTTGGGAGGCTCTAAGCCTCCATGGTCTGTTATAGGCCCTCGATAGGCCTTGGGAGCTTGAATACCCAACCACTCATGCCTATTAGAGGCCTTGGGAGGTTTAGGAAACCTCCTAGAGCTTGTTACAGGCCCTGGGACTTGGATACCTAGCCCACAACAGGCTTAGTCAGCGATTGGGGAACTACAACATGCAATCTAAATGTTGTACTATGTGCGTTGCCTCTAGTGACATACAAGAAGTGATCTGCTATCTCTTCATTAGATCATTAGTGTTAGGATATTTAGACACTTAGGAGTTAGTTAAGATCAACTTGTGTAATATATCCGTTAGGGATAGTGTGTTTCTTTAGTATGCATTAGTATGCATTTGTAAATACTTAATCCGACGGTCACGATATGTTTCCAACATAGAGTGATCCGATGGCTCAACTTCTCTTATATCAAACCTAACCTTGATCCGTGGCTTAACACCCGATTGGTCCATGATCTCTATTTAAAGAGCATGGAGGGTCATTGTTTAGTTGATCGATTATGACAAGCTCATTTGTAACTTTCTTTCTTTGCATAATAAATTGTCCCGTAGAAGCTATTTGGCCGGGGCCGTGGAGTGTTTCCCTCAAGAGGGTTTAAACCACGTCAAAACATCGGTGTGTTGATCTGTGATCTGTTTGTGTGAAGTGGTTTCTCTTGGTGTTCAGTCCTTTGGCAGTACCCTGTGTACCCGAATATGGTATCAGAGCTTTTATGAAGTGCCGCTTCCGGTTATGATCTAGATCTTGAACTGCTGTTGCCGAAACTCGTAAGGGTTTCTAGTTCTGGTATTTCTGTGCATTTCTGGGCTGTGGGAGGTGTTCCATTGTGTCCGGAGCGTCGTTTTCATTGGGAAATAGTTTTCGTTTGATCGAAAACGGTTCCCGGTTGCTCCAGAAACGCGTATTTTATCAGATCTGAAGGTATAATGTTACAGTGACGCATTTTTTTTATTTCGTTTTTTTAATCTCATATTTCATTTTTTTTTTACTGTTAGATTTTTTTTGGTTCGGATTGTTGGTTTCCCGTCTGCGTATGCTCTTTGCCGTGCACCTTGAGCGATCTCGGAAAATCAGAAATAGAAAGGGAAAGGGTTTTTCTCGGCTGCGTATGCTCTTTGCCGTGCACCTTGCGCGATCTCGGCAAATAAAAAACGGAGAGAAAACATAGACTTTCCGTGCAAGCTAACAAGATCTAACTCCACAAGTGTGGAAATTTTTTTTTGTTTCGATTTGTGGTTTGTTTTTGCAGGAAAAAGGGCAAGCACGCAAACCGAGCAAGAAGAGTAAAAAAAAAGCCCCCTTCCTCTTTCCCATATTTTACAGGCCTTTTAATCTAACTCACTTGGTTCAAAGTTGCTTTATTCCTTAATAGGTTTTGAGTTCAAGTCTTAGGAAGTTACTTTTAAAAGAAAAAGTGCATGCAACTTCTAATTTCAAGTTACTTTATTGTAAAAGTGCATCTCACTTAAATAATAAAAAATAAAAATACAAGTGAGTCACTTAAGTTTTTTTATTGTTGCACTATTTAAAAGTAATGTCATTGTAAAAGTGAAATCACTTATTTTACAAAAGTGGTTCACTTAAAGCAACTCTCTTGTAAAGTGATTGTCAAAAGGTTTATCTTGGGAAGAGGGGGGTTCTTTTTTTGCTGGACATTCTCTAGCTGCCACGTCACTATTGGGGACATCTTCAACAGTTTCTTTGTTCAAGCATAACTTCATCATACAGAGTCCGTTTTCAGTGCCGTTTTTTTTGAAACCGCCTATTTTTTCGAGCTCTTCACATACAGACTATTGGTTTCTACTTTTACAGCCATTAATTTACAAATATGGCCGCCCTTTGTGATATTCTACTTAACAGTTCCAACTATTTCTCATGGAAATCTCGTATGGAGGATGTTCTACGAAGTAGGGGACTTTTCAGAATTACAACAGGGAAAGAAAAAGAACCCACTGATGATGATAAGAAAATAAAATGGGCAAATAGATGTGATGAAGCTCGTGGATTGATTGGGATGTCAATCTCTACTGATTTGCGATTCCACATATCTGGAGTTGATGAACCTGATGCTGCTTGGGACTAGTTGGAATCTGTGTTTGGTAAACACAATGAAATTCGGGGTCACCAACTCGAAAATGAGTTGATTTCTTTAAATCCAAGTGACTTTTCATGCATTCAAGATTATTTATCTAAGTACAAAACTCTCAAGCTCTTATGTGCCGAATGTAAGATTGAGAGGGAAGACAAACAATGCATTTATCATATTCTTTCCAAACTTGGACCTGCATATTCTGTTTTTGTATCTACATTTTACTCCATGAAAGCGTCATTGAATGCAGCTAGCTATCAAGAGCCTAGTCTTGAATCCTTTTGTGATTCCTTGATTAGAGAACAAGATAAACTCATTCATCTTGGAATAATCAACAATGCAGATACATCTGGGAAAGCCTTATTGTCCCAACAGAAAGAAAAGTCCAAGCCTCCCAAGAAACAAAATTTTCGCAATAATAAGTCAAACAAGGGTCCAAAACCCTCTTAGTCAGCTCCTTCTTTAAAAAATGACAAAGGATCCAAGCCAAAAGGCAAGAAGACTGAGCGTCATTGCAACTATTGCGGGAAAGATAATCATGATGAATCTAAGTGTTTCAAGAAGATGGTAGCCTTGGAGGCAGCAATGAAGAAGCACCACATCAGCCTAGATTCGCCTTCAGAATCTGCCTCTCATGGACATGCACTTTGTGCTTCTGGTTATTCTTATAATGCATCTTCTTCTTCTACTTCAAATGAATGGCTCATTGATTCTGGAGCATCTTATCATATGGCTAAGGATCAAGCCATCTTTTCTACTATGCATGAATGTAACACCAAACAAATATTTGTTGGTGATGATAGATCTCTAAGTGTTGTAGGAGCTGGAACAGTTTCAGTAGATAATGGTCATTTTAGTGATGTACTATGTGTTCCAAGAATTTCCTGCAATTTGTTATCAGTCTATCAGATCACTCATTCTGGTGAAGGTAAAACTGTGACCTTTACACCTCACCAAGTTGTAATCAAGGATTTTAAAGATCCTCAACAGGTCTTAACTACCGGAATTGTTGATGATATTACCAGGTTGTACAAGTTTAACAACTTTGGGTCATCACCTTTCCCTTCAGTTTTTGTTGCTCATAGTGATAACTTGAGCAAACTTTGGCATGAACGATTTGGTCACTTAAATTATCGCTCATTGCAACAACTATGTAAAGAAAATATGGTGACAGGTCTTTCGATGGTATCTTGCAAGGATGGTGTTTGCTCCGGTTGTGTACTCGGAAAACATCATCGGGACAGTTTTGACAAACGTGCCCCTTGGCACGCCTCGGTTCCCTTGGAGCTTGTTCATAGTGACTTGTGTGGTCCTCTTCCATCTGCTTCCTTTTCTGGTTTCAAATATTTCTTAACTTTCATTGATGATTACACCAGACACACTTGGGTTTATTTCCTAAAAATTAAGAGCGAAGTATTTAACATGTTCTTGGCCTACAAGGCCCTTGTTGAAAAACAATCTGGTCATCAAATTATTAAGTTAAGATCTGACAATGGAGGAGAATATGTTAACAAACAGTTCACTACTTTCTGCACTGAACAAGGCATCCAACAACAGCACACTGTTCCATATACACCACAACAAAATGGTGTAGCTGAGCGGAAGAACCGCACTTTAAAACAAATGGCTAATTGTATGATCCAATCTAAGGGACTAAGTCTTCAATTTTGGGCCGAAGCCATAAATTGTGCAAATTACATAGTTAATCGCACCCCCACAAAAGCATTACAAGGTATAACACCAGAAGAAGCATGGAGTAAAATTAAACCTGATGTAAGTCACTTTCGTGTGTTTGGTAGTGAAGCATGGGCTCACATTCCGGATGAAAAACGGAAAGCATTGCAGCCTAAAAGTGAAAAGTGCATATTTGTTGGATATTTTGAAGATGTAAAAGGTTATATACTTCTTCAACCACATTCTCATGCTATAATCATTAGAAGAGATGTTAAATTTGATGAAAATATCTTGGCCTGCGAGCCTAACTCGACGAGTGTGCTATCTTTGGCGTGCGAGCTTGATTCGGCGTTTGTGCCTTCTTCTTCTTCTTCCAACTTCCTTGACAGGTTTCCAACTCCAGTTTCTGATGATGACAGTGAGGATGAAAATCCACCTCTGCCTGCTCATGTTCCTCCAGTTGCACCAGCACAAGTGCTTCCTCGATGGGTCCGTTCAACATGTGAAGCAGCTGGTGATCTTGCTGGTGATCCTAGAGATCAATGTCGAACACGTTCTCAGTTTCAGCGATCCTCTTTTCTTTTGGCTCAAGTTTCCGAGAATCATGATCCAGAAAATTTTGTAGAAGCTTCAGGGAATCCATATTGGGATGCATCCATGGATGAGGAATATCGTTCCTTCCTTAATGGCGAATGATACTTGGGATCTTGTACCTCTTCCAAAAGGAAGAAAACTTGTCAGATGTAAATGGGTCTACAGAACTAAGTATGCTTCAGATGGAAGTGTTGAAAGACTTAAGGCAAGGTTAGTTGCCAAAGGTTTTTCCCAAGTTGAAGGGATTGACTACAATGAAACCTTTGCTCCCATCGCAAAAATGAACTCCATCCGCCTTGTTCTTTCCCTTGCAGCCTTACACAACTGGGAAGTCCATCAAATGGATGTCAAGTCTGCCTTCTTACATGGTGATTTACAGGAGGAAATTTACATGGAACAACCTCCTGGCTATGTTCAGAATAACTCTAGCCTTGTCTGCCGCCTTAAGAAATCCTTATATGGCCTTAAGCAAGCTCCTAGAGCTTGGTATGCCAAAATGGATAACTTTCTCCTTGACACTGGTTTTTCTAGATGCCATTCTGACCCCAATGTCTATACCAAGAAAGTAGGAAACCATCTCATCATACTTGTTCTATATGTTGATGACCTTATTCTTACTGGTAGTGACCCTAAGCTTATAACCCATGTGAAATCCAGTCTTAAACAAACTTTTGAAATGTCAGACTTAGGACATTTGCATTATTTTCTTGGTCTCCAAGTTCTGCAAACCAAAGAAGGAATCTTTCTTTCTCAGTCTAAGTATGCTTGTGACATTCTTCATCGCTTTCACATGGAAGATTGTACACCAGCCCCTTCTCCCTTCCAGTCTAGAGTCAAACTTTCTGCCACTTGTGCTTCACCTGAAGTAGATGCCACCTTGTATCGTCAGCTTGTTGGTAGTCTTTTATATTTGACTCATTCCTGTCCTGACCTTTCCTTTACCGTTGGTCGAGTTGCCCGTTATATGCAGACACCTCATGAAAGTCACTGGAAAGCAGCTAAAAGAATACTTCAATATATTCGAGGTACAGTTCAGTTTGGGATTCATTACAGTACAGGGGGGAAACCTTTATTGGTTGGTTTCACTGATTTAGATTGGGCCGGCGATCCTGATGATCGAAAGTCTACTGCAGGTTATGTTTTCAGTCTGGGATCTGGACCTATTACTTGGGCTTGTAAGAAACAACAAGCTCTTGCTCTTTCTTCAGCAGAGGCAGAATATCGAGCAGCAGTTAATGCCAGTCAGGAAGCTTTATGGCTTCGACAGATCCTTTTCGAGTTTGGATTCGAGCAGTAGCAGCCTACTCCACTTTGGTGCGACAATCAAAGTGCCATCAAGCTTGCCAAAGATCCAGTTCTACATCAACGCAGCAAACACATTGAGCTACATATGCACTTCATCAGAAATCTTGTTCATGATCGTGTTCTCGAAGTGCTCTTTTGCCCTACAGATGATCAAGTTGCAGACATCTTCACCAAGTCTCTTACAGAAGCGAAGTTTTCTAAACTTTGATCTATGTTAGGAGTTCAGGAACTTGTCATTAAGGGGTGATAGGCTCTAATGCCTCCTTCCTTCTCCTAATAGTGTCACTTTTGTAAATCCTTCAATCCTATCCCAAGTTGTTCTTAAGGGGGGATGTTAGGATATTTAGACACTTAGGAGTTAGTTAAGATCAACTTGTGTAATATATCCGTTAGGGATAGTGTGTTTCTTTAGTATGCATTAGTATGCATTTGTAAATACTTAATCCGATGGTCACGATATGTTTCCGACATAGAGTGATCCGACGGCTCAACTTCTCTTAAATCAAACCTAACCTTGATCCGTGGCTTAACACCCGATTGGTCCATGATCTCTATTTAAGGAGCATGGAGGGTCATTGTTTAGTTGATCGATTATGAGAAGCTCATTTGTAACTTTCTTTCTTTGCATAATAAATTGTCCCGTAGAAGCTATTTGGCCAGGGCCATGGAGTGTTTCCCTCAAGAGGGTTTAAACCACGTCAAAACATCGGTGTGTTGATCTGTGATCTGTTTGTGTGAAGTGGTTGCTCTTGGTGTTCGGTCCTTTGGTAGTACCCTGTGTACCCGAACAATTAGATGTTGCAAATCATAATGATATGTGGTTGAGGAATTGCATTGTGGGTGGAGTAATGTGCATCCACAATATACATCGAAAGAAGCAAGGTGCATTGTCGAATGCATGTGGGGTCATAAAAGGGGTATCCTATCAATATACTAGGTAGAAATGTAAAGGGGTATAGAAAATGTCAATGAAAAAAGAGATACAGACAATATCTAGTGAAAATAGGGTTTTTTTTTTAAATTGGGAAGGCGTATTAGGAGGGGGTTAAAAAAACGATTTTGGAAGGTATTTTCCAATATTTAGTGAAATTAGGGGTATTGTTTCATATGCCACGAACGAACGTGCTATGATAGTTGTTTATTGAGTGAAGTCCCCGTGGTTATACCCGTTTTCAAGAACAAAATATAAAGCATTACAACAATGTCATGGCAACATAATAATCTGAAAATCATAAAGAGAATAAGCATTACCAACTAAAGTCATGGCAACATAATATGGATATTTGGAGAACAGAATTAAGAAGACTCTAGAAATGTTATTACTGTTGACTTGGGGATTGTTGTAAAGGGCTGATGCAAGAGTGGTTTTGATGCTCCCACCCATCCCTCTAATTCCAAGCCAATCAACATCATTCTGTAATTACGCCGTAAGGCGTTTCAACAAGTGGGAATCCACTCTGTGAAATTTTTTTTTATTGGTTTTCAGCAGTTGGATACTTCGTTCAACGATTGGGAAAATTTGCGTCATTGATCTGCTGCCTGGCATTTCTACCATTGAAGGGATGGCCATTTAAACTCTCCACATGCTTCCTTAAATGCAAATCAATGATCCTTCCGACACTCTTAGGCGATGCTCCCTCTCCATCTACCTTTTCCCACCTTCACAGCACAGCAGTATCGGTTCTAGTTGCACAATCGCACATCGGTTTAAGTTTCTATTCGTCCGACCTGTTTGTCACAGTTGCCTTCAGCCACAACACATTCTGCAAGACACATAGGTTTGGACTAAATTCAAATTTCTGTCTGTTAAATTTCAAATTTCAGGTTTGGACATATCTCATAAACACTGAAATAAATGCATAATAGAACTTGTGCAATCTAGATGCTTTTGCTTCTACTTAATAAATACGTATCTCTACACATTGTGAATTTTCTTCCTGTTTGTAGTTCCCTGTTTTCTCTTTTCCTGATTTCTTGGGAATTTTGTTCATGTCTTTTTAGCCAAACAATTTTCATTACATGTTATTTGACATCCTTGCTTTATTTATATATTCAGTTATGCATCTCATAATTTTTATACAGGCTTATCAAAATTTGCATCCTTCTGAATTTGAAATATCAAGTTTTGAACCTTAATTTTGTTCTTCTTCCATACCTGGGAAAGAAATCTAGATTTGGTTTGGAAACGCAAGTATGTTTCACACGTCGCAATCCCAATCAGCCATAGGTGATCAGTTCCTCCATATAGAGCTAATAATTGGCTCGATTTCGTAACAAGTTTGCATAGAAGCTGAGACTGACAACCCTATCGATGCTCCTCCTACCATAGGCTACTCTACAAGCCACTTGAAACGCCCTTCCACCATTTCGTCCAATTCCCTGAACTCTTCATAGCAAGGTGGACGTCTTTATAGCACTGTTTCAATGGGAAGGATCTGAGGCTGCGTTGGGATTTCACCTTCACGCCAGGAAAAATTGAGCGAAAAATCTACCTAACAGGAGAAGAGAAAACATATAACGTCCCCTTCCATCAATCCGATGCAAGGAAGGAAACGTGACCAATCTACCAGGCTTATTGACAATCTTAGCCCCATTCAACTTCTAAGAAATGCATGGATAATTAAAAACTTTTGTGTGCAATTCATACTCAATATAAACACAGCGGAATTAAACATAATAACACACACACAGATTGGAATGCATCAACATATCTATCCCAAGCAGATGATGAATCAAGAGACAACAAATCAATCCCATTCTTATGCTATGCACAAGCTTCATATCAACCATATTAAGATATTTATTTCATCTCATTACCACAAATAGTTCACATTCAGAATTAACACATTGCAGAGAACATAATGCATATAAATTAGTTCACAGAGAATACTTATCTGAAATGCAAACGTCCAAACAACTGACTACGTGAGATCAACGTTCCACCCAACCATAGATCTCTATTCAACCTATATTCTTTCAACTGATAGATCACCCCCGAGCTGGGATGTGTATCCACTAAGGAGGAACTAGACAGGCTCACTCACAGCCATGGATTCACTCAAACAGTCATGCTAAGCCAGCACATAGCTGGGTTTATCAAGCATGGAATAAGAAAAGGAGGAGGATGCTAAGCCAGTGAGCTCAACCAAAGAGCTACAAACATCTCAAGCTAAATTCAAGCAATCCAATCCTCTGTTCAAACATCCACACTTGGATTTCTCACCATTCTGTCAACGAATAACTCAATCCCGTCACTGGTCTTCTGGGCTATCAAAACTGGGTTTTCCAATGGATTTCGGGGTAGATAACACTCTCAAAATCACCCCAAGTCTTAGGTCTATGGATCCCCCACTGGATTTCACTGTCCAATACCAATTCTGGGCGTGTATGGCTCTTCAAAACGTGGGTTCTTTCACAGTTGCGATTTCTAGTTTTGCTCACTGCTGGGAATTCGTTTTTGGATGGAAAATCACGTTGGATTCTTCCACAATGGAATGGGAATGAGAAAGAATCAACTTCCAAGAGGTAGAGTGACTTGTGGTACAAGAAAGCAGAGCCCATACTCTGCCATACGAATTTATGGGCTGCTCATGCTCCATTGAAGCTATGGACTGAAATCTTCAACTTCCTTACAACAGAAATAAATGCCAGCAAGGTGAGTCAAATGGGTTCTCGAGGTGACATTTGGCAACTTATGGCTCAATCCCACAACCCCCTCACCACTCCCTAGTGGATACACATTAACCTTTCTCATTCGTTGCCTCCATAGCCAGTTTTGGTATTTTATTGCATAATGTTTATTTACATCATTTTTAGAATGTTCCATGGCCAAATAGCACATGGGAAACATAATATCCAATGCTTTTCCTTTTAAATAAAATTCAAGCATCTACTAGCGGGGCCTTGGCCTTGAGCTCCACGCTAGGAAAACATACCTCACATGTATACAATATTTATGTTAAAAGCTAATATATCCTAAAGGTCAAAATGGGGTATTACAATCCCCTCCCCCTAAGAATAACACCATCCTCGGTGTTCCAAGACTTAGGAATGCATATACAATTTACACATCCAAAATTTTCAAAAATTTTGTAGATCTGCCCTGCATTCTATCCTTTACTTTGAACTTTCAGGACCAAGTCCTTTGGATTCCACAAACTGCTCTTGCTGATTCTGATCTTTCAGCTCATCCACAAGTCTGAAAAATTTATGGCTGCTACCTTCTTGATGTTCCCTTGTTGGGCAGTTGCGGAGGCAATGATGTCCTCCACATTTCCAACATTTCACTCACTACTTCATCTTTACTTGCTCAATTTCCTTTGAGTCTTCATGTCTGGAACGTTTCTTAATGGACCAATTGAATGAATGTCGCATCATTGATCCACTTTCCTTTCCCACTTTTAGCCAATTCCAACAGCCTATGGTCCACTGCCATGGTCACTGTGCACAGCTGGTTCTCACTTTGCTCATAGGCAACACGTGCTTGTAACAGCTGCAACCAATTGATTTAATTTCCACCTATGAAATTCATCATTACAAATCTTGTTAGGACAAGAATAACCTAAACATTAAAAATCAGTCAATTGTTTTTCTCAATTGAAATGGAGAGCCCAAGCTCTATTCATGAAACCTCCACACTTTTCATGCTTTCCCAACAGGCACATGAGCTCATTCATGTCCATTCTTTCACAGGGAATTAACTACTTCAGCATTCACAATTTATCTCAAGCAAATAAATGCACTCTACTTTCATCCATGCATGCATTCAACAATTTTCTGTCTTTATAAATGCATCAATAAAAAGAAAAGAGAGAGCAGTAAGAGTTTTCCCCTCTTGGTCTTGTCCCATTCTGGAACCCACATGACCACTGTGGTTTTCATGCTCCTGGCCTTTATCACTTCAACGTGAATGCTTGACCTACCCTTCTTGGCTATGACACTTAGTGTCTATGGTCCATTCTAGACCTCTCAACCATGGAGTCCCTCCACATGGTTTGTCTACATCTCTTGGCTGCTATGACTCATACAGTTCCACTAGCCCTATCTTTCATTATTGCTCAAGCTGAGCTTTTTAGGACAATCACCTGTCCACATGCATCCCTAGGATGTCTTCATAGTCCTTGATTCCAACAATACCTACACTCAAACATTGAATTAATTCACATGTTTAGTTTATTTTCATAGGAAATCATAACCAAATCATATACACATGTATATTCATAAGCAAGAAATTACAAGATAACCAAATACTTATCTGCATTGGATGTATTCACTTTATTCCATAGGGTCCTTTGCTTTACAAGCCTTGGAATCGCCTATGGACTTGGATGTTTGGCCAACGCACAGGCTGCTCCACAACATCAAATAATCTTGTCTGTTTGGCCAACATGCAGGCTGCTCCACAACATCAAATAATCTTGTATGTTTGGCCAGCACGCAGGCTACTCCACAACATCAAATAATTAATGCCCAACCAGTCACTCTCTGGATTTACCAAGCCATTTATAGTTCTTCCAAGGTCTTTGCTTCCTGTATTATGCATTTCCAACCAAGAATCAACAATGTATCAGCTTAGATGTTAGAAGACTTATACTTGAAATATTCATTATTCCAAACAAGAAATAAATGAAATTGAATACTTATTTGTATTGTGCATTTCCTCTTTGGTCCACAAGGTCCTTGTTTTACTTTATAAGCCTTGGGATCCTCCTGTGGACTGGGATGTTTGGCCAGCATGTGGGTGGTTCCAAAACATCAATAATTAATTTCCAACCAGTACACCTTCATGCCGACTTGGAAGGAAACTTCACTATGACCATTTCTAGGTCAAGGCTCTACTATGGACCCATAGGAATATAACAACCTTTTCATCAACACCTTCACAACCCTTCATCAAAATTCCCACAACCTCCACAACATCCTTTCATACACATTAACCCTTCCACCACAACCTCTCACAACCTTTTACTTTGCTTCTTTAGTGTGTAGCACCAAATTGCATCTGTTTAAGATGACAACACAAGTAGTATAGGCAAACTTGTCGGCGCTGTTATTAAAAAATTATAACCATAATTCATAGCATTCACTATCAAGTATTGAAACACCAGGAATGCGTCCATTCATTTAAGGCGTAATCAATATTGGCATCCCTAACATAACTCATCATCAAAAAGGCATGCACTCCTCTCTGATGGGAGCTATGCAAGTCCTAATCATACTTCAAGCAGTTTGAATAATGTACATAAATAGAATATGTTCTGCATAGTAATTCTAACAATTAGACTTACACACACACACACACACACATCAGTCAATGTTTACAGAACACTTATCCATTTGTAGATGCAGTCTTTCTTGATTAATGAGGAATGGGAGTTCCTTATCTGAGTTGACAGTCCCTCGGTTTTCCATCCCAACTCCTTTTGATGTTACATAACCCTCATATGGCTTACTGACATAATCTTTACCATTCCACTCATATTGTTTACCAATCATGTAGTGTAGATGAGACATTAATAGTGTCTAATGGCGTTTCACCCGAAACCCATTTCCAAATCATGAAATCCCTTCCCATGAAGTTTGGCTTCTGTAGGCCCTCTCTCTTGGTATTATTGCAATGTGTCTTCCTGGCATACTTATTAAATAGCCAAACAGTCAGCAACATTTAACAATACAATTCAAATCTAATTGTTCCATAACCAATCAATGGCACTAATAATTAAATTCAATATGAATTTGCAACTCTGTCTACTACAGAAATTGATTTTTTTAGCCATGAGGCTATCCTCATATTACTTGGCTCTTGTAAGTGGCACCATTCTATCCATTATGGATTTATGTTTGCTACCATACATGGACATCCACCTACAACATGTCCTCCTGACACAATTTTACATAAGCCAAACAGTAATTAGCAATTATTAGCAAAATTTCAAATCTGTGATTTACAATTGTTCTTTCTAATAGAACTTAGAGTTCTCAACCATGAGATTCCTTCTCATAAGATCTAATCAAATTTTTTTTCTTCAAATCTGTTCCCTACAGAAATTAGATTTGCAACCACGATATTATTCTCATAAACTTAAATCAGAATATTTCCAGATTTGTTTCATGCATAAGTTAAATTTCACAACATGAGAATCTTCTCATAACCTTTGGCTTTTGCACATGGTAGATTCCGGCATTCATCATGGACTTACCCACATTCCCATGCCCAGAACAATCTACTTGAAATCTGAAACTTCAATCATCCAAACAATTGTAAGTCTCCATGCATATAATATTTCATGGCTGCAATAGTTGCTGAAGCATTTTCAGAATTATAACATTCCATAATTCCAACACTTCGAGCTGTTAACATATCAATATCACCAAAACTCATTTGCTTCATGTGCATCATTATCATACTAAAATTGCAAGGTAGAGTCACATCATTCATGCAATTTTACATGAAACTTTTAGATACTCATCATTTCACGGTTATATATGATTTATACAACTCTGCCCTTCCACAGAGCATTCTGGCAGCCCATCGATCATGACTGCCCTCTTCATGCACTTACTATTCTGCATTCACAACAGCGCATGAAATGATCTCATATTTTTTTACAATTCATCATTTCATCTATTAACTAATTGCAATGAATCATACACATCACAGCTGTGCATTCGCATAATGCATCACAACATGTGCATCCACACACATGCTTGCACATCTACAATGTTTAGAAAATATTTTCAAGTGCATTCATTCAAGGCATAACCACAAGATTTATAAAATCTTTTAATACATATCTACTCAATGCTACCTTGCATTGTTTCATGAGTACTATGCATTCAAGCATATGATGACTTAACCATGACTGTTTCATATGGCATGTACTACCACAACATGACTATAAGTCTTTGTTTTCTTTGGTTGTTAAACTCACAACCAATATACACAAATGGCATGATGCAATTTTTCATATGAATGCATTGAGGTTTCTAAGAAACTTATAGGGCGCAAGGCTCTTGGCATTTACTTACCCACACCTCACCATACTCGGTAGGTTGACATTCACATTCAGGCATCAATACCACATGCAAACCAAATCAACATAGTTGAAGGGATCTCATCAAATCCTCTTTCAACATTTATGCAATTTAAGCACAAATAACCATTACCTGCATGGCTGTCATTAACATTGCTTGATGTTACCTGATCAGTTGGCCTCTTACAAAGGCTACACAGTCCTTTTGACAACCTCATGATCACAGATTTGTTGCACCATCCTTTCCTCATCAGGTTATTGGCTTCATGCAACAACATCATCAATATCTTTAGCCATGCTTCTGTTGTCTTTGGTCCTACAACCAAAACCAACACCAATAGTGATTATCAACCACAATATTTACCATTAGTGGTTCATTGCATATGTGAAATCTTACTACTTTTACCAATTAATGTAATGTCATATGCATGCAAAACATATACTCATGCACTGTGCAATGTTTATTAATATGCCAATCAATGCATCTTCATGCTACTCATCTAATCTCTTGCATTTTCAGCATTCTCATGCCATAATTTTATGCACATAAAGCTTATAAAATACAAATGCGGTTAGAAAGACAGGGGTTAAGGAAGTCTCCATTTCCAATCCGTCATCTTTGCATGAACTTCATATTCCACATCATAGCTGGTTCGATTTCATCGTCTCTGCTACTTTCCAGGTATGCAATTCAAAAAATTGACATATTGACAACAATTCTGTCAAAACAGCCACTAGCACTTTTCTGCTCTACATAACTATAGAATATGATAACCTCATTCAAATCTTGGTCATGCTCCATTGTTCCCTGCTGGATAATTTTTCCAATGCCTATCCACTTGCTCCATTTTGACATCGGGTGTGAAAACTGCATTACTTCAAAAATGAAAACTTTCACCACAATTCTACACATTTTTACACAGCTGTATTTTGGTCTGGGATGCCAACTTCAGCCACCTGTGGAAGAAAATCCATGAAGAATCATGAAAAATTTTCTACTGGGCGAAGTTAGTCCATATAGCAAGTGACACTCAGCAACTTGCGGATCTCTGTTCCGATGCACCATTCATCTTCTATAAAATTCTGGGTTTGACTGCTTTCCACTTTTCACATTTTTCCAAAATTTCAATTTTCGGGCTCTATACTTTTTTTTTTAATATCCCGCCACACACAAGGCGCAACCCGCAATCCATACTGCAGGTGCGGAAATGCTACTTTTCCAACCAGGGACTACTCCATCCCATAGTCCCGCAACCCGCAATTACGCAACTCTGCGCTTCTGCAATTTCCGGGTGCGGAAAGCCAAGTCGCGGACACGAAAATTTTAACCTTTCTGCAATCCTGCAATTCCATGATTCCGCAATTTTCAGGTGCGGAAATCCAAGTCGTGGACACGGAAATTTTAACCTTTCTGCAATCCCGCAACCCGCAATCCTGCAATTTCGCGCTTTTGGGTGAGAAAAGCCAAGTCGCAAATACGAATTTTTTTTTTTAACCTTTCCGCAGAAGAAGGGTCTCCCATCCCTTCTGTCCTCTAATCACAATCTGCAAGAGAAGGGTCGCCTGCCCCTTCTGTCCTCTAATCACAATCTGCAGGAGAAAGGTCGCTCGCCCCTTCTGGTGATCAGGGTTTTCTCTGTCACATCAGCAGAAGAAGGGTCGGTTGCCCCTTCTGGTGATCAGTGTTTTCTCCGTCACATCAGCAGATGAAGAGTCGTCTACCCCTTCTGGTGATCAGTGTTTTCGCTGTCACGTCCCCTTCCATCATCCATTCCATGGAAGGAAACATGACTAAGCTTAAGGGGCTCATAACTCCTTTGTCCCTTGGCCATATGGGATGAGTTTGGTACCGTTGGAAAGCTCTTGTAGAGATCTATGCACCTGGGTGGTCCTCTGCCACATCTGAGAAATATGATCCTGCCATTTTTTCAATCAAAAATGTCGCCCCAACTTCACCAATACTGCATTAAAACATTCTGTCATTTACTTGTAACTCACTGTCTGGCCTAAGCAGCCCCAGTGCTGCAAGTTGGGCTCTGATACCACTCTGTAATGTCCCCTTCCATCAATCCGATGCAAGGAAGGAAACGTGACCAATCTACCGGGCTTATTGACAATCTCATCCCCATTCAACTTCTAAGAAATGCATGGATAATTAAAAACTTCTGTGTGCAATTCATACTCAATATAAACACAGTGGAATTAAACATAATAACACACACACAGACTGGAATGCATCAGCATATCTATCCCAAGTAGATGATGAATCAAGAGACAGTGAATCAATCACATTCTTATGCTATGCACAAGCTTCATATCGACCATATTAAGATATTCATTTCATCTCATTACCACGAACAGTTCACATTCAGAATTAACACATTGTAGAGAAGATAATGCATATAAATTAGTTCACAGAGAATACTTATCTTGAAATGAAAACGTCCAAACAACTGAATATGTGAGAGAAACGTTCCACCCAACCATAGATCTCTGTCCAGCCTATATTCTTTCAACTGAGAGATCACCCCCAAGCTGGGATGTGTATCCACTAAGGAGGAACTAGACAAGCTCACTCACAGCTATGGATTCACTTAAACAGTCATGCTAAGCCAGCACACAGCTGGGTTTATCAAGTATGCAATAAGAAAAGGAGGAGGATTCAAAGCCAGTGAGCTCAACCACAGAGCTACAGACATCTCAAGATAAATTCAAGCAATCCAATCCTCTATTCAAACATCCACACTTGGATTTCTCGCCATTCTGTCAACGAATAACTCAATCCCGTCACTGGTCTTCTGGGCTATCAAAATTGGGTTTTTCAATGTATTTCGGGGTCGATAATACTCTCAAAATCGCCCCAAGGCTCAGGTCTATGGATCCCCCACTGGATTTCACTGTCCAATACCAATTCTGGGCGTATATGGCTCTTCAAAACGTGGATTCTTTCATAGTTGCGATTTTTGGTTTTGCTCATTGCTGGGAATTCGTTTTTGGATGGAAAATCATGTTGGGTTCTTCCATAATGGAATGGAAATGAGAAAGAAGCAACTTCCAAGAGGTAGAGTGACTTGTGGTACAAGAAAACAGAGCCCATACTCTGCCATACGAATTTCTGGGCTGCCCATGCTCCATTGAAGCCATGGACTGAAATATTCAACAACTTTCTTACAACGAAAATAAATGCCAGCAAGGTAAGTCAAATGGGTTCTCAAGGTGACATTTGGCAGCTTATGGCTCAATCCCACAACCCCCTCACCACTCCCTAGTGGATACACATGGCCCCTTCTCATTCGTTGCCTCCATAGCCAGTTTTGGTATTTTATAGCATGATGTTTATTTACATCATTTTTACAATGTTCCATGGCCAAATAGCACATGGGAAACATAATATCCAATGCTTTGCCTTTTGAATAAAATTCGAGCATCCACTAGCGGGGCCTTGGCCTTGAGCTCCACGCTAGGAAAACATACATCACATGTATACAATATTTACATTAAAGCTAATATATCCTAAGGGTCAAAATGGGGTATTACAAAACCATGCCTCTTGCAGAAAAATAATCACACGCCAGGGAAAAACTAACAAAAAATCTGCATGCCACAGGTATGGATTCTCGTGCCACCTGCCGCCTAGAATGAACATGCACGAGGACAATAAGACATGGTTACGAGAAAAACGTATGGACGGATTAATATTTATAAAATCCATGACTTTTTATTAATTGAATTTTAGTTTTGTAATTATTTTTAGAATATATATATTTAACAAATTTACTATGACCCTTTACCTCACTATAGGTAAAATATAAAATATAAATAATAAAAAACCTCTCACCTAAATAAATAATTAGGTTTCATACTTGACTTTTGAGGTGTCTTAACATTACTTAACTTTTAGGTATCTTAACATTACTTGTGGAGTTGATTAAGGAAAAAGTTAGAGTCGGTGATAATCTCAAGCAAAGGGAATTAGTTGAATCCTAAAAGGACAAATTTTAGTATATTCTGCATTAGTTTTAAATGTTAAGACACCAGTCGCATTTATAATTAAATCTTGAGTACTTGGAAGTAGATAGTGGCCTTTGATAGTGGGAACGTTACACAGTCTCCTACAAAATTCTTCTCAACTTTACATTGCTTCGCAGTAACCGAGCTGGTATCTTGTATCATATGGAAGGTAGTTTCCTCTGCTTTGAAATTAAACTTTCAATTGACATGAAATCTAACGTACAAATAAAAATCCAATTCTCAAAAAATGTGGAAAACAGGTATGAAAATAGTACATCGATGGCATGATATTATTCATTCAAACTCTGATCAATGAACCTATTCTCTATATTCAACCTAACCTATCCCAATCTATAGAACAGTACGTCTAATATTGCAACTATTATCAGTGTGCCATTCTGTAAAACAGTGGGAACAAAATATCATATCAGGTACGTAAACATGTTTTCTTGCTTGCTTTGATATTTAGTGAAATTTATTCATTGTCATAATTCATACGATATTAATGGTATATTATAAAGATATTACATGGCCATATACTGTGAAAAGATTGGCTATTTTTTATATGAATTTTTTAGGTCAACTCAAAAATTTGCATTATGGAGCAGCATCAGCTTTAATCATGAGATTTACTTTCACGTCTATCCAAATTAGTTTGACTACAATAGTTTATATTTTCATGTTTACATTATTCTGAAGTAACTTGGGACCTGGATGGGTTTAAGCTATAGGTTATGGACCCTTGGTCTTTGGATATGAAAAGGAAGTAGTTTTCTCCTACCAGTACCATAGGATGACTATAACTAGTTTATGTTTAAGCCACTTCCATCCTAGTAGTACTCTTACCACATGCCTTTGTAATTCATCTAGCATGGCTCATAGCTTAATTTTTGGAATATTGAGAGTCAAACTCTCAATGTTCCTTTGTACCTCTTGTCATACATGTATAACCTTTGGACTTACTTACCAACCACAAATGATTTTTGATCATTGCACTATACACCTGGTTATCAACTACTATACAAATTCCACTTTCACTAGCAAAAACAAAACTCAAATCCTTTAAATAATGTATTCCTACAACATGCCATCATTTTTTATAATTTTTTGAAAGTGCTTCATTTTAAATGGTATAAGCTTTACAATTTCCCTCACTACTTAAAATGTCACAAAGCAAATTCTACTCTTTGTTTTTTATTTAAGTTTTTCAAGACATTTACATAATCTGAGGAAAATATAGAAGAATATTAACGAATATATATATTCGTAAATTGGACATCTATATTTGTAAATTGGACATATATATTCGTATATTTTTCAATTACTCATTTTCCAAATTGGGAAGAACTAAAGTTGACCTACACTCATTGGCATGTAAACTGGAAACCATCTGAACCCCTTTCCTTATCAGAACACCCCATGGTTTCTGACGACTTACAAAACCCACAACCCATACAATTGGATGAATGGGAATTGCTCTCCTAACTACACCCTACCAATGACATGCAAATAAGTGACCTTGACATCCTGGGTCATCGTGACTTTGACAGCAACCATAATTGGCATAATAGGACCATCCCCCTCATCTTGCAAGAACTCGCCATTGACTTCATACAAATTAATCGCTCACACCACCACCTCCCTCAACCATCCTACTCTGATACACTAAATTATGCAACCTTGTCCCCCACTCAAATGAAATCGCACTCCATTGTCATGAATCACTCCACAAACATCCAAGCAAGTCCTCCATTCAGAATGGTTGTACAAGGGACTGCTGGCACTAGCAAATCATTCTTGATTCTCTGCATAAGAGAATCCCTTTCCTTGAACAACAACTTCAGTCAATCCCGGCTATTGGTACTTGCCCCTACCGACGTCGCAGCATTCAACATCCAAGCATCTACTATCCATTTAGCTCTCCATATTCCTATAAAACATTTCATGCCTTTGGAAGGAAATTCACTTTCAAACCTCCAAGAGGAACTTCACCGTATCCACTACATTCTCATTGATGAAATGAGATTCCTAGGCCCAACACTTTTAACCCAAATTAATGAATGTCTCTGTGAAGCATTCCCTCACAATAAAAACATCTCTTTCGGTGGTTGCTCAATTATTCTTGTTGGAGACCTTGCCCAATTACCACCAGTTATGTACATTCCATTGTATGTAGGCTCTTCCCATGGTACTGCACTTTGGCGCAGCTTCAACACAATTGTAACAATTTCAACTGTTTTTCGCCAGCAAGGCAATGTCCCATCATAGGTCACCTTCAGGAACCTTCTTAACAACATCAGAAATGCTTCAGCTACTATAGAGGATTGGAAGCTTCTCATGTCCAGGACAGACTCCTTCCTTTCTAAGGATGAGTTATCAACTTTCAAAGGTTCCATGCACTTATTTGCAACCAACCAACTAACTTTGCTTCATAATCTACACATGTTGAAGTCTTTGCAAATTCCAATAGCAGTCTCTATTGTTGAGCGCATCAACAACCATGTTACTTCTCAAGTTGAAGCTGATCAACTGGAGTGTGCAGTGTTGCTTTGCCCTGGGCAACGAGTAATGTTAACATCAAACTGGTGTGTTTCAGCATACCTCGTTAATGGATCGCTCGGACAAGTGGTTGATGTTTTCTACAAATCAAACCATCATCCTCCACAAATTCCAACATTTGTTGTTGTTAACTTCCAAAAATACATTGGTCCTCTGTGGGATACCAACAATCCTACTTTTCTACCAATTCCACCTATACAAAGGGGGGGTCGTACTCAAATCCCACTTAAAATGGCATGGGCATTAACAATACAAAAATCTCAAGGCATGACCTTATCAAAGGCTACAATAGACATTGGTACAATGGAGCGTCAAGGTTTGACCTTCACTAAACTTTCCAGAGTCCCTTCTCTTAAGGATCTTCACATCTCTCCAACATTTTCCTATGATCGATAGAAATGTATGCAGGATAATCCACATGTCAAGGTAAGGAAAAGTGCAGAGACATTGCTACAATCAATGGAGCTCCCTTAACTACGTTCTATATGTAGGTACTTCTCTTTTTCCACTATTTCATTTTCCTTAACTTCCTTTCAAGCTCTCTCCCAATTCTCCCTTCTCCCTAACAACTTTTCTACTTTTCATGTGCAGGATCTATTGCTCAACAAACAACAAATTCCTCTATAAACTACATCTCTTTGTTCTATTTTGCATTGACATTTATGTAATCGCATTTTACTCTATTATTTTTACATTCAACTTTTACATTTACTTCATACACATTTCAACATTATGTTATTCCATCTACTTGTTTCACTTTAAATTGCAGCGTTCTTTTATTGCACCCCAAGGTGCAATTGCTAATATAATTTGTTTGGCAATATTAATACGATTCTCCAACCCAACTACAAATTTTGGCATATCCAGAACTTCATGGGAGGTGTAGCTGATGGGTTGTTCAGCAATTGCAGCTGCTTCGAATCTTCTTCAAATATCTGTGACATATGCACCTAGTTTCTACAAATCATGGGCAAGAATGGGTGAACACTGAATATCAATTAAATCTTTGATTTTATCCTGAAACTCTCGGATTCTCCTTCCATATTGCCACTTTCTATATATATCAAAGATGTGTAAATTGTCTCCTTCCTGCACGAATTTAATGCCATCTTCCAATACACAACCGCTTCCATTTATGCCAAAAGGATCACTAAATTCAACGCCCCCACATATATATTTATACAAAAGACACTTTTGGTAACTTGGGACCTGGATGGGTTTAAGCTATAGGTTATGGACCCTTGGTCTTTGGATATGAAAAGGAAGTAGTTTTCTCCTACCAGTACCATAGGATGACCATAACTAGTTTATGTTTAAGCCACTTCCATCGTAGTAGTACTCTTACCACATGCCTTTGTAATTCATCTAGCATGGCTCATAGCTTAATTTTTGGAATATTGAGAGTCAAACTCTCAATGTTCCTTTGTACCTCTTGTAATACATGTATAACCTTTGGACTTACTTACCAACCACAAATGATTTTTGCTCATTGCACTATACACCTGGTTATCAACTACTATACAAATTCCATTTTCACTAGCAAATAAGTGACCTTGACATCCTGGGTCGTCGTGACTTTGACAACAACCATAATTGGCATAATAGGACCACCCCCCTCATCTTGCAAGAACTCGCCATGGAATTCATACAAATTAATCGCTCACACCACCACCTCCCTCAACCATCCTACTCTGATACACCAAATTATGCAACCTTGTCCCCCACTCAAATGAAAGCGCACTCCATTGTCATGAATCACTCCAAAAACATCCAAACAAGTCCTCCACTCAGAATGGTTGTACAAGGGACTGGTGGCACTAGCAAATCATTCTTGATTCTCTGCATAAGAGAATCCCTTTCCTTGAACAACAACTTCAGTCAATCCCCGCTATTGGTACTTGCCCCTACCGGCGTCGCAGCATTCAACATCCAAGCATCTACTATCCATTTAGCCCTCCATATTCCTATAAAATATTTCATGCCTTTGAAAGGAAATTCACTTTCAAACCTCCAAGAGGAACTTCACCGTATCCACTACATTCTCATTGATGAAATGAGCTTCCTAGGCCCAACACTTTTAACCCAAATTGATGAACGTCTCTGTGAAGCATTCCCTCACAATAAAAACATCTCTTTCGGTGGTTGCTCAATTATTCTTGTTGGAGACCTTGCCCAATTACCACCGGTTATGTACATTCCATTGTATGTAGGCTCTTCCCATGGTACTGCACTTTGGCACAACTTCAACACAGTTGTAACACTTTCAACTGTTTTTCGCCAGCAAGGCAATGTCCCATCACAGGTCACCTTCAGGAACCTTCTTAACAACATCAGAAATGCTTCAGCTACTACAAAGGATTGGAAGCTTCTCATGTCTAGGACAGACTCCTTCCTTTCTAAGGATGAGTTATCAACTTTCAAAGGTTCCATGAACTTATTTGCAACCAACCAACTAACTTTGCTTCATAATCTACACGTGTTGAAGTCTTTGCAAATTCCAATAGCAGTCTCTATTGCTGAGCGCATCAAAAACCATGTTACTTTTCAAGTTGAAGCTGATCCACTGGAGTGTGGAGTGTTGCTTTTCCCTGGGCAACGAGTAATGTTAACATCGCCCTGGGCAACGAGTATTGTTAACATCAAACTTGTGTGTTTTAGCATGCCTCGTTAATGGATCGCTCGGACAAGTGGTTGATGTTTTCTACAAATCAAACCATCATCCTCCACAAATTCCAACATTTGTTGTTGTTAACTTCCAAAAATACATTTGTCCTCCGGGGGATACCAACAATCCTACTTTTCTACCAATTCCACCTATACAAAGGGGGGGTCGTACTCAAATCCCACTTAAAATGGCATGGGCATTAACAATACATAAATCTCAAGGCATGACATTACCAAAGGCTACAATAGACATTGGTACAATGGAGCGTCAAGGTTTGACCTTCACTAAACTTTCCAGAGTCCCTTCTCTTAAGGATCTTCACATCTCCCCAGCATTTTCCTATGATCGATAGAAATGTATGTAGGATAATCCACATGTCAAGGTAAGGAAAAGTGCAGAGACATTGCTACAATCAATGGAGCTCCCTTAACTACGTTCTATATGTAGGTACTTATCTTTTTCCACTATTTTATTTTCCTTAACTTCCTTTCAAGCTCTCTCCCAATTCTCCCTTCTCCCTAACAACTTTTTTACTTTTCATGTGCAGGATCTATTGCTCAACAAACAACAAATTGCTCTATAAACTACATCTCTTTGTTCTATTTTGCATTGACATTTATGTAATGGCATTTTACTCTATTATTTTTACTTTTACTTCATACACATTTCAACATTATGTTATTCCATCTATTTGTTTCACTTTAAATTACAGCGTTCTTTTATTGCACCCCAAGGCGCAATTGCTAATATAATTTATTTGACAATATTGATACGATTCTCCAACCCAACTACAAATTTTGGCATATCCGGAACTTCATGGGAGGTGTATCCGATGGGTTGTTCAGCAATTGCAGCTGCTTCGAATCGTCTTCAAATGTCTGTGACATATGCACCTAGTTTCTACAAATCATGGGCAGGAATGGGTGAACACTGAATATCAATTAAATCTTTGATTTTATCCTGAAACTCTCGGATTCTCCTTCCATATCGCCACTTTCTGTATATATCAAAGATGTGTAAATTGTCTCCTTCCTGCACGAATTTAATGCCATCTTCCAATACACAACCACTTTCCATTTATGCCAAAAGGATCACTAAATTCAACACCCCCACAGATATATTTATACAAAAGACAATTTTGGTAAATATTGCTCCAATTTCGTCATATAGCCGATTGCTCCAATTTCAAGATTTATAAATATTTACTTATCTCCCAGCATCCGGTCGAATCGCCTCTAGCTCCTACATCGAGTCTTCTTCATGAGTGTACATCTGGCTCGAACTCATAACCCATTCTTCACCTTAATCTCGCATCTTAACGAAGTATGAAATGGATGATCGACCCATATTAGAACTTGGATCCGTGGAGAATGAAAAAATTGGGCTGAGAGAAAAGCTTGGAGCTGTAGAGAAAGAAGAAACCGATACACCTTCGTTGTTGTTGCTTGGCGCGATGGAGCAGGGTTTTGACAATCGCTCATCTTTCTGGTGAAGTCTATCATTCCATCTTTCCTTAACGTTTCTGGCTCCACTATCAGATGGAGCGTTTCAGCAAAGGATGGCTGATGCAACATGTCCAATAATTGGTTAACCAATAGGTGTTAATCGCAATTATAAAATCAGTAACGCTTATTTTCTCCTTAATACTTGCAAGGTGTTAATTTCATAAAATGAAAAACCCTAATTTATATATACTGGAATCTTCTGATTAAAACAATGAGTAGAAAATTAATAGCGGAAGCATACCTGAATCCATTGAAGGAGAAACCTTACAGGAAGAGAACCCTTTGAGATGATCTTCCAATTTTAGCCACTAGATTCTGTGTCAACTTCTGTGTGAGAGGATTTTCAGAAATTGGAATGCGTAGTAGTAGAATGGGGACCATAACCCTATTTATAAACCGCTAGGGCAGTTCACAATAACCCGGTGAAAACGTGAAGGTGGGTAACACTTTCGTGAGAAACGAGCGCAAAATCATCTTAGCGGAAGTTATTCGGCCGAATAATAAACATTATTCGACCGAATAATAAACATTATTCGGCCGAATAATTTACATTATTCGGCCGAATAATTCAAAGGTTATTCGGCCGAATAACCACAAACAGTTCTCCGTCCAGTCTAACGGAGATCCTCGGAATGTGTGCAAACAGTTGCCGGACGGGAAAAAATTTTCGAGCAATAGTTTATTCGGCCGAACAATCATTCGGCCGAATAAATATTCGGCCGAACAAGTATTCGGCCGAACACTTTTTCGGCCGAATAATTGTTCGGCGGAATATTTATTCGGCCGAATCATTGTTCGGCCGAACTATTTTTCTGCATAAAAACACAGCATTGGCTGCCATATGGCATTCCCTGCTGGAAATTTCTGGACCCCCCAACGGGACCGCAGTTGCTGTGTTGCCACCCCCGCCGCTATTCGACGACCCGCCTGCTGCCCTTGGACCTGTTGACGCTCCACGAATTGCGGCTGAAACGTTCGCCACCCTGCAGCTTCTCCACCATCCTCCGCTGCCCCGCGACCTGCTATTGCTCGTCGCCTTGACGTTTGATAGTTCGTCGCCTTGTTGGCTGCTTGCCACTGTTTGTTGTTGGACGTTGCTTGTCGGCCGTTACGTTTCGGGTGGCAGGTGTGTTCGGTTGTGTTGCTGCGTGGACGCTGTTGCGGATTTGTGTGCAGGCTCGAGACTTCGTCATTGAAGGTGCGTTTATTCTTCCCTTGTAATTTTTTGATTCTGGCTGTGTATGTTATAAGTCATGGTTGATAATTTTATTTGTCCCTTGGTGAAGGAATTAGTCGTTTCTGGAGCGTAGTGGATCGAATAGGCGCGGCGTCGTGGATCGACGATTTCGTATCGCTTCGTTTGGATACAGGTATGCTTCGATACACATAGTCTGCTCCTTAGTTGGTGGCATAGGAGAAAATTAAAAAAAATCTGTTCTGGCGGTTAAAAATAGAAGTTTTAATGTTTTTATGATTAATTTTGATTTTAGAGATGTTTGTATGTGCATGAACAGAGTTCATGAACTCTGTTCATGAATTCTGCTCATGAACTCTGTTCATGAGCAGAGTTCATGAACTCTGCCCATGAACTCTGTTCATGGGCAGAGTTCATGAACTCTGCCCATGAAATCTGTTCATGTGCAGAGTTCATGAACTCTGCGCATGAGCAGAGTTCTGTTCATGCACAGAACTGGAACAGGTATAGCTAGGCATCAAAGCTTTTATCTTAGTCATTACCCAACGAAAAGTGCAATATTTCAAAGGCATATGTTTGAGTGCCCATAGGATAAAACTAGATGTATGCTTGGTTGCCTCTTTTATTACAAGTTGAGTAGGATTATATCATCTAGCCATCTACCTTATGTTAATGTTAATAATTAACCATTCTGAAAGAAGAAACAAGGCTTAGGCAATATTTTACAACAGTATAAATAGAATATAATTAGCAGCCGCTCCAACAGGAGTTTAAAAAACACCCTGCTCATTTATTTTCAAGATGATTTCAAATACATTAGTAACTAATATATCATCCATCTTAATTATAAGATCTTATCTGGGTTCATGAAGATTAGAGATCAAACTAAAGTTGAACTTATAATGTCTTGTATCAATGGGGTTATTAATTCTAATGGTGTTAGATACTGTATTTACTGCTGAATCCTTACCAGATAATATAATTGCCAACGCCATAACCTTACTATATATGATGATATATCATTGACCACCCTTATTTTTATGATTGTTCAATAAATTCTAGGAGCTCTAGTCATGTTATACATACTTTTTGTGTGGTATTCTTGAATACAAAAATAGAAGCTTACTTCTAGCAGGTATCTAACCATGAAGAGCCCTTAATAATATATAATTCTTTAAAGATTAACCAGACCACTAGACCTAATAAAATTTCATCCTTGTTAGCCGTGATCTAAATACTTAGAGCTATATATGAACATGTACTAATTAGCCTATAAATCTTATCTTGTTTTCTCTTGAGCACTATAGTTATTATACCTGCATTTTTTAGGGAAATAACGTATGAGTAAATTAGGCTTATACTAATAGTTAAAGATACTAAGTAAAGATGAAGTATCACCATTGGTTATCAGCTTATACTATTACTATAACACAAGCTTGACAATAGCTATAAGCTTTATACTGCTTACACAATGACTGTAACTAACATATCATATCACGTGTTTGATTTCATAGCTTACTACTTACTGCTATCAGTGGAATCACCTTCTCTTACTAACATGGCATGAGCAGAGTTTTGTTAATTAGCAGAGCTCTGCTCATGAGCAGAGCTAGAAGAGGAACTTACGAAAAATTTGGAAGGTTATTGTACTATTACAATTAAATGATTATGAGATGATTATTGATGTTATGTTTATGCTGCAATAGTGTTCTTAGAGCTAGAAGAGGAACTTACGAAAGAAAATAAGTTATAATATTTTAGGTGGCTCTACATTTTGTATGCAGATCTTTAAGAGATATGTTTTTAAGTTTGTAGAATGTGTGTAAGTTGTTTTATCATAAATATAAATTAGAAATCTCTTAATAAGTGTATATATATGTTATACTATTTTAGCCAGCTCTACATTTTGTATGCAGATCTTGAATAGATATGTTTTTAAGTTTGTAAAGTTAACATGTACAACTTCAATGTGTGTAAATTGTATTATTATAAATATGAGCTAGAATTCTTTTAATAATAATATATATATATATGTTTAGTGAGATGTTTGTTCATTGACATGTATAATTCAACCATATTTGTTGGATTAAAAGTTTTTAAGGTTACTATACTACTTCAATTAATCATGTTATGACTTATATTTGATAATGAAATGATTATTAGATATATCTTTATGTTGCAATATTAGTGATGGTAAGGAATTTTAGTTAATTAATTAGAGTTAGGAGGGGGACTTACATTTTGTTGAAGTTTTTTATCAAATATTGGCTTGATGTTTGTAGAATAGTCATGTACAATTTCAATATGTTAACGTTTGTGTAAATTTAGAAGTTATATCAAATGGAAAGAGAGTCTTCGAGGGGAAAGCGTAGGAGGTCATCACAATCCTCAGGAATTGGTGTTCCAGTTGGTAGTCGAAGGTTGTCGAATTCACCGAGAGGTTCAAGTTTATTGCATGGGTCCCAATCATTTGATCATCAACGAGTTCGAAGGGGTACAAATGAATCTCCTTCATCTTCTGTGGGAGATCGTCGATCTCAACCTTCTTTTGGTATGAACATTAATGTTTAATAACGTATAAATTGCATTTTTTTGTGTTTTGAATATATGGACAAGGTTAATTCTTGATAATGGCTATATTTGAAGCAGAGCGACGTTCAGAAGATGTGCGTAATTCGATGGAGCGAGGGGAAGATCAAGATAGGATTGTAGATGATGGAATAGGTGTGGGTGGAGAGCAAGGTCCTGAAGATCCTCCTAGAGCTAGGACGACATATGTTCCACTAGCTGAGGGGTGTACACCCATATCAACTTATCCATCTGATTTACCTGATGAGCTTCCATGGCAAGGTGTTGTGCAACAAACTATTCTTGAAAGTTGTAGATCCCACTATGACAGGTTGAACAATGATCTTTGTTCTTTGGATCTCCCTCCAGAGAGTAGACAAAGTCTAGAGATTGTTTTGGCGTCTTTGCAAAAATTCATTGATGCATATGAGGAACTTGGACCAACTACAAATGGTTTTGTTCATTTGATGCGGATGCGAAGGGACCAAGTTATGGGTCCAGACAACTGGGAGGTTGTGAAGGAGAGAGTCACTAGAGAACAAGCCAATTCAATGTTCAATTTCAAGGAAGGCCTTAAGCGAAAAATGTTGAAAGTGCAATATTTCAAGCATCCTCAAATTGCACATTTAATATATGATCGATTTCTTGCAGCTTATGGTCAATTGCCTTGGAACGATGAGGTTCCTAATTATTTTGCAAGATTTTTTTATGCGGAGTTTTTTTTAGGTATGAAGCCTAACTATACTGATGTTCCTTCTGACTTTTATGGAGTTGGAAAGGGTAGAATATATAATCGAAAAGGCGCTCTCAGAGACCCTACCACTATACAACCTCCACCTGAGATACCTCGTCCACCAAGGGTTGTGGCTTTAAGATCAGAGATGGAGACAACATCTCAACTAGGGACAATTGGAAGGGAATCGGTAGGTGATGGTTTAGCTTCAGCTCTTGCTGGAGTAGAAGTTGGTTTGGGGCGAGAGAGGGCTCGTGCTATTGTTCGTCAAAGTTTTGTTTACAAGACTAATGACGAGGTAGATGCATTGAGCATGGATGATCTCAAGGCTTATGCTAAGTCTTGTCGAGATATAGCTTCAAATGTGTTATCCAATGACACATCTAGCATGGGAGAGGTTTGTTGATTATGCTATGATAATCTATTTGATTTTTTATTAATCATTTTGAATTGAATTTTTTAGTACATGGGAATAATTATATTAAGCAAATGTATTTTGTTTGCAGTTTTCGAGAATGTTAAATGCACATAATTTTCGAGTCTCCAGTAGTCAAAACCAAGAGCATCTTAGTCAAAATGAAGAGCGCTTAGGAGAGGTATTTTAATTATAATATTTATGATTGAACTTGATATTTTTTTTGTTTATTTGAATTTTAATATTTATCAATGTATCTTATTGTTAATTTGACTTATTTATGCAGGTTTCTTTAGATTCCAACTTTTTAGATGGTTTACCATCTCTTGTGAGCTAATGATTTTAATTTTTTTTGTTTTGGTTTTAAGTTAATTGCCTAATTTATTATTTGTATCTACTATGTTTTATTTATTAACAAAATTTAAATTTTAGGGAAGAGACCATTTGGAAATTGGGGGTGAAGATGCGGGGTCTTTAATGAATGCAGATATTGGCACCGAGGTAATTTTGTTGAACTAGAAATGATCTTTGATATAAGTTTAATGTTTTATATTTTTTTGATTTATTTGAAAATTGTTTTTGTACATGTTGCAGCTTGGCTCTTTGAGATCCTTTGGAGCCAAGGGAAAGGCTCTAGGGGAAAAAAGTGGACATGCATTCAAAGAATTTGATGTACGATTTTTTTAATAATTGAATTGTTTTGTAGATGAGTTTAATATCTTGATATTTTGAATTTAGTTTAAAATTGTTTAAATAATTTATGATCTAAAAATTTATAATTTGTTTTTTTGTGTATTGTAGGTTGAGTTGAGTCCCAGGGAAGGTCCTAGTGGAAAATAGTGGAAAGATATTGGTCGAGATGGATAGTGGTTCAGACTTTATAGTTTTTGTTGATATCTATATATTGGTGTTGTTTTGAACATGGAGGGTATTTATTTTTTGATTATATATATATGTACATTGAATTCACAAGTTCATCAACTCTTTTTTGGATTATATACATGAGTACATGTCCATTATTTCTCATTTGGTAAATGTTTAGAATATGTTTTGCATGAGTTTTGATAATATTTATAATATGTTTCGCATGAATGTTTAAAATGTTTTTATAGGTGCAATCCAAGGTTAGGAAATGTTGAATGATGACAATGAATGTTATGAAGTTAGAAAATGTTGAATGATGAGAATGAATGTTGAATGTTTCGAATGTTATGGAAGAATGAATATTGGGAAAGAATGAATGGGAAGTGTTAGGAATGTTTGAAATGTTATTTCAAGTTGGGAAATGTTGAATGTTGAGAATGAATGTTATGGTAAGAATCAATGTTGGGAAAAAATGAATGGGAGGTGTTAGAGAAAAAGAAATGTTGGGAAAGAATGAATGGGAGGTGTTATGGAAGAAGGAATGTTTTCAATTTGTTATGTTGAGAATAAGTGTTATTATAATATGTTTTGCATGAATGTTTAAAATGTCTTGATAGGTGCAACCCAAGGGTAGGAAATGTTGAATGAATGGGAGGTGTTGGAAATGTTTAAAATGATAATCTAAGTTAGGAAATATTCAATGTTGAAAATGAATGTTATGGTAAGAATTAATGTTGGGCAAAATTAATGGATTTTTAATTAATTTAATTTTTATTTTCAATGTTCAGGTACATTTGATGCGGCTGAAATCATGGCAAATGGGGGTAACGGTTTTTTTGTTTTTTAATCATAAGCGAAGATTCCAGGATTGTGAAGTTTGTGCTAAATTAGAGCAATGATTTTAAACAACAATTTGATGAATTTTCATTGATTTGTTGTAAATAATTATTTCTCTAATTTAGCATAAGCTTCACAATCCTGGAATCCTTGCTTGTGATTAAAAATCAAATGATCGTTATCTCCATTTGCCATGATTTCAGTTATGTGAATTTGCACAAGCGATATTTTAAATTAAAGATTTGGGACGGAGAACTTGGTTACAATTTTAAGACATCTATTTAAGATCATATTTATGGTGAAGTATGTATTAAAGAAACATGTTCGATGGATTAAAATACTACAAAATTTAATAGGTCTTTTTGTATTTTTTCGTTAGTATCAATCAACCAAAAGTAAAAATTCGGGGCGGAGTGGGGATAGCCACATCCGTTATCTCATCCCTTAGTGGTCTAATAGACATATGGGGACCCGAATAAAGTACTTTTGAATTTTCAAATTATATTTGAATTCATTTTTAAGCATGTTAAAGTACAACCATTTAAGCTTTTATGTTAGTTGTCATTCAAGAAAATATTCATAAAATCTCAATGAAAAAATATACTGGGCACAACAATTTTGATAATTGGACAAAAAATATATTGCACACAACAATTGACATGGACAAAAATATAGATCAATTTATTTTTGATATGTAGTTAAAAACATCGCAATGGAATACCATCTTCAACTATCCGTTCATGGTCACATATGGATAGTTTCCATTTTTTGGTTTTTAACTGTTTTTTTTATGGAACTTGTATCAATTTTATTCGAGATGCACATACTAAATGACTATATTGACAACATATAACATCAGGCTCATAATCCTGAAAGTAGACATAATTTTTTGTCATATGCGTCTGCTGAAAAAAGTAGCCTTTTAAAATGATGGATCCTCTTTCGTATGTAAATCCGTTGTCGTTGTAGTCCTCCAATAACTTCATTTTTCCTTCAGTGCATCGCATCAAATAATATTTGACATTTTCGTTGTTGTCTACAGGTGCAATCACAACGAAAACATCTCCTGTGCAAGTTATGATTGCTGTTAGCGTATTTAAATGAATTAAATTGACTACTTATGGCGATGGATTAGAATGAACAATTGATTAAAAAGTCAAAAACAAGTTTATTACCTTCTCTTACGAGATCTGAAATTCTATCGCCATCAGACGATATTGCTATTTCTTCTGATTCTAATTCTTCAACACTTGCCAGAGGCATTTTTCCTTTTGGATTAATCTCTGTGTGTCTCCAAGCTTTTACGTAGTTGTTTGTTATGTTTTCACAAACTTCTGTAGACTCGACATTTTCAATGCAAATATGACAAAAGCATGATTGCTTTCTACTGTCAAATGCAAACACGTTGTGAAATGATTTTGTTTGAATAGAGTGAAGATCTCTAGTTCCATGTATGGTGCTAGCGTCATATGGTATTGATCCATTTATATCTTGGACCCCAACAAGCCAAAAAAACCTACACAATAAATAGTGTACATGTGTACTTAAATGTTAGTATATACATTTTTTAAAATTTTAAGAAATAATATAAATTAAAAAAATAGTGGACATACCTGCGCACGTCTTTTGATTGTTGATTATAATCATGGCTTAGATTTAATTGACACCATTGGACAACCTCTGCAGCTGAATGAAACCGTGCTGAAGAATAGTTCATTTGCCATCTTCGAAGTGCTCTTTTCACGCATGCTCCTGCACCATCATGCTCACCTTTTCCATGCCCAGTTTCAAAGAAATTCCAGCGATGTTTAATGTTCAGCGCTTTATGAAGTCGACATAACCAAAAAAATGATCGTGAAGATTTAAATTGACCCGCACATCCATCAGACCATATCCAATGCTCTTTGAATTTGACTTCGCGTTTTTTCAGTGAGTCATAGAAAATATTTTCTATACAATGTTGGACAAAATGTGTGTCGTGTGTACGATCATCGCTGATATAGAAGTGATATTCTTTAATCACATCTCGATTGTCACATGTGCTTTCAATGCCATCGATATCCTGTTGAGAATGTCTATATACAACATGGACAAATATCGAAACTTGGTCAGAGTGATAGTATTCACTCTGTATTTCTTTTTGTGCAGCAAATGTATAGTTTTCAGCAAAATCAACCACCGACAAAATTGTTCCGGGTGGAAAAATTTCACGAGACTGTTTGAATTGAAGATCTTGCCATCGTGCTCTATGTGAATGCTGGGTGTATTTATAAATTTCGTTTTCAAATTTTTTGAGAAAATCTGTGACGCATATCTTGTCTTCTAGCAAATCAATTCTTTTGGAACGTGAATCACTAGAACTTGTATTATAGTTGATGTATTCGTATCTCTTCCAATCAACATTTACATTTGACAACGATTGATCATTATCGATAGGGTATTTATTGTGGAATAACACCAAATTTCCACAATGATGACAATGTTTTCCATTGACACATTTCTTTGAATAAAATACTTCATCGTGATTTCTCTCACATAAAATTTGAGATATGAATTCACGTATCGTCGGCGGAGGTGGTGAATTTGTCTAAAACATTTTACCAAATTCAAGAAACGTGTCATAATATAACTGAAATTGCACATGATAATGGCAACAACATGTATCACGTATAGTTATAGGTCGAACATACCATGGTTTTTGTTGCACAAATGTAGTGATTGATATATTAATTCCACGATGATCTTCCTTGAATTTATTGAACAATTGTACTTGTGTCATGTCCATTATATGTTTTGGTTGGCTTTCATATACATTTCGTGATATTCTTTTGCGTATCACATCTCTTGCATTTGGTGAAACTCGAGCATGTTCCAACCAATATTCTCGTACAATATCTTTAACCCCTGCTCCTAATCTATCTTTGTAAGGTTGTCTACAAATAATTGCCCAACAAGCAAGTTCATTATTTTCATCTATTTGCATTCTGAATTTGCTATGTTTGTATAATGTTTTTCTTGATGTTCCAACTGCTTTTGCTAGTTCTGTTGGCAAACGCTTTTGTTTAGTACTAGCTGAAAGAATTGCTGTATGAATTGCTTTACGTGCAGCACTGATATCTTTCTTCCTGGATTTTCCAAATTTTTTTATTGCATCGCCTATATTTTCCATCACATTTTGTTTCAATTTCGACTCTTTTGTTACTTTGTGAATACTCAATAACGATGTAGCACCTTCTAATTTCTTGGACACTAATAAACATCTCAAAATTTGTGCTTGTCCTGCTATTGAGTAATCTTTGAGAACTTCATCATAAAATTTTGTAGCACGATATCGTGCAACATATATTGGTAGTTTTTCTCCATATTTGTCGCAATCAATGTCTTCTAACATTTCATCATCAATAGTAAAAGTACCTATACATCAAGTTAAATTTAATTTAACATATATCAAAAAATAAAATTCATTATAAAAAAATGAATTTGGAAAATATATGATATATACATACCAGGTTCAATTTCTGGATTTTGAACTTGATCTTCAATATTGATTTCATCGACATTAGCATGTAAATCACTATTTACATCTTCTACAATGTTCTTTTCAACTTCAATTTGTTCTTCTTGTACTCTATTTTCAATTTCCATTTCTTCAACATTGTCATGTAAATCTGTATTTATATCTTCAATAGTTCTCTCTTCCGTTTCAGCAACCCTTTGTTTTTTGGCAATATATCTGAGTTTTTGTTTCTCTCTATTATCATCATCATCACGTTTACGATCAGCTTTTCTTTTACGATTTCTCTTATTTCCCATGGTTGTTTAATTTATAGACGATAAATTAAAGAATCATGTTACTTTATAGTAAAAACAAATAAATTAAGATTTAAAAACATTTACGGAATTTATAAAAACATGAACTGAAATTTACTTTACCTTTTAAAAATTTTGTAAGAGTCTTTTGAAGAAGATTTATTTGGAATTAACTTTCCTTTGAAAAAATTCTCCGGACAAAAATCTTCTTTGGAAAATAATAAAAACACCTTGTGCCAAGGAAGAAAATAAAACACCTTGTAAATAAATCTTTGTTGTAAAATTCATTCCAAGAATACTTTTTTGAAAAAATATCTACGAAAAAAACCACTAGAAAAAAATACTTTCAATAAAAACTTATTTATAAATATATCTGGGAAAAAATCATTGTAAAGAAACAACTCTTTGAAAAAAACTCAATTTCAAAGAAATAAGAAGTACAAAATTACCTTGTAAAAAATCATTTGCAAAATAAGATAACTATTTGAAAAAACTCCTTTCAAATAAATAAGAAGTGCAAAACTACTTTGGAAAAAAATCATTTGCAAAATACCTTAGCAAAACAACTATTTGAAAAAACCTCTTTCAATTAAATAAAAAGTGCAAAGCTACTTTGAAAAAAAAACATCCTTGCAAAGAACCTCCTTACAAACATGTCTAAGAAAAGAAATATTTTGAAAAAACTCCTTGCAAATATCCCTTAAAAAAAACACTTTCAATGTGTCTTTTGGAAAAAAGAAGAAGAAACATACTTTGTAAAAATCTCTTTTTCAAAAAAATGTTTTCTTTGCAAATATACAACAAGAAAATAAATATTTGGAAAAAACTTCTTGCAAATATGCCTTAGAAAAAAATTTTCTTCAATGTGCCTTTGGAAAAAAGAAGAAATATACCTTGTAAAAACCTCCTTTTGCAAAAAATGTCTTCTTTGTAAAAATGCAATAAAAAAGAGATATGTTGGAAAAACTCCTTCAATGTGCCTTTTGTAAAAAAGAAGAAGACATAGCTTGTAAAAACCTCATTTTGCAAAAAATGTCTTCTTTGTAAAAATGCAATAAGAAAAGAGATAGTTTGGAAAAACTCCTTGCAAATATGCCTTGGAAAAAAAAACTCCTTCAATGTGCCTTTTGTAAAGAAGAAGAAGAAACATAGCTTGTAAAAACCTCATTTTGCAAAAAATGTCTTCTTTGTAAAAATGCAATAAGAAAAGAGATAGTTTGGAAAAACTCCTTGCAAATATGCCTTAGAAAAAAAACTCCTTCAATGTGCCTTTTGTAAAGAAGAAGAAGAAACATACCTTGTAAAAACCTCCTTTTGCAAAAATTATCTCCTCCTTCCGAAATTAGTTTGACAAAAAAATGCGAAGTTCAAACATGCGAAAATAATGAATTAACTTTACGTTTATTTATATGAGTATAAATTTTTTTTTTTTTTTTTTCCGGCCGACGTAATTTTTTTTCCGTTTAGTTATTCGGCCGAATAACCTTCGCCATAAGTTACGGCGCCGTTACGGAAAAAAGTTATTCGGCCGAATAATTATTTCGGTCGAATAATCTCTGAAACATGACCGATTCAGATCTCTGCAAAATTTTCAAGTTTCTCCATTTTCGGAAGGAGAAAACCACCTCTTACACAACAAAACGAATGTCGGACTTCATACCAGTAGATTCATCATTGAATCTACTTTACGAGGGTATAAATTTTGTTGTATATAGATAAGAACTGATATTTTTTAAGTTTTATATTTGTAACATGTGTCGAGTTATGATTCAGCTCTTTAAAAAAACAACGAAAAGAAAAATCCATAACTTTGTAAATACAACACCAAAAAAATCAAAGAAAATGTGGGTCGATTCATTGACGTGTCTACTTCAAAAGGGTGGTCGTAGATTTTTTGATTTTATAGCGGATTGAGAGAAAAGTGGTGCAACAAAAAGGTTGTTGAAAATCGACTGAGTTTCCCCATGGATCGACTTTAAAAAAATATAATAATTAGTATAGAGGTCCATTGGATGCAAACTTATAGTCACGCGTTAGTACATTGTGTGTAGATTGTCGTAGCATTTTCAGTTTTTGCAAAACACAAGTCTAACAACGATTTTAGTGGTGCAACAAATCATAACTCTTTTGTAGTCTTTTCATTTTATAAGAACACACTGTCAAACATTTGCGAAATCGACATATCAAATCTTAATAAAAAAAATTGAAAAAATTATGAGTAGAAAGCTAACATAATTCTACAAAAGTTTTCTTTTTACGGCAAAGTGAAATTTTAAATAAAAATATCACTTTTGTTCGCCCGAAGTTGGAAGACATGAAAAAAACAGAATTATTTTCTCACGAGACCCCCCAAAATAGACACCCATCTTCATTTTTTCACCCAACCGCTAGGGCAGTTTTAATTTTATCATAATTATATTTCCGCCCCTCATAGAAATAATAATTATCTAATGGTATCTACACAATAATCTCATGACAATTATACCCTTAAGCCAATTAATCAATTATTAATAAGATCACTATATTTAGGCTTAATTAAATGATAGCACACACATTTTAATTATTTACATGTGTGGCCCAAATTATAGATTAATTACAAAAATTATTCTAACAATCTCCCACTGGGCCACATGCATATGTAATCAAATAAATGTGCTTAACCTTATGAGCTCAAAATTTGCTATCATGTCCTTAGGGTATATCCGAACAATCTCGTCCATTAACTATACTGACATAGGATCAAGGTGGCCTTTGTTACATCAATCGTTACTAGACCAATCAATGGTCACATATATCTGCACAGCTAAATGACATAGATCAATCATGAGTGCATAGCATGGAAATTACATGCAATGTGTTCTATTCATGCCTATTTCCAATCGGTCCTACTTAACTTTATTAAGATCAAATCTTTAGCATAATTTAACAGAGTGCAATAAAATGAATACTTTATTTCTGCAGAACATAATCCAAATGTATAGATAAAGTCTAAACATAACATAGAGCAATATACAATGAATAATATAAACTCCCACTAAATTTGGATATCCTCAAATGAGACAACACCCATATGAGCAGTGTGCTCACGAAAGATCTTGGGTGGTAATCCCTTTGTAAGCGGATCCGCTATCATGGAGTTTGTTCCAATATGCTCTATGGATATCTGTCCACTCTGTACTTTTTCTTTTACAACTAGGAACTTGATATCAATGTATTTTGATTTTGTAGAACTCCTGTTGTTATTGGAATATAAAACTGCTGATTTATTGTCACAAAATATCTTCAGTGGTCTTTCAATACCATCCAGAACACGCAGCCCAGTGACAAGATTTCGTAGCCATATTCCTTGATTGGATGCCTCATAACATGCTACAAACTCTGCTTCCATGGTGGATGAAGTTATGAGTGTCTGTTTGGCAGACCTCCATGAAATTGCTCCACCAGCCAACAGATAAATATAGCCTGATGTGGATCTTCTGCTGTCTTGGCATCCAACAAAGTCGGAGTCGGAATACCCAATGATCTCTAACTGATCCGATCTCCTATATGTAAGCATGTACTCTTTTGTTCTCTGTAAATATCTCATAACCCTCTTGGCTGCTCTCCAATGATCCATTCCAGGGTTACTTAGATATCTGCCTAACATGCCAACAATGTACGCAATATCCGGACGTGTACATACCTGAGCATACATTAGACTCCCCACAGCCGAAGCGTAAGGAATCTTCTGCATTTCTTGACTTTCTAAACTATTTTTAGGGCATTGATTAAGACTGAATTTGTCTCCTTTAGCGACAGGGGTATCACCTGGTTTGCTATTTTGCATGCCATACCTTTGGAGGACTTTATCAATATAGGTCCTTTGTGACAATCCTAAAATACCCCTAGAACGATCTCAGTGTATCTGGATTCCTAAGACAAAGGAGGCATCACCAAGATCTTTCATCTCAAAATGTTTTGATAAAAATCTTGGTGTCGTGCAATATGCTAATATCATTTGTGGCTAGCAATATGTCATCGACATATAAAACCAGGAAAATATACTTACTCCCACTGAATTTGTGATACACACATTCATCCATAAGATTTGCCTCAAAACCACATGAGACAATAATTTGATGAAGCTTGAAGTACCACTGACGAGAAGCTTGCTTGAGCCCATAAATGGATTTAGTTAATTTACAAACCATATTCTTTGAGTCTTCGGACACAAAATTTTCTGGTTGTACCATATAAATTGTTTCATCAATGTCACCATTGAGAAACGCTGTTTTAACATCCATTTGATGTAACTCAAGATCATAATGTGCAACTAGTGCCATGATTATCCTGAAAGAGTCCTTCGTAGAAACTGGAGAGAAGGTCTCTTTGAAGTCAATTCCTTCTTTTTGAGTAAAGCCTTTAGCTACAAGACGTGCTTTATATCTTTCTACATTACCATTTGAATCCCGCTTGGTTTTAAATATCCATTTACAACCAATGGGCTTCGTACCAACTGGTAATGGGACAAGTTCCCAAACTTTATTGTCTTGCATAGATTTGTACTCTTCATTCATGGCTTCAATCCATTTCTGAGAGTTGGAACTTTTCATGGCTTGCTGGAAGTTGATTGGATCATCTTCCATCATTCCACTTTCTACCTCACGTTCCTGGAGATATACGATATAATCGTCCGAAATTTCACTTCTCCTCTCTCTAGTGGATCTCCTTAATGGCATATTTTCTTGAGGTTGTTGAGTTTGTTCTTCAGGAGCAATGTCCTCATTTGCAATTAAGGGTTGAACAATATTGTCTGTTGGTTGAGGATCCAAATTTACTTCTTGATCAATGATAGGTAGTGAAACCTGTACATTATCAAAAGCAATAGTAGATCCCTCTTCCTCCTCAAGGACAATATTCCTAGCCTGATTTCTCCCCCCAAACTCAACATCCTCAAAAAATGTTGCAGTTCCCGTCTCAAAAATTGACGTAATAGCAGGATCATAAAATTTAAAACCCCTTGATCGCTCTGCATAGCCAATAAAGTAGCTGCTAACTGTTTTAGAGTCCAGTTTCTTTTCATGAGGCTTATAAGGTCTCGCTTCAGCTGGACATCCCCAAATATGAAAATGCTTTAAACTGGGCTTTCGACCCATCCAAAGCTCATAAGGCGTTTTAGCAGCCGCTTTAGTTGGCACCCGATTTAGGATATAAGCTGCCGTTTTGAGTGCTTCACCCCAGAGTTTTTCGGGTAAAGTAGAATGACTAATCATACTCCTTACCATGTCCTTAAGAGTTCGGTTTCGTCTTTCTGCTACACCATTCATGCTAGGTGATCCTGGCATGGTGTATTGAGGGACGATCCCACATTCCTCTAGGTATTTAGCAAATGGTCCTGAACGTTGTTCACCTGATCCGTCATATCTACCATAGTATTCACCACCACGGTCAGATCTGACGCTCTTTATTCTTTTGTTGAGTTGTAACTCAACTTCTGCTTTAAATGTTTTGAACACGTCCAATGATTGTGATTTCTCATGTATAAGAAATAGGTAGCCATATCTTGAATAGTCATCTATGAATGTTATAAAGTACTGTTGACCATTCCAAGATGCCGTAGGGTATGGTCCACAGATATCTGTATGAATTAATTCTAAGATGTCTGTAGCTCTATTGGCACCTAATTTCTTTGTTTTGGTCTGTTTTCCTTTAATACACTCAACACAAATATCAAAATCTGAAAAATCAAGTGATTCCAAAATCCCATCGGACACAAGTCGCTCAACTCTAGATTTAGAGATATGACCTAGGCGTTTGTGCCACAATGAGGCCGAATTATCTTTATTCAATTTACGCTTTGTACCTCGTGATTCCACATGCAAGGTTTCATTATAGGACGGAACAGTTTCCAACAAATATAGATTATCATAAACATTAAGTAAACCGGTTCCAACAGCATTTGAATTAATAGATAATGTAAATTTATTGTTTCCAAATGAACAACAATAACCTGATTTGTCCAAAACAGAAATTGAAATTAAATTCCGTCTGAAAGACGGTACAACAAAAGTATCTATTAAATCCAAAAAATAACTAGATTTCAATAATAATCTAAAGTTCCCTATTGCCTCTACTTCTACCGACTGACCATCTCCGACATAGATGCATCTTTCAGCATCACTTGGTTTTCGGTAACTCAGGCAACCCTGCATAGAAACACAAATGTGAGTAGTAGCACCAGAATCTAACCACCATGTGTTTCTAGATACTGAAGCTAAATTAACTTCAGAACAGACCAAAGTAAGAAATATACCTTTCTTAATGCGCCAAGTAGCATACTTGGTACATTCCTTCTTAGTATGTCCAGGCTTATTACAGAAAAAACATGTTACCTCAACTTTCTGTTTCTTTTGTCCTGGACCCTTAAAAGCAGCAACCTTATTATCCTTATTCTTTCGTTTGCCCTTATCCTTGGAAGTGCTAGCCAGATGAGCACTTTCGGTCTTGTCTTGCTTCAATCTCTCTTCCTCTTGCACACAGAATGAAATGAGCTCATTAAGAGTCCATTTATCCTTTTGACAGTTATAACTGACCTTGAATTGATTAAATTGTGCAGGAAGAGAGATGAGAACCAAATGCACGAGAAAATCATCAGATAACTCGAGTTTCAAAGCCTTAAGTTTTGAAGCAAGATGAGACATCTCCATGATGTACTCCCGAACATTACCCTTGCTTTTATACTTCATTGAAATCAAGCTTGCTAAAAGCGTGCTCGTTTCAGCCTTATCGTTTTTGGCAAAACGTTTCTGAATTTCCGCAAGGAAGTCATTGGCATTAGTAACCTCATCGGTTACCGCACCCCTGAAAGCTTCTGGAATGCCGCACTTCATGATCATAAGACTTAGCCTATTTGAACGTTCCCACTTACCCCAATAAACCTCATCCTCTTGAGTACTATCCTCATTGAGTTCATCAGGTTTGGGCATTCTCAAGGCTAAGTCTATATCCATGCAGCCTAAGAGAATCATCATATTCTCTTTCTAGTCCTTAAAATTAGTCCCATTTAACATAGGGACATTATTGATGTTGGCAGATATAGAAGTAGTTGATATAAAAGCTGAATAGAGAACAAAATAAAATGAATCAAATAAACCATCATGTTCACATAAAATAAGCAATTAAACACATAATCTTTAAATTTAAAAAACAAATTATGACATTTCAAGATACCTAGCACAACATTAATATCAAGTCTTTGGACATTAATATTAACTGTAAGTGGTACTCTTGTTGTAGTGATCAAACAGTGATAATAAGTTATGTCAAATAATGAATCTATCTTTGGATTGATTTATTATTCACATTAAGTTACCTTTATAATCATCACATATTTATCACCACAGGTATGTATGCAATTTGACCAAATATTAACTTTCCTTTGGGCCAGTCAATACCCGCATGAATCACATACACACAAATATCTAACACCCCGAACAGACTAATCTACACGAAAGATGTCACTTTGGTGATTTTCCGCTTTAATTAGCCTATTTAAAATGCTAGATCAATAACTTAAATATTAATATCATAAAATGCTATTAAATAATAATAATAATAGTAATAAAAAATCAAATTCAAATTCAAATTCACAGTTTTGATCAATAATTATATACTAAATACAATAACTGTGCCAAACCAAGAAAAATTTTATTTAATACAAAAATTAAAATAAAACTTAATATATTATTATAAGAATATGATAAATATTGCAGCAGCAAGGGATAAAGGCGTTTTATACTCATATACATATATATATATTTGAAACTTTAACAGAATCATCACCTACTATTCCCAAAGAAATTTCTAAGATAAATCAATTGGAAAGGTAATACTTTTGACTTCAAATACAAATTTTTTTGCACCTCTCTTCTTAACCAATGAATGTATCTATGTATACTCTTATAGAAAAAAATAGCTAAAAGCACAGAAAGTAGGAAAATTTCCAAATGTATTTATGTATATTTTTATATTAATACAATCGATTTCTATTGACTTTATCAAAACGATCCACTGAATCCATTGACAAATATATATATATTAAATTAATAACTCAAAGAATTAATCAAGAAGTAGGCTCTGATACCACTTGTTAATTTCATAAAATGAAAAACCCTAATTTATATATACTGGAATCTTCTGATTAAAACAATGAGTAGAAAATTAATAGCGGAAGCATACCTGAATCCATTGAAGGAGAAACCTTACAGGAAGAGAACCCTTTGAGATGATCTTCCAATTCTAGCCACTAGATTCTGTGTCAACTTCTGCGTGAGAGGATTTTCAGAAATTGGAATGCGTAGTAGTAGAATGGGGACCATAACCCTATTTATAAACCGCTAGGGCAGTTCACAATAACCGCTAGGGCAGTTTTAATTTTATCATAATTATATTTCCGCCCCTCATAGAAATAATAATTATCTAATGGTATCTACACAATAATCTCATGACAATTATACCCTTAAGCCAATTAATCAATTATTAATTAGATCACTATATTTAGGCTTAATTAAATGATAGCACACACATTTTAATTATTTACATGTGTGGCCCAAATTATAGATTAATTACAAAAATTATTCTAACACAAGGAAGTTACCATATTTAATCTCTACCCTCCAATGACAAGAGACAACTCAGAATATTCCTATATAATTAAATCCTGACCACCCAATGTATATTTGTGATTAAAAGGCCGCCATCCCCACCCATCTGCATCAAAATAAAGACGCTTATAGGCTTAAATATCCCAGCTACTAGTGATGGAATTTGACGGGCAAAATACGGTTGGGGCATTTTATCCGTCAAATATGGTTTAAAATTTTGATTAATCGTCATTTGTGAAGGATAAGAAAAATTTTAAAACGTGTTTTCGAAGGGCAATAAAATTTCTAAAACGTCTTTATATTATTAATCTACTAATAGCATTAATATATTTATCTTATATAAAACTATATTTTATAAATTCCAACTTTCAAACCATACATTTACTGAAAAATAGAAACATCTATTAAATTAAAACTATTTGCATGTCTTTCCTTTTACAAGTTGCAACCATACATTTAATAAAATAATAGAAACATCTATTAAATTAGAATTATTTTCATGTCTTTCCATTTACAAATTGCATTGAATTTTTCTAAAACAAAAAACTCTTTTAACTCAGTGATTTTTCCATTATTTTTTTACTTTTTTATTATTGCAATGAGCTTACAAATTTCAGTGCTCAATGCTCATTGATTACATTAATATGTTACAAAATGTTGGGAGTTGGAGAGCCTTCAACACATAATTTGAGAATTATTTGCATTATAAAAGGTAATGCATGCACTATTTTTTTTATATTATATTTAGTGATTTGTTTATATTAAAAAATTTACTTAAATCTATGATTTTGAAGAAACATTATAAAGTATGTATTTTTTAATAATTTTAAATAACATAGCATGTGTATTTAGTGATTTATCCCATAATTTATGTAATTTATATAGATTCAAATTCAAAAGTCTTAGTTAATTTTCCAACTTTCTTTGAAATTGAAATGAACATATCTTATATTTCTCTCATTGTTCAATTTCAATGAGAGATGTAGAATTTAAATGAAGGCCAATACTAAATAAGTCATTGAGAGACATGAAATCTGTGTGCAACATTTGGAATGAAATGTAGTTTGTAGAATAACATAATATACAAAAAAGAGAGCATACAAAGCTATATTTTGTGGAGTCCTTCATTCATCATTATTATTTATAATGATTAGATGTACAAAGACTTGTATCTATTTAAAAATCTTGATTTTGATTACATTTTTTTTAAGAAAACTTCATTGTTGAAGTGTCAAATTTTAAACAAAACATTTCATGATAAGTAATATAAAAACCCAAAACCTCAAAAAAAATCTCAGTGGTAGAATGAAAACCAAATTCCAACACTACCAACTACACATGTCATTTAAAAATAATATCCCCCATACACATGTCACTTAAAAATAAATGTAAATAATAACAACAAAATAATATTTGAGATGAGTTGTTAAGCACTACATAAATTAATTATCACATTGGCAAAGACATATTCAGGATCAGATTGGCCACTACAGACATGTTTCAAGGGCTTTTAATGAAGAAGGGGACTTTATTTCTAAAACATGCTTGATGCTTGAGTTTGGTGGGCTCATCTTAGGTTATTAAGACCATATTCTTTTTGAAGACCTTCATTTGGGGCTATATTGAACTATTGGGTTTCTGCTGTTTATTTTTACTTTTGTATTGTATATAGATTAGTGATTATAGTAAGTAGTACTATCATATTTTATTAGTAGATATATGGAAATCATTAGAGTCTTGAATCATTTACTTAGAGTTACAGTTTATCAATTTGGTATTATATATCTGCTGACAAAAATATTTGTTGCTTGATTGTAGTTTCTTTAATTTATATAATAAATAGCAAGAAGCTTTTTTTCTTTAAAAAAACTAATAATAACAACAACAAAATATTTCACTTGAGTTATTACACACTACATTATCCTATAAAAGATTGGCGTCATTCAATTGTCGTTCTAGATAAACAATTCATAATTGTTCAACAAAGGTGAGTGTGGACGAACTTAATTTTGTCAGCTATATTGCACTCAGCGCCAGCGAATGTCTTGGTTTTCCATTTGTTGTGCTCTTCCTTGTATTTTTCGTATAAATGAATTCATTCACATCCCTTTTAAACCATTTTAAATTATGCACTCGTTGGATCCAAGTTGAGTGCTTGGGCTGTGGTTTGATCACTATCGATGAAGTGACAGGTTTGTCGCTTCCACCAAGATATTCTCACCACTGAAAAATCGGCGAATGAAGTTTGGATTGTTTGTTGGCTTTCTTGTCAGGTTCACCTCAAAGAGAGTGCTTCCAGTTCACAATTGGACTGTCCCTTGACAGAGATATCACATCTTGTCTGAAAAATTGTAGCCACATATAAGGAGTACTTTATCTTTTTATCTGAAAAATTATAGGAATAGTTGGATTTGGAATCGCAAATATGTTGACAATATAAGTTTTGATACTACACACAATAAAATGGATTTTGAACCATTTAAAATTACAATCTGACCAAATAATAAGATCACTAGATTAAAAAATCAAAATCATAGCAATTTCCCAGCAACCCATCTCTTCTGACTCTAAGACTGTTTTCAGCCATAACGTACAAGTAATCGCACTCAACCGTTCCCTTTCGTCGATAAATCAACGCAACAGTTATTCAAAAAACAAGACAGCCGTCGTAATCGTCGCACTCACCCAGTCCTTTTCGTTGATTTATCAACGAAACAAAGTAATTCAAAAAAGTAATTTAATTGAAAGTATAGCGGATGAGACAGAAGGCTACTATCGAGCGAACGATATTTATAGAAGTGGGAAGGAACGGGAGGGTGAGAAGACTTCTCTAACAACACGAGAAATCCGGTCACCGACTACTGACACCGGTCGGCCACCATGACTATGCGTGCAATCCGTTTGTCCTGCTGGTCGCCACCGGCTCTATCAACAACCACAGCCTGTGAATCCCGCCACCGCTCCTGCTTGTGCAGACCGCAATAGATGAGAGGGCACGGGCGACTTGACTTTGAAAACCCAAACCCTATACCAGGGCAAGTAGATTCTCTCCCCTCTCTGGTATAACCACTGCGGTATCATGATAAGGGGAATGGTGTGGGGAACTCCCACAGTAGTCGTAAGGTAAAAATCCCCATGGTCATAACTGCAATGCAAAAACCACAGACCTGTGGACGGTTGATGTTGAGAGTTCACTGGTGTTGGTTTTTGTAAAAGGTGAATTCACAGGTCCATTCCCAAACTTTATCTTGGTAATTTATTCACAAATGAAATTATTTTCATAAAGAAAACATGTTGTACCTTACTCCTTATCCTAAGCCCTTGTATAATCCTTTTAAAAATAGTTTAATTTATAAATGTATTAATTTAATAGGGGTATACATTGCAATGCTAAAACTAAAATAGTTATAAAGGATTTAAAACTTATAATAATGTATTATTTATGTATAGTTTAAAAGCAAAAAAGAAGTGTAAATGAAAATTATAAATTAAATACCTAATAAATTTATTTTGTGACAAGTTTTTAATTTATTAAAAATTTATTTTAGAATTTAAACAAGTTATTCTAATTATTCTACTAGATCATTTTGTTAAGTTAATTTTTAGAGCAATTTAAGTCAACCAAATTTGTTTTTCAAATGTACCATTTATTTTATTCTTTTAAGTTATGCTTTTACAAGTTTATATTAACTTTGGTTTTATCAAGTATGGAAAGGTATCAAATCTCTTGAGGTGAAAAGTAATTTGAAAGTGCAAACATTAAAAGACCTTACATGAGGGATTTGATCCCTTGCTTCATAGGGGTTTGTTTTTAGACATATGTATTTTTCCAAGGAAATCTCCTGCAAAGCAAGGGATGCTTCCCCACATTTGTGGATGCCATCTGTGATAAATCTATTAGTGTAGACTAGTACTTGTTGAACCAACACCTTAGAATAGGTGTACATTTATATCTATTTAGAGTCACAACAATTTTTTACACCATAAATTCTCAAATCCCTTGCTTCATAGGGGTTTGCTTTTAGACATATGCACTTTTTTTCCAAGGAAATCTCCTGCAAACCAAGGGATGCTTCCCCACATTTGTGGATGCCATATGTGATAAATCTATTAGTGTAGACTGGTATTTGTTGATATTTTAAGAATAACACTATTTGGAGTTGTCCCTAAAGAAAACTTTGTTTAGAAAAAATATAAACAAATGAGGTTTGAAACAAAGGTTTACACTTTATGTGAAAGTAAAACTAAATAACTTCATACAATTATATTTTAACATAATTTTGTTGATAATAGTGATAGTGGACTTTGTTAGTGTGATATGTGTGACAATTAAGCTAGAGAAGATTGAGTTAAGTGCATATGTTTGGTGTATTTGTCTCAAGTGTGTATATTAAGTTTGCTAATATGATTTATAAACTTATCTTAAATTTGTTGGGATTGTATAAAAACAATAGAGATTTATAGCTCAATATCATAGAGATGTGGTCACATACATGGGTAACAATTATGTCTTAATACAATTTTATTCGAGTGTGAATTCATTTTAAGTATAAAAGGTTGATGGTAGGAATGGTTGTTTAGCTTGAATAGAAATGATAAATTCCTCATATTTAACTAAGTGATGGCAGTGTTTGTGTTCCATATACTATATATCGAAAACATATGACTAATACCTATTATCTAAAAAAATTTAAAACTTTGTATGATTATTTAAATAGTTGTTTAAAATTTTGCTAATCACCATTTATTACAACTAAATCTAATAACTAAAAACCATAAAATATTATCATTTTATACTTTTTATTTAATTATATAAATTAATTTAATTTAAATTAAACTAAATATATCAAAATAATTTAATATAATTTATTAAATAATATTTTTTTTACCACATAGCTAATTCAATCCAAAAATATATAAAATTTATTAGCCTTTTATCCTACTATAATGTCTGGACGAACACCTTGAAGTGATGGATGTCCATATTCTTAGGACGTACTAATAACATTTAAATATTAACAAGTATATTAGGTTCAAAACTATGTCTTTTTTTATCGGTTGTTTTAACGTATTGATTTCTTGTTAATGGTAGAGGATTTGACAATTACATAAGTGTATTTATATATTAAGAGAACACATGTTAGAAGTTAAGAGATGGTTATAGTTTATGAGTACAATCAATAATAATTAAAAAATATAAATAGGGGATAGTTGGCATTTTATAGTTTATTTTTTAAATTAATTTAATTTTTGATATTTTAATTTTAATTTAGATAAAAATAATCACTTCATATTCATATATCAATCATAAAAAAAAAATTTATAGAAAATTATAGAATTAATTTTAAATTTTTACAAAATTTAATTTAATATATAATTTTTAAACCACTTTAAATTTTTTTATATAAATAATTTTAAAAAATTAAAACTAATTAAAAATAAAAAAATTTGACCACTAAGTAATTACAATATACCTGCAAGGCCGGTATAATAAATTAATAAATATGATGATCATATAAAAAATACTACAATGAATGACAAACCTCAATGGGACCCATATTGAGTGTGTCACGGACCGTCTCAATCTTTACTAATCACTTTAAATTGATATAGATTTATTGTAACAATGGATTTAAATGTTTATGAGTTAGCTTAACGGATACAATCTCTTTATGTTAGAAAACTCAACACATCTACAAAAGAGTCCAGCTCTCAATTCAATAATTTAAATAAATATGATGACACAGGAAAAAGAGGACATTGAATGAACTTTTCCTCTTAATTTGAGTAGGACTTCATATTTGATTGTCTTTGATTGTCTTTGCAAGGAACATTCATTCTATGCGAATACATCTCTTTGATCTTTGTTTTTTTCTCACAAAAAGAGTTATATTTGTTTTTAAAACAGTTTGATTAATATTAATTGATATTTATAGAGTGAGGTAATATAATTTTTTGGTTATTGATGGATATAGTACATTTTCATGTTTGATTTTGAGGTGTAATTTTTTAAAAAATTTAAATTAAAGAAATTTGGTCTCTCTTGGTTGATAAATGTGGGTTTAAGTTTAAAGTTTTATTTTCTTAATTATTTTTTATAATTTTTTATTTTATAAGTCAATATGGATTTTTTTAAATACTTTCCATACTTTTTTTATTTTATAAATCGACATTAATTTTTTAATTATTTTGTCAGGTTGAACGTTACAACATCTTCCCCATACTAAACTGTAAAGCACCCGACTCCTCTCTGTGCAAAAATCGTAAATACCTCTCAAAACCTAGATAAACATTGTGTTTTATTTATATAATAGAATGTAATATATTTTCCCAAAAAAATCTTAACTCTACTAAATATTCTAAATTAACTTCCTTTAACCTTTAATTTAACTTTAATGTATAATAAATTAAATGAACTTACGAATTAAGTTAAAATATTCAATCTCTTTATGTTTATGTTAAAAAACCTAGCACATCTATAAATAGTCCACCTCTCAATTCAATAAATTAAATAAAAACCTAACATCTATGAAGAGTCCACCTCTCAATTCAATAAATTAAATAAAAACCTAACACCTCTCAATTCAATAAATTAAATAAAAACCTAACATCTATGAAGAGTCCACCTCTCAATTCAATAAATTAAATAAAAACCTAACATCTGTGAAGAGTCCACCTCTCAATTCAATAAATTAAATATGAATTAAATAAAAACCTAACATTTATGAAGAGTTCACCTCTCAATTTAATAAATTAAATATGATGATACATATTAATAAAAAAAACACAATGAATGAACTCTCTAAGAGTTTTATTTTATTTTATGAGTCAACATGGATTTTTTAAAATACTTTCCATAATTTTTTATTTTATGAATCGACATTAATTTTTTTAATTATTTTGTTAGGTGGAACGTTACATCATCTCCCCCATACTAAACTGTAGAGTACCTAGCTCCTCTATGTGCAAAGATCGTAAATGCCTTTCAAAACTTTTTAATTATTTTGTTAAGTTGGAATGTTACAATCACATTTCACAGTAAGGAAATGTCTCATTTATTGTGTGATAAAGCCTCACAATTAATAGTGAAGAAAAAAAAGCCTCACAACAAATAGTTAAAAAAGACAAATAAAATATTATTTTTAATTAAGATTTATAGAAATTATTTCTTAATTATGTGTGGTTACTTTGTGGTGATGATAAAAAATTACAAAATGATAATTGTGAAATAAATCATAATCAATATGATGTCATAGCACTTAAAAAAAATCAAAATGCTATAAAGATTAATGTAAAACTTAGAATGCTTTTTCATTAGAGGTGAAGTCTTAAACATCTATTATTTACTAACATAATAATTTAATTTGTGGTTTATGAATATCAATAGGTCATAAGTTAAATGCCATGAAAAAGTCATTATGCTTTAGTTATAAATAATCACATGTAAACTAATATATTTTTAATATATATTTTTATAATTGTTAATTTTAAATTTGGAGCAACTCTTATAAAATAAAAATCTTAAAAATACACTTGTCTCCTGTAAAACATAAACACCAGTATATATAAAAATTATTCAATTAAAACATTTCTCAATTAAGAATTATAGACTTTATTTTTAAATTCATTTCTAATTTAAGAATTATAAACTTTATTTTTAAATTCAATATAGTTATTATACCATAGTTACGTGAATTGATATTTATAAGGAAATGTATAAATTCATGATCATTTCACCATGTAAAGTCGAGATCATTTCACCATGTAAAGTCGAGCTTATGAAAATGCTGATGTAATACTCCACTATCCCATATCTGTACATTAAGAAATGTTGTCTTCGTTGTGGGGATACACCGTCAACGTCACAACTAGTGTTTGTTACTCGTAAAAAAATGAAACATTGAAAATTATCTTTACAATTTTATTAAATTATAATGTTATAAGAAATGTAATTTTATCTATCTCTAATTTAAAATAAATTCAATATAATTATTTAAATTATTATTAATTCACTTGTGTTGACATTCAATTAGAATTAGTCCCACATATATACATACATACATATATATATTCTTTTTGTAACTGTTACCTCAGTGTTTGGGTACAAAGTTAGAGCACTTTGAAGTATTGCTATGGTTTTGGTTTAGGTTGAATAAGAAGGTCATATAGGTTTCAAAGTCGAGGTTAAATCAAACATTCGTAAAACTATATAAATAATAGATATAGATTTCAAAAAACACTCTTGGATCTTTACTGAGAGAATAACATATACAGTATATCAATGCATAACAATCACAATAAGCATCACAAGCATCACAAGAATCAAAAGCATGAGAGACAAGAGACACAAAGTTTCCTTGGGGAAAACCTTAAGGTGAAAAACCCCACAACTTCCTCAGAGATAGAGAGAGCAATGGCTCAACCAAAGTACAACTAAAATACACTTGAGATAGTCTCCTAGAGCAGATGATCCTTCTCCTCACTAGTGTGCCACTTTCTGAGTGAGAGAAGTGTGACTTTTCAAATGATCCAAATAGAGATCTCTCGATCTCTATTTATACTTAACCTGTTTGCCCAGTTACACTATGGGGTCGACTTGTCTATCTAGATACATCCACAATATAATATATATTTCAGGGTCGACCCCACACATGGTGGTCTAATAACCCATTGGCAAGTACACACACTTGCGACACTTGTCAATCCACATGACGACACTTCCTTATAGAGGAATAACATCTCTAATAAGGGTACAATAAATATATATAAAATACATGGATGAAATACATTCCAAAGTTACATATACATCAACACTCCCTCTTAACTAGGAAGGTATTTCTCGACACATATCTGCTAGACAAGTCTTCTTCTCAGGATCATCGTCATCATCATCGTCACTACTGCTGCTATCTCAACCAATATCTGACTCTACTCATCATAGGAAGTTCTACAGAGCCAGTCATTTTTCATACTGGATGTAGGCCCACCACCTGTAGGTCATCATCATCACTGGTCATACTGTGGAATCCTCAGGACTTATTATGTGCGTCACAAAACCTCGAAAGAGCATCCCAAGCTGTTATTAGCACACGGCTCTACCTATAGGATCTCCCAGGACCATATTATATGTGACCTCACCACAAAACCTCGCAAGAGCATCCCAGGCTGTTACGAGCACCCAACTCTACCTATAGGATCTCCCAGGGACAGATTATATGTGGTCACCACAAAACCTCGCAAGAGCATCCCAGGCTGTTACGAGCACACAACTCTACCTATAGGATCTCCCAGGGATAGATTATATGTGGTCATGGAAAAACCTTGCAAGAGCATCCCAGGACTTATTACGGGCACACAGCCCAACCTATCGGATCTCCCAGGGACATATTATATGCCATAGGACAAAACCTCAAAAGAGCATCTGCCAAATATCCCAGGGCCAGATTATATGCCATAGGCAAAACCTTGAAAGACTATCTGCAGATCTCCCAGTGCCAAATTATATGTCCTCCCAGAGCAAAACCTTGAAAGAGCATTTGCCAGATATCCCAGTGCCAAATTATATGCCATAGAAAAAACCTTGAAAGACTATCTGCAAATCTCCCAGGGCCAAATTATATGCTCATCTGCACAACCTGATCCACGACCATAGAGTATCAACCTGATACTCACCATACATCATCCTGCTGCATGTCATCTGGAGCAACATCCTGAAGCTCGTCATCCATTATCATCCTGATCATATCATGCATCTACCTGATGCATACCAAGTATCTACCTGATACATATCATCATACATGATCCACCTGATCATACAATGTATCCACCTGATACAAATACAAATACATGATACATATCACCATACATGATCCACCTGATACATATACAGATACATGGTCCAAGCATCCAACATGATGCATATACAAAGTACATACAAATGATCCTATTGATCATATCCAACATCCAACATGATGCGTACATACGTATAAATGATCCAACTGATCATATCCAACATCCAACATGATGCGTACATACATATAAATGATCCAACTGATCATATACAACATCCAACATGATGCATACATACATATAAAAATGATCCAACTGATCATACAAAGCAGAAACCAGAACATCATCCTGATGCTCATCATCCAACACTTACATCCACATCCATGTGAAGGGCCTCCTTCCAACATGCTTGGAATGGCTTCTGCAAATGTGTCCATCACTTCTTCCTCGAAGTGTCATCAACCTGAAGAACGCCAAGCCTCTCCTTGAAGTACTCGAACTTCACCCTGGCTAGTGGCTTCGTCAACACATCTGCAATCTGCTCGTCCGTCTCAATGTACAGGAGCTTCACAGCTCCTCTCTGCACCATATCCCTGATATAGTGATATTTGATCTCTATGTGTTTCGACCTACCATGAAACACTGGGTTCTCAGACAGCTTCACACAACTCTGGCTATCACAGAAGATACCAGTAGCATCCAACGGGAGATCAAATAACTCAGACAGTAGCTTCTGTAGCCATACTGCCTCACAACTAGCTAAACAGGATGCAACATACTCTAACTCAGCTGTACTCAGTGCTACGTAGGACTGCTTCCTGCTAAACCAAGAGATCACACCTGATCCCATATTGAAGCAACACTCAAATGTGCTCTTCCTATCTGTAGCACTGCCAGCCCAATCTAAATCAACATAACCCTGCAGGTTAAACTTTTGATTCGCTACATACTTGAGCCCATAATCCACTATACCCTTCAGGTACCTCAGAACATGCTTTACTGCAACCAGGTGAACACTCCTCGGATCCGTCAGGAACTGGCTCAATGTGTTCACAGCAAAGAAAATATCTGGTCTCGTGTTCATCAGGTACATGAAGGACCCAATCATCTGACGATACATAGAGACATCAACCGGCTCAGATGAAGCATCACATAGAAGATTCAAATTCGATGCCATAGGTGTGGCCATGGCCTTGCAATCCATCATCCCGAATCTCTTCAGGATATCTACTGTGTACTTCCCTTGACCAAGGAAGATCCCACCTGCACTCTGCCACACCTCCATACCTAGGAAATAATGCATCATTCCCAAATATTTCATATCGAACTCGGTAGCAAGCTTCCTGTTAGTATCTGCAATCAATCTGTCATCTCCTGTTACAAATAAGTCATCCACATACAGGAGTAGAATCACAGGATTCCCTTCCTCAACCTTGTAGTAAAGGTTGGAATCCACTTTACTCTTTGTAAAGCCCAAACTAGATAGGAAACTGTCCATCCTACCATACCAAGTTCTGGGAGCTTGTTTCAAGCCATACAAGGTTTTCTTCAATCTGCACACATATGACTCCCTGTCATGTATTTCGAAACCGAGTGGCTGCTCCACATATACTTCCTCTTCAACTACACCATTCAAGAAAGTAGTCTTGACATCCATCTGGTGTATTTTCTATTTCATCACTTTTATATTTCTCTATGCTGCCATCTGCAGCATGCTTGATCTGATAGATCCATATGGAAGTCATAACAAACTTCCCTTGGGGTCTTGGGACTACATCCCAAACATCATTCTTCATGATCGACGGATCATGGCATTCTTCCCATATCCTGGGAACTTCAATATCTTCAATAGATAAATTTGTTGCTGAACAAATGTTGTAGTCCTTCTTTTGTAGGTGATGGTATACGATCTTTCCTACACAACAAGTTAAATTGCATGATTAGAAAACATCTCATAGTTTTCAGAACAAATTCTTACACATAAGGAAATATGTCATAAAGTCATGCAATTATCTTAGCCAATGCTTCAATACAACATTTATCCATATTCTGTAACTTTCTAGATGCCTTCCAATCTCTACCAGAACATTGTTAAGAGTGTGCACAGCTCCCAACATGTCAACAAAGAGGTTTCATTCTAGATAAGTAGCAATGGAATGTTGTACAATGCCATAGGCCACTTACCCATCATATGCATATTAGTAGTGTTAATGCAAATATGCAAAATACATATCCTAAGTCTAGGAACATAAGCATATGTATCATTGAACAATTTTATTTAAACAAACAAATATGTAAGAAGTGGTAATTAAAATACTTATCTTTGTTTGTTTGTTGGGTGGACTCCCTCTGAGTCTTTGCTTTCTTGCAGGAGCTGCTAAAGTAGCTTCTTCTACACCTTTCTGTTGTGGAATGTAGAAAGATGGTCAACTCCCTCTGAATATCTGCATCCTTGCAGGAGTTGCTGGAGTGTGCTCCCTCTTGATCTTTGCTTCCTGGATTACCTGTCCTTGAACTTATAGTCATCCTTGGTCCCTATGCATGCTTATTAGTATCATGAATGTGTTATCCTTGTAATCTCATACAAAATCATACATTCATTAGTATATTCTCAATATTATCAAAACACAATAATCTCAAGCATGTATAGTCATGATCATTTCAAACAGAAATAATAAGCATTAGCATTCAAGGTTTATATAGGACTCTTATGGTTAGTCATAACATGTCTAAACCTATGATTACTCAAACCTATGACTCTTCTGGCCAATCATAACATTAAATAAGGTAAGACACGTAATATGCATATACCCATGATTATTCAAACCGATGACTTCATGAATAAACATCATGCATGCATACTTATATAATAGATCCTATGATATAAGAAACACATACCTGGTCACCATATTTGCTAGTTATGTCTAGAAATGTGTTCTTGTTCTCTTCAATGACCTGCATAACTCATTAGTTAACTTTTGCAAAAACAAATTATACATACCTCCATGTGATCTATGACTATGGATGAATCTTTGTCTTCATGTCACCATAGCAAGTTCAGGTTGTCCCTTCAATTTGTACAATCCTCCCTCTTTCTCTCCAACCACTACCGCATCATCGATAGTTTTACCCTTTGGCCACACTAGGACTTGGTCATCCATAAATGCAACCCTCATACCTTTTGCATCCAATGCAGATATGGAGTGTAAGTTCTTCTTGAGCTCAGGTACATAAAGGACTTCTTTCATCTTCAAAGATTTTTCAGAATCTAGGTTGTAGGAGGCTTCACCACTTCCTTTGATTGGGTATTGAAAATCATCCCCAAGTTTCACCTTATGGGGTGATTCATGTTCAGATAGATTCACAAAAGATTCCTTAAACCCAGTCATGTGTTTGGAAGCCCCACTGTCAATCAACCAATCATTACAACCATGGGAAATAGTACCTGTGAGATCAGAGATTAGAACATACTCTTATTCACTTGATGAGTCATCATCACTATCATCACTTTTTACCCTAGCCTTCTTCTTTGGAGGTTCATCATCCTCGGCAGCATGAGCATGGAACTTTCTTTTGCTGCCCTTCTTCTTCTTGCTGGAGTTTTTGTTATTATCCCTTTTATTCTTGGGACAATCTGAAGCAAAGTGACCCTTCTCATTGCATGTGAAGCATCTTAGATCCTTCTTATTCTTTTGATAGGATCTCTTGTAGCGAGAGTGCTCCTTCTTGGGCTTGCTTCTTTTGATGTGAGCTGCAAGAGCTTGATCTTCACCTCCCATCCTTTCCTCACGAGCTACAAGTATAGCTTCTTCTTGAGAGCATTCCTCCCATAGTTTACTGAAAGAGATCAATTTCTTTCTTGCACAGATTCCTTGAATAAAGGAGTCCCATGACCTAGGTAGGCCATTCAGGGTGGTCATAACAACTTCACCATTGTCCACTACTTCATCCACAACTTCAAGTTGCTCCTTGATATGAGAGACCTTGGAGAAGTAAGATTGAATGGTTTCTCCATTCAACATCTTGACCCTTTTCAATTGATTCCGCAGAGTCATCTTCCGATTTATGTTCTTCCCTTCAAATAGCTTGGTCAGAGAGTCAAAACATCTCCTTGGATGTCTTTAGAGAAGACACATGGGGTATGAGATGGTCTTTAATAGAATCAACAATGATTCTCTTTGCCTTGACCAAGTTATTCTTATGCAATAACTTGGCCTCTTCATCCTCTGGGATAGGGATGTCTTCTTTTATATATGAGTCCAACTCATTCTCTTCTAGGATTAACCCAATCCTATACTTCCAAGCTCGGAAGTTATCATCCCCTTCAAGCTTATCCTCAAGCTTGGTGTGGTGAGACATCTTAAAGAGTACTTCAAATGGAAATAGAAAAGATTTAGGTCTTACCACTTGAAATGCTGAAAACTGGATCTGGTCCCAGATTAGGGTTTGTCGAAAAAACCCTAAAAATTCAAAATGTGAATTTCAACTTTCTGAAAGGATAGAAAGATGTGCCTTGATGAGCTGATCAGCCTGGTGCATTCAGAATTTGAGATCAACAAAGTTTTACCCTTCAGATTTTCCTTTTTGTTCTCCCGGGTTCACTAGGGAGAGCCCTGAATTAGGGTTTGAGTTTCCCGGAGATCTACCTAGCCAAAAATCTCGATCCAAAGCTATAAACTTCGATTTTTGCAAGGATCTTCCAGTTATGTCTTCAGATTTCAGAAATTCCTATTTTTGTGGAAACCCTAATTTTTAGGGCCAAATTTGAAAATGCTCAGAATTGAATTGTGATTGGACATATAGAGTAGAGTCAATCTACTATGCTGCTTTTCCAAAATATATGGAGAGAAACCCAATAAACAAGAAATTCAAGTTTTCGTCACTGCAAAATGTCTTCTTCTCAGGTTAGCTCTAATACCATGTTAAATTTTGAGCATTAATTCACAATACTCTTGGATCTTTACTGAGAGAATAACATATACAGTATATCAATACATAACAATCACAATAAGCATGACAAGCATCACAAGAATCAAAAGCATGAGAGACAAGAGACACAGATTTTCCGTGGGGAAAACCCTAAGGTGAAAAACCCCACAACTTCCTCAGAGATAGAGAGAGCAATGGCTCAACCAAAGTACAACCAAAATACACTTGAGATAGTCTCCTAGAGCAGATGATCCTCCTCCTCACTAGTGCGCCACTTTCTGAGTGAGAGAAGTGTGACTTTCCGAATGATCCAAATAGAGATATCTCGATCTCTATTTATAATTAACCTATTTGCCCAGTTACACTATGGGGCCGACTTGTCTATCTAGATACATCCACAATATAATATATATTTCAGGGCCGACCCCACACATGGTGGTCTAATAACCCATCGGCATGTACACACACTTGCGACACTTGTCAATCCACATGATGACACTTCCTTATAGAGGAATTACACATCTCTAATAAGGGTACAATAAATATATATAAAATACATGGATGAAATACATTTCGAAGTTACATATACATCAATAGACACAATATCAGCTTCCTTTGGTCCTACAACATCATTTTGGTACACTTCTTTAGGCCACCATGTTTCCTATTTTGGATCACTTCTGATGGTGGAAAATCCACCTTGTCGATGGATTCCCAACGATGAATCTCTGGCACTACTCTATGAGACTATGGGCCATTTGCGCGTTTTTGGTGATCAACTTAGACATCAAAGTTTCTCTCATAGATTAGGTCCGGAAGCACCCATTTTTGAACAATACCCCATACATTATTTATATTTTTCTTCACCAGGAATATCTACACCCAACACGACCACTTACAAACCAGTTCAACCCTCGTTCCCTACGAGTACACCTCAAATCCAGGTGACTAGTTCTACACCTTATTTGACCCAAACAACAGGAGGGAAACCCTCAACTCCTATTAACTTCATAATTGGAACTCAACCTCCACCCCAAAATTTGAGTGTAAGTTATCCCATAGTTAGTAACCAACAAATGAGTACGGGTCAACCTACAACTAGTGGTCAACATATAGTCTCTTGGTCTACCTCAATAGGTGGAAAATTTAACTTGGGGTGCTACCACTAGTTGGTGGACCAAATCTAATTGGGGGGCCTCCTCAAGTTAGAGGACATGTGAGTGGAGAAAACATGTCACATATAAATTATAGCATGGTTGGTATTTCACTCCCAACCATGGTACAACCTATGTGGATACATCAAATGGGGGAACCATCCATTTGGACCCAACCCCCAGGAGGCCATACGCACCAGGGTAACTATAATATGCTTATAGGTAAAAATTATCCAAGAAACATCTTTCCTGGAGTACCTTAACCTGGAAGCATGAACACCCCATGGGGGAATCATAATGTCCCACTGATCGGATCTCTAGCCGGCAGACCACCCCCACCACACCCACCACCTGTCCCACCTCCTCCTCCACCATCTGTCCTGCCTCCACCACCTCCTCTGGGAAGAGGACCACCTAATTCCAGTGGAGGACCACCTCATTTCGGAGAAGGTCGACCTCATTTTGGTAGATTTCCACCTCATTCCGATGGAGGACCACATTATTTCAGCGGAGGACCCCCTTATTCTTGTGGAGGACCCCCTTATTCTAGTGGAAAACCTCCTTCTGGTACACCCCCTAATTCGGGAGGCCCACCGCCTAGTTCGGAAAACCCACCCCCATTTAGCCAAAAATATATGGGAGGACCTTACTATCAATCCATCGATGATCCTACTGGTACACAAATGCCTTATCAGTATTATGAGTATCCACAACCAAATCGACAACATCCATTTTTGGCTACCTTGGATCTTCCAAACCTGTCTCGTTTGACTAATGATCCTATTCAACATGGTATAAATTGGCCAACTATTCATGTGAAGTTACTATCAGACATCTTGAAGTTTGATGGAAAACCCGCTGAGGATCCTAAGAACCACGTAATGAATTGTCATTTGTGGTGTTCTTCCAATTACTTAATGGACGATTCCATCCGTTTAAGGTTATTTCAATGAACCCTTACTGTCACCGCCGCAAAGTGGTACATTGAGTTACCACCACATTCTTTTGTTGATTTTTTATCTTTAGCTATGGCATTTTTTCTCATTTCCAACTACCGATCCACCACGAAACTGGCATGGACCTTTTGAACTCTCTCCATCAAAACACCTCCACCCACATTTCCAATCATATTCATGAGTGGAGGAGGATACTATGTCTTATTAAAGCTTCTATTCCGGACCAACTACTTGCCGATTGGTTCACGAAGTCACTATTACCTATCATAGCCAAATACATGTCCATGGGTGGGGTTGTTACGGAAGAACAAGCTATATCATGTGCACAGTACTTAGACCTTGTCTACGGTCAATATGGCACAGTCTATGATATCATTCCTAATTCCCCTTTCCCTCCATATGATCCAACAAAATCCCCTACGGGATCACATGCCAATGGCATTATTGGTTTCGTTCACACCCAACCTGCTACACAATCAAGTGGATCACAGAACCACCATAGTTTGATTCCACCCCCGTCACAGGTTGGAAATCACACCAATCCATTTCCAAGCCCAGCTTCAACTACTGAAGAGAATTCAGTTCAATCTGCTTCACCTCAAAAATCCAGTGGTAAAAATAAGAACAAAGGAAAATTCAAGAAACCTTCTAACCAACAGGAGCCAAAAAATATCTCCGAAGACACCAAACAAAAACGAAAGGTAAAGTATCCTTGTTTATTGTGTGGTGACGACCACTTCACCAAAGAATGCCCACATTGGGAATAAGTGCATAAGTTTCTCAAATGAAACCCCAAATCCACAGTTTTAACTGATCCCTTCCCCACGCAACAACAACAAATGGTTTCCCAACACCCACCTCCTTCTCAAAGAGAACCATCCACAACCGCTCATGTTCTCATGATGTGTAGCGAAATAGTCAACTTGTCCACTCGATCATGTGCATATGAATCTACGTCTAATAAGGAATCTAAAAGAGGTAATATTGAAAAACCCTCAGCATCTACATCTAGCATCCCTTCACCTCAAGGTGCTCACATCATAGAGAATGCTTTACCAGACTCAATATTTCATCTGCCTAAGAGCACGATTCTGAAAGTTGTTTTCAATCCAAATGCTTGGGCCACTCAAAACTATAACATTGTAGAGGATTTAGCACAAGATCCTTGTGCTATGTCGACGCTAGAAGTCTTACAAAAATTCTCCAACTAGCATAATACCCTGTTATTTGCGATTGGAGCTGTAGATCCTGATTCCTCCTACACCTTTATGTTCAAACTAGAGTATTTCAAGCCGAAGCTTTCCCACCAACTTGCATTTCAAATCATTACTACTGTTTTTGGGAAAATCATCCATTGCACTGTCTTAGACGAAGGAGACTCTACCTCGGTGATGTCGTTATCCTATTTGTGAGACATTGGCTCTCTTGAGTTGAATTGTTCCCCCACCATGTTGAAAGAATTTGACGGACATGGATTTCAACCTCATGGCTGTTACAATATTTAGCAGTAGAGTTGGGGGGAAAGATTGTTACCATTAACGTGTAAGTAGTCGTTTCCCCATTGGATTATAACTTATTACTTGGACGAAACTAGTTTTATTCCATGAACGCGGTCGCATCATCTATCTTCCGCATCGTACAATTCCCTCACCAAGGGAATATTGTTATAATCGACCAATTAGATTTCTGTACACCTGACACCACTACTGATCCTATGGATAAGGTCCCATTGCTAGGACATTCTTCACAAATATACTAGATTGTGGGGGTAGGAATACTTAAACAGTAATCTCTCATGGGAGTCTTTCCAACAATAGATCCCGCTGCCCATGTTGCCACGGTGAACATGATATCTTCTATGATCCCATCATCATCCAACTCCACCGACCAATGGGTTGTACGCAACCTAGAGCATTTAGATATGATTGGATATGCGATGCCTCTTAGCCTTGTAGAAGCTACATATGAGGCCATCTAATCATTACCTAATCTACTAGATGTCCACTCCTCTGTGGAATCTACCTCAGTTTCTTTGCCATTACAATGGACCTCATCCTTACCCAATCCCCTACTCCAAACTTTTCATTCTGACGAGTTAATCATGGATATTATGAGTATGGATGATCCTCCATGGGAAGACCTTCATCATCGATCATCTTTCCTTCCACCATTAGATATGGTAGAAAATACCATTGAGACCATTGTTTCATCGGATGTATTTCCTTACCCTCAATTTCCCATTCTCACATCTGATATGGCCACTGAGGGAAACTTGGCAAACATCATGCCTACCTTTCCGATCGACATATCGGTAAAACGCGGAGTCGTGGAACATATACACATAGGCCAAACTTGTTCTCCGGAAGAAGTCACCATTTTCACGGCCTTGTTTAAACAATTCCGCAACGTATTTGCATGGAGCTACGAGGAAATTCTCGGGATTGATCCTTCCATTGTTATGCGCGAGATTCAAACATATCCTGATGCCAAACCTGTCTGGCAAAAAACTATGTCCTGTGCACCCTAGGAAAACTATGACTATTAAAGTAGAGATATAAAAGTTGTTGAAAGATGGATTTATATATCATGTTCCCTTAACGGATTGGGTCTCTAAAGTCGTCCCCGTTACAAAAAAATAGGGAACCATCATAGTTTGTGTCGATTATAGCGATCTGAATAGGGCTTCTCCCAAGGACAATTACCCTACTCCATTTATCGACCAAATTATCGACAATTGTGCCGGAAGTGTCATATTCTCATTCATGGATGGATTTTTTGGCTATAATCAAATAGAAATCCACTCAGCTAACCAACACAAAACCACTTTCATCTCCCCATGGGGTACATTTGCATATCGCAAACTCACATTTGGCCTTAAAAGTTCTAGTTCTACATTCCAGCAGGCCATGTCATATGCTTCCATGATGTGAAGGATTTTGTGGAACCTTACCTAGACGATCTCCTCGCTCACTCGAATCGTAGATACTTCCACATCGATCATTTGATGGTCGTATTCCTCAGATGTGGACGGTATAATATCTATTTAAATCCTCATAAGTGAATTTTCTATGTTGAGTCCAGATGCCTCTTAGGATTCATTATTTCAAAATTTGGGATCCACATCGATCCCCTCAAGGTAGAGGCCATTGTCGCCTTGCCACCACCTACAGATATTACGAAACTTCAAAGTTTGTAGGGGAAGGAAAACTACCTGCGTCATTTCGTGCATAATTTCACTGAGAAAACACATGGATACATGCGGTTGTTAAAGAAGGACACCCCATTCATTTGGGAGGACTGTGCTAAAAAATCCTTTGACAACGTCAAACATGCCATCAGTCATGCACCCGTGTTACAACCTACAAATTACACCAAGGATTACATCCTTTATCCTGCTGCTTCTAATTCCATTATCACTATGGTTTTGGTACAAGAAGATAGTCACTCCTAGGAGCATATGATATACTACCTTACTAACGGTCTCATTGACTCTGAAACTTGGTATTCGCTTGTCGAGAAGTTAGCTCTCGCAACAGTCATTGATGTACAAAATTTTTGTCATTATATCCTCTTCCGCACCACCACCATCATTGTCGACTCAAACCCCATGTACCACATTCTTACACGTCAAGTACTAGGGGGAAAGTATTCGCGATGGATCGTGATTCTTTAGGAGTTCGATTTCCAATTTGAGAAGGATAAATCAAATACGTTTGTGGTATTTACAGAGCTTATTTGCGATATTCCCCATACCAATCAAGATTCTAAGCCCATTGAATCTCTACTCGATGAGTCTTTGTTCTTGATTAGTACTTTCGACCCATGGTATGGAGACATGTCATTATACCTCCAAACCCAACACTTCAGTCCTCAATTATCTTGTGACGAACGTTGTCATGTCCCACACCACACAAAGTATTTTCTCATCATTGGCGATACACTCTACCGGCGTGGCATCGATTTCATTCTCCAACGTTGTTTAACTCATGAGGAAGCCGAGCCTGTTTTGAATGATTGCCACTTGGGGGCATGTCGTGGTCATCTTTTCAGGATGGCTACAACTTAGAAAATACTATGCACTGGATACTATTTTCCTTCCATATTTAAATATTGGATTGAAGCCGTCAAGAAGTGTCCTCCTTGCCATCATTTTCATTACAAAAAGCACTCACACCCAACCCCACTACATCTAATTATCGTTGTTGGTCCCTTTGAAAAATGGGGCATCGATTTCATGCACTGTAATCCTAACTCGGTCAGATGGCATGGCTATGTCATCATAACCATTGAATACTTTACCAAATGGGCCAAGGCTATGCCTATGTACAAAGAAGACGGTGAAACTACCACACTCTTTATGTTCAACCACATCATTGCAGATTCAGAGTTCCTCAAGCCATCGTCACTGATCATGGATCACATTTCCATAACAATATGGTGGATGAATTAAGCACCAAGTTGGGTTTTCGACATGAAAAATCCACCCCCTACTACCCTCAATCAAACAGACAAGTAGAGGCCATTAACAAGGTCTTGAAAACTATGATTCAACACATGGTGGGTACACACAAGTCCAATTGTCACATGATGCTTTTTTCATCCCTTTGGGAATATAGGACTTCTTCCAAAACTACCACTGGTTTCACACCATTTTAGTTGGTGTATGGGCTAGATGCAGTACTACCTATTGAGTGTGAGATTCTGTCACTAAAAATTGCTGTCGAAATTTTACCGAACACCACTGTCGAGGAAGAACGCTTTCTATACTTGGAAGAACTCGATGAAACCCACTGTGATGCAGCCTTAGCTAACGAAGCACATACGAAGCACATCGATGCCCAGTACGACAAATCCGTGAAACCTCGTATATTTAACGAGGGTGATTTGGTCTTGACATATGAACAAAAGAATGATAAGCTGGTGGCAGGAAAATTTGATTCCATGTGGCATGTCCCATATGTAGTAAAATGTGTTTTGGATAAGGGAGCCTATGAATTAGAAGATTACGATGAAATATATTTAGGAGAGCCTCGCAAGTGAATCTACCTAAAGCGGTACTATGCCTAAACCATTATGCATGAGTAATTTTTATATAGTGTACATGACGTGTGTTTTGTTTGGTGTGACTATTTATTTTATTGTGATAGGATCTTATCATTACGCTTATACCATGTTCTACCTGGATGTGCAGATGGAAAATTATTTTGGATTTGCGGATGGCACTAGCCAGCATACCCGTAACCTCACTTTGACAGCATGGGTACTCTATTCCCCTACCAACGAGTTGATCAGTTCAGGAGGAATTTTCCAAGTTTACGCAACCAACAACGCCGTCACGTATCGTGTAGTGATTCGATTATTGACCGACGCTTTTTCCCTGGTTATGGACCACCTTGTTATCTATTTCAATTCACAATTGGTGGCCTCTCATTTGAGCTGTGTCTACGCTATCCACGACCCAATATTACTCCGCCTCTTTCGGCGGGTACGTCTCTTGGAGAGGTCCTTTGAGCCCATTCAATACCTACACATTCCAAGAAACATGAACACAACTGTCGATTCCCTAGCTAATTTCATACTAGATTGGTACATTGCACATTCATAACCATTTATCAAAAATATGCATAAAATGACATAACGTGTAAAATTAATCATCGTGTATAGGCCAACATCCATAATATCCCAAACTCATCATAAAAGACACATTATATAAACCCACTAAATATTGTTTTTTTATATATATCATCATGTCCGGTAAAATAAAAAAAGTGGTATTGATACAAAATCTAAAGCTGATAGGATTTCAATAGGTCCCATATACAAAATATTAATCCCATGGCTTTCAGTACATATATCATCCATGGAGTTATCCCTGACGATGCTCATGATAGCAGATCATGGCTCGAGCCACTCTAAGGAGTAGCCTTCCAAACCATCCTGAAACTCCAGTTGTGGGACGATGGTAACCCCGAGGAAGGTCATCAATAGAGATGTTAGGCACCTCTACTATCAACCTCTATAGGTTCTCCTCTAGCTCATACAAATCCTCGGCCACATCCTACTGAGTCGCTGTAATATCTCGGATGACCCCTCTCCTCACAATCGGGGAGGATCCTTCCGATCGAGATGAACCAACATCTGCATGAAATATGAGTAAACTATTAGTACTATGAAAAAACATAAAAAAAAACCATAAAATATATTTAAAAAAAAAAGAGTTTTTGTTCTCAACCATGAGTCCCCACTACTCCCCTATGGAAGAGCTATGTCTAGGTCTACTCTGAAATAAGTACCCGCATATGCATAGTCCTCAATCATGAGGAGATTCCCACAGAGCCACCTGAAGAAGGTAGGTAGATAGCTAATGATAGGACCTCCACCTCTATGGTGGCCCATGACCGCTGAACATCTGACCATATGAGGATCTCACGGATCAAGATCATCTAAGTCTACCTATGGCCTCAATAGTGGAACCCATTCCAAGAAGAACGAGACCACAATGGATCCATAGCCAAACTGTTCCATCTCACCTCGTCTACATTTGGTGAGTTGATCCTTCAGGTTTACAAGCAGCCCCTCGCACTAGTTGAATACTGTAGGTGCCATACACTCAATGGAATACAACATGTGTGCTTTGGTGTCTTGATGGGGAGCCCTACTACCTGCCACCCTCTCAATGGTAAAAAGTATTGTCCTCAAAGGACTATCCCAGATGTTCTTGATGGGAATATTCCCAGCAAACATCTGTGTACCTGGTCTGCAGAACTATTCCACCAAGCTCTCGGTCGAATGATCACTACCCTCTGTTGATGTATATGTAACTTCGGAATGTATTTCATATATGTATATTGTATTCTTATAGAGATGTTATTATTCCTCTATACGGAAGTGTCATCATTTATATTGTAAGTTTCGTAACTTATACTTGATGGGTTATTAGACCACCTTGTTGGGGTTGGCCCTGTATAAGTCATGTGGGTCGAAGGGTTATTAGACCACCCTATTGGGGGTCGTCCATTTGGGTCAAAGGGTTATTAGACCATTCTATTGGATGTCATCCCAGCCAGCATTATGTTATGTGGTTAATTAAGTTAAGGCCGACCTAGTAAAGGTTATTAGGCAAGTCAAGTCAAGTATAAATAGAGTGCGGGAGGCACTCTATTTCATCATTCTATTCTCTCTCACACTCTCGAGAGAGTGGTGCACTTGTGGAGGAGGAGAATTTGCTGCTAGAAGATGTCTATCTCTTATGGTTGGGTTGTATCATTGCTCGATCTATCTCTGAGGAAGTTATTGGGGTTTTTCACCTTTATGGTTTTCCCCAAGTAAACTCTGTGTGTCTTGTGTGCTTGCATTATTGTGTTCATGATTGATATGTTGTAGATATGTTGTACATGTTGTTCTCTCAGTTAAGATCCTATATCAGATTGAAGTAAATTTTGAAAAATTAACATGGTATCAGAGCTAGCCTGAAAGAAGGCATGGTATGGCATGTATGACACTTGTTGCAACTGCAAAGCTAGGGATTGATATAGAAAAAACCAGTCATCGTGGAACTTTCACTCTAAATAAATTTCAGTGAGGTTTCAGGGTCTGAAAATCGTACAAGGAAAATATAAGATCTGCATGTACCTTGTGTCCAAAGGAAAACCTATAATTCGTTGTACTTTGTGATTTATAATCTATACAATATAGGGTTTCTGCCTCTTCCAGATCTTAGTCATAAACAGGTGACCTTGGAAAAAAGGTCAAAACTTGGGCTAGGAAGATCCAAATGAAATTTCGTAAAACATGATAGGTAGTACACAGCATGTACTTTCTCAGGTAACTTTTACAGAGGCCGAAACAAAACCAGTGACACATGGCACACCGTACAAGTTCACTCTCCGGTGTTATCCCATAAATAGGTCACATTGCGACACTTGGCATATTTCTCTCTCAGAGAATCCATTTGATGTCAAACCTATGGGGTTGGAAAGATGATAGGTAAGCTATCACAAGAAGAATTTTCAGACCCTATGGATCGAAAAGGTTGGAGTTACACCAGAAACAATCAGGTACATATTTATGTCAAAACATAATTATTTTTTAGCACCTTCATTCATCGCTTTCAAAATTTAGGGTTTCGAAGAAAGTTGGAATTTTTGTAATCAGAGACTAGGGCTGAATGCTACTCATAAAAATCAAAATTTAGAGACCAAGATCATAATTTTTTGGTTGGGCAGAAGGCCGAGCTTGATCAGACCCTAGTTCAAGACTTTGATCGGAAAAGTGGAAAATTAGGGCTTCTGCAAAAATGGAAAATTTTGAAATTAGTGACCACGGCTGGAAGCTCCTCAGAAAAATAGAAGATTAGAGCTTTGGATTGAAGCTTTTGATTGGGAAGAAGAGTGGGATTTATCAAACCCTAGTTCAGGGTCATGTCTAGTGAATCCGAAAGTTTCAAAGGCAAATTTGAGGGGTGAAACTTTGCACTTTTCAAATTATGAGTATACCAGCTTGATCAGTTCATCAAGGCACATATTTCTATCCTTTCGGAAGTTTGAAATTCAAATTTTGAATTTTTAGGGTTTCTCTGACAAACCCTAATCCAGCTCCAAATCCAGTTCCCGCAAATCAAGTGGATTGGGTTAATCCTAGAAGAGAATGGATTGCTCACCTGAATAAGTGAAGAAGTTCCTATTTCAGAGGGAGATGAGGCTAATAAGGCCTTACATAAGAATATTACAAGCAATCTCGACAGGTATGACTCATCCAGGTATGTTTCGAGATTTGATCATGATTAAGTTTATGGTATGTTTGTCTTCATGTTATTACGGTTAATACAATCTTGATTAAATTTAGACTTGGCATATCACCTTAATAAAATTATGAATGCATGATAGAAGATACTCATTGATTAGGGTGTTGACACTTATGATTGTATTAATGCATTATGGTGTTGTATGAGGTTTATGTTGTCCGCTAACATGAAAGGTACACCAAGAAAGACAAATCATGTTCTAGTTCAAGAACATATGATCATGATGACATGAGGACAAAGACTCATCCTTTGTCATGAATCACTTAGAAGATCTATTTGCGAGGTATGTATAACTTGGTTCTATAATGGTTAACCTATGAGATATGCAGGTTACTAGCACAAGTCATTGAAGAGAACAAGAAGACATCATGTGGGTATGTTGGATATAACTAGCTAACATACCAATCCAGGTATGTTTTTCCTATATCAAGTTAGAATCCTACATTGTGTTAGGATCCCTTATATAAGTATACTTGGTATAATTGGTTATGTTTATTCATAAAGTTAGAAATGTAATTAATCAAGGGTTTATGCATTTTATGTCTCTTATCTTGATTGATGATTTAACTAACCAGAAGAGTCCTATGATCAAATAAGAATATGCATGAGTAAAAGAAGACTTCCTTGAAACCTTGAATACTAATGTTTATTATTTGTGTTTGAAATGATCATGACTATACATGTTTAAGATTATTTTGTTTTGATAGTATTAATATTATACTAATGAATGCGTGATTATGTATGAGACCTTGAGGATAACACAATGATGATACTAATAAGCATGCATAGTGATGGATATAAGTTCAAAGACAGGTAATCTAGGAAGCAAAGATCAAGAAGCAACACACTTTAGTAGTTTCTGCAAGGATGCAGATATTCGGAGGGAGGTGACCACTTCTCACAATCCACATCAGAATGGAGTTGTAGAAAAGAAGCAAAGACTGAGAGGGAGTCAACCCAACAAACAAACAAAGATAAGTATTTGAATTATCATTCCTTGCATATTTTATTGTTTAAATAATACTGTTCAATAATGTATATACTCGTGTTCTTAGAATTAGGTTGTGTATTATGCATAGTTGCATTGATGAACAGTATACTACTAATATACATGGGTAAGTGGCCTATGGCACTGTACAACATTCCATTGCTACTTACCTAGAATGAAAACTCTTTGCTAACATGTTGGGAGTTGTGCACACTCTTAACAATGTTCTGGTAGAGATTGGAAGGCATCTAGAAAGTTACGGGATATGGATAAATGTTGTATTGAAGCATTGGCTAAGATAATTGCATGACTGTATGACATATTTCTTTATGTGTAAGAATTTGTTCTGAAAACTGTGAGATGTTTTCTAATCATGCAATTTAACTTGTTGTGTAGGAAAGATTGTATACCATCACCTACAAAAGAAGGACTACAACATTTGTTCAACAACAAAGTTATCTATTGAAAATATTGAAGATATTGAAGTTCCCAGGATCTGGGAAGAATGCCATGATCGAGGAGTACCAGTCGATCATGAAGATGTTTGGGATGTAGTCCCAAGACCTAAAGGGGAGTCTGTAGTGAATTCCAAGAGGATATACAAGATCAAGCATGCTGCAGGTGGTAGCATAGAGACGTTTTCTCCTGTAGCCAGATACACTTCCATTAGATCCGTACTTTCTCTGGATGCAATGATGAAAGGGAAGATACATCGGATGGATTTCAAGACAGCTTTCTTTAATGGTGTAGTTGAAGAAGAAGTGTATGTGGAGCAACCACTTGGTTCTGAGACACATGACAGGGAGTCATATATGTGCAGAACTTGGTATGGTAGGATAAGACAACTTTCTATCCAGTTTGGGATTTACCAAGAGTAAAGCGGATTCCAACCTTTACTATAAGGTTGAGGAAGGCAATCCAGTGATAATAATTCTAGAAATGGATGACTTGTTTATTATAGGTGAATATAGATTGATTTCCGACATGCAGTAGAAGCTTGCTGCCAAGTTCGAGATGAAGAAGTGGATGATGCACTATTTTCTAGGTATGGAGGTGTGGCAGAGTGCAGATGGAATCTTCCTTGGACAAGGGAAGTATGCAGTAGAGATCCTGAAGAGGTTTGGGATGATGGACTACAAGGACATGGCAACACCTATGGCATCGAACCTGAAGCATTCTGTGTGATGCTTCATCTGAGCCGGTTGATGTCTCTATGTATATTCAGATGATTGGGTCCTTGATGTACCTGATGAACATGAGACCAGATATTTGCTTTGCAGTGACCACATTGAGCCAGTTCCTGATGGATCCAAGGAGTGTTCACCTAGTTGTTGTAAAGCATATTTTGAGGTACCTGAAGGGTACAGTTGATTATGGTCTCAAGTATGAAGTGAATCAAAATTTTAACCTGCAGGGTTATGTTGATTCAGATTAGGCAGGCAGTGCTGTAGATAGCAAGAGCACATCTGGGTGCTGCTTCAGTATGGGATCAGGTGTGATCTCTTGGTTTAGCAGGAAGCAGTCCTACATAGCACTGAGTACAGCCAAGGCAGAGTATGTTGCAACCTGTTCGGCTAGTTGTGAGGCAGTATGGCTTCGGAAGCTACTGTAAGAGTTATTTGATCTCTTGCTGGAGACTACTAGTATCTTTTGTGACAACCAGAGTTGTGTGAAGTTGTTTGAGAACCCAGTGTTCCACGACAAGTCGAAGAACATTGAGATCAAATATCACTATATTAGGGATATGGTGCAGAGAGGAGTAGTGAAGCTCCTGTATATTGCAATGGATGAGCAGATTGTAGATGTGCTGATGAAGCCACTAGCCAGAGTGAAGTTCGAGTACTTCAAAGAGAGGCTTGGCATTCTTCAGATCGACGACACTTCGAGGAAGAAGTGATGGACACATTTGCTGAAGCCATTCCAATCATGATGGAAGGAGGATCCTTCATATTGCTATGGATGTAAGCGCGGGATGATGAGCATTAGGATGATGTTCTAGTTTCTGCTCTATATGATCAGTTGGATCATTTATATGTATGTATGTACGCATCATGTTGGATGCTGTATATGATCAGGTAGATCATGTATTTGTATATGTATCAGGTGGATACTTGTATGATCAGGTAGATCATGTACTTATGTATATCAGATGGATGCATTTGTATGACCAGGTAGATACTTTGTATGCATCAAATGGATATACTGTTTGATCAGGATGATCATAGATGATGAGCTTCAGGATGTTGCTCCAGATGATATGCATCAGGTTGATGCTATGATGATGATCAGGATGATCACAGATGACGATCTTCAGGATGTTGCTCCAGATGATATGCATCAGGTGGATGCTATGATGATGATCAGGATGATCACAGATGATGATCTTCAGGATGTTGCTCCAGAAGATACGCATCAGGTTGATGCTATGATGATGATCAGGTTGATCATGTGATGATGTACATTAGGATGATGTATGGTGAATATTGGTTTGATACTCTATGGCCGTGGATAGGTTGTGCAGGTAGCATAGAAAAGATTCTTTAAAAATCGGATAGGTAGAGCGGTGTGCTCGTAACATCCTGGGTTTTTCTATCAATATCCAGACAAGTAGAGCGGTGTGCTCGTAACATCCTGGGATTCTGTGAGTAGGTTTTTCTATAGTTTCGCATAGAAAAGATCCTTTGAAATATGGATAGGTAGAGCGGTGTGCTCGTAACATACTGGGATTCTCTATCGAGATCCAGACAGGTAAATCGGTGTGCTCGTAACATCCTGGGATGCTCTGAGTAGGTTTTGCGAAAGTTCACATAGAAAAGATCCTTTAAAATCTGGACAGGTAGAGCATTGTGCTCGTAACAGCCTGGGATGCTCTATCGAGATCCAGACAGGTAGAGCGATTTGCTCGTAACATCCTAGGATGCTCTGAGTAGGTTTTGTGAAGGTCAACATGTAAAAGAATCTATAGTCTACCCTAGGTTTTGTTGACGCACGTAATCAGTCCTGGGATCCAGAGTATGGCCATTGATGATGAAGACCTGTAGGTGGTGGGTCTACATCCAACAAGAAAAAGGGGTGGCTCTGTAGAACTTCCTATGACGAGTAGATTCAGAGATTGATTGAGATAGCAGCAGCATTGACGATGATTCGAGGATGATGCATCGATGACGATGATCCAGAGAAGAAGACTTGTGCTAGAAGACTTGTGTCGAGAAATACCTTCCTAGTTAAGACGGAGTGTTGATGTATATGTAACTTCGGAATGTATTTCATATATGTATATTGTATTCCTATAGAGATGTTATTATTCCTCTATACGGAAGTGTCGTCATTTATATTGTAAGTGTCGTAACTTATACTTGATGGGTTATTAGATCACCCTATTGGGGGTTAGCCATGTGGGTCAAAGGGTTATTAGACCACCCTATTGGGTGTCGGCCCAGCCAGCATTATGTTATGTGGTTAAGTTAAGGCCGACCTAGTAAAGGTTATTAGGCAAGTCAAGTCAAGTATAAATAGAGTGCGGGAGGCACTCTATTTCATCATTCTATTCTCTCTCACACTCTCGGGAGAGTGGCGCACTTGTGGAGGAGGAGAAGCTGTTGCTAGGAGATATCTATCTCTTATGCTTGGTTTATATCATTGCTCTATCTATCTCTGAGGAAGTTATTGGGGTTTTTCACCTTTATGGTTTTCCCCAAGTAAACTCTGTGTCTCTTGTGTGCTTGCATTATTGTGTTCATGATTGATATGTTGTAGATATGTTGTACATATTGTTCTCTCAGTTACGATCCTAGATCAGACTGAAGTAAATTCTAAAAAATTAACACCCTTTGGTCTGGATAATGAAACTAGGTTTCCTCGTCTTGAAAACCATGTCAGAAAATAAACATCTTCCACATCCGAGGTAAGGATGTGGGAACCTACTCGGAAATGTTTCCCACTTGGGCCCTCATGCCTTGTACATGGAATAATTTTAGGATCCCACATCGTTGCAAGGCAACCATTGACTGAGGATCGTTCTCCGCTTGGGAATATTCAAGTTCGTGCTCTCTCCCCTTCCACTGAACCATCGAGTAGGCTAGAACTTGTGTAAACATCAATTAAACATCCATTAGAACCTTTTCATGTCTTTGGGTTGGGTATTTTGGCCCCAATTATTATTTTTGCTTGTGGATCTACTTCGACGCCCCCTGCTTTTGTGGACAGTGCACTGACAACGCACTTTTCCCATGGGAGAAGCGTGTTGGAGCACTCTCGACGCACTTCCCGCAAGGGGAAAGCGCATTTCCCGGGGTGCGTGCAATCCCCTCCAAAATGAGTCCAAAATCACCAAAAATGACATCTAAATAAAAAATCAATCCACTGAAAAGGTGAAGCGCAAGGTTGAGGCCTACCTGTGACTAATGAGGTGTGAAATGCCTCAACCTTAGCTCCCACAATCGACGCTTGAAAATGGGATCCAAAGAGGTATTTTCACTATTCCAATTTGGTAAAAAACAATTGGTAAATATTTCTTTACTATTTGACTTTTTATATAAAAGAAATGGAATATTCCTTTTTTAATATTTCTTCTATGGGTTTTTTACTATACTTGGTGACCTTTTTACGTCTTAACACCTTATTGTCAATTTTGACTTAGTTTTTGGAGTTCGTAGATGAAATAAAGTGGTGTTCTCACTTTTTGGTGACCATTGTAGGTGTTTCATATTTTTAATCAAGTATGAATGAATCTTCAAGCATTTTTTATGCTATCATCACCCTCGTTAAAATTAAGTATTAACAACATCGAGCTCATTTTTTGTTCTTTCTCATGCTCATAAAACCATGAGAATAAGTTACCGAGCTGTGGTTTATCTCTTTTTCAGGCTCGTAAAACTTCCACGAAAAAGGAATCCCTTCGAGTTCTTTCTTTAAGCTCTTTTCAGACTCCCTAAATAAGAAAAGATTGCTAAGAGAACTTGATTTTTTCATGCTTGTAAAATTATTTGAAAGGTCATCTTCCCTGTGATAATGTACCCCCTTTTTCGGATCGAGAAGACTATTTTCGAAAGCATAGTACTCCGGTTAATCATGACTAGAAGTGTTCTCTCTCATTATATTTTATCCTTTCTCGGATGAGGAGACTAAACTTTACGAAAAAGAACCATTCAGAGTCTTCTTTAGTTCTTTTCAGACTCTCTAAATATGAAATGACGCCAAGTTTTCCTTCTCTGGACTCGTTAAAATCTGACATTGAAGGGCCCTTTTTTGGGACGAACCCCTCCTATCTCAGGTTTGTAAAACATGTGAGATTGGACTCGTCCAAAAGATGAGCTATATCGAACATCTGTTACCCTCCTCAAGCTCGTTTAAAAACAAAGAGGTACTCGTCAATCATGATGGGGATAAGGAAAGCATTTGTGTTTTTTGTAATTATGGCAGTACTTAGTCACCTTTGAACATGGCATTCACTTGCATATGCATTCAAACACTTTGTTAACACCCAAAAAGTGCTCACTAGCTCATTTCCCTATTCACATGACCCATTTGTCCACTTTTCCACCATTTGAGCCTCTAAAACCTTCAAAAGGTCACCAAAAAGACCAAAAAATCATCTTTTTCTCCTCAAAATACTTATTTTTCCTCAAAAAATACAAAAAACCCTCAAAAAGGGTCCAAAATTCCCAAAATCAATTAAAAGGGAATAAAAATATAAAAAATATTCAAAAAAGGAAAAGAGGGAAAAAGAGACCTAAACCATTTTGGTTAATACAATTGGTTTCCTCAAACCACAATGGTATTCCCCATCACCAAAAAACTATAAAAAGGTGATAAGGGCTCCTCACTATTAATCCAGATTCATCCTATCTTCATGCTGCTGAAATCCCTTTTTAGCATCACTCATCCCTTTTGAGTTTTTTGCCCAACCATTGAAGCACCTTGGAGAAGAAAGACCATTGGACATTGGAGCACCTCGACATTGCAGCTGCCCCAACTAAACAACCCTTACCATTGAGGTATGTTTTTGAAAGCCATTGCTTTCCCATCAATATAAAGTTTCAAATTCTTTATTTCTTGTCTCTCTTATGGATCTCATTGTTTATTGTTATTAAATCTAGTTTTTATTTCCTTGCACATGTTAGATCAGATTTACCTTTTACTGTCATAGATTTACTGTTTACATTAGTTTATTTGCATTTGTTTTTTCTTTTACATTGAGACTGCTATTACAAGTTAATAGGTGCTCTTTATCACATGCTTGGTTGAAAAACCAAGCAACACACTTGGACAATTTGCTTATCATTGAGTCCCACTAATTCCATGAGTCTTTCCACTCCTTTGAATCATTCAAAGAATGCTTCCACCATCAATTGCATTAGGTGTCAGTTTCATTCCCGTCATGTTAATGCTTCCAAGTCATGCCATTCCCATGTTAAAGAGAGGTATGTTCATCAACTGATCTCTATAGTAATTATACCTTCTATCATGTCAGTCGCTCCTTAGTCAGTCTCAAACATTACTCTACGGTCTGATTTATTCCAAAAAAATATTTGACCATGTTTTGTGTCGAGGATGGAAGAAACATCATGGCATTCTTTCGACTGGTTTATCCTTGTTGAATTCAACACATCATCCAAGGATTACACCTAGAAACTAATCAAGTACCTTTGGCATGCATGCCTCAATGGAAGGTTACGTCACTTTCAATAGTAAGTTCACATCATTGACTTATGATTGAAAGATTCCACTGAGTGTTCGAACTCAACTCATTGATTCACATTCAGTGGTATGTACTATGATACCTTGGGGATCATTGACATCAATGGTGATTTCCCTCGCACTTGTTAACAGTATACATCAATGGCTGGTAATCAAGTGGCTTCTACCATGTTCGACTTCAAAACATTGCGATCACATGGTTAGATTCGTATCATTGCAGGTTTGGCTTGAAGACCTTGGGTTAAATCATGTATCTTACCCAGGTTGTGATGGATATTTTTTGAGTCATATCCCATGGATCCACTGTGTATTGGTTGTGGCTATGTTATCATCTCATCATGGATCTATGCTTGTGTCTAGTAGCCATGATTGTGCTCATTCGGTCTTTACTATCACGGATTTGTAGTGTATTGGTCAGCATCCATGTTATGAGTTAGTTGATACTTGTATCTCAGAGTCAGGTGTACTACAGGAGTTTCTATTTGTCACTCCAACCAATTATATTTTCCTCGATCTATCATATTACAAATAATTTCACCTACCCTATTTTTCCAGCTCCATGCTTTGGGGGGCATTCTGTTACACTAAACTCTCATCATCGCGAGTTGTGTATCCTCTACATGCCTTCATTCCTAAAGTGTTTGGGCTAAAATACCAAAAGAGAAGTTGATATCCATCTTTTTCATCTTATGTTGTTTCCTCTATGCGGCATGCTCTTTGGAAAGGTGCGCCAGGATCAAGATGACGCAGTCTGCAACTTAGCAGAGTGCGTCAGTGACGCACGCTGCTCTTGCACAAGGTGCATTGACCTCCCATTGACATTGGTTTTACTTATGCAAGGTGCGTCACTATTGGTTAAAATGGAAAAAGAGAAGCTTCGAGCGACTTCTCGAAGCTTGGGTGACATGGAGGCTTATCCCTAAGTATCAAAGACAGCCAAAGTTCAACATTTAGGTGGCAGAATTTATTACTAACAGTAACATTCATATGTGTATATATGGACCTACATGAATTGGTTGATTCATTGGGACCAATATCATTTCAAGTCCTACACCGTGGTCTGTTGCATCCTCCCTTGAACTCAAATTTTGTATAAATACCTCTAACTATTTTATCCACCTAGGCCCTCTTTTGTATTCCTTCAATTTTTCAAGCATTATTTATGTTAGCCTCTTAGGATTTCTTTTGGATGCCTTCAATTTTTCAAGCATTATTTTTGTTTGTGCCTATTTTGTGTGCTATTTCCACTATTTTCTTTAAGTATAGACCTACTTTAATGGTTAAAGGTATTAGTAACAACAATCTTCCTTGACACAACCTTTTTATTTTTAGTTTAAAAGTGGCTCCCTACTATTTCAACATTGGGAATCAAGAGTATCCCAGCTCCCCAGGAATGGACCCTAGGACCTATGCCCCCCCCACCATAGGTACTGTTGCACCACTCCATTGGGACCTTGGTTAGTAAGCTTTTCCGTAAATTAGCCTTCTTCCATGCTTTGGTTAAGGCACCAAAATATATGCATAATTCATAACCCTTTGCATGATGATCCCATTAAAGAGAAACAACCATGTTTACTTTGTAGACCATGTCCAACCATCAATTGAAAATATATAAATAAATCAATAAATAAATGTTATTGTACAATATGTTGAATCTATAAAAATGGGTAACACTTTTCAATGTGATGATCAAAATTTGATATTTTACATATTTTTTAAATTCAAGTCCCCAAAATTAATATAAGTCCTCATATTTTTATGTACAATAAAAAAACATTATAGGTAATTGTGTTGTTTTTCTAATATATTTTTTTTCAAAAAATTAGTATAATTTAATGTGCCAAATTCACATTTAATTAAATGCTCGTCCTTGCAAATTTAAGTAAAAGTTAACAAGTGAATTTTGTTACTCTCAATTAATTCATCATTCAATATATCCTTTTTAAAAGTAAAATATACGAGGATGATCTACACATGTAATAGATCCCGCTTATGGTTAAGAATATAGCTTGATTGAGCTATTTTTTAAACCAAAAGTCCCTAATACAAAAGATAGCTCAATCGAGCTATGTTTTAAACCAAAAATACCTAATAAAAATATTTTATAAACATAAAATAAAAACATATTTCGAGGTAAATCATCAATATTTTATATAAAATCATGTTTTTTGTTAGGATATTTAAACACTTAGGAGTTAGTTAAGATCAACTTGTTATAATATATCCATTAGATAAAGTGTGTTTCTTTAGTATGCATTTGTATATATGCAATCTAATAGTCATGATATGTTCTAGACAGAGAGTGATATGCCGATTCATTCTTACCTCAATCTTACGACCATTTATATGTGGCTTAGCACTCAATTGGTCCACGATCTCTATTTATAGAGCATGTAGGGTCGTTTGCTAGTTGATCAACTATGAAAAGATCATTTATAACATTCTTTTTCTTTTGCATAATAATATTTCCTCAAGTAACTGTTTGGTTGGGGCCGTGAAGTGTTTCCCTCTTTGAGGATTTAAACCATGTAAAAACATTGATGTGTTGATTTGTGATTTGTTTGTGTGAGTGGAAGCTGAAGGTGTTTGGTATTTTGGAAATATCATGTGATAGTTGAAATTTTTTTGACCCCATGATGTAATTATTTATGTAATGATGCAAAGGCTATAAGCTCGACACAAATGGTCTAGGATGAAAAAAGATGCTATAAATATGAATGTTTAATTTTTAATATAAAAGATCCTAATGGATGTAAATGTAAAAAGATGAATAGGAGATGGGAAGCTATGATTTCACAAGTGGTGGAAGTGAAATGGGGGCTAAGGGGAGATAACCCTAGTGGCATGTTAGCCTAAGCAATCATCCTTACTAGTAAAGAAAAGAGAGTGATTTTATTCTTTAAGGGTCCCTAAACCCATGTTTATGAAAGTGACTTTATTAATCTTAGTAATTATCCTAAGAATGGATTGCAAGGGAAAAATGGGTTCCTCATGAGTTGCGCATGGCAAGTTCTTAACATGCATACAAAAGGTTGGGAATTGAGTTCATAGGGGGAATGCTAGAAATCATTTTTACCATCTTGGATGTTGGTACATGATAGACAGAAACATGAGCTTATATACTTGTTGATGTAAATTACCATAGGAAATCCATGTAACGATAATTATGATATGGTAAGAGGAAACCTGACCTACAATTGAGTTCCTTGGAGTCCTATAAGTGAGGTTCCCTAGCCATCATGTGTTGGATAACTAGAAGGGAATTGGTATAGATTGAGACATTGCATGCAAAGAAGGGGATACCATTCCTTGTGTTGTGAAAGTTGAGGGGGAAGAGTGTTGGTGATTGGGAAGGGGGTTTGGCACTAGAGATTTTCCTGATTTTTGGGTTGAGTAAAAGGCTTGGGGAGATTCACCCTTGTGAACTGATAGCCTCAATTCAAGGTGGTATTTTTCATAAAAATAATAAGCGTGACAAAGTGCCTAGGGTTAAGAAAAAATTCCTTCACTTGTGTTATTTCTCTCAAAAGATAAGTTCCCCAATTGTGTTATGAAAGACATGATTTATATTTATGTTATTTGTTTATTTAAATTACAACTTATGTATATATGTGTGTGGACTAATTAATTACTGTAGCCATAGAAGAATTCATGGTAGATTGTATACATGGTTTTTTTTACACATTTAAATAATTGGGCTATTGTAATGTGTTTTCCATTGCTAAAATGATACAACCATTCATATATAGAGATGCAAGCTTTGTGGTGAAATTTAGTACCTCATAGGCTTGGATAATGTTAGAGGTTTCTTTTCATGTCCCCATACATCAATATGGCTCAAGGGAGGGAACATGACACTAAATATGGGCCTACAAATTCTAGCCCCATCATCATTTTACAAATTCATGCAAACAAAAACATATGTGCAAATGCATGAATAACATACACAGTGGAATTTAACTATATCCACACACATCTAATATGCATTTATCAGCATAACCCACTAGTACAAAATGTGAGATAAGTGACTAGGTGACTAAAAAAGTTAGTCACCATAGTTTTTTCAAGGGATAAATGACCAAAAATGAGAAATTTTAAGTGAGCCAACTATAAATGACTAAAATAAACAACTAATTTAGTCATGGGATAAAATATATGACTAGATTACAAGTGACTAAAATAAAAATGACTAACGTAAATGACTAATTTAGTCACAAGAATACAAATATGACTAGCTAACAATGAATTAGACGTTTATGTTAGTCATTTTTAGTTGTGTCATCCTAACAATGGAAAATTACAATTTTGACAATGAATTTGTACAATTTGCTAAATTTTAACACTGTAGATGGATTCAGAGAGCTCCCAAAGGGGGCCTCTTTTGGGGCTCTCTGAATCCATCCGCAGTATTAAAATTTAGTAAATTGTAACATTGTAGATGGTTTTAGAGACCCGAGTGACGTTAATTGTGTCACTTAGCAATGAAAAAGTGTAATTTTGAAAATGAATTGGAAATGATCTTTGAATCCATCTTGCAGTGTTTAGTAAATTGTAACACTATAGATGGATTCATGAGATACCTCCTATGTCACTACACTTGTGCTAGTTTAGGGGACTTGAAAAAAGGCAAGGATGTCCATTATTATATTATTAGAGGCAAATTTGAGTAGGATGAATATGTGGGTAATGTGCTTATAGATACATGTGCTAAACGATGTGGGAGTATGGATCGATGATTCTTACAATTGGTGATTCTCTCTATTTAACTAATGACATGAAATTAGACACATCACCTTACAAGATGTGAAAACTTATCTATTCTCTACGTTCGTTGCTCCTATTTCCCGCTTCTTGTGGGCTAAAATAGAAAAGCTAGTGAGTTTATTGTGACTATCACTGAAGTTTCTCATGAGTAGGAAAAAGGGGTAAGGCCCATGAACGACAGATCTTGCACCCACCACCATCTCTTCTTATTCTTTAAAGACCGGGAACCAAGGAATTTCACGAAATCAATCCAAGATATATCCTCTTGGCTTCCTAGAACAAATTGGGGAAAATTTTGGCACTATAAAGACAGTGGCACATTAGATATATACAATACTAACTACCACAGTGGGTCTTATTTAATAATAAAAAACATAGTTGACTTGCGATCACTGATTTTCAAAGACAAGGATAGTGAGTTTTTCTTCTTTCTCGATCAATCGAGGGGTTTTTGTGCATGAAAGTACTAAAATGCATCTAGCAATTTGTTAGAACCATGAGGGTAGGGGGAATTTGTCAAGAAATCATCTTCGTTCCTCAATTTCCCCATCTAAAAGGGAATTTAAGTACATTTTTGGTCAATGGTTATGAAATTTTAGATTTAATTTACCCCAAGGTAATTTGAATTTCTTCATTCCTTAATTTCCCCATCTAAAAGGGAATTTAAGTACATTTGTGGTCAATGGTTATGCAATTTTATAGTTAATTAACTCCAAGGTAATTTGAAGTATTTTATTGCTCGGTTGTGAATCTCTTATTGAATGAATTTCATATCTAGGTTTGCTTGAAAAGTCACCGGATGAAAGGAAAAGTGTCGGATCAATGACTGATCGGAGGATCTGGTAGTGCAATGACTGATAACCTCAAAGGAAACTAGCTCTTCCTTCAAAACCCAAGTTTGAACTAAGGTAGCAGTAGCTAAGCCAAGGAAATAAGGACCTCATTATAATAGTAAGGAACCCTACTCCACAAGAGGAAATTCAGTATTGTGATCATTCTCAGGTCAGACCCTCCATCGTTTTACTACAGAAGCGGAAGCACACCCTTACTCACCAGGAGAAAGCTATGACATGCATTTCGAAAACCTGTGTTTTTGGTAAACATTCGCTCGGGATCAAAAGTAGAAAGTAGGTGGAAACATCCTTTGATGTGTTTGACAAAATTCCTAAAAACATTGTTTTGCGGAATGCAATAATTTTAGGGTATGCATGGATTGGCAATGTTTAGGCAGATGCAAGTGGTGAGCTTAGTTCCCAATACTTTCACAATCACAAGTATTCTCCCTACCTATGCACACTTAATGTCTCTACAATAGGGTAATTAAATCCATGGTTATGTTATTAAAAGTGGGTTTGAGTCTAGTGCATATGTTGTGAGCTATTTGTTGAATATGTATGCAAAATTTGGGGTTGTAGAGGATTATTTCCAAGTGTTTGATGAAATGCCATTGAGATATTTGGTTATGTGGAATGCAATAATTTAAGGATATGCATAAAATGGGAAGACAGAGTAAACATTGGAACTTGTTGAGCAAATAAAGCAATCATGTATGAAGCCAATTTTTGCTATTTTTCATTATTGTTTTCTCAGCATATGCTCAATTGGCATGTTTAAAAAAGGGAAAAGAGATATATGATGAATTGATTATAAGTGGATTTGAATTGTATGTTATAGTGAAGAGTTCCTTTGTAATATTACATGCCAAATGTGGGAGAATAGAGGATGTGTGCATTTTTTTTATGAAATGTTTGAAAGGGATGTGGTTTCATGGACGACAATGATTGTAGGGTATGCACAAAATTTGGATGGCAATGAATCTCTGCAACTTTGTTGTGAAATACTATTGGTAGGCATGGAAATGGATTCAATCACCATAGCAAGTCTTCTCCTGGCATGTACTCATTTAGTTTCCTTGCAATAGGGTAAGGAAATCCATGATTATACAATCAAGTAGCGATTAGTCTTAGAAGTTGTCGTAGCAAGTGATTTTGTAGCTGTGTATGCAATGTGGATTTATTTAGGATACACACTTGATATTTGAAAGAATGTCCCATAGATATGTTGTTTCTTGGAATGTGATCATTGTAGGGCATGTTATGCATGGCCGTGGACAAGATGCTTTGACACTGTTTGATCGAATGCAATAGGAAAGAGTGAATCTAAACCACATAACCTTCATTGTTGTTTTCTATGCTTGTAGCCATGTAGGCATAGTATAAGAATGATTGTAATAACTTAATAAAATGACACATGGAAATCATATCAAAGACGACATTGAGCACTATGCCTACATAATTAACCTTCTTAATAGCCAAGTTGGGCATCTAAACAGATAATAAGACATTGTTAATGAGATTCATGTGGAACATAATGCTTCAGATTGGGGGGCTTTCCTTGGTTTTTGTAAAATCCACACTAATCTAGAGCTTAGAGAGTGTGCATCACAATACCTTTTTGGGTTAGAGCATGAAAATCCTGGAAATTATGTGCTACTATCGAACATTTATGCTTCAGTTGGAAAGTGGGATTATGTTGGATTAGTGAGAAAAATTATGAAATATATTGGATTTTGGAAAAAGACATGGATACAACTAGATTGAGGTGAACAACAAGGTTCATGCATTCATAGTAGGAGACCAATATCACCCACACATGGAAAAAATTATTGTGATGTTAGAGTGCTTGGTTAGATTCAAACTCAATGTTGTTAATAGGGAAGGCGTTGATGGAGGCATGCCAATGTGTGGTCCTTGTTACATAGATAATAGATAAGTGAGGTAGGGGAATAGCTATAGAGTATACCCTTATTAGTTTTTTTTGTTACAATACTAGGAAACATCAAAATGTGCCCACCATTGACTTTCAATTATGGACAACCCATATGTTGGAGAGAGATTTTTTACATGGCACATTTGCTACACTAATTTTCAATTGCCACATTCCAGTCAAATTGTCTCATTATTCGCTAATATTTGATGCATGTTTTATTGTGTGGAATCTAGATAACACATAGAGTTGTATGTGCCCTCCAGCTTGGATGATTTTCATTTTCTGAGTCACACTTATTCCACATTCAAAATTGCATAGGCACTAATATGTGGGTGAAAGTAGATAATGTGGAACCTCAACCTCTTATTACATTCTAGAATGTTTTAATTACTATGGCTGATGTCATTAGCATCACTTAACTGTATAGGAGTTCTGAAAATATTCATTATATCTTCTTCTTTTATCAAGATTTTAAAGTTCTCTGGGAAGATTCATAAGATATGGTGCTATAATAATTGTCCTGCATTTTGATTAGAGATATGGGGAGGCACTCCAAAATATAGTGCGATATACATATTACATAGAGACGATATGTTCAAATTTCAAGATAATTATAGAATTGAAGGAAAAACAAAATTAGAGGTTAGGAATTGATATGATAATAAATCATTGAAAATATTGACTTCCAGGCAATAATTTTTTCTCTTCTTAGTTAGAATTTCAACTTTAGGTACTAATATGTGGTATCAATAAAGAGGCAAAAGAGTCTGGCAGCATTCACAGTAATAATCCAGAGGGCTAAGAGGCCACCCGACCTGACTTAATGACCATGAATGGTTGTCGCTTATCGCCCACCCTTGCGGGGGTGTGATAGCCACTTTTGTAACATTTAAATGCTGTTAGAGGCTAAGACAATACACTGCTTTCACCAACCCTGTTAACCTCTTGTGGCTAAAATTTTGGGATTTGATCATCCAAAGAAACATGTTAGATTTAAGGATGCTTATTTCTGACTTCAGCATGTTGGAAATTGTAATGTCCATTGTTGAGTTACCATTTTCCACCCATTAGACAAAGAGTTAGTATTGATATTGCTATTTTCTTACCATCAGATAACAGGGCTTCTAAATATTGGCCATCTATGTGAAAAAACTTAGTCCTTGTAACATTGAGTGTCATCTTTTGTTGTACTACTTTGATACTTGGAAAAAACTGATCTGATCAGAAGTAGAGAGGTGACTCATCTTTGTTTATCTCACTCATTGCACTTGATGTTGAGAAAATTTAGTATCATTACTTGACAGAGTAACCTGATCAATTTAGTTTAGTAGCAATTATGAAATTTCCCAAAAATGTTAGATTGTATTTTTTTTTATCCTATGACTTGTCAAATTGAGTAATGTCTGCCTCAAGGTTGGGAAGTCTCTGTAAATTGCTTTTGGCTGGCCAATTTATTTTGCTTTTATACCACTGTTATCAGAACCAGACTAGAACCGGTAAAACCAGCTGGTCCGACTGGTTCACAGGCCCAACCTGTCCATACTGTGCTTATTTTTTGATCTCTAGGGGCCATTTAGAGCCTCTTTATTGATGTATTTTGTTTCAAAACTTTATAGATGTATTGCACTCGATGCTATTTTGGTTATTTGCACGCATACTTGATATATATATGATAAATTTTACATAGTGTATTAATGGTTTGGATTCATATTTATGCACATAAATATATATGTTTTTTTGTCATTGACCTATTTGTTGTCTATTTGTTGGATATTAATAAAATAATCTTTAATATATCTTATCTCCCGTGAACCTTTTGTAAACTCTATTTGGTGTGCTTTGGTTGTCACTGTGACTAAAATCTAAATGTTTTATTTGATAATGGATAAGAGTAAGCTGACTGAATTAGGAAAATCATGGAGTAACTATTGACATGGGTTGATGCACTTTTCTATACTCTATGTAGGTATCCTCAAATTGAGAAGAATCATCAAGTAAAGCTTTTGCAACAATTGTTGTTGAAAATCTCTGCAGTTTCTTTAGGCGTGTCTGATGCAAAGAATGTGACAGGAGCCAAGGTTCCTACACTTATGGGATCAGGCACTTTCTCCCTTCTGGAATGTAAGAGTTCTTTATTGGGTTGTTTTTTCTGTTTTTAGTAAATTTTCAGTTATATGTTCTTTTTATGGTTGTATATTTATATTTTTTTTTTTACAAAAATGATTAAAGTTTTTATATTAAGAAAACACCAGTTACCTAAGCACTGGAAAATATACTGAAAGGCCTCAAGGGCTCCAAGAAGTCTTCCGATACTAGAAGTCCAAGCTTAAATCTACCGGTACCTAAATACTTTGATTCCAAAATTCTGGCTATTGCCATCTTGCAAACTATTCGCCTAATACACACAAACTGATTCAACAAAATGTAATAAAACATAGGAAACCTATCAAATGTTAATTGCAGATTTCTATTTTAAAGTTCCAATTCGATTTCGACTTCTTGTCATCACGGCCTATCTGGCTTGAGATGCCTTTTTCTTTTTTTTGTCACTGTTTTCCAATTCTTGTTTTGTTCTTCAACTGCTTGATTATCTGGAGAAAGAAGGGAAGGGTCTTCTTCTTCTGATTGATCCGCCCAACTGGGAAATTGGGTATGCTCTGGATTCTTGGGTGTAGATGGAGTGGAAGGCACCTTATGCTCTTGAATAGATCTTGTTCCTTCCTCAGAGGGGAATCTTTGATTTCTTCGTCAGCTGGGGTTTCTTCAGCCGGTTCCTTGCTTATGCTTTGGTGGCTCGGGAGTGCTCCATCCCACCATGTGGGCTTGCGATGACTCTTGGGTGTTCTATTTTTCTGTTGGGATTTATGACAATTGAAGGCTAAATGCCCTGTTTCAAAACAATTTCTGCATCTAAAATGAATGTTCTCATAATCAAGCTTCTGAGTCCAACAATAACCATTACCTTGTAGGGTGATTTATGTTGGGAATCCTTTACTGAAATCCATTTCCACATAGATCCGGGCATAGGTAGAGAAGGAATTCTTATTTTTAGGAGAACTGCTATGAAACTTGCCAAGAGCATTTCGAATGGAATGAAGAGAAGAAACACCCCAAAAATGAAGAGGCAGGGCAGGAAGTCTAACCCAAACATGTGTCGTAGGAATGGAATCTGAAGAGGGATCGAAAGTAGGGGTCCAAAGCTGCACAGACAGACCCGATATGCCTCAGAACTGAAGATCAAGTCCCTATCATGAAAAGAAGCAAAAACCACTATGAAAAACCCTTTTGCACAAGGGCAAATAACAGCTCCATCCTCCAGAAGGGGGTTCCATTCGGCTGATATCCAAGAATGCAAATCTGCAAGACGAGGCCACAAGGCATTAAATATGAAGAACAGAGCGTGAGAACTGTAAAACTCTTCATGAATGACGGCTTCCTGAGGCACAGGGATGACGATGGCAGGGGCTTCTTTAACCACGAGAGAGGAGCAAGAGTCGTGACCCTTAGGGACCACGTCTCTGAAAGATACCGGCCTTTGCTTCGAAGGAAGATCAAAAATCAAAGCTGCAGCTGGAACCGCCTGAGAGCAGAGGGGGGAAACTCCCGTCGAAGAGACGTAGGAGCCGCTGATGCGCAGAGAGAAACTAATCCCATGGAGCAGAGAGGCCGGAGGCCGAGAGGGGGAGGAGGAATGGCGAAGGAGGCCGTTGCCATCCAGGAAACCCTAGTATGTCATTTTTGAACTTGGTTATTTTTATTGTACATTTATGTTATTCATCCTGATCTTTTGGATACATTGATTACTGGGATTTAATTCAAATAATTTCATTAAACTTTGTATCCTTTGTTTCAATAAATATTTCCGCTGAATGATTTGCAAATTATCTTCAAATAGTCATGTTGAATCAGTGGATTTACCTTAATTTTTTCTCTTGAGCTTGATATATGTTGTATTTTTTTCACAGAAAAATATAACTTACTATTAATATACGAAATAGTAAATAGTGCCAACTGTCAGAACAAACATACATCTCATCACTGCCCTGTAGTGCATATGTGTCATGTCAAAACATTTGGCCACAGTGCCAACAACATCATCCGTGAAAACCATAATAAGTGCCATATGTTCACACATAAATAACATGAACCCCTCCCGGAGGAGAAACAGGTTCATCGATCACTAGAAATCATCAAAGAGTCTCATCAAAAAACTAAGTTCACAAGAGCAACCAACAGCCATGGCTGCCAAGTTCCAAAATAAAAATATATGTCCAGCAGTGCTAAGTATATCAAATCATAACCAGGCAATCACAGTCAGTATAGCCGCATATAGAAGATGCATACAAAATGTCCAACAAGAAGTTGGAAACAGCCCCTATGTGAAATCTGCACATAGAACTAACAGCGAATGTAAGTATATCTGCTCGCAAAAGAAATAAAAAAAGCAGCATAATAAAACTAATGAAGTAGAATAGAGCAAAAATATCAAGTCCAATGAAGAAGATGATATATGTTGTATTTAATGACCGCTGAGAGGAAAGGGATGCTAAGCAGGTGTGCCTAGGTGAAAATTACCTTCGTTGGCCACATCTGCAAGCAAATCAAGTTCATGGCCTTAGTTTGAGAGAAATTGGAGGGGGTTTTGCAAAGCATCATTGTGCAGCATGTTATGCCATAGAATCCATCTACTATGTTACAAAAAATACAGATTATCAAGAAGTTGAGAGGACATCAAAATGCAGTTTACTGTGGTAAATTACTTTTATCAAAATTCTTTTCTATCGTTAAATTTCATTTGAGCCTTTGGCGATGTGATATCTCATTGACAAGTGACAATTATCTTGAGCTTTAGAGCACTATTGGAAATGGTAAGTTTCATTGATAAAGTGAGCCCAGGAATTATGCATTTAGAACTTTAGATTTAAATGGATTCTGTAGTAATGTTTTAAGTTCTACTTTTTCTTGTATAGTTGAGGTTGGTTTAGTTCTGAGTGCAAGTTGGGTTGTAGGCAGGTATGATGTAAAGTTAAAAATGAGGAACTTGTTTAACATGTCTACTGTGTTTATATATACTCATTGAAATAATTATGTTTAACAACTTCTTACAGAGCTTCAAATAATAGACCCTTGAGCCTTAATAGTTGTCTATGATGAATCAGAACATTAATTGCTATTGAATAGTAAGTAGTGTTAGAAAACTGAACTATAGAACTACACATGTTAAATATTGGTCAATTTGTGAGAATACTGCAGGGGTCCTTTCCCAGTGGTCATATGAATGTCATGTCATTTAGGCTGTCATCACTTTTGGGCATCGTGGGCATCATGTCCAAAAGCTCTTCTATTTTTCCATGTCAGTCTGCTTACCATTTAATAAACTGGAATTTGGTTGATGGTTATAACTCAGGCCTTTAGGAGGAGATTTCTTGACGACTTTCAAAAGCTTCAATATCTCTGGTACAAACATCACTAATTATTTGAAACAAAACTAGTTGAACTGGCTGGTATGACTAGTTCCTTACCAAACCAATCACTTAGTTCCAATTTGACCAATGTTCAAAACACTTAAGAGAACACAAATTATAGAATGCTTGCATCAACAACTCCAAAACAAATACAAAGAAGCATGGAATAGCCGTAGGGAACTTGCTGAGGGGCCATCACTGACAAGTGGAAGAGAGAGAAAGTGAGGTGGCATGTTCCAACCATAGAGTTGTTCATTTTTGCTTGATATGTGGCATGAAAGAATAAGCCTTGAGAAACCAAGCCGACACCTAGCATTCTCATGCAAGTGTGCATAAAAATTAATTTTCTTCATTTTGGGAGGTTGTTTGCTCATTATTTAATTCCTCTTCATGCTGTTGGAAAATCACACTCTTCTACATGAGCATCCCCTTGAAGTTGAGGTGGGGGGAAGGACTATTGTGGAGAGATGGTGACATAAAGTTACTAGTGAGTACTCCCCGGATAAATGGGTCAGTCATCTTAGTCTAGTTTGTAGCCAACATTGTAGACTGTTATGCATCCTTGCATTGGTTAGAAGTTTAAACTAGTGTTCCTGTGCTTAATATCGTCACTGGAAATTTTGAAACCATAAAATGAGCTCTATCATTGCTTCCCAAGTCCGAGACAGTCATATGCCAGTGTTGGATGATTTGGTTTGCTGAATGCTGGCATATGATCTTCCTCTTTTCCACAAGGTGAACTGGTTTCTTTCCTTACCTCAAGTTTTCTTTTTTTTTTCAAAGTCACAGCTTTCCATAAAAGGCCTCCTCTGTTTTGACTCAGGTTACAGCAATAATGGAAATTGCTGGTCATTATAAGCAATACGTAACCTCCCTTGCAGTTTTTTCAACTATCAACCAACACCTTGTCTCCACATTTATCCTAACACTCAATCAGTAGGTAAAACTCTTAATTTTTTTCCAACTTTTGATCACTCATAAATTGCCATCTGTAAAGTGAGATGACATCACTGGGACTCTTTCTCTACTTGTTTAATGATGCAAAATGGCCAAAATTCCTCTGCTTTTGAACGCTGATTTAAACCTTTTACAAAATTATACTGCTAATTTATCCACCTGCTTCATGGCACAGCTTACAACTGCTGCCACTTGTGCATCTTCATTGCATTCCTTTGAGAGTCATGAATTATGAGAGGACTCTTTTGAAATGGCACAAAATCACATAAGTTAACAAAAGAGAAATCCACCTCATATACTGAGTTAGATAAGAGGGTCGAAGTTAACCATCCTTGCCTTGCTTTTAGTAATTCCAATTTGGTTTTAAATTTCTTTGGTAGGATTTTCCAATGCTATGGTCTTACGCCTTATATATATGTGAAAATTTGCAAATTTGTAATGGTTTGGATTCACATGGATGCACATGAATATATATATAATTTTTTAAAATTTGAATATTTTATGTAGACAGTGCCAACCAGGTAGTTGAAGACTAGAATCCCCATGTTGAAGATGTAGATGATGACTCAGACTGCCCAAAACTATTGATTAGGTCTCTTTTAATGCTTAGAACTACTGATATACTGCTAGAGGATTGTTATTGTTCCTTTCTTCATGCCCATAATTCCTTTTGGTGCGTATATCCATAGATCAATTGCTCATTGACCATTAATGGATAAGGGTAGGTCAAATTTATTATTTTCATATCACAGGGCGGTTAAAAGATGACCACACATAGTAGTTAGGGTTAGGTTATGATTTTCGTGTTATAGAATGGCCCAAAATGAATAAGTTTTTGTATAAATGAGACCCCAAATCCCATATGGGTATAATGGATTTGTGTTTGTATCAAGACTCTTGGACATCAATGGACAAAACAACTTTTATCTTCATATCTGAAACCCTTCTTTGAACCCTTGCTCTCTTATGCTACATCGATAAAGATCTCTCATATCCTTATCAAGTGGTATAAAAAGTCCAGTAATTCATGTATATTTGGAGCTGGATAATAATCTCTGCCTCTATCCTTAAGTCAGGTATTGAGATCTTCAGATTAAGACATACACTGTGACCAGGGGTTGGCATGTTAAATGCTTTCCTTCCCAAACATTTTCTTACTGTTTTTTCCTTTGAGATGGTGCATTCCAGCGAAGATGCCTTTCCTCAAGCATTGAATCAAAAATCTAGTACATTTATACTCTAGAAAATGCTTCACTCACTTCATCCATGAAGAAAATTGATTTCTATGCTGCCTCTAAAGACACCCTTGTTCCTAGTTCATCTCATTCCAATTTTATGGAGGTCATCTCTTTATGAACATGTGCCTCAATAACGAATAATCATATTACCTCTTTAATACAGAGGACATTTCTTCCAATCACTACAAGTGCACACCATTTTTTGTATGTAGTCTTATTTTAGTGATACAGTATCCTCAATCAAAGATGCACCAAAGTAGTTGAGTAATCACATGGACCAATCTGTTGGATTCCCATGTTGTCTTGTTTCAGATAATTTTCATCCCCTAAACCCACTGAACAGGGGGGTTTGAAGGCCAATTACGCCCATTAGAAACATCTTCAAATTCATAGGCCAGTGCCATTACTCTGTCCCTAGGAGACAACCTTGGGAATTTCTCAATTGGATGATTACTATAGGCCTCTACTTCACATTCCCTAGCTGGGTTTGGGAGGTTGATTGACATAATGGGAATAGGATGAGAAGATAAAGAATCCACTTTTTTATTCTTGAAATCCAAGTTACTGGTTGAGGACCCACATCCAACAATAAATTCCTATTTCTCCATGTTACAACAATCCTTATTTATGAAAGGATGGTTCAATAGCTTTGCATTGGTCCACCTCTTCTTAGGCTCCCTTTGAAATCATTTCTATAGGAAATCCTATATCTAAGGTGAAAGTGAAGCAGTAAACTTAGTCATCTCCTTTGTGCACCCAATCAGATACATGCATCGAGTGGATTACAAAATTGCCTCCATGGAGGCTTTCCAGTGGTCATCTCCATCACAGTGCAAGTGAGGGACCAAATTTCAGAAGCTTGCCCCTGCTTCATGCTCCTCCACTTTGTTCACCACCTCTGGATTCATCCACAGAAGTCCCCCCTCAATTGAAGGATGTCCCTTTTCCTCCCCCTCATCACAAATCCTCTTGGCAAAGCCAAAGTCAACAACCTTCACAACATTGATACCCACAATAACACTTTTGCCATTGATATCATAGTGTAAAATTCCTTAGATATGGAGGTAATGGATCCCATGTAGGATGCCACATGTGTATGTCGTTATGACTGATTCATCTAGCATCTCTCGAAACTTACTCAAAAGATCCCCAACACTACCACCTTGAATGTACTCCATGAACAATTTACATTCTTACCTTGTCCTTGATGTTGTAATCAGTGTTATAAAAACCGGACCGATTCCGGTAGAACCGGTCGGTTCGACCGGTTCAAATCGGTGTCTCAAACCGGAAATGGCTGGTTTCGTACGGAACCAACCGGTTCTGACTGGTTCCGACTGGTTTTATCGGTTTTGGCTGATTTTCCGGTTCCGGTTCCGGTTTTGACCGGTTCAGTACATAACCATACATCAACATTTAAGAGGCCATTCTTTAATTTGTTTTTTAAATAAACAAGTTGTTTGAGTGGGGAAGGTTCTAGATAACCCTAAGCCCCTAAGAAAGCTATAAAAGCAACCCCAACCGCTCTATTTATCTCACACTATTCACTTGAGTATTTTGAGTTAAGAATCATTCTTGACATTCTTGGGAAGTGTAGCAGCCTTGAAAGGGTATGCTAAGTACCTACAACAGTCCTGGTTATATCATCATAAATAAAATACACCTAAAAGTAGTTATCTACAACAGTAAAGAGACTTTGAGCAGCCTTGGCCCCTAACAACAACTATGAGCTAATTGTGTAGTTAAAAGAAACTTTTGTGGGCATATTCCAAGGTGACCGTCTGTTACAACAACCTTGAAACAACCCTGTCAACAACAACAGTTTCCTCAACATGTTAGACATATGATTCAAGTGAAATATGCTTAGTATGGCACCTAGCAAAATACATAGAGGAGCCCTTTTTTCAAATTTGTGGATAATGGTTTTGATTTACATGGTTGAACATATATCTATATCTATATATATATAGTTTTTCAAAATTTGAACATTTTATGTATTTTTGGTGGACCGGTTTGTGATCCGGTTTTTTTCCTGGTTTTGGTCCGGTTCTGGTCCAGTTTCGGTTCTCGAGGTCAGCCGGTTCGACCACCGGTTCGGTTTTTATAACATTGGTTGTAATTGTTCCCCAAGCAATGAACAATGTATGGATAATTCAAACATTGCATAATACGAAACTCATTATCCAATGTCCAACTAAAACCAACTACAGATTTGATTGCAAAGAGTTGTCCATTAAATTTGTTCATCATAAGGCTAACTATCATATAGGAATATAGGAATGGAAGAGATAGGCATATTTTTAGGATCAAAGTATAGAAACCAGAGGTTTAAAACATACGCAAGACTTTACCAAAACTAGGGAACATCCTTTAATTAAGATGTATTTTCTATCTTTCAGATTTTTGAAGTAGATGATGAAAAAAACCTACAAAAAAAGTAACAGTGACTACTTGGGTCAAATTTTATTTTATCCTGGAACTAGATCATATGCTTAGGGACATATGCTAATAAACATACATATCGATGCATCTTCCTTGTGATCTTCCAAGGATTCCAAAGAATTTCTTCCATTTTTCCAGCTAAACAATTACTAGATTTTGGCATTGATTGTGAATCAAAGAATTTCTCCTTGCCTAACCACATCTTTGAAGGAATATGGTTACATCACTTTCATTTAAGATGGCTTAGTACATGTAAATATAGTATGGATTTTTTCTTCAAATCCATAAACAACCTCAAAATTAGTAGCCTACAACTCAATCCACAACAATAGTCAGAGTTTGTATTGTTGGATTCAAGATCTCATATTACTTAGAGAAATAAATTCTAGGAGTATCCTCATCATAAGTGGAATGATACAATTTAGGTGTTCTTTTCAATGTTTTATACTTTGAACCCTAGATATGTGGAAGATTCACCCCACCTTGCGCTCCCACTCCCGAAGCTCACTTCCAAGGAGTGCATAATCCCCAATCTATTCCCCACTCTCCTAAAACTATTCCCTACATTCCCAGAATGATTCCTGTAGCTACTACATGACGAGAGAAGAAATTACAAATTGCTCATGGCAAGATCCTTAAGAAAGTTTAGTAGATAGTATAATTATTTGCTTTTTCAGTTTAGAATCTAGCTTCCATAACTTAGAATTATTTGTCTTTTGTAAACATTATATGATAATTGAATTTTGAACTATTGATTGCTTATTACAACCCTTTGATCATGATTCCCTATTTCATTTCATAGTTGATGCTATCTCTTATAGTTTTATGATGACAAATGTTATATGTTGAAACTTGAAACATGGAGGTTGATGTTATGGTTGATCATTTGATGACAATATTATAAGTTATAACTACTAGCTCTTTGATGGTATTTGTGTACTAAATGGTTGATGAGACTTTAATGATTATCATTAATCTACTGCAGATGTCCACGTTTTAATATTTTATGCAACTAATTCACTATTTTGCATGCTTTTTTAATATATATGGGTCAAATATATAAAAATATATATTATATAAAAAATGCTCCTAGAATTTTTAGGAAATTAACACTTCCTGTTTTGTTTTTTGAAATGATGGAAGAATCCCATAATCAATTTTGATGAAATTGTGTAGCATTTAGATTGAAAGGCAGTCAAAACTTGACTCAAAGCAAATAAAACATCGGTTTTAGATTACAAGCATAAAAAAATGCAACAAATGGAGTATGTCTCAGGCCTTAAAAACATTGCTCTCGAAGGCCCAACATTGAGTAGAAATTTAGTTTTGATATTCATGTACTGGATTCAAAATCAACTGTGGAAGGATTTCCCCATCTTACCTGCCTAAATTGTTGAATACAAATGTAAGTAGAAATTCTTTTTTCTATTTAATTAGATTTGTGGGTGGTTGTCTCTAAATCTGTAGGAAGATGTAGAGGTCAGTGAAGTCGAATATCCCAAGAATCCATGAATGCAGAACTTCTGAGATTGGTAATGTTATTTATTTAATGTGTCCATACAATGTTATTTGGGATTTTGCCAATAATATAGTTATATTTTTGTGGACAAAGAGAGGATATCCAAGATGGAAGTTATATGTAAGTGTTTTACCTGGCTCTGTATTATCAGCGAGGCTCTATAACTGGTTAAATTTAGCCTAGCCAATTCGACTGACTTTGAATTCATCATGAGCCAATTTGTAATGGACTCAAAATATGGATGATTGTTGCGGACATAAAAAATTTCTGTTATTCTGATTTTCAATGTCATGATCAACCTTCTTGATTTGCTTGACTTTCCCTTTGCAACATATTTGGTCACTGGGCCTATTTGTAGAAGAACATAGTAAGATGCTAAATTTTAAAGAAGCATGCCATGTTGTCTTGTTAACTTTGATAGATTTCCAACCATGACTGGATCTTGCAGATACAAGCAGTAGTTTGATATCATGGACCTATTTGTTATTAGATTTCACTGTGATCAAGATCTCATTTCTGTAGCGAGGGAGGTGACTTGGCCCACATTGGAGGAAGATGAGTTTGGGACACCATTTTCTCATCTTTTTCTTCTATATAAACTGAAATTCTCCTTTCCATGGCATCATCCACCATTATCTTCAAGTTAATTATGAATTTTCAGTCAAATTCAGATATCTTGGCATGACTCTAGATGACTCGGTAGGTAGTTTAACAATGGATGCATGCTTGTCATTCCAATAAATTTCTGGGATTTTTTCATTTTGCATCATTCAAGCATACAAAATAATGATTACCAAGTTACTATAGATCCATAATGGATTACCTTGTACTAGTCCTTCAAGTATTTCAACCGCTTTAATTAAGTGTAAATATTTTTGCACTTAATTAAAGCGGTTGAAAGACTTGAAGGACTTGTACAAGGTAATCCATTATGGATCTATAGTAACTTGGTAATCATTATTTTGTATGCTTGAATGATGCAAAATTTGTTTGAATATCATCATTGTCAAGCAATAACAACTTCTTAAAGGGTGCTAGCTCAATGGTAGAGCACCTACCTAATTATAGGCAGGAGATTGGTGGTTCAATTCCTCCGTACTCTATCATAAATTAGTGACTAAGAAAACGACTAAATTCACATATATACGACTATTAGTAGCTAATTTCCAGTATCTTATAGCGCGACTAACGTTTAGTCGTATTTAGCTTAGTCATTAATATGTTATTATCTAGTAGTTTATTTAGTCGTATATTTGGTCATTAATTGTGACAATCAATGACTAAATCAGTGAGTATCAATGACTAAATCAATGACTTAATCAGTGACTATCAATGACTAAATCAATGACTATTGAGTCAACCAATTAATGACTAGTGAAATACGACTAGAGATAAGATAGTGGAAATCGGATACTATTAGTCACCAACTAAAAAATAGTCGTTTATAGTCGAATTTTAGTCATTAATTTATCATTTTGTACTAGTGACCATAATAGGAATCAATTAAAGACATTGCATAATTAATACAAGAGACTGCTTATCTTGATATGAAGTTGTCTTGAGCAACTGGCTATGCAACTGCAACGTTCCACCCAACCATAGGCCAACTGTGCTCATCAATATCTTAGCATAACTACCACCCTCGAGCTAGGAATGATTTACAGAAGGAAAAGGGAACGAAAAAACTCACACATATCCAAGTATATACCACAACCCAACCAAGCTAGTCCACAACTGGGTTTATTAGGCTGTCAAGGAAGTAGGAAGGAAGTAATTTCTAAGCTAGTGAGCTCAACCATAGATCTATCAGTACCTATACACGATTTAGCTAGATTTTCACCCACAATACCTACACACCCAACACAAGGAAGTATTCCATTCAGTGCTCCATATTCCCTCAAGGCATACCTTCCATTATAGTTCTCTTTAGAGTGTGCATAGAAAAGTAGCCAAAGCCCTATCATCTTTGGCGAGGTTACACTCTTCACTAGGTTTATCAAGTCAATTATGAATCCTCTTCTACCCTTGATTTCTTACACCCAAGTTCAATCCAAACAGGGGATGCACATAACCCAAAACACATCAATATCCCCCCTCACAGACAACAAACACAAATGTTGGGAATGAAAAAATGTTTTAACTGTGAGATGCATAAAACAATATTTCCATGGGTTTTTCCAAATCGCGGAACACCAAAAACAAATTGCGAGAGGGGAAAAAACTAGCTCGAAGCCACCAATTGAATCCCCAACAGGTACACGAGCCAAAATGGATCTCATAGAACCCAAATTCGATTTCCCCTCTTCCCCACCATTCTGCAACACCCAAAAAATGACTTTCCCAACTAGAAAATGGAGGAAAACGCCTAGCAAGTAAGCTCTGTGTGAGAGAGAAAACACGATGGATGAATGATAGGTTGGGTAGCTAATTCGTGGGTCTTTTCTTTACCAAGAAGGAAACCATGTTTTTCCAAAATGATGGATTTCTCATACACGAAATTTGGGCAGCCATACTCTCCATTTCCCAAAACAATAACTATCTCAACCATCTCTTGGAAGAAATAAATGATTGGGTGCAAAATCCAACATGGGTAGTTAATGGTTCATGGGTTCTCTCATTGACACTTGGCTTGACACTATTGGATTCAAGGGTTTGAATATTTCCCTCCCCATTCCTTGTAAAAATCACGTCTCCATATTCTTGTTGCATTGCATAGCTAGTTGTGGGTATTTTTATTAAAATACATGTATATCATATTTACGATTTCCGTCGTGCCATGCTAGCATATGAGCCACATGCATTGATTTTCAATTGTTGATACAAGTATGATAAATCAATGGCAGGGCCTTGGCCTTGAGCTCTTCACCATTATTTTTATAACGATATTACATCATTTACATATTTTATGCAATGGGGTCAAAATAGGGGTGTTACACTACTGGGTATGTGACAAAGTAGTATCATATCCACATGTTGCAACACTGGGGATGCATGGACCATAATTGGATTCTACAAGAATAATTAGAGGTTGCACACAAAATGTTTGACTAAATGCAGATAATTTTTTTTCGGGAAAACCCCGCCATCTTTAAATGCAAGGATCTAATTAAAAGATTGTGTATTATTTGTATAGTTGAACAAAAAATGGAATGAAGCTAAAGTAGATTATGGATTTCTAGTTGGATTTATGAAAATTTTGGTGAAAATCATAGTTGCAAACTAATTGTTTGACAAAATTCCTTAAATAAATCTATGGTTTCAAATGCACATATGTTTATTTTAGAACCAACATGAGAGAAGATGATAAAAATTCATAAATGGGAAAATTCGGTATGAAAATTGGGGTAAAATTTGAACCACTATAAAAGACACTAGCTGTGTTAATTGACGAAAAGAAATGCCATTATAGAGAAGGTCCATGTGTAAATTTCATGTTAGCCACCTATTATAGAAACTAAAAATTTATATTTTTATGAAATTTTGAAATTTGACGTGGTCCAAAAATTCCACATAGACGAGAGGTATGACATGGAGGATCCACTTGGATTGGGAATACAAGTAGCAGTAATAGGTGGGGTCATATGCGTGGGTGGAGTCCATGTAGGTAGGGTGAAAAGTGGTTTATGTCGCAGGTGACCCAAATTCAATTGGGCAATCACGATCGTCAAATTGTGACCATTCATGTAAGATAAGGTGATCATACCTTAACAAAAGGGGTAGGGATATGAATGATTTAATCAAGTCATTCATATTAGTAGATCATGAAAATTCATGCAAGGGAAAGTGATTGGACGATAAAATAAGGGATCACTACCTGAATGATTGAGATTAAATCGTGACCACAACATGTACATATCATGTGTGTTTGCATTGGAAAAGGGAAATTTGTAGCTTAATGCAAAGGGTAACATTACATACGGCCAAGATTAAATTGTTTCACCAAAATCAACATATATCATATATTGATACAAAACTTAACATCAGGAATGTCTTCGTGAAGTGTTGGGATTTCATTGGGTCCATAGGGTTGTCAGATTATGCCCATCCTCTCAAAGGAAAATGATCAGGGCTTAATAAGAGGGGCCACTGTACAAATGAACTAGAATTAATCATGCAAAATAGATCAACGACCAAGGTATCATCATGCTGTTCTTCCAAAAATGTTATAGGAGAGACAAGGTAACATTGATAATGGTCTAGATTGTTTCAAAGGATTAAATCAATGGCGTATATTGTCTTGCAATGTTTTATGGGTTACAATGACATGGAGGACTTGATCGAATAAAATATGACCCAATGGATTCAAAGGATGACATGTAGGTTCTAGGTGGGAACAATATTCTTTTGATTACCTCATTATTCCAATGGAGACGAGTGTCACCCGTCAATATAGACTATTTTTTCACTACACTAAAATTCTATTCACCCATTTCTATAAGTTCCAAACACAAGTCCCATACGTTGACTATCAATACTTTTAGTAAATTCTATTTAATACAAATGCTCCATGGGAATTCATTAAAGGAATATGTCCAAGAAGTATAGTTTGTTTCTGTATCATCCTACTATTCCTCTAAATTGATCTTGTTGGTACATATGATTCATAGAATCATAGTAATATGTAAGGGAATGATATACAACATCTCTCTCTTTATTTCATGAAAGTTTCTAATAAATCATATTCATCACCAAAAATATTGTATTCAATTTCTTTATCTGTATTCTCAAATTTTGGAAAAAAAATATAAAGTTCTTCCATCAAGTCTTCATTGATGAAACAACAAAACCATTCAAATTTTATCTCACCAAATTAGGGGTTTTCAGAAACTCCCTCATTTTCATCTAGTTGCATTATACGTTTCCCATCCATAAAAAGTCTATTCAATTATTCTTGATCGATCTATATGGATCAACCCAACAAAAAATATTTGGATGTATATTTACTGTTCATTGTATCCCATGAAATTATACATGTATCCAAATATACTTCCAATTAGAAAAAAAATATAAGAAAGAAAAGAGTTACTTCCACACAACTTGAACACCTTAAGAAACTGCTCACACAAATAGATCATAGATCAACACACCATTGTTTTTATGTGGTTAAAACCCTCTGAAAGGGAAACGGTCCATGGACCCATCCAAATAGCTGCTTGAGGCAATTTATTAATGCAAAAGGAAAAATAATTTTAGAAGTAAATCTGTCCTACGGATAGTTAGACTTACTCAAAGACCAAACAAATACCTATAAGTTCAATCTAGGATAGAATCAAAACAAATAGTTATCTATTCTCTTAGATCTAACACAGTACTATCAACTTCTAAACATTGGAAATAGAGAGAATAAAAAAACTCACCTCAAATTTGTTGGTTTTCCTTGATCCAACTTCAGCTTGATCTCCAAGGCTTGAACCTATTTGAGTATGACAAGAAACAGTACTTCCAAATACTAGATGTCAAAGTTAAGATATACTTTAAATAAAGCACAAAATACATTCAAATAGATGAAAGACACACATAGGAGAATATGCTAAGTTATATTGATAAGAACTCGAGAAGATCAAGATACAGTTACCCTTGATGTCCAAGAAATAACTCCTTCTCCAAGCTCCTCCTCAACCTATCTCTACAAATCCTCTAGGATCATAAGTTTCATGCCTCAATAGTCCTCCCTTTGGCTCATGGATGGCCTCTTTCTTATAATATTTTGGATGCCAACCACTTGGAGAGGAAGGTGGATCTAAATGTGCGATTAGTGGATCAAGAGGTTGACCGAGGATAAATGAGGAAGGTAAGTTAGGATCAAAAGGAGCTTCAATCCCACGAAAATCTCCCAGAGGGTGAGATCCACACTTCAAGACAAAAGTAGTTAGGGTAATTTTTGTGCCCTGTAAACTGAGCATGACGCGAAAATATTGGGATTTTCGCACCCCAGCAAGTATGCAGAATGTGAAACTAGTGAATTTTTGCGTTCTGCAATACTAGCAGAGCACAAAAATCATGGAAAAATATGGTCAAATGAGGTGGCAAGTGGCTCAATGAGCTCTCATTCGCCAAGAGCAAGTTGGATTTGTCTCCAAAGATTCCAGATGAAGCTAAGGAGGGTACCAACAAGGTTCAACACTCGTTAGGAGGTAGTGTTGTAATGTGTCGCATGATGTTATGACACAAAGATTGTTAGAAAAACAGGATCGCAGAGAAATAACAATAAAACATAAATGCAAAGATAATCACACAGACACATTACAAGAGAGACACCAATATATCGTGGTTCACCCAAGATGGGCTACGTCCACACTGAAATTGACAGTCCTTATTATTATACCATCCAAAAAATGAAGGGATACAACTTGCAACACATCTGTTGTACTTCCTCTTCATTGTCTCACGGTCTCTCTTCACGATCTCAGAGATCTTTACAATGCATAATACCTAATACATCTCTTAGCCTATTCATATTACAATGTATTTCTTTTATAGGGGAAATACAATGGGAAAATACCATGGGATACCAAAAACCATGGGTCCACAAAACTGTTGGCCAACAAACATCCTGATTTTTTTTTCTTGGGGGCTTCACCCCCAAACCCCCTTTTTCGTTGTGCCGCTCAGAACCCCAAGGTTGGGGAATGAGTGTAGAGTCCTTTTGCATATCATATAAAGTTGGGGCACACGGCTGAGACAATATCATTTATGAGACTGGAAGATATGGCTCCACAACTAACAAAGATATGACATGAAGGTTCAAAGTGGAACTTTGAGGTATAACAGATGCCCCCTAAAGTGTGAGGTCAAAAGAAATTGATGGCTGAAACACTTTACCAATAAGTTTCGCAGAGATAGCATAAAGAAGGTCAGAGAAGAGTTGCAAAGGAACAATATGTCAAATACCACTGAGGCGGGCATACCCATGCTCGGAACAACTGACTCAAAGCATGGCTGCTGACCAATACATTGCAGATCCATGAAAAAATTGATACGATATAGACTAGAGACAAATCATGGCTACTATGAACAATTGTAGATCCATGGGATGACAATGACACAACCATGACCAATACAATAGTGGATCTGTGTGACAATACATCAACGAGGTCACCGACACGATGTTGATGTGGGGACCTACTCAATAATTGTCATCACAACCTGGACATGATAGGAACATCAGGATCGTCTAGGGTCTTTTACCCAAACCCAGAACGATACGAATCTAACCATGTGATTACAAGGTGTTGAAGTCAAACATGGTAGAGACTACTTGATTACCAACCAATGATGTAAGTCATTAACAAGTACAAGGGTGATCCCCAATAATGACAATGATCCCCAAGGTATCTCTAGTACAACCCAACGAATGTGAATAAAGAGTCTTGAAGTCGAACATTCGAGGGATTATTCGATCAAAGGCCAATGATGGAAAAATATTGTCGAATACGAGGAAACCTGCCACTGAGGCATGCAAGTACCAAGTTACTAATGTTGGTTTCTAGTCTAATTCCTGGATAGTGAGTTGACATCAACAGGAAAAGACTCGTCGAAGGAGGGCCATAATGAATCCCACGTCATCGACATGAAACCGGTATAGGAAAGAGGTGTGGAGCAACAGATCAAAGGAGTACATACTGACACAAAATTGGAGGGTTGACATAATGATAAAAAGTTGACTCAAGGTGACACTGATCCTTTGAACATGTAACGGCATGAGACAGAGCTTGGGAGCAGGCATTAATTAGCAGAAACAACCACAAGGCGAGTAGACTCAAGGCGGAGAGGATGACTCATGACTGTAGTCATGACTTAACATAGAGACTGAATACCCACAGAAAACAAGGTGTAGATGCATGCCATGTTTAAAGGTTACGACTCACAAGTTGCCAAAAAAGGTAAACTCGACTTATTCCCCAGTTTTCCCCCATCATAACTGACAAGTACCTCTTTGTTGTTTCACGAGCTTGAATAGGATAACAAATGCTCGGTATAGCTCATGTTTAAGTGAGTCCATCCTTCTGCATTTTACGAACCCAAGGAAGGAGAGGTTCGGCTCCATAAGGATCCCTCAATGTTTGATTTTATGAGTCCAAAGAAGGAAAACTCGACAATTTTTCATGTTTAGAGAGTCTGAAATAACTTAAAGAAGACTCCAGGATTGATTTTTTCTTAAAAGTTAGTCCCCAGACCCGAAAACGTGTAAAATAATATCCGGAGGAACTCTCTCAGTCAAAGATTAACTGAGGTATACCTTTCTCATAAATAGTCTAGACATTCCGAAAAAGGGATAACCTACCACCGAATAGACAACCTTTCAAATAATTTTACAAGTGTGAAAGAGACAAGTGCACTTGGTGATCTTTTCGTAATGAGGGAGTCTGAAAAGAGCTTAAAGAGAACTCCAAAGGTCCGTTTTCGTGAATTAATCATCTTAGTCCGAAATGTGAATAAAATAATACTAATCATCATTTTTCGAGCACAAATAAAGTGAACTAAGCTTGACACCGTTTTACTTAGGTTTGACAAGCATGATTCAGGTGTGAAAAGCGCTTGGAATCTTTTTCATGTTTTGGTCCAAATCACGAAAAAGGGAAAGTGAGCTCGAAAGAAGGTAAAATATATGAAACCGCCAATGTGAACAACGTTCTTGAACCTGTCAAAAGTAATCAAAAACCCTACAAATGGACATTAGGTCATTAATAATGTGAAGAATTAACTCAAAAAAGGTTTTTAAATGTAGAAATAGTAAAAAATAACCAAGTGATATGTATAAAAGAGGGTAAAAATAGAAATTACCCCATTAGAGGAAATTTGGGGTCTAAAATGGGCCTTATAAAAAAATGTACCAGGATGAGTTGGATTGAGTTTAATTTTTTAAACCAATAGAATTTCAATATCTTTGGTCAAGCATTATGGTTGAGTTAGACATATGATGCTTATGTGTCATATTTTTATTTGGCAATAGCTAACTCCATATAAACCCCACCTTGACTAGGATTGTTAAAATATAACCTCGAAATACGATAAATATACCTGAAATAATAAATAGAATATTTTATTTGATCACTACTTCCAACTCCTTTAAAACATAATTATCTCATTAATGAAAACGATAGTGGAGACATTTTGAAATTCTAAAAGCATTTATTAATTAATCTCTTAAAAAAAACTAAATAATATTTAATTTTAAATGGACTCATCTTGAAATACTAAATAAAAATATTTAGTATTTTTAATATTCCTAAATAATATTCAAAAAATTAAATATATTTAATTACTATATGCCCAAATACTCTAATAAATAGAACAACATTAATATAAAATAAAAATAAAAATTTCAAATATTAATGAAGTTTACATATTTAAAAAAATTCTAAATCAATTTTACATTTGCTCTCCCGCCTTCTTTAGCTCTGGACCACTCAAACAAAATGTTAAAATTAAACATAATTAAAAAATGAAATAAAACTTTTAGTTTTTACACAAAATGATTTTTTACATTTTCTCCCAGCTTCCTTAGCTCTTGACAACACAACACACAGGGGAGGAGAACCATAGAGAAACTCATTGTGGACCACCAGAGTAGTTGCCCCATGAAAAAACCTGTATCCTAGCAAGCAAGGTAGTTGCAACTTTCTTTTTGGGGTCCCAAATTAACCTTGATAGACCAAGGTGGAAAAATCCGCATATCCAGACATATATAGTTTATGGTACTAGTGAACCAACGAAGGTATTAAAGGAAAAGGTCTTTGATATTCTAATGAATGGATCCAAATCCGCTTGGTCAACCTAAACCATTATCGGCTTGCTTTGATGCATATATAATAGGTGTGCATATATTTAAGCCTTGAGTGTCCTCCATCTCGTTTGGGGGATTTTTTACCCATAGCATACAGGGGTAGAGGCATAAGCAGAGGTGAAGGAAGCTCGAATTCCAATTCCTTTCGTTCGATAGCCAATACCTTATCCAGGATATCTTTTGATAGTGGCTATTGGGGCTTGTTTCCCATATACATCCAGAGAAGAAAGAAACAAGGGGAATAAAAACATCAATTCAGACCAGAGATGATCGAAAAACTATCATTTCTTCTTCATTCGGTGCCAGTGGTGATGTAGGATGTCATTATTCCATTGTAGCCCCACTCGAATACCTGGTCAGTTGAACCAATTTCAATGTTGTAGTGAAGCGGTCCAGGATCCACTGGTAAATGATTATCATAATAGGGGTCTGAGAGGAGATCAAATTTACAAATAGAACATGCACAACCTTAATGAATGGTCACCCCTTGATTTGAGTAGATTTGATGCAACTCTGTTACAATGGTGGTGGGATAGGAGATGAAACTCTTTAGTTGAAAACTCACAGGAAGAGAAGGCACGATATTTTCAATGTATGTTCAATATAAGTTGGGAATCATTGATTTTCATTCAACGAGCCGAAGATACAAAGCCACTAAACTCTTGGATGGCCTACTAAATTATATCTGGAGAGTTTTTTATGGTTTTTTCTGGTATGTTCTTGAAGCTATGCCTCTGAATTTTTTTTCTTGAATATATTTCGATAATGTGTTGTAGTTAGCTACATAATTCGGGTGAATTGGTCTCTTTTTGAAACATATAAAAATCATGTGCCTTTCTTTGGATAGCTCAAGGGGAAATATCGGCCCGTGCCTAACGCACATTTCATGACTGACTACTGAACTAAACTGAATATAGGTAGATTCATTCATGTATGTCAGAGCCAGAAAATCAAGTGATTTGGACAATGAACTCCGCCTTCCTTTCGATTAATTTTATCTTCGACTCTCATGCAACTTCCTCGCATGATGCATTTCCTGTGGACTACCCTTACAGAGAAAATTAAGGAGCTATCCATCCCTAAAGTGAGCATGCCCAAGTATGCAAATATACCTCAAAAGATAGATATAAAACCCCTTTCAATTTCCCTTGGGGAACATTTTCCTATCATGTCCTTTCAGTTGGTTTTGCAATGCCCCTGTCCCTTTTCAACAATCTGTGTTAATGATCTTTTCTCATTTGATCCATGATTGTATTGATTTCTATATGGACAAATTCAAAGTCTATGGGGATTCTTTTGAAGAAGAATTATCTAAGCTGGAAACAATCCTCCATGGATGTAAACATATGAACCTATCCTTGAGTAATGAAAATTGTTACATGATAATGACTGAGCGTATTGTGTTAGGGCATAATAATTTTTCCAAAGGTATTGAAGTCGATATTGCAAAGGGAACTACCTAAATCATGACTTAGGACTAATTTATTCCTTTCTTTGCTTAGAATCTTCATTTATCATGCTCCTCTTATTTGTTGTTAACACAAAGGGGTTTGCTGAGGATTTATTGCTGCCATATGAGTGCAAGAAAGACGATACATGGAGTTCTTATTGCCTAGGTTGCTTCTATAGGAAACTACATGATGATTTTCCAAGAACCTTGTTTTTATTACTCAAGCTCCATCACTACTGCTAAAGGATTTTGGATTACTCCATTTTGACACCTATGCAAAATTAAGGGAAACATCATGGCATTAGCATAACCCCTTAGTCAAGTTTGCAATCCCTGCAAGCACATGAAATCCTTGAAGATTCCAACTAGGTTAACTTTTGTATAAGCAACTAACAACCTGTATTTTTTAAAATAACTATTTGTTTGTATGGTAAAATTCCAAAGAGGCCTTGGATATAGGTAGAAAGTTTCATCGTTTAACATATCTATGTATTACTTGTTAGTATTTATCGTATTTGTATAATCATACAACATTTATCTTATCACCACTACTTTGTATGTAGGCCACTTTCATGCAAAATGTCAAATTGACGTCCAAATAATGAATTGAGTTTGATTGTACTCTACAACAAAAAGGACAATGGAGGGAATTGGATTCCTCTTAAATTTTCTATTGGTGATTGGGTTACAATGCAACCATCTAGAAAAGGTAGTCACAAGGTGAAAAGGAGACACCTAGAAGACATTGAACGACATTGGAAGGGCATTGTGAAAGGGTTTAAGATGGAAGAAGGATGGAGAAAAGTGAAAGAAGTGCTTGTGGCTCATGTATATGACAAGAAAGAGATTCAAAAGGAGTCTATTTCCAAGAAACCATATTTTCCTCAAATCAATGCTAATTGTAAGTATTTATCATTCTATTTATTTTATATTTCAATTATAGAGAAGCTTATTTCATGATTTATTCATTATATTTGTATTTCCATTTATAATTATTATGTGTTGATAGGCTTATGCATCTCAAATTGGGAAGAATGGGAGCCGATTGAGTGTATCACTAGCATATTTGAAGTGGTGCATTAAAAAATTGGTGAATTAATGTACTCTAACAAGGATGATAAATGACTAAGGAATGAAGGTATTTGGTTTTACAAGTACAACTACATCCTTCCCAAAACATGCAGAGCATGTGGAGAACTCCAAGAAGTCCCATTACCAACATTTCAATCACATGAATGGCCAAATGTAGCTAGGGTTTTACCCCTAGCTTGTGCAAATGAGCACCTACTAAGGAGAATGGACTCCTTAGTAGCAGTTCAGTAAATGTAAATTATTAAGATAAAACAAAAATGTAAACTAATCTAAAACACATGCATGAAACATAAAGAACAAAAGATAAATAATGGTTTTGTATTGATATTACCTCCAATGTGGAGGTTGATGAAGCTCTTGCAATGTCCAAGAGGGTTGCTCCAAGCTCCAATGTGCTCCTTCTCTTTCTCCAATGGTGGAAATGGGCCAAAAGGGGCTCTCAAGGTGAAAGTGGCTCAATGGTGAGCTAGGGTTTCAAGAGAGATTTTGGCAGAGTAAGGGTATACTTGATTGTGGATATGAAATAAGGGATCTCCATCACCTATTTATAGTTTTTTGGTGGTGGAGTGCTGGCCCATGGTTTTGGGACCCATATGGTTTAGGGCAGCTGTATAGGGTTTTTTCCTCCTTTTCCTCATTATTTTATATTTTTTATTCCCTTTTTAGAGGGATTTTGCTATTTTGGAGAGAAAAGGGGTTTTTTAGCCTTTTTGAGGCTATTTTGATGGTTTTGTGGCCTTTTGGAGGCTTTTTAGTGGGATTTTTTGGGTTTTTAAGGGAAATATGGTGGAAAAATGGACAAATGAGCCATGTAATGTGGTAGATGAGGTAGTGAAAACTTTTTGGGTGTTAACAGATTGCCCCCTGATGTGCGAGGGCAGGAGCTCATCGTATGGCCGATGGACATCATAAGTCATGAATGGTTTTCCTGGGGTGTGGAGAGAAGAGAAGAAACAAACTGAAGCCCAGAACAACGATCCCAAACAAATTGCAAGAACTAAAAGTACATAACCTCAATAATGGATGAGGAATCATCTGATCATATGGATGAGGCGGGCATACCCATGCTCGTATCAGGATATAACATAATAATAACAATGGGGTCCAAAAAATGGGGACCTGACATATACATGACCTCAAAAACTGAATGAGGAATAATCTCAATATATGGACGAGGCGGGCATACCCATGCTCGTATCAAGATATATAAAAAGAACTGTGAGGCCCGAAAAGAGGGACCTGTAAGATACATAGAGAACCACTGTGTACATCATAAGTGTCCAGAGAGGACACAAAATCTGGGACATACTGCGAGGCTGACCATGTTTGAGCTGAACAACTGACACACTGGAATGATGACAGTGCGACTGAATGTGGTACCAAAGGAACTGATGGGCTACTGGATCAGAGTGACAAGGGGTACACTCGCAATGGTACACTGAACTGGAACTGATCTGGGACTGAAACTGGGTAATCAAGGAAGCATGTAACTGGATGGCTTCCGAATACAATCGCCAACGCAACCCGGACATCCACGAGAACATACAACTGGGTGTTCCGAAGTGACTCACCAATGTGCTAGAGTCGGGGGAAATCCGGGGTCTTCGACAAATAATGGTAGGTATGTAAATCCTGCGCGATTCCCAACGATGCGATCAAGGTGCTGAAGTCGAGCATGTGAGAAACAACCGGTCGGAGAGGCAATGATGACTCCTCTCAAAGTGGTCCGTAGGCACTCACCACAAATGGTGATGGGTCCAAGGCACAGGGGCCTCTGGGTATATCCTCTGGAATAGAGGGGCTGTCATCGATAGAGGGAGACCTGCAACTATCAAGGAAATGATGTTTCCTTGACAGGAGCGCGAGGTGGATAACCGAAATGTGATAGTACTGGTGGTAGGACAGACAAACTGGGGGGGACAACTGGGCAAGTAGAGTGGGTGGACTCAAACTTTCTTTGTTCAGAGTATGATAATGGGAATGATCTGGTAGCATATGAAACTGACTGAAGGGAAAGGGATCATAGCTATATTGGATCAGGGAGGGTAACTGGGCTGAGGGAGACTCAAGCTGGGGTAAAATGGTAGGAGACTGCAGAATACTCTGAACAAAGGCGACCTGATTGGGGGTGCTGCCGAGATGATCGATCATAGTGCCTGGAGGCACGGGATGACTTCTTCATGGGTTAAGAAACTAGAAGAAGTGTGTGTAAAATGGCACTGTCGTGTGGATTGAAACGAGCCCAGGACAGTTCATGCTCGTGGTTGCTTTCAATTTTAAGGAGTCTGAAAGCGATAAGAAGACTCTAAAGTAATGGAATGGTACTGTCGTGTGGATTTATACGAGCCCAGGACAGTTCATGCTCGTGGTTGCTTTCAATTTTAGAGAGTCAGAAAGAAAATAAGAAGACTCTAGGGGGTTGCTTTTTCGTATATTTAGTCTCCAAGGCCCAAAGAAGCATAAAAGGATACAATGAAGAACTCTTCTAGCCAGTGTGACTAGAGTATTCCTTTTTCGTAATTAGTCTACCAGGTCCGGAAAAGGGGTAAACTTATACCAGATAGATGCCCTTTCAGGTACTTTAACGAGCATGAAAGGAAGCAAGATTGCTCAGCGATCTTTTCATTGTTTTAGGAGTCAGAAAAGAGCTTAACAGAAACTCCCTAAGTGCCTTTTTCGTAAAGGACTTGTCCGGCCCGAAAAAGGGATAAACTTATACCGAACAAAAGGAATGGTCAGGCAAGGAGGAAGTGTTCAATCAAGGAACATGTATGATGACCAAGAACAAGGGTGGGGGGGAACACTGGTGGGCCTCCTTACGGGGTGAATGAAATGGTGGCAAAATAACGAAACATTTGCAGTATGACAGGAGTGAATGGCTCATGTAAAAGTGTGGAACAATCCTATGGCGGCCGATGTGGTGTGCAAACCGAGGCAGCAAGGTGTTGGGACACAATGTTGAAACTGTACCAGGTGAGAGCGAGAAATGATCTCAAGCATCATCACGAGCTCGAAAAAATGAATCCGGCGATAAAAAGAGTGTCAAAAATGAGTAACGGCCGATGTGGCATGCACACCGAGGCGACGGGGGGCGTTTTGGAAAAATACCCGAAAAATCTGGGGGTGAGAGTGAGAAATGATCTCAAGCATCGTCACCAGCTCGGAAAAATGAATCCGATGACATAAAATATGGGAAAAACAGAGAACGGCCGATGTGGCACGCAAACTGGGGCGACAAGGTGTCGAGACACAATGTTGATATTGGTCCTGGTGAGAGCAAGAAATGATCTCAAGCATCATCACGGGCGCGGAAATATGAATCCGGTGGTGCAAATGGTGCGAAAAATGGAGGTCATAAGGACTCCGGAATGGTCAAAGGAACTAACTAGGTTAAAAAATGGTTGCAAATAAAGGTGAGCCCACCAAGCCAAGGATGCAGTGGTGGGGAGAAATGATGACCCGTGGGGGAAGAATACTAGGTGTATCAAATCAAATCAAATCTACAAGTGATATGTGACCTCAAAAATGGTTGAGATCACAAGTGTGAAAAAGTGAGCAGGGTTAATGACCTGCCCCCATGCTATGTGCATGGGGTTTGTGATTATGGATCAGATATGTGTGGGTTTGAACAATGGGTTCATTGACGTGCTGAGATAGATGTGATGGGGAAGGTTCAAAATGATTGATCATGCCCCCTATCCAAGGGTCGAGGGAATCTATTATGCCCCCTGACTCAGAGGTGTCAAGGTGGTGCTCTATGATGGCGTGGTCAAGACCAGGCACTTCGGTATAGGACCAAGAAAAGACATCACGGAATTCTTGGAAGAGTTGTGTGTACTCTCCAATCTCATGCTCACTGCAGGAGGCTCCTAAGGTTATGAGTTCAGGGGAAATCCCAGGGGCAGCGATATCGATTTGGATGACAAGTGAGATGTTAGCCATGTTACCTTCCTCAAAGGCATCGGGAGCAGGAATAGGGTCCTTGAACCAGTCGACCTTGGTGGGAAGGAAGTCTTTCGATTCAACCGCAAATTGGGTAGCGGTGCTAGAGGAAGATGCTTCTAGGAGGAAATATGAACGATGGTGCATATCATCCCAGGGATACTCCGGGGCAGTGAGTGCCTCAAGAATCTCCTCATCAGTACGGAAAGTTTGGGCCGTCAAATCGGTTGACGTGGGAATGGTAGTGGAAGAGATCATGTAAATTGTGTTGACCTCCCCGGATGGGGGTGAGATCGGGGGGTGAATCTTCTCAATAGTGGTTGGTGCCGTCTCAAGATCCAGATTGTTCATCTCATAGAGAGCCGCTCTATAATCTGGGAGATCGGGACAATGATGTGAGTAGTGCCCGTAAACACCGCATATAGCACAGGGGTGGTTGATTGGTAGTTGGTTGGTTATCGTGGGAAAGGGTACATAAGTCAAACACTTCGGGCGTAGATGACAGGGGCGGAATGGATTGGAAGGTGGATGTCATCGGCGGGTCTGAGTACACTCCAGGTCCCAAAGAGGAAACAAATGAGGTAGCAGCACTACTGACCGGTTGTTCCACCATGGGGAGAACATTTTCGGGTGCAGCGGGAGCATTTGGATCATAGTAAGTAAGTTGGTCGATCTTAACCACGCGTCCATCATGGGGGAACATCATGGTACGAAAGATAGAGGAAGCGACCACCCGCATAGCATACATGTAGCTGCGACTGAGTAAGAGGTTATAATCAAGCTGAGCGTTGATGACCTCGATATCGATGAGGACAGTTTTACCACCTAACTGGACAGGGACATTGACTAGGAGACCTTGGGGCTGAGCCGAATGACCGTCGTAGGCACGTAACGCAGTGGTGGACTGCTGGAGGGTAGGGGATCCCAACTTCTGCCATACGAATGTAGACATAACGCATGTGGAGGCACCCTCATCAATGATGCATCGATGGATGACAAGATTCCGAACGGAAACAGAAACTTGGAATGCTAAGGTGGAAGGCAGGTGTGGTTCGGACTGGTCCAAATCAAATGCCATCAAATTCGAATCATTTGGGTCAATAGCCCCAATGGCTGAGAGTAAATTCTTGCGCTGGGAAGGGAAGTTCTTCAAGACTTCTAATGCATACATGGCTGCGGGAGATTGGGCTAGGTCGTCTACAATGTTGTAGTTTGACGCAGAGCGCGCATTGGGGTTGTTGTTGATACGGCGAAGTGGGAAACGAGCTGCTTTGGAAGCGCCATCTACCGGAGGGGGAGGGATACGTAACGCTTGATCAGTGGGATGAGCGTTAGTGGGTTTATGAGTGGGAGGGGCTTCGGAGGTGGAGCCATATTGGTTCCGGCGAGTCTGAAGGTTGACATCAGCGGAAGACATCATCAACAAGTGATGGGTACCTGAGTCAAACATGGGTTGATCAGGAGCGGCGTATGTGATATGTTGTTGTTGGGGTTGCGCGTTGGCTTGAGGGGGGCCAACGGCTGAGTATTCACCACGCCTTGGGTTGGTAAGGGGTTTTGCAGCACCAAAGGTGGCTGCTGAGGTTGTGGGGGGTTGGGCGGTGCTTGAGGAGCTGCATTCCCTTGGCGATGGGAATCATCGACCCAAAGTTGCCGAGCTCGCTCTAAATGTGAGCAAGTATGTGTGTAGTGGCCATAGACCCCGATAGAACAAGGATGGTTTGTTCTCAAATTAGGGTTTTTAGCCTGCTTGGGCGAGCGATCAGGGTTTTGGTTAGCGGGGGCCGCGTTGTTGTTGTCTGGGGGATTAGCCGGTTGACCACCTTGGTCTGTAGGTTGGTTGTTCCCACGATTACGGCCCTTGCCGCGATTTTGTTGGCCCTGGTTGCGTTGGTTGTTCTGGTTTTGCTGCGGGTTGTTTTGGGCGTAAAATTTCCCTTGAGCGGCAGGTGGGTTTTGAGGTTGTGCAGGTACAGGAGCAGGCTGCGGTGGATGATAGGTAGGTGCGGTGGATGATAGGTAGGTGGAGGCTGTGCAGGTGCGGGACCCTGAGGAGGTTGTTGATATGTCTGCGGAGCAGGTTGTGGGTTTGCCGCAGGGGCTGCCTGTGGCGGGTAATAAGCTGGTTGGGCTTGGGAAGGCGCAAGAGCTGGTGCAGCCTGCTGGTGGTAATAAGTGGGTTGGGCCTGAGAAGGCGCAGGAGCTGGTGCAGCCTGCTGGTGGTAATAGGGCTGAGGTGCGACTGGGGGGTTGTAAGAAGGGGGTGCATGACCGAAGCACTGAGGTGGACAACTGGGTCCATGAGAATGATGGTGATGTGTCATAGGAGCATATGAGTTGGTGGCCCCAGACTGTGAGGTGGCCCGTGAAAGGTCGGGGCCCGGGGTAGGACGTGCTATGGAAAAGGGTTGGGAATGCGAAGAAACACGGCGAATGATGCCATCGACAGCGTGGGATGCCTCTGGCGCATTGTGCTGGGAGGACTCGCCACGAGGGGCGTCAGGTATAATGGTATAAAGGTAACCCGACTGGGCGTAAATGAGGTCGAACTGCTGTGCCTTAAGGATGGCCTCTTCTTCAGACTGGGGTCTTTTGGAAGCTACATCCTTAGCAATAACAGGAAGAAGGGACTTGAGGAACCAATCCAGGAAGATACGGTCGTCTAATTTGATCTTGCATAAGCTACGGCGTCGACGCCACTCATGGATGTGGTTCGTGATGTGGGTAGCCGTGTTTTGTCTGCAGGATAGGAGGATCTCAACGCCAGCGTCATAGCGAACAGGCAACTGGAAGAACTGCAAGAAGGTCGAGGCAAGGGAAGCAAAGGTGGCATGGGTCCCATGGGGTTGCTCGATATACCACTTGGCTGCAGAGCCAGTGAAGGTGCGCTGTAAGAGACGGAGGCGAACAGAGTCGTCCACTATGGATTTGGAGGAACACCATAGGTGGAAGGACATGATATGGTTTTGTGGGTCCTCACCGGCCCTGCCCTCGAACTTAGGGATGTCAGAGGGGAGCTTGATAGGCATGTGAGGCCATGCAGGGTCGTGTCGGATAGGGTCGTTGGTCAGTCTGGCTAGGTCAGGTAGGTTGAGGCTAGCCATGAATGGTAGACTGGAAGAAGGATGTGACACAGGAGTGGGTTGGACCAAGTTGGGGCCCATGCCCCCAAGTAGAGGGGAAGGGTTGGGAATGTTGCCCCCAAGTGGGGGAACTAAAGTAGTATAGGATGGGCCTGCACCACCATGGGTAGTGTGAGTCACTGGTGGAGTGGTGGTATGTATGCAAGCTACGGGAATGGGAATGGTGACCGGGATGGTGGATGTGGCCCCCATCGAGGTCATTCCCAGAGCAGGTGTGGTACCTGGTGTATTGGTGGATGTGCCACCAATGGTCCCTACAACGAAAGGAGTGAAAGTCGCGCCAGCCATGGGGCTAGTAGGGGCAGTGTAAATAGGGTTCTCAGACTCTTCTTCAGAATCGGAGGTAAAGTAAGGGGCATCAATATCTGGTGACGGAGTCCTATGCCGTTGACGAGTGGAGTTACGTGACAAGGCTCTAGATCTGTGATAAGTGGTATCAAGTGATGATGATCTGTGGCGATGACGGGTGGTGTCAAGTGAACCGTGCTGTGGGGGCTCGCCCCTGAGGCACCGAGAATGTATCGGGGACTCAATGGTGACAGATGGTGTCGAATCTCTGTTGATTGAGGTGAGTAAAAAACAGCTCAAAAACCCTAATGCAACCGAGTGTGCAGAAGGAGAGCTCAAAAATCAAGGTACTCAGGCCAACAACCAACTCAAAACACCCACTGTAATAGCTGTGCTACAATAGGTGGAGTGTCAACAAAGTGGTCAGAATACCAACAAGCAGCAGGTTTCCTAAAAATAAAAAATGGTGAACTCACTAGACCAACGGGAGGTAAGGGAGCATGCAAACACCTAACTAAAAGTATTCTTACTCAACTAGACATATCCTCTGCAAGGTGATGAAATCCAAGTCAGACAATATGAATAGGAAAGCCAAGTGGCTAAGATGTCCCCCTACCGGGAGGGACACTGGGTAGTCAATCCTAGAAGAATGGCAACTAAGATACCCCGTTCATGACACGTCCAGAAAGGTGAATTTGTTGTTTGGTCCTTTTACCGCAATACCCCAATACAGGGATATCCCGAGAACTGTGAAAGGTAGCCCTTCGGTTACTGAATGGAGTGCGGTATTCCACTCAGGCCTCCGGAACCAGTCTCGCGACTTCAACCCTCCTAAGGGAGAGGCCCTCTGGTAAACTGGTTATGACTGTGCCAAAAAGTACTAGGGGATTTTGGTTCCCTAATTGGACAACAGCTATGTCTCAAGTGTAAGTAACCGAGGGGTGTTATTGGAAGCCTATCCCCCGATCCTACCTAACTACAAAGATTCTTTTGTGTTCCCCAAGTGGGGTTAGAATATTGGTTGAGTTAAGTAGTTTTTAAGGCTCACTTGAATTATGTGACAGAGTGTGTGCTCGTGAGGTGATGATGAACCCAAGTAGAAAGTGCCACTAGGGAGGGCAACTTTCTATCTAGCAATAACAGTACAGAAATAAACTTTTAAAATGCACAATTTTCTTTTTCCAATGTAAAGTGCTAAAAATGTAAAAACGATTCTGTAAATGAAACAGAAAATAAAAAACTACAGAAAAATGCTGTAAGGAAGGGTGGCTGCAGTATGACAGAGGGTTGTGCTGGTGCAGAAAATAGTGCAGCAAAGTTCTGGGTTCAAAACAGGGAAAAAATGCAGAAATCAGACCACGGGTCTGTGGCGAAACTGAGCAGTCGGACCGCGGGAAATAGAGAAATAGGCGCGGGCGGGGTTGCGGCTTTTTGGCCAAAAGGTACGGTTGGGTTGCGGGTTTTTGGCCGAAAGGTGCTGTCGGATTGTGGGTTTTTGGCCGAAAGCTGCGGTCGGGTTGCGGGTTTTTGGCCAAAAGCTGCGGTCGGGTTGCGGTTTTTTGGCCGAAAGCTGCGGTCGGGTTGCGGGTTTGTGGCCAAAAGGTGCGGTCGGGTTGCGGGTTTTTGGCTAAAAGGTGCGGTCGGGTTGCGGGTTTTTCGCCAAAAGGTGCGGTCGAGACGCAGCAAAAGGGATGAAAGCCGCAGTTAGGACTCGAGAAAATGGCCGACAGGCGCGGTCGAGACGCAGCAAAAGGGCTACAAGCCGCAGTCAGGACGCGAGAAGATGGCCGACAAGCGCGGTCGAGACGCAGGAAAAGGGCCGACAGACACAGTCGGGACGCAGCAAAAAGGGCTGAAAGCCGCAGTCAGGACGCGGGAAAATGGCCGATAGGCGCAGTCAGATCGCAACAAACAGGCTGATTAGCCGCGGTCGGATCGCAGGTAACAGACTTGAATCCACCGGCAGGGCGCTGGAAACAGTCTGAGAGCCGCGGTCGGGTCGCAGGTAAAGGCCTGAAAAACACGGTCGAGACGCGACTGCAGAGGGAAAAGATGCGGTGTACGGCAGCCGAAAGGGACAGCCGAAAGGAAAAAACGGGAAAGTATTGCAGAAAACTAAAATTTTTTTAAACTGAAACCAGAAATTCAAACCTAGGGGAGTCGCCAAAACTGTAGCTAGGGTTTTACCCCTAGCTTGTGCAAATGAGCACCTACTAAGGAGAATGGACTCCTTAGTAGCAGTTCAGTAAATGTAAATTATTAAGCTAAAACAAAAATGTAAACTAATCTAAAACACATGCATGAAACATAAAGAACAAAAGATAAATAATGGTTTTGTATTGATATTACCTCCAATGTGGAGGTTGATGAAGCTCTTGCAATGTCCAAGAGGGTTGCTCCAAGCTCCAATGTGCTCCTTCTCTTTCTCCAATGGTGGAAATGGGCCAAAAGGGGCTCTCAAGGTGAAAGTGGCTCAATGGTGAGCTAGGGTTTCAAGAGAGATTTTGGCAGAGTAAGGGTATACTTGATTGTGGATATGAAATAAGGGATCTCCATCACCTATTTATAGTTTTTTGGTGGTGGAGTGTTGGCCCATGGTTTTGGGAACCATATGGTTTAGGGCAGCTGTATAGGGTTTTTTCCTCCTTTTACTCATTATTTTATATTTTTTATTCCCTTTTTAGAGGGATTTTGCTATTTTTGGAGGGAAAAGGGGTTTTTTAGCCTTTTTGAGGCTATTTTGATGGTTTTGTGGCCTTTTGGAGGCTTTTTAGTGGGATTTTTTGGGTTTTTAAGGGAAATATGGTGGAAAAATGGACAAATGAGCCATGTAATGTGGTAGATGAGGTAGTGAACACTTTTTGGGTGTTAACACCAAATATAGAGCATACAATTTTAAGCTCTTTTCATTATAAGTTATATTAAGAGGTACAAGTTGGAATGAGGAAAGTGGAGGTGCAGGTGTGCATTTAAGCATATTTATGCCATTTTTGGTGTTCCGATATTTTTTTCAGAATGAATAATCACTTAGGGAAACAAATAAAACATACAGAACATCCTCGCCTTCTACAAAACTATTACCAAATATTTTTCATTCTGGATGGGATATAAGAATCCATGACAAACATGGGGAACAAATAGAATGTCGAGTAAATCATACCAATATATCTTTTAGGTGGGTTATGTTTATGTCTCGTGTTATGACTTCTAATAGAATGAATTGCAATGTCTTTATGTTTTTACTAGTGATATTTTATGTGACGCTGCATCCATTGTTGTAGGTATTGGATAGCGAGACAAATGTTGTATATTTCATTCAAGTTTCATAGATGGAGATACGTTTGTATATCAAGACAATGGAACTGGATTCCAATAGAGCAAGATGATGATGATGGAGCACATTCTCATATCATACTATTTGATGTCTTGAAAACCAAAAAATGCTTTAGATCCTTGACAATGGAAGAAAATTGGACATTATTTGATGTAAGACAACAATTGGAGTTGGAAGATGTCAATGATTTTAAGTTTTTTCACAATGGGAAAAAGGTAGTAACTTATGTTACAACAACATATTACTTTTCATTGATATTTATTTTATGTTACTTAAATATATTTAGCTTTTATATAAGTTTTCTTACTTCTTACATTGTGCTTCATAGGTGGGAAAGAGGCGAGAGAGTCTTATTTGCTGCAAGGATTGTGTCTTACCATCTAAGCTGGAGATTGAAGAGTGTTAGTACATTGAAGAGATTGCAAGTGCCCATTATCTACCTTGCAAGTTGATAATGACAACTATTCATTCATAGTACTTGGTTTCCAAGTTAACTATGATACTTGCAACATGATTTTTTTGTTTTCCATGAGGAATATGAGTATGATGGTGAACTATGTGGAGATTAATCATGATATAGAACTATAATATGGGATACATTTAAGATCGATTAGGTTGCTTAGCAATGGCACAAACCACTCATGATCGAATGTACTTGTTGACGTCAATTTTAAGTGAAGGCCAAAAGAAATACTTTTGGAGAATAGCAAGGGTCTTTGCTACTCCAAAGTGTCCTACATTCTTACTGTAGTGCACATATCAAATGAGTTCTTGTCGATGCTCACATGTCGATACACAAAGCTGTCGAAGCTTGTATAACAAGGTGTCTTTCAGGAAATAGTCGGAGGTCGACGACTTGTCAGTCTGAAGTTGTCGATAGACTAATGAAAATTTGTTTCCATCTTGATAAAATTGAGGCCAAGAGGTGGTGTCATAACCCTGCATACTCATCACTCTAAGAAGGAGAGTAATGGGTGGTCGAATTAGCCAATCAGTGGTGGTATTGGATTTACCTTTCCGATACTTAAATACCAATTGAAATTGTTGCAGATAATTAATCCACTTGAGTTGTCGAGTTGTTTGTAACTTCTACTGGGACGAGGGGAACTATAAAGGCTTGTGGTCAGTGAGAATGATCGTCTCCTTGCAAATGATATAATGTCTCCATTGTTTAAGAGCTTGAACAATGGTGTACAGTTCTTTTTCATACATTGACTATCTTCTAACAATGTCATTAAAAGTTTCAGAATGAAAGCCGACTGGGTTACCATACTAAGTGATCACTGCACCCAAGGCATAGTCTAATGCATCTATCTCAATCTCAAAGGGCTGATGCAAATCAGGTAACACAAGTACTGGTGCAGTACAAATCTTGTGTTTGAGCTTCTCGAAAGCTTCTTGTTGTGTCGATATCCATTTGAAGACAATTTTCCCATTTCCCTTGGTCAACTGATTCAAAGGACAGGCTATGTGACTGAAGCCAAGTATGAATCCTCGATAAAAATTCGCCATGCCAAGAAAAATTCTTAGTTCATGAATTCTTTGAGGAATGGGCCAATATTTGAGGATTTTCACTTTTTCTGGATCGACGTGAATGCCTACAGAGTCAATTACATACCCCAAATATTTGATGATGTTCATCACAAAGGAACATTTGTCCATGTTCAAATAGATTCGATGTTGTTGGAGAGTGTTGAGGACTTGTCGAAGTTGTACGGCATGTTCTTCACATGATCGACTGAAAATCAATATATCGTCGAGGTAGACAATGACCCATTTGCCGATGAAAGTTCGAAGAATGTTATCCATATACCGCATGAAGGTTGTAGTGTTAGGCAAGAATTGGTGCAGATACCATCTCATTAACTGTTGCTAGCTATTGTTGAGGGTGTGGTTTCTATTGGCATCCCTTCTCCATTGCAGATACCATCACATTAACTGTTGCTAGCTATTGCTGAGGGTGTGGTTTCTATTGGAAACCCTTCTCCATTGTAGATACCATCACATTAACTGTTGCTAGATATTGCTGAGGGTGTGGTTTCTATTGGCAGCCCTTCTCCATTGTAAATAGGGCGCATTATTCCTGGTATGAGTAGCAATCTCCTCCCATCAGCTGCTACATATTACTTGTCTAATAATGTGTGCCCTAGCAGGCAGAAAAGGCCACGATTGTCTATTGTTGGAGGCGAATATTCATGTGACAGATTTGGGATCATGGTAAAGGGCGTTTTAGTGGAATCAAAGAGGAAGCAGCGAGACTATTGGAATGTTAGACAGGAGCTGGTGCAGAGGTAGATGTTGCCATTTCTGTCATACTTTGACTAGCTTTTCAGAAGATGAGCATATAGAAGAGAAGTAGCTGAGAATAGATAAGAGACCGATTATAGCTGAGAATAGAGACCGATTGAAGTGGGTAGGAACGCCATTGATAGATCGCTTGATCCCAACTACGACCCTGATAGAAGCTCAGGCATTCTCGCCTACCAAGCCCTTCCAGATCAAGAACCCTCTTCAATTTCAGCTTCAATTTCCATGGCCACCACCAAGACTTAAAGAAAAATGAATTCAGAAGAAAGATATCGCTTACCATTGCATTGATCCTTTTATTTTATGAAGAGCTTTCGATAAGTGTATTGACCCATGGTTCTACGGTTATGTTCACCATTTTTTTTTCCATATGGTAACGTGTAATGCCCAGCAATGAAGTTTTTTTTTTCTCTCATATGGTAATGTGTAATGCCCAGCAATGAAGTTTTTTTCTTTCTCATATGGCAACGTGTAATGCCCAGCAATGAAATCATTCGATGATGATTTGGCATATGGGAACTGTTTTAATTGATAATCATAGTGGAATGTGAATCGATTAGACATGTGAAGAAAAGGCAGAGGGAGCAGGACAGATAAAATAGTGGTATGAATGAATACAAAATAAAAGGAGGTACGCCCAGGATCAAAAGGTGTGTGGAAGCTAAGATGAAAAGCGGTGGAACAGTATTGTTATGAGTGAAAAGAAGACACCAGTCACTGAAGATGATATGTGGAGCAGCGTAGACCTGAGGAAATGGGCAAGAAAGCTGAACAAAGGAACAATAGAGTGATGCTGAGAATATGAACAGAATAGCAGAACAGAGGAACAGAAGAGAGTGCTGAACAAGTTGAAGAGAGCAGAGTGTTGTGGTAAGCAGAGATACATTTTTACAATTGTACTTTGATTCATTTGTAAAGTCTAGCAATTAAAGATGGTAGGGAGGTACTAGGGGAGACCTTATGTCTCTGTCTGCAAGTGGGTGCTTGTAAAAGTTGAGGGTTGGTGCCTTTCACCCAGTTGGTGCTGAGTTAAACTGGAATTTGGTGCTTCCACCCAGTTGGTGCTGGGTTACAGTGAGATTTGGTGCTCTCAGCAAGTTGGTGCTTGCATTCAGAGGTTGCAACCTCATTGAGTTGGTGCTCAACTAAGAAGAGATGTACAGCTGATAAGCCATTGACATCCTAAGAAGAAGAGTTTTTTCCCTTAAGGGTTTCCTCGTGAAAAAGATGTGTCTCCTACATGTGTTTGAATGATGTGCTGCATGTCATATGTTTATTTATTTGATTCTGAATGAATGTCACATAATTTCAATGACTCATAGTTAAAAGAATCAAACGGTTTAAAATTTTTATTTAACTGATTCACCCCCCCCCTCTCTCTGTTAAATACCTGTAACAATTGGTATCAGAGCCGGTTCCTTTAGTATAAGGTAGATCCTGAAAGTTAATTATGGCCAGTCAAGATGGCTCAACAAACAAAGCACCCGTGTTTGATGGCACAAATTTTGCTTTCTGGAAGGATAGGATGAGAACTTTCATAATGTCTCTAGGGGCAGAAGTCTGGCAGATTGTAGAAACAAGATATAAGAAACCTCTCCTGGTTGAATCTAAAGATGAAAAATCAGCCTTCACTTTTAATGCAAAAGCTATGAATGCCATTCTTAGTGGGCTAACTGAATCAGAATTTGTAAAGGTTATGCATCTTCAAACTGCAAAAGGCATGTGGGACAAACTTGTAAATAGCTATGAGGGAAATGACAAAGTGAAAAGTGCCAAGATGCAAACTCTTAGGCTAAAATTTGAACAGTTAAAGATGAATGAGGATGAAAATGTCAGTAAGTTCTTTCTGAGAGTAGATGAACTAATCAATGCTATGAGAGCTCTTGGTGAAGTCATAGATGATGATACCCTTCTTGTTCATAAAGTATTAAGATCATTGCCTGATAAATTCAATCCGAAAGTGTCAGCAATAGAAGAGATGGGTGACCTCAAAACATTGACTATGGATCAGTTGTTAGGAACTCTGACTGCTTATGAGATGAGGATTAGTAAAGACCAAAACTCATCCAGAGAAGCCTCCTTTAAAGCCGAAAAGAGTACTGAGTCAGACATGGATGAAATAGAAGCAAAATTTGTGAGAAGACTGAAAACGGGGTCAGGGAGATACAAAGGTAAATTGCCTTTCAAATGCTTTAACTATGGTAAAGTAGGGCATTTTGCTGCTAAGTGTCCACATAAGAAAAAAGAACAGTACTCTGCTGATGAAGAGAGATTTCCCAAGAAAAAATATAATAAAGAAAACAAGTTCAAATATAAGAAGAAAGGCCTTTGTGTGAATGATGATGAATCTTCAGGAACATCTGATACTGAATCTTCTCATGAAGATGAAGAAAATAACTTCATGCTAATGGCCATAGAAGACCTCGAACAGAACTGTGCAGAGTATGAAATCAATGATGAAGATGTCATTGTAGATATGGAAGGAGAGCTGATGAGTGCTCTGGAATAAATTGACAAATTGAGATTAAAGAAACGAAAACAAAAACAATTATTAATCCAGTATGAAACCAATAGAAAAGATATCTCTGTAATAAAGCTGGAACTCGAAGAAGAAAAGAAGATTGAAGAGTATTTAAGACATCAGTTAGCTGATAGTAAAGCCAGAGTTGAACATTTAGTAAAAGAGGTTCTAACTGTTAAGAAAGAACTGGAAAAATATCAAGCTCTGCATCATCAGAATATTTCCAGCATCAAAGCCTCAGAGGAACTAAACAATATGTTGAACAGACAAAGAGCTCCACACAATAAATTTGGCTTAGGGTATGATCAAGGGGGGAGCAGTAGTGGTTCAGAAAGAAAAGAGTCATCAAATGTGATCAAATTTCAAGGCAGCAAGCAAACTGAAATTCCCAGCATAGCAAAGACTGAAACATGTAAAGAAAATAATGGAGATGAATCAAAGAATACTAAACAGCAAGAGAATACGGGTTTAAAAGGCAAGTCCACACCGTTAGGAACTCATGGTAAAGAGTCACGTAACAGAAGAATGTACGCTGATCAGAAATTTGGTTATGAGTGTCACAACTCAGTGAATTATCCTTTTAGAAATCAACCACGAACCAGGTTTGGCACAGTCTTTAATGGTTATTGCTTCCATTGTTTTAACTTTGGGCATAGAGCTGCCAGTTGTGTTTTTAATTTCAGAAATGTACAAAGAAGAATTCCAAACTACACTTAGAGAACGCATCTATTTGCAAATAAACATATGGGTCGTATCCCTCCACCAGCTGTTAAAAGAAGAACGCCAAACAGAAATGCTAATCCATTTGATCTTCTATACCACGAGCCAAAATGCTATATATGTCACAACTTTGGGCACAAAGCTACAGACTGCTACTTGAAAGAGAACAAAACAGATCGAAACATGAAACACACAGCTGTACAAAACGTATGGAGAAAGAAAGAGAAATCTCATTGCAATCTTGTGCTTTCTGTTCAGAAACAAAGGAGTCATTGGTACATCGACAGTGGTTGTTCGAAACACATGTCAGGAGACAAGGAGAAGTTTATTACCTTATCAGAACATAAGGCAGGTAAAGTAACATTTGGTAATGACGCTCCAGGAAAAGTCAGAGGAAAAGGAGTTGTGAGTTTCAGCAATGGTAAAGGGAAAGCTCAAGACGTTCTCTTTGTAGATGGGCTGAAACATAACCTTCTCAATGTGAGCCAAATGTGTGACAAAGGATGTGAAGTCTTGTTGACTAATAAAGACTGTAAAATCAGAAATGTTTCCTTAGGAAAGCTAGTTGCCAAAGGGGTAAGAACAGAGAATAATGTTTATGTTTTAAAAGAAGAAAAAGAATAGTGCTATCTAAGCAAATACGATGAAAGCTGGCTATGGCATAGGAGATTGGGACATTTGCATTTTGATCACCTGATAAAGCTCAAAAACAGAAACGCAGTAAGGGATCTTCCAGCAATATCTAGACCTCGAGATGATGTTTGTAAGCCTTGTCAAATGGGAAAGCTAACTAGGGCTCAGTTCAAAACGAAGAATGTTTCTTCTACTAGTAAGCCCCTTCAACTTGTTCACCTAGATTTATGTGGCCCATCGAGAAAAGAAGGAACAGGTAAAGAAAATTATTTTATGTTGGTAATTGATGACTATTCCAGAATGATTTGGGTTGCTTTTCTTAAGGAAAAGTCTGAAGCGTTTGCCAAGTTTAAAATCTTCAAAGCACTAACTGAAAATCAGACTTGGAGAAAAGTTAAAGCAATCAGATCTGACAGAGGAGGAGAGTTCACCTCGAAAGAGTTCAAGGACTTTTGTGATGAGCATGGAATTAAGAAAGAATACACAATAGCAGGAACTCCTCAGCAGAATGGAGTGGTGGAAAGGCACAACAGAACAGTTCAGCAAATGGCTAGATCAATGATGAAGGAAAAGAGCATCTCTCAAGGTTTCTGGGTGGAAGTTATTCATACAGCTGTGCACATCCTTAATAAAGCTCATTTGAGGCCAAACAGTGATAAGACACCATATTATTTATGGTTTGGTAGGCCTGCAACCATTAAACATTTCAGAGTCTTTGGGAGTAAATTCTATATCAAGAATAATGATGAAAATCTGGGCAAGTATGATGACAGAGCTGATGAAGTGACCTTTCTAGGATATGCTGTAGAAAGCAAAGGCTATAGGTGCTATAACAAGAGGTTGCACAAAATGGTTGATTGCATAGATGTGAAAGTTGATGAAGACTGCCACGGAAATATCAGTAAAAGTAATGATGATGATTCATGCTTGGAAGATATAAATGAAGAAACAGAAGAACAGGTCCAAGAATCCCAAAAAGAAGAATCTGATTTATCAGAGTATGAAGAAACTGAATCTGAACAACCCGCTGTACACTCCTCTTCTAGAATGACTAGAAAGAATCACCCTGAAAGCCAAATCATTGGTGATGGGAGTAAAGGGGTTCAGACTAGAAGGAAGATTTTGCTGGAATCTGAACAATCTCATATTGCCTTTCTCTCTACAATTGAGCCCCAAAGTTTTAATGAAGCCAGCAAAGACAAGGATTGGATAACAGCTATGAATGAAGAATTGGACCAGATTGAAAGGAATGATACATGGGAGCTGGTTCCTAGACCAGCAGACAAGAATGTCATTGGAACTAAATGGGTCTTTAAGAACAAATCAAATGAACAAGGAAAGGTTGTAAGAAATAAGGCCAGATTGGTTTGTAAAGGATATGCTCAGGTGGAAGGGCAAGACTTTGATGAAACATTTGCTCCAGTGGCAAGAATGGAGGCTATAAGGATGGTTCTAGCCTATGCATGTCACAAAAGATTCAAAGTATACCAGATGGATGTCAAATCAGCATTTTTGAATGGAAATCTTGAAGAGGAAGTATACATGGAGCAGCCTGAAGGTTTTTCTCTCACAGATAAACCTAATTATGTATGCAAGCTAAAAAAGGCCTTGTATGGCTTGAAACAAGCACCGAGAGCATGGTATGCTAGACTGGACAAATACTTGCAAGAGATTCAAAAAGGGCTTAGTGGACAACAATCTGTATATCAAATATGAAGGTGATGATTTGCTGGTTGTATTATTTTATGTTGATGATATAATATTTGGCTGTACTAACAATTCTTTTGTTGAATGGTTTGCTAACTCAATGCAATCTGAGTTTGAGATGTCAATGATTGGAGAGCTGTCTTATTTCCTTGGACTCCAAATCAGTCAGAAGCCTGAAGGATTATTCATTTCTCAAGAGAAATATTTGAAAGAAATGTTAAAGAAGTTTCAAATGGAAGACTCTACTCTTGTGAGCACACCCATGGTGAGTGGCTGCAAGCTAAGCAAAGAAGATACATCACCAGAGGTAGATCAAAAAATGTACAGATCAATGATTGGTAGCCTGCTATATATCACTGCATCCAGACCTAATATTATGCATGTTGTAGGAATGGTAGGAAGGTTTCAAGCTGCACCCAAACAAAGTCATTTTCTAGCTGTGAAACGCATATTCAAATATCTGAAAGGTACCCTGTCCTATGGCTTGTGGTATCCCATGAATCAGAATATTCAACTCACATCTTATTCAGATGCAGATTGGGATAACTGTGCTGATGAAAGAAAAAGTACCAGTGGCGGAGCATTCTTCTTGGGAGATTCCTTGGTGGCTTGGCTAAGTAAAAAGCAGAGTTCCATATCCTTATCCACTACAGAAGCAGAGTACATTGCTGCTGCCACCTGCTGTACACAAATATTATGGATGGTGCAATCTCTTGCTGATCTAGAAGTAAAGTATGATGAGCCTATTCCCATTCATTGTGACAATACCAGTGCAATAAGTGTTTCCAAGAATCCTATACTCCATTCTAAAACGAAACACATTCCAATAAAGTACCATTTCTTGAGAGAACAAGTGGCTAATCAAGCTGTGCAGCTGAATTATATCCCTTCTAAAGAACAAATAGCTGACATTTTCACTAAGCCTCTACCTACAGCTCAGTTTGAATATCTCAGACAAAAGCTGGGTGTTCAGTCAATGTCTCAATGATCTATGCATTGTGTAAGGGGGAGCCTGTTTTCATTATCTTTTTGTCTCATATATGCATCTTGTTAGGGGGAGTTTTTTTTTGTAATCAGATGTGCTGTAAATGCTCAGTTTTTTCTTTGTCATGGATGTCAAAAGGGGGAGAAAAGCTATTCAAAGTTTTCCATCAATGTCAAAGGGGGAGTTTGTTAGACAAGAATTGGTGCAGATACCATCTCATTAACTGTTGCTAGCTATTGCTGAGGGTGTGGTTTCTATTGGCAGCCCTTCTCCATTGCAGATACCATCACATTAACTGTTGCTAGCTATTGCTGAGGGTGTGGTTTCTATTGGCAGCCCTTCTCCATTGCAGATGCCATCACATTAACTGTTGCTAGCTATTGCTGAGGGTGTGGTTTCTATTGGCAGCCCTTCTCCATTGTAAATAGGGCGCATTATTCCTGGTATGAGTAGCAATCTCCTCCCATCAGCTGCTACATATTACTTGTCTAATAATGTGTGCCCTAGCAGGCAGAAAAGGCCACGATTGTCTATTGTTGGAGGGGCATATTCATGTGACAGATTTGGGATCATGGTAAAGGGCATTTTAGTGGAATAAAAGAGGAAGCAGCGAGACTATTGGAATGTTAGATAAGAGCTGGTGCAGAGGTAGATGTTGCCATTTCTGTCATACTTTGACTAGCTTTTCAGAAGATGAGCATACAGAAGAGAAGTAGTTGAGAATATATAAGAGACCGATTATAGCTGAGAATAGAGACCGATTGAAGCGGGTAGGAACTCCATTGATAGATCGCTTGATCCCAACTACGACCCTGACAGAAGCTCAGGCATTCTCTCCTACCAAGCCCTTCCAGATCAAGAACCCTCTTCAATTTTAGCTTCAATTTCCACGGCCACCACCAAGACTTAAAGAAAAATGAATTCAGAAGAAAGATATCGCTTACCATTGCATTGATCCTTTTATTTTATGAAGAGTTTTCGATAAATGTATTGACCCATGGTTCTACGGTTATGTTCACCGTTTTTTTTCCATATGGTAATGTGTAATGCCCAGCAATGAAGTTTTTTTTTTCTCTCATATGGTAACGTGTAATGCCCAGCAATGAAGTTTTTTTTTTCTCATATGGCAATGTGTAATGCCCAGCAATGAAATCATTCGATGATGATTTGGCATATGGGAACTGTTTTAATTGATAATCATAGTGGAATGTGAATCGATTAGATGTGTGAAGAAAAGGCAGAGGGAGCAGGACAGATAAAACGGTGGTATGAATGAATACAAATAAAAGGAGGTACGCCCAGGATCAAAAGGTGTGTGGAAGCTAAGATGAAAAGCGGTGGAACAGTATTGTTATGAGTGAAAAGAAGACACCAGTCACTGAAGATGATATGTGGAGCAGCGTAGACCTGAGGAAATGGGAAAGAAAGATGAACAAAGGAACAATAGAGTGATGCTGAGAATATGAACAGAATAGAAGAACAGAGGAACAGAAGAGAGTGCTGAACAAGTTGAAGAGAGCAGAGTGTTGTGGTAAGCAGAGATACATTTGTACAATTGTACTTTGATTCATTTGTAAAGTCTAGCAATTAAGGATGGTAGGGAGGTACTAGGGGAGACCTTATGTCTCTGTCTGCAAGTGGGTGCTTGTAAAAGTTGAGGGTTGGTGCCTTTCACCCAGTTGGTGCTGAGTTAAACTGGAAGTTGGTGCTTCCACCCAGTTGGTGCTGGGTTACAGTGAGATTTGGTGCTCTCAGCAAGTTGGTGCTTGCATTCGGAGGTTGCAGCCTCGTTGAGTTGGTGCTCAACTAAGAAGAGATGTACAGCTGATAAGCCATTGACATCCTAAGAAGAAGAGGTTTTTCCCTTAAGGGTTTCCTCGTGAAAAAGATGTGTCTCCTACATGTGTTTGAATGATGTGTTGCATGTCATATGTTTATTTATTTGATTCTGAATGAATGTCACATAATTTCAATGACTCATAGTTAAAAGAATCAAACGGTTTAAAATTTTTATTTAACTGATTCACCCCCCCCCTCTCTCTCTGTTAAATACCTGTAACATGTAGGTGCATTGGTTAATCCAAAAGGCATGACTAACCATTCAAACAATTCTTCCTTGGTCTTGAAAACAGTTTTCCATACATCTACTGGCTCGATTGGAATCTGATGATATCCCGTCTTGAGGTCGAGCTTAGTAAATAATTTAGCACCTTTCAGACAGTCGATGAGATCATCTATCCGCGGCAGAGGGTATCTATTCTTTCTCGAAATTTTGTTGAGAGCCCGATAGTTGATGCACAAGCGCCAAGTCCCATCTTTCTTTGGAACAAGGATGACTAGACTTCCACAAGGAGAGGAGATAGGTTGAATATGACCTTTGTTGATCAAATCTTGAATTTGTCTATGAATCTCTTCATTTTCGATAATGTATCTTCTGTAAACAGATGTGTTAGGTAAATCTTCCTGGCTCTTGGAATAGGTACTCCGTCTGGCTCTTGGAATAGGTTTCGGTAATCATCAAGAATATTGTCTATTTGCAGCTTCTGTCGGGAGATGCACTGGTCCATGAGCCGACTGGTTGCTACAGTCTTCCTGGAGTGTTGCAGCTTAATAAGGATCAATGTGGACTTCTAAGCATGGTTGATGAACTTCTTCGTCTATTTAGAAGATATCATTGCAACCGTTGGTGTAGGTCATCACTCTGGTATGTTGTTCCATTGGTTCTGAATTCTGACAATCACCTTCTGAGGGCATGACTGGTAACTTTCATGTCAATCCCATAGGTAAGGTTTCCCAAGCAAGGCATCATCTATGGAGAGTGGTGCCACGTTGCATTGTACTTCATATTCAAAAGGCTTAACGAAGTAGGTGAGTTTGCATTGTTGAGTGATCCTTAGTTACTGTCCATCCTCCATCCAATCGATATTATAAGGATGAGGATGTGGAGTGGTAACAAGACCTAGTTTCTTCATGAGATCTTCAAAAACAAAGTTCTTCTGGCTACCAATATCCACAATCAGATGCAATATATTTTCTTGAACCCATATTTGTGTATGGAATAGGAGTTCTCATTCCTCCTCGTCGACGATAGTCGAGGCTGCTAGACTAGTCGATTTTGATGTCAAAAGGGTCATTGCTCATGGGTCAGATTCTACAAGAGTTTTGTCAAACAAGTCGGATTTCAACACTTTTTCCAAAAATGTCTTCCGAGCTTTGCATTCAGACGTATCATTCCATGATGAATTATGGTAATCACACCATTTCTCGATAGGAGGTTGTTTTCTACGTTCCCTTTTGTCTTTCTGACAATTATTTTTGCCATTATCTTGCTTTCCTGAAGTTGGCTGAGAAGATCTTGACTTGTCGAAGTCGGCTGGTGCCTTCTTGTCAGGTGGTCATCCTGTTAGCTTAGTCGCGAAGCACGATTTTCCTTTTTGTTTGGATTCAAGCTTACTGGCATAGTGGGATGAATCCGCAAGCATATTGACAGTCGAAAACTCCATCTCCTGCTGAATGTACGGGGACAATCTGCTGACTTACTTCAGAAAAATCAATTTCTTTTCTTCTTGAACGCCATGTCTAGCCATTAGTTGATAGAAATCTTTGGTGTAACTATGTACGAACTGGTCTTTCGATTTCCTTAGTTGATGCCACTTCTTAAACTACTCTTCAACGTACTTAGGTGGATAAAAATCCTTTCGGACATATTCGAAAAATTTCTCTCATGTCTATGGGGTCTCCACTTTTCTCCATCTTTGTCAATAGGTTCTCCCACCAGCTGCACAGATGTTGACATATTTAAGGATGCAATGGTGATCTTTTCAGTTTCTGAAAGTTGATTCACAGATTAGTAGGATTCCAATTGTTGCACCCAATTGTCGATAGATTCCGCGTCAATCTTTCCTTCTAGATTCGGTATGTCCAAATTCATTTGCGCCTTGAATGGATTGATTTTGTCGAAGTTAGATGTTGTCGAAAATCCTCCCGATGTCATAGCAAATCGAGTGAGAATCTCATTGAACTAGGAAAACATTTCAATTCGTTGTCGAGCCAGCACTTTCCCTATGAGTTTCTCTTTCTCGTCAATTGCATGTCTATTGTCTATTTCGTCTGCCATCTTTGAAGGTATTGTCTGCTTGAATTGCTGAGTTTGCGAGCATGTTTGAACATGCATAAGTCAGGTAACTTCAATGAAAGATCTAAATAAATATCTGATTGAAAACAAGCTCTGATACCAATGATCCGTATGCATCCAGGTGCACGATGGGGACAATAGTTCGAATGAATGAATCAGTACTGTTATGGCGGAAGCATAATAATAAGCAAATCAGGAAATACACTACACACATAAACATACACACACAGACAATATGCAGGAATGTGAACTCTATTGCTTCTTGATTCTTCTCCGCTTGTATATTACAATATTTTACATGCTTAAATAGAGTGTTGCGAACGCTTGGGTTGTCTTCCCGTTACATTCAGTTATAAGATAAGTTAGAACGGTTTCAAAAATTCAACCGTTAAAATCGACTGGAAGACAAAGAGATAACCTGTCGTAGTTCATCAGTCACAAATGTCGATGATGCATGTCGAAGTCGATGCTTGTCAAAGTTGGCGAAGTGGTTGTAGTCGTTGAGCTTATCGAAGTCGCTGAACTTGTCGATGTCGATGTTGGAATCTGAAAATAATTCCAATTGCTGGGTGTATCACTGCAGGAATATGCAACATTATCCCCTCTCTTCTTTATTTTCCTCTTCTTCACTGTAATGAAAGTAGACATATTCCTCTCATAGACAAAGTTAGTAGGATCAGGGATGAGATCGATGGGCCCACCTTGATGTTTATTGTGGTTATAAATGAGATTTATATTAAATTGAAGCTAGGACCAATCCCATTTTCCACTGATGTTTGAGGAAATTTTGTATCATGTCCCTATTGTTAATGAGATTTTTCTTAAATTAAAGCTAGGAACGAGGCAATTTGCCACTGGTGTTTGATGAAACTCTGTCTTAGGTAGGTTGTTGATTTTCTTTCTATAGATAAATGTTATTTATTTCTTTGTTTGAATCTATGGATCTACAATTCCCATTCCCACATGATTTTCTCCTCTTCTTTCAAAGAAATGAGTTATGATTAATGCACCCCTATTTTTTTGTTTCATTTAATTTGTATTGCCGCAAGATATTTTTTCTCCTCCTGAATCAAAATAACATTCAAAATCCCACACCATCAGTTAGAAATGACCTTATGAACCACATGCTTTAGTTTTAAATCTAGTAAATAAAAACATATTTGAATATATAGGAGAGATAGGATGAAAAACTAAGGAACTATGCCTTATTAGAGCCTAAGGTTATGCAGGTTCATCATACCTTTGGATCTTCTAGAGATATCTAGATGATAGATAACACTCGACTAGCAAAGTTGTTGACTGGTGGATCGAATGAGATATTTGATGTAATGTCCCTTTTTCAAATTATTATGAAAATGCCCAATTTTCCAATATTTCCCCAATTTCGACCTTGGACTAGTTTTGATGCCTCAGTCCCAATTTTGCCCCAAATGGTCCCAAATATTCCAGTAAGGTTTATGACTGATATTAGGACTTAAATAGGATTTTCAGGGATGATATATGGCCACCAAAATACCTCTACAAACTCTCTTAACAATCTGGTCCAAGCATGCAATTATACTAGTAATTTGGGGTTCAAATCCCCCTAGGGTAAGTACTGAAATTGGCTTCCCAATGATTCCAAAGTCCCTCGAATTTCTGTTCATAGGTATGGGATGTATTAAGGATGTTAATAATGTTACCAATGTACCATTAATTGATTATTATGTCTGTTCCAACCCTCTCCCATTCAGCTGCAAAAATACCCAATTCGACCCTTGGGGAAATGGCACTATTTGTTCTCCCAATGCAATTAAACTGAGTAAAAATACTTCAAATGCTCAAGTACAGTACATTAAAATTGTAAAATACATCCATTGTATTCTATTAATAACAAATGTATCATAGAATCATCCATTCATTCGAAATCATGAGCATTATAATGATATACATCAATGTAGTGGGGAAATGGACATTGTTTGTTCATTAATCAACATTTTTGCATACAACCAATGGGTATTTCGACCTGAGACTTTCTGAATATTAATAACAGAGGATATGAATCTATTAAAATCAGAAATATATAATGAGAATCTCTCCCAAGAAGCACAAGAGCTCACCAAAAACGCCCTCCCCCAAGGAGCATGAATATGCCTTCAAAACTGGAAATGGTGGAGAGAAAGTGCTGCACTAAACCAAACCATGAAAATTCCTGTAGCTTCTACTAAAAATACAAACTCCATTAAAGAACCATGAAAGACCTGAGTGGCCTCTTCAAACACCAACTTGGATGGGAATCTTTCACCCTCGAAATTGGCTAAGGCAAGAAACTAGTCATCCACTAGCTCTCTCTTCACAAATGCATTTTTTCTCAAATCATCAAAATCCATTCTCATAATTGATTTCTTCATTTTATAACCAAAATTAGCCTTCTAAGGGTCAAAATCATCTCCATAGCTTCAAGAGATTTCCACTTAGAAAATATTCCCCATTTGCCACTTGTCTCCTAGTTCCAACCTTCCATCTTCTCCCAAATTCGAGTTTGAGTCTCTTTGGCGTCTCCAACCCCCATGAGTGCCTTCCTTGAGCCTATTTTTGGGGATGACATGTCATAATGGTCAGATGTCAGAGGTCAGGTCTGCAATTTGTCATAGTTTTCATAGATGCTCCATCATTGGTGTCATAGGGGCTAGGGAATCTAGCCCAAGTGTCCACAAGCTTCCAATTTGACTCTTTATCTTCCATGGAGGTTACCAATCCATCCCAATTCGACCGAAGATTCTCAATTCCATGTGTTATGACTTACCAACTCACCCAAGAGTGTTCACCTTCTCATAAATTCGAATTGGCAGGAGAGAGATGCCATGTGTCGTTGAGAAATCAAGCTAGTGTGGGTCCCACATCCTCCATATGTCTTCAAAACCACTTGCCACCTAGAATTTCTCTTGAATTTATTTATTCAACCTATTTATTAAATAATTGACCCTTATAATGTCTAAACATCATTTATTAGCTTCCATATTACAATTCCACATGTGCCCATCCAACCTAGGAAACTAGTAGGAATGATGGGATTGTCTTACTATGCAATTATTTGAATGGGGACATTACATTCGAAGGCTTCACTAGTGGTCAACGAGGTTGTGGTTGGCTCGACTACAAAAAATGAATAAAATATGGGATGTTGCGGATTTCATGGGAACTGTTAGAAGCAACAACTCCTTTTTTTGGGCCAACTATTTCTCACTTAATGGGAGTTTGTTGGATCTAGATACTATAAAAGAATGACAATGTGGGTTTTGTTTATTGCTTGATATTGTCAAATAGTGTAATGAAGAATGCATTGTGACGTTCTAATCACAATGCACTGTGCTTAAGTGCTGTAATAGTGTCTTTAGACACCACTTCTCTTCTTGGAATACAATTCCTTTCTGCTATTTTCTTTTATGTTTTATGGTTCAAGGTGAACAGGTTCTCCAACATGGTATCAGAGCTATTGATTTTGACCTAGCCCATTGTCTATGAATTGTTCCAAGCCAAATCTAGGTTTAATTGACTCCGAGATGAATATTTGTCAAATGATACCTTTTATTTGAACTTAGATCATATATGTTTAATAAAAAGGATGACTTCCAAGATAGAACCCACTTTTTTAAATGGACACAATTATGTAATTCGAGTGCCACATATGAAGAATTTATTGAAGACCAAATGAATGTTCCAGTATACAAAGGTCCCTATTCTAGATCCGATGAATGACCAAGATAAGTTTTTCATCAATGGAAAGAAGGATGAGGCTGTTGGGGTCATCACGACCTACATTTTTAGGGAGATTTACTTTCATACAAGTGGTTATTGACTGTACTCATGTTGTTTGGAGTAAGATGAAGTCATTTTTCAACAAGGTCAATGTGAGTAAAGTAATGGAAATAGAGAAAGTGTCTGGATCTATCTTGAACCCATTTCCTTTGATAGGATTCAGGACTATTGATCTCGCATCAAGGATCTATAGTTCAAATTGGGTGAATGTAGTACGGATTTTCCGAAGAAGGATGGACAACTCACTAAAATGGTCCTAGTGAATTTGAGGATTCCTTATAAATTATTATGCTCCTCCTTTCACTCCAATTGGATGTCGCAAAAAAAAATATGTTAAGGACTTTACCTTTGATATCTTTTGTGATTTTTTAATTAAAGACCAACAAAAGTTTCTTGAAGAAGGGAAGCTTGGTACTAAACACTAGGCTTGCTAAAGGGAAAGGTCAAGGAAAATTACAAAGAACATGGTTGACCTAATCATCAAACATAATGTATCGACCAACTTACGAAAAAAAATACCGAAGAGTTGTCATCGATGAAGAAGTATCAAAAGAAGAAAACCTATCATTATTGTAGAAAAGTCAGACAGTCAAGAAAACATGCTGGAAGAAGATGAAGAACTTGGAGGAAAAGGTCAAGAACATTTAGGATAGTGTGTCTGGTCAGTTGATTAACAAACCTACTAAAAGTTTTACCTTCGTTGTTAGCACTTCCAAGGAATTACATGCCCATACCACTCAAACATAAGTGATAGTTGATTTTGTTGTACTCATCATATGGCTAAGGATGTTTCTCTGTTTTGATCCTTAAATGGAGCTCCATAATAGAATAGTTATGTCATTGATTATTATTCTCTCATAGTTGTTCGAAGTGGTGATTTTAAATGCCAGCATGGTCGAATATCCAATTCCTATCATGTGCCTAGCTTGAGTGTAAATTTGTGTGAAGAACCTGCAATAATTAATTGATGAAAACACACGAAATAGCAGAAATAACAGAACTCAGAATCACTTTTATATTGATCACAAGCTACTTCATGGGGGCAACCTCCTTTGAGCAAGCTCAATACAAATAAATTCATGGTGGCTTCATAGGCCTCAACACACACTTATATACTAATTCTAGGCACCAATACTATGGGTCAAAACCATGGGCCAATACAAACTATGGATCAACAATACTACGGGTGACTTACAAAGCATATGTGCCAAACAACAATAACACAAACTATGGATCAAAAAATACTACGGGACGACTTACAAAGCATATGCGTCCAACAACAATATACTAACAAAGTAAAGACATGGGTTCCTAACATCCCCTCCCACTTAGAAAAAGCTTTGTCCTCAAAGCTTTAGATGTGGGAATTGTTGTTGAATTTGAAGGAGTGGTTCCCATGTAGCATCCTTTGGTTGCATGCCGTGCCACTGGATTAAGAACTCTGTGATAAAGCGAGAGCAAAGCTGACGAGTGCACTTATTGAGGATGGCCTCCAGCTCCAAAAGGATGGATCCTTCATTATCCAGTTCGGGTAAAATAGTTTGTCCTCTGATGTTGGTGCCAAGAAATTTCTTCAGACAAGAGACATCAAAATACTGGATGAATGCGGGAAGAAGGAGGAAGTTCCAATTTATAAGCAACGGACCCAATCTTCTGAAGAATCCGATATGGCCCATAGAACTTTGGAGAGAGCTTATGATGCCCTCTGAGCTTCAGGGAGGTTGCTTGTACGCCTGGAGACGAAGAAAAACCATATCACCTGCTTGAAAAGTGCACCCAGAACGGTGCTGATCGGCTTGTTGCTTCATGAAATTTCTTGCCATGTGAAGATTGTCCCGCAAAATGCAAAGAATCTGATCGCGATTTCGAAGGACTGTGTCAACTGCCTAAACTGGTGAACTGTTGGGGGTGTATGGAAGAAGAACTGGCGGTGCCTGACCATAGATTGATTCATAGGGGGTCATTTTAGAGGCAGTGTGGTAAGAGGTATTGTACCACCATTCAGCGAGAGGGGGCCACTTTTCCCACTGATGTTGTTGTTCCGAGGTGAAGCAACGAAGATAAGTTTCCAAGAATTTATTGATAATTTCAATTTGACCATCTATTTGGGGGTGCTACCCTGAACTCATCTTCAGTTTGGTGCCAGTGTGACGAAATAGTTCTGTCCAAAAATGACTGGTGAAAGTCGCATCACGATCCGAGACAATGGAAGAAGGGATGCCATGAAGATGAAAGATCAAGTCCATGAAAATTGGAGCGACTAAGGAGGTTGTATAGGGATGGCTGAGAGCACAAAAATGACTATATTTGGAGAGGCAATCAACCACAACCAAAATCACTGTCTTCCATCTATATTTAGGGAGCCTTTCAATGAAATCCATAGAAATATCTGCCCAAATCCATGTAGGTATGGGAAAGGGTTAGAGCAATCCCGGAAGGAGTGTCGTTTCACCCTGATTGCGCTGGCAGGTATCACATTCAGCCACAATCTGTTGAATTGTCCTTTTCATGCCTTGCCAAAAGAAGTTACGTCATGCCCGCTCATACATTTTGAGGAACCCAGAATGCCTTGCTGATGGAGAAGCATGGAGTTCATAGGAGATATCCTGTTGAAGATATGTGCTCTGGGGAAGCACCGGATGACCCTTGTATCTCAGGGAAGCACCATCCCAAGAGTAATGTGGTACAGCAGAAGGATTGTTGGCCAAGCGTTGGATGATTTGAGATAATGAAGAGTCATTGACATAGCCATATTGAACAGATTGCAACCATTTGGAACAGGCATAGAAATAGCTGAAAGAGAACCTTGGACCTCAAATGTGCAAGAAAGAGAATCCACCACAATATTGTCCTTACCCTTCTTGTAAGTGATCTCATAGTCATAACCCATGAGTTTGCTAACCCATTTTTGTTGTGCTGGGGAGGATACACATTGTTCTAGGAAATATTTCAGACTCTGGTGATCAGTCTTGATGTAGAAATGATTCCCTAATAGGTATGGTCGTCACTTCTGTACTGCATGCAAAATATCCATCATTTCCTTCTCATATGTAGAGGCAACTAAATTCTTACCGGAAAGGGATTTGCTGGTGAACACAATGGGGTGTTCATATTGAAGGAGAACAAAACCAATTCTATTGCCGTAAGCATCACTCTCAATAGTGAAGGGCTTGGAAAAATCAGGCATAGCTAGAACAGGTGTAGTACACATAGCTTGTTTCAGTTTGTCAAATGCACGCTCAGTAGCATGTGTCCATGTAAAAGCATCCTTTTTTAGTAGAGCAGTTAATGGAGCTGCAATCTTCCCATAATCCTTGACAAACTTGCGGTAGTAGCCAGTTAATCCCAAAAAACCACAAAGGCTCTTGAGTGTCTGAGGATGCGGCCAATTGGTCATGGCAGCGATTTTGGTAGGATCCACGCGAACCCCTTGTGCTGAGATAATGTGCCCAAGATACTCGACTTCCTTTTGTCCAAAAACACATTTAGACTGTTTGGCGTGGAGATGATGGTCAGAGTAAAGTTGTATGACAAGATCCAGATGTTGGAGATGTTCAGCCCATGTTTTACTGTAGATGAGGATATCATCAAAGAATACCAGAATGAATTTCCACAAGTAGGGCCGGAATATTTTATTCATCAAGGCCTGGAATGTGGAAGGAGCATTAGTGAGGCCAAAGGGCATGACCAAAAACTCATAGTGGCCATCATGTGTGAGGAAAGCTGTTTTAGGGATATCATCCTCATGAATCCGAATTTGATGATACCTAGAATGAAGATCCAACTTGGAGAAAAATTGAGCACCATGAAGCTCATCAACAACAGGAATTGGAATGTTATCCTTGATAGTGAGGTGATTAAGTGCTCGGAAGTCAATGCAGAGGCGCCATGACCCATATTTTTTGCGGATAAGAAGAACTAGTGAAGAAAAGGAACTAGTGCTTGGGTGAATAATACCTTACTTCAGTAAGTCCCAAACAAGCATTTCAATCTCTATTTTTTGGTGAAATGGGTAGCGATAAGGCCTGATGTTGGGAGGAACACTTCTAGGAAGGAGCTGAATATGACGGTCCTCTGGCCTTGAAGGTGGAAATCCCATCGGCTCAACAAAGACACCTATATATCGATCGAGAATTTATCGTAGATCCAAAGGAGTAGTGGAGACCACTAACGGTTGCATCTAAATGGAATGGATCTGAGCGATGACACCATGTGAATTCTTCTTAAGGGGTTTTTCCATGTAATGTGAACTAATGATGCTGAGAGACCCTGGTTGTAAGCCTGTCAATGTGTGTTTTTGTCCATTGGGGGTGTTGCTTGGTTTTTCAACCAAGCATGTGCAAGGATGCACTTATTAACTTGTAATAGAAGTTTCAATATAAAACAAAAACAACTATGAATAAACTAATATAATCTAATCTAACATAAGCATGTGCAAAAAAATAAAATACTAGATTTCAAAACATAAGCAATAAGATCTATGGAAAAACAATAACTTGAAAAATATTTGATTTTTGTATTACCTCAAATGGTGAGGATGATGGGTCTTGAGCAATTCCAAGGTTGAGAAGCTCCAATATCCAATGGTCTCTTCTTCTCCAAAGCTTCAATGGGGATCTTCAAACTCGAAATGGGAGGCAATGGCTCTCAAAGCGAATTTGGCAGCATAAGGATAGGATGAAATGTGGATCAAAAGTGAGGAGCCCCTATTGTTCGGGTATACAGGGTACTACCAAAGGACCGAACACCAAGAGCAACCACTTCACACAAACAGATCACAGATCAACACACCGATGTTTTGACGTGGTTTAAACCCTCTTGAGGGAAACACTCCACGGCCCCGGCCAAATAGCTTCTACGGGACAATTTATTATGCAAAGAAAGAAAGTTACAAATGAGCTTCTCATAATCGATCAACTAAACAATGACCCTCCATGCTCTTTAAATAGAGATCATGGACCAATCGGGTGTTAAGCCACGGATCAAGGTTAGGTTTGATCTAAGAGAAGTTGAGTCGTCGGATCACTCTATGTCGGAAACATATCGTGACCGTCGGATTAAGTATATACAAATGCATACTAATGCATACTAAAGAAACACACTATCCCTAACGGATATATTACACAAGTTGATCTTAACTAACTCCTAAGTGTCTAAATATCCTAACATCCCCCCTTAAGAACAACTTGGGATAGGATTGAAGGATTTACAACAGTGACACTATTAGGAGAAGGAAGGAGGCATTAGAGCCTATCCCCCCTTAATGACAAGTTCCTGAACTCCTAACATAGATCGAAGTTTAGAAAACTTCGCTTCTTTAAGAGACTTGGTGAAGATGTCTGCAACTTGATCATCTGTAGGGCAAAAGAGCACTTCGAGAACACGATCATGAACAAGATTTCTGATGAAGTGCATATGTAGCTCAATGTGTTTGCTGCGTTGATGTAGAACCGGATCTTTGGCAAGCTTGATGGCACTTTGATTGTCGCACCAAAGTGGAGTAGGCTGCTGCTGCTCGAATCCAAACTCTGAAAGGATCTGTCGAAGCCATAAAGCTTCCTGACTGGCATTAACTGCTGCTCGATATTCTGCCTCTGCTGAAGAAAGAGCAAGAGCTTGTTGTTTCTTACAAGCCCAAGTAATAGGTCCAGATCCCAGACTGAAAACATAACCTGCAGTAGACTTTCGATCATCAGGATCGCCGGCCCAATCTGAATCAGTGAAACCAACCAACAAAGGTTTCCCCCCTGTACTATAATGAATCCCAAACTGAACTGTACCTCGAATATATCGAAGTATTCTTTTAGCTGCTTTCCAGTGACTTTCATGAGGTGTCTGCATATAACGGGAAACTCGACCAATGGCAAAGGAAAGGTCAGGACGGGAATGAGTCAAGTATAAAAGACTACCAACAAGCTGACGATACAAGGTGGCATCTACTTCAGGTGAAGTACAAGTGGCAGAAAGTTTGACTCCAGACTGGAAGGGAGAAGGGGCTGGTGTACAATCTTCCATGTGAAAGCGACGAAGAAGGTCACAAGCATACTTAGACTGAGAAAGAAAGATTCCTTCTTTGGTTTGCAGAACTTGGAGACCAAGAAAATAATGCAAATGTCCTAAGTCTGACATTTCAAAAGTTTGTTTAAGACTAGATTTCACATGGGTTATAAGCTTAGGGTCACTACCAGTAAGAATAAGGTCATCAACATATAGAACAAGTATGATGAGATGGTTTCCTACTTTCTTGGTATAGACATTGGGGTCAGAATGGCATCTAGAAAAACCAGTGTCAAGGAGAAAGCTATCCATTTTGGCATACCAAGCTCTAGGAGCTTGCTTAAGGCCATATAAGGATTTCTTAAGGCGGCAGACAAGGCTAGAGTTATTCTGAACATAGCCAGGAGGTTGTTCCATGTAAATTTCCTCCTGTAAATCACCATGTAAGAAGGCAGACTTGACATCCATTTGATGGACTTCCCAGTTGTGTAAGGCTGCAAGGGAAAAAACAAGGCGGATGGAGTTCATTTTGGCGACGGGAGCAAAGGTTTCATTGTAGTCAATCCCTTCAACTTGAGAAAAACCTTTGGCAACTAACCTTGCCTTAAGTCTTTCAACACTTCCATCTGATGCATACTTAGTTCTGTAGACCCATTTACATCTGACAAGTTTTCTTCCTTTTGGAAGAGGTACAAGATCCCAAGTATCATTCGCCATTAAGGAACGATATTCTTCATCCATGGCTGCATCCCAATCTGGATTCCCTGAAGCTTCTGCAAAAGTTTCTGGATCATGATTCTCGAAAACTTGAGCCAAAAGAGAAGAGGCTCGCTGAAACTGAGAACGTGTTCGACGTTGATCTCTAGGATCACCGACAAGATCACCAGCTGCTTCACATGTTGAACGGACCCATCGAGGAAGCACTTGTGCTGGTGCAACTGGAGGAACATGAGCAGGCGGAGGTGGATTTTCATCCTCACTGTCATCATCAGAAACTGGAGTTGGAAACCTGTCAAGGAAGTGGGAAGAAGAAGAAGAAGGCACAAACGCCGAATCAGGCTCGCAGGCTAAAGATGGCACACTCGCCGAGTTAGGCTCGCAGGCCAAGATATTTTCATCAAATTTAACATCTCTTCTAATGATTATAGCATGAGAAGGTGGTTGAAGAAGTCTATAACCTTTTACATCTTCAGAATATCCAACAAATATGCACTTTTCACTTTTAGGTTGCAATGCTTTCCGTTTTTCATCCGGAATGTGAGCCCATGCTTCACTACCAAACACACGAAAGTGACTTACATCAGGTTTAATTTTACTCCATGCTTCTTCCAGTGTTATACCTTGTAATGCTTTTGTGGGGGTGCGATTAACTATGTAATTTGCACAATTAATGGCTTCAGCCCAAAATTGAAGACTTAGTCCCTTAGATTGGATCATACAATTAGCCATTTCTTTTAAAGTGCGGTTCTTCCGCTCAGCTACACCATTTTGTTGTGGTGTATATGGAACAATGTGCTGTTGTTGGATGCCTTGTTCAGTGCAGAAAGTAGTGAACTGTTTGTTAACATATTCTCCTCCATTGTCAGATCTTAACTTAATAATTTGATGACCAGATTGTTTTTCAACAAGGGCCTTGTAGGCCAAGAACATGTTAAATACTTCGCTCTTAAGTTTTAGGAAATAAACCCAAGTGCGTCTAGTGTAATCATCAATGAAAGTTAAGAAATACTTGAAACAAGAAAAGGAAGCAGATGGAAGAGGACCACACAAGTCACTATGCACAAGCTCCAAGGGAACCGAGGCGTGCCAAGAGGCACGTTTGTCAAAACTGTCCCGATGATGTTTTCCGAGTACACAACCGGAACAAACACCATCTCTGCAAGATACCATCGGAAGACCTGTCACCATATTTTCTTTACATAGTTGTTGCAATGAGCGATAATTTAAGTGACCAAATCGCTCATGCCAAAGTTTGCTCAAGTTATCACTATGAGCAACAAAAACTGAAGGGAAAGGTGATGACCCAAAGTTGTTAAACTTGTACAACCTGGTAATATCATCAACAATTCCGGTAGCTAGGACCTGTTGAGGATCTTTAAAATCCTTGATTACAACTTGGTGAGGTGTAAAGGTCACAGTTTTACCTTCACCAGAATGAGTGATCTGATAGACTGATAACAAATTGCAGGAAATTCTTGGAACACATAGTACATCACTAAAATGACCATTATCTACTGGAACTGTTCCAGCTCCTACAACACTTAGAGATCTATCATCACCAACAAATATTTGTTTGGTGTTACATTCATGCATAGTAGAAAAGATGGCTTGATCCTTAGCCATATGATAAGATGCTCCAGAATCAATGAGCCATTCATTTGAAGTAGAAGAAGAAGATGCATTATAAGAATAACCAGAAGCACAAAGTGCATGTCCATGAGAGGTAGATTCTGAAGGCGAATCTAGGCTGATGTGGTGCTTCTTCATTGCTGCTTCCAAGGCTGCCATCTTCTTGAAACACTTAGATTCATCATGATTATCTTTCCCGCAATAGTTGCAATGACGCTCAGTCTTCTTTCCTTTTGGCTTGGATCCTTTGTCATTTTTTAAAGAAGGAGCTGACTGAGAGGGTTTTGGACCCTTGTTTGACTTATTATTGCGAAAATTTTGTTTCTTGGGAGGCTTGGACTTGTCTTTCTGTTGGGACAATAAGGCTTTCCCAGATGTATCTGCATTGTTGATTATTCCAAGATGAATGAGTTTATCTTGTTCTCTAATCAAGGAATCACAAAAGCATTCAAGACTAGGCTCTTGATAGCTAGCTGCATTCAATGACGCTTTCATGGAGTAAAATGTAGATACAAAAACAGAATATGCAGGTCCAAGTTTGGAAAGAATATGATAAATGCATTGTTTGTCTTCCCTCTCAATCTTACATTCTGCACATAAGAGCTTGAGAGTTTTGTACTTAGATAAATAATCTTGAATGCATGAAAAGTCACTTGGATTTAAAGAAATCAACTCATTTTCGAGTTGGTGACCCCGAATTTCATTGTGTTTACCAAACACAGATTCCAACTTGCCCATTTTATTTTCTTATCATCATCAGTGGGTTCTTTTTTTTTCCCTGTTGTAATTCTGAAAAGTCCCCTACTTCGTAGAACATCCTCCATACGAGATTTCCATGAGAAATAGTTGGAACTGTTAAGTAGAATATCACAAAGGGCAGCCATATTTGTAAATTAATGGCTGTAAAAGCAGAAATCAATAGTCTGGATGTGAAGAGCTCAAAAAAATAGGTGGTTTCAAAAAAAACGGCACTGAAAACGGACTCTGTATGATGAAGTTATGCTTGAACAAAGAAACTGTTGAAGATGTCCCCAATAGTGACGTGGCAGCTAGAGAATGTCCAGCAAAAAAAATAACCCCCCTCTTCCCAAGATGAACCTTTTGACAATCACTTTACAAAAAAGTTGCTTTTAAGTGAATCACTTTTGTAAAATAAGTGATTTCACTTTTACAATGGTATTACTTTTAAATAGTGCAACAATAAATAAAAAGCTTAAGTGACTCACTTGTATTTTTATTTTTTATTATTTAAGTGAGATACACTTTTACAATAAAGTAACTTGAAAATAGAAATTGCATGCACTTTTCTTTTTAAAAGTAACTTCCTAAGATTTGAACTCAAGACCTATTAAGGAATAAAGCAACTTTGGACCAAGTGAGCTAGTTTAAAAGGTATGTAAAATATGGAAATGAGGAAGGGGGCTTTTTTTTTTTTTTTTTTTTTTACTCTTCTTGCTCGGTTTGCGTGCTTGCCCTTTTTCCTGCAAAACAAACCACAAAACGAAACAAAAAAACTTTTCCACACTTGTGGAGTTAGATCTTGTTAGCTTGCCCGGAAAGTCTACGTTTTCTCTCTGTTTCTGATTTGTCGAGATCGCGCAAAGTGCACGGCAAAGAGCATACGCAGCCGAAAAAACCCTTTCCCTTTCTGTTTCTGATTTGCCGAGATCACTCAAGGTGCACGGCAAAGAACATACGTAGATGGGAAAGCAACAATCCGAACAAAAAAAAATCTAACAGTAAAAAAAAGAAATATGAGATTTTTTTTTTATTAAAAAACGAAATAAAAAAATGCGTCACTGTAACATTATACCTTCAGATCTAATGAAATAGGCGTTTCTGGAGCAACCGGGAACCGTTTTCGATCAAACGAAAACTATTTCCCAATGGAAACGACGCTCCGGACGCAATGGAACACCTCCCACAGCCCAAAAATGCACACAAATACCAGAACTAGAAACCCTTTCGAGTTTCGGCAACAACAGTTCAAGATCTAGATCATAACCGGAAGCGGCACTTCATAAAAGCTCTGATACCATGTTCGGGTATACAGGGTACTACCAAAGGACCGAACACCAAGAGAAACCACTTCACACAAACAGATCACAGATCAACACACCGATGTTTTGACGTGGTTTAAACCCTCTTGAGGGAAACACTCCACGGCCCTGGCCAAATAGCTTCTATGGGACAATTTATTATGCAAAGAAAGAAAGTTACAAATGAGCTTCTCATAATCGATCAACTAAACAATGACCCTCCATGCTCTTTAAATAGAGATCATGGACCAATCGGGTGTTAAGCCACGGATCAAGGTTAGGTTTGATCTAAGAGAAGTTGAGCCGTCGGATCACTCTATGTCGGAAACATATCGTGACCGTCGGATTAAGTATATACAAATGCATACTAATGCATACTAAAGAAACACACTATCCCTAACGGATATATTACACAAGTTAATCTTAACTAACTCCTAAGTGTCTAAATATCCTAACACCTATCACCTTTTTATAGATTTTGATGATGGGGAATACCATTATGGTTTTGAGGAAACCAATGGTATAAACCAACATGGTTTAGGTCTCTTTTTCCCTCTTTTTCCTTTTTTGAATATTTTGAGTATTTTTATTCCATTTTAATATTTTTAGGAATTTTGGACCATTTTTTAGGGTTTTTTGAGGAAAAATACATATTTTGAGGGGAAAAAGGTGTAGTATGGTCTTTTTGGTGACCTTTTAATGGTTTTAAAGGCTCAAATGGTGGAAAAAGTGGACAAATGGGTCATGTGAATAAGGGAATGAGCTAGTGAGCACTTTTTGGGTGTTAACCGATTGCCCCCTGATGTGTGAGGGCAGGAGCTCAGTGTATGGCCGATAGACATCATAGTTCTTTTGTATTTTTCCTAGGGTTTGGAGAAGAGAAGAGACCGATTTAAGACTGGAACAACGACCCCTTAGAAGCTGCAAAAACTGAAAAAATACACGGCCTCAAAATGAATGAGGAATAATCTCTTATTATGGACGAGTCGAGCATACCCATGCTCGTATCAAGACATATACATAACAATTAGGCCTATGAAGGGGGACTTGAATAATACATAAAAACTGTTGGTACCTCGTAATGGTATGGAGGGGACACCATGCTGGGATGTACTCATGATCATGCCATGGCTGATCTCAATAACTGATACACTGGAAAAAGTAACAATCGTTCTGAATAAGGTATCAAAAGGGTTGATGAACTGCTAAATCTAAAGGTGTCCAACATCTGTAGGGACTCAATGACTGTGAGTCAACTTCTGAGGAGTATTTGTAACTGTATACTCAAGGGAGTATAAAACTGGGGTACATCTGAATACTGTCGCCAAGAGCAACCCGGATATCCATAGGAAAATGTAACTAGTTGTTTCCTCAATTAGACTCTCAAATGTGGTAGAGTCAGGTGATATCTGGGGTCTTCAACAAATAACTAAAAGGACCGAACCCTGTATGAGTCTCAACGATGCGATCAAGGTGTTGAAGTCGAGCATGTGAGAAACAATCATTTGGAGAGGCATTGAGGACTCCTTCCGAAATGATCCGTAGGTACTCATCACTAATGGTGATGAGTCGAAGGTATAGGGACCTCTGGGTCTATCCTTTGGAATAAGTTTGGCTGGCGTCGACAGAGGGATACCAACAACTATCAAGGAAATGATGCTTCCTTGATAGGAGCGTGAGGTGTACAACTAAAGTGTGGTAGTATTGATGGTAGGACTGACATACTGTGGGGATAGGGAATAGCTGGGGTCATATAGTGGGTGGACTCAAACTTCCTTTGTTCAGAGCATGATGACATTGTTGACCTTGCAGCATAGGAAACTGACTTTTAGGTGTGGGGATCATAGCTTAGGGGTATGTATTGTATACTGGAGTGACTCTGGGGGGATAAGATGATGGATGCTTTTGGTAGAATCTCAGGGTGACATACTGCAGAATGCTCTGAGCAAAGGAGACCATACTGGGGAAGCTGCCTTATGAGAAGACATGATCTGTTGTGGCACTGAAAAGCACCATTGGGTCCTTCTTCATAGTTTTAATGAGCTCCATGAAGGGATAAAAGTGTGCTCTGAAATGGTACTATCCTATGGATTTATGTGAGCCCAGGACTGTTCATGCTCGTGAGTGCTTTCATTTTTAAGGAGTCTGAAAATGATAAGAAGACTCTGAATTGGTGGAGGAGTACCGTCTTGTGGATTTGTACGAGCCCAAGACAGTGATTGCTCGTGGTTGCTTTCATTTTTTGAGAGTCTGAAAGCGATACGTAGACTCCATTGGTGTTCTTTTTCGTATGTTAGTCTCCAAGGCCCAAAAAAGGATAAAATGATGCAGATGGAGAACTCTTCTAGGTAATGTGACTAGAGTATTCCTTTTTCCTAATTAGTCTACAAGGTCCGAATAAAGGGGTAAACGTATACCAGGTAGACGCCCTTTCAAATACTTTTAGTGAGCATGAAAGGAAGCAAGATTGCTCGATGATCTTTTCATTGTTTTAGGAGTCAGAAAAGAGCTTAACAGAAACTCCCTAAGTGCCTTTTTCGTAAAAGAATTGCTCGGCCCGAAAAAGGGATAAAATTATACCGAACAAGAAGGTATTGGAGAGAGCGAGAAATGATCTTGAGCATCGTCATGAGCACGGAAAACTAAATCCGGTGACATAAAGATCGTAAAAAAAATGAGCAACGGTCGATGTGGCACGTAGATCGAGGCGACGAGGGGCATTTTGGAGAAATTCCAAAAAACTATCGGGGTGAGAGCGAGAAATGATCTCAAGCATCATAACGAGCACGAAAAACTAAATCCGGCGATATAAAACTTGTAAAAACAGACCACGGCCGATGTGGCACGCAAATCGAGGCGACGAGGGGCATGGGAAAAATGCTTGAAAATATGGTGGTGAGAGTGAGAAATTATCTCAAGCATCATCACGAGCGCAGAAAACTGAATCCGGCGATATGAAACTCGTCAAAAATGGACCAAGGCCGATGTGGCATGCAAATCGAGGTGTTGAGGGGCATGGGAAAAATGCCTGAAAAAGGGACCTAGTGGAATCGGGAAAAGGAGTGGACTATCATGAAGTTCTCGCTTCGCTGATTCCAACGGTACCAACGGTTTGAAAAATGAACATCGTATGATGCCGAAATGGTTGATTGAAAATTGTCAAATTTCTATAAATAACAAGTGGGCCCAATGTGACAAGTGTCATTTTAACCATTGAGTTTCACAGAGTAATTGAGGTGGTCAGAGCATTTTCTCGATTTGTGAGAGATTCGACCATTGGTTTTTCATTCTGTGAGTTTCAGGTAAGCCTATGTGCCTTAGCCTTTTAAATTATTTCTTTCTAGTTAGCGTTGGGGCCCCAGAGGTTGCGTAATTCCACGTTGGCTTCCCAACATGGAATATCGCGGGTTTCGGCTCATTTTTTGTGATGCACATCGGGGTTATGGGATTTATAGCCACGATGTGCATCGGGACTATGGGTTCGATAGTAGTGATGTTCATCACAGCTGTGGATCTTATAGCCGCGATGCACATCGCGACTATGGGGCTGATACCCGTGATGTTCATCGCGACTATGAGGTTGAAAGTCGTGATCATTGCGGCTAAGAGCCCGAAAGTCGCGATGGGGATTTTGGGGAAAAAAATTTGTTTTCTAAAAAATTTTCCTTTGTTTTTTGCCAGGATGTTGAGGAGGCCACTGGTGTCGTGGTGGGAAAGGGAGATTGATGTGGAGATGATGGGAAGGATTCAAGATGACCCGAATGTGCAGTCGTCCTTGGCTTTGGGTAGACTACTAAAGTTTGCTCAGATTCATGTTATGCGTTCATTCAGAGATTTGCTGAACAAGTTAGTTGACTTCTGGGTCCCGGAGGAGGTGGATTTCATGGTGCAAGGTGAGAGACTGGAGATCACCTTGACCAATGTGTACTTTCTTACTGGCTTGCCCCGTTTGGGGGAGATAGGGGAGCTACAGTCGAGGATTCTGGCTGGCATGGATATTGAGTATCTATTGGAGAGATTCTGCATTCTGGGGGCCCATATACAGAACAACGCATTGAGTGTCTTTGATCTACGGGAGTCGGAGATGCAGGCGGTGGCGGCTTGTTTTTTGCGGGTTCTTGGTGCATAGGTGTCCCATTGTTTTTCTAGGGGGCAAAGGATGATGGTAGACACAGTCCTGAGGGGGACATATTTTGCTTGGGGGCAGATGTTTTTGGCCTGTGTTCGGCGAGAGATGAACAAGGTTATTCGGGAGGGAGGAGAGTTCAGCTATGCTTCTTTCCTCTGTTGTTTCTTTTTTGAGTGGGTACCTACTTTGCGGCTGCGTGTGCCGGTTCGGGATGGGTTGAGGAGTGAGCTATGGATGGTGTGGTGGGGGGAGATGATGCCTCGGGGTGGTGGTGGTGTCCGACGATTCTTCTCACCGGAGATGTATGACCAGTGGGAGCAGGTGCCCATTGGTATTGATGATTATCCGTATGCTGGTATGGACTTCCAGGGGGACCTTGAGATGCCTTGATCTCAGGGATAGGCTTGGGGGTTAGACGGTACGTCTTTGTTTTTTTTTGTTTCTCTATTATATCATGTTTAGATTTTTTTGTTATGAGTATAGTTAGAGATGTTTTGTATGATATTGACTTGATTCACTGTGGGTTTTTTTGCAGATGTTGGTCTGAGGCCACCAATGGATCATATAGGACGTTGGGGACGGATGATGGTGGTGGCACCTCCGCCAGTAGTAGCACCGCCACCTCATGTCTAAGGAGTTGTGCGCCCGCGAGATGACACCCTAGAGGATGTACGCGATACCTAATAGGGGCTTCTAGTGGGTGCACCAGAGGAGGGTTGGAGGGATCTAGACCGGCCTACTATCGAGCATTGTTTCGATCCTCCCCGTGAGTGGCAGTCGATCTTGCTGAGAGTAGCTATGGTGATGGCCAAGAGGAGGGCTTGGGATCAGTATGATCCAGAGGAGCCAGAGGATCCCGGTGATCATGATGATTAAGTGATCTTATACCTGCCCCCAAACGCTGATGAGCATATGGGGATGTATTTTGTTGATACACATTTTTGTATGGCTAGTGTATTTTTTGTATATTTGGGTGCTGAGAGCACTGCTGACATTATGAATCTTATGATCATATATATATATATATGTGTGTGTGTGTGTGTGTGTGTGTGTGTGTGTGTGTGTGTGTGTGTTTTGGTATATAGTCGTGGATGCACATCTTGTCTTTTCGTTTACGTTTTGTTGCACATGGATGCAATTGTAATTTGTTTGTTTGCCCGTGGAGGCATGTTTGATGCTCGTGGATGCAAAGTTATGATTTTGTACGCCCGTGGAGGCATATGTTGTGCACGTGGATGCAATGTTTTGATTTTTTGTATGCCCGTGGAGGCATATCTTATGCACGTGGATGCAATGTTTTCATGATTTTATAATGCCTATGTGATGCATGTCGTGATGTCCTACATGTTTTGGTTGACGTGGCAATCTAGAATGTTGTTAGCCATTTGGTTTGCTACAGTTTTATGATTTCTTGGGACATGAATGAAAAAGATGGATTCAAAATGTCGAATCATTTGTTTTGTGCACAGGAATTTTCTAAATAGACACGTATCGCGTACATGGTAACAGTTGTTGAGCTGGGAAACAAGGAGCTGGGAGTCCAGGAAAACACGAAGGTGACTTATGCCCATTTGGAGAGCGGCGTCAAGGAGACTGGTCACGGCATCGTACTCAGCTTGGTTTTTTGTGGCAGCACCTATGCACACTCCGTCGAGGTGGATCAACTCATGTGAAGGGGAATAAATTACCCAAGTTGCTGACGCGAGATTTGGAGACCAAAGACTTGCGCCATCGGCAAAGCCGATGTGGTAGAGTGGAACAGGATCCATCTGTGTTCATGCAGGAAAGAATGGAAATGTAAGGTTTTGAAAATTTACAGTGAAAAAATCAATTTAAAAACTGTACAATATGGACTATGGTGTCCAGGATTTTTTTATGGGTAGAATATTTTGAGGTACAACCCGTTACGGGGGTTATGCATGGGATTGCCTTCTGAATCGGTCAAAATGTATGCTCCATGTTCAAGGCAAGTGTGTATGATATATGAGCCTTGCCACATAGATTGGAACTTTCCTTTGCTTGTTTTGTCATGGGCTTGATAGTAAACAAGGACCAGGTCTCCTTCACTAAATGCTCGTGGGTGAACATGTTTATCGTAATGGAGTTTAGATATGTTCTTTGCAGCTTCGATTGTTTTGAGAGCTGCGCGGCGATCTTCGTCGGCCTGTTCTAAAAGAAGTAACCGTTCTTCAATTAGTGAAGTATCGGGGAGAAGCTCTACAGAAATTTGTAATGTTGGTATCTGGCATTCAATGGGGAGAACAAATTCTATGCCATGAACTAAATGGAATGGGGTAAATCCGGTGGCGGTTTTGGTCGACGTGCGATAAGCCGATGATGCGGGAAAAAGCATATGATGCCATTTGGATTTATGTTTGTCAATAGTGCGCTAGAGGATAGTCTTGAAAATTTTGTTAACAACTTCAACTTGGCCATTCCCTTAGGGGTAGTAGGTGGAAGAGAAATGATTTTCAAACTTAAGGAGTATTGACAATTCTCTCCAAATGGAGTCCTCGAAGTGAGAGCCTTGGTCTGAGACGAGTTGCTTTGGTACTCCGAAACGAGCAATAACATGGTTGAGGAAAAAATGCGCTGCAGTGTCAGCTTTGCAATTGTAAGTAGGCATGGATTCTTCCCATTTAGTAAAGTAATCGACAGCCACTATAATGTGTTTATGGCCGCCTACAGATGGGGGATTGTAATCCATGAAGTCAATGGCCCATTTTCAAAATGGCCCAACGGTGATGACTAGATGAAGGGGGGCAGGGGGGGTTCTTGCCTTGGGGGAAAAAATATGGAAATTTTGGCAATGTTTGACTGCTGTGATACAATCAGTGAATAATGATGGCCAAAAATAACCTGTGCGAATTACCTTTTGGGCGGTGGCCATTCCGGAGAAATGGCCACCGCAGGCACTGATATGACAGTCGTTAAGGACTTGTTCTGCTTCGTCTCGGGAAAGGCATCATCGTAGGATTGTATCGACGCCACGTCGATAGAGGACATCACCCAAGAGGAGATAACGGGGGGCATGGTGACGGATGTGATAGTGTCCGTCACGGTCGATGTTGGGTCGAAACTTCTATGTGCAGAGGTATACCAAAATGTCACCGTACCAAGGGTCATTAGACGAGATGATAAACAAATGTTTTTCGATTAGTTTAGTGTGGATAGTTGGTGATGATGACGAGGATGGTAAGTCCGTAATGAGTTGAGTGAGTGATAATGATTTTGTGCTATTCGGGGTTTTAAAAGTTAGGTCATATTCTTGTAAGATAATCACCCATTTGGCAACACGGCCTTGTAGAAGGCAGCGATTCAAGAGATAGACCATTGGGTTGGAATTGGCCACAACTATGGTGTGGCTGAGGAGAATGTAATGTCACAGCTTTTGTACTAAAAAGACGACGGCGAGGGACATTTTCTCTTCATTTGGGTAGCGCAGTGGTGGGCCTGACAAGGTCTGGCTCACATAGTAAATGACATGTTCTTGACAAGTGGAGTCTTCTTGGATGAGCACTCTAGAAACGGCGTAATTTGATGCCGAAATGCACAGGGTAAAGTATTTCGTGAAATTTGGAGGAGAAATCAAAGGGGCACTCGTAACGGCTTTTCTTAGGTCTTTGAAAGCCCCTTCGGCTTGGTCATCCCAATAAAAATGGGTATGAAGGCGAAGTAAACAGAGGAAACCATGTACTGTGGTGGAATAATTTGGGACAAAGCGACGAAGGAAGTTGGACTTCCCTTGGAGGATTTGTAGTTGTCTTAATGCACGAGGTGACGGTATGTCTACTATGGCTTGGAATTTTAGGGGGTCGACGGTGATCCCTTTTTCTAAAATGACAAATCCCAGTAGGCGACCTGCTGGAATGCAAAAGACACACTTGAGTGGGTTTAAGCGGATGTTGTATTTTCGACAACGCAAGAAGACTTGTCTAAGATCATCTAAGTGGTCGGATTGTTTCTTAGATCGAGCCGTGAGGTTGTCTAGATAAACTAATATGATTTTATTCAGATCGTGGAAACAATAAGTCATGGCTCGTTGGAAAGTGGCTCCAGTGTTCTTAAGACCGAAAGGCATGATGCGATAGGAGAAGGTGCCCCATGGGGTAGTAAAAGCGGTCTTGTATTGATATTCTTTACGGATTTTGATTTGGTTGTATCTGGAGAAACCATCCATAAAAGAAAGTACCTCATGCCCCGCACACTCATCGATTAGTTGGTCAATAAATGGTGTGGGGAAGTTGTCTTTGGGACAAGCTAGGTTGAGGTCACGAAATTCAGTACATATGTGGATGGTGCCGACTTTCTTATTGACTGGTACTGGGTTGGAAACCCAGATGGTGTATGCAATAGGGTATATGAAACCTGCTGCTCGAAGCTTCTCAATTTCTGCTTTGACGGCTGGAAGATTGGATGGGTGAATGGGACGTTGTTTCTGGTGGACCGGTGATATGTTGGGCCAAGTGTCTATGTGATGTTCTACTATGGTAGGATCAAGACCAGGCATCTCAGTATAAGACCAGGCGAAGACATCTCGAAATTCTTGGAAGAATTTATTATAAGCTTGGGTTTCTTTTTTAGTGCAAGATGCGCCTAAAGAGATAAGCTCGGGTTTTCTGGGGGTGGTGGAGATGTCGATTTTTATAATGGGCGAAATGTTAGCCATGTTACCTTCTTCAAAGGCTTCTAGAGCTGGGACTGGATCTTTGAACCAATCGACCTTGGTTGGTAAGAAGTCCTTGGTTTCAACGGATAGTTGGTTTTCCATGGTGGGCGTAGATTCCTCGGGGATGAAGTACGATCGACGGTGCATATCATCCCAAGGGTAGTCCGGTGCAGTGAGTGTTTCTAGAATTTCCTCATAAGTGCGAAAGTAGTGTGTCATTAAATTAATTGGTTCGGGTTTATAGGTAGTTGAAATCATATAAATGGTATTGATTTCTTCTGAATGGGAAGATTCTGGGGGGAATATTTCCTCAATAAGTGGTGGGGATATCTCTAGGTCAGCATTATTCAACTCGTATAGTGCCACTCTATAATCTGGGAGATCGGGGTAGTGATGTGAATAATGGTCGTAGATGCTGCATATTGCACAAGGGTGGTTTGTGCGCAATGATTTATCGTGAGGCTGAAGGGGGAGTTCTAGTTTGATGACTGGAACGTTGGTGTCATCATCCAACATATTCATGTGTTCTTGAAGTGCCGGTAGTTGTGGACATAGATGGGTAGCATGGCCAATATCGTCGCACAAGGAGCACTTAGGGAGCACGTGGGTTGGGGGATTCTTAGCTAATTTGGGAGTTGCTGGGGGGGTGCGATTTGTGAGTGTAGTGTTGTAGGTTGGTGGATGTCTACCCCCAGTGTGGCGGGAATGAGGGGGGACATAACTAGATGTCGATATAGTGCCCCCTGTTGGAGTTGATCGGTTTTGGGGGTTGGAACCACCAGGTGGTGGGCAATTTTGGGGGTTTGGTATGCCAGGTGGTGGATGGTTTGAAATATTCATGGGTTTCACCGGTTGTAAAACAACGGTTGGATTTGGTGGGGGAGTTGGGGCAGGTAAGTACCATATAGGTAATCCTAACGTTAAACCTGGAAGGTTGAGTGTAGCCATTACTGACATGCTGACAACTCCTAAAAATGGAAACAAGAATGGGATAGTGTGAATCGGTGTTGTTCCAATATGACTAGGCACGATGGGTGCTTGTGGCGGTGGTTGAGTTTGTTGAGGATGTTGTTGTTCATTGTGCAATAGGGTGCACAAATCGGATACTTCAGTTACCCGGAGAGGGGGTGGGATAGAATGGAAAGTGGTGGTCATGGGATTATTGCGCCGAGAGGCGCTCTACATCCCAGATGTTGTGAGTCGAGTGTTTTTTGATATTTTCGGTTGTAGTTTGGTAAATAAAAGCTATATAATACACCAAACTAAAGAGAGAGCAACCAACATAGACAAACTGCGAAAAAGAATTAATCTCGGGCACAAAGAAAAGAAAATAAACACAAAGAGAAACACAACAAGAAATTCATATAGTAAATTTCGTAATCCCTTATCCTCCTCCACTCAGACCTCCTGCATGCAGCTCCTCCCCTCTCCTCCTCCACGCAGACCTCCCTTCTAGCTCCTCCACGACCTCCCCTCCTACGAGCTGCATCCTCCCCTCCTAGCTTTGAGCTACGTCCTCCTCTCCTAGCTGCATCATCCTCCTCGACCTCCCCTCCTGCAAGCTACTTCCTCCCCAGCACAGACCTCCCCTCCTGCGAGTTGCATCCCCCTCCTGTGAGCTGCGTCCTCCCCTCCCCTCCTACTCCTGCATCCTCCTGGCCGCTCCCCTCCTGCGTCCTCCTCCACGCAGCTCCCCCAGCTCTCCCCACCTTCCCTCCTGCTCCTTCTCCCCTCCCAGCGCCTCCACCTATGCCTTCTCCCCTCCCAGCTCCTCTATTGCTACCCTCCATGACCTGTGTCCTCCTCTCCGCTCCCCTCCTCTCCCCTCCTCCACGCAGCTCCCCCAACCTTCCCTCCTACTCCTTCTCCCTTCCACATCACCTCCTGTGTAAGGGTTTCATGCAAGCCTTGGATGCCATAATCAAGCCTTCTCACGTTGCAATGCCATTTTGCAATAGAGCACAAATAATTTGCAGCAGAGATGATTATTACAAAGCACATATAATTTGCAACAGCAACGCTATGAGTTTGATAGAAACGATGAGAGCTTCACAACTTCACTACAATGCAAATATGATTGGAATGTTTGTAAAATCTGAGTTCCTATAATTAGAAAGTATCCCTCAGCATAGAAAGTATCCCTCAGCATAGCATGCAGTGTTTGACTATGCATAGATTCTTTTTAGTTATATTGTCGGTCACAAATAGACAGAGCAGTTAGATATGGTGGATATATAAAACAGTTTTTCAAATTCTTACAGTAGGGTTAGATAAACAGAGTGTACTCATTAAGGCAGTTCATTTTAACAAGGTAATGAATTGAATAGTTGATATTTCTAATCTCAGCACCTTGTTTACAATTACCGGGTACACTAGCGTTGATTCAACCATGTTCATATGCTACATAATTAGTGTATACTTCAACATATAGCAGCTCTTAGTCATGGGCTGGGCTGCAATATGTGTAGTTTGTTAAATTTTGAGCATTAATTCACAATACTCTAGGATCTTTACTGAGAGAATAACATGTACAGTATATCAATGCATAACAATCATAATAAGCATCACAAGCATCACAAGAATCAAAAGCATGAGAGACAAGAGACACAGAGTTTCCATGGGGAAAACCCTAAGGTGAAAAACCCCACAACTTCCTCAGAGATAGAGAGAGCAATGGCTCAACCAAAGTACAACCAAAATACACTAAGATAGTCTCCTAGTAGCAGATGATCCTCCTCCTCACTAGTGCGCCACTTTCTGAGTGAGAGAAGTGTGAGTTTCTGAGTGATCAAATAGAGATCTCCCGATCTCTATTTATACTTAACCTGTTTTCCCAGTTACACTATGGGGCCGACTTGTCTATCTAGGTACATCCACAATATAATATATATTTTAGGGCCGAACCCACACATGGTGGTCTAATAACCCATTGGCAAGTACACACACTTGTGACACTTGTCAATACACATGACGACAATTCCTTATAGAGGAATAACACATCTCTTATAAGGGTACAATAAATATATATGAAATACATTCTGAAGTTACATATACATCAACACTCCCTCTTAACTAGGAAGGTATTTCTCGACACAGATCTGCTAGACAAGTCTTCTTCTCAGGATCATCATCATCATCACTGCTGCTGCTATCTCAACAAATCTCTGACTCTACTCGTCATTTGAAGTGCTACAGAGCCAATCCTTTTTCATACTGGATGTAGGCCCACCACCTGCAAGTCTTCGTCATCACTGGCCATACTGTGGAATCCTTAGGACTTATTACGTGCGTCACAAAACCTCGAAAGAGCATCCCAGGATGTTACGGGTACACAACTCTGACTTGTAGGATCTCCCAGGGCCATATTATATGTGACCTCACCAAAAAAGCTCGCAAGAGCATCCCAGGATGGTACAAGCACACAACTCTACCTATAGGATCTCCCAGGGACAGATTACATGTGGTCACCACAAAACCTCGCAAGAGCATCCCAGGCTGTTACGAGCACACAGCTCTACCTATAAGATCTCCTAGGGACAGATTATATGTGGTCATGGAAAAAACTCACAAGAGAATCCCAGGACTTATTATGGGCACACATCCCAACCTATCGGATCTCCCAGGGACAGATTATATGCCATAGGATAAAACCTCGAAAGAGCATCTGCTAGATATCCCAGGGCCAAATTATCTGCCATAGGCAAAACCTCGAAAGACTATCTGCAGATCTCCTAGGTCCAAATTATATGTCCTTCCAGAGAAAAACCTCGAAAGAGCATTTGCTAGATATCGTAGGGCCAAAGTACATGCCATAGGCAAAACCTCGAAAGACTATCTACAAATCTCCCAAGGCCAAATTATATGCTCATATGCACAACCTGATCCATGGCCATAGAGTATCATACTGATACTCACCATACATCATCCTGATGTATACATGATTATCCTGATCATCATCACTGCAACATCCTGCTGCATATCATCTGGAGCAACATCCTGAAGCTCGTCATCCATGATCATCCTAATCATACAATGCATCTACCTGATGCATACCAAGTATCTACCTGATACATATCATCATACATGATCCACCTAATCATACAATGTATCCACCTGATACAAATACAAATACATGATCCACCTGATCATACAAGATACATACATGATCTACCTGATCATACAATGTATCCACCTGATACATATACAGATACATGGTCCAAGCATCCAACATGATGCATATACAAAATACATACAAATGATCCAACCGATCATATCCAACATCCAACATGATGCGTACATACATATAGATATAAATGATCCAATTGATCATATCCAGCATCCAACATGATGCGTACATACATACACATATAAATGATCCAACTGATCATATCCAGCATCCAACATGATGCGTACATACATATACATATAAATGATCCAACTGATCATATCCAACATCCAACATGATGCGTACATACATATACATGTAACTGATCATATCCAGCATCCAACATGATGCATATACAGAGCAGTAACTGGAGCATCGTCTTGATGCTCATCAGCCAGCGCTTACATCCACAACCATGTGAAGGATCCTCCTTCCAACATGCTTGGAATGGCTTCTGCAAATGTGTCCATCACTTCTTCCTCTAAGTGTCATCAATCCGAAGAACACCAAGCCTCTCTCTGAAGTACTCGAACTTCACTCTGGCTAGTGGTTTCGTCAGCACATCTGCAATCTGCTCGTCCGTCGTAACATACAGGAGCTCAACTGCTCCTCTCTGCACCATATTCCTGATATAGTGATATTTGATCTCTATTTGTTTCAACCTTTCATGAAACACTGGGTTCTCAGACAACTTGACACAACTCTAGTTATCACAGAAGATACCAGTAGCATCCAACGGGAGATCAAATAACTCAGACAGTATCTTCCGAAGACATACTGCCTCACAGCTAGATGAATAGGCTGCAATATACTCTGCCTCAGCTGTAATCAGTGCTATGCAGGACTGCTTCCTGCTAAACCAAGAGATCACACCTGATCCCATATTGAAGCAGCACCCAGATGTGCTCTTCCTATCTGCACCAATGCCTGCCCAATATGAATCAACATAACCTTGTAGGTTAAACTTTTGATTCACTTCATACTTGATCCCATAATCAACTGTACCCTTCAGGTACCTCAGAATATGCTTTACAACAACCAGGTGAACACTCCTCGGATCCCTCAGGAACTGGCTCAATGTGTGCACCGCAAAGAAAATATATGGTCTCGTGTTCGTCAAGTACATCAAGGACCCAATCATCTGACGATACATAGAGACATCAACCGGCTCAGATGAAGCATCACAAAGAAGCTTCAGATTCAATGCCATAGGTGTGGCCATGGCCTTGCAATCCATCATCCCGAACCTCTTCAGGATATCTACAGTATACTTCCCTTGTCCAAGGAAGATCCCATCTGTACTCTGCCACTCCTCCATACCTAGGAAATAGTGCATCAGCCCCAGGTCCTTCATATCGAACTCAGTAGCAAGCTTCCTCTTTGTATCTGCAATCAATTTGTCATCTCCTGTTACAAGCAAGTCATCCACATACAGGATTAGAATCACAGGATTCCCTTCCTCAACCTTGTAGTAAAGGTTGGAATCCGCTTTACTCTTGGTAAAGCCCAAACTAGATAGGAAACTGTCCATCCTACCATACCAAGTTCTGGGAGCTTGCTTCAAGCCATACAAGGCTTTCTTCAATCTGCACACATATGACTCCCTGTCATGTGTTTCTAAACCAAGTGGCTACTCAACATATACTTCCTCTTAAACTACACCATTCAAGAAAGCAATTCAAGAAAGCAGTCTTGACATCCATCTGGTGTATTTTCCATTTCATCACTTTTATATTTCTCTATTCTGCCATCTGCAGTATGCTTGATCTGATGGATCCATATGGAAGTCATAACAAACTTTCCTTCAGGTCTTGGGACTACATCCCAAACATCATTCTTAGACGGATCATGGTATTCTTCCCATATCCTGGGAACTTCAATATCTTCAATAGATAATTTTGTTGCTGAACAAATGTTGTAGTTCTTCTTTTGTAGGTGATGGCATACGATCTTTCCTAGAAGACAAGTTAAATTGCATGATTAGAAACATCGCATAGTTTTCAAAACAAATTCTTATACATAAAGAAATATGTCATACAATCATGCAATTATTTTAGCCAATGCTTCAATACAACATTCATCCATATCCCGTAACTTTCTAGATGCCTTCCAATCTCTACCAGAACATTGTTAAGAGTTTGCACTACTCACAACATGTCAACAAAGAGGTTTCATGCTAGATAAGTAGCAATGGAATGTTTTACAGTGCCATAGGCCACTTACCCATCACATGCATATTAGTAGTATACTGTTCATTAATGCAATCATTCTAATATGCACAATACATATCCTAAGTCTAGGAACATGAGCATATACATCATTGAACAATTTTATTTAAACAAACAAATATGCAATACATGATAATTAAAATACTTATCTTTGTTTGTTTGTTGGGTGGACTCCCTCTGAGTCTTTGCTTCCTTGCAGGAGTTGCTGGAGTCCTAATCTGAAGTAGCTTCTTCTACACCTTTCTGTTGTGGAATGTAGAGAGATGGTCAACTCCCTTTGAATATCTGCATCCTTGCAGAAACCACTGGAGTGTGCTCCCTCTTAATATTTGCTTCCTGGATTACCTGTTCTTGAAATTATATTCATTCTCGATCCCTATGCATGCTTGTTAGTATCATCATTGTGTTATCCTTGAGGTCTCATACATAACCAAACATTCATTAGTATAATCTTAATATTATCAAAACACAATAATCTCAAGCATGTATAGTCAGGATCATTTCAAACAGAAATAATAAGCATTCTTATGGTTATTCATAAACATAATATACCTAAACCCGTGATCACTCAAACCTGTGACTCTTCTGGTTAGTCATATCATCAATTAAGGTAAGAAACATAATATGCATAAGTCCTAGATTACTCAAACTTGTAACTTCAAGAGTAATCATTATCAATCATCCAAAAGTATACGATATATATAACAAAACATACCTGGTCATCATATTTGCTAGTTATGTCTAGCAATGTGTTCTTGTTCTCTTCAATGACCTGCATAACTCATTAGTTAACTTTTGCAAAAACAAATTATACATATCTCTATGTGATCCATGACTATGGATGAATCTTTGTCTTCATAGCATGTTCAGGTTGTCCCTTTAATTTGTACAATCCTCCCTCTTGCTCTCCAATCACTACTGCATCATCTATGGTCTTTCCCTTTGGCCACATTAGAACTTGGCCATCCAAAAATGCAACCCTCATACCTTTTGTATCCAATGCAGAGATGGAGAGTAGGTTCTTCTTGAGCCCAGGTACATAAAGAACTTCTTTCATCTTCAAAAACTTTCCAGAATCTAGGTTGTAGGAGGCTTCACCACTTCCTTTGATGGGGTATTGATAGTCATCCCCAAGTTTCACTTTATGGGGTGATTCATGTTCAGATAGATTTACAAAATATTCTTTAAACCCAGTCATGTGTTTGGAAGCCCCACTATCAATTAACCAATCATTACAACCATGAGAGATAGTACCTGTGAGAGCAGAGATTAGAACATACTCTTCTTTGCTTGATGAGTCATCATCACTTTCTACCCTAGCCTTCTTCTTTGGAGGTTCATCATTTTCGGTAGCATGAGCATGGAACTTTCTTTTGCTTCCCTTCTTCTTCTTGCTGGAGTTGTTGTTATCCCTTCTGTTTTTGGGACATTCTGAAGCAAAGTGACCCTTCTCATTGCATGTGAAACATCTTAGATCCTTCTTATTCTTTTGATAGGATCTCTTGTAGTGAGAGTGCTCCTTCTTGGGCTTGCTTCTTTTGGTTTGATCTGCGAGAGCTTGATCTTCACCTCCCATCTTTTCTTCATGAGGTACAAGTCTATCTTCTTCTTGAGAGCATTCCTCCCACAGTTTTCTGAAAGAGATCAATTTCTTTCTTGCACAGATTCCTTGAATAAAGGAGTCCCATGACCTAGGTAGGCCATTCAGAGTGGTCATAACAACTTCACCATTGTCCACTACTTCATCCACAGCTTCAAGTTGTTCCTTGATCTAAGAGACCTTGGAGAAGTATGATTGAATGGTTTCTCCATTCAACATCTTGACCCCCTTCAATTGATTCCGTAGAGTCATCTTCCGATTTATATTCTTCCCTTCAAATAACTTGGTCAGGGAGTCAAACATCTCTTTGGGTGTCTTCAGAGATGACACATGAGGGATGAGATGGTCTTTGATAGAGTCAGCAATGATTCTCTTTTCCTTGACCAAGTTCTTCTTATTCAATACCTTAGCCTCTTCATCCTCTGGGATAGGGATGTCTTCTTTTATATATGATTCCAACTCATTCGCTTCCAGGATTAACCCAATCCTATACTTCCAGGCTCAGAAGTTATCAACCCCTTCAAGCTTATCCTCAAGCTTGGTGTGGTGAGACATCTTTAAAGAGTACTTCAAATGGAAATAGAAAAGCTTTAGGTCTTACCACTTGAATTGTTGAAAAACTGGATCTGGTCCCGGATTAGGGTTTATCAAAAAAAACCCTGAAAATTCAAAATGTGAATTTCAACTTTCTAGAAGGGTAGAAAGATGCGCCTTGATGAGTTGATCAACCTAGTGTATTCAGAAATTGAGATCTGCAAAGCTACGCCCTTCAAAACTACCTTTCTGTCTTCCTGGATTCACTAAGGAGAGCCCTGAATTAGGGTTTGAGTTTCCCAGAGATCTACCCAGCCAAAAATCTCGATCCACAGCTCTAAACTTCGATTTTTGCAAGGAGCTTCTAGCTATGTCTTTAGATTTTAGAAATTCCTATTTTTGTGGAAACCCTAATTTTTAGGGCCAAATCTGAAAGTGCTCAGAATTGAATTTTGATTGGACAAATAGATTCTCCTTGATGAGTAGAGTCAATCTACTATACTGCTTTTCCAAAATATGTGGAGAGAAACCCAATAAACAAGAAACCCTTGGTTTTCGTCACTACACAATGTCTTCTTCTCATGTTAGCTCTCATACCATGTTAAATTTTGAGCATTAATTCACAATACTCTAGGAACTTTACTTAGAGAATAACATGTACAGTATATCAATGCATAACAATCATAATAAGCATGACAAGCATCACAAGAATCAAAAGCATGAGAGACAAGAGACACAGAGTTTCCGTGGGGAAAATCCTAAGGTGAAAAACCCCACAACTTCCTCAGAGATAGAGAGAGTAATGGCTCAACCAAAGTAAAACCAAAATACACTGAGATAGTCTCCTAGTAGCAGAAGATCCTCCTCCTCACTAGTGCGCCACTTTCTGGGTGAGAGAAGTGTGAGTTTCCGAGTGATCAAATAGAGATCTCCTGATCTCTATTTATACTTAACCTGTTTGCCCAGTTACACTATGGGGCCGACTTGTCTAGCTAGGTACATCCACAATATAATATATATTTTAGGGCCGACCCCACACATGGTGGTCTAATAACCCATCAGCAAGTACACACACTTGCGACACTTTTCAATACACATGACGACACTTCCTTATAGAGGAATAACACATCTCTTATAAGGGTACAATAAAAATATATGAAATACATAGATGAAATACATTCCGAAGTTACATATATATCAACATAGTTTAAATCATATTCATACAATTGCTCATGAACTTATATTTAACTCGACGTGATCTATAAAGCTAACTTTTTTTCCCCTTTCAATGGAATGACAAACCCATTATCATATGCAGTTATTCTGATTTTTTTCTACAATTTCCTGCATTGATTTGTGAAACTTTAAATTGTGCCAATGACCAAATGGCTGTAAAATAAGCTTGAAATTTTTCACGAAGATGAGATCTGAGGATTGCCATCTTTTATATATATGTACGAGTCCTGGACTGAACATCGTTCTCGCTTTAAATATGCAATATTAACATATTACTTTGATTGATCTGATCAAAAGGAACAAATGGTTGTTTTTTTGTCAAATATAGAACCCTATAGTACTCGTCTGTTTTTTAGTGGCTGAGAATATAGTAGTCTCAATTGTTGGTGCAATGAGACTGTTTTTTAGTGGCTGAGAATGGCAACGATTGTTAAAGTGCATCATTCAGATTTTACTTTTAATAACTACTTTTCATGCAAAAGGTTTTATGTTTAAACATGTATTGTAACTCTTAATGCCACTCTCCATTTTACTCAATTATATTCCAACATTTCACCCATTTTCATACACCTTTACGCAGTCTCATATGAAAATTGGAACAATATATGTAGAGTCAAATTAATTAAATATGAGGAGACAAGTTTTAATAAATGTTTTGTTTTAGGGTTTGGGAATGTTAATATGCATGCCATGCAAAATTGTTATAATAAAAGGGGTTGTAAAAGAGGTAAGTCATCCTAGTAAAAGAGACAAGTCAAATACTTATTACAAGGCAGGTTGGGGAATTCTCTCTATTTTCTAGTTTAACAATTTACTCAATCCTAAATACTTATTACTTACATTATGATATTATGATAATCGTTGTAAATGTATCTGTGTTTTCAACTTAACCTGTTCCTTACAATGCTAATCAAACTCCAGTTTTGTGTCACCGCCCACGACTGAAACCAACCTAGATCAAAATCCTAGGCTCTATCAAGCGCCAAGAGGGATCAAATATCCCTTGGTGCAAACCTCTTCTCAGGTATTGCACTCAAGGAGCTTTTCGAGGAGAGGTGTGCACCTTGGGAGATTTGATCCCTCTCGGTGCTTGATAGAGCCTAGGATTTGGATCTAGGCTAGTCCGAATATATCCCAGGTCCAACTGAGGAGATGAACGATGTGGGTTCATTTTGAACGGGTTGTTCGATCATGGGAAGAACATTTTCAGGCACTGCGGGGGCATTTTGATCATAGTATGTAATCTAGTCGATTTTGACTATGCGTCCTTCATTGGGGAACATCATGAGGCGAAAAACTAAAGAAGCGACACCTTTCATTTTATACATGTAGCTTCATCCTAGAAGAAGATTGTAATCAAGTTGGGCGTTAATGACCTCTATATCTATGAGAAACAATTTGCCCCCAAGCTGTATGGGTACGTTCACTAGCAAACCTTGAGGTTGAGCTGCACGGCCATCGTAAGCTCACAATGCGGTAGTTGACGGTTGTAGCATTGGGGATCCAAGTTTTTGCCATACGAAAGTTGACATAACACAGGTGGAGGAAAATTCATCGATTATGCATCAGTGAATGAAGAGGTTGTGAATGGACACAGAAACTTGAAAAGATATAGATGAAGGAAGACGAGGTTTGGCTTGGTCTAAGTCGAACGCCATCATGTTGGATTCGTTAGGGTCTATGGCACCGATGGCAGATAACAACAATTTTCTCTGTGCAGGACAATTTTTTAGGAGTTCTAGAGCGGACATAGCGGTGGGGGACTGAGCTAAATCCTCTACAATGTTATAGTTGGAAGTTGCCTGAGCATTAGGGTTATTTTTAATTTTTCTCAAAGGGAAACGTGGTGCTTTTGGACCCCCGTCCATGGGCATATTGGGTATGCGAAGGGGTTGATTGGTTGGGAGAGTACTCGAAGATGGGTCAGTAGGTGTAGCCTCAAGGGCAGAGCCATATTGATTTCAACGGGTTTGAAGATTGACATCATTAGATGAAATCATTAGCAAATGGTGAGTATTAGACTTTGTATGCTATTAATCGGCTGCCGCATAGGTGATTTGTTGTTGTGTTGCAACGGATCCTGGAGGGGGATCATTTGGATGAGTGTTTACCATGCCTTGGTTTGGTAGGGGATTTTTCAATATCATGGGTTGTGGCTGAGGAGGAGGTGTTGGCTTAAATGGTGGAAAAAGTGGACAAATGGGTCATGTGAATAAGGGAATGAGCTAGTGAGCACTTTTTGGGTGTTAACAGGGGCAGAACTACATCCAAAGTTCAACAAAATCCCATAAGATGGGGCCAAGTGTGCGTAGCCATTGAGCGCCCAAAACCACATCACATCCGCCTAAGGTTAAGGAAAACATGTCGGAGCGCAGGTTATAATATCCCATAGAGAGACGCACATTATGACACTTCCCTTTGCAAGGTAAGGTGCCCCCATTAGCAACCATGACTTCAAAGTTGGAGCAAGGATGGATAAAACAATCAGCCTGTTTGGCGATCCGAGGGTCAATGAAATTATGAGTGCTACCAGAATCAATGAGTATTGTAAGAGGAAGCTTCTTAAAGTAACCCCTGAACCGCATGGTTTGTGGGGTGGTGATTCCAGCTAAAGCATGGAGAGATATCTCTGGCTGGTCATTCTGAGACAGAGTTTCAATAGGAGGCTCCGGAATGTCAACCTGAGCATCCATTATATCTGGAGCTTCTTCACCAATTTCAGAGGCAGGCGGAGAATCCATATCCAAGAGATACAGCTTTTGCTGAACACATCTATGTCTTTGAGTGAATTTCTCATCACAATTATAACAAATCCCTTTTTCTCTGCGTGCCTGCATCTCGGTTCCAGACAAATGCTTGATAGGAGTTGGTCAAGGAGCTGGCAGGATGGGAGGTCGTTGAGAACCCATATTTCGGAAGGAAACAAAAGTGGGTTTGGAGCGTTGTTGGGATGCAATCTTGTCTTCTGCCAGCTTAACCAATCCCAGGGCTTCCATCATTGTGTTGGGACATAAAATTTTGACCTCAGAGCGGATTGCATCCTTTAGACCACTGATAAAACAACTCCGGTAGTAGTCATCAGGAAATCCTTCGGTGTGGCTGGCTAGTTTATCAAATTCGGTTTGGTACTCTCTCACAGTACCAATTTGGCGAAGTTTAGTGAGGGCTCCTGTGAAGTCATCAAAAGTACTAGGACCAAAGCGTTGCACTAAGGAGCTGACAAAAATCTGTCTATTTTGGCTCTTCATGAGCCTTGATGTACCAACGGTACCATTGAAGAGATTTCTGTTCCAAATGAAAGGATGCAAGTGGAACTTTGTTGACATCAAAAGTATTATGTAGACTGAAATAATGTTATTCCCGATAGATCCATCCAGTTGGATCAGTACCATTGGAGTGAGGAAAATCAAGCTTCGGACCACGAAAATTTCTGGAAGAAGAGAACCCATTGTCTGATGAAGACTCAGACTGGATTTTGTTGTTCATGGTTGAATGCTCAAGATGGAGACCGAGAAATTTTGCATCCAAATCCTGGAGTTTGGCTTGGATGGCTGCAAGTGCTTCTTCCATGGTTTTTGCTTCTGCGCAGGTGACAACCATAACCAGGATTTTTTTTTTTGGGTGAGTGGGTAGAAAAACAAAAACAAAAACTGTTTTAGTAAAGGAAAATCTGGATTTGGGAAAAAATCTAAAGGGTAATTTGGGTTTGACTAGGTTTTGGACATTGTCGAAAGGACAGGGAAGTAGAAAAGAGGGATTTCAGAAGCAGGGTGAAAGATTGACAAAATTTGGCAGAGAGGGACAAAGAAGCTGAATTGGGAAAGGAATTATGTGGTAAAATTTGAAGGCAATCGGGTGAAAATCAAAGACGTTATGGCAAACCCTAAAAATAGACAAATGTGAGATTTCGAGTGTTGGGAAGTGGAATTTGGGATAGGGTCCTCAGGAATGAAATATGCAGAATGGGATTGCAAGGGTGTCAGAGAAGTTTCAAGGGAAACTGAGTTAAAACAAGGGAGATATGGCGGAAAAACAGAATTTATTTATTTATTTATTTTTTCAGAAATGGATCTGCAGCAGTGCGGAAGGGATCGGAAACAGATGGATCTGAAATGACACCGAATGGATTGAAAATGGCTGGATCTGAAATGGAGGATGGATCTGAAACGACTTTCATAATAGATCTGAAACGACTTTTAGAATGGATCTCAAATGACCCGGAATGGATCTGAAACAACGTGGAAGTGATTGGCAACAGTTCAGTCAAAAATAGATATGGACCCCAGGTATGTTCGACTTCCTAACAGTTCAGGGGTTTCACTCGGCCACCAATGCTGTCTGACGGCTTGCGTATTGGGGAAGTACCCCTCACTCCACGGCTCAGGTAAAACTGATAACTGCTTTGCCACAAACGACAACTCTTGGTTTACCTAACGGGTGGGAACTAGTCAATCAGGTAGGGGTCGTTGCCCTTTTCGTTGGCAGGTCCTCTCAATGGGCCAGCTACTTTGGGGTTCCTGTGGTACTCCTCACAATGATTTTTAGAGCGTATGCCCAAGTACTTCCCACAGTTAAGCGGATGGGGATTATTCCAAGATCCGAACTTGCAACAGATGCGATTTCTTTTTTTTGGAAGAAATTCCACCCAACGAGCCCAAGAAAGTGCTCTTACACCAGATGTGAAGAACCTACAATATTTAATTGATGAAAACACATGAAATAGTAGAAATAACAGAACTCATAATCGCTTTTATATTGATCGCAGGCCATTTCGAGGGGGCAACCTCCTTTGAGCAAGCTCAATACAAATAACTTCACGATGGCTTCATAGGCCCCAACACACACTTATATACTAATTCTAGGCACCAATACTATGGGTCAAAACCAGGAGCCAGTACAAACTATGGATAAACAATATTACGGGTGACTTACAAATCATATGCGCCAAACAACAATAACACAAACTATGGATCAACAAATACTACAGGACGACTTACAAAGCATATGCGTCCAACAACAATATACTAACAAAGTAAAGACATGGGTTCCTAACAATTCGTTTTTGGTTGCTCAACTTACACATACCAAGAAGGAATTTGAGTTTTGGTTAGATCAATTTATTGTAAAGGTTCTGAGCCTTAGTGTGGAAACTGTTGCTTTTGGATATATAGAACCTAAACATAAACTTTACAAGTTCTGTGATTCTTTCGATTGACTAGACCAACAACACTCATTGCTTAGACCCATGAGAGAAGTCAAATTTGGCATGAATGACTTGGAAATCTAAACTTTCGATGTTTGAAGATGATGGTAACTAACAATATGGTTACTGGTATCCCAAATACTATTCCACCTAATGCAATTTGTAGAGGATGTGTGCTTGGAAAGAATCATCAATATCCCTTTGATTCCAAGAAAGCATGGCTAGAACAGAACTAACTATAAATTATTCACAATCATTTTTGTTGCATGAACACAACCTCATTAGTAGGTGCTAAGTATAATTTAACCTTTATTGATGATTTCTTTAGATTTTTTTGGGTATATTTCTTGAAGAATAAAATTCATTTCATTGAAAGATTCAAGGAATTTAGGGCATTGTATGAAAAGCAATGTGTCCAACCCATCAAATGTTTGAGACCCTATAATGGTGGTGAATATGTGAGTTGATAATTTGTAGAATATCTCTTGCAAAATGGTATTTATTGGTAGAGATATGTCTCTCAAACCCCTAAGCAGAATGGCATCATAAACATGAACAATCAAAATTTGGTGGAAATGGATCAGTAACTATTGCATACTAAAGATCTTCCGACTAAATTTTGCGCATAAGTTGTTTACTGTTCAAACTATCTCCTAAACCTTGTACCAACTAGAGTTGTCATTGACATGAATCTAGTTGAGAAATGGGCTAGAAGAAAACCCTTTCTATGAAACCTAAGAACTTTTGGATGTGTTACTTGGGAACACATCAGTGATAACTACATGAATAAATATTATGCAAATATTCATGCTTGATCCTATAAAACAATATATCATTTTGAGTAGAAATATGATATTTGATAAGTAGATTTCAGGAAATTAGTTGTTGAATTCCTCCACTAGTCTATTGCATAGTGATATGTTTGATATTTTTTAAGAATCTAGATCGAATGTACCCCTCTTTAGAATTTCGACTGGAATGACGAATTCCACTCTTTATTCAATTGGTAGTCGGTATACCATGATTGAAGACGTTGACACACCAACTCATTTGACTAGCATTCACCGACTTTAATCACCATCAACTTGCTTACCTTTGTGGTATGCTAAAACAATTAAAGTTGTTGGACCAGACATTGGAGATGTTACTATTGGTTGACAGACTCACATCCATAAAAAACATGGTAGTGTTGCAATGATGGCACGTGTTGTTGAAACTTGTGAACATTACACTTATTTTGATTCTCAGGGAGTGCTTGAATGGGAAAATGTTATGGCTATTGAAATTGATACTTTGAAGAAGAATAAGACTTGGGAACTTGATCCTTGACCACAAGGAAAGAATGTTGTGAAATGTTGATGGGTCTATAAGAACAAGTTTACTTCCAACACTATTGTTGAATGTCTGACAAGGCTCCTTTGGTAGCCAAGGGATTCTCTTAGGAAGACAGAATCAACTACATTGAAACCTTTTCTCCTGTTTCAAATATGAACTCTATTTAATTTATTATTTCCCTTGCTATTAGTTTTGGATGGGAACTTCATCAAATGGATGTTAAAAGTGCCTTTCTTCATGGAAATTTCTCTGAAGAAATATATACGTTTTGGAGCCTAATCCTTGGTGTTAGGATTTGTGTGCACCAATCATGTGCAAAGAATATCAATAGTTGTTGAGGATAGACCAAGAGTCACCCCAGATTCCAAGAGTCCACTTGGGAATTTGAAACCCAAGGGACAATAATCTTGTATATATGTACAATTGTTAATGATAATTATGTGTTCTTTGACTCCTATCCTCTTTTCTTCATGAATTAATTGTCTATTTTCCTGTTTGGGAACCTTACAATGGTATCAAAGCTTCTTATTGACTTGAGGACTATACCACTTTGCAGATATTCATGCCACTCCTTTCCATATTCTCTGCTAAGTTTGGAGTCATGCACTTAATACCCTCTTCTCTCTAGTCTTCTCAAACTTTTATTTTTTACGTAAGAAAATCTCTTCCTTGTATTTGGTTGTTTATATATCATATTAATTATTCTGCCAAGTCTTCCATTGTGAAGGCGTTCTTCATGGAATCAGAAACAATGGAACCATATCTACATATTTGCTCCTATAAACCCCAGACCTGCACCCACCTACCATCTCTGACATACATCCGTGGAGGTGTTTCTACTAACCAAATATGGTTTCTGTAGGCGCTTCTTATTATGCTCTAGCTTTATTATTTTTGTGTTGAGCATTGCTTGGTATTTTTGCTAGGCCTGTGGTATTCTTCTCCTTCAGATCTGTTAGCTATATGTTTCTGTGATAATTGTGGTATGAATTATTCAAATTTTATATACTTATTCCGTTGAGCACTTGCCTATGTTTTTATAGGGTTCCTCCAAACTAGCCTTAGAGAATTCCCAACCTTCGTGTCAAGTTCTCCATTCCTCCTGTTATCACCCCTATCGATGTCCCCACCAAAGAAGGAAAGGGCATCCCCCTACCGGAACCCTATGCATGCCCATTGACCTCTTACGCCAAAGGAAGAATAAAAAATCCCAAAAAATGGCTAAGTGTTAAGCAAATCCAATTGAAATGATCAAGCCACAATGAAAAGGATGAAGAAATGGAGGTTTTTTACACTCAGATGAGAAGGAATGGTCCAGATCAAGCTAAGGAGATCATTGATAGAGGAAGGATTTAGCTGAGAAAAGAGCTCGAAATTTAATGGCCAAATCGGTCGCAGAAGTCAGGATCTGATGGCCCAAAATAGTTGTGGAAGACCCATTTGCTCGACTGATCTTCCGCTTTCAAACAGAGATGAACAATCGAGATTGAAGAGATGGGCCAAATCAATGGTTGGGAAGCGATCCACAACGCATCCGATCAAAATATTTTCCTCTTTTTTACTTTCCTGTAGGTCCCTCTTTCCAACATTCAGCACCCGCATTGCAGATTGCAGAAGTCGGAACATAATTTTTTAAGAGCGCAAGGTTGGGTTTTCGATTTCCGAAACCCGCATTGCGGAATGTAGAATGCGGATTGTGGATGCATAATTTTCCAAGGGCGCAAATTCAAGCTCTCGATTTACACAACCCGCATTGCGGAATGCGGTTTGCGGAGGCATAATTTTTCGGGGGCACAAATTCAGGTTTCCGATATTAGCAACCTGCATTGCGGAATGCGGATTGCGGAGGTGATTTCCACAAGGTTGTGCAATGGATTTCTGATTTCTGAAACCAGCATTGCGGAATGTGGATTGAGGAAGTGATATTTTAGAGGTATAAAGTTGGATTTATGCTTCCTGAAAACCGCATTGCGGAATGCAGATTGTGGGAGGATAATTGCGGATCGGAGATGTTTTACAGGGTAGATTACGGCCATGGAAAATGATGAATTTCATAGGGAAATGGCACAATTGGGAGTCGATATGGAAGCCAAAGAGAAGCACAACTTGGTTATCCATCCAAATCAGCCTAAAAGGGCCCAATCCAAAGGACAAATAAGTGTTTTCCAAGGCCCAAAGGCACACTGACAACGCATAGAGTTTCCCACTAGCGCATCTAACAGGCTCAGAGGCAGTTGGTTCAAGTAGTTCAGCGTGAACGACCTCATCCTTTCCAGTTCAAGACTATTAAAAATAAATGGTCATTTATGGTTGAATTAGTTAGAGGTTTTTTGATATTTTGTAAGCCTATAAAGGTAGAGTCTAAATTAAACCAAAAGGTTGGATGTTTATGGATTCTAAGAGATTAAAAGCTCTGTGTATGTATCAAATTCGGCCTTTCAATTCATGAGAAGACTGTATTCTGGAGTAGATAATCTTATGATGAGTGTTTTGATGTTTGTTACTTCCTGTACTTGTGTTTTTCATTTGTATTTCCATTGATTGTTTGCTTCTGCAGTATCTAGATCAAGACTACATGGTCTAAAATTCATATTTTATGCTTCACATGCATGACTAGGTATTCCACCCTTTCTTCTTGAATTTGTAGGTTAGAATTCATTTTCAAATGCTCTAGCTCTGTGATGGAATTTGTTTCCTTTTTCCCCTTCATCTACTGATATCTTTGACTTGAAAAAACCTCATCTACTTTCCTCTGCCTCTTTAATTATGGTCTAAATCTGTCATTTGTGACTATAAAACCATTGAATTTTGACTCCATGCCAAATGGTTCTCTTGTCCTTAACCCCAACCAGTTGAAAAATCCCTATAAGCCATTATCTGAAGGTCTTGTTGGCATGGGTTTAGATCACATAAAGTGCGGAATTTGACAGTAGCGAAGATGGACCATCCACAGAAGAAGGACCATTCCCGGAGAATAAGGAGCCGACGAAAGCGCACGATTAGTTTAGTTAGTTAGAATGGGTCATTTGGAAATTTTTGTAACCGCCTTAGTTAACTATAAATAAAGCTATGATTGTAAGCCTAAGGGCATCAATTGATTAAGCACCAAGCGGATGAATTGTGTAATGTTTTTCTCTCCCTTCGGCAAGTTTTGTATGGATTCGCGACAAGTGTCTTGAAATGTTTCTGCAGAGGTTGTATCACAGGTTTTTGATGAGTTAATGCATGAAGATGTTCACATATGTCTAATTTTATGTTGAATAATGCCTCTTTCTTGTGTTTCTGTTTCCTTGAATGATGTATGCGATTCAAATAATATGTGATGCTTAATTTCTGTTGATGCGATCGTTGGTTTTATTATGTTAGTGTGAATGTCAATTATCCTTTGAATATGCGAATGACAAATGGATGTTTGAGCTAATAAGTATGATGTGAAGGTATAATATCTGGTTTCTGTAGCGATAGAGTAACGTTAAATGCATGTCCTCCCCCTACTTCGGAAACCTGGTTCCTGCAGCCCCCTTAACCATCTCGGGTGAGACTTCACTCGCTCTGCGGGTGTTGTTGGAAAGGGTAAAACCTTTCAGGGCCAATGATTAAGGGTGTTCAATTGGTGTTTGTTGACGATAGTGCGAAGTGAAGCCCTATCAATAGAACTGTGTCAACAAATGGTTCTGTTGTCGGGACCCTGAATAAGAAATAAGAGGACATGTTGTGGTATCCGACAAAACCGAAGATTTAGGATTGGTTTGACAAAAAGATAGAAGAATTCGCAAAAGGAGAAAGACGGAACCCTGGGAAGACAACGAGCAGCTGGTTGCAAAAACATATCTACTATGATATCCATGAGGTATTTTTCTGCTAATTCCCGGTATTGTTGAACGAGTTGTTAGCGCAACTGACATTTCAGAAGAAAATTTTCCAAGGAGGTGAGCCCGAACATTGGACCCCAAAATTGATCCAACAGTTGAAACGGGTCGACAAAAGGGTATCAAGGGCCATCAAATTCTAGGTAGACAGTATCCTAGAGGGGTAAATTAAATAGTTTGTGTACGACACAATCAAATATTACAATGACGTAGAAAGAAAAATTTTCAAAGGACATAGAGGGAGATTTCTACTATCGCTGAAGCTGTGGATTAAGATGCTTGTCTGCGAAAAGGGTATACTGAAAATAAACTCCTATGAGTAGAGATCAGTGTGCAGAGGTGGCGGGTACCACGTGAATGCGGTTCTGATAGAAAGATGCGGGGTATATGGACATGAGTGACAACGAATTTCTGAGGGAGGCTGAGGAATATTGTGGTACCTTGAGAAGTGGGTCGATATTCCGGTGACCAGAGAAGTGGGGAGGACTGAGAGAGAGTCTCCTGAGGAAACCGAAACATAAAAATGCAAAACAATACCACACTTGACAAAGCGACCTCATTGAGACAGAGAAGGTAACTAGGCTACCCCTGAAGCCGAAGAAGGACATAACCAAAACTACTACGTACCTTTAACTCCACACACTATCCAAAAATTTGTAAGAACCACAAGTTTCAAAATGAGTCAGTGTGGGAATTTGACCAACGATACAAAACACTAATGGAAAAGGTAAGTTTTGGGATGAGCGACATGCAACATAAAGAGTGGTTGTTCACAGGGTTGGTGCAGCAAATTCGTGGGTCGCTGATGCAACAGAAGGTAGTGACTCAAGCAGAAGTGCTGGAAAGTGCAATGAAGCTGGAGGCTTCACCGATCGGCAAAATAGGCATAGGTATGGATCGGATACAAGAGCAGTTGCAAAACTTGACGATCCAGCTACAATATATTAAGAAGGGGAAAGAAGTCCACGACGAGATATGGTGTAGTAGATGCAAAACAGAAGGGAATCATAAGAATCAGTGCCCAGAATTTCAAGATGATTTACAGTCATGTGCACCAAATCCCCTCAGTCAGGGAGGACTTCCTTGGTGTCGCATATGCCAGACAAAAGGACATCAACCAAAAGAATGTGTGTACCTATAGAAGATGGTGTCAAAGCTAGTTAATTTGTATTGCAAATTCTGTCGATCGGTTGGCCATGAAGAAAAAGATTGCAGATCTTACGACTTACTCTCAGAAAGGACTGCAGATACATTTTTCATGAAGGGAGAGGAGCAATTGCCTGTACATCTGCAACAACAATACAATCAGCAACAACCTCACTATAATCCAAAAACGCAAGATGATCAGTCGCCGTATGGTCCACCGCAATATCAACAACTGCAGTATGGCCAACCGCAATATCCACAACCGCAGTACCTGCCATATGGGCCACTGCGAGAAGGCTTCAGAGGGGGGTTCCGCGGAGGTCGAGGTACTGGTGTTGGCCGATGAGGATCTTTTGGGCATGGTCGAGGGCCAATTATATGTTACAATTGCGGTCATCAGGGTAATTACCAGTAGGATTTCCTGAATCCAACCCCTTAGTGCACTTAGTGCAGTGCCGCGGACCATGGTGTTGAGGACTGTCCTCAACTTATTGTGAAGTGGAAAACCAAGAAATTACCTCCACCAAATCAAAACCAGAACCAAAATCTGCCACCAGTGGTAAAAAAGATATCAGCAGTGGTAAGAAGCCAAACTGCGATGGTCGGAGTAGTGACTCGTGGAGGAGCGACGACAGGAGAAGACAGGCCACAAGGGAGTGTCCGACCGACAGCAAGAAAACAAGTCACATTAGATGCGGAAGCATGAAAGGATATTTTCTTGAAAGCATAGGAAGCAATGAGATGGATGAGGCAGCCACCTCTTCACCAGGGAAAAATCACCTATGACATGGCATCGCTATTCAACACGACGAAATCGCAGAGAAAGACTAATACCTTAATAGATTTTCTAGAAAGCTACCTGGAATTGGCAAAGGATCAGGACACATTAGCAGAGATATCTATTATGTTGTATCGATAGGAGGGTGCATGACAAGATTGGAATGTCAATCGAATACATAAAAGGAAGATAGGGAGGGAAATGAGGATGTACGCGCAAATTGGAGCTTTCGACAACGACTCCATTATCCTAGACCTTGTATCATAAATAAACATTTTGATGAAGCATACCTGGGAGACGATGGGGAAACCATAGTTGGCATGGTCCCCGGTACAACCGCGACTAGCGAATCAAGGTAAGGTCACCCCGATTGGTCGATTGAATCAGGTCCCAGTTGAGATAGAAGGGATAAAAACATACACTGATTTTGATGTAATATAGATTGTCGACAACACGAGCCCCTACCCAGTCCTGCTAGGGATATACTGGGCAATGGAGAATCAGGCCATCATTAAATTCAATAAAAGAACCATGTCGTTTGAGAACTACAAGATGAGGGTTTTCACACCTATCGATCTGGAAGAAGGGAAGATATATGTTGAGCCGACAAGGGACAAATTCACTAAGGGATGGAATAGTCTCTACAACATATTAGAAGAATACATCAATCCTACTACATATGGAGAATTAGGATGGCATAGTGTCAGTTCGGAATCATCGGATTTAGATGAAGCACTTGAAAATTGGAAGAATCAGATGCATGAAGTATCATTTAGGAGGTGTGCAAGGATCACCCAGTCATTGAGACAGGTGGCTACAGAAGTCTGCAAAATGCCCACATATGCAGGGTTTCGTAACTTGACTACATTTATCACTAAGTTCGAAGAAAAAGTGGCGGAACCACAACGACTACTAGCCTTGGATGAATCCTTGCAGGCTACGCCGACGCGATGGTGGGCGGCACACAAATACACCATAACAAACTGGCCACTATGTCGACACCTAATGCAGATTAGGTTTGGCGTCAGTGAAGAATACTACAGAAAGAAGTACAATGGAAGAGGAGATCCAAAGGAGCATTTGAATGCATGTCAAAGTAAATGGGGAACAAGATCAAAATAGGAATGGGTCCATGCATTCATTCACACGCTAGATGAAGTACTATGAAGTTGGTATGTCACAGCAGAATTGCGACGTGGAACAACCTCATGGAAATCGTTAAATATTGGCTTTAGCCAAACCTTTAGTTTCTACGAAGAAAACCCCTTCATCCACAATGCGTTACAAAAAGTCTGCGAGAAGGTATTTGAATCAGTTCCGATAGAAATACTATGGGACTCCAATGGACTGCGACACAAGAAATGCTAATGGAATTCTACAACATAACAGGAGAACTTGACGATGAGGATGATCCGGGGGCTACGTATATACTAGAGTCAGAAGGAATTCGCAATGTTGAAGCACAAGATATGTCATCCGAGAAGTTTCAGCAGCCATTGCGAATCAAGAAAGTGAACATTGGGTTGGAGGAGAATCCAAAGTTCACAATCGTCAGAAACTATTGGGATGACTCAACTATTGCTCAAATGACTGACCTACTACATGAGTTTTAGGACCTGTTCCCGACAAAATTTTCAGAGATGAAAGGTATTTCTAAGGACCTAGGAGAGATGAAGATCCCATTAAAGCTTGATGCGAAAGCAGTAAAGAAATGATCTTATAGGTTGAATCCAAGGTATAATGAGCGGGTGAAGGACAAAATTGAAAGAATGCTGGAAGCAGGAATCATTGAACCAGTAGAGGAATCCGAATGGATCAGCCCAATGGTGGTACAAGAAAAAAAGACTGTGGAACTCAGGATTTGTGTCGACTTGAGAAAATTGAACGATGCATTTTTACATGAACCATTCCCTACACCGTTCACCGTCGAAGTACTAGAAGGTGTCATAGGTCAAGAGATCTACTCATTTAGGTGGATTCTCGGGATACCGCCAAATAAAAATTGTGAAGGAGGATTGACACAAAACGACATTCGTCATAGAATGGGGATGTTTTCAATACACAATGATTTCATTCGTCCTGAAGAATGCGCCAACAATCTTTTCAATATTGGTAGTTGTTGTGTTAAAATATTTCATCCATAAATTTCTTGCAGTATACATGGATGATCGGACAGTCTACGGGTTGGTTAAAGATCACATTTCAAATCTGAGGTTGATGATGGAAAGATGTCATGTCCCAAATTTTGTATTGGGTCACAATGGCCTAATCACATTGGCCCTATTCATTAGAGTTTGTCAAATTGATGCTAAAGGTCAAATAATTGCCAAGGAGGAAAATTACTAGTTTCCTGGGTTTGGGGTGGAAGCTTTGGGATTTGGAATAATGGGGATAATAAATTATGTTTGAACATTAGAATGGAATAAATATTTAATAAAGGAGCTAAATAAATATATACAAGTGAAAATCAAAGTGGCATTTCATCATGAAGACACATGGAGGAAGTGGGACCCACATATGGCTAGATTTCCCCACTACATTTGGCATCATTCTCTCACCAATTCGAATTCAAGGTGAATGGTAACATACTTGGGGGAGTCCAAAAGGTATTATTCATTGCATGACTCATCCAAGGTCGAAATATAGAGGAAGATTAACTCCCATGGAAGAGGAAGAGGCAATTTGGAGCTAGTGAGACACTTGGGCTAGATTCCCTAGCTCTATGACAACAATGATGAAGATGCTATGACACCTATGACACAAATCAGACCTGAAGGCTGACATATGACATATATGACATGTCAGGGCTAAAAATAGACTCCAAGAGGGCGCTCAAGGGTGTTAGGGCAGCTAAGATGCTTCCACATGTGATTTGGTGGAAGTGGGAGACTAGGAATTGTTGTACAAGTGGCGTTCTTTGGAATCTCTTCCCAACATGAGTTGGCATGAGTCTCTTGGAAGGAATTCGACCCATGGAGGACATTAGAAGTTTATAAATGTCAATAACAAAGAATGAAACCAGTTTTTGATCATTTGTAGAATTTGCAATTGCATTTGTGAAGAGGAAGAGCTAGTGGATGACTAGTTTCTTGCCTTAGCCAATTTCGAGGGTGAAAGATTCCCATCCAAGTTGGTAATTGGAAATGCCATTCAGACCTTTCATTTGGAGATTTAATGGAGTATTTATTTGCAGGTTTAAGCTACAGGGCAGCTCATGGTTTCTTCTATTGCAGCTCACTCCTTCAACCATTTCCAGTTTTGATGGCATATTCTTGATCCTTGAGGGAGGGCGTTTTTGGTGAGCTATTGTACTCTTTGGGGAAGCTTTTAATGCCCCATTTCTTTTGTAATATGAAGTAAATACTCTGTTCTTCATCTCCAAAACGTTTCAGGTCTAAATTCCAAGTAGAAATGTATAAATCTCATTTTTAATGGAAGAACAATGCCATTTCCCCACTACCTTGTTGTGAGCCAATGTATTGATGATGATTTCGAATGAATGGATGATTCTCTGATATATTTGTGATCAATATACTTCCATGGATGTCTTCTACAAGTTTAATGTACTGTACTTGAGCATTTGAAGCATTTTTACTCAGTTTAGTTGTATTGGGAGGTGAAATAGTGCCATTTCCCCAAGGGTCGAATTGGGGATTTTTGCAGTTGAATGGGAGAGGATGAGAACAGTTGTAATAATCCATTAATGGTGCATATGAGACTTTAATAAAATAATTAACATATTACATACCTCTGTTCATAAATTTGAGTGGGTTTGGAGGCATTGGGGAAGCCATTTTCAGTACTTACCCCAGGGGGATTCAAACCCCAAATTACTAGTAAAATTGCATAATTGGTTCAGAATCTTAAGAGAGTTTGCAGAGGTATTTTGGTGGACATATGTCATCCATAAACATAATATTCAAGTTCTAATATCATTCATACACCTTCCTTGAAGATTTGAAGGCATTTGGAGTCAATTTGAGACCTAGAGACCAATACTAGTCAAAGGGAAATCACTAGTAAAGTTACCTACATTGATCAGAATTGAAAGAGGATTTGCAGAAGTATTTTAAAGGTCCAAAGGAATCCATGAAACACATATTTATGTTCTAATATCATTCATATACCTTATCAGAATATTTGGGATCATTTGGGGCAAATTTGGGACCTAGAGATCAAAACTAGTCAAAGGTCTAACTAGGGAAAAAAGTGAAAAATTGCCATTTTAATAAAATTCCTAATAAAGGGACATTACAGTGGTATCAGAGCATGGTCCTTGCACCTGTGTATTAGGTACATACATTCAAGAATAATTGGCAGCCATGTCTTACTATTATGATGAATCATATGAGTACAATTCTTATGAGGAATATGCAGATGCTTATGAGCAATATGAAGCAGAATGTGAGTGGTATGAGGAAGAGGTGCCATCATGCAACACTTATTACAATTTCAAGAGAAATGAAGATTATTCTTATGAATTTAGATCTAATGAATATGAGTGTGTCACACCAACCAAGGATAATTCTATGAGCGAGTTGCAAAGATGGAGAGAAAAATATAAAACCTTGCCCCAACAATATCAAAAATATCAAGAATATCTTGCTTCGAGCAAAAATACAAAAAATGCCATGTCTTTTGAGTACTATGCTGAACATGTTTTTGAAAATAGGCCCAAAAATGAAGATGTGGAGTTAGTTAAGAAAGGTTTATGCCCTTCTTGTGAAAACCCTTGGAGTGAGTATCATATATGTGTGCATGAAATGATGTCCTCCTTGAGGAGAGCTTTTGAGATTTATTCAATAAGAGATTCCAAATATACTGATCCTAAGGAAGACAAGGGGAAAAATGCATCAGCTTTCTTTAAAGAGCAAAAGGAAGAGACATCACAAGAGCATGAAGAAGATTCTATTGAAAATATGGAAGACCATTTCGAGACACCTTCTAGCTTAGACATGAACCAAAGAGCATCTACTGATGGATGCTTAAACTATGAAGGAGTACCTACTGATGGGTGCTCACACCTCTATGTTGGTGACATAGAGATCACTTTTGAAAGTGTTTCCACAAGTACAAGTTTCATTAAGCATGATAATGAAGACCTTGTAGCAGTTGAAGAAGAACCAAGATCAACTTCCCCATCACCACTTGAGCTTCATGAAGTTGGTCCAAGAAAAAATGAAGAATATGAGGAGGTTCATTTGCAAGAACCTCATTTTCTTGAAGGGTCCTTAAAGATGAATGAAAAGAAGATCCAAGAGTCCCTCAGCATTCTCCATGACACTCAAGCATTGGTGTCAAATTCTTGTTGGAGAGCTACTTCATTGGAGGAAACATCCTTCCTTGAAGACATGGAGAAGATTCAAATAGCAATGTGCCACATCAAAGGTAATTTCATGTCTTTGCTTTTTGATAGAAACCATTTGTTTGAGCTTAATGAATTGTTACATGATGCATACTTGAAGAATAATGAGGATAATCATAAGTTCACAATTCAAAATGAGCAACTCCTTGAAAAGTTGCAAGATACTTGTTTTTCCTCCTATGTTTCAGATTGTCAAATGGTAGATTGTTTGGAGGATTCTCATGACATGGTGGATCATGAGAAATGTGGAAATTTGAATGTGCTTAATGTGTTTGAAGATGAACTTGAAGAGATCCAAACACTTGATGTGGTGGAAGAGGAACTTGAATTGTCTCTTGATGAAGCTTATGCAATTTTTAAAGAAGAGCATGATTCCTCTACATTGGAACCAATCTATGACAAAGGTTTCCCACTTTTGAAGGAGCTGCATGATACTACCCACATGGATCCTTCCCATGATGAAACTTCTGCACTTTTTGATCATTTGGGTGATTTAGTTCATTCTCCTACATCCTACAATTCCATGTTTTGCAACATTAGTCTCAATGAAGTATGGGTGAAAGGGTTCTTTTTGATGGTGCCACATGAGGAGTATGGAACTCCTAGATTTAACTTTCATGATGACATGGTTGGAGCACATTATTATTCACATTTGCAGCAGCATAATTTGTCACTTTATGATGATTCACATCTACATCGATGCACCTATGATATGGATTTGAGTCACTTGAAGACTCATGGTTTTTCTTGCTCAACACTGGGTTCATTCGATGTTAGAGGAACTTCATCCAACACTTGGGTGAATAGATTTTTGATGGGAGAACATTTTTGTTGGCAGCCACATACTTTGTTACATCTTTATGATTCTCACATTCATGGATGTATGGGTGAGACTTCTTTGAGTCATTTGAAGTCTCCTTGTTTTTTCTACTCATTATTTGGTTCAGATTTTAGTGGAGATTCTTCATTCACTTCTTGGATGAAAGAATACATGGTTGAATATTTTGATGCATATCACATCCTTTTGGAGCAGCATTATAGGACATGGGATCCTCACCTATGTCATTGGAGCAGATTTGATTGGTCACTTGAAGATTGTATGCACTTGAAAAATCGTGGTCTACTTGCTTGGAGGTACAAGCACTTTCATGATTCTTTGATGAAGCACCTCCTTGATGTACATTTTCATTATGTAGTTATGTACTTTGATGATATATATTTTGTACTCATGATGTTTGGAAGAATGCATACAAGAAAATGGGATCCAGGAATCATCTTATCTGATGGTATGGGTTGGAGAGCACTCTTCATTGTTGGGGTGCAATACAAGCAATGGGACCCTGGAATAATTTTTATCTCATGGGTTTCATATTTTTTGGGGAAGCAAGCAGTATGGGAGATGGATTCCCCACTTAATAAAGTGATTTTAATCATAGTAGTGCAGCAGCAAGCATGGTGGTTCCTCTCTAAAATCTTCATGGAAACTCAAAGACTCAAGGTTGGGCAATTCAATGGCAACTTCAAAGAATTATACAGAAAGCAGGTTCTTCAACACCCACATTTAAAATTGCTTGAGGACAAGAAATATTGGGAAGGGAGGATTTTTCATGTCCCAAATTTTGTATTGGGTCACAATGGCCTAATCACATTGGCCCTATTCATTAGAGTTTGTCAAATTGATGCTAAAGGTCAAATAATTGCCAAGGAGGAAAATTACTAGTTTCCTAGGTTTGGGGTGGAAGCTTTGGGATTTGGAATAATGGGGATAATAAATTATGTTTGAACATTAGAATGGAATAAATATTTAATAAAGGAGCTAAATAAATATATACAAGTGAAAATCAAAGTGGCATTTCATCATGAAGACACATGGAGGAAGTGGGACCCACATATGGCTAGATTTCCCCACTACATTTGGCATCATTCTCTCACCAATTCGAATTCAAGGTGAATGGTAACATAATTGGGGGAGTCCAAAAGGTATTATTCATTGCATGACTCATCCAAGGTCGAAATATAGAGGAAGATTAACTCCCATGGAAGAGGAAGAGGCAATTTGGAGCTAGTGAGACACTTGGGCTAGATTCCCTAGCTCTATGACAACAATGATGAAGATGCTATGACACCTATGACACAAATCAGACCTGAAGGCTGACATATGACATATATGACATGTCAGGGCTAAAAATAGACTCCAAGAGGGCGCTCAAGGGTTTTAGGGCAGCTAAGATGCTTCCACATGTGATTTGGTGGAAGTGGGAGACTAGGAATTGTTGTACAAGTGGCGTTCTTTGGAATCTCTTCCCAACATGAGTTGGCATGAGTCTCTTGGAAGGAATTCGACCCATGGAGGACATTAGAAGTTTATAAATGTCAATAACAAAGAATGAAACCAGCTTTTGATCATTTGTAGAATTTGCAATTGCATTTGTGAAGAGGAAGAGCTAGTGGATGACTAGTTTCTTGCCTTAGCCAATTTCGAGGGTGAAAGATTCCCATCCAAGTTGGTAATTGGAAAGGCCATTCAGACCTTTCATTTGGAGATTTAATGGAGTCTTTATTTGCAGGTGTAAGCTACAGGGCAGCTCATGGTTTCTTCTATTGCAGCTCACTCCTTCAACCATTTCCAGTTTTGATGGCATATTCTTGATCCTTGAGGGAGGGCGTTTTTGGTGAGCTATTGTACTCTTTGGGGAAGCTTCTAATGCCCCATTTCTTTTGTAATATGAAGTAAATACTCTGTTCTTCATCTCCAAAAATTTTCAGGTCGAAATTCCAAGTAGAAATGTATAAATCTCATTTTTAATGGAAGAACAATGCCATTTCCCCACTACCTTGTTGTGAGCCAATGTATTGATGATGATTTCGAATGAATGGATGATTCTCTGATATATTTGTGATCAATATACTTCCATGGATGTCTTCTACAAGTTTCATGTACTGTACTTGAGCATTTGAAGCATTTTTACTCAGTTTAGTTGTATTGGGAGGTGAAATAGTGCCATTTCCCCAAGGGTCGAATTGGGGATTTTTGCAGTTGAATGGGAGAGGATGAGAACAGTTGTAATAATCCATTAATGGTGCATATGAGACTTTAATAAAATACTTAACATATTACATACCTCTGTTCATAAATTTGAGTGGGTTTGGAGGCATTGGGGAAGCCATTTTCAGTACTTACCCCAGGGGGATTCAAACCCCAAATTACTAGTAAAATTGCATAATTGGTTCAGAATCTTAAGAGAGTTTGCAGAGGTATTTTGGTGGACATATGTCATCCATAAACATAATATTCAAGTTCTAATATCATTCATACACCTTCCTTGAAGATTTGAAGGCATTTGGAGTCAATTTGAGACCTAGAGACCAATACTAGTCAAAGGGAAATCACTAGTAAAGTTACCTACATTGATCAGAATTGAAAGAGGATTTGCAGAAGTATTTTAAAGGTCCAAAGGCATCCATGAAACACATATTTATGTTCTAATATCATTCATATACCTTATCAGAATATTTGGGATCATTTGGGGCAAATTTGGGACCTAGAGATCAAAACTAGTCAAAGGTCTAACTAGGGAAAAAAGTGAAAAATTGCCATTTTAATAAAATTCCTAATAAAGGGACATTACAAAAGATGTCAACAACACCAGATTTCCCCAAATCTGAAGAAGTGTATTTTCTGTGCTCCATTTGGAATTTTACTAGGACATATTGTTTGCATGGAAGGAATGTTGGTTGACCCCGCGAAGATTGCGATTATAGTCAACTAACCACCATCAACAACAATAAATCAATTAAGAGTGGCGTTGGGACAAACTGTATACTACAGGAAGTTTATTAGAGGGTATGCACCGATCATGGAACAGGTAGAAAAAATGTTGATGAAAGATGCCAAGTTCGAATGGAATGAAGAATTCCAAAAGATCCTTAACACACTGAAAGCAAAGATGGTCGCCGCACCCATAATAGTATTTCTGGATTGGACGAAGGAACTCCATGTTCATGTCGACATGTCATCAGTCGCATTAGGAGTAATTTTGGCCCAACTAGGTGTTAACACCCAAAAAGTGTTCACTACCTCATCTACCACATTATATGGCTCATTTGTCCATTTTCCTACCATATTTCCCTTAAAATCCCAAAAAATCCCATTAAAAAGCCTCCAAAAGGCCCAAAATGCCTCCAAAAGGCCACAAAACCCTCAAAATAGCCTAAAAAGGGCTAAAAAACCCCCTTTTCCTCCAAAAATAGCAAAAACCCCCTAAAAAGGGAAGAAAAATATAAAATAATGAGGAAAAGGAGGAAAAAACCCTATACAGCTGCCCAAAACCATGTGTTTCCCAAAACCATGGGTCAGCACTCCACCACCAAAAAACTATAAATAGGTGATGGAGATCCCTTATTCCATATCCACAATCACAAGCACCCTTACTCTGCCAAAATCTCTCTCGAAACCCTAGTTCACCTTTGAACTATTTTCACCTTGAGAGCCACCTTTGGCCCATTCCCAACATTGGAGAAGGAGAAGGAGCATCTTGAAGCTTGGAGCATCCTCTTGGACACTGCAAAGGGCTTCATCAAACCTTTACATTGAAGGTAACATCAATACAAAAATTCATTCTTTAAATTTGGTGTTTATGTTTCATGCTTGTTTTGGAATTAATTTAATTTTCTGTTTTAGCTTAATTAGTTTAATATACTGAACTGCTACTAAGGAGTCCATTCTCCTTAGTAGGTGCTCATTGGCACAAGCTAGGGGTAAAACCCTAGCTACAGTTTTGGCGACTCCACTAGTTTTCGAATTTCTGGTTTCCGTTTTTTAAAATTTTTCCTTTCGGCTGTCCCTTTCGGCCGCCGCATACCGCGTTTTTTCCCTCTGCAGTCGCGTCCCGACCGCGCCTTTCAGGCCTTTACCTGCGATCCGACCACGGCTCTCAGACTGCTTCCGACGCCCTGCCGGCGGATTCAAGTCTGTTACCTGCGATCCGACCGTGGCTAATCAGCCTGTTTTCCGCGATCTGACTGCGCCTGTCGGCCTTTTTCCCGCGTCGCGACTGCGGCTTTCTGCCTCTTTCGCGCGTCCCGACTGCGCCTGTTAGCCCTTCTGCCGCGACCCGACTGCGTCTTTTTCCCTGTTTCCTGCGTCCCGACTGCTTCTGTTGGCCCGATAGCCGCGACCTGACCGCCGCTGTTTCCCTTAAACCCGCGGTCGGCCTGTTCCAATTCGCCACAGACCCGCGGTCTTATTTCTGCTCTTTTCCTGTTTTGAGCCCAGCCCCTTTTGCTGCAATATTTTCTGCATCTGAACAGCCCCCTGTCCCACCTGCAGCCTTACTACCCTTCCAGCCTTTCTGCAACATAATTTCTGTTCCCTTTACAGAATTCTTTTAAAAAAAATTTAGTGTTTTTTAAATTCAGAAAATTTTGCAAGTTAAACTTTCAATTTCCATATTATTGATAGATTGGAAGTTGCCCCCCTTGTGGCACTTCTATTTTTGGGTTCAACACCTCACGAGCACACACTCTGTCACATAAAATCAAGTGAGCCTTAAAAAGTACCTAACTAAACCAACATTCTAACCCCACTTGGGGAACACAAAAGAATCATTGTAGTTAGGTAGGATCAGGGGGATAGGCTTCCAATAACACCCCTTGGTTATTTCACTTGAGACATAGTTGTTGTCCAAATAGGGACAAAATCCCCTAGTACTTTTTGGCACGGTCACGACCAGTTTATCAGAGGGCCTCTCCCTTAGGAGGGTTGAAGTCGGGAGACTGGTTCCGGAGGCCTGAGTGGAATACCGCACTCCATTCAGTAACCGAAGGGCTACCTTTCGCGGTTCGCGGGATATCCCTGTATAGGGGTATTGCGGTCAACGAACTAAACGGCAGATTCACCTTTCTGGACGTGTCATGAACGGGGTATCTTAGTTGCCATTCTTCTAGGATTGACTACCCGGTATCCCTCCCGGTAGGGGGATATCATAGCCACTTGGCTTTCCTACTCATATTGTCTGACTTGGATTTCATCACCTTGCAGAGGATATGTTTAGTTGAGTCAGAATACTTTTAGTTAGGTGTTTGCATGCTCCTTTACCTCCCTTTGGTCTAGTGAGTCCACCATTTTTTCTTTTGTAGGAAACCTGCTGCTTGTTGGTATTCTGACCATCTTTGTTGATACTCCACCTATTGTAGCACAGCTGCTGCAGTGGGTATTTTGAGTTGGTTGTTGGCCTGAGTGCCTTGCTTTTAAGCTCTCCTTCTACACACTCGGTTGCATTAGGATTTTTGAGCTGTTTTTATACTCACCTCAACCCACAGAGACTAGACACCATCTGTCACCATTGAGTCCCCGAGACATTCTCGGCGCCTCAGGGGCGAGCCCCCACAGCACGGTTCTCTTGACACCACTCGTCATAGATTCCGATCATTGTCCGTTGATACCACTCATCACAGATCCAGAGCCTTGTCACTTGACTCCACTCGTCAGCGACGTAGGCCTCCGTCATCAGATAGTGACGCTCCTTACTTTACCTCTGATTCTGACGAAGAGTCTGAGAACCCTATTTATACTGCCCCTACTAGCCCCATGGCTGGTACGAATTCCACTCCATTTGTCATAGGGACCATTGGTGGCACATCCACCACTACACCAGTTACTACACCTGTTTTTGGTATGCCCTCCATGGGGCAACCATCTACCGTTCCCCTCACGGTACCTATACCCACAGCGGGAATACCCATCCCCACTACATCAGTGGCTCACACTACCCATGGTGGTGCTGGACCATCCTCCACTACCTCAGTTCCCCCACTTGGGGGCACCACCCTAAATCTTGTCCCTCCACTTGGGGGCACTGGCCCCAACTTGGTCCATAGCACTTCGGTGTCACAGCCTTCTTCCAGTTTGCCATTCATGGCTATCCTTAACCTACCTGACCTGGCCAGATTGACCAACGATCCTATTCGACACGACCCTACATGGCCTCATATGCCTACCAAGCTCCCCTCGGACATCCCTAAGTTCGAGGGCAAGGCCGGTGAGGACCCACAAAACCATATCATGTCTTTCCACCTATGGTGTTCCTCTAACTCCATAGTAGACGACTCTGTTCGCCTCCGTCTCTTACAGCGCACCTTCACTGGCTCTGCAGCCAAGTGGTATATTGAGCAGCCTCATGGGACCCACGCCACCTTTGCTTCCCTGGCCTCGACCTTCCTGCAGTTCTTCCAGTTTCCTGTCCGCTATGACGCAGGTGTTGAGATCCTTCTATCTTGTAGACAAAACACGGCTACCCATATCACGGACCACATCCATGAGTGGCGTCGACGCCGTAGCTTATGCAAGATCAAACTTGACGACCGTATCTTCCTAGATTGGTTCCTAAAATCCCTTCTTCCGGTTATCGCTAAGGATGTAGCCTCAGAAAGACCCCAGTCTGAAGAAGAAGCCATCCTTAAGGCCCAACAGTTCGACCTCATTTACGCCCAATCGGGTTACCTTTATACCATTATACCTGACGCCCCTCGCGGCGAGTCCTCCCAGCATGATGCGCCGGGGGCATCCCACGCTGCAGATGGTATCATTGGTCGTGTTTCTTCGCATCCCCAACCATTTTCTATAGCACGTCCTACCCCTGGCCCCGACCTGTCGCGGGCTACTTCACAGTCGGGAGCAACTAACTCGTATGCTCCCATGACACATCACCATTCCCATGGACCCTCATGTCCACCTCAGTGCTTCGGGTATGCGACTCTTGCTTATGCTCCTCCAGTCACCCCTCAGCCTTACTACCATCAGCAGGCTGCCCCAGCTCCTGCGCCTTCACAAGCCCAACCCGCTTATTATACGCCCCAGGCAGCCCCTGCGGCACATCCACCACCTGCTCCGCAGTCCTATCAGCAACCCCCTCAAGTTGCTGCACCTGCTCAGCCTCAACCTGCTTATCATCCTCCGCAGCCTGCTCCTGCACCTGCGCAACCTCAGAATCCACCTGCTGCCCAAGGGCAAGTTTACGCCCAACAGAACCCGCAGCAAATACAGAACAACCAACGTAACCAGGGCCAACAGAACCGCGGCAAGGGCCGCAATCGGGGAAACAACCAACCTGCAGACCAAGCTGGTCAACCGGCTAACCCCCCTGACAACAACAATGCAGCCCCCGCTAATCAAAACCCTGATCGCCCGCCCAAGCACGCTAAAAACCCCAATTTGCGAACGAACCACCCTTGTTCTATTTGCGGGGTCTATGGACACTATACCCATGCTTGCCCACACTTGGAGCGAGCTCGGCAGCTCTGGGTTGACGAGGCCCATCGCCAAGGGCATGCGGCTCCCCAAGCGCCACCCAACCCCCCCCAACCTCAACAACCCCCTTTGGTGCTGCAAAACCCATTACCGACCCAAGGCGTAGTGAACACTCAGCCGTTGGCTCCCCATCAAGCCAATGCGCCCCAACAACAGCAGATCACTTACGCTGCTCCTGATCAACCCATGCTTGACTCAGGTACCCACCACTTACTGATGATGTCATCTGCTGATGTCAACCTCCAGACCCGTCGGAACCAATACGGCTCCACCTCTGAAGCCACTCCCACGGATAAACCTACTAACGCTCATCCCACTGATCAGGTGTTACGTATACCTCCGCCTCCCATAGATGGCGCTGCGAAAGCACCTCGTTTCCCACTTCGCCGAATCAACAATAACCCTAACACGCGCGCTGCGTCAAACTACAACATCGTAGACGACCTAGCCCAATCTCCCGCAGCCATTTCTGCGTTAGAAGTCTTGAAGAACTGCCCTTCCCAGCGCAAGACTTTACTTTCCGCCATTGGGGGGATTGACCCAACTGATTCGCATTTGATGGCATTTGATTTAGACCAGTCTGAACCACGCCTACCTTCCAGCTTAGCATTCCAAGTTACTGTCTCCGTTAAGAATCTTGTCATCCATCGGTGCATCATCGATGAGGGTGCCTCCACATGCGTTATGTCTACATTCGTATGGCAGAAGCTGGGATCCCCTCCTCTCCAGCAGTCCACAACTGCATTACGCGCCTACGACGGTCGTTCGGCTCAGCCCCAAGGCCTCCTAGCCAATGTCCCCATCCAGTTAGGCGGCAAAACTGTACTAATTGACATTGAGGTAATCAATGCCCAATTGGATTATAACCTTTTACTCGGCCGCAGCTACATGTATGCCATGCGGGCGGTTGCCTCTTCCGTCTTTCGCACCATGATGTTCCCCCATGAGGGACGCGTGGTTAAGGTTGACCAACTCACCTACTATGATCCCAGCGCTCCCGCGACACCTGAAAATGTTCTCCCCATGGTTGAACAACCTGTTTCTTGTGCCACCACCTCGTTTGTTTCCTCTACGGGGCCTGGAGTCTACTCAGACATGCCGATGACCTCCACCTTTCAATCCATTCCTCCCCCGTCATCTACGCCCGAAGTGTCTGACTTATGTACCTTGTCCCACGACAACCAACCACCTAATAATCAACCACCCTTGTTGCCAAAACCACCATTGGTACCTAGCCACATTGGTGTTACACCCATCCATACGATCCCCTTCCTAGTCCCTCCATCGGGAGTAGTAAGCGCCCCGGTCATGGCTACCCTTAGCCTCCCTGGGTTAACCTTAGGATTACCTGTATGGTATCTTTCGCCTCCCGTTCGCCCCCCGACACCAGATGTCGTCCTCCAACCGGTGCAACCCATGGCTACTACCACTCAGCCACCTCCCGGTGTCTCTACCCCTTCGTCCTCCACGACCCCCCCTCCTACTCCCAAACCCACTGGGGGCAGAGGTCCACAACCTTACACTGCTGTACCACCTCCAAAGACAGTCAAAAACCCTCCAGTATTTCGTGCTCCTCCCAAATTCTCGCTGTGCGACGAGTTGGGCCATGCAACCCACCAATGCCAACAGTTACCAGCATTACAGAAGCACATGCAGATGCTCGACGATGACCCCAACATCCCAACTGTCGAACTAAACCCCACTCCTAAGCCTAAAGATAAGTCCCTACGTACCAACCACTCCTGTGCCATATGCGGTGTTTACGGGCATTATTCACATCATTGTCCCGATCTCCCGGATTACAGAGCGGCTCTCTATGAGATGAACAATTTGGATCTTGAGACGGCACCACCTACCATTGAGGAGATCTACCCACCAGACTCTTCACCTTCAGGAGAGATTAATACCATCTATATGATCTCTTCCACCACTACTCCCTCGTCAACCGACTTGACGATGCAAACTTTCCGTACTGATGAGGAGATTCTTGAGGCCCTTACCGCCCCGGATTATCCCTGGGATGATACGCATCATCGTTCCTACTTCATCCTAGAAGCGTCCTCCTCTAGCACCGCTATCCAATATGCGGTTGAATCCAAAGACTTCCTCCCCACCAAGGTCGATTGGTTCAAGGACCCTATTCCTGCTCCTGATGCCTTCGAGGAAGGTAACATGGCCAACATCTCACCTGTCATCCAAGTTGATATCGCTGCCCCAGGACGTGCCCCTGAACTCATTACTTTAGGAGCATTCTGCAGTAAACAAGAGATTGAGGACTACATAAACCTTTTCAGAGAATTCCGTGATGTCTTTGCCTGGTCCTATACCGAAATGCCTGGTCTTGACCTCGCTCTCATAGAGCACCACAGTAACACCTCTACGTCAGGGGGCATCATAGATTTCCTCGACCCTGGGATAGGGGGCATGATCAACCACTTTGAACCTTCCCCATCACATCTATCTCAGCACGTCAATGAACCCATTGTTCAAACCCACACATATGTGATCCATAATCACAAACCCCATGCACATAGCATGGGGGCAAGTCATTAACCCTGCTCACTTTTTCACATGCGTGATCTCAACCATTTTTGAGGTCACATGTCACTTGTAGATTTGATTTGATTTGATACCCCTAGTATTCTGCCCCCGCGGGCCATCATGATACACCTAGTATTATGACCTCCATTTTTCGCACCATTTGCATTGCCGGATTCATATTTCCGTGCCCGTGATGATGCTTGAGACCATTTCTCGCTCTCACCAGAACCTTTATTGACATTGTGTCCCGACACCTTGTCATCCCGATCTGCGTGCCACATCGGCCGTAGTCCGTATTTGATATATTTTATATCATCGGATTCATTTTTCCGAGCTGGTGATGATGCTTGAGATAATTTCTCGCTCTCACTCCCCGATCTTTCGGGTATTTTTCCACAACACCCTCGTCGCCTCGGTGTGCATGCCACATCGACCGTTACCCGTTTTTGACATCCTTTATATCGCCGGATTCATTTTTCCGAGCTTGTGATGATGCTTGAGACCATTTCTCGCTCTCACTCGGTACAATTTCAACATTGTGTCCTAACACCTTGCTGCCTCGGTTTGCGTGCCATATCAGCCGCTATCGGATTGTTCCACATTTTTACATGAGCCATTCACTCCTGTCATACTGCAAATGTTTCATTATTTTGCCACCATTTCATCTATCCCGCAAGGAGGCCCACCAGTGTTCCCCCCTACCCTCGTTCTTGATCATCATTACTGATCCTTGATTGAACACTTCCTCCTTGCCTGGACCATTCCTTTTGTTCGGTATAATTTTATCCCTTTTTCGGACCGGACAAGTCCTTTACGAAAAAGGCACTTAGGGAGTTTCCGTTAAGCTCTTTTCTGACTCCTAAAAGAATGAAAAGATCGCCGAGCAATCTTGCTTCCTTTCATGCTCGCTAAAGTACCTGAAAGGGCATCTATCTGGTATAAGTTTAACCCTTTTCCGGACCTGGTAGACTAATTACGAAAAAGGAATACTCTAGTCACACCGGCTAGAAGAGTTCTTCATTGCATCCTTTTATGCTTCTTTGGGCCTTGGAGACTAAATCTACGAAAAAGCAACCCCCTGGAGTAACACATATTTCATTAAATTTGGAATCAAACAGTGGATCTAGAATTACAAAATGATTAAAAAACTCAATTCTAGCATTGTTCTTGTAATAAAATCTTTCCAATTTTAATGAAATATGTGTTGAGTCTTCTTACTTGCTTTCAGACTCTCTAAAATTGAAAGCAACCACGAGCATGCACTGTCCTGGGCTCGTAAAATCCACACGACAGTACCATTCCATCATTTCAGAGTCTTCTTATCGCTTTCAGACTCCTAAAAATTGAAAGCAACCACGAGCATGAACTGTCCCGGGCTCGTAAAATCCACACGACAGTATCATTTTACACAAACTTCTTCTAGTTCCTTAACCCATGAAGAAGTCCCCTCCTGTGCCTCCTGGCACTATGATCGATCATCTCGGCAGCACCCCCAATCAGGTCGCCTTTGTTCAGAGTACTCTGCAGTCTCCTGCCATTTTATACCAACTTGAGTCTCCCTCAGCCCAGTTACCCTCCCAGATCCCTTACAGCTATGATCCCTTTCCCCTCAGTCAGTTTCATATGCTGCCAGATCATTCCCATTATCATACTCTGAACAAAGGAAGTTTGAGTCCACCCACTCTACTTGCCCAGTTGTCCCCCCACAGTTTGTCAGTCCTGCCATCAGTACTATCACATTTCGGTTCTCCACCTCGCGCTTCTGTCAAGGAAACATCATTGCCTTGATAGTTGCAGGTCTCCCTCTGTCGACGACAGCTCCTCTATTCCATAGGATAGGCCCAGAGGTCCCTACGCCTTGGACTTATCACCATCTGTGGTAAGTGCCTACGGATCATTCTGAGAGGAATCATCATTGCCTCTCCGAGTGGTTGTTCCTCACATGCTCGACTTCAGCACCTTGATCGCATCGTTGAGGATCGCGTAGGATTATATCCCATCAGTTTTTAGTCGAAGACCCCGGATCTCCCCCGACTCTAGCACATTGGTGAGTCACTTCGGAACACCCAGTTATATGTTCCCGTGGATGTCCGGGCTGCGTTAGGCGTTTGTATTCGGAAGCCTTCCAGTTACATGCTTCCTTGAGTACCCAGTTTCAGTCCCAGATCAGTTCCAGTTCAGTGTACCATTGTGAGTGTACCCCTTGTCACTCTGATCCAGCAGCTCATCAGCCCCTTTGGTACCACACTCAGTAGCACTGTTGATTGTTCCAGTGCACCAGTTCTGCAGTTCACACATGATCCGCTCAGCAGTATGTCCCAGAATTTGTGTCCCCTCTAGACCCTTATGATGTTCACAGTGGCTATGTATCTTACGGGTCCCCCTTTTCGGGCCTCACAGTTATGTTTATGTATCTTGATACGAGCATGGGTATGCCCGCCTCGTCCATATATTGAGATTATTCCTCATTCAGTTTTTGAGGTCATGTATATGTCAGGTCCCCATTTATTGGACCCCATTGTTATTATGTTATATCCTGATACGAGCATGGGTATGCCCGCCTCGTCCATATGATCAGATGATTCCTCATCCATTACTGAGGTTATGTACTTTTAGTTCTTGCAGTTGTTCGGGATCGTTGTTCCGGGCTTCAGTTTGTTTCTTCTCTTCTCTCCACACCCAGGAAAACCATTCATGACTTATGATGTCCATCGGCCATACGATGAGCTCCTGACCTCGCACATCAGGGGGCAATCTGTTAACACCCAAAAAGTGTTCACTACCTCATCTACCACATTATATGGCTCATTTGTCCATTTTCCTACCATATTTCCCTTAAAATCCCAAAAAATCCCATTAAAAAGCCTCCAAAAGGCCCAAAATGCCTCCTAAAGGCCACAAAACCCTCAAAATAGCCTAAAAAAGGCTAAAAAAACCCCCTTTTCCTCCAAAAATAGCAAAAACCCCCTAAAAAGGGAAGAAAAATATAAAATAATGAGGAAAAGGAGGAAAAAACCCTATACAGCTGCCCAAAACCATGTGTTTCCCAAAACCATGGGTCAGCACTCCACCACCAAAAAACTATAAATAGGTGATGGAGATCCCTTATTCCATATCCACAATCACAAGCACCCTTACTCTGCCAAAATCTCTCTCGAAACCCTAGTTCACCTTTGAACTATTTTCACCTTGAGAGCCACCTTTGGCCCATTCCCAACATTGGAGAAGGAGAAGGAGCATCTTGAAGCTTGGAGCATCCTCTTGGACACTGCAAAGGGCTTCATCAAACCTTTACATTGAAGGTAACATCAATACAAAAAGTCATTCTTTAAATTTGGTGTTTATGTTTCATGCTTGTTTTGGAATTAATTTAATTTTCTGTTTTAGCTTAATTAGTTTAATATACTGAACTGCTACTAAGGAGTCCATTCTCCTTAGTAGGTGCTCATTGGCACAAGCTAGGGGTAAAACCCTAGCTACACCAGGAGAAGGAGCGGTCGACCTTCCAATCGCCTTCGCAAGTAGGAAGCTGTCTACTGTGGAGAAGAACTACATAATGACGGAAAGAGAAGTTTTAGCGATGGTCTATGCCTTACAAAAGTTTCGACACTATCTGTTAGGAGGCCACTTCAAGATGTTCACTGACTATTCAGCACTTAAATACCTAGTGAACAAGCCTGTGTTGGGGGGGGGAATTTGTCGGTGGCTCTTACTATTCCAAGAGTTTGAATTTGAGATTATTGTGAAGCATGGGCGACTGAATGCAGGACCAGATCATCTATCCCAAATAGAATCGGGAGAGGAACCAAAGAACATTGATGAAGGATTGTCCGATGCTCAGTTATTCAGGATCGGAATGGTAGATGACTATTATGAGCACATTATCCATTTTTTGGTGATAGGGAAGGCCCCAGAAGAATTCACTACCAACAAGAATAAACAATTAGTTGTTAGAGCTGCAAATTTACAGCTGATCGCAGGGAAAATATACAAAATGGGACCAGACAAAATACTTTGATGATATGTCCTTCCGCATGAACAGGAAAGGATCTTGGCAAAAGCTCACGATGGAATCATAGGAGGACACTATGGGGGACATGCCACTCTAGAAAGATAATTCGAGTTGTATTATGGTGGCCAACGATGCATGGAGATGATGTGGACTATTCAAAAAGTTGCTAATGAGATTAACTATCATGATGAGATTATGGAGTTAAGTGTAGGGGAGGGGATTAATTTATAAAGTAAGTTCATACCTAGGCTATTATTTGGGATAATCTTTTAAATGTTTAATTTTAATTTTTAATTTATAACTTAGGTTAGGTTTACTAATTTATAACAGTAGGTGGACCACTTTACTGATTTTATTGACCTAAAAGAGGTGGTTGAAGATGATGTCAAGATGAGGTTATTTTCCCAAAGTCTTGCAGGAGAAGTGAAGAAGTGGTTCAAAGCCTTCCCAAATGGAGGAATTGCTACCTATGAGAGATTTGAACAAGATTTCCAGGACAGATGGCAGGATAAACAAAATCCTCTCCAAATTCTCACTCAGTATGAAAACAAAAAGAAAACCAATCTTCAGGCTGTCCAAGAGTTTTCAGTTAGATTCATGAGAATGTATAATTCTATCCCTGTGGACATCAAGCCTCCTGTAGGAGCAGCCAAGTTTCATTATGCTAATTGTTTTGACAGTTTCTTTTCTCTAATGTTGAGAGAAAGGAGATATGCCACTCTACCTGATATGTTAAAAGATGTTGTAGAAGTAGAAGCAGAAGCTAATTTGATGGCCTTGGGTAAAACGAAGCACATAAATGAAGCTGAGAAAAAGAGATCTAATGAGGCAACCCAACCTTCCACATCCCGATCCATTGATACCATATTTGAATAAATGAGTACTATGGAAAGGTTGGTGGATAGGATCCCCCTTGACAATAGGCCTCCTTCTAGAGAAAACCCAGATCCTCAAGCTCGAAATAACAATTACAGAAGACCTCCTTCCCCACATGGAATACCAAGAGAGCCAAGGGATCCTATAAATGTTGAGAATCAACCAATCAGACCACCCTTTGGTGAGAACTTAATAGCAGGAGAAGATGAATATGGACACCCTGATGACCAAATCCACCTATTTGATCAGATCCAACCATAATTCTCTTTAGCTAAAGAGGAACATGACCAATACTCCATGTAGTTAGATTGTATCCTAAAAGAACTAGAATCTGATCAATACCAAAGAGGATTCCAAAATGCAATCTATAAATTTTAGAGGCAGCATAATTTAAGAGGTAGGAGGGTAACAATAGACCAAGGAAAGGCTACTGCTAAGCCATATTAGTCTCATCCACAAATAAAATAAGCTTCTAGGAAGGGTAACCCAAAAAATGTAACCTCTGATAAGGCACCTGAGAAGGGGGAATAAGCTCCTAAAAAGGGTCCAAAAGGGAGAGATGATGTTAATGTAAAGACACTAGAAAAGATGCATTCTGTTTTCAGTTTAGAGAATGAAATATCTAAGATTAAAATCTCAATTCCTTTAAATGAGTTGGTCAAAAAATCATAGTACAAAGATCATATTTTGAAAGTAGTGAATGGAGAAGAAGCAAAGCGACTTGATACTCTCAATTTGCATGGTGACAAACCTACTCTTCTGTTTGGTACCCATGTTGAAAGTGCTCGAGAGGATGATGTTCCTCCCTTCTATATCTGTAGCTAGGGTTTTACCCCTAGCTTGTGCAAATGAGCACCTACTAAGGAGAAGGGACTCCTTAGTAGCAGTTCAGTAAATGGAAATTACTAAGCTAAAACAGAAATGTAAACTACTCTAAAACATGTGCATGAAACATAAACAACAAGATGCAAATAATGGTTTTTGTATTAATATTACCTCCAATGTGAAGGTTGGTGAAGCTCTTGCAATGTCCAAGAGGGTTGCTCCAAGCTCCAATGTGCTCCTTCTCTTTCTTCAATGGTGGAAATGGGCCAAAGGGGCTCTCAAGGTGAAGGTGGCTCAATGGTGAGCTAGGGTTTCAAGAGAGATTTTGGCAGAGTAAGGGTATACTTGATTGTGGATGTGGAATAAGGGGCCTCCATCACCTATTTATAGTTTTTTGGTGGTGGAGTGCTGGCCCATGGTTTTGGAAACCATATGGTTTTAGGGCAGCTGTATAGGGTTTTTTCCTCTTTTTCCTCATTATTTTATATATTTTATTCCCTTTTTAGAGGGATTTTGCTATTTTAGAGGAATTTTGGGAGGAAAAAATGGGTTTTTTAGCCTTTTTGAGGCTTTTTTGATGGTTTTGTGGCCTTTTGGAGGCATTTTAGGCCTTTTGGAGGCTTTTAGTGGGATTTTTTAGGGTTTTTAAGGGAAATATGGTAGGAAAATGGACAAATGAGCCATGTAATGAGGTAGATGAGGTAGTGAACACTTTTTGGGTGTTAACAGATTGCCCCCTGATGTGCAAGGGCAGGAGCTCATCGTATGGCCGATGGACATCATAAGTCATGTATGGGTTTCCTGGGATGTGGAGAAGAGAAGAAACAAACTGAAGCCCGGAACAATGATCCCGAACAACTGCAAGAAATAAAAGTACATAACCTCAATAATGGGGGAGGAATCATCTGATCATATGGACGAGGCGGGCATTCCCATGCTCATATCAGGATATAACATAATAATAACAATGGGGTCCAAAAATGGGGACCTGAAATATACATGACCTCAAATACTGAATGAGGAAGAATCTCAATATATGGATGAGGCGGGCATACCCATGCTCGTATAAAGATACATAAAAAGAACTGTGAGGCCCGAAAAGAGGGACCTGTAAGATACATAGAGAACCACTGTGTACATCATAAGGGTCCAAAGGGGACACAAATCTGGGACATACTGCTGGGCTGACCATGTCTGAGCTGAAGAACTGATACACTAGAACAATCAACAGTGCTACTGAGTGTGGTACCAAAGGGACTGATGAGCTGCTGGATTAGAGTGACAAGGGGTACACTCGCAATGGTACACTGAACTGGAACTGATCTGGGACTGAAACTAGGTACTCAAGGAAGCATGTAACTGGATGGATTCCGAATACAATCGCCAACGCAGCCCGGACATCCACAGGAACATACAACTGGGTGTTCCGAAGTGACTCACCAATGTGCTAGAGTCGGGGGAAATCCGGGGTCTTCGACAAATAATGGTAGGGATGTAAATCCTGCACGATTCTCAACGATTCGATCAAGGTGCTGAAGTCGAGCATGTGAGAAACAACCATTCGGAGAGGCAATGATGACTCCTCTCAAAACGGTCCGTAGGCACTCACCACAGATGATGATGGGTCCAAGGCGCAGGGACCTCTGGGCCTATCCTCTGGAATAGAGGGGCTGTCGTCGATAGAGGGAGACCTGCAACTATCAAGGAAATGATGTTTCCTTGACAGGAGCGCGAGGTGGAGAACCGAAATGTGATAGTACTGATGGTAGGACGGACAAACTGGGGGGGACAACTGGGCAAGCAGAGTGGGTGGACTCAAACTTCCTTTGTTCAGAGTATGATAATGGGGATGATCGGGCAGCATATGAAACTGACTGATGGGAAAGGGATCATAGCTGTATTAGATCTGGGATGGGGACTGGGCTGAGGGAGACTCAAGCTGGTATAAAATGGCAGGAGACTACAGAATACTCTGAACAAAGGCGACCTGATTGGGGGTGCTTCCAAGAGGATCGATCATAGTGCCAGGAGGCACGGGAGGGGACTTCTTCATGGGTTAAGGAACTAGAAGAAGTGTGTGTAAAATGATACTGTCGTGTGGATTTATACGATCCCAGGACAGTTCATGCTCGTGGTTGATTTCAATTTTAAGGAGTCTGAAAGCGATAAGAAGACTCTAAAGAAATGGAATGGTACTTTCGTGTGGATTTACACAAGCCCAGGACAGTTCATGCTCGTGGTTGCTTTCAATTTTAGAGAGTCTGAAAACAAATAAGAAGACTCCAGGGGGTTGCTTTTTCATATATTTAGTCTCCAAGGCCCAAAGAAGCATAAAAGGATGCAATGAAGAACTCTTCTAGCCTGTGTGACTAGAGTATTCATTTTTCGTAATTAGTCTACCAGGTCCGGAAAAGGGTTAAACTTATACTAGGTAGACGCCCTTTCAGGTACTTTAACGAGCATGAAAGGAAGCAAGATTGTTCGGTGATCTTTTCATTGTTTTAGGAGTCAAAAAAGAGCTTAACAAAAACTCCCTAAGTGCCTTTTTCGTAAAGGACTTGTCCGACCCGAAAAAGGGATAAAATTATACCGAACAAAAGGAATGGCCAGGCAAGGAGGAAGTGTTCAATCAAGGAACAATAATGATGACCAAGAGCGAGGGTAGGGGGGAACACTGGTGGGCCTCCTTGCAGGGTGAATGAAATGGTGGCAAAATAACGAAATACTTGTAGTATGACAGGAGTGGAGGGCTCATGTAAAAATGGGGAACAATCCGATGGAGGTCAATGTGGCACGGAAACCGAGGCAGCAAGGTGTTGGAACACAATGTTGAAACTGTACCAGGTGAGAGCAAGAAATGATCTCAAGCATCATCACGAGCTCGGAAAAAATGGATCTGGCAATATAGAGAGTGTCGAAAATAGATAACGGTCGATGTGGCATGCAAACCGAGGTGACTGGGGGTGTTTTGGAAAAAGACCCGAAAAATATGGGGGTGAGAGCGAGAAATGATCTCAAGCATCATCACCGGCTCGGAAAAATGAATCCGATGATATAAAATATGTGAAAAATGGAGAACGGCCGATGTGGCATGCAAACCGAGGTGACTAGTGGCGTCTGAAAAATGGGGAAAAAATGACGGGAAAAAATAATGCAACGAGGTGACCATCATGACGGTCTCATCGTGCTGATTTCAGAGGTGAAAACGGTTCGAAAAACGGACTCCGTATGGGGTCAGAATGGCCAAAACAAGAAAAAGTCAACTGACTATAAATAGTGAGTGGGCCCAACATGACAAGTGTCATTTGTACAATTTGACTTTGACTAGTGATCAGAGTGGACCAGAGCTGAGGTGGCATTTCTAGATGATCCGACCGGCTGACGTCGGATCCGGGAGATACAGGTATTCCGTCAAACTCATACCTGCATGTTGTTTGGGGTCGGGGGTTGGGTAGTGGGTCCCATGGTTGTTTCTATGGTCCACGTGGGGTGGACCGCAGGTTAGGGGGACGAAACCACGGTTGGCGACCGTGAGTTTCGGGATGAACCACACGGTTGGGTACCGCGTGTTTCTCGGCTGGATACGCGGTCTGGTGTTACATGGAGTGATTGATATGCCAATCTAGGATGTTGTTGGCAATTTGGTCCGTGACAATATTTTGAGCTCGTGGGACATGGGTGAATGTTATGGATTCAAACTATCGGCTGAGTTGTTTTGTGCGCAGGAATTTTCTAAAGAGGCAGGGATCATGCACCTGATAGTAGTTGTTGAGCTGGGAGTCAAGGAACACATGGAGGTGACGTATGCACATCTAGAGGGCAGCAGTCAGGAGACCGGTCACAGCATCATACTCCTCCTGGTTATTGGTAGCAGCGCCTATACAGATTCCATCAAGTGAATCATTTCATGGGAAGGGGAATATAGGACCCACGCTGCAGAAGCCAGGTTGGGAGACCAGCAGCTTGCTCCATCGGCGAAGCCAGTATAGTGCGGTGTAAGATGGTCCATCTGTGGTCATGCAAAAAATGAGGAATGTAAGATCGTGGTAAAAAAGGTGAAAAACAAAAAAGAGAGCAAACTATACAATGCGGACCAATGAGGCCGCGAGTGATCTAGGGATAAAAGCGTTTGAGATACAACCCATTACGAGGGTTGCGCAAAGGGTGACCTTCAGAGAAAGCTAATATGTATGCCCCCTTGCCGAGACAAGTCTGCACGATGTAAGGGCCTTGCCACATGGATTCAAACTTCCCTTTGCCGGTTTTGTCATGGGCTTGGTCATAGGCGAGGACAAGGTCCCCTTGGTGGAAAGTTCGAGGGTGTACATGTTTGTCGTAACCAGCTTTGGAGCGGTTCTTGGCAGCTTCAATGGTCTGGAGAGCGGCACGACGGTCTTCATCGGCTTGTTCGAGGGATAGCAGACGTTGCTCAAGTGCGGAGGTATCGGGGAGAAGCTCAACGGCGATATGTAAGGCAGGTATCTGACATTCGATGGGAAGGACAGACTCTACGCCGTGAACTAAGTGAAACGGGGTGAAACCAGTGGCGGTTTTAGTGGATGTACGGTAAGCCCATAAGGCGGGGAAGAGCATGTGGTGCCAATTGGACTTATGCCGGTCAACAATGCGTTGGAGGATGGTCTTTAAGATTTTGTTGATGGCCTCAACTTGGCCGTTCCCTTGGGGGTAGTAAGCAGAGGAGAATTGATGTTCGAATTTAAGTAGGGTGGATAACTCACGCCAAATGGAATCTTCGAAGTGTGAACCATGGTCTGAGACCAATTGTTTAGGAACCCCGAATCGAGTGATAACATGGTTAAAAAAGAAACGGGCAGCTGTGTCAGCGGTACAATTGAAGGTAGGCATGGCTTCGGCCTATTTGGTGAAGTAATCGACGGCGACAATTATGTATTTGTGGCCGTTGGCAGATGGAGGTCTACACTCCATGAAGTCGATAGCCCACTTACAAAAGGGGCCAACGGTGACGACTGGGTGTAACGGAGCAGGTGGTGTCCGAGCCTTGGGGGCAAAAAGTTGGCAGTTATGGCAGTGCTTGACCGCAGTGATGCAGTCGGTGAAAAGTGTGGGCCAGAAATATCCAGCGCGGACGACCTTTTCGGCAGTGGCCATCCCTGAGAAATGGCCGCCGCAGGCACCTCTATGACAGTCATTAAGGACGTTTTCAGCTTCCTCGTATGCAAGGCAACAACGAAGAATGGTGTCAACCCCCCGTCGGTAAAGGACATCTCCTAAGAGGAGATATCGAGAGGCCTGGTGACGGATGCGACGGCGTTCATTACGGGTGACTTTGGGTCTGAACTTCTGCGTGCGCAGGTACAACAAAATATCACCATACCATGGGTCATCAGATGAGATAGTGAACAAGTGATTGTCAGGTAGCTCGTCAGAGATTTGTGGGGCCGGGAGAAGGGAAGGTAGATCAGTGATGAGCTGGGAAAGCGCAAGGGCTTTAGTGCTCTTAGGTGTTCGGAAAGTGAGGTCATATTCCTGGAGGATAATGACCCATTTAGCAACACGACCTTGTAGTAGCCGCCAATTTAGGAGATAGACCATGGGGTTGGAGTCGGCAACGACTGTGGTATGACTAAGTAAGATATAGTGTCGCAGTTTTTGGACGGAAAAGACCACAGCTAGGGCTAGTCTCGCCTCATATGGGTAACGTAGGGGGGGACCAGACAAGGTCTGGCTAACGTAGTAAATGAAAAGCTCTTGGTGGGAGACGTCTTCTTGAACCAAGACTCCAGACATAGCGTGCTCGAATGCCGAGACGTAGAGGATGAAGTCCTGAGAGAAATCCGGAGGGGAGATCAAGGGAGCTTGCGTGAGAGCTTTCTTGAGGGCTTCGAATGCGGCTTCTGCTTGCTCATCCCAGACAAAGGGTATATGGGTGCGGAGTAGGCACAAGAAACCGTGAACGGTAGTGGTGTAATCCGGGATGAAGCATCGAAGGAAATTGGATTGCCCCTGGAGACTTTGGAGCTGCCGGAGTGTGCGAGGAGAGGGAAGGTCTAGGATGGCTTGGCTTTCAGGGGATCAACAGTAATTCCTTTCTGGGAAACAATGAAACCCAACAATCGGCCTGCCGGAACGCAAAAGACACACTTGTGTGGGTTCAAGCGGATTTGGTATTTGCGACAACGCAGAAAAACTTGTCGAAGGTCGTTAAGGTGGTCTGATCGTTTCCGGGAACGAGCTGTAAGGTCATCAAGATAGACTAGCAGTATATGGAGCAAATCGTGAAAGCAATAGGTCATGGCCCGCTGGAATGTGGCACCAGCATTTTTGAGGCCGAAAGGCATGACACGATAGGCAAAGGTGCCCCATGGGGTGGTAAAGGCAGTTTTTTACTGATCCTCCTTTCGTATCTGAATCTGATTGTATCCGAAAAAACCATCCATGAAAGAGAGGACTTCATGTCCCGCACACGCATCAATGAGCTGGTCAATAAATGGCGTGGGGAAGTTGTCCTTGGGACAAGCGCGTTTTAAATCGCGGAAGTCAGTGCATACTCTAATGGTGCCTTGTTTTTTGTTAATGGGGACGGGGTTTGAAACCCATGTGGTATAGGCAATAGGATAAATGAATCTTGCCTTGCGAAGTTTCTCAATCTCTGCTTTGATAGCTGGGATATTTGAGGGATGAATGGGACACTGTTTCTGACGAACGGGGGGTACATCAGGCCATGTGTCAATGTGGTGCTTGATAATGGTGAGGTCAAGACCAGGCATTTCGGTATAGGACCAGGAAAAGACGTCACGGAACTCTCTGAAGAGGTTAGTGTATTCCTCAATCTCTTGCTTACTGCAGAAGGCTCCTAAAGTGATGAGTTCAGGGGCACTCCCGGGGGCAGCGATATCAATTTGGATGACAGGTGAGATGTTATCCATGTTACCCTCCTCGAAGGCGTCAGGAGCAGGAATAGGGTCCTTGAACCAGTCGACCTTGGTGGGAAGGAAGTCTTTGGATTCAACCGCAAATTGGGTAGCGGTGCTAGAGGAAGATGCTTCTGGGAGGAAATACGAACGATGGTGCATGTCATCCCAGGGATACTCCGGGGCAGTGAGTGCCTCAAGAATCTGCTCATCAGTACGGAAATTTTGGGTCGTCAAATCGGTTGACGTGGGAATGGTAGTGGAAGAGATCATGTAAATGGTGTTGACCTCCCCTGATGGGGGTGAGATCGGGGGGTGAATCTCTTCAATAGTGGTTGGTGCCGTCTCAAGATCCAGATTGTTCATCTCATAGAGAGCCGCTCTGTAATCCGGGAGATCGAGACAATGATGTGAGTAGTGCCCGTAAACATCGCATATAACACAGGGGTGGTTGGTACACAGGGATTTATCTTTATGTTTGGGGGTGGGGTTTAGTTCGACAACCGGGATGTTGGGGTCGTCGTCGAGCATCTGCATGTGTTCATGTAATGCAGGTAACTGTGGACACTGGTGAGTTACATGGCCTAACTCGTCGCACAATGAGCATTTGGGAGGAGCACGAAAGACTGGGGGGTTTTTGACTGTCTTGGGAGGTGGTACAGCAGTGTAAGGTTGGGGACCTCTTCCCCCAGTGGGTTTGGGAGTAGGAGGGGGATTTGTGGAGGACGATGGGGTAGAGACACCGGGGGGTGGCTGAGTGGTAGTAGCCATGGGTTGCACCGGTTGGAGGACGACGCTTGGTGTCGGCGGGGGAACGGGAGGCGAAAGATAGCAGACGGGTAATCCCAAGGTTAGCCCAGGGAGGCTAAGGGTAGCCATAACCGGGGCGCTTACTACTCCCGATGGAGGGACTAGGAAGGGGATAGTATGGATAGGTGTAACACCAAGGTGGCTAGGTACCAGTGGTGGTTTAGGCAACAAGGGTGGCGGATTGCTAGGTGCTTGGTTATCGTGGGACAGGGTACATAAGTCAGACACTTCAGGCGTAGATGATGGGGGAGGAATGGATTGGAAGGTGGATGTCATCGGTGGGTCTAAGTAAACTCTGGGTCCCAAAGAGGAAACAAATGAGGTAGCAGCACCACTGACCGGTTGTTCAACCACGGGGAGAACATTTTCGGGTGCAGCGGGGGCATTTGGATCATAGTAAGTAAGTTGGTCGATCTTAACCACGCGTCCTTCATGGGGGAACATCATGGTGCGAAAGACAGAGGAAGCGACCTCCCGCATAGCATACATGTAGCTACGATCGAGTAAGAGGCTGTAATCCAGCTGGGCGTTGATGACCTCGATATCGATGAGGATGGTTTTACCACCTAACTGGACAGGGACATTGGCTAGGAGACCTTGGGGCTGAGCCGAACGACCGTCGTAGGCACGTAATGCAGTGGTGGACTGCTGGAGGGTAGCGGATCCCAACTTCTGCCATACGAATGTAGACATAACGCATGTGGAGGCACCTTCATCGATGATGCATCGATGGATGAAAAGATTCCGAACGAAAACAGAAACTTGGAATGCTAAGGTGGAAGGCAGGTGCGGTTCGGACTGGTCCAAATCAAATGCCATCAAATTCGAATCATTTGGGTCAGTAGCCCCAGTGGCTGAGAGTAAAGTCTTGCACTGGGAGGGGAAGTTCTTCAAGACTTCTAACACACACATGGCTGCGGGGGATTGGGCTAAGTCGTCTACGATGTTGTAGTTTGATGCAGCACGCGCATTGGGGTTGTTGTTGATACGGTGAAGTGGGAAACGAGGGGATTTGGAAGTGCCATCAATTGGGGGTGGAGGTATACGCAACGCATGATCAGTGGGATGAGCGCTGGTGGTTTTATCAGTGGGAGGGGCTTCAGAGGTGGAGCCATATTGGTTCCGGCGAGTCTGAAGGTTGACATCAGCGGAAGACATCATCAACAAGTGGTGGGTACTTGAGTCAAACATGGGTTGATCAGGAGCGGCGTAAGTGATTTGTCGTTGAGGTTGCGCGTTGGCTTGAGGTGGGGCCAACGACTGAGTGTTTACTACGCCTTGAGTTGGTAAGGGGTTTTGCAACACCAAAGGTGGCTGCTGAGGCTGTGGGGGGTTGGGCTGCGCTTGAGGAGCTGCATGTCCTTGGCGATGGGCCTCATCAACCCAAAGTTTCCGAGCTTGCTCCAAGTGTGGGAAAGCATGTGTGTAGTGGCCATAGACCTCGCAAATAGAACAAGGATGGTTTGTTCGTAAATTGGGGTTTTTAGCCTGCTTGGGCGGACGATCAGGGTTTTGGTTAGCGGGGGCCACGCTGTTTTTGTCTGGGGGATTAGCCGATTGACCACCTTTGTCTATAGGTTGGTTGTTCCCACGATTACGGCCCTTGCCGCAGTTTTGTTGGCCCTGGTTGCGTTGGTTGTTCTGGTTTTGCTGCGGGTTGTTTTGGGCGTAAACTTGCCCTTGAGCAGCAGGTGGGTTTTTAGGTTGTGCAGGTGCAGGAGCAGGCTGCGGTGGATGATAGGTAGGTGGAGGCTACGCAGGTGCGGAACCCTGAGGAGGTTGCTGATATGTATGCAGAGCAGGTTGTGGGTTTTCCGCAGGGGCTTCCTGTGGCGGGTAATAAGCTGGTTGGGATTGGGAAGGCGCAGGAGCTGGTGCAGCCTGCTGGTGGTAATAAGCTGGTTGGGCCTGAGAAGGCACATGAGCTGGTGCAACCTGCTGATGGTAATAGGGCTGAGGTGCGACTGGTGGGGTGTAAGCAGGGAACGTATGGCCGAAGCACTGAGGTGGACAGGTGGGTCCATGGGAATGATGGTGATGTGTCATAGGAGCATATGAGTTGGTAGCCCCAGACTGTGAGGTAGCCCGCGAAAGGTTGGGGCCCGGGGTAGGACGTGCTATGGAAAAGGGTTGGGGATGCGAAGAAACACAACCAATGATGTCGTCTGCAGCGTGGGATGCCCCGGGTGCATCGTGCTAGGAGGACTCGCCGCGAGGGGCGTCAGGGATAATGGCATAGAGATAACCCGACTGGGCGTAAATGAGGTCGAACTGCTGTGCCTTAAGGATGGCCTCTTCTTCAGACTAGGGTCTTTCGGAAGCTACGTCCTTAGCAATGACAGGAAGAAGGGACTTAAGGAACCAATCTAGGAAAATGCAGTCGTCTAATTTGATCTTGCATAAGCTACGGCGTCTACGCCACTCATGAATGTGGTCCGTGATGTGGGTAGCCGTGTTTTGTCTGCAAGATAGTAGGATCTCAACGCCTGCGTCATAGCGAACAGGTAACTGGAAGAACTGCAGGAAGGTCGAGGCCAGGGAAGTAAAGGTGGCATGGGTCCCATAGGGTTGCTCGATATACCACTTGGCTGCAGAGCCAGTGAAGGTGCGCTGTAACAGACGGAGGCGAATAGAGTCATCCACTATGGAGTTGGAGGAACACCATAGATGGAAGGACATGATATGGTTTTGTGGGTCCTCACCTGCCTTGCCCTTGAACTTAGGGATGTCAGAGGGGAGCTTGGTAGGCATGTGAGACCATGCAGGGTCGTGTCGGATAGGATCGTTGGTCAGTCTGGCTAGATCAGGTAGGTTGAGGCTAGCCATGAATGGCAGACTGGAAGAAGGATGTGACAAAGTAGTGGGTTGGGCCAAGTTGGGGCCCATGCCCCCCAGTAGAGGGGCGGGGTTGGGAATGTTTCCCCCAATTTGGGGGACTAAGGTAGTATAGGATAGGCCTGCACCACCATGGGTAGTGTGAGTCACTGGTGGAGTGGTGGTATGTATGCCAGCTACGGGAATGGGAATGGTGACCAGGATGGTGGATGTGGCTCCCATCGAGGGCATTCCCAGAGCAGGTGTGGTAACTGGTGTAGTGGTGGATGTGCCACCACTGGTCCCTACAACAAAAGGAGTGGAAGTCGCGCCAGCCATGGGGCTAGTAGGGGCAGTGTAAATGGGGTTCTCAGACTCTTCTTCAGAATCAGAGGTAAAGTAAGGGGCATCAATATCTGGTGATGGAGTCCTATGCCGTTGACGAGTGGAGTCAAGTGACAAGGCTCTAGATCTGTGATAAGTGGTATCGAGTGATAATGATCTGTGGCGATGGCGTGTGGTGTCAAGTGAACCATGTTGTGGGGGCTCACCCCTGAGGCACTGAGAATGTCTCGGGGACTCAATGGTGATAGATGGTGTCGAAACTCTGTGGGTTGAGGTGAGTAAAAAATAGCTCAAAAACCCTAATGCAACTGAGTGTGCAGAAGGAGAGCTCAAAAACAAGGCACTCAGGCCAACAACCAACTCAAAACACCCACTATAATAGCTGTGCTACAATAGGTGGAGTACCAATAAAATGGTCAGAATACCAACAAGCAGCAGGTTTCCTAAAAATAAAAAACGGTAGACTCACTAGACCAAAAGGAGGTAAGGGAGCATGCAAACACCTAACTAAAAGGTATTCTGACTCAACTAGACATATCCTCTGCAAGGTGTTGAAATCCAAGTCAGACAATATGAATAGGAAATCCAAGTGGCTAAGATGGCCCCCTACCAGGAGGGACACCGGGTAGTCAATCCTACAAGAATGGCAACTAAGATACCCCATTCATGACACGTCCAGAAAGGTGAATATGCCGTTTGGTCCTTTTACCGTAATACCCCAATACAGGGATATCCTGAGAACTACGAAAGGTAGCCCTTCGGTTACTGAATGGAGTACGGTAAGTGCCACGGTCAGGTCGCAGGTAAGTGCCTGAAAGACGTAGTCGGCACGCGACTATGGGGGGGAAAAAACACGGTATACGGCGGCCGAAAGGGACAGCCGAATAGAAAAAAGATTTAAAAATTGTAACCAGAAATTCAAACTTAGGGGAGTCGCCAAAACTGTAGCTAGGGTTTTACCCCTAGCTTGTGCAAATGAGCACCTACTAAGGAGAATGGACTCCTTAGTAGCAGTTCAGTAAATGTAAATTATTAAGCTAAAACAGAAATGTAAACTACTCTAAAACATGTGCATGAAACATAAACAACAAGATGCAAATAATGGTTTTTGTATTAATATTACCTCCAATGTGAAGGTTGGTGAAGCTCTTGCAATGTCCAAGAGGGTTGCTCCAAGCTCCAATGTGCTCCTTCTCTTTCTCCAATGGTGGAAATGGGCCAAAAGGGGCTCTCAAGGTGAAAGTGGCTCAATGGTGAGCTAGGGTTTCAAGAGAGATTTTGGCAAAGTAAGGGTATACTTGATTGTGGATGTGGAATAAGGGGCCTCCATCACCTATTTATAGTTTTTTGGTGGTGGAGTGCTGGCCCATGGTTTTGGGAACCATATGGTTTAGGGCAGCTGTATAGAGTTTTTTCCTCTTTTTTCTCATTATTTTATATATTTTATTCCCTTTTTAAAGGGATTTTGCTATTTTAGAGGAATTTTGGATATTTTTGGAGGAAAAAAGGGGTTTTTTTAGCCTTTTTGAGGCTTTTTTGATGGTTTTGTGGCCTTTTGGAGGCTTTTAGTGGGAGTTTTTTAGGGTTTTTAAGGGAAATATGGTAAGAAAATGGACAAATGAGCCATGTAATGAGGTAGATGAGGTAGTGAACACTTTTTGGGTGTTAACAATATCAGTCTAAACATACATGATCATATATTACACAATGCTATGTTAGATTCTGGAGCTTCACATAACGTCATTCCAAGATAAGTGGTGGAGAGTTTGGGGTTAGAAATCACAAGTCCCTATAAAGATTTGTTCTCCTTTGATTCTAGAAGAGTCCACTATTTAGGGCTGATCAAACACATGGTGGTCTCACTAACTCAAATACCTCAGATGAATGTAATCATGGATGTGATAGTGGTTGATATTCCACCTAAATTTGGGATGTTATTATATAGGTCTTGGGAATCAAAATTAAAAGGAACTCTACAAATGGACATGTCTTATGCTACCATCCCTGTTTTTGGGGAAAATAGAAGATTATATAGAGAGCATAGACTGTCCTATGTAGTAAGAAGTAAGATTAAGCCTAATAACCATCCCATTTTTGTTGTAGACACTGATATAGGCACTTCAATTTTCTGTTATGATCTTGTTTCAGAAGAGAAAGGTGTGAAAATTGCTTACCCACCTTAAACAAATGATAAATCTAGTAATGAGCAAGGGATACAATGCATTGAAATCTCAACAAACATAGAAGGAAATGGTAAGCAAATGGAGAAAGGCGGGTGATGAAAAATATGACTCAGAAATGGAAACTGCATCCACATTCCAAAGAGAAGAGAACTAGACTATGAGGTTTGATGGAGCTGTGAATAAACAAGGAGTTGGGGCAAGAGTATGGATCATCCCTCTAGATGAAGGAAGTGAATGCACAATATTTCATACCTTCAAACTAATGTTTGACTCTTTCGATAATGTGGTAGAATATGAAGCCCTATTGTTGGTTCTGAATGCACTCAAATATCTAAGAGCTAAAAATATCAAATTTTATGGATATGCAGAGCTAAGAATCCAACAGGTGAATGGAAATTATGAGACTAAACATACCAAAATGAGGGCTTACAGAAATGTTGTTTGGGATATGTTTGACACTTTCTTCACTAAGCATGATATTTCTTTCATCCCTAAAGAGAAAAATACAATAACATACATTTTGGACAGCTCTTCTAGCACATTTCAACTCCCTGATTATCCTACCAAAGCTTACATGATCAATATAAGGCATAGACCCTTTGTTCCAGACAATACCAAACATTGGAAAATATTTGAAGATGATCAGCAGATCAAGAAATTCCTAGATATGACAAAAGAATTTTCCAACACCCAGATTGATTAAGAGAACTTCTCATTTGATGAATGGGAACCTGATCCACCAGAGCTCCTAACCACTTTGGGAGACAAAGAGATCCTACAGCTGAAGAGAAATTATATACCCAAAGGATTGGTGCCATTGGAATTTTTTTTTGATAAAAATGATGTGGCCAAAAATCACAAGGTTTCTCCAAACCACAGTGAAGTGGAAGACTGTAACATTGGGAATGATGAAAATCCCAAAATTGTCAAGATGTCAAAGTCTTTAACCCCAGACATTAAAGATGACTATGTGGATTTAATGAGAAAGTTTTCTGATGTGTTTACATGGTGCTATGAAGACTTGAAATAATATGACACTTCTATCATCCAACATACCATACCAGTCAAGACAGGGGATAAACCATTCTGGAAGAAACTGAGAAGGATGAATCCTATGCTGCTCCCACTGATAGAAAAGAGGTGAAGAGGTTGTATAAAGAAAAAATCATAGTCTCCTTAAGGTTTTCAAAGTGGGTAGCTAACATAGTCCCATTGAGGAAGAAAAATGGTGAAATCAGACTGTGTATTGACTTCAGAAATCAAAATAAAGTGTCCCTAAAGGACAACTAAGCCCTTCCCAAAATGGACCATATTTTACAAAAGGTTGTAGGGGCAACAAGAATGTCCATGTTGGATGGATTTTCAGGGTACAATCAGATTAATGTGCAGCCAGAAGACCAAGACAAGACAGCCTTTACCACACCTTGGGGAACCTTCATGTATGCAAAAATTCCTTTTGGTCTATTGAATGCAGTAGCTACCTTCCAAAGAGCTATGAACATAGATTTCGCAGAAGAGAAAGAAAAATTTGTATTCATATACATGGATGACATCAATGTATATTCTAGAGTCTGATACAGAGCATTTAAACATTTGCATCAAGTGTTTTCCAAGTGTAGAAAAATTGGAATCTCTTTGAACGCAAAAAATTCAAACTTTTCCATGCAAGAAGGAAAGTTGCTAGGTCACATAATATCTAAAGACGGGATCAAAATTGACCAAGACAGAGGTGACACAATACATAAAATTGAACTCCCCGGGAGTAAAAAGGAGGTTCAATCCTTTCTAGGAACAGTGAATTTCTTAAGAAGGTTCATCCCCAATTTTGCAGAGATCATGAGGTCAATCATAAGCATGCTTAAGAAGTACACTCATATCAGGTGGATTGTTGAATCCAAACAAGCATTTGGAGACATAAAAAGGGCAATAGTTGAAGCACCTGTACTAATATGTCCTGATTTTGACAAAGAGTTCCTTATGTTTTCTTTTGCCTCTGAGCATTCCATAGCTGGAGTGCTTTTATAGAAAAAATAGGAAGGATATGAGCATCCCATAAATTTCTTTAGTAGAGCTCTTAGAGATGTTGAGCTCAAGTACAACATCATGGAGAAGCAGGCATATGCCATGATTAAAAACTTGAAATATTTCATAGTTTATGTTATGAATTCCCATGTTGTTGCTTATGTTCCTAATGTTGTTGTAAAGGATATATTGACACAACCTGATCCAGAGGGTAGAAGGGCTAAGTGGATAGCTGTGATCTTGGAATATGACTTGGAGATCAAATCTACAAATATTATCAAAGGACAAGGATTGGCTACGCTCATAGTTGAATCAAATTGGGATTGACTAAGTGTGAACTTGTTTTCACACATGTTGGAAGAAAATGCCAAAGACCCACTGTCATAGGTATCAAAACAAATCTTGTATTCTCCTTGGTATTATGATATCATATATGTTTTGTAGAACTTACAAGCACCCCCTGAGATGGGTAAGGAAAAATCTAGATCAACCAAGATGAAGGCTGCAAATTTTTGCATATTGAATGGATTCCTTTGTTAAAAAGACCCTGGAGGTGTTCTACTGAACTGTATAGTGGAAGATGAATCCAAAGTGACCTTGAAATAATTCGACAAAGGATCATTACTAGAAGGCCACTATCAACAAAATTCTCAGGGCAGGGTTTTATTGGCCCACCATGTTCAAAGATGCATATAAGGAAATAGCTACTTTCCATGAATTCCAAATATTTGAAGGGAAGAGGAAGCTCTTATCCTTTCCTTTGAAATCAATCTTTGTAGAAGCCCCTTTCCAGCAGTGGGGGCTTGAATTCATTGGTATCGTGGCCATCACTGAGCAAAACCCTAGCTCCGGAGATGGCCCATTGGCACAACTTCCAGGTCTTCAAGGCACGCTGTCAGGGGTCCCTTAGATGAAACCTGTCGCCCCTGACCAACCGGAATCGATGGATTAGTGAACAAAGCCATGATTTGGCTACTACGGGCATTCTAGTCGGGCACCCCAGGGCCATTCAGGGACACTTTGGAGATTCGCTCTGGGGCCACGGAACCCCGAACTATGAGCGGACTTGGATTCCATCATCTCCCATAGGTCCACGTGGCCATTTTGGACCTGTCCACGGTGGCCACGCATGCCCAGGGGATTCCGAACGAGAAATGCCCCCCTTGAGCAAATTTGGAATGGCCCTCACTGAGAAAAACCCTAGTTCCGGAGATGGCCCATTGGCACCGCTTCTGAATCTTCAAGGCACACTATGGGGGTACCCTAGATGAAACCCGGTATCCCGAACCCACTGGAATCAAAGGATTCATGAACCGAGCCACGGTTTTGCTACTACGAGCATTCTAGTCAGGCACCCCGGGGCCATTCAGCGACACTTTGGAGATTTTCTCCGGGGCCACGGAACCCAAACCGGTGAGCGAAATTGGATTCCGTCAGCTCCCACAGGTCCACGTGGCCATTGTGGACCTATCCATGGTGGTCACGCACACCTGAGGGCCTCCGGACGAGAAATGGCCCCCTTGAGCAAATTTGGAATGGCCCTCACTCAGAAAAACCCTAGCTCCGGAGATGGCCCATTGGCACCACTTCTAGGTCTTCGAGAGATGTTGTGGGGGGTCCCCTAGCTGAAACCAGGTGTCCCAGACCCACCTAAACTGACAGATTCATGAAACGAGCAATAATTTGGGTGCTACAGGCATTCTAGTCGGGCACCCTGGGGCCATTCAGGGACACTTGGAGGATTTTCCCCGGGGCCACCGAACCCAAACCGGCGAGTGGACTTGGATTCCATCACCTCCCACAGGTTCATGTGGCCATTTTGGACCTTTCCACGGTGGCCACACACGCATGGGGGCCTCCGAATGAGAAATGGCCCCCTTGAGCAAATTTGGAATGGCCCTCACTGAGCAAAACCCTAGCTCCGAAGATGGCCCATTTGCACCGCTTCTGGGTCTTTGAGGGACATTGTGGGGGGTCCCCTAGCTGAAACCCGGTGTCCTGGACCCACCGGAACTGATGGATTCGCGAACCGAGACATGGTTTGGGTGCTACAGGCATTCTAGTCAGGCACCCCGAGGCCATTAAGGGACACTTGGAGGATTTGCCCCGAGGCCACGGAACCTAAACTGATCAGCGGACTTGGATTTCGTCGCCTCCCATAGGTCCACCTAGCCATTGTGGACTTTTCCACGATGGCCACCCACACCCGGGGGCCTCTGGACGAGAAATGCCCCCCTTGAGAAAATTTGGAATGGCCCATCACTGAGCAAAACACTAGTGTAATATCCCGATTTTGACCCCATTGTATTAAAATGTAAATAATATAATATTGTTATAAAATCATGGTGAGGAGCTCAAGGCCAAGGCGCCACCATCGATTTATTGATGCATATGGTTTACATGCTAGCCAGGCACATTGGAATTGTAAATATGCATTTTAATAAAATACCCACAACTAGCTATGCAATGCAACAAGAGATGGGTCCATGATTTAACAAAGAATGGGGAAGTAAAACATTCAAACCCTTGAGTCAATCAAGTCAAGCCAAGTTTCAATGAGAGAACCCATCAAACCCTCAACTACCCATGTTGACGTTTGTACCTTATCATTCATTTCTCCCAAAAGTTGGCTGAAGTAGTTAATGCCTTGGGGAATGGGTAGGTATGGCTGTCCAAATTTGAGTATGAGAAAGCCACCCTCCATGGAAAAACGTGTTTTGCTTCTTGGGAAAGAAAAAAATCATGAATTGCTCCCCAAGCCATTACCCATCAGCTAGTTTTTGCTCTCCCACTAGTTTGGGGCTTCCTGGGCGTTTTCTAGCCATGTTTTTCTGGTTTTTCCTTGTTTCTCAGCTGGGAGAAGGGTGTTTTTGCTTTGGTTACCAGTGGGGAAGAGAACGGATCGATTTGGGGGTTTCTTGGAGGTCGTTTTGGCCATTGGAATGCCCACAATCTGTGGGATAAATCGTTTCTCTCCATGTGGTTGAATTTCCCTCTCTCACAGTTTGTTTTTAGGTGTGCCCACATTTTGGGAAAATCCATGGTCGTCGTGTTTGTAAATCCCATTGCTGAAAATGTGTATCCATGCCCAATTGAGTTTCTATGTGTGAAAGAATATTGGGGTTGAGATGGGTTTCTATTGCTTTGGCTGTGCATGAGCTCGAATGTCCCCCTTTCCTTGTAAGAATCATGCCTAGCTCGGGGCTGGAAGTTGTGTTGAGAGAATTGATGAACACAATTGGCCTATGGTTGGGTGGAACGTTGCAGTGACATAGCTGGTTGTTGGGGCCATTTCACCATAAAGATAAGTGTTTATCTGTCTATGCATTTACTTCTACAATGTGTAAATTGATGACTGTTTTTGGATATGCTGTATGCATATGAAATGTGTGTGTGGATGAGTTTTAATTCTGCTGTGCTTAAATTGCTTAATTTGCATCTGCACACTCTATTTTTTTTAATTGTATGAAGCTAATGACTTGGGCTGATATTATGTGAAAGCCCAGAATTTGGCATCATGTTCCCTTCTAGGAATTGGCTAGATGGGAGGGTGCGTGACAACTAGCTCCGGAGATGGCCCATTGGCACCGCTTCCAGGTCTTTGAGGAATGCTGTGGGGGGGGTCCTAGCTGAAACCCACTGTTCTGGACCCACCAGAATCGATGGATTCGTGAACCGAGCCATGGTTTGGTTGCTACAGGCATTCTAGTCGGGCACCCCAGGGCCATTCAGGGACACTTTGGGGATTTGCTCCGGGGCCATGGAACCCAAACCGATGAACTGAATTGGATTCCGTCAGCTCCCACAGGTCCACGTGGCCATTATGGACCTGTCCACGGTGTCCACACACGCCTGGGGGCCTCCAGACGATAAACGCACACCTTTAGCGAATTTGGATGGCCTTCACATTGGGCTCAACTTTGGAAAATTGTCGACCGGGTAGGTATGGCTAGCGTTCCAAGCCGGAACCTACTGTAATATCCTAGGCAAGATCTGACCCAGATAATAACTCCACTTTAAAACTTTTACAACTTTTGTCATTTGTAATATGGCTGTAGCAACCCTCCATCAATCATTGGGCGCATTCACTGGAGCATTCATCTTCAATGGGAGAAGCTTCACCAAAGCTAGCTAGAATTTCACTGTATGAAAGATCTTCTCTTCCAATAGTAGGCTGTTACAGCCATTATCAGTGACTACCATCTCTCATTGAAGAGAATATATATAATGATCTACCTATGAATAATTAACTACTATGGTGTAATTGCCTCAAAACTTCCCCAATTAATTAATTTCTCAATTAATTAATAAATCACCTTAGCACTTGGATTGGGGGTTAATAACTTCATGGGGGCCCCTCCTTATCCCTTTAATTCCTCAAATTCACCCTTAGGAATCTTCCTTTATCCATCTATTAATTATTTAATTAATGGCTAGGTGACTTAGGCTAAAATCACCCCATGGACCATAGCAAAAATCTGGGGATATGACAGTCCTCCCTTCCCAAGATTGCTTGTACTCAAGCAATTTTAGGATCCCACCAAGCTTCTGCTGCACCACTCTGATTAAATTTGTCCCCATCCACTGAACAGTCTGAAAATTAAACTTGGGCCTTCAAAAAAATGAAGAACACCTGCACTGTAATCTATCTCTACAATTAACCAACAATGAACAAAATTTTCAACCCAGCTAGGATAACTTGAGTAGAATTCCTGGATCCCACTGTTTCTACTGCAAGGAGCAGAATTCTCTCATCTTTGGCAATTTGTCACTCAAGTGTATGCCAGGATCCCAGAGTATCAACTGCATTTTCCCCATCATCAGAATAATTTTAAAGAATCTGTCATCAAACATGTGCCTTTTCATCCTGGGAATAACTGCTAGGGCATTGCTTCCAACCAAACCAAGTGGGGAGCAGAATGTCTCTTCCAGTGAAAACATCCAATGGCTCAACTCTCTGCCATTGGAGAAACATTTCAAGCCTCCCTCCCAACATGTGTATTCCCTCCACATAGGCCAACTTCTGCAAGTAATCATTAATTTATCTTGGCAACTTTCCTGCTTAGCTGCCTTCCCTTGACCATAGGCAAAAACATTTTTGCAAAAAGACTTCATGCTTGTCAGGTAATCTTTCACCCAACCCATATGTGGATTGGCAACATCAAATGGATGCAAAATACATCTTTGTTGCTGCTCACAATTAAAGACAGTGTCAGTTATAACAAAAGAATTATTGTAGAAACAAGTGAACTTTTTACCTTCCAAGGTCTTCACTACAATGTTTCCCGTACCCATCCAACCAATGGATGGACAAGCACTTTGATTTGCTAAATCATATGGAATGTGATCAACCATATGTATGTCCTCCTCACATAAATAGAATTCATGATATCTATGGAACTCCATAGGTTTTCCCCTCTTCATCCAATGGCTCAACTCTCTGCCATTGATCCAAGGGTGCAAAACTCCATCAAATGACCCAAACATTGTAAGTAAGTGTGGATCTGATACCTCCTTGTCAAAAGTGGTTGCACACTCATGCATGGGATGACTCCACTGCTGTGGTTTAAGGAACATGTCATGAGCCTCGATTTTAGGATCCTCCTGCTCATCATGTGACACCAAGAGGAAGAATCCTTTTACCCAATTTTCATTCCCACAATTTGTGGTTAAATGTGAAGTGAGGAATGAAGGGTGGTGAGCCATACTTCTGAACTTTTCATCCACCTTTTCTGAACTTTCTTCCATCACATACTAAACATACTGCTCCTCATGGTCCACCCACTCATGAGGTTCCTCCATAGACATTTTTATGTCATTTACCCAAAAGGGATGACTCTCGGGAAAAATTGTGGATTCGGTCAATTCTTGCCACTCTTGTTGGAATTGTTCTATCTTCATTTGTGATTCTAAGAGGGAACTTTGAGTGTATCTCAAAGAATCTCGGGTGGCCAACAACTCACCTTTGAGTGTGTAGTTGTATTTTTCATATATGCTAATACTCTCTTCATCATACAGTGTTTCTTCTCGCAATAACTCAACAAGGTCAAACATGTAATTTTTATCAGAAAGCAACTATGAGAAATTACCTTTGATTGTGTACATTGCTTTCTGGATATTCTCCATGGATTCAAAGGAAGATTGGTCTTCCATTAAAGTAGCTTCCCAACACAACTTTGACACTGAAGCATGAGTTTCATGGAGAATTTTCAGTGCCTCTTGGATCTTCTGTTCATCCATCTTTAAATATCCTGCAAGAAGATGAGGTTCTTGCAGATGTTCCTCCTCTTCATTTTCCATTGTTGGATCAATTTCATGAGGTGCACTTGAGGTTTTGAAATCTGATCTATATGTTTCTTCTGCAATATATTCATCTTTCATGTCTTTAAAAACATAATTTTGGCTATAACATAAGTTCTCATTCATCCTTGGTGCAACAGAAAGATCTTCTCTCAAGGTTTCAGCCATCATACTCTTTCATTTTTTAAACCAGAATTCTGAATCTCATCACTATGAGGCTCAACCATTCTGAACTTTTCAATGGAAGTGGCTGCCACATCAGATTGACCTAAAGACACATAAATATCAGAAATTACAAATTCACCAGGTGTCATGTTCTCCTCCTTATGCGGTGGAATTTTGATGGCTTTTTCATCCACCCGTTTCTCTGCTTCACACCATACTGATATGTGCTCAATTTCTGCTTCTTGGTGAGGCTCAAGGGGTGATTGTAGATCTGAATTATGTCCCTCTTTTGGATCAGATCCAAAATATGTCTCACCTTCATCAATCTGTCCCATTTCTTCTGCACTTGTTTTGAAATCAAACATTAAAAGATCGAGAGTGATTTGACCTCCCTCATCACCAACAATCAAGTGTTTAACTGTTGGATCTTCTATTGTGCATTGACCTTCTTCATCCACTTCTTGGAGTAATGGGGCACCAACAAGGTCTTCTTGGTCATTTCTTTCCAAGAAACTTGATGTCTCTCCACATTGTGTGGTGCTCAGATCGCAACCTTTGGACTTCCTTCTTGAAGAAAAACCAAACAGTCTCGCAATGCTTGGCCCTGCCAATGGCCTTGCTGAAACTTTCTTCTTGATTCATTTTCCCTGGGATTGGGATGGATCCATATGTAGGGCTGCAACTTCATCTTTATTTTTTCCTACTTCTTCTCCACCCGAAGAACTAGGTGCCTCTTTTTTTGCTCCTTTGATTTTTCCTGGCTGTGAGGACACATCTTTATCCCTCCCTTCCATCTTAGCACCTAGGGGTACAAATATTCCCTCAACTTCTTTGCACACACCATCAACCATATGTGCAATCCTTATTTTTCTATCACTATTGTAGGGGTCTTTGAACAACCTCTAAATCTCTAAATCACAATAGTCTCTAAAGGTCAGGGACTTATGAACCTCCTTCTTCAAGGCAGAGTACTCCATGAAGTACTCATAGGATTTCTTTGGGTTGTCTCTTTTGAGTATTCCTTCATAATCCCAATTAGTCATATGTATTTCAGTTCCTATGTCCTCTTCAAACATTGGTTCAACAAGGAAATCATCTTCAACTTTATGCAAATAAAAATTTCCTATAGGGGTTAAAGGCTCCTCTTCATATGGCTCAAAAATAAATTCTTCTTCTTCACTGACTAGTAGGAGCCACATTTTTCATTTATGAGAAGATCTTCAATCTTCCTTCAATCATTGAGTTAATTTCTTTCCACAGGGTGAGCCAGGGAAAGAGATCTGATACCACTGTAATATCCTAGGAAATTTTTAACCAAGTAATTAAATCAACTTCAAAAATTTTAATAAAATTCACTGGTTAAATTTCTTAATAATTCTTTTAAACCAAGCAGAAGGTCAGTGATGGGGATGGAGACTGAATCTGAGTATGGTGGGATGAAATTTCAGTTCTGAAATTTGTATGGGGAAATGTGCAGCACAAAATAATAACATTAGAGGGAGATTCCTAAGCACAAAGCACTGGGGCCATTTATGTTTCGGACATCAACTACCACTGAAGCCTACCGCAAAGCTTTCTGGGCGCACCAGCATATGCTTACTAGACTGGGTGGGTGAAAAAATGATTTATGACAATAAAATAGGTTCAATGGACACAATGATCATCATTCAAAAGGATTTGGGGAGAGTAGGAGTGGTTTGGAAATTTTAGGCCTTGTCGGGATGACAGAGCTAGTCAATTTGCAATCTTTACAAACAGGGGTTTAATCCTCCCAAATTCTTAAATTAGGGACTGATATAGTTAATATGATGTGTTATTGACCTCCTACAACTTACAGAAAGTAAATATGGCATTTAGAACAAATTTGGTAGTCATTCTTGCAAAACTAGTCAATAAACAATGCTCAATGAGCTAGTCTTCCAATCTGAGTTAATTTAATTTAATTTAATTAATTTAATTAAATGATCTGTTCTGAAATATTAATATGCTCTGATATAATGTAATTAAAAGTAGCAAGTCGAATTATTACTCACTAAACCAATTTTGTACTCTTTAATTAGCTCCTCATCAATACAATGTCTTGTAGACTAGAAAATCCCCTCATAGGGCCATAGAATAACTGAAAGAAGAGATGTATTGACCAAATATCTATTTTGAATGTGTGATATGATATTCTACAGGTATGAAACAGAGTATGCGCTTCACACTGAGATTCTGAGAAAGTATTGGGCGCTATCCACAACTCTTCTCTTCCTTGTAGGGAAAACACCTTCAAATCTAGCTGTGGTTGTGAGAAAGAGTAAGAAGAAGAAGATGGATCAGTTCTGAGGATGCTTTTTTATACTGGAAATTTCTATTGACTGAAAATATGGCTGTACCAACCCTCCATCAATCGTTGGGCGCATTCACTGGAGCATTCATCTTCAATGGGAGAAGCTTCACCAAAACTAGCTAGAATTTCACTGTATGAAAGATCTTCTCTTCCAATAGTAGGCTGCTACAGCCATTATCAGTCACTACCATCTCTCATATGTAGTTCTGTAAACACTCCTCCATGTCTCTCGTGGAAGAATGCTCCAAAAGAGAGTAATTTGTATCAAAATCAACCATGTTCATATTTCCCTCAAATAAAAAGGTATCATGGTATCTATGGAACTCAACAGGTCCTCCCCTCTTCATCCAATGGCTCAACTCTCTGCCATTGATCCAAGGGTGCAAAACTCCATCAATTGACCCACACATTGAAGGTAAGTGTAGATATGATGTCTCCTGGTCAAAAGTGGCTGCACACATATGCATGGGCTACCTCAACTACTGCGGGTTAAGGAACATGTCATAGGCATCCCTTTTAGAATCCTCCTGCTTATCATGTGACACTAAGAGGAAGAATCCTTTTACCCAATTTTCATTCCCAAAAATTGTGTCTAAATTTGAAGTGGGGAATGAAGAATGGTGAGCCATGCTTCTGAACATTTCATCCACTGAAGTTGTGGATGTATCCTCTCCATTGATGGCCGATCCATCTATGGTGTACTCATCTGGCTCTTCCTTGGAAGAGTGTCTTTCTTCAATGAACCTCTCAAGTTCATTCTGGAAAAGGTAATGTGCTTGTTTTTCATAAACTCTATCTGCACATACCAAACAGACTCATGAGATTCCTCCCTTGGAACATGAAATAATTCAGCCATGTCAATGAGGAATGAACATTGGGTGAAGAATTTTTTATGGTTGATGCCACATGTACAACAAGAGGATCATGTTCTATCTCTATGGGAGATAGATGCTATTGTAGAAGAGATGGCTGATTATAACTCATATGAATTAGCAAGAAATATTCTTATTCATTCACTGAAGGGATGGATAGAGGAATCACTGAAAAGAAGAATCTGGAAGGTAAAAGTTTCTTGTCTTTCTGCAAGGAAATTGTTTTTAGTTTAGCTTATTTTTCTATGATTTGCAAGAAGCAGCAGAGACATATTTTGCAGCCATTAGATACCTCTAGTACACATTCACACAAGGCTCGAGTGTACAAATTCATAATAAAAAATTTCATGAGCAGGAGAAATGGAGAGATTCCAACTTGGTATTGGGAACCTGGCATCCTTCAGAATGCCACACTGTTTGGAAGAATGCTGCACAATCCATGGGATCCTAGCATTCCTTGGGTTGAAAGTTTGTTCTTGATGACATTTGAGCTCTAGAAAAAGCACCACAAGCAATGGAATATAGACCTTCTTTTTCCTGATGGATTTTGTTGGATGGTATTCAGATCCATGGGAGTGTCATACAAGCAATGGGATCCTGGCATTGTTTGTCTTTGGAGATATGATTATGATCAGAGTAGTGCAGCAAAAGCATGATGGACTCTTGGGATATTTTGCTTGAGGACAAGAAATTTTGGGAAGGGAGGACTGTCATGTCTCCAAATTTGGGCTAATTCAATGACCATGGGTAAAAGGGGACATTATTTTCCTAGGAAGATAAATGATAATTTAATCCTGTAACTATATAATAAATTTTAGCCTAAGTTCTATTGGAGGAATTAATTTTATTAATTTAAATTAATTCCTTTACTTAATATTCCTAAAATAATTGGGCAAGTGGGACAAGAGAGTTCCCTCGTGGAGATAAGGTTTCCTAATTGGATATATCCACTGTAATATCCTTAAAAAATTTCAACCAAGATATTAACTCAACTTCAAAAATTTTATGAACTTCTCTAGTTAAATTTCTAACAATTTCTTCGAATGGAGCAAGAGGTAAGTGAGGGGTATTGAGGTAAGGAATGAGGATGGTGGGATGAACATTCAATTCTGGAATTTGTATGGGGCATGTGCATCAGCAACCAATCAGATCAAAGAAAGATTCCTAAGCACAAAGCACTAGGCCCATTTATGTTTCGGACATCAGCTACCGCTGAAGCCTACAGCAAAGCCTTTTGGGCACACCAGCATATGCTTATTAGACTGGGTGGGTTCCTGAAGTTAATAACAGAGGTTATATCAGTCAAATGAATTCTAGTTATGTTCAGGAAGGTAATTTAGCATACTTGGTAGAGTTTGGGAAGAATTGGGGTTTTTGGGCTCTCTGGGGATTGTTGAGCTAGTATTTTTATTAACTTTCTAAGAAAGGTATAAAAGATTTCAAAATATGGTTTTTTGGACTGATATGGATACTATATTTAGTTAAGGACCAGCTACAACTGACAGAATGTAAAAATATTACTTAGAATGGATTTTCCAGTAAAAGTGGTGAAACTAGTCTAGAATAAGCACCCAACTAGCTAGTCTTGCATTTTAATCCATCAAACTACTTCAATAAATGGTAAATTCTGTTATGATATTAAATAAGGATCCGATATAATATAATGAATAGATACAGGTCGAAAATAATATATCAGAACTCTTCTTCTATTGATTTAACTGCCTTCCAAAACAACAGTTCCTCACAGGCTAAATATTCATTACATTTGATGGAGAATGAAGATAAGAATTAGAATATTACTGTGGCTCTACTATGGAGTTAGGATCAGGTCATATACAGGTCATATGACTGTAATTTTCTACTTACTGAGCTTCTGAACTTGACTGGGGCGCATTCACTAAGTAATCCCTCTCCTTCAGGGAAAAATCCTCTAGATTTAGCTGTGAATGTGAGAATGAGTGAGAAGAGAAGTATGGATATGATTTGAAGCTGGTTACTAATCTTGTAAACCTCTGATGTTTGCAAAAATGTTTGTGCCAACTCTCATTCAGCACTTGGGCGCACTACCAAGATCTATCTTCTTCAATGGATGAATCTTCACCAAAACTAGCTGTAGAATCACTACTGGAGGAATCTTGTTCTCCAAATAACTGAGGATCTTCAATGGAGGCTAGAAGCATGTGTTAATGGCTGCAATATCTTGATATGGACCTGCACAACACTCACTGGAAACTATGGGCCTTGGGGCACATCGCCCAAGAAGCACAGTTGAGGCACATCACTCAACTAGAGAAGCATCAGAGCTCTCATGAGAAAACATAAATGATCAAAAGTTCTTGAATGAAGTTGGAAACCTTCTTAAATATAATTCTTGTTGACCTGTTGAGCAAGTTACTTAGCTTGGTGACCTATGAGAATAGGTCACCCATGAGTGGACATACTTTCCTTGCTTTGCTTGCTTGCTTTGCTTTGGATTTCCTTCTTTTTCCTCTTTTTCTGACTTTCCTTCTTTTCTAAACTTTCCTACTTTCTGAATTTATGTTGCTTTTCTTGAAATATTCCTCTTTTCTCATTTTTGGACTCTAGTGCTTACTTGACTTCTACTCCAAGTAATTCCTTGATTTTCTGAGTTTCATCACTTAGGCAAGTTTGGCTCACTTACCAATTCGAATTTCCTGTCCAAGTCATCAACCACTTGGCACATTTATTAGCAATAATTATTTAAATTAAAATAATACCACTCAGAAATAATTTAACTTAGCAATTAATTAATTATCAAGTAATTAATTAATTAATAAGGTGTAATGCCTCAAAATTTCCCCAATTAATTAATTTCTCAATTAATTAATAAATCACCTTAGCACTTGAATTGGGGGTTAATAACTTCATGGGGGCCCCTCCTTATCCATTTAATTCCTCAAATTCACCCTTAGGAGTCTTACTTCATCCATCCATTAATTATTTAATTAATGCCTATGTGACTTAGGCTAAAATCACCCCCCATGGACCATAGGAAAATTTGGGAACATGACATAGGATCAGGTCATCTACAGGTCATATGACTGTAATTTGCTGCTTATTGAGCTTCTGAACTTGACTGGGGCGCATTCACTAAGTAATCCCTCTCCTTCAGGGAAAAATCCTCTAGATTTAGCTGTGAATGTGTGAATGAATGAGAAGAGAAGTATGGATCTGATCTGAAGTTGGTTATTGATCTTGTAAACCTATAATGTCAACAAAAATTTCTGTACCAACTCTCATTCAACACTTGGGCACACTCCCAAGATCTATCTTCTTCAATGGATGAATCTTCACCAAAACTAGCTGTAGAATCACTACTGGAGGAATCCTCTTCTCCAAATAACTGAGGATCTTCAATGGAGGTTGGAAGCATGTGTTAATGGCTACAATATCTTGAGATGGACCTGCACAACACTCACTGTAAACTATGGGCCTTGGGGCACATCACCCAAGAAGCACAGTTAAGGCACATCACTCAACTAGAGAAGCATCAGAGCTCTCATGAGAAAACATAAATGATCAAAAGTTCTTGAATGAAGTTGGAAACCTTCTTAAATAGAATTCTTGTTGACCTATTGAGCAAGTTACTTAGCTTGGTGACCTGTGAGAATAGGTCACCCATGAGTGGACATACTTTCCTTGCTTTGCTTTGCTTTGGCTTTCCTTCTTTTTTCCTCTTTTTCTGACTTTCCTGCTTTTCATACTTTCCTGCTTTCTGAATTTATGCTGCTTTTCTTGAAATATTCCTCTTTTCTCATTTTTGGCAACATTTTTGGACTCTAGTGCTTACTTGACTTCTACTCCAAGTAATTCCTTGATTTTCTGAGTTTCATCACTTAGGCAAGTTTGGCTCACTTACCAATTTGAATTTCCTGGCCAAGTCAACAACCACTTGGCACATTTATTAGCAATAATTATTTAAATTAAAATAATACCACTCAGAAATAATTTAACTTAGCAATTAATTAATTATCCAGTAATTAATTAATTAATAAGGTGTAATGCCTCAAAATTTTCCCAATTAATTAATTTCTCAATTAATTAATAAATCACCTTAGCACTTGAATTGGAGGTTAATAACTTCATGGGGGGGGCTCCTTATCCATTTAATTCCTCAAATTCACCCTTAGGAATCTTACTTCATCCATCCATTAATTATTTAATTAATACCTATGTGACTTAGGCTAAAATCATCCCCCATGGACCATAGGAAAATTTGGTAACATGATAGTCCACCCTTCCCAAGATTTCCTGGGAAAGATCTGACCCAGATATTAACTCCACTTTAAAACTTTTACAACTTTTACTAGTGAAATTTTGTGGCAAATCCTTCGAACCGAACGAGAGGTAAGTGAGGGGTACTGGTGTGCAAACTGAGGATGGTGGGATGAAAGTTTGATTCTGGAATTTATATGGGATTAGGTGCAGCAGTAGCAAAATATTGTTTTAGCAGGAGTCCTTGGCACAAGGTACTAGAGCCATTCACTTTTCAGCAATAGAATGAATCTATTGCCTACTTTGAGGCTTCTTGGGCTTCTAGCATATGCCAACAAGACTGGGTAAGGGTTAAAGGTGTTTAGGACATAGATATATCAGTCATAAAACTCATAAGGAATGCTGGAATAAATATTGGATTGACTTGGAAAGGTTTGGAACAATCTGGGATTATTTGTAGATGGTGGACTGCTGAGCTAGTCACAATACAGGATTTTCAAAACGAAGTTAAAAGCATTCAAATTATTATTACATGGACTGATATGCATATTATCTTGAACTAATAACCTCCTCCAACTGACAAAATGCAAAATGGATCCTCAAAAAAGATTCAGCAGCAAATATGGTGAAACTAGTCTAGATTAAGCACCAAACTAGCTAGTCTTGCATTTTAATCCTTTAAACTGCTCCAATAAATGATAAACTCTGCTATGACATTAGATAATGATCTAATATAACATACTAAACATATGCAGGTTTAAAATAATATATCAGAATCCTTCTTTTATTGATTTAACTGTCTCCCAACACAACAGTGCCTCACAGGCTAAATATTCATTACATTTGATGGAGAATGAAGAGAAGAAATAGAATATTACTGTGGATGTTCTATGGTGATAGGATTAGGTCATCTACAGGTCATATGACTATAAATGGCTGCTTAATGAGCTTCTGAACTTGTCTGGAGCGCATTCACTAAGTCATCCCTCTCCTTCAGGGAAAACTCCTCTAGATTTAGCTGTGAATGGAGAACGAGTGAGAAGAGAAGTATGGATCTGATCTGAAGCTGGTTACTAATATTGAACACCTTTGATGTCTTCAAAAATGGCTGCACCAACTCTCCTTCATCCCCTGGGTGCCCTCCCAAGTTCTATCTTCTTCAATGGATGGATCTTCACCAAAACTAGCTGGAGAATCACTGTTGGAGGAACCTGTTCTCCTCAATGACTGTAGATCTTCAATGGAGGCTGAAAGCATATGTTACTGGTTGCAATATCTTGACATAGACCTACACAACACTCTCTGGAAACTAAGGGCCTTGGGGCACATCACCCAAGAAGCACAGCTAAGGCACAACACTCAACTAGAGAAGCATCAGAGCTCTCATGAGAAAACATAAATGATCAAAAGTTGTCAAATGGAGTTGGTTGGATTCTTTTATAGACTTCATGATGACCTGCTGAGCAAGTTCTTGGATTGGTGACCTATGAGAGTAGGTTACCCACTTTCCCATTCCACTCCAAATCCATGAGGGCACATTTCTTGAGGAGAATAGCAACTTTTGAGCTTTCAAAACATTATTTCCTTCACCTCCTTCACTGAATTTGGGCAAGTGCGCTTTAGGTAGCTTTTCTGGTTGTTGCTATTTTCTTTCTAAAACTTTCCACTTTCCTGCTTTTGTCTGATTTTGCCATCTTTTGTCATTTTCCTTTCTAGGTTCATCTTGCCAACTTGTCTCCATTAGATTCCTTAGCTTTTCTGAGACTTTACCACTTAGGAAAGTTTGGCTCACTTACCAATTCGAATTTCCTATCCAAGTCATCAACCACTTGGCACATTTATTAGTAATAAACATTTAAATGACAATAATATAACTCATAAATAGTTTTGCAAAGCAATTAATTAATTATCCAGTAATTAATTAACTACTATGGTGTAATTGCCTCAAAACTTCCCCAATTAATAAATTTCTCGATTAATTAATAAATCACCTTAGCACTTGGATTGGGGGTTAATAACTTCATGGGGGGCCCTTCTTATCCATTTAATTCATCAAATTCACCCTTAGGGATCTTCCTTTATCCATCCATTAATTATTTAATTAATGCCTAGGTGACTTAGGATAAAAACACCCCATGGACCATAGCAAAAATCTATGGATATGACACCTACCTAGACACACCTACAGGACTCCCCGGAACCCGGTTTTGTTACGTGGTTGGAGTTCTATGCCCTCTACAGGTATATAGTAGGTGTCCCTGAAGGCCTTTTGGATGCGAGACGAAACGAGCCATAGAATGACGAACGTGGCTCGGATCGACAAACCGTTGACTCCGTTGGATTCAAGATGTCGGGATAGTGCCAGGGGTGCCCATCTCCTCCGGTTTCGTGGCCCCGGTGTCATCTTGTACGTCCATCTTGGAAACTAGGGTTTTTCTCAGTAAGGGAGTGTGCAATTTTTGCACACGGCGGTCAACTTTGGAAAATCATCGACCGAGCAGGTATGGCTAGCGTTCCCAGTTGGAACCTACCTAGACACACCTACAGGACTCCCCAGAACCCGGTTTTTGTTGGAGTTCTATGCCCCCGACAGGTATCCAGTAGGTGTCCCTGAAGGCCTTTTGGATGCGAGACAGAACGTGCCATAGCATGACGACCGTGGCTCAAATCGAAAAAGCGTCGACTCCACTGGATTCAAGAGACTGGGATAGTGCCAGGGGTGCCCCTCCCCTCCAGTCCCATGGCCCCGATGTCATCTTGTACGTCCATCTTGGAAACTAGGGTTTTGCTCAGTAAGGGAGTGTGCAATTTTTGCACACGGGGGTCAACTTTGGAAAATCGTCGACCGGGAAGGTATGGCTAGGGTTCCCAACCGGAACCTTCCTAGATACACCTGCAGGACTCCCCGGAACTTAGTTTTGTTGCACGGTTGTATTTCTATGCCCCCGACAGGTATCCAGCAGGTGTCCCTGAAGGCATTTTGGATGCGAGACGGAACGAGCCATAGAATGGCGACCGTGGCTCCGATCGACGAACCATCGACTCCGTTGGATGTAGGACACCAGGATAGTGCTAGGGGTGCCCCTCTCCTCCGGTCCTATGGCCCCGGTGTCATCTTGTACATCCATTTTGGAAACTAGGGTTTTGCTCAATAAGGGAGTGTGCAATTTTTGCACACGGGAGTCAACTTTGGAAAATCATCCATCGGGCACGTATGATGATGATGATGGTAATGATGATGAAGATGTTGATGATGATTGTGATGGTGATGGTGATGGTGATGAAGATGATCATGATGGGGAAGATGATGATGATGGATATGTTGATGAGGAACCTAGAGTTAGAGTTAGAGTTAGAGTTAGAATTAGGGTTAGAGTTAGAGTTAATGATGATGATGGAGATGGTGGTGATGATGAAGACGTTGATGGTGATGGTGATGGTGATGGTGATGGTGATGGTGAAGAAGGTGGTTTAGTGCTAGGGATTGGGTGAGGGTTAGGGCTAGAGTTATAGAAGGAAATTGAATTAGGTTTAGAGTTAGAGTTAATGATAATGATGAAGATGGTGGTGATGATGAAGACGTTGATGGTGATGGTGATGATGAAGAATATGGTTTAATGCCAGGGTTTGGGTGAGGGTTAGGGCTAGAGTTATAGAAGGAAATTGAATTAGGGTTAGAGTTAGAGTTAACAATGATGATGAAGACAATGATGATGATCAAGACATGATGATGATGGTGATGGTGATGGTGATGGTGATGGTGATGGCGATGATGAAGAAGATGGCTTAGTGCTAGGGTTTGGGTGAGGGTTAGGGATAGAGTTATAGAAGGAAATTAAATTAGGGTTAGAGTTAGAGTTAATGATGATGATGAAGACGGTGGTGATGATGAAGACATTGATGATCATGGTGATGGTGATGGTGAGGATGAAGAAGATGGTTTAGTGCTAGGGTTTGGGTGAGGGTAGGGCTAGAGTTTTAGAAGGAAATTGAATTAGGGTTAGAGTTAGAGTTAATGATGATGATGAAGATGGTGGTGATGATGAAGACGTTGATGATGATGGTGATGGTGATGGTGAGGATGAAGAAGATGGTTTAGTGCTAGGGTTTGGTTGAGGGTTAGGGCTAGAGTTATAGAAGGAAATTGAATTAGGGTTAGAGTTAGAGTTAATGATGATGATGAAGATGGTGGTGATGATGAAAACATTGATGATGGTGGTGATGGTGATGGTGATGATGAAGAATATGGTTTAGTGCTAGGGTTTGGGTGAGGGTTAGGGCTAGAGTTATAGAAGGAAATTGAATTAGGGTTAGAGTTAGAGTTATTAATGATGATGAAGATGGTGAGCATGATGAAGACATGATGATGATGGTGATGGTGATGGTGATGGTGACGGTGACGGTGATGGTGAGGATGAAGAAGATGGCTTAGTGCTAGGGTTTGGGTGAGGGTTAGAGCTACAGTTATAGAAGGAAATTGAATTAGGGTTAGAGTTAGAGTTAATGATGATGATGAAGATGGTGGTGATGATGAAGACGTTGATGGTGATGGTGATGGTGAAGAAGATGGTTTAGTTCCATGGTTTGGGTGAGGGTTAGGGCTAGAGTTATAGAAGCAAATTGAATTAGGGTTAGAGTTAGAGTTAACAATGATGATGAAGATGGTGATGATGATGTAGATGGTGATGATGATGAAGACATGATGATGATGGTGATGGTGATGGTGACGGTGATGGTGATGGTGAGGATGAAGAAGATGGTTTAGTAATAGGGTTTGGGTGAGGTTTAGGGATAGAGTTATAGAAGGAAATTGAATTAGGTTTAGAGTTAGAGTTAATGATGATGATGAAGATGGTGGTGATGATAAAGACATTGATGGTGATGGTTATGGTGACGGTGATGGTGATGGTGATGATGAAGAAGATGGTTTAGTGCTAGGGTTTGGGTGAGGGTTAGGGATAGAGTTATCTTCCATGGATCAAGGGGTAAAATGATGTCACCCAAGAACTTTAAGAGTTCTTTTGGTCCTCACTTTCATATAAGTGAGAAAAGAGGGTCTTTCAATTTGTAACTCATAGTTATTATCAATAAAATCAGCTTATTTATTTCTCAAATCCGAATCTTGAAATGTTTGTTTTTTATTCTCTTTCTTGATTTTCATATTTAAATTTATTGCAAAAACTTGTTATATATGATTTCTTTTACATTTATTAATTATTTCCTCTCACAGATTTTATTTTCTCTTTTTAAATTGTGAATATTGTAAATAGGCTATAAACTAGGGTGATAATCCCAACTATTTTATCTTAGCCAGATAAAATTTGAAACTGTTATGCACATAAGTAATTCCTTGCATCAACAAGAGTACCTACGGTTGGGTGGAAAACTGCACTGACACAAGCAATTGCGTGGATCTTTGTTCTCGATAAGTATTCTCTTGTATACGATATGTGCTTGATCGGTTATTCACTGTTATTTGAATTTGCAATGCTGCTATGACTATGCATGTGATAATTTATGCTAGTAAATGCATGTTTTATGGGTATGGATGAAGTTTAATTCCGACGTGTTTATGTTTGGCATCTACACACACGTTTATTTCTTGTTATGGATCGTATGTGGCCTTCATGCTTAATTTAGAACCCGTAATCGATTTCTTTGTCATTCTGCAGTTGAACATGGACGTTATAGTTTCAAGAACATTGATACTTAGATTTGAAACGAATAAATAATAATTCATGAAATTCAATGTATATGTCAAGTAATACTTCAATTGAATTGGTGGCATTCTTTAGTGCCAAACAAGGTTCTCATTGGCTTTGAGGGTTATTTTGAATTAAGTTTATTTTGTTGATTATCCTTTGGTGTTTGACAATGTTTCGATAGAAGATTAATAAAGGGATATATCTACCTTTGCATAAACCTTGTAATCATTTCAACATGATATGTCATTTATTAGTGGACATAGAAATGAGTATATGATGTTGATAGCATGTTAATATAGGTATACCTTAGGTTGGTTTTCTATGGATCAGTATGAGGACATATTAGATTACTTGGAAGATCCATGGGATGGAAGATAAGTTTTCATTTCTCTTATCAAAACCATTCTCTAAATAGCGAGGTTTGGGCATTGGGTGGTGGAACGGGGTATTTAGGCTCCAACACCCAAGCTACAAATTTATACCCTAAGGACAAATATATTTCTCCTTTGGCTCCTTTGAGTGGATACAAAAAGGTTATTGGTCATGGGTATGGTTGATAATTCTCAAAATCATTGTATTATTGGAAAAGTGGGTTCAAGTAATATTGGGGTTGAGGTGTAAGAATAGAGCAAATGATTTAATGGAAGGTGTCAAGTTGGTGTGATTTTGATGAGCTTTGTGTGGAGGACATAATGTCTATAGATACGGATGGTACAAGGAGATTTTCTTAGGAACCTATCCATGGAATGCATTTTCTTTTGTGTGCCCTAGTGTTGGTCGGTGATTTTTGAAGGCCAATTCCTTTGAAAATAAAGCCGAAGAGGGCCAGAACCCATTTCTTTTTGGCAATGAGTTGAGGTTGTTAGGTGAGAAAATAGGCCACCGGGGCTTGAAATTAGTTGCACAAAGAGGTAATTTTCCTTGTGTTGACTCAATTACTTTGCATGGTGTCAATATTCCATTTGGGGAATTTGATTATAGGAATTTTGATGGTTTTGAGTGGGCTAATCCATAGATGAGTGTTGTGGATCATGATAGACTAGTCATTATATATGTGGCGAGGGTCCTATTTCAAATGGATTAATTTGAGATAGTCAAATTATCTTAGGTGTTGTATATGAAGTGGTTATGGACCTAGTAAGTCCAAGGGTGAATCCTATAGATCTCGAGGATGAAAGGGTTGTTTTGGAAAAGGATGGTAGTTGGTTGAAGGTTAGAGATGGAGGAGACAATTCTTTAAAGCATGTTGATAATGATAAAGGTGAAGCCAATAAAGGGATGCAGGTGAATGATGTTGGTAGTGTCAAAATGAAGAGGAAGAAGTGTGTAAGACATAAAATCTCTCTTATGAGGCTAGTCCTAGGAAAGGATATCAAAATGCTGAGGTGGTGGGAATGGATTCCCATGCTCTTGTTGGAAGATTTCATGGTAAAAAGGTGGGGGGGTTGTCTCTAAGGGTGTAGTTATAGGAAAGATGGGCTCTTAGGCTTGGGTACATTCCTAATTTATTTATATGATCTACAAGTTACGTAGGGTTTCTTTTCATATGTCAAGAGGATTTTGAGGAATATTTTGGCCCATGATTGGAAGTGGGAGATGATTTTGCTTATGCTAAAACATTGGTCCCCTTGTTTTTATTCATACTCGAAGATGAATGACATCGCTCTAGTTTCGATGAAGTGTCTTAGTCTTCCTCTAGACTTCCGGTCACCTTCAATTGAGGCTCAACCTCACTTAGATCAATTCCAAAAGGAAATTGGAAAGTCTATTAAAGACTTTGAATTAAGTTTGCAATATCCTTCATTTGATTTTGAAAATTTTGAGATAGTATACTCATTTGGGGATAGTTGTTAGGGTTTGCCTTTCTCTTTGAAAGGATTGAAGGGGGATAGGAAATTCGAGGATATGTGTGTTGCAGTTATTCTACTAAGGGATCCCCTATTGGGTCTGATTCTAGTGATGGGGATTTTGAGGTAAATAAACAAAATAGGAAGGGACCTAGTGTGGAAGGTAATAGATATTATTTAATATCTAGGAAGGAGGTTCTTGGTGATGATAAAGAGGGGGTTGAATGGGGTTTGGGTTTTTTTTAAGGGAAAATCCATAAGGGTTCTAGTAGAGGTAGAATTTATAATTTATGCATTGCTAAGAAGAGGGATCTAAAGAGAGGAACCATTTTTGAGGTGATGACAAAGAGGTTCATATGACTCCAATGAATCTTCCATGGATCATGGGGTAGAATGATGTCTTGAAACATTGAGTTGACTATGTTCAATATGTGTCTTAACCTCAAAAAATCCAAGATAGCAAAGAGTGATTATCAATATTACCAAAACATTGAAGACATTATCAACACTAAGGGTCTATGCCAACTTGGGCAAGTAGTAGTTCAACATATTAACCATGCTTTCATTAAAGGCACACACTAACACATAAAGAATGATCCATATGTAACTACATTAACAATTCTCTTTTATTGCTCAATCCAATTGCACCTATGCACACCCCTGATGTTTGAACTAATTCAAGTGATATGGTTAACCCTTCCATCCAAGCACACATATGCACTTCTCATATATCTATGTTAATTTGATATAATATATGATGCAATGCTTGTTAGAATTGACTATTATAACCATTACAAAGATAAGTATGGAAGAAGTCATCGTCTCCTATATATTTTTTTGTATCCCTAAAGTCACAACACTTTGTAATGTAAATATCACTCCTTTGTTTGCTTGGTTAGGTATGTTGTTGCTGAAAGGAAAATATGCAAGACCCATTCAAATACAAGGGACTCATATTGAGGTCACTTGGTGTCTAGAAATAACATCTATATGTATGTGAGAAATTTTCCATAGCATTCTTATCAAAGACAAAATCATGTATGCAAAAATGTAATCAAAGACAAACTCATATACACAAGTGCATATCCATCTATTAATATGAAAAAATGTAATCAAATACAAACTCATATACACAAGTGCATATCCATCTATTAATATGCAAAAATGATCCAATCATGTACACTTTTTGGAAAAATGGAACATCATTCCCAACGTCTATATAATGGCAACTCGTGCCCCGTACAAAAAAAGGCAACTCGTGCCCTATACAAAATATGGCCCGTGGTGCCCTATACAAAATATGGCAACTCGTGCCGAAAATGCCACATCATGGCTAGTGTACATAAGAGGGTCTCTCAATCCTCGTGCCCACCCTCGGATCTCCCAGGTGCATCTCCAAAATCGATCTTCCTCTTCTTTGTGCTAGAGGAAGCTAGGTCCTTCCAGCATCTTTAAGCACGTCCCCTTGAGCCCTGAAACAAAAACAATAACATGTCAACTTTTCCTGGCAATTATACAAGTATAAAACATAATTTCAAAATAAAAGTAGTTTTCAAATCTTGGATAACTCACCGCCTGCGAGACTATAAGTCATGAGGGGGTCTCCCTCCTCCGTGATCCTAGACTCTCGGCAATGCCACCCTGCAACATTTAGAACAATCAGATAAATGATGAAACTATATGCATATAGTAATTTTCGTTAAAATTGAACGAGATTTTCATAAACTAGTCAATCTCACCGTGAACAAAATCGGCTGGTCTTCGGGGCTAGCGGATGGAGCAGTCGGCTTGACAGCTTACTCCAATGCTAGGGTGGACAGGAAAGGGGAGGATGTAGCCACATCGACGGTGGCTACACCACTGGGGGGAACAGTGGAAGAAGGGGGGGGTGGCAGAAGGAGGCATGGGCTGGGGTGGGCGAAGTGGAGATGGACGTCTAGGGCTATAAACCCCAGCTGGTTGTAGTATGGATCGGGGCACCTTGGAAGGGGAAGCGAGTGTGGTGGGGGAATGTGTGGGGGGAGAGGTCTATGTTGCGGTAGAGGGATGGGTGACTGTGGATGGGTGGTGTGCCGTGGTTGGATGGGGGAGGGTGGGAACATGGGAAACTGATATGGAGGTGGAGCTGGATATGAAACGTAAGGGGGAGCTGGATGGAACTATGGTGCTATATAGGAGGGGGGATGGATGGAAGGGGCTGGGGAATGGGGCATGTATGCCAGGGGATACAACTGGAATATAGGGTGGCCGAAAGGTCAAGGAGGGAGGAATAACGGCATTGGCAGGCTGAGGTGCTCGCACCTGCATACACATTTATAACCTCATAGTTTAATATAGAAAAATATAAATATACATGGACAAATCATCATATTTGAAATTAAATTTATGCTTTAATACACACGATACCTATGCACGTGGATAACTACTGGTCCCCAGTGTCGGTGGTTGGTCGCTGGAGCCCGCAGATACCTATGTGAATACTACAATTTTTAGACTGAATTTATAAAAACAATATTAACAATATTAAACACAATGCAAATGAGAATGACAATGATGGTACTTAAAAAGCATGACTGCAATTAATTTATATTCAAGTTAGATGATAGTGGTTTGATGGGCTTTGGATATTATATAACATTTTTATTGTATTGGTGCAGTCCATTTGTTCAAGACTTGGTAAAGAACATGGTTGTGGGGATCGATTACTTTGACCCACAATGGATTGGGCCCATGATAGGAACAAATGACCCATTATGTGGTCATTCATTGAAGATAATGTGGCAAGGAAGGTTGAAAATTTATGCTTGAAGTGTTTGATGGGAAAAGTTGTCATTGATATTCAATATTTTGAAAGGATAGAAGGTGGCATGGCATGAAATTAAAATTAAATAAGTTGATAGGGCATAGAAGGTGACATGGTGAGATTTTCCTTTTCTAGAGTCATCCCCATGAGTAGGTGAGATTTTTCTTTGGCCCTAGAGAGATGTGCAATGCCTCATAAGCGAATGGAATTCATGTCCATTTACAAATTTGAATTGGAAACCTGTGTAATGTGTTTGGGTTCTTGATGAAGAGTTCCTAGGTTTTGATGTCTTCTTATAGATTTGTAGTTTCCTACAAGCTTGATTCACCCAGTGGAAAAGTATTTGCATCCCTAGAGTGAGGATCTTGAGTCCCTTTATTTCCATAACATTTACATCATCAAATAAAATGGCATCTCATTGTTTCAATTTGCAAATAGGTGCTAAATAGCAGTTAAGTTAGTGTGCATGTTATTTAAAAAAGTTTAGAGTGTTGATCATTAGAAAAAGGAATAAAGAAAAATCTTTTTCATGATTAACTTACTTACAAGCTTGAATGTGCCATGTTCTTTTGCATTGAATGGGTAATTATGTGTTCTTGATTGAATAGCTATGTTGTCATAATGATATCACTTGATTGAAATCAAAGAAATCTTGAGTGAAACGAGTTAAATGAGTATTCTTGATGCCAAATGTTTTACCATGTTGTATTTGAATCAAGATAATAGAAAGGCCGCATAGACCATATTTGTAAGATTATCGCTCTTCCTTATGGGCCTTACATCATTTTCAAAAACTTCAGTGACAATACATGTGATAATTTGTTTTAGGTTGTTTATATGTCTTTCTTAATAGCATGTTCTAGGAGTATTAGTATGATTACTTTTAGTCTCAAGTATTAGAATAAATTTGAAATCCCGTGATAATAAACTAGGGTAATAAGGACACGAGAAACATTGGGTTCTTGAATTTCTAGAAGCTTGGCCACTATGATTCTCTTTTTCCTGAAAGAGTTTTGCACAATGCAGTGAAAATTCATAGCAATAAATAGTTTTCCTATTGGTCTCTGTTAGGACTCTATAATTTTGGGCAAAAAATTATAAAATTTTGGTGAGCATAGAGTAAAAGACACTGGAGTTGATGAAGGGATGCCATCAGAAGATAAACTATTATATTCAGATCATAACACTTGCGTTGAGAAGGTATTGACTGTCACAAATGATAGTTGCAGTGGTAGTTTTGAAAATAGGGAATGTAAGCTCGAAAGTCAAATTTTTTTCTGTTGTTGATGTGAACAGGATTATAGAGGATGCAAGGCCATGTTTCCAACTGAATGGTGGTGGAAAAGAAGCATTTATTTTAGAGTCTTCAAATTTAAATGACAAAAATGTTCCTATTTCTCGCAGAGTGAATAAAGAAGCCAAATGGAAAGGAATGTTTCGAACCAAAGTTCAAATGAAGTGATGTCTGTTGCATCCGACAAAGTAAGTGGGAATAATAACATAGCTGAAATGCTAAATCATGCTAATCCAACTCTCATTTATTTCTTTGGACCAATATCATATTCGGGACCAGGGCTGGAATTTGACGGGAAAAATGCCCGTCATGGACCATTTTTCCCATCAAATACGGCCTATATTTCATGCTAACCGTCAGGAAAATCAAAGAAAATTGTAAAACGGCTGTCTTTACAGCAAAACCGTCATTTTTGACGGGTGATGTTTTTTCCAAATTCCTGGGCTGTTCGGGACCAATTCCATTGTCGAGGAGTATCTCCCTCCATTCTGATAATAGCACAACTTGTGCACGATCATTTGCTTTCCCCGTATTACCAAATGAATGGAATAATTCCTCAGAAGATGTGAAAACAACAAATTACTGTCAATCTGGTGAGTTTTGGGAGCCCGCAGATGGTGTTTATTTCGCACCCGGAAAATGCTCGGAGGAAAAAGAGATGAGTGGTAGCGAAAAAGTAAACCACTCGGCACGTGTTAACTATTTCGCAAGTTGAAGAATAGTAAGAGAAACCATTGTTTATGGTAGAAGAAACCACATAGGTTTTAGGCATGTAACTTTGACCGTCATTTAACATCAACAAACCAGCAAGTGGAAGCCCTAGAATAAATTACTATCGAGTACATCGACAGGAAAGTGTATTGAACAGCGTGCTGCAATTGTAAGCAAGAAGAAAGTCAGTGGACGACGTGGACGTGGATCTTTTGGTCGAGATGCTGAAGGGAAAAATCCAAGTATGGAAGCTGAGTAACCGTTACACCAACTCCTACAAATTCGTAACCGCCGGTACTGTAGATGGATAAATGATCATCTCCTCAAGGAGCTTGCTCCACCAGTAGATGCAACAAGATTACTTAAGCTCCACATTTTTGTTTGGGCATGAATCTAGTTGAAAGAAACTAGCGGATGAATAAAAATGCTAGAAGTCAGAAGGTCTCTTTATTGAAATGGTGCATGCAGATAAAGTATCACACAGATTTCGGGTTTTTCATCAGGGTTCACTTCAGATTGACTGAATGCCATCAAATCTAGATATGCAAACAACCTATATTTATGTCCCGACTTGTAGTGTTGACGTGAAATATATAATATGCCAAGAATTGAGTTATAAGGAGGAGAGCTACGAAGAAAAACAGGTCATCTACCTTTGTCCCTAGAAGAAACACTTAGTGAGAACGGAATGGAGCAACCGGCATATTCTGGTGATAGATTTGAAATTCAGAGAAGAAGAATGAAGTTTTTATCGATGTTTGAAGAGGTGAAAAGAATATACATACAATATTGCAAACAAATGCGTAGGAAGGCGATGGCTAAATGAATCTTTCACCAATTTGAAAGCACTTGGTTCTGGTTTATGGGATTGAGCATTACACCTCTGATTACTAGCCTACACAAGTGAGCATCGTAGTCATCGGAGCTGAAGTATCAAGTATTGTGTGTGCATCTTCATTAGCCAAGAAAAGAGTTGCGGTCATAATGTTTGAAACTGCCCGATGGCCCAGAGGTCGCATGTATCAACGCCGAGAACGAATTGAAGATGGGAGATCAATGGCTCTTAAGCATTTCGCAGCACCAATATACGCAAAGAAATGACGAAACTAGCAGTTGTGAAAAACCAAAACTGCTATTCAAGTGGCGGTGTTGAGGGATTTCGTGTATTAAAAAATGGTATTAGAACCCGCTCGAATGTTGTGCAAAACCACCTTACGTGGCATCAAAAGTATCCTCTATTTATGGAAGAAAATGAGGTTTTATTTGGCATTAATTTTTATACATAGGACACTGCACTTTCTAAGCTTGGAGAACGATGCAATAGGTCACACACGACAACATGCAGTGGTTGGAACATAAACAACGGGCAGTTAAAAGAAAAAGAACATAGGTGGCAAAAATAATAAATATCAGTTGAATAAGTGAATAGTTAAAGGCAGCTGATAGCCATCTTCTAACCTCTGAAGATATGACAAAACAACATTCCAGATTTTCCTTCATTTATTGTTAAAAAACTAATTCCTGTAAAGTAGTGATTAGTTATATGATTGTTATTATTTCAGTATCGATGGTTTATTGTTAGGAAGGGTAGTTAGGGTTTGCTCATGAAGCATTTGAATATAAATTTGTTTTTCAAAATGTAATAGGGGTTCAAATTTTCAGTAAGAGGACCCACGGAGGTTTCTGAGTTATTTTCAGGCTTATTAAAATGTTGCGGAGCCAAGCAAAGATTTTTTTTCAGAAACAAAGATTCTCGTGTTGTGATTTTTACAGTTCATCTTTTCCCTTTTCATATGTGAAATTGTTTACTTTCTTTGTTTATCTTTTTTATTATGTTTTCTATCATACTTGAGTAAAGGTTATAGTGAAATTGGAATTCATATCCATATGCTCCGGTTCATCCTATTTAAGTATCCACCAAATTTTCCTCTCAAGTTAATATTGGATTCATCCTAGTTTGATTCCCATATTAATGGACTGTTCATCTTTTCCTCCATTATCACCAGAAATTAAGAACTTGACTGTAAAAAAATGCAGCTATCCCGTCTGTAATGAAAATTTATATTGCTGAAGCTCTGACATGTCTTTCGTATTATATGATATTGACTCCATTGCCCAATGGTATCCTTCTTTTGTTTGTCTAACCACTTCATTTAAAGCCTACAAGTTTTTATTGTTATTTTATACATTTGGCCATTGAGTTTATTGTCAAATTGTTGTCGTGGTGACATTGGATAGTAAATTTGTTGAGAGAGCCCTCTCTGACTGAAGGCAGCCAACTTCCAGTCTAAAGATTGGTTTGAGGTTACCTCAGGGTTTCCTCGATACAACCCAGGGAAAAACTGAGTGCTAACATTTTGGCTCCATTGCCGGGGAACGATTGTGATATTTATCCCTAGGAAGAATGACATAGTGAATTATATATTTCTGAGAGCAAATAGAAAATCTGTATATTTTTGGCTATGAATTATTTTCTCTGGCAACTCCACTCGAACATTTTTCGAAGGTGACTCCACTGGCAGGAGTATTCAGAATTCTAAGTTTTCATGGTGACCTCACTGTTCAAAGAGCTTGAAGCATAAGGAACCTCTCGGCTTTGCAATGGCAAGTGCGGCTTCCAGTCCCTGCGTTTCATCAGACAACACAACAAGGTTAGTGGCAGACCCTGTTTCTGTTCAAAGTTTCAGGAAGTGGATTGACATAGACTCCGAGCATCATAGGTATGAAAATTTCCGTTACTCTTTATCTACGTATTTAGAGTCATGTCATGTGCTTAGTCAAGAGGAGAAGTTAATGTGTTCGTGGAAACTCCTTATTGATCTTGAGAAAGAACAAGAGTAGGATGAAATAAATATAATAGAAACATGACCAATTAATTTTGAGCAGTATAGAAGAGGATATGAGGCTGCAATGGCCGATTTTCACAAGTACTATGGTTTTGAGCTTAACGTGAATAATGTGAAAATGGTGCCCCCTGAAAATAAACTTTTGGACATTAAACTATCTTCAAATAAAAATGAAGATATGGTTCAAAACATTTTGGTTGAAGGGGCATGTTCAGAAAATTTAGAAGAAAATAACCATATGCTTGTTGAGCCTTGCAAAAAGTTGCCCTTAGACATTCCTGTAGCATGCATGGAGATGACCACTTTGGAAACTATATCAAAATTTTCTAAGTGTTCTGTTACAGGTGAATGTATCGATGAACAAGTTGTTTTTTGTTTTGAAGATCCTTTTGCAGCCATGTTAGAGTCTTCAATGGAAGGGAGTTTCCTAATGTTCACAAAATATGGAGATATTCTCTGTCGGTGGGGTGGTTTACCTTGTTTCCATTTTGGCTATCTGATTGAAGAAGTGGAAAGCTTGTTGCAGTTCGGCACCCAACTCCTTGATTGGCTTCACTGGAAAGGTGTGGTCATTTGATCCGGTGCTAGTTCTAAGTAAGTAGAGTAGGTAGGCAGATTGAATAAGCTTGCTGAGCAAGCAACCTTTCACTATGTACAGTGTTATTTTCAATTCAGTTTCAGCATGTGTGTTTTCAAAGTTTTGGCAGATAGCGGTTTTCAGTTTCAGTTTTCAGATTAAGGATCGGTCACAGGGTATAGGTTACAGGTTGCATTTTTTAGGATTGGGATCATCCCATTGACCAGGCACGTGGTCTACATTGTTCTTTGCTACCTCACGGGGAGGATAGCATCCCCAGTAGGAGCCAGTTGTTATGACTCTATAATTTTGGGCAAAAAATTATTAAATTTTGGTGAGCATGGAGTAAAAGACATTGGAGTCGATGAAGGGATGCCATCAGAAGATAAACTATTATATTCAGATCATAACACTTGCATTGAGAAAGTATCGACTGTCACAAATGATAGTTGCAGTGGTAGTTTTGAAAATAGGGAACATAAGCTCAAAAGTCAAAGTTTATTTGTTGTTGATGTGAACAGGATTATAGAGGATGCAAGGCCATGTTGCCAACTGAACGGTGGTGGAAAAGAAGCATTTATTTTAGGGTATTCAAATTTAAATGAAAAAAATGTTCCTATTTCTCTCAGAGTGAATAAAGAAGCCAAATGGAAAGGAATGTTTTGAACCAAAGTTCAAATGAAGTGATGTCTGTTGCATCTGACAAAGTAAGTGGGAATAATAATGTAGCTGAAATGCTAAATCATGCTAATCCAACTCCCATTTATTTCTTTGGACGAATATCATATTCGAGACCAATTCCATTGTCGGGGGAGTATCTCCCTCCGTTCTGATAATAGCACAGCGAGCGCCTGACCATTTTCTTTCCCCGTATTACCAAATGAATGGAATAATTCCTCAAAAGATGTGAAAACAACAAATTACTGTCAATCTGGTGAGTTTTGGGAGCCCGCAGATGGTGTTTATTTCGCACCCAGAAAATGCTCGGAGGAAAAAGAGATGAGTGGTAGCGAAAAAGTAAGCCACTCGGCACATGTTAACATGACGCTATTTCGCAAGTTGAAGAATAGTAAGAGAAACCATTGTTTATGGTAGCAGAAACCACTTAGGTTTTAGGCAAGTAACTTTGACCGTCGTTTAACATGAACAAACCAGCAAGTGGAAGCCTTAGAATAAATGACTATCGAGTACATCAACAAGAAAGTGTATTGAACAACGTACTGCAATTGTAAGCAAGAAGAAAGTCAGTGGATGACGTGGACATGGATCATTTGGTCGAGATGCTGAAGGGAAAAATCCAAGTATGGAAGCTGAGCAACTGTTACACCAACTCCTGCAAATTAGTAATCGTTGGTACTGTAGATGGATAAATGATTGTCTCCTCAAGGATCTTGCTCCACCAGTAGATGCAACAAGATTACTTAAGTTCCACAGTTTTGTTTGAGCATGAATCCGGTTCAAAGAAACTAGCGGATGAATAAAATGCTAGAAGTCAGAAGGTCTCTTTACTGAAATGGTGCATGCAGATAAAGAATCACACTGTTGTGGCCACAACAAATCCCATGCTTAGCTGAAGGACGGGAACCCCCATTTTGAATAAACACAAAGGTATTTTGGTGAGTGTACTCTGTAAATATCAGAATTTGGGTTTTCACTTGTTTAGATCTCTCACTCATACTTTTGTCCTGCGTGTTTCCCTCTTTCCGGATGATCTTTAACTGTCTGGTTTGTCAAAATCCTCAAATTTTGAGTATTTTACCCTTTTTTTTAATCAACTCGAAACCTGACAAGTTAGGAGACCTGAAACCCACAACCTGACGGTTGCGGGTTGCGGGTTTGTCTTGTAAATAATTTCGGGAAATTATCATCCCAAAACCCGAAACCCGAAAACCTGCAATTGCGGCTTTCGGCTTTTGGGCTCTACCTTTTTATTTATTTTGTTGCGTGTTCCTAAAACCCGCAACCTGCAACTGCTGGGTTGCAGCTTTCGGGAAGTTGTTTTCGGTTTACGAGTGTGTTATTCCCAAAACCCGCAATCCGCAAGTGTCGGGTTGCGGATTTCGGGAACACATTTCTCATTTTTCGATTGTGGTCATTCCCAAAACCCGAAACCTGCAATTGCAGCTTTTGGCTTTCGGGAACTCTTTTCTGCCTTTTCCGTTTGCGCGACCCCGCAACCCGCAATTGTCGGGTTGCGGCTTTCAGGATCCCTTAATAATTTTTTTGAATAAAACTTTCGCACGACCCTGCACCCTACTTCGGTTAATCTCGGTCGTTCATTCAGTCTAATTGCATGGTTATCTTTAATCCGGTGAATTCAATAAATAGGGTTTTCCTATTTTATTTCTACCATTTTACTTTCGAAGAATTATCCCGTCGCACTGAGGATTTTACTGCCGAATTCTTACCAGAGGACGTTTTAACTGATTTTCAGTTACTTCTGGCTGGATTGCTGCCTTTGCTACACTCAGTATTTGACAGTTCCGATTTTGTTTGGGACACGTTTTCGTTATTTGTTTCTACTCCTCAAGGTTTTATCCCATTATGCCTTTTGGGGTCTGAAAGATTCTTCCAGTTATTTTTTTAAATATGGTCACCCGAATCCGGTTTGATAGGTATGCAAGAGTTGCTGGTCTATGTACTCAAGATTCTGTTTCAGTCACTTCGTAGTCGGTTTTCAAGCCATAATTTTCATTTTGGTAACGAATGTGAAGCCATGATTGCTGATGTGAGAATACTCAAAATAATGAGCTTTTGGAACTAGTTTAAGACGTGCGAGTTTCGATTGATTTTGTACTTTCACACAGGTTTTATCCAACTAATGCATGTCCTCGCTCGTTTTCATCACAGTTTGGATAATTGCAATTAATTGATCGCACAATTTGAATTATTACCATTTGTCCTATTCAATGTCTGTTATCTTATCGGTTGGCCTTAAATTGGAAACAAACATGAAACCTTTAGTTCGTCCTTTGCGTTCTTTAAGGGGAAAAATTCTGTGTGATAATCTTGTAAGCTTCCTTCTGAACGTATCTGATAAAAGCAGTATGCAGACAGGTAATGAATCTCCCAATGCCCATTTCAAAGATGAAGAACTCTATCCCTTACTATATCAAGAACCTATGTCACCACCTTTTGATGCAGGTGTTCCTGATTTAAGTAGTGATAGTGGTGAAGAAGATTTTGACGCTCTGTCTATCTGCATGCAATTCCCTGATAAGAAAGAGAAGAAAGTTTCCAAGGAACTGGCTGACCGTGACGACGATGTTATACGAGATTATATAATCAATCAAGAACCTGATGTCCCGTTGACTTCTTCTGAAATAAATCCTTTAATGGATTTTTCTGTTTTTGAGAATATAGTCTCTGATCCAGAAGTTCCCACGGCAAATTCTCTACAAGCCGAATCGTCTATTGCTGATAATGAGCAGGTTGGGGAAGAATTCGTGTTGTGCTATGAGGATCTTTTTTATTAAAGAATTTATCTTTAATAAACTATTTTGAAAGGTGGAAGAAATCATGTAGGCTGAGGAATGGCAAGATTTCTTGGATCTGTAGTTTTGATCCGATTTTGTAATCTATGTTTTCTAGGGATCTCCATTTTTGGACTCTATTGTAATTATTTAAAGAAGGATACCTCTCGTAGTTAGAGGTTGGTAATTTTGGAGTTGTAAGTCAGCAGAAAACTGGACTGGAGATACTCTGTTAAGCAGAATTTTTTGTAATTTATGTACAAGACCTCTTCATACAGTAAAGTTATCTTTTAATATATCTTCTGTTATTCCCCAAATTTCTTTGAGAATTCCTTATTTATGCGTCAAATTGTCATCTGATATGTATTTGATCTTTTGCTAAACATTTGTTAATATATGAATTGGTTGTGTTGATTTCTCTATATGACTGGTTCATGTTTCTGAGTACTTCATTGAGTTTTTTTCAATACAAGAACTTTCATGTTTTATTTCTGCAAATGATTCGGTGCATATAAATTTATATAATCATTGTTAATTTTTAAATTAGTAGAGTGATTACAGACTGGATCTTGAATAAGCATGAATACTTGAAAGATTGTCATTTAATTTTCATTAACTGATAATAATTTAAGTTAACAAGTAACACAACTAAAGACATTTTTGTTTAAGTTGTTCAATTACTTGTTTAATCATATCTCAAGACCAATCTGCACATAAACAAGCTTTCATTTTAGAATAGGACTAACTTAGACTAGTTTCCCTTTTCTAAAATAGGTTAGGTTAGCTTTGTTTTACCATATCCACACCTTGGTTTTTCTTGACTGGAAAATTGATCTTATAGGTCAACTCATCTACTCTTAGAGTGCCAGCTGAGGCCTAATATCCTTGGGGGATCACCATACCAAACAGGTTGGGGATACAACTGCCCTTGCACAGGGTCTTTCAAAGCCTTTCAACTTGGGTTTTCTTCCTCTGTTGAGCGTCTTGGAACATTCCAGCACCTTTTGCATCTAACCTGCACAATCAAGTCCTCAACACACACAGATTTCGGTTTTTTCATCAGGGTTCACTTCAGATTGACTGAATGCCATCAAATCTAGATATGCAAACGACCTATATTTATTTCTCGACTTGCAATGCAGACGTGAAATATATATTATTCCAAGAATTGATTTATAAGGAGGAGAGTTATGAAGAAAAACAGGTCATCTACCTTTGTTCCTGGAAGAAACACTTAGTGAGAACGGAATGGAGCAACCGGCATATTCTAGTGATAGATTTGAAATTCAGATAAGAGAACGAAATTTTTATCGATGTTTGAAGAGGTGCAAAGAAGATACATGCAGTATTGCAAACAAATGTGCAGGAAGGCGATGGTTGAATGAATCTTTCACCAATTTGAGAGCACTTGGTTCTGGTTTATGGGATTAATCATTACACCTCTGATTACTAGCCTACACAAGTGAGCAGCGCAGTCATCGGAGCTGAACTATCAAGTATTGTGTGTGCATCTTCATTAGCCAAGAAAAGAGTTGCATTCATAATGTTTGAAACTGCCCGATGGCCCAGAGGTCGCATGTATCAACGCCGAGAACGAATTGAAGATGGGAGATCAATGGCTCTTAACCATTTTGCAGCACCAATATACGCAAAGAAATGACGAAACTAGTGGTTGTGAAAAACCAAAATTGCTATTCAAGTGGAAATGTTGAGGGATTTCGCGTATTAAAAAATGGTATTAGAACCCGCTCGAATGCTGCGTGAAACCACCTTACATGGCATCAAAAATATCCTCTATTTATGGAAGAAAATGAGGTTTTATTTAGCATTAATTTTTATACGTAAGACACTGCACTTTCTAAGCTTGGAGAACGATGCAACAGGTCACACACGACAACATGCAGTGGTTGGCACATAAACAACGGGCAGTTAAAAGAAAAAGAACATAGGTGGAAAAAATAATAAATATCAGTTGAATAAGTGAATAGTTAAAGGCAGTTGACAACCATCTTCTAACCTCCGAAGATATGACAAAACACATTCCATATTTTCCTTGATTAATTGTTAAAAAACTAATTCCAGTAAAGTAGGGATTAGTTATATGATTGTTATTATTTCAGTATCGATGGTTTATTGTTAGGAAGGGTAGTTAGGGTTTGCTCATGAAGCATTTGAATATAAATTTGTTTTTCAAAACGTAATAGGGGTTCGGATTTTCAGTAAGAGGACCCACGGAGGTTTCTGAGTTATTTTAAGGCTTATTAAAATGTTGCAGAGCCAAGCAAAGATATTTTTTGAGAAATAGAGATTCCCATGTTGTGATTTTTACAGTCCGTCTTTTCCCTTCTCATATGTGAAATTGTTTACTTTCTTTGTTTATCTTTTTCATTATGTTTTCTATCATACTTGAGTAAAGGTTATAGTGAAACTGGAATTCATATCCATATGATCCGGTTCATCCTATTTAAGTATCCACCAAATTTTCCTCTCAAGTTAATATTGGATTCATCCTAGTTTGATGCCCATATTAATGGACTATTCATCTTTTCCTCCATTGTCACCAGAAATTAAGAACTTGACTCTAAAAAAAAGCAGCTATCCCGCCTCTAATGAAAATTTATATTGTTGAAGTTCTGACACGTCTTTCGTATTACATGATCTTGACTCCATTTCCCAATGGTATCCTTCTTTTGTTTATCTAACCACATCATTTAAAGCCTGCAAGTTTTTATTGTTATTTTATACATTTGGCCATTGAGTTTATTGTCAAATTGTTGACGTGGTGACATTGGATAGTAAATTTGATGAGAGAGCCCTCTCTGACTGAAGGAGGCCAACTTTCAGTCTAAAGATTGGTTTGAGGTTACCTCGGGGTTTCCTTGATATAGACCAAGGAAAAACTGAGTGCTAACAGTCTCGGTGGATGCAAAAGTGACAAGTACAACATCTCAGTGAACTCAATTGATGCAACAAAGTTAGAAGAAGCAGAGAAGTGATTTGACCACCTTTACCATTAAAAGAACCTATTAGTAGAATACAGGGGAAAGTGATAATTACCATGGTAATATATTCTCAAAGTTCAATCTTGAAGAACACATGGCATAAGGGCATGGAAGAAAAGGTTGATTTGGTGGACAAAGTGATGGGCATTGGGGCCATTGACGCACCTATTGAGCCAAGAGTCAAATGACCCATTCTGTGGTCATTTGAAGCTGATTTGGACAAGGAGAGTACATGGCAAAGATAACTTGGATGACATGGTGACAAATGGAAAAGCAACAATAACACACATGGCATTGGTCAAGAATAGGAAGAGCAAGCAAGCATTGGATGGTAGTCTGAGGATGAAGGACAGTGCGGGCATCACCAAAACCCTAGCTATGGGCTCATTATTGGTCAAGTAAGAATGACAAATTTTGGAAATTTCTCTCCCATTTGTATAATCATCAGAGGTCTAGGATGCCTAAAGTGAACATGGACAAATGTTTCTAGTTTTCTTAGGTTTTCATGTTTTATAAGGTTTCATTTTTTTTTGTGGTATTATACGAATTTATATCTCTCAAATAAATTAGACAATATTATAAACACAACTATAAAATACGATGATAATATGGTAATTACTCAGTGCTAATTAATTTGTAATTACTAAACACAAATTACTCGTAACTGGATCTAATTATTCAAAGTAAAGAAGTTACATGTCTGTATGGTGCCACAATCTCCTCTGTTACCGCCATGGCTCCATCGAGGTCAAAGGAACCGACGTCCTCCCACCTGGGGGACGGAGACCCGACCTCGAATAAATGTACATTAAAACAAATAAAGTCAAAAATGTGCAATTCAAAGTTAAATATATTAAACAATACGATATCAAATAAAATACAACAAATACTTGAATATTAAATCAAACAATAGAAAACCTTATCCATGAAGCTCCCTATGGCATGCTACTACGTATCACCATGGAAAGAATGACCACAGTGAGAACAACGATGTGTTGTTGTTCCAGCAGAACTAGAAGGCCCCGCCTAGGTTCCACCTGTACTCGACATGTCCCAACCACCACCCATAGACTGCGCAGCTGTCTGTGTCTCATCGATGTCCTCCTGGCTTTGGGAAGACATGGACACAAATTTGGTATGTCTAAGCAAGTCATGTGTTGCATGTCTGATGGAGTCATGAATCTGATGGAGTCATGAATCTCATCTAGGCCGCTACCAAACTCAGGTGGTTGAGGAGGGGGGTTTGGCTCTCTCTTGGGTGCAGGAGGTCCTCTAAGTGGGTTGCGGTGCGCCTGAGGTCAATCTTGGGAAGAGCCAAGATCGACACCCTGAAACTCAGTGGTGTCAAAATAGTTGACATGGTACCCGAGCTCAAACTCATCCCACAATTTGCGAAGGAAATACTGTGGGACCTCCAAATTGTTGCACGAGGGCCTGTCAAACACCATGAACCACCTCTTTCTCTAGTTATCTCTCCATGGTTGGTAAATGTTCGGGTACACAGGGTACTACCAAAGGACCGAACACCAAGAGCAACCACTTCACACAAACAGATCACAGATCAACAGACCGATGTTTTGACGTGGTTTAATCCCTCTTGAGGGAAACACTCCATGGCCCCGGCCAAATAGCTTCTATGCGACAATTTATTATGCAAAGAAAGAAAGTTACAAATGAGCTTCTCATAATCGATCAACTAAACAATGACCCTCCATGCTCTTTAAATAGAGATCATGGACCAATTGGGTGTTAAGCCACGGATCAAGGTTAGGTTTGATCTAAGAGAAGTTGAGTCATCAGATCACTCTATGTCGGAAACATATCGTGACCGTCGGATTAAGTATTTACAAATGCATACTAATGCATACTAAAGAAACACACTATCCCTAACGGATATATTACACAAGTTGATCTTAACTAACTCCTAAGTGTCTAAATATCCTAACATCCCCCCTTAAGAACAACTTGGGATAGGGTTGAAGGATTTACAAAAGTGACACTATTAGGAGAAGGAAGAAAGCATTAGAGCCTATCCCCCCTTAATGACAAGTTCCTGAACTCCTAACATAGATCAAAGTTTAGAAAACTTCGCTTCTGTAAGAGACTTTGTGAAGATGTCTGCAACTTGATCATCTGTAGGGCAAAAGAGCACTTCAAGAACCCGATCATGAACAAGATTTATGATGAAGTGCATATGTAGCTCAATGTGTTTGTTGCGTTGATGTAGAACTGGATCTTTGGCAAGCTTGATGGCACTTTGATTGTCGCACCAAAGTGGAGTAGGCTGTTGCTGCTCGAATCCAAACTCTGAAAGGATCTGTCGAAGCCATAAAGCTTCCTGACTGGCATTAACTGCTGCTCGATATTCTGCCTCTGCTGAAGAAAGAGCAAGAGCTTGTTGTTTCTTACAATCCCAAGTAATAGGTCCAGATCCCAGGCTGAAAACATAACCTGCAGTAGACTTTCGATCATCAGGATCGCCGGCCCAATCTGAATTAGTGAAACCAACCAACAAAGGTTTCTCCCCTGTACTGTAATGAATCCCAAACTGAACTGTACCTCGAATATATCGAAGTATTCCTTTAGCTGCTTTCCAGTGACTTTCATGAGGTGTCTGCATATAACAGGCAACTTGACCAACGACAAAGGAAAGGTCAGGACGGGGATGAGTCAAGTATAAGAGACTACCAACAAGCTAACGATACAAGGTGGCATCTACTTCAGGTGAAGTACAAGTGGCAAAAAGTTTGACTCCAGACCAGAAGGGAGAAGGGGCAGGTGTACAATCTTCCATGTGAAAGCGTCGAAGAAGGTCACAAGCATACTTAGACTGAGAAAGAAAGATTCCTTCTTTGGTTTGCAGGACTTGGAGACCAAGAAAATAATGCAAATGTCCTAAGTCTGACATTTCAAAATTTTGTTTAAGACTGGATTTCACATGGGTTATAAGTTTAGGGTCACTACTAGTAAGAATAAGGTCATCAACATATAGAACAAGTATGATGAGATGGTTTCCTATTTTCTTGGTATAGACATTGGGGTCAGAATGGCATCTAGAAAAACCAGTGTCAAGGAGAAAGTTATCCATTTTGGCATACCAAGCTCTAGGAGCTTGCTTAAGGCCATATAAGGATTTCTTAAGGCGGCAAACAAGGCTAGAGTTATTCTCAACATAGCCAGGAGGTTGTTCCATGTAAATTTCCTCCTGTAAATCACCATGTAAGAAGGCAGACTTGACATCCATTTGATGGACTTTCCAGTTGTGTAAGGATGCAAGGGAAAGAACAAGGAGGATGGAGTTCATTTTTGCGATAGGAGCAAAGGTTTCATTGTAGTCAATCCCTTCAACTTGGGAAAAACCTTTGGAAACTAACTTTGCCTTAAGTCTTTCAACACTTCCATCTGATGCATACTTAGTTCTGTAGACCCATTTACATCTGACAAGTTTTCTTCCTTTTGGAAGAGGTACAAGATCCCAAGTATCGTTTGCCATTAAGGAATGATATTCTTCATCCCTGGCTGCATCCCAATCTGGATTCCCTGAAGCTTCTGCAAAAGTTTATGGATCATGATTCTCGGAAACTTGAGCCAAAAGAGAAGAGGCTCGCTGAAATTGAGAACGTGTTCGACGTTGATCTCTAGGATCACCGGTAAGATCACCAGCTACTTCACATGTTGAATGGACCCATCGAGGAAGCACTTGTGATGGTGCAACTGGAGGAACATGAGCAGGCGGAGGTGGATTTTCATCCTCACTGTCATCATCAGAAACTAGAGTTGGAAACCTATCAAGGAAGTTCGAAGAAGAGGAAGAAGGCACAAACGTCGAATCAGGCTCGCAGGCCAAAGATGGCACAATCACCGAGTTAAGCTCGCAGGCCAAGATATTTTCATCAAATTTAACATCTCTTCTAATTATTATAGCATGAGAATGTGGTTGAAGAAGTCTATAACCTTTTACATCTTCAGAATATCCAACAAATATGCACTTTTCACTTTTAGGCTGCAATGCTTTCTGTTTTTCATCCGGAATGTGAGCCCATGCTTCACTACCAAACACACGAAAATGACTTACATCTGGTTTAATTTTACTCCATGCTTCTTCCGGTGTTATACCTTGTAATGATTTTTTGGGGGTGCGATTAACTATGTAATTTGCACAATTAATGGCTTCAGCCCAAAATTGAAGACTTAGTCCCTTAGATTGGATCATACAATTAGCCATTTCTTTTAAAGTGCGGTTCTTCCGCTCAGCTACACCATTTTGTTGTGGTGTATATGGAACAGTGTGCTGTTGTTGGATGCCTTGTTCAGTGCAGAAAGCAGTGAATTGTTTGTTAACATATTCTCCTCCATTGTCAGATCTTAACTTAATAATTTGATGACCAGATTGTTTTTCAACAAAGGCCTTGTAGGCCAAGAACATGTTAAATACTTCTCTCTTAAGTTTTAGGAAATAAACCCAAGTGCGTCTGGTGTAATCATCAATGAAAGTCAAGAAATATTTGAAACCAGAAAAGGAAGCAGATGGAAGAGGACCACACAAGTCACTATGCACAAGCTCTAAGGGAACCGAGGCGTGCCAAGAGGCACGTTTGTCAAAACTGTCCCGATGATGTTTTCCGAGTACACAACCGGAGCAAACACCATCTCTGCAAGATACCATCGGAAGACCTGTCACCATATTTTCTTTACATAGTTGTTGCAATGAGCGATAATTTAAGTGACCAAATCGCTCATGCCAAAGTTTGCTCAAGTTATCACTATGAGCAAAAAAAATTGAAGGAAAAGGTGATGACCCAAAGTTCTTAAACTTGTACAACCTGGTAATATCATCAACAATTCCGGTAGCTAGAACCTGTTGAGGATATTTAAAATCCTTGATTACAACTTGGTGAGGTGTAAAGGTCACAGTTTTACCTTCACCAGAATGAGTGATCTGATAGACTGATAACAAATTGCAGGAAATTCTTGGAACACATAGTACATCACTAAAATGGCCATTATCTACTGGAACTGTTCCAGCTCCTACAACACTTAGAGATCTATCATCACCAACAAATATTTGTTTGGTGTTACATTCATGCATAGTAGAAAAGATGGCTTGATCCTTAGCCATATGATAAGATGCTCCAGAATCAATGAGCCATTCATTTGAAGTAGAAGAAGAAGATGCATTATAAGAATAACCAGAAGCACAAAGTGCATGTCCATGAGAAGTAGATTCTGAAGGCGAATCTAGGCTGATGTGGTGCTTCTTCATTGCTACTTCCAAGGCTGCCATCTTCTTGAAACACTTAGATTCATGATGATTATATTTTCCGCAATAGTTGCAATGACGCTCAGTCTTCTTGCCTTTTGGCTTGGATCCTTTGTCATTTTTTAAAGAAGGAGCTGACTGAGAGGGTTTTGGACCCTTGTTTGACTTATTATTGTGAAAATTTTGTTTCTTGGGAGGCTTGGACTTTTCTTTCTGTTGGGACAATAAGGCTTTCCCAGATGTATCTGCATTGTTGATTATTCCAAGATGAATGAGTTTTTCTTGTTCCCTAATCAAGGAATCACAAAAGGATTCAAGACTAGGCTCTTGATAGCTAGCTGCATTCAATGATGCTTTTATGGAGTAAAATGTAGATACAAAAACAGAATATGCAGGTCCAAGTTTGGAAAGAATATGATAAATGCACTGTTTGTCTTCCCTCTCAATCTTACATTCTGCACATAAGAGCTTAAGAGTTTTGTACTTAGATAAATAATCTTGAATGCATGAAACGTCACTTGGATTTAAAGAAATCAACTCATTTTCGAGTTGGTGACCTCGAATTTCATTGTGTTTACCAAACACAGATTCCAACTTGTCCCAAGCAGTGTTAGGTTCATCAATTCCAGATATGTGGAATCGCAAATCGGTAGAGATTGACATCCCAATCAATCCACGAGCTTCATCACATCTATTTTCCCATTTTATTTTCTTATCATCATCAGTGGGTTCTTTTTATTTCCCTGTGGTAATTCTGAAAAGTCCCCTACTTCGTAGAACATCCTCCATACGAGATTTACATGAGAAATAGTTGGAACTGTTAAGTAGAATATCACAATGGGCGGCCATATTTGTAAATTAATGGTTGTAAAGGTATAAACCAATAGTATGGATGTGAAGAGCTCGAAAAAATAGGTGGTTTCAAAAAAAATGGCACTGAAAACTGACTCTGTATGATGAAGTTATGCTTGAACAAAGAAACTGTTGAAGATGTCCCCAATAGTGACGTGGCAGCTAGAGAATGTCCAGCAAAAAAAAAGAACCCCTCTCTTCCCAAAATGAACCTTTTGACAATCAGTTTACAAGAAAGTTGCTTTAAGTGAACCACTTTTGTAAAATAAGTGATTTCACTTTTACAATGATATGACTTTTAAATAGTGCAAGAATAAAAAACTTAAGTGACTCACTTGTATTTTTATTTTTTATTATTTAAGTGAGATGTACTTTTACAATAAAGTAACTTGAAATTAGAAATTGCATGCACTTTTTTTTTTAAAGTAACTTCCTAATATTTGAACTCAAGACCTATTAAGGAATAAAGCAACTTTCAACCAAGTGAGCTAGATTAAAAGGTATGTAAAATATGGGACCTTTTTTTTTTTTTACTCTTCTTGCTCGGTTTGCGTGCTTGCCCTTTTTCCTGCAAAATAGACAACAAATCGAAACAAAAAAAAATTTCCACACTTGTGGAGTTAGATCTTGTTAGCTTGCCCGGAAAGTCTACATTTTCTCTCTGTTTCTGATTTGCTGAGATCACACAAGGTGCACGGCAAAGAGCATATGCAGCCAAGAAAAACCCTTTTCCTTTCTGTTTCTGATTTGCCGAGATCGCTCAAGGTGCATGGCAAAGAGCATACGTAGACGGGAAAGCAACAATCCGAACCCAAAAAAATCTAACAGTAAAAAAAATATGAGATTTTTTCTTTTCAAAAAACAAAATAAAAAAAATGCGTCACTGTAACATTATACTTTCAGATCTGATGAAATACGAGTTTCTGGAGCAACCGGGAACTGTTTTCGATCAAACGAAAACTATTTCCCAATAGAAATGACACTCCGGACGCAATGGAACACCTCCCATAGCCCAGAAATGAACAGAAATATCAGAACTAGAAACCCTTTCGAGTTTCGGCAACAATAGTTCAAGATCTAGATCATAACCGGAAGCGGCACTTCATAAAAGCTCTGATACCATGTTCGGGTACACAGGGTACTACCAAAGCACTGAACACCAAGAGAAACCACTTCACACAAACAAATCACAGATCAACACACCGATGTTTTGACGTGGTTTAAACCCTCTTGAGGGAAACACTCCACGGCCCCAGCCAAATAGCTTCTACGGGACAATTTATTATGCAAAGAAAGAAAGTTACAAATGAGCTTCTCATAATCGATCAACTAAACAATGACCCTCCATGCTCTTTAAATAGAGATCATGGACCAATCGAGTGTTAAGCCACGGATCAAGGTTAGGTTTGATCTAAGAGAAGTTGAGCTGTCGGATCACTCTATGTTGGAAACATATTATGACCGTCGGATTAAGTATTTACAAATGCATACTAATGCATACTAAAGAAACACACTATCCCTAACGGATATATTATACAAGTTGATTTTAACTAACTCCTAAGTGTCTAAATGTCCCGACCACCACCCATAGACTGTGCAGCTGTCTATGTCTCATCGATGTCCTCCTGGCTTTGGGAAGACATGGACACAAATTGGGTATGTCTAAGCAAGTCAGGTGTGGCATGTCTAACGGAGTCATGAATCTCATCTAGGCTGCTACCAAACTCGGGTGGCTGAGGAGGGGGGTTTGGCTCTCTCTTGGGTGTAGGAGGTCCTCTAAGTGGGTTGCGGTGCGCCTAAGGTCGATCTTGGGCAGAGCCAAGATCGACACCCTGAAACTCAGTGGTGTCAAAATAGTTGGCATGGTACCCGAGCTCAAACTCATCCCACAATTTGCGAAGGAAATACTGTGGGACCTCCAAATTGTTGCACGAGGGCCTGTCAAACACCATGAACCACCTCTTTCTCTAGTTATCTCTCCATGGATGGTAAATTCACCAGTCCATGCAAATGCAATCCCTCATCATAGTCGGAGGCTGTCCTATCGAGGGAACTATGAACTTTCTATACAACTGGGCTTTGATGATATTGAGGTCTTTTATCTTCTCTTTGGACAACCCAGTGGAGTAGTGTTCCCTCATTTGAGCCTTGTATTGGCTCAAGTTTGTTATCTCACTGTGTGCAATATTTGATTCAATAATATTTTGCAGTGATGAAGCCAAGGAAACCTGAGAGGGTTCCCTAGTGCTATTCAATTCATTACTTAATACCCTCAATTGATTTAAATCTTGATGTAATTGATTTTCGGGGTTTTCATTATGTTCATTGTTGGTTCCTATGTTGTCTTCTGAAGGTCGGGTTTCATTGGTTTCATCGGATGGTTCAGGTGTGTTTGTCATCATGTTAGGTGTAGATGGCCTGCAATGAAATTTTCTTGGTTTTTTAATGGATTGTAAATTTTTTTTAAAATTCAAATTCAAATGGAAAACAAAAAAAACCAAAAATAAAAACAAATTTGTGCTTTGAGGAGCACCTACCTAGAGAAATGGATGGTGTTGTGGTGTAGGGGTGATTTTTTGGTGTTTAGGAGAATTTGGTTGCTCGAAGACGCATTTGCAGGGTTGCACAGTGCGCTCGCGGGATTGCACAGTGGGCTCATGGGTTGAAATGACAAACCCGTGAACTCTGTTTTTTAATAAAAAAACAGAAGCACGCACGCGTCATTGACGCGTGCGCGCAATTTTGTGCGTACGCGTCAAAGACACGTGCGCGCCCCTTTTGTCCACGTGGGCTCAGCCACATGGAAGTTCAGCATTGCTGAAGCAGCGACGAGTGTGTGCATTTGGATGCGCATGCGCGTCGCTTTTTTTTTCCGCTCACGCGCTGCTGTTGCATTCTTTTTGAGTACCAACTTCATGCGGGTACCCAATACAGAAGAAACATTAGAGTTGTTGAATACTCTGTTATATTTAATTGTAGATTAGTCAATCAAAATCAACAAAGACACACTCCAAACTGTCATTAATCAATTGTAGAAATTGAAAACAAAAGAGGAAGATGCACTACAAAGAGATCAACATTCTAAACTAGTGTTTGTTCAGAATAACCCTTTGTTTGAATATGATTCCTATCAGCTTCCAAAAAAAAATGAAATCATGTTAGATATACTACCTATTCATAGTTTCAAATTCCAATAATGTGACAGAGTTGGCCATATGAAATATTAGTGTTTTGATCTTCATCCTTGTTTCCATTGTGGGAAGCACAACCATTCTTCAAATCGGTGTGTGAAGCTAAAGAAACCTGTAAGAGTGAAACTTGCAGTAGATTATTGTACTACTTATTACTCTGTACCTGACAAGGAGAAGCATGATGCCAGGATTGAAGTTTCAAAGCATTGTCCTTCTGACAACAAACACTTGCATCCTTCCTCAAGTAAGTCATATCAAGCGAGCCTGATCCACAGTGAGTTTAGACAGCCACCAGATTCATAGATGTCTGATTGTGATATGCATGTATTATGAAGATAGGATATATACATGACATAGAGTACTATGTTTTTTGTGTCTAGTTATAAATCCATGCGACTCTTTTGTCCTCAGTTGGTGGTAGTTGTCCACTTTCATCTATTTAGATCTCTTCTCTTTCTTGGACTCATATACACCCTTCGGATTAAGGGGGGATTTGTTGGAGCCCAATCCTTGGTGTTAGGATTTGTGTGCACCATTCACGTGCAAAGTATATCATTAGTGGTTGAGGGTGGACCAAGAGTCACCTGGGAGTCCAAGATTCCACTTGGGAATCTGAAACCCAAGGGACAATTCTCTTCTATATATGTACAATTATTAATGAGAATTATGTGTGCTTTGATGCCTATCCTCTTGTCTTCATGAATTAATTGTCTACTTTCCCGTTTGGGCACCTTACAATATGGAACAACCCCATTGTTTTGTGATAGATTCTAGTCTTGTTTGTCAAATCAAGAAGTCATTGTATGGTTTGAAACAAGCACCTCATGCTTGGTATAAGAAGATTGATTGCTTCTTTGTCAATCTTGACTTTAATAGTTGTGAATCTAATCATAGTATTTATGTATTACATGTTCATGGTGATACTTTGATTGTGCCATTATATGTTCATGATTTAGTCATTACTGGGAATAATGTCAATATGATTTTGGGGTTTTAAGAAACAACTTGCAGATACCTTTGAAATGACTTATCTTGGTTTGTTGCATTTCTTTCTAGGAATTCAAATTTTGCAAATGGATGATGGTATATTTCTTTCTCAACCAAGATATGCTTTGGATATTTTGAAACGATTCAAAATTGACAACTGTAAGTCTTGTGTTACACCTTATCATCCAGGTGTGAAGTTTTTGAAAGAATATGACTCTCCACGAGACGATGCCACTCTTTATTGATAGTTGGTTGGTAGCTTGATTTACTTAACTCACAATCGATTGGATATCTCCTTTTCTGTTAGTGTGATCTCCTAGTTCATGTAGGATCCTTGATAAAGCAAATGGAAAGTTGCAAAGAGGATTGTTCTCTATATTAAAGGAACTTATCAGTTTGGTATTAAGTATTATCGTAGTACAAAACCACTAGTTGAGTTCACTAATTCTAGCTGGGGAGGTGACACTGACGACCAAAATTCCCATTCTGGATATGTGTTTCGACTAAGTTCTAGACCCTAAGTCTATTTGTGTAATAAATAGAAGGTAGCCCCCTTTCGACTATAGAAGAAGAATACCATGACACTGTTAATGCAAGAACATAGACAGTTTGTATCCACCAACTTTTAAAATAACTTGGATTTCATGTTCATGCCTCGACTATTATCCATTGTGACAATCATATTACAATACAACTTGTTGATAATCCTGTTACTCACATCAATATGAAACATGTTAAACTTCATGTTCACTATTTCATTTAGTTAGTACATGACAATGTTTTCTCACTTATTTATTGCAAGTCAGATGATCATATTGCTGATATCTTTACAAAGCCTTTACGAGAAGCTAATTTTGTGAAACTTCGGGCTTTGCTTGGGATTCAAACAATTGCAATCATGAGGGTGATTTTTATAGAACATAATTACATCTCCTGAATCTCTAGAGCATTGGGATTATGGGGGGGTGTTGGAACCTAAGGTTATGTAGGTTTATCACACCTCTGGATCTTATAGAGATAGTCAGTCGATAGAAAATAGTTGATTATAAAAGTAGTTTACTAATGGATTAACTGGTAGAGTCGAAGTATTGACTCAATGGTCGACACGACCATGATCTGTTCGACTATAAGAATTGACTAAACTATGAGACATTGCATATTTCATGGAAATGGCTACAGCCAACGACCCCTATTTGTAGACTAGATCTTCCCCACTTCAAGGGAGTTCCTTATATTTGGAGACTATGAAAGAACAACCCTGTGGATTTTGTTTATATTCTTTATATGTTTGAATCATGGATGGATGAATGACTTGTTATGTTTTGATCACAATCCATTATGCTTAAGTGTTGTAATAGTGTCTTTAGACACCACCTCTCTTCTTGGAATATGGTTCCCTTCTTCTATTTTCTTTTATGTTCTATGGTTCAAGGTGAAGAGGTTCCCCAACATTTAAAGTGGTGCAGGAAGGTGCATCTACACAACCTTCCTTGGCCTTGCAATCCCTCATAGAGAATCAATCATTTCTTGCTCTAAGGTCTGTCCATGCCTTTAGAAGAAAAGAAATCCTCACGGCTTGAGGAGTCCAACCCGAGGAACAACAATCTCAAAGAAAACATAATAGGAAAATAAAAGTAAGAAGATATGCTACAATATATAGTAGTCTACAATGAAACAATACAATCTTATAGATATTATGGAAGAATATAAGCAACAGAAATAGTCCAATTCTAACAAAAGACAGACTCTAAATTCTCATGAAATATGGCCTTGAATGATTCTTATCATTAAAATTTTACAGATGATTTTACAAAAATTCAAGCTCCAAAACTCCCCTCATTAGACTCTCACTCACTTCCTTTCATACATTTAGGATATAACTTATTTTAGGTTGTTTGAGTTACTTTCTTGGAAGTTATAACTTTTTAACCATATTCTTTTGTCTATTTATTACGAGTGTTATCACTTGAGAATGCACAAAGTATGATATCCTAACTCATGGTCATCATCATATCCCTTGGTCTATCTAGGTTAGGTTGTCCTCTTTATTTTTTGAAATTCAAAAAGCCATTCATAGTGCAAAATGAGTGATTTTTAATTAAGGATTTGTTGGCCCCCCAACAACTCCCCATCGATTTTGCGAAATAAAGGTGCTCCCATGTAAATTTTATAAATATATTTAGCTTTTCATTTTATTTTATTTTATCTTGCTTGATTTATTTAGTTGATTGATGATCTCTTTTTGAAAGAATTCGATTATATTGATCTTTCGACAATCTCGTCAAGTTTTGGTGTTTAATACTTAAATAAATCAATGAGATTTTTGGGGGATGTTGATAAATTGATTGATTGCCTATTTTTACTGATTTCAATCTATGTCTTGAGAGAATGCATATTAAAGATTGGAACCTTGCCTTTAGTTTTAGTTATGGAAGATTGTTCAAATTTCGAAAGCCATGAACTTTATCGAAAATTTTGACTTGCATATTTTGGGTAAACTTTAGACAATTTCGATTTAGAATTATTTATAGTCAACTCAATTCACACATTAACCGCATTCATTTAAAAGATTGAAGATGAGTTATTGTTTTTTTAGTTGAGTCAACCATCGATTTTTTCTAGTCATTCCACTTTCTTTAAAAAAAATGACTTTGTTGTACTATTTTGCTTAACTATAATGGTTCTTCTCCTTTAAATATTACAATGTTAACTATGGTCAAATTCATTAATAGCATGATTTACAATATCAATTGAGATATATATTTAATATCATGTAAATTAGTTGTTCTTTAAAAATTAAAGTATATCAAAATGATATTACTTTTCAAAAAAAAATTGGTTGAAACTTTTGTATTCACTTCAAACTTCCTTAAAAAAATTTCGGTAATGTAACTTATATATTTTTGAGGAGGAGAACATTTTATTTTATCAAAACATTAACATCATCATTTATCCTTGATTTTCATCAATGTGTTGAAGTTGTTAGTTTCTACCATCAAAATTAATCCTTAACAAAATTTCTTGAATAAATATCACTTCAAACTTCATCAAAGTTACCTTCTAAAACTTTTATAACTTTATTAGATAAAAACTCTTTTGACAATATTATGAACCTATGAGGCAAGATTTAATTATTATTATGAAGGGTTCTTAAATATTGTAGCATTAATACATATTATTGTAATTAAAGGAGCTTGGTCTAGAATAACAATTTTTGGAATTGTTTATTATATTAAGCATCATTTCCTTTAAAGCTTTAAGCTTTAGTCCTTGACAATTCCAAGATTGTTATTATACGAATTTTATGGTAACACATTGGGAACATTGGATATTTTAATGCATTTGATAAAGTAAAGTAAAAGGTAAACCATTTTCACTAGTTGGTCATTAAAGTTTGTTTAAAATATTTTTGTGATATTAAATTCTCATTTTATTTCAAAACTTAATTCTCCAAAATCTTGGATATCTCGTCATTTTCTGGATTCCAGAGATGCATGTACAAATAGCTATACCTTTTGGGTCATTTTACATAATTTTAATTAAGCTTAAATATAGAATCATAAAAATAATATTTTTATGTTTTCGCCTAAAAGTATTATTACAACATCGCTGTTATCAATTAAACGAGATCATTAAGAGGACACCGCACCATGTTGTTAAAATGCCAAATTAAAAACATCATGAGTTATATCATGGAATATCATATTGCGTATTAACCGCACGAAAAACAATGTAATTTTTGAAACAACAAAAAGGAGAGAATCCCTAATAATTACGTGGAGGATCCAATACCTGAAACCACGCCATGGAATCCTTAAATAATTTTCCACGAGTTTTCAACCAACTCACGAAAGAAAAATTATTTGTAGCGATCTCACCAGTTCTTGACGAGAGATATTTCTAGATCATTGCATTTCTTAGATAACAAGTTATTGAAGGTTATTAAATGTCGAGCTATAGGAAATTGCAGCCGTGTCCATGTATGTAATGGAAATCATTAATGTTGAAGGTATATAGCTCCAGATCACACGGACAGCTGTGAGAACCGCAATTTTGATGCAATTTGGAGGTTGTGCATGAGTAAACGAAAGGAATATTGTTACATTTAATTCAATAAGAAAGTGGACGCTAGCCTATGAAGTAAGATGTCGGAGGCCAATGCTTGATTAAAAAATAGTCAGGAGGAAATCGCATCCTCTAAGGAGATATCAGTTCTAGATCACTCCTCCCATCTGCAGTAAAGGGAAAATCTTTTATCTTTTTATTTTCACCCCTCGCATTGATTTTAAATTGATAAAACCTGTGACATATAGATTTATTCAATGCTAACGATTTATTTAATTTTGTTTAATATATATTTTTATGCGTAGGTGTGGCGGGTGTGAAGTGTGAGATCATCGGAGAAAGGTTGATAAGGGATGATTATATCTATAAGCAAAATGATCAAATTGTTGGTATAACAGTTCGGGTTTTTCGCTTAAAATCAAGCAAATTCTACACGAAATTAGATATGATGAGACTGCTGGAGTCATTTTCCAACAAAACATCATTTATTTGGGCTTAACAACCTAATTACCACTTATCCTAAGTATTTTGACTTAAATATGTGCTTACATCATCAACAGATCATCAATTTCAGTCAACTGGGCCTCCTCCTTCATTTGGGGAGGGTTGTGGCCACAACAGATTCCATGCTTAGCTCAAGCACGGGAGCCCCATTTTTTTTTTTAATAAATACAAAGGTATTTGGGTGAGTTTTCAGTGTAAATATGAGTATTTGGTTTTGGTATGCTTAGATCTCTTACCCATACTTTTGTCCTGCGTGTTTTTCTCTTTCTAGATGATCTTTACCTTTTTGGTTTGTAATTTTCCTCAAATTTTGAGTATTTTACCTTTAGTTTTATCAACCCGAAACCCGACAGTTAGAAGTCCCGAAACCCGCAACCCGCAATTGTGGGTTGTGGGATCTTGTTTTTAAAGTTTTGGTTTTTGGTAAGCCCGAAACCCGCAACCTGACGGTTGCGGCTTTCGGCTTTCGCAAGCACTTTTTCCACCTTTCCGTTTGCGCGACCCCGCAACCCGCAACCCGCAATTGTCGGGTTGTGGCTTTCAAGATCATTTAATAAGTTTTGTGAATAAGATTTTCGCATGAAACCCGCAACCCGCAATTTCGGGATGGATGCGGCTTTCAGGAATGGGTTTTCCATTTTGCGATTTGATCAGTCCCGCAACCCGCAATCCGCACTGTCGGGTTTCGGCTTGCGGGATCCTTTAAAAAACTTATTAAATAAAACTAAATCCCGCATCCCGCTTCGGTTGATCTGAGCCGTCCATTTGTTTTGATCGCACGGGTGTCTTTTAATAGGGTTTTTTCTATTTTAGTTTTACATTTTTACATTTGAAGAATTACACTGTCGCACTGTCGTTTTTACTGCGGATTGCGTGTCTGGTGCCGTCTTTCAGTTTGTTGGTTATTTCAGGTAAGCCCACATCCTTACATTGCTAGTCTGTACTTTTTTGCCGTTTTTGGGTTGATTTTGATTTTGATTTCTGTATTGATCAGAAATTGCAACTTTTTTCACCATGTCGAGAAGTACATGTTCTAAAACGTCGCACAAAGATCCCCTAACCAAAGACCCAAATTTTGGTTTTCTCTATGACACTAGTGAGCGAGTTTCTGAAACGTACCAGATGGATTGGTAAAAAATTTACGCCATTTTTTATAATGACGACCTTTCCCATATTGAGAATGATAGACCAGTGTACGAGAGAATTAGGGCTTCCCAAATTCGTGCCATTGCTGCGCGTCCTGCTATCTTGCCTTACACAGATGCAGTCAAATGGATAATTGAGAATGCCAGTGTTAAAGATCGTTCTTCTAATGATAGTGCGGGATGTCAATTAACAAGTTTTCGCCCGGAAGCCTTTGTTCGAGATTTTTCTATGAAACCTCATACACAAACCCTCTCTCCCGAGTTTATACAGTTGTCCAAAACCCGGTATAATTTTAATGAGATGATTAATTCATGGATGCTTAAGCCTAATGCCTTTGTACCTAAGGCGGATCACCTTTATCCCATCATCTGGTTCAAGGAACCCTACTCTCTGCTAGCGGCCAAGTTCTGCCGACTTTTTGGTCAACCAAATTGTTCTCATTTCAAAGCAGAATGGGCACCCCTAGCACACCATGTGTTACTCACAGGAGAGTCTTTCCCATGGGCCTCCATCCTCTCAGCAGAACTGAAAAATGCCATTCAAGAATATCAGAAGGCACCAACTCACAAGAAGCCACCTTTTTTCCTATCTGCATATGTCCTTGATGTTTTCTGCTCAAAGTTTCAGTACCCTAACTTGGGTTGGAACTGGACTCCTTCAGACCCACCTGTACACATTTACCATTCAGCACTGTGGGAAGGAAATTTTGTACCTTTATTATATGACATCTGTGACTGCTTTATGGGTACCATATATTTTAAGATCTTCCGGCAGCAGCCACCTGCATTCTCAGAAGATGCCAAGGCTTTCATCAACACTATGGGTGATTGGTATATAGGTGAGTACTTTTCATATATCAGGATTTGGGGAAGTGACATAGTACATCTGCTTCCCAGGATTGTCCCAGACAGGATGGTAATACAGGAAGTTTCTTTTCAAACTGTCACTGATGGCATGTACAAAAAACTCATAGGTCCCAAGAAGAAGGGTTGGCCTAATTTTTCTCTCAACATTGGTCAATTGGTCATCCCAACTTCAACCTGGGCTACAGTTCAAGGTGACCAGATAGCTGCTATGAGACTAGGTGCTACCCCCAAAAGGAAGTATGAACCTAAGAAGTTCTTGGATGCACAGCTCAACCAAGTTCATATGAAGATAGACTATGCACATGAAGTAGTTCCAGATGATTTCATATACCAAGGGGTGGACACATTCTTAGAGGTGCTAGCTAGAGAAAAGGACTTACAAGAGCAACAGAACATTCTAAAGTACCAGAATGATCTTAAGGTTGGAGTTCTGAGTTACAAGGCCATGCAGCTGAACATCATTGAACAAGGAAGGAGAGACAGTGAAGAGAAAGAGGCTCAGAAGGCCAATACTCCTCTCACGATTACATTCTCTGATGGAAATGAAGGTAAAGCTCCTCTAGGGGAACCCTCTCAAGAGAAAGCTAGTGAAGAAGCTAAAATGATCCTACAGTCAGCTCAAGAATCCCAGCAACAGATGGTACAATTGTCATAAATGTTAAAAACTCAATTGCTGGAACCCCCTAAGCTTGCAGTCAATATTCAGCCACCAAGTACACTAGACGTTTAGGTCTCTACTGCTAAAACTGCAGAAGATGATGACTTGGTAATAACCAAGGCAAGCCTAGCTAAAAGACAAAAGGTTTTTCCTTCGTCGTCACAGATTTCTACAGTTGACATAATTGACTGTGATGAAGAAATAGTCTCACCTCCCCCAGTGCTAGTAGTCGAAGAGGTCACTGGAGATCCTAAGACCGTCACTCAATTGCTGGATAGTATTGATATGGATCAGTCCTTCCCTGAGCAATCAGTCTTGGAATTCAATGTTGCTCTTGGCATTGCATCATTAGCATTTGTAATGCCATCAGTTCAACAAACCTCTACTATACCTCTGGGAGGAACACTCCAATTTTCCTTGTCACACTTGTTTAATGCCCTCAATAATACCACTACTTCATTGCCAAAATGCTCAGTCCCTCTTTCCATCCCACTATCTGTTGTTGTAGAAGTCCAACCTCTGTCTGTCCCTCTGCAGTCATCCATAGTTAATTTATTAACAACCACCACCAATGAATCTTCCAAGATTTCCTCACCATCTTCATGCATCAAATTTCATAGCCAAATTCCACTGCCAGAAGCTAATGCTGATACTCAGGTTCCATTATCTGAAGGCTTTGTCTCAATCCCTTCCCCTGATCCAGCTATGTCAGTTCCTCAAGCTGTCACTACCCCTTTGGTTACTACTCAAGTTACCATACCTATTCCTACCTCTGTTATTACCCAGACACCTTCACTGATCACGACAGTTAATGTCACTTCTACTTCCACACAGTCAATGGTTGAATACACAGATGAGGCTGTAGTTCCCCTTGGGAATTTCTTCTATAGTAAGGATGATAAGACAGTGGAAAGGAAGACCAGGAAAAGAGGTCAAGGTGAAGATGTTTTGGAAGCACCTGAACCAGTTCAAGTAATATGGGCACTTAGGACAAATAATCCGAGGATTGAAGCAATTGAACCAGCAGCAGCCTTAGGAGATTTTTCCAATGCTAATTGGGATTCTGTCCAAGGTTTGGATAGGGAAGTTGACCTCAGGGATGAAGACATCAAAATCTTGAAAGAAGAATTGGCCGAAGCTAAAAAAACAGCATTCTACTGATTGTGGTTGACCTTGAGAAAACTTGGGAAAGTAAGTTGCAAGACCTGGAGCAACAGAATGCCACTCTTCTTGCTGAACTCAGTCTCTCATGGTCTCAACATTCCACTTATATTGAAAAAATAGCTTCCTTGGAAAAGAAAGTTGAGGATGCAACTGCAAGTGCATCCTCCTCAATTTTTCTTAAGTTTGCACCCCATGATTTTAAGAATCTGGCCCTCAAGGTGAACTAGGATCATCATAAATTGCTGGAGAATTTATATGTTGCTTTAGATGAAATCAGGGAAAAATTTATTAATTTTTCCAAGATGTCCTCCACCCTTGAAGAACAAAAGGAGAAGAGACTCCAAGCTTCTAAAGCTAAAGAGGAAATCAGTGAATGGCAAAGATATATTAAGAATGTACTAGAGAACATCTCGATCCTCAATAGTTTCTAGATTAAGAAGGCCAAGGCCTCTCTTAACACATGGCTTGATTTGAATGAAACAACTGAGCACATTATCAATAAATCCAAGGACATCTGCACTAGGCGATGGTATGCAGTTGACAAAATTATGGATGTCCTTGGTTTACCACTCATGAGCCCTATATCGGAAGCTTTACCACCAAAATGCAGGCTTGAGGAACTCGAGAGCAGGCGTGAGGAGTTTGCACAGAAGATTTGGGATCTTAAACAAGTCAGCATCGAAGATGTGGATCATTTGGTTAGAGAACCGGTCATCATGGAGGGCAAGATTCATATGTATCTTCGCACTTGGCACAAGCTGGAAAAACATGACATGGAGAATAACGTGTGCAATGCTCAGTTATCTTTAGATTCTGTCAATTTTCCAAACTTAGATGAATTGTTAGACCTTTATGAGAAATGGCAAGATTTCTTGGATCAATAGTTGGATCCGATTTTGTAATCTCTGTTTTCTAGGGATCTCTATTTAGGCACTCTGTTGTAATTATTTAAGGAATGATACCTCTCGGAGTTAGGGGTTGGTAATTTTGGAGTTGCAAATCAGCAGGAGACTGGACTAGGGATACTCTGTTTAGCAGAGCCTTTTGTATTTTTTGTACAAGACCTCTTTTAATACAGTAAAGTAATCTTTTGATCTATCTCTTGTTATTCTTCAAGTTTATTTGAGAATTACTGATTATGTACTTCAGATTGGCATCTACAGTGCATGATATCTTTTGCATATGTTTAAGTGTATGGATCTATTATATTGGTTTCCCTGTATGATTGATTTATGCTGAAAAGTGTTTTATTGAGTTTATTCAATTTAAATACTTTCTTTATCGATTTCTGCAAGTGATTCATAACACAATAATTATTGTTAATTTTTCAATTAGCAAAGTGGTTATAGATTTATCTTGAACGGGATTAAGTACTTGGATTATTGTCTTTTAATTTTCGTTAATGGATTGTGATTTAAGTTAATAAGTGAAACAATTAAAAGCATTTCTATGAAAGGTTGTAATTTACTTATCCATCACAACTCAAGGTTAATCTGCACAAGATCAAGCTTTCATTTTAGAATAGGACTGAGTTATACTAGTTTCCCTTTTATAAAATAGGTTAGGTTAGCGTTGTTTTACTATATCGACACCTTGGTTTTCCTTGACTGGAAAACTGATCTTATAGGTCAACTCATTTACTCTTAGAGTGCCAGTGGAGGCCTAATATCCGTGGGGGATCACCACACCAAACAGGTTGGGGATAGAATTTCCCTTGCGCAAGGTCCTTTGAAGCCTTTCAACTTGGGTTTTCTTCCTCTGTTGAGTGTCTTGGAATATTCCAGCACCTTTTGCATCTAACCTACACAACCGAGGCATCAACAAATGGCGCTAGAAGGAGGGCCAATAGTACAACATGCCTAAACAAGCCACTAAGAAACCTCCTCCAGCAAATACTTCAACGGTTCAAACTCGAAGCCAATCAAGGGCTTCAACATCTCAACAACCAACAGAGCCACAACCCACAGTCGCTCCTGTTACACCTACTCAACAAATTGTTACACCTGTTGTACCTGCATCACAACAAGAAAACAGAGAGAATATCTTTATTGTATCACCTACTAGAGGAACGCTCTCACTAGAGCAGATATTGAAAACATCAGCCGATAGGGTTGCTAAGGTAGAACAAAGACTTGCTGATCAACGAGGACGGGGTTTTGCAGCAATCAATTTACAAAACTTTCTGCAGACCAATAATCAAGAACTCCAGCAAGACACAGTTTCATAGATCAGTGAACCAACTATCCAATATACAACTGATCACAATATTGAACATCAGCAAACAATTAATCCACAACCTCAAAATCAAGAAGCGGTTGGTCAATCAGGTTCCCCTGAATACAGCCTTGGCAAACTTTTTCAGGAAATACAAGATTGGCCAAAACTTGAGACTGGTGGACCACCACCATCTCCTCCTTCATCCTCTTCCTCAGACAATGAACATTCTTCAAGCTCTTCATTAGAAGAAGAAGAGGAAGAACCACTGATGGCTATAGAAGGCCAAAACAGACCTTGGCTTGACCAAGATGCAGTATGGGTGCTTGGAGACCAACATAGACTACCCAAAAACCCTGAGAAGTGGTTACCCAAGTTTAACCCAGATGACAAATCACCTGCCCTGGACCACGTTAAAACCTTCATGCAGGCTATTAGGCTTAGAAGTGTGATTTACGAAGATGTGGTCTGTAGACTCTTTCCTTATACTTTTGAAGGAAAAGCAGTTACATGGTATTTTTCCCTGCCACCAAGGTCTATTGTTTCTTGGGATGAGTTTGAGAAATTATTCATCCAAAATTTTGGAGATGACAAAACACCACAGGATCTTGTTTTGGAATTATCTTCCATGAAAATCAAAGGGAAAGAAAGGGTTAAAGATTTCAACTAGAGGTTCTCATACTTAAAGAATATAATTCCTATCAATCTTCTTCCTGATGAAGAATTGTTGATAGCCTACTATGAAAAGGGCCTACCTGCTTCAATTTCAATGTGGGTGAAACGAGCACAAAAGGGGACTTTGCTGGAAGTGTTTGCTGAAGCAATACAAGTCGAGAAGGAAATTTTTTGTGTTAAGGACAATCCGGAGATTGCAGATGAACAACCTTCAACTTCCAGGAAGAAGAATGACAGTGTTCCTAAACCCACTACACAAAGCAAGGATCCATTTGACATAACTTACATGAAAAAGCTAATCCAGAAAATGTCAAACGAGATGGTAGATTTGAAAAGAACCAACAATGAAAATCAAAACCAGAATAGAGGTTTTGTGAGGCCACCTTTTAGGAGACCTTATCAACCTCCAACAAATCCACCACCTCCTAATCCAACGGAAGGCCTCATGAATGAAGAAATTTATTCTATATTCAGAGCCTTAGCAGCAGAATATCAGAACACCCCTGAAGTCCCTAATGATCAAACTGTTCCTGATCCAAAATCCCCCGAGGAAGAAGAAAATGAGCATGAGGATCCACAAATCAACACTGTAAGCTACTTTTCAGAGCTCCTTATGTGTGGAGAAGAAGAAGAACCTGAGACTGTGTTTAATGTCCAACATCCTTATAACACAAGGTCTAAACCTCAACCCCCTCGGGAGCTTTAATCCTCCACACCTGTTCCTAATAAAGGCAAGACTGTCCCCCACAAGGATACAATCATCCCTGAGATGGAGTACAATTTAGTTGAAGATCTTAAAAGAGTAAAGGAAAACATCTCTTTGTTTGAATTATTGAAAATTCCTTCGATGAGGGATACCTTACCCAAAAGTATGGTGGTTAAACAACCAAGATAATTGCAGAATAATAACCTTGATTCTTTCACTAAACCAGATGATCAAAAGTCTGGCAGCAAAAGGACATCGCCTTTTCTACTTACCTTTGAGATTTTCAACCGAAACGTACATAACTGCATGATATATTCTGGTGCCTCATCAAATGTGATGCCCCTTTCTGTCTGCAGAAAGATGAATGCCACATGGGAACATTGCCCTACTCAGATAGTACAATTTGACAGATAAAAAGTTAGAGTGGTAGGAAGGCTAAAAAATGTTTTAATTACATTATCATCCAATCCTCGAATCCATCAAACAATTGATATAGTCATTGCTGATATTCAGAAGCATATGGTATGTGGCTTAGTAGAGACTGGTCAGAAAAGCTAAAAGGTTATTTTTCCACTGATTGGTCCCATTTGTGGTTGCCCTACAATGGTCAGCCAAACAAGATAAAGATCAGCAGGGAACCTTTTATGAAACAGACAGTTATAGATTTGAATGATGCAACTGAGCCTGTGGGTTATTTCGACACGCACATTGAAAGTTTTACCTTTGATACCTTTTTCGGGAATTTATCAGCTGATGTTTCGCCACAGGAGAATGCACAGAACGAATATCAGGTGACTCATATCACTTTTGTACCATTCTCAGGAGAAATTGTACATAATGTTTTTAATGTAAATACCAATTTTAGATTAGATCCCATTGCTTGGACATTGTTTTTTGACGGCTCTAAATCTAAGAATGGAGCTGGTGCAGGATGTGTTCTTATAGATCCAAGAGGAACAAAAACTATGATTGCATGCAGATTAGAGTTTGATTGTACTGACAATGTGGCTGAGTATGAAGCCCTGATACAGGGACTAAAAAAGGCTATTGACTTGAAAGTACCAATCATTCATTGCTTCAGAGACTCAGAAATCATTGTGAAACAGGTGAGGGATAAGATACATTGCCTGTCCCCCCGCCTATTGAATTATAAGAAATTGGTAAGAGATCTTACCATCTCTTTTATTGCATTCAATATTAATTCAATTCCTAGGTCTTAGAATTTTGATGCTGACTTGTTGGTGAATACAACTTCCAGATTGATTCCACCAGAGGGCCTATCTCCTCAAACATTTTCAATAGAACTGATGTATAGGCCTTCCATACCATATAACATGACAAACTAGAATGTATTCGATGATGATCAGCAGATACTTGATTTTTTAACAAACCAGGACACATTTCAGGATACGGCTATAGACGAGGGTGAACATGAAAAATCTCTTTCCGATTCCTTGAATGTCATCCCGAAGTCTGTGATTAATTTGGAGAAGTTTTACGATTTGCAAGACAAGTTCAGACATAAAACCAATTGTAAAACACAAATATATTTGCTTAATTATGAGCAAGTCAATTTAGGGACCGAGCAAGAGCCTCGTTTGATCAATTTAGGAATTGATTGCACCCCGAAAAAAAGGCGAGCTATCATTAAATTGTGTAAAGAATATAAAGATGTCTTTGCTTGGACCTATGGTGAATTGAAAACATTTGACACTAGCATCATCTACCATAATATACCCATGAATCCAGAATTTAAACCATATCAACAGAAGCTACGGAAAATGCATCCCAGTTTAGAGCCTTCTGTGAAAAATGAACTGGGAAAGCTACTCACAACCCGAATTATTTTTCCGGTGAGGAATACACAGTGGATAGCCAATTTGGTGCTGGTACGCAAGAAAAGTGGTGAAATCCGATTGTGCATAGATTTCAGGAATTTGAACTGGACCTCAAAAAAGGATAACTACCCCGTTCCCCCCATGGAACATATTCTCCAAAAGGTAGCAGGGTTGGAAATGTTTTCTCTCCTAGATGGTTTTTCAGGGTACAACCAGGTTATGGTTGCTCCAGATGACCAATTAAAGACATCTTTCAGAACTCCTTGGGGCACCTTCGCCTACAGGCGAATTCCTTTCAATCTGATTAATGCAGGAGCCACCTTTCAGAGAGCTATGGATATAGCTTCCGAGGTCTAACACATAATTCTATCGTGGTTTATTTAGATGACATTACCATATTTTCAAAAAAACGACATGAACACTTATTTGCTCTTAAGCAGGTTTTCGAACGCTGCAGAAAATTTGGCATTTCCTTGAATCCCAAGATATCCATTTTTGCAGTCACGGAGGGAAAGCTATTAGGCTTCATTGTCTCAAAGGAAGGTATGATCATTGATCCCGAACGCACAAACGCAATTTCAAAAATCAGCTTACCAGGTTCACGTAAAGCAATGTAGTCCTTCTTGGGTAAGATCAACTTCGTACGCAGGTTTGTACCTAATTTTGTTTAGATAGTTAAACCTTTACAGCATTTAGTTAAGAAAGATGTACAGTTTACCTGGTCACAGGAACAAAGGGATGCATTCATGGAAATTCGGAAGGCTATTGCTGAAGATCCTGCCCTCATGTCCCCGGATTTTGATAAATATTTCATTCTCTATACGTTTGCCACTGATTTCTCCTATGCTATTGTTTTGACCCAGAAACAGGACAGCGATACTGAGATTCCAATCTCTTTCATGAGTTCAACCTTCAAGGGTGCAGAGCTTAACTATTCACAAATTGACAAACAAGCCTACGCAGTCTACAAGTCTGTTAAACATTACAGGCCTTATTTGTTAAAATCTCGAATGAAGGTCATTGTCCCATATTCTGCTATCAGAAACGTCTTAATCTAGAAGGCGTTGGGAGAAAAAAGAGCCCACTGGATGACTGCTCTGCAAGAGTATGATTTGGAAATCAGGCCAGCCAAAATTGTCAAAGGTCGAGGCCTTTGCCTTCTTACTGCTCAATCTAACAATCCCCAGCAACAACAAATTGAATGGGAACAGGAAGAACACATTCCTACAGGTTCTGTCAATACTATTGATACCCCGACATCAGAATCGTATGACCATATTAAATTTTCCCTGAATAATGGGTTTGCTCCTAAAACCCTAGACTTTAAAAAATGAAGAGCCTTGAGATTAAAGGATGCACCTTATCATTTTATTAATGAAGTTCTGTTTAGGAAAAACTATGATGGGGTTTTTCTTAGGTGTTTGGAAAAACATGAAACTGGTGACATCTTATTCCAATTTCATGCAAGACCAGCTGGAGGTCATTTTTCAGGCGAGACAACAGCTCATAAGATTCTCAGAGCTGGGTATTACTGGCCTACGTTGTTTAAAGATGCTTATGCTTTTGTAAGGAGGTGTGAACCATGCTAGAAATGCACACGGAAGTTCAAGAACCCACCTTCCCATTGCAACCCGTCACTGTTCAGTTTCCATTTCAACAATGGGGGATGGATTTTGTTGGGCCCATAAATCCTACTTCATCCTTTCAACACAAATACATTCTCACAGCAACTGACTACTTCACTAGATGGGTGGAGGGAGTCCCACTTAAGAAATGTAATGCCTCCCAAGTCATTTCTTTCCTAGACAGTCACATATTCTCACGATTTGGTACTCCAAAATTCCTAGTTTTTGATAATGCATCCTATTTCTCCTCTATCGACATAACTGAATATGCTTTTGAAAAGGGGATGGAACTTAAATTTTCTGCCAATTAATACCCACAAGGTAATGGTTTGGCTGAGTCTTCAAACAAAAATTTGATCAACATTCTCAAGAACATTGTAGCTTCTCATCATAGAGATTGGAATAGACATCTCGATAATGCTCTTTGGGCAGATCGAATTACCCCAAAAATAGCAATCAGAAATTCTCCTTACTGTCTAGTATATGACAAAGAAGCCATCCTTCCTACTAATCTTGCCATCCCTTCACTACAATTGGCTCAGTCTGTATAAGAAGACGATTCTTCTCCCCTCCAGCAGAGAATTGATACACTACTTAAACTAGAGGAAGACAGGGAAACAACTAAGAACTTATTATATCATCACCAGTAGATGGTGAAAAGATGGTTTGATGAAAAATCTCCATCTGACAGGGAATTTTCGGTTGGAGACTTGGTTTTAAGATGGGACAAACAACACAAAGATAAGAACCAGTATACCAAGTTTCAACGCCTCTGGCTAGGACCATTCATTGTTACAAAAAAGATTGGTCCTGGTACTATTCGATTACAGACACTGGAAGGAGTTGTGGACACTTATCCAGTGAACGTTTCACTCCTCAAGAAGTATTTTGTTTGATCAGGGTGATGTACTTGTACATAGGTTTGTTTTGCTATTTATTTTCCTGATTGGTATGTTTTTTGTTTTTAGTTGTTTGTTTTAAACTCCTCATAGTTGGCGATATCTATTGATCAGTTTCTCTCTTGGTGATAATTTCATCTTGGGTTTTATAACTGTCTGCCAGCCACAATTTTGTTCTGTATTGGAGGTTGTTCAACAAAGGGCATACAACTAATGATTGCAGAACCCTGAATTGATATCCCTCCACAATGGTCATTATCTTACACATGTCTTATTTGTTTAATTGGGGTTTGGAGGATAGCAAAGTCTCCATTGTCTCATGTTTCGTGGTTCAAGCTGCATATCATAATAACCTGTCTAGCTTGTTCTGCTCTGGATCCTTTTACAATCACCTTGATAATAAACCTCTTAATAAATGTAAATTGCAAGGTGGGAGGTCTTGTTATCAAGCCAGGCCATTAAGTTCATAGGTGGTAAGTAGAATGACATCTTCACATCAAGCTACCACACTTGGAAGATGACTTTCAATTTTACTGGGAGTTGGAAGATCCTATTACAGGTCGGTCCATTTATGATCAGCGAAGCCTCAGTGAGTAACACTACCAATATATGGTCACCATGCCATGGTAGTGCCTTGTAATTTTAAACTTAATAAAATTTGGTTTGCTCATTTTTTTAAAAAATATGCTCATGCATATAAGGACAGGGGAGTCTTATAGCAAGCCATCCTTGCCATGATCATGGGTTTTATTTGGACTAAAACTATCACAATATGGTCTCCAAGCCATGATAGTTGCTTTTAGTATTCCAACTGGAAGACAAGGAGTCTCGTTGTCGAGCTGGCTTGATCAGTTTCCGAATTTTTCCTGTGAATGGAACTGCCTATATCTAATCACCAAGTTAGGGTAGTGGTCTTATATTCACAGTCCTTTTGAAAAGAAAAGATCTAAAAAAACAGAGATAAAAAAAAAGAGAAAGATGAAAGAAAAAAAAAAAAAAAAATCTCATCAAAAATTTCATGTAAATAAAATCCCGATAAATCAAGGTGATGTGTAATTAGGATATTCAGGAGGATTTTCAAGTATGTGCCTAGGTTCAACACAAGCTGCTTCTCCATGATTACATAAAGGTGAAGGATCTCGGTTGTTTTTTCAACCCCCTTATCAGATTTGCATTATTTTCAACATGATCATGTATGGGGATTTATCAGTTTCATGTTCCATGCTCATTAACTATCTCTCTTGTGAACAGTTTTGGAAAATTCAGGTTGAAAAAGTGATGTGGCTAACATATTTCATTCTGGCTGAATTTCGTTGCAGAGATAACTGGTTCTTCCCAGCCAGTCACCATTTGTTGTGGCCACAACATATCCTATGCTTAGCTCAAGCACGGGAGCCCCATTTTTTGTTTTTTTTAATAAATACAAAGGTATTTGGGTGAGTTTTCAGTGTAAATATGAGTATTTGGTTTTGGTATGCTTATATCTCTTACCCATACTTTTGTCTTGCGTGTTTTTCTCTTTCCGGATGATATTTACCTATCTGGTTTGTAATTTTCCTCAAATTTTGAGTATTTTACCTTTAGTTTTATCAACCCGAAACCCGACAGTTAAAAGTCCCGAAACCTGCAACCCACAATTGCGGGTTGCGGGATCTTGTTTTTAAAGTTTTGGTTTTTGGTAAACCCGAAACCCGCAACCCGATGGTTTCGGCTTTCGGCTTTCGCGAGCCCTTTTTCCACCTTGTCGTTTGCGCGACCTTGCAACCCACAACTCGTAATTGTCGGGTTGCGTCTTTCGGGATCCTTTAATAAGTTTTGTGAATAATATTTTCGCACGAAACTTGTAACCCGCAATTTAGGGATGCAGCTTTCAGGAATGGGTTTTCCACTTTGCAATTTGATTAGTCCCGCAACTCGCAATCTGCAATGTCGGGTTTCGGCTTGAGGGATCCTTGAATAAACTTAATAAATAAAACTAAATCCCACATCCCGCTTCGGTTGATCTCAGTCATTTGTTTGTTTTGATCGCATGGGTGTCTTTTAATCTGTCTTGTAATAGGGTTTTTTCTATTTTAGTTTTACATTTTTACATTTGAAGAATTACTCTGTCAGGTGCCGTCTTTCAGTTTGTTGGTTATTTCAGGTAAGCCCAGATCCTTACATTGCTAGTCTGTACTTTTTTTCCCTTTTTGGGTTGGTTTTGATTTTGATTTATGTATTGATCATAAATTGCAATTTTTTTCACCATGTCGAGAAGTACACGTTCTAAAATGTCGCACAAAGACCCCCTGACCAAAGACCCAAATTTTGGTTTTCTCTCTGACACTAGTGAGCAAGTTTCTTAAATGTACCAGATGGATTGGTAAAACATTTATGCCATTTTTTATAATGACGACCTTTCCCATATTGAGAATGATAGATCAGTGTACGAGAGAATTAGGGCTTCCCAAATTCACGCCATTGCTATGCGTACTTCTATCCTACCTTACATAGATGCAGTCAAATGGATAATTGAGAATGCTAGTGTTAAAGACCGTTCTTTTAATGATAGCGCGGGATGTCAATTAACAAGTTTTTGCCCAGAAGTCTTTGTTCAAGCTTTTTCTCTGAAACCTCATACACAGACCCTCTCTCCTGAGTTTATACAGTCGTTCAAAACCCGATATAATTTTAATGAGATGATTAAGTCATGGATGCTTAAGCCTAACGCCTTTGTACCTAAGGCGGATCACCTTTATCCCATCATCTGGTTCAAGGAACCCTACTCTCTGCTAGTGGCCATGCTCTGCTAACTTTTTGGTGAACCAAATTGTTCTCATTTCAAAGAATAATGGGAACCCCTAGCACACCATGTGTTACTCACAGGAGAGTCTTTCCCATGGGCCTCCATCCTCTCAGGAGAACTAAAAAATGCCATTCAAGAATATCATAAGGCACTAGCTCACAAGAAGCCACCTTTTTTCCTATCTGCATATGTCCTTGATGTTTTCTGCTCAAAGTTTCAGTACCCTAACTTGGGTTGGAACTGGACTCCTTCAGACCCACCTGTACACATTTACCATTCAACACTGTGGGAAGGAAATTTTGTACCTTTATTATATGACATCTGTGACTACTATATGGGTACCATATATTTTAAGATCTTCTGGCAGCAGCCACCTGCATTCTCAGAAGATGCCAAGGCTTTCATCAACACTATGGGTGATTGGTATATAGGTGAGTAATTTTCATAGATTAGGATTTGGGGAAGTGACACAGTACATCTGCTTCCTAGGATTGTCCCAGACAGGATGGTAATACAGGAAGTTTCTTTTCAAACTGTCGCTGATGGCATGTACAAGAAACTCATAGGTCCCAAGAAGAAGGGTTGGCCTAAGTTTTCTCTCAACCTTGGTCAATTGGTCATCCCAACTTCAACCTGGGCTGTAGTTCTAGGTGACCTGATAGTTTCTCTGAGACTAGGTGCTTCCCCCAAAAGGAATCATGACCCTAAGAAGTTCTTGGATGCACAGCTCAAGCAAGTTCATATGAAGATAGACTATGCACATGAATTAGTTCTAGATGATTTCTTATACCAAGGAGTGGACACATTCTTAGAGGTGATAGCTAGAGCAAAGGACTTACAAGAGTAGCAAGACATTCGGAAGTACCAGAATGATCTTAAGGTTGGATTTCTGAGTTAGAGGGCCATGCAACTGAACATCATTGAATAAGCAAGGAGAGACAGAGAAGAGAAAGAGGCTCATAAGGCCAATACTCCTCTCACGATTACATTCTCTGATGGAAATGAAGGTAAAGCTCCTCTAGGGAAACCCTCTCAAGAGAAATCTAGTGAAGAAGCTAAAATGATGCTTTAGTCAGCTAGTGAATCCCAGCAACAGATGGTACAATTGTCATCAATGTTAAAAACTCAATTGTTGGAACCCCCTAAGCTTACAGTCAATATTCAGCCACCAAGTACACTGGATGTTCAAGTCTCTACTGCTGAAACTCCAGAAGATGATGACTTGGTCATAACCAAGGCCAGCCCAGCTAAAAGACAAAAGGTTATGCCTTCTTTGTCACAGATTTCTACAGTTGACATAATTGACATAATTGACTGTGATGAAGAAATAGTCTCACCTCCCCCAGTGCTAGTAGTCGAAGAGGTCACTGGAGATCCTAATACCGTCACTCAATTGCTGGATAGTATTGATATGGATCAGCCCTTCCCTGAGCAATCCATCTTGGAATTCAATGCTACTCCTGGCATTGCATCATTAGCATTTGTAATGCCATCAGTTCAACAAACCTATACTGTATCTCTCGGAGGAACACTCCCATTTTCCTTGTCACACTTGTTTAATATCCTCAATAATACCACTACTTCATTTCCAGAACACTCAGTCCCTCTTTCCATCCCACTATCTGTTGTTGCAGAAGTCCAGCCTCTGGCTGTCCCTCTGTAGTCATCCATAGTTAATTTATTAACAACCACCACCAATGAATCTTCCAAGATTTCCTCACCATCTTCACCCATCAAAGTTCATAGCCAACTTCCACTGCCAGAAGCTAATGTTGATACTTAGGTTCCATTATCTGAAGCTTTTGTCTCAATCCCTTCCCCTTATCCAGATATGTCAGTTCCTCAAGCTGTCACTACCCCTTTGGTTACTACTCAAGTTACCATACCTATTCCTACCTTTGTTATTACCAAAACACCTTCACTGATCACGACAGTTAATGTCACTTCTACTTCCACACAGTCAATGGTTGAATACACAGATGAAGTTGTACTTCCCCTTGGGAATTTCTTCTATAGTAAGGATGATAAGACAGTGGTAAGGAAGACCAGGAAAAGAGGTCAAGGTCAAGATTTTTTGGAATCACCTGAACCAGTTCAAGTAATATGGGAACCTAGGACAAATAATTCAAGGATTGAAGCAATTGAAGTAGCAAAAGCCTTAGGAGATTTTTCCAATGCTAATTGGGATTCTGTCCAAGGTTTGGATAGGGAAGTTGACCTCAGGGATGAAGAGATCAAAATCCTGGAAGAAGAATTGGCCGAAGCTAAGAAACAACATTCTACTGATGTGGCTGACATCGAGAAAACTTGGGCAAGTAAGTTGCAAGAACTAGAGCAACATAATGCCACTCTTCTTGTTGAACTCAGTCTCTCACGGTCTCAGCATTCCACTTATATTGAAAAAATAGCTTCCTTGGAAAAGGAAGTTGAGGATACAACTGCAAGTGCATCCTCCTCAAGTTTTCTTAAGTTTGCACCCTGTGATTTTGAGAATCTAGCCCTCAAGTTGAACCAGGATCATCATAAATTGCCGGAGAATTTATATGTTGCTTTCGATGAAATCAGGGAAAACTTTATTAATTTTTCCAAGATGTCCTCCACCCTTGAAGAAAAAAATGAGAAGAGACTCCAAGCTTCTAAAGCCAAAGGGGAAATCAGTGAATGGAAAAGATATATTAATAATGTACCAAAGAACATCTTGATCCTCAATAGTTTCCAGATTAAGAAGGCCAAGACCTCTCTTAACACATGGCTTGATTTGAATGAAACAGCTGAGGACATTATCAATAAATCCAAGGACATATGCACCAGGTGATGGTATGCAGTTGACAACATTATGGATGTCCTGGGTTTACCACTCATGAGCCCTATCTTGGAAGCTTTACCACCAAAATGAAGGCTTGAGGAACTCAAGAGAAGGCACGAGGAGTGGTGAGCTCCTAATGTGGATTCCTAATGAGGGTATCTATACCAAGAGCCTACTTTAAATGTCAACCCGGGGAACGTACAAACTTTAGAGATGCATGCATTATCTATGCTCTTATAGGATAATCTCTTGTCACAGTTTGATGTCGGTATCGATGTTCTAAATATTGTCTACTAAATATGAAAACTAATTATGCTATGGAATTAAATACTGGAAAGCAATAAATCTAATTAAAAGAATTAAAGTGCTGAAAGCAGTAAATCTGTTCTAAGAAATAAAGGTACCAAAAGCAATAAATCTGTTCTAAGAAATAAAGCAATAAATCTATCTTAAATAATCAAAATGCTGAGAGTAAAGGGAACGATCTTATAAAATTACTTAATGAAAAATAATAAATCTAAAAATGAACATGCCATAACAGATCTATTCTAAGATTGGAGAAAACAAGGTCTGTAGTTATTTTATGCCTAAAACCAGAATTCTGATCTAAACCATTTTAAATACCAAGACTAAAATTGAAGTGCAATCGTTTCAAGCTATCCATCTACTACTAAAGAAATTGATCACGATGAGAATCAGTCAAAGACCTCAGATATAAACCATGGTATTGAAAGCAAAGCTGATACACATGCAATCGTTGATTCAAATATGCAGTGAAAGAAAGAACCTACAGGACTACTGAAACTGTTCTGTTGTACTACATAATGTATTATAAACTACTACAGAAATAATGAATCATTAAAATGCACCCATATGTCATAGAACTGTTCATCAATGTAAAACACATACTTGGAAAAATACCTTCAAATAGGAATATCCTGACCTACGTGTTGGAGGGACCCTACCCAACCCATAATTAGGAGAGAATAAACACTTAGAAACGCTGACTGGAATTAATCATCAATCTCTTAATTAAAATATAGAATCCATGTCAAAACAAAGGTCTGTACTTCGCAGTATCGATAGGGCAGAAAACGTTAAAACAATGTTTTTCTCAAAATAACAGTCGGGGACTCTCGCTACCCGAGAGGTCCATATTTATACGATTTAATGCTGATCCTAACTGATTGTCAAAATCCTGATTCTTCTTGAAGGTGGGAGTGCGTCCTCTATAAATCAGGAAACAAGGCGTCGAGCTTGGTGATCCTTTAGTCGTCTACATGTCCATCCTTGAATGACCCTGAACCTGATCAATCACGCTTGGTTTCCATATAATTAGTTTATTTGATACGCATTCTAACATCCAAGAATAATCATAAAACAATTCCATTAAATAATTAAAGTAAAACATTTTCCCCCACAAATGAGTATGTTTCATCACCATTGCTTGAGTTTGGCTGCTGGAAAAAAGGTTATCAAATACCTGAAAACTTGACTCATCAAGGAGTTTGCACAGAAGATTCAGGATCTTGAACAATTCAGCATCGAATATGTGGATCGTTTGGTTAGAGAACCGGTCATCATGGAGGTCAAGATTCATATGTATCTTCGTACTTGGCACAAGCTGGCAAAACATGATGCTATGAATATTAAATATTGTATTAAATTAATCAGTAAATTATTAATTAGTTTACCTGAAGGGACGTAACCCTTCTTAAGAAATGCTCAAACCTTATAAAAGGCGAGCTCTTGTAAAGTGTTAAGCATCTTATCAATTCAATAATATATATCTTATTCAATATGGATCTCACGTCCTAGTTTTTCTGCCGCATTTGGTATCATAGCTGCGTTCGGCATCAGCTTCTGCACTCCAGGCTTCAGCTGGGATCCTCGTCAACCCCGTCCCTCTTCTCCACTGCACCTCTATGCTCCATCCATCTCTGAATCGCAACCTCCATGCCTCGACTTCATGCGCTCACCCCTCCACCTCGGCTCCCTCTTCTTTTCACTCCACGCCCCATCCACCCAGCGCTGCTCCACCCCCACGCCTGCATCCTCCCACCGCCTGCATGCCCACTCTCCTCGCCCATCCTTCTCTCCACGCGGCCTCCCCACTGCACATCCCCCATGCCTTTTCACCATTTCTCAGAGCGTCCGTCACACCGCGTTCCTCTCCCATCTCCACGCCATGTCCAGCGTCGTCAAATCCATGTGCCTCCCCTTTTTCTGCTCTCCCTTCCTACGACCAACGCTCCCATCCGCTTGGGATCCCTCGTCCACCTCTCGTCCATCCCCCGCTCGGCCTCCACGTAAACTCCCTCAAACCCTAACTTCAAAAAAAATTAATATTATATAATTAATATTGATTTTTATTAAAAAAATCCTTAAATCAAAAAAATATATATATTAATATAATATTTATTATATATATATATTTTTAACCATACAAAAAATTATAGTAATTCCACTTTTTCCAAGTCATTTTCATTTTCCACCCCTCCTAAGCCAAAATTGCGTCCAATTATTCACCACCACACCTAAGAAGCATGACGACAGAGTTAAAATCCCAAATGGAGAAAATAGAGAAGGATTTCCGAACCTTCAAGGAAATGATCACCAAGAGCCAGGAAGCACTTAAGAAAGAAAGTAAGGATGAATTCATTCAGGTAATGGAGCAGAAAATAAACGACAAGTTCGACATTATGAGCAAGGAACAAAAAATATTAGATCAAAAAGTGACTGAGAGCCAGAAAGGTATCGAGGCGATATTACAAAAAATGAATGATGAGGAAAAAAATCATAAACAACATGGCTCGGATATGTCAGTTACCCCATCTTCCAATTCTGAGTCACCAGAATGCAACAGGATGAAAGGTACTCAATACCAACCATTCGTAATGTACCCGCCGAGAGCAAAAATAGAAATGATGAAATATAATGGAGGAGAAGACCAATGCGTCGCTTGGTTGAATAAATCAGAAGAGTATTTCGACATATATAACATTACAATGGACGAAGAAAAGGTCAAGTATGCTTCAATGCACCTTGAAGGATATGCCTACAACTGGTATATGTGGTGGAAGGGAGACAACTTCACATACACTTGGAACTTATTCAAGAATGATTTCTTAAAAAGGTTTCAAGGAATCATAGAAGATGAATTCTTCTCAAAACTTACCAGATTACAACAAAGGGGAAGCGTCGAAGAATTCACACATCAATGGGAATCCCTCGCTACCAGAGTATTTGGGCTATCCGACAAACAACGGTTGGAAACCTACTTGGGAGGACTAAAACCATACATACAAAAATAGTTAAAAATGCATGACATAACGAATGTCGAGGCAGCAAGACGAAAAGCAAAAGCAGTCGAGGCCAAATTTGACAGTTTTCAATCAAATAAAGGGAAGTCATACTCACAAAGAAACATCCAGTCGACTCCAGAGGATGATACAAACAAATACATCCCTCCGCCTAGAAGGGACGATAGGAAGAGCCTCGAGAATCAACGTATGAGGGAAGGAAAATGTCGACGATGTGGAGACAAATGGAATCCTAAACATAGGTGTCGCCCCGAGGACAGCTCAAAGAAATTATATACTTGTGAAGCAGAGGAAAATAGTGAATCAGAAGAAGAAGAGCCAAAAGATGAAGAGGAGGAAACTGAAAATATGGCAGCCTGGGAACGACGAGACCCCCAAAATCTCCCTAGCAGCCATGACAGGCATTAGTCAACCACAGACTCTCAAGTTAAAAGGGCATATAAAAAATGAGAATGTTACAGTGCTAGTAGACACTGGAAGCACTCACAACTTTCTTGATATAAGAGTGGCACGAAAACTCAAGTTGTCCGTACATCCAGTTCCAGACATGAAGGTGATGGTTGCAGATGGCAAGAAGATCGAACAAGTTGGAAAGTGTTACAAGGTGAGACTTCAAATACAAGACTTCGAACTGGAATCAAAACTCTACACCTTACCGCTAGGAGGAGTAGACATCGTTTTGGGAGTCCAATGGTTACAAACATTGGGAACATATTCTACCAATCATCAAAAACATTTCATCAAGTTTAAGTGGCAAGGGAAACATTTTAAGCTATATGGTTTTCATCCACCAAACACACAGGTAGTTTCATCTCAGCATATGGAAAAACTCATTCGAAAAGGGGCATCAGCATACGTAATACAATGTCATCAACTGGAAGGAAAGGAGGAGGAACCAAATGAGTTCAAGAAGGAAATCCAAAAATTACTCCAGAAACATGAACACATATTTCAAGACTTACCCATGCAGCTACCACCAGAAAGGAGTATAGAACACATAATCGAGATTAAACCGGGGTCAAATCCTATCAAGGTTAAACCATATAGGTATCCCCACCACCACAAAATAGAAATAGAAAGGTTGGTTCAAGATTTGTTGAATTGTGGTGTCATCACCAAGAGTAGAAGCCCTTATGCAGTGCCAGTTGTACTAGTACGAAAGAAGGATGGATCATTTAGATTATGTATAGATTATAGAGGATTAAACAAAATAACAATTAAGAACAAGTTTACAATTCCCTCCATCGATGACATGCTGGATGAAATTCATGACGCAAAATATTTTTCGAAACTCGATTTAAGGTTAGGGTACTATCAAATCAGGGTCAGATTAGAGGATATCGCAAAGACTGCTTTCCAAACTCATGAAGGACATTATGAATTCAAAGTAATGCATTTTGGGTTAACTAATGCCCTTGCCACATTCCAGGCAACTATGAATGAACTATTTCAGCCATACCTAAGGAAATTTGTGTTAGTATTCTTCGATGACATCCCTATATAAAGCAAGACATGGAAAGAACATTTGACGCATCTAGAAGAGGTTCTATCTCTTTTGAAGGAAAACCAGTTCTATGCAAAAAAATCAAAATGCACATTTTGGAAGCAAGAAGTGGAGTATCTCGGTCATATAATCTCAAAGGAAGGGGTTAAGGTGGACCCAAAGAAGATCCAGGCGATGAAGGAGTGGCCCGAACCAAAGAATGTTTCAAAATTGCGAGGATTTTTGGGATTAACAGGTTACTATCGAAGGTTCATCAGGAACTATGCACATGTCACTGCCCCACTAACAAATCTCCTAAAAGGAAATTCTTTTCAATGGGATGATGAAGCAAGAAGATGCTTTGAAACGTTGAAACAAATTATGTCTTCAACTCCCGTTTTGGCAACACCTGATTTTGCAAAACCATTCGTAATCGAATGTGATGCTTCAGGGTTTGGGATAGGAGCTGTGCTAATACAAGAAGGTCATCCAATCGCTTTTGAAAGCAGGAAGTTGAACAAAAGAGAATACCTACAGTCTACATACAACAAGGAAATGCTTGCCATCATGCATGCATTAACTAAATGGCGACAATACCTTTTGGGAAGTAAATTCCTAATCCAAACAGATCATAATAGTCTACAACATTTGTTACAACAGAAGACATTAACAACCGAACAACAAAAGTGGATAGAGAAAATCTCTACCTTTGATATGGAGATCCTACATAAAAAGGGGAAGGACAATGTAGTAGCTGATGCTTTATCAAGGAAAGATGAAGAGATACAAGTCTACGCCTTATCCATGGTGATTCCAGAATTTTTGGACGAAATTCGTAAGGAATATGCCTAGAATTCATAGGTTTGCTCCATAATTAACAACATAAATCAGTATCCGAAGTTTGAATGGAAGAATGATCTCTTATGGTACAAAGGACGTATTTACTTAAGTTCCAATTCCAGTTTTAAGACCAAGGCGCTTAAAGAGTCACATGACTGCCCAGCCGCTAGTCATGTAGGAATTTTTAAAACCTACTATAATGCAAGGAAATCATTCTTTTGGAAGGGTATGTATGCCGACATTCACAAGTATGTTGCAGATTGTGACATTTGTCAGCGGAATAAAACTGAGAATATATCAAGTCCGGGGTTACTCCATCCGTTACATATTCCAAATAAAAAATGGGAGGAAATTTCAATGGATTTCATTGAAGGTCTACCCATATCAGATGGAAAAGAAAAAATACTAGTTGTGGTAGACAGGCTAACCAAATATGCACATTTTGTTGGAGTGAAGAAAACTGATTCAGCAAAAGAAACAGCCGAAGCTTTTTGTAAAAATGTCTACAAACTACATGGTTTTCCGAAGATTATAGTAAGTGATAGGGATGCCAAGTTTAAAGGGAACTTTTGGAGAGAGTTTTGCAAGCAAATTGGAACGTCTCTTAACATGAGCTCAGCTTATCATCCCCAAACAGATGGACAGACAGAAGTTGTCAATAAATGCTTAGAAACCTACCTCCGTTGTTTTGTAACTGATAAGCAAAATAAATGGTTCCAGTGACTACATCTTGCGGAATGGTGGTATAATTCTACTTATCATACATCTGGAAGAATGACACCATTTCAAGCCCTATATGGATATGAACCCCCAAAGTGGAAGGATTTCATTACCAACCAAGTAAGGGTCGCATCAGTAAATGACCATTTAGAAGAAAACCAAAAGGTTGTCCAAGTACTTAAAGAGAATTTGAATACTGCCAGGAATAGAATGAGACAAAAAGAAGATCGACACCGAACAGAACGAGAATTTGAAGTTGGAGATTGGGTATATGTAAGACTACAACCCTATAAACAATTATCACTTAAACAAGGTGGAAAAAATAAATTGGCTCCACGTTTTTATGGCCCATATCAAATCAATAAGAAGATTAGTCAGGTGGCATATGCGTTGGAATTTCCAACTACCAGAAGGCACAAACAATACTTCCCTTGTTAGATGAAGAAGGAAGAATCATATTCGAGCCAGAATCTATCATTGCTACTAGAGAGAAGAGATTACGAACACAAGTCATTAAAGAATACCTCATAAAATGGAAAAATATTCCCGAAGAAGATGCAACATGGGAATCAAAACAATTTCGAAAATTACATTCCTCATTACCATTGCTTTGAGGACAAAGCTCTTTAAAAGGGAGTGGCAATGCTATGAATATTAAATATTGTATTAAATTAATCAGTAAATTATTAATTAGTTTACCTGAAGGGACGTAACCCTTCTTAAGAAATGCTCAAACCTTATAAAAAGCGAGCTCTTGTAAAGTGTTAAGCATCTTATCAATTCAATAATATATCTTATTCAATATGGATCTCGCGTCCTAGTTTTTCTGCCGCACATGACATGGAGAATAATGTGTGCAATGCTCAGTTATCTTTAGAATTTGTCGATTTCCCAAACTTAGATGAATTGTTAGATATTTATGAGAAATTGCAAGATTTCTTGGATCAATAGTTGGATCCGATTTTGTAATCTTTGTTTTCTAGGGATCTCTATTTAGGCACTCTGTTGCAATTATTTAAGAAAGGATACCTCTCGTAGTTAGGGGTTGGTAATTTTGGAGTTGCAAATCAGCAGGAGACTGGATTGTAGATACTCTATTTAGCAGAGCCTTTTGTAATTTTTTGTACAAGACCTCTTTTAATACAGTAAAGTAATATTTTGATCTATCTCTTGTTATTCTTCAAGTTTATTTGAGAATTACTGATTGTGTAATTCAGATTGTCATCTACAGTGCATGATATCTTTTGCATATGTTTAAGTGTACGGATCTATTATATTGGTTTCCCTGTATGATTGATTTATGCTGAAAAGTGTTTTATTGAGTTTATTCAATTTAAATACTTTCTTTATCAATTTCTGCAAGTGATTCATAACACACTAATTATCGTTGATTTTTCAATTAGCAAAGTGCTTACAGATTTATCTTGAACGGGCTTAAGTACTTGGATTGTTGTCTTTTAATTTTCGTTAATGGATTGTGATTTAAGTTAATAAGTGAAACAATTAAAAGCATTTCTGTGAAAGGTTGTAATTTACTTATCCATCACACCTCAAGGTTAATCTGCAAAAGATCAAGCTTTCATTTTAGAACAGGACTGACTTAGACTAGTTCTCCTTTTCTAAAATAGGTTAGGTTAGCGTTGTTTTACTATATCCACACCTTGGTTTTCCTTGACTAGAAAAATGATCTTATAGGTCAACTCATTTACTCTTAGAGTGCCAGCGGAGGCCTAATATCCATGGGGGATCACCAATCCAAACAGGTTGGATATAGAATTGCCCTTGCGCAGGGCCCTTTGAAGCCTTTCAACTTGGGTTTTCCTCCTCTGTTAAGTCTCTTGGAACATTCCAACACCTTTCGCATCTGACCTGCGCAACTGAGGCATCAACAAGGAGTCATCTAGGTCATCAAATTCAGTTAATTGGATATCCTCCATCATTCAGGGAGCCAACTGGGGTGATTTGCATGATTAATGCACCCTACTCAGTCCAACTAGGCCTATTTCACCTAACAATAAGACAGTTGGAGTGAGAAAGGCTCCCTCCTACTCAGTTTGACCTAATTTGGGTAATTTCACCTAAAAATTAGTTAACTGAAGTCAAAAAAGAGCCCTCCCCTAATTTTGGGCAATCAATTGAGTTCTAAACTCAGTTTGACAGGTTCAGAGTCTGTTAGATTCAATTACTTGGTAGTTAAGTGGTTAACTGATATGTCGAGCGGTGTTAACTGACCAGTAACCCACTCTCATGCATTCAATTCGAATGACCTCTCTAAGATTCGAATTGTTGGGCTATTATTGCTATTGTTACACATTGGAGTTTATCTTCGGATTTAATGAACAATGCATGACTGCTGCAAACCTTTTACATCAGTGCTTTGACACACAATTTGTTGTATGCATCTCTAGTAAATGTTGTTCTTGTTTTCTAGATCTGTTGTGCTTGAATTTTAAATGGCATTAGAGCCATAGTAGGACAAGGAAACTCTTCTGCAAAGTTTTTCATATGAATATTGAGCAAGTTTTCTCAAAATTATTCCAACACTGCACTGAAAGCAGGACGTTTTCCACATAAATCCTGGATAATTTTGCATCCGATTTATCAAGCCTACTTGGTAGGCCAAGTCAGGTGTGATGCAACTTGAAAAGTGTAGGTTGTCAACCTAAAAATTGTTTGTTTTGTTTTGACTACATGTTTCTTACAACCTCCTATTGCATTCACTATAGCTAAGATGGACTCTTGTTCAAACCATATTCTTACTCTTTTCAACTATCATCAATGGAAGGATGATGTTAGTTTTTCATAATTTACTTCAATCTGATCTAGGATCTTAACTGAGAGAAAAACATGTACAGCATATCTACAACATATTAATCATGGACACAATAATGCAAGCACACAAGTGACACAGAGTTTACTTGGGGAAAACCATAAAGGTGAAAAACCCCAATAACTTCCTCAGAGATAGATAGAGCAATGATACAACCCAAGCATAAGAGATAGACATCTCCTAGTAGCAGCTTCTCCTCCTCCACAAGTGCGCCACTCTCCAAAGAGTGTGTGTGAGAATAGAATGATCAAATAGAGTGCCTCTCGCACTCTATTTATACTTGACTTGACTTGCCTAATAACCTTTACTAGGTCGGCCTTAACTTAACCACATAACATAAAGCTGAATGGGCCGACCCCCAATAGGGTGGTCTAATAACCCTTTGACCCACATGGCCGACCCCCAATAGGGTGTTCTAATAACCCTTTGACCCACATGACTTATACAGGGCCGACCCCAACAAGGTGGTCTAATAACCCATCAAGTATAAGTTACGACACTTACAATATAAATGGAAACACTTCCGTATAGAGGAATAATAACATCTCTATAGGAATACATTATACATATATGTGAAATACATTCCGAAGTTACATATACATCAACACTCCCATTTAACTAGGAAGGTGTTTCTTGACACATGTATTCTAGCACAAGTCTTCTTCTCTGGATCATCATCAACGAATCTTCTTCCTCGAATCATTGTCATCGTCACTGCTGCTGCTATCTCAATCAATCTCTGATCTACTTGTCATAGGAAGTTCTTCAAAGTTAGTCCTTTTTCATACTGGATGTAGGCCCACCACGTGCAGTTCTTCATCATCACTGGCCATACTGTGGAATCCTCAGGACTTATTATGTGAGTCAACAAAACCTCGAAAGAGAATCCGAGGACTGATTACGAGTACATAGATCAACCTATCGGATCTCCTAGGACCTTTTACATGCTATTGCACAACCTATCCATGGCCACAAAGTATCATCCTGATACTCATGATCATTGTTCACAAAGCACAACCCAGATGCACATCACACAACACTTACATCTACGCCATGGGAGAACAAATATACAACCATGCAAGAATGGCATAGCACTTATATTGCAGCCATGGGAGAACACATCTACAACCATGTTCAAATGGCCCAGCACTTATATCGCATCCATGGGAGAACACATCTACAACCATGCTCGAATGGCCCCAACACTTATATCGCAGCCATGGGAGAACACATCTACAACCATGCTCGAATGGCCCCAACACTTATATCGCAGCCATGGGAGAACACATCTACAACCATGCTCGAATGGCCCTGGAAATTACGTCACGACCATGGGAGAACACATCTGCCACCATGTCAGAAAATCCCAGCAATTACATCACAACCATGGGAGAATACATCTACAACCATGTCCAAAAATCTCATGTGCATCTGTGTCTTCGGAACTCATCACACATAATCCAACTGATTATGTAATGTATCCACCTGATACATGGCATGCATCCACCTAATGCATATCACATACATGATCCACCTGATCATACAATGTATCCACCTGATATATATCATGCATCTACCTGATGCATATCATATACATGATCCACTTGATCATACAATGTATCCACCTGATACATATCATGCATCTACCTGATGCATATCATATACATGATCCACCTGATCATACAATGTATCCACCTGATACATATCATGCATCTACCTGATGCATATCATATACATGATCCACCTGATCATACAATGTATCCACCTGATACATATCATGCATCTACCTAATCCAACTGATCATATCCAGAGCAGTAACTGGAGCATCGTCCTGATGCTCATCACACAACGCTTACATTCATAGCCATGGGAGGATCCTCCTACCACCATGCTTGGAATGGCTTCTGCAAATGTGTCCATCACTTCTTCCTTGAAGTGTCATCAATCTGAAGAACACCAATCCTCCCTCTAAAGTACTCAAACTTCACTTTGGCTAGTGGTTTCGTCAACACATCTGCAACCTGCTCATCCGTCGCAACATATAGGAGCTTCACTGCTCCTCTCTGCACCATATCCCTGATATAGTGATATTTGATCTCTATGTGCTTCGACCTGTCATGGAACACTGGGTTCTCAGACAGCTTCACACAACTCTGGTTGTCACAAAAGATACCAGTAGCATCCAACGGGAGATCAAATATCTCAGACAGTAGATTTCTTATCCATATTGCCTCACAACTAGCCGAACAAGCTGCAACATACTCTGCTTCGACTGTACTCAATGCTACGTAGGACTGCTTCCTGCTAAACCAAGAGATCACACCTGATCCCATACTGAAGCAGCACCTGGAAGTGCTCTTCCTATCTACAGCATTGCCTGCTCAATATGAATCAAAATAACCCTGCAGGTTAAACTTTTGATTCGCATCACACTTGAGCCCATAATCAACTATACCCTTCAGGTACCTCAGAATATGCTTTACAACAACCAAGTGAACACCTCTAGGATCTGTCAGTAACTGGCTCAATGTGTTCACCGCAAAGCAGAAATCTGGTCTCGTGTTCGTCAGGTACATCAAGGACCCAATCATCTGATGATACATAGTGACATCAACCGTATCATATGAAGCATCACACAGAAGTTTCAGGTTCAATGCCATAGGTGTGGCCATGGCCTTGCAGTCCATCATCCCGAACCTCTTCAGGATCTCCATTGCATACTTCCCTTGTCCAAGGAAGATAACATCTGTACTCTGCCACACCTCCAAGCCTAGAAAATAGCGCATCATCCCCAAGTCCTTCATCTCGAACTCGGCAACAAGCTTCCATTGCGTGAAGACAATCAATCTATCCTCACCTGTAACAAACAGGTTATCCGCATACAAAAGTAGTATCACTGGATTGCCTTCTTCAACCTTGTAGTAAAGGTTGGAATCCGCTTTACTCTTGGTAAAGCCCAAACTGGATAGAAAGTTGTCTATCCTACCATACCAAGTTCTGCACATATATGCCTTCCCATCATGTGTCTCAAAACCAAGTGGCTGCTCAACATACACTTCCTTTTTGACTACACCATTCAAGAAGGCTATTTTGACATCCATCTGGTGTATCTTCCATTTCATCACTACAGCCAGAGCAAGTACTGTTCCGATGGAATTGTATCTGGCTACAAGAGAAAAATTCTCTTCATAGTCCATCCCTCTTTCTGGGAGAAGCCAAGAGCTACAAACCTCGATTTGTATTTCTCCATGCTACCATCTGCAGCATGCTTGATCTTATAGATCCACTTGGAAGTCACAGAAGACTTCCCTTCTGGTCTTGGGACTGCATCCCAAACATCATTCTTCATGATCGACGGATCATGGCATTCTTCCATTACTTCATCCCAAATCCTGGGAACTTCAATATCTTCAATAGATATCTTTGTTGCTGGAACAAATATTGTAGTCCTTCTTTTGTAGGTGATGGTTTACGATCTTTCCTACAAAACAAGTTAAATTGAATGATTAGAAACATCTCATAGTTTTCAGAACAAGTTCTTACTCATAAAGAAATATGTCATACAATCATGCAATTAATTTATCCAATGCTTCAATACAACATTTATCCATATCCCGTGACTTTCTAGATGCCTTCCAATCTCTACCAGAACATTGTTAAGAGTGTGCACAACTCCCAACATGTCAGCAAAGAGGTTTCATTCTAGATAAGTAGCAATGGAATGTTGTACAGTGCCATAGGCCACTTACCCATTATATGCATATTAGTAGTATGTTGTTCATTAATGCAATTATTCTAATATGCCAAAACACACGGCCTAATTCTAGGAACATCAGTATATACATCATTGAACAATATTATTTAAACAATCAAATATGCAAGAAATGATAATTCAAATACTTATCTTTGTATGGTTTTTGGGTGGACTCCCTTTGAATCTTTGCAACCTTTCTGCAATTACATTCTGATGTGGATTGTGAGAAGTGGTCGACTCCCTCTGAATATCTGCATCCTTGCAGAAACTACTGGAGTGTGCTCCCTCTTGATCTTTGCTTCCTGGATTACCTGTCCTTGAACTTATATCCATCCTCGATCACTATGCATGCTTACAAGTATCATTATTGTGATATCCTCTAGATCTCATACATAATCATACATTTATTACTATATTCTCAATACTATCAAAACACAATAATCTTAAGCATGTATAGTCATGATCATTTGAAACATAAATAATAAGCATTAGTATTCAAGGACTCTTATGGTTAGTCATATCATAAATTAAAGTAAGAAACATAATATGCCTAAACCCGTGATTACTCAAACCTATACTTTCATGACTCTTCTAGTTAGTCATATCATCAATTAAGGTAAGAAACATAATATGCATACACCCACGATTATTCAAACCTATGAATAATCATTATCAATCATGCCATGTATACTTATATAAGAGATCCTATCACAAGGTAGGATTCTAACTTGATATAGGAAAAACATACCTGGATTAGTATGTTAGCTCGATATGTCTAACATACCCACATGATGTCTTCAAGTGTTCTCTTCAATGACTTGTGCTAGTAACCTGCATATCTCGTAAGTTAACCATTATACAACCAAGTTATACATACCTCGTAAATAGATCTTCTATGTGATCCACGACAATGGATGAATATTTGTCTTCATGTCACCATGATCATATGTTCTTGAACTAGAACATGATTTGTCTTTCTTGGTGTACCTTTAATGTTAGCGGACAACATAAACCTCATACAACACCATAATGCATTAGTACAATCATAAGTGTCAACACCCTAATCAATGAATATCTTCTATCATGCATTCATAATTTTATTAAGGTGATACGACAAGTCTAAATTTAATCAAGATTGTACTAACCGTAATAATAAGAAGACAAATATACCATAAACTTAATCATGAACAAATATCGAAACATACCTGGATAAGTCATACTTGTCGAGATTGCTTGTAATCTTCTTATGTAAGGCCTTAGCCTCATCTACCTCTTAAACAAGAACTTCTTCACTTATGCAGGTGACCAATCCATTCTCTTCTAGGATTAACCCAATCCACTTGATTTGCAGGAACTGGATCTGGAGCTGGATTAGGGTTTGTCAGGGAAACCCTAAAAATTCAAAATTTGAATTTCAAACTTCTCAAAGGATAGAAAGATGCGCCTTGATGAGCTGATCAACCTGGTATTCTCAGAATTTGAAAACTGCAAAGTTTGACCCCTCAAATTTGCCTTTGAAACTTCTGGATTCACTGGACATGACCCCGAACTAGGGTTTGATAAAGACCACCCTTCTTCCCAATCAAAAGGTTCGATCCAAAGCTCTAAGCTTTTATTTTTTTGAGGAGCTTCCAGCCGTGGTCACAAATTTCAAAAATTCCCATTTTTGCAGAAGCCCTAATTTTCCACTTTTCTGATCAAAGTCCCGAACTAGGGTCTGATCAAGCCCAACCTTCTGCCCAAACAAAAATTCTGATCTTGGTCTCTAAATTTCTATTTTGATGAGTGGCATTCAGCCGTGGTCTTTGATTACAAAATTCCATCTTTCTCCGAAACCCTAAATTCCTGAAGCCATGAATGAAGGTGCTAAAAAATAATTATGTTTTGACAGAAATATGTACCTGATTGATTCTAGTGTAACTCAAACCTTTCCGATCCACATGGTCTGAAACTTATACCTATGGTATCCCGACCTGTCATATTTCCAACCCCATAGGTATGACCTTAATTGGATTCTCTGAGAGAGAGTTATGCCAAGTGTCACAACGTGACCTATTTATGGGATAAAACAGGAGAGCGAACTTGGACGGTGTGCCACATGTCACTGGTTCAGTTTCGGCCTCTGAAAACGTTACCTGAGAAAGTACATTTCATGCACTACCTTGCACATTTTATGAATTTTCATTTGGAGCTTCCTATCCCAAGTTATGACCTTTTGTCCCAGGTCACCTGTTTATGACTCAGATCTGGAAGAGGTAGAAACCCTAGATTGTACAGATCATAAAACACAAAGTACAACGAATTAGAAGTTTTCCTTTGTACACAAGGTACATGGCAATCTGATCTTTGACTTGTAGACGTTTCAGATCTGAAAACGTCTCCAAAATGGATTTATAGCGAAAGTTCTACGATGACTAGTTTTTCCTATATCAATCCCAAGCATCCAAAGTGCAACAAGTGTCATACATGCCATACCATGCCTTCTTTCAGGCTAGCTTTGATACCATGTTAGTTTTTCAGAATTTACTTCAATCTTATCTAGGATCTTAACTGAGAGAACAACATGTATAGCATATCTACAGCATATTAATCATGGACACAATAATGCAAGCACACAAGAGACACAGAGTTTACTTGGGGAAAACCATAAAGGTGAAAAACCCCAATAACTTCCTCAGAGATAGATAGAGCAATGATACAACCCAATCATAAGAGATAGACATCTCCTAGTAGCAGCTTCTCCTCCTCCATAATTGCGCCACTCTCTAAAGAGTGTGTGTGAGAATAGAATGATCAAATAGAGTGCCTCCCACACTCTATTTATACTTGACTTGACTTGCCTAATAACCTTTACTAGGCCAGCCTTAACTTAACCACATAACATAAAGCTGACTGGGCTGACCCCCAATAGGGTGGCCTAATAAACCTTTGACCCACATGGTCGACCCTCAATAGGGTGGTCTAATAACCCTTTGACCCACATGACTTATATAGGGCCGACCCCAACAAGGTGGTCTAATAACCCATCAAGTATAAGTTACGACACTTACAATATAAATGGAAACACTTCCGTATAGAGGAATAATAACATCTCTATAGGAATACAATATACATATATGTGAAATACATTCTGAAGTTACATATACATCAACAGATGATATAGAGATAGTATTGTACTCTAAGGGACTCTACAAAGTTACTATGGGCACAAAACCAAAGCCTAATGCATCAATAGATAAGTCCAAGTTTCTGAATAAGCTTGATGAAGCTTATGGTTTCTTATGTCTCAATATTTCGAAAGATCTTATTTTCCATCTCAGATGATTGAAGATTCCAAAAGAAGCATGGGAAAAACTTGCCTCACTTTTCGGCAAGCAGGATGAAATGAGGGCTTATCAGTTAGAGAATGAATTGATTTCCCTCAATCCTGGAAATTTTGAGACCATTAATGAGGTTTTCACCAAGTTCAAGCATTTGGTGCTTTAGTTGAAGCAATGTGGTGAACAAAATAAGGATGATCAGTTGATCCTTTCAAAACTAGGAGCATATTATTCAGTGTTTGTCTCTACCTTTCATTCAGGAAAACTCACCATTCTGAATTGGAATATGACATCCTTGACTGCATTCATTGAGTCCTTAACAAAATAGCATGACAAGCTTGTTCAGATGGGGTCCATGAGATCCTCCAAGGATCAAGCCCTATTTGCTGGAGGACCCAAGGCTATGAATACTAAAGTAAAGAAAAAGATAAAATAGAAGACCAAGTTTGATCATCCTAAGCAGAAGGAGAAGACTAGGCAGTCATATGATCCCTTAGGCTCAAGAAAAGACAAGCGAAAGGGCAAGTAGAAGACAAAGCAATCTTACTGTGGTAGGGGATTTCATCCTGAAAGCTCATGCATGAAGAATAATATTGATCAGATGGCCCTTCTCTTGGAGAACAACAATACCACTTTTCTAGATGGCGCAAAGAAGAAGGGAAATGGAGACCAGAATGATCATCCAGAAAGAGGTCATGCACTCATGGAAAGTGTTTCGAATTTACAAGCTATTATCATAGATTCAGGAGCTTCGAATCACATGGTTGCAAGCAAAGATTCTTTCTCATCATTGGACTCCGACAACTGCATCTCCATCCATATGGGAGATGATTCACAAATTTAATCGAAAGGAAAAGGTACAATTCATTTAGAACGTGGCAGTTTTCAAAATGTTCTCTATGTTCCTTCTCTAGCTTCGAACCTGCTTTCTATGTATCAAATGACACATACTAGTTTGCCAAAGAAGGTTGTATTCAGCCCTAATGATGTTGAAATTTCTGAGATTAGAACTGGAAAACTCATTGCAACAAGAAAGGGAAATCATGCTACAAAAATATATGAGTTTTCCCACTTTCTGTCGTATTCAAAGCCAAGTTCCCTTCTGAATCATGGAAATGAGGTTATCCATCTATGGCATGAGATTTTTGGACACCTTAATTACAAGCATTTGCAGATGATACAAAATAATTCCATGGTTGAAGGCCTTCTGAACATCAAATCCTCAAAAGGGATATGCAAAGGTTGCATCATTGGAAATCATCCTGAGCACAAGTTCGATCGAGGAAAAGCTAGCAAGGATTCTTGTATTTCAGGCCTGATTCACAGTGATATCAGTGGTCCATTACCCAATACCTCCATGAATGGCTCAAGGTATGTTCTCACATTAACTGATGACTTTTCCAGGTTCACATGGGTCTACTTGATCAAGAACAAATTGGAAGTGTTTTGTTGGTAGGCGGTTAGGATGGGCCATTATTGCGGAACCATGAGTGTTGCGATACTGTGAAAGACGGAAAGCCAAGTGCAAATGACATTACTTTTTGTATTTTTGGGTCAATTGTACCGTGGTATGTGGGTTTTTGGGTCATTTTGGAACATGTTAGTTGCTAAAAGTGTCGGTTAGGAAGTTGTTAGTAAGTGGACAACCAATGTAAAGGCAGAAGCCTATAAAGAGTCATAGATTTGTAAGGGTTGAATCATCTTGGAGGTATGCGTCTTTGAGTGTGTATCTGAGATCAAGAGATATCGACGAGATCTGTATTTTGTGGAGATATTGTATCTGGGTTTTGCATAGTTAATATAATATGACAGAGTTGTTTTGCACAATCCCTATGTTTCTTTTGATTGTCGCTGGTAATATCCTAAGTATTTTGACTCAAATATGTGCTTACATCATCAACAGATCATCAATTTCATTCAATTGAGCCTCCTCCTTCATTTGGGGAGTCATTTGGGTCATCAAATTCAGTTAATTGGGACTCCTCCATCATTCAGGGAGCCAACTAGGGTGATTTGCATGATTAATTCACCCTACTCAGTCAAGTTGGGCATGTTTCACCTAACAATAAGACAATTGGAGTCAGAAAGGCGCCCTCCTACTCAGTTTGACCTAATTTGGGTAATTTCACCTAAAAACTAGTTAACTGAACTCAGAAAAGCACCCTCCCCTAATTTTGGGCAATCAATTGAGTTCTAGACTCAGTTTGACTCAATTTGACGGTTCCAGAGTCTGTTAGATTCAATTACTTGGCAGTTAAGTGGTTAACTGATGTGTCAAGCGGTGTTAACTGACCAGTAACCCACTCTCATGCATTCAATTTGAAAGACCTCTCTAAGATTCGAATTGTTGGGCTATTATTACTATTGTTACACATTGTAGTTTATCTTCGGATTTAATGAACAATGCATGACTGTTGCAAACCTTTTACATCAGTGCTTTGACACACAATTTGTTGTATGAATATCTAGTAACTGTTGTTCTTGTTTTCTAGATCTGTTGTGCTTGAATTTTAAATGGCATCGGAGCCATGGCAGGACAAGGAAACTCTTCTACAGAGTTTTTCATATGAATATTGAGCAAGTTTTCTCAAAATTATTCCAACACTGCACCGGAAGCAGGACGTTTTCCACATAAATCCTAGATAATTGTGCATCCGGTTTATCAAGCTTGCTTGGTAGGCCAAGTCAGGTGTGATGCAACTTGAAAAGTGCAGGTTGTCAACCTAAAAATTGTTTGTTTTGTTTTGACTATGGTTTTTTTTTCAACTATCATTAGTGGAAGGATGATATAGAGATAGTATTGTACTCCAAGGGACTCTACAAAGTTACTATGGGCACAAAACCAGAGCCTAATGGATCAATAGATAAGTCCAAGTTTCTGAATAAGCTAGATGAAGCTTATAGTTTCTTATGTCTCAATATTTCGAAGATCTTATTTTCCATCTCAGTTAATTTTAGACTCCAAAAGAAGCATGGGAAAAACTTGCCTCACTTTTCGGCAAGCAGGATGAAATGAGGTCTTATCAGTTAGAGAATGAATTGATTTCCCTCATTCCTAGAAATTTTGAGACCATTAATGAGGTTTTCACCAAGTTCAAGCATTTGGTGCTTTAGTTGAAGCAATGTGGTGAACAAAAGAAGGATGATCAGTTGATCCTTTCAATACTAGGAGCATATTATTCAGTGTTTGTATCTACCTTTAATTTAGGAAAACTCGCCATTCCAAATTGGAATATGCCATCCTTGACGGCATTCATTGAGTCCTTAACAAAATAGCATGACAAGCTTGTTCAGATGGGGTCCATGAGATCCTCTAAGGATCAAGCCCTGTTGGCTGGAGGACCCAAGGCTATGAATGCTAAGGTAAAGAAAAAGAAAAAAGAGAAGACCAAGTTTGATCATCCTAAGTAGAAGGAGAAGACTAGGCAGTCATATGATCCCTCAGGCTCAAGAAAAGACAAGCGAGAGGGAAAGTAGAAGACAAAGCGTTCTTACTGTGGTAGGGGATTTCATCCTGAAAGCTCATGCATGAAGAATAATATTGATCAGATGGCCCTTCTCTTGGAGAAGAACAATATCACTCTTCTAGATGGCGCAAGGAAGAAGGAAAATGAAGACCGGAATGATCATCCAGAAAGAGGTCATGCACTCATGGAAAGTGTTTCGAATTCACAAGCTCTTATCATAGATTCGGGAGCTTCGAATCACATGGTTGCAAGCAAAGATTCTTTCTCATCATTGGAATCCGACAACTGCATCTCCATCCATATGGGAGATGATTCATAAATTTAATCTAAAGGAAAAGGTACAATTCATTTAGAACGTGGCAGTTTTCAAAATGTTCTCTATGTTCCTTCTCTAGCTTCGAACCTACTTTCTATGTATCAAATGACACATACTAGTTTTCCAAAGAAGGTTGTATTTAGCCCTAATGATGTTGAAATTTCTGAGGTTAGCACTAGAAAACTCATTGCAACAAGAAAGGAAAATCATGCTCCAAAAACATATGAGTTTTCCCACTTTCTGTCGTATTCAAAGCCAAGTTCCCTTCTGAATCATGGAAATTTGAGGTTATCCGTCTATGGCATGAGAGTTTTGGACACCTTAATTACAAGTGTTTGCAGATGATACAAAATAATTCCATGGTTGAAGTCCTTCCGAACATCAAATCCTCAAAAGGGATATGCAAAGGTTGCATCATTGGCAAGCATCCTGAGCACAAGTTCGATCGAGGCAATGCTAGCAAGGATTCTTGTATTTTGGGGCTGATTCACAATGATATCAGTGGTCCATTACCAACTACCTCCATGAATGGATCAAGGTATGTTCTCACATTAACTGATGACTTTTCCAGGTTCACATGGGTCTACTTTATCAAGAACAAATCGAAAGTGTTTTGTTGGCAGGTGGTAAGGATGGGCCATTATCGCGGCACCGCGAGTGCTGCAATACCGCGAAAGATGGAAAGCCGAGTGAAAATGAAATTACTTTTTGTATTTTGGGGTCAATTGTATCGCGGTATGTGGTTTTTTGGGTCATTTTGGACCATGTCAGTTAGTTTTGGGTCATTTGCTAAAAGTGTCGGTTAGGAAGTTGTTAGTAAGTGGAAAAGCAATGCAAAGGCGGAAGCCTATAAAGACTCATAGATTTGTAAGGGTTGAATCATCTTGGAGGTATGCGTCTTTGAGTGTGTATCTGAGATCAAGAGATATCGACAAGATCTGTATTTTACGGAGATATTGTATCTGGGTTTTGCAGAGTTAATATAATATGACATAGTTGTTTTGCGCAATCCCTGTGTTTCTTCTGACCGTCACTGGTAATGCACGTTGCGATATGAATTTATGAATGATGTAATGTTTCCTTGCTGCAATAACTGCTTTACTATTATATTGATGCGATGATGAATGATTTTGTTGAATGATGCTATGAATATAAATAATATCTGTATCAAATGCATAGATATATTTATGAGATGTTGCAACAAGTTAGGTAATTAAGCCGCAATATCCTCCTTCATTGGGTGGAAACATGGTTCCGTCAAATCTCCCTTGAACATCTCGGGTGAGACCTCATCTGCTCTATAGGTGTTGCTAGACGGGGTAAAACCTGTCTGGGCTGGTGCTCAGGGAGATCGCGGTGGGTTGGTGTCAACAGCGTTGGGAACCCCTGTCGATTGGGTTTGAGTCAACAAATGGTTCCATTGCCAAGACCGTGTGTGAAGTAACTGGATGATATGTGGCATCTGACGCAACCGGAAATCCAGAGCTCGTTCAACTAGAATTTGCTGAAGAATAAAGTCGGAACACTTGGTTGACAGTAGACCAGTGGGTAGAAAGGTACATTCACGATGGTCCGCATGAATGGTTCTTCTGCGAATTTCTAGTCATCTTGTTTGAGTGGTTGGCAAAATTTATTTTTTAGAAGAGGAACTTCCAAGGTGGTGAACAGAAGACCTGGACCCCGGAGCTGATCCAGGAGCTGCAAAAAGTTGACAATAAGGAGTCGCGAGCCGTTGAAGTGTGGCTCGATATCATATTGGAAGGCTACATCACTAAATTTGCGGTCGATACAAACAAATCCTATAGTGAAGCTGAAAGATATTTCTTTCGGGGACCGCAGGGAAGGTTTCTGTTGTCACTACAACTGTCGATTAAGATGCTCATTTGTGAGAAGGGCATATTGAAGATGCATCTTGGTCAGTAAAAGCCCTGGTGGGAAGAGGCCGTGAGTATCACGACGACAGGGGGCGGTACATGGAATGATAAGGGGTAGATGGGTATAAGTCATGATGAGACTATGAGTGAAGCCGAGGAAGAGAGTGGTCTTACAAGAGGAAGAGCAAGGTTTTGACAGGAAAAGAGGCAGAGGACAGGAGAAGGTCCTGCCATGATCAGAACGCAAGACTGCGAAGGAAGACCACATGGGATGAAGCGAACCCACAACCCGGACAAGGATGACTAGGATACACCCAGAATAGAGGCAGTACCAAACCCCAGTAGCCACGTGCCCACACCTCCACTCACTATCTTCCAGCTAGTAAGAAACACAACTTCGACACCGTCATGTCAACCAAATTCAATTGCTAATAGCTCAACGATTGGATGAAGGAATCCCATGATGGAGAGAGAGGATACAAAGCTACCGTTGTTCCACAAGAATGGAACAGATAACCCTGAGCAGTATTGGTTCCTCTATGAAGCAATCTAGACCGTAAAAAAGTTTACTGATAATGATGCCAAGAAAGGGCTGTTAAATTTTGAGCATTAATTCAAGATACTCTAGGATGTTTACTGAGAGAATAACATGTACATTCTATCAATGCATATCAATCATAGAAATCATGTCAATCATCACAAGAAACAAAATCATGAGAGACAATAGACACACAGAGTTTCCGTGGGGAAAAACCTAAGGTGAAAAACCCCACAACTTCCTCAGAGATAGATAGTGCAATAACACAACCAAAGTACACAGAGATAGACTCCTCTTAGTAGCTGATCCTCCTCCTCACATGTGCACCACTTTCCGAGTGATGGAAGTGTCAGTTCTGAAGTGATACAAATAGAGATCGGGAGATCTCTATTTATACTTGTCCTGACTCTCCAATAATATTATGGGGCCGACTTGTCTACCTTAGCACAATAACCTCTTATTACATTAATCCAGGCCGACCCCTTACAAGGTGATCTAATAACCCATCGGCAAGTTAACACACTTGCGACACTTGTCAATACAAATGACGACACTTCCCTATAGAGGAATAATACATCTCTATAGGAGTACAATAAATATATAAGTGAAATACATTCCAAAGTTACATATACATCAACACTCCCTCTTAACTAGGAAGGTATTTCTCGACACATATCTTCTAGCACAAGTCTTCTTCTCTGGATAATCGTCATCGATGCAACATCCTTGAATCATCATCATCATCAGTGCTGCTTCTATCTCAACCAATCTCTAAATATACTCGTCATAGGAAGTTCTATAGAGCTAGTCCTTTTTCATACTGGATGTAGGCCCACCACCTGTAGGTCTTCATCATCACTGGCCATACTATGGAATACTCAGGACTTATTACGTGCGTCACAAAACCTTAAAAGAGTCTCTTAACTAGCAAGAACCCTAAAGAGCATCTGAGGCCTTTTTCATCCTGTCCAGATCTCCAGGACGTATTACATGTGACTATCACAAAACCTTAAAAGAGTGTCCCAGGAACGTTTATGTGCATAGCGCGACCGACAATAAATCTAAAGAGCATCCTAGGAACATTTATGTGCCTAAGCATGACCGACAAGATCTCCAGGACTGATTACATTTGACCTCTGCTACAAACCCTCGAAAGAGCATCCCAGGACTTATTACGGGCACACAGCCCAACCTATTAGATCTCCCAGGTCTTACATGTAGCATCCCACCACAAACCCTTGAAAGATAATCCCAGGACTTATTACAGGCACACATCCCAACCTATCGGATCTCCCAGGTCTTACATTTGGTCCATTATCACAAACCCTCGAAAGAGCATCCCAAGACTTATTACGAGCACACAGCCCAACCTATCGGATCTCCTAGGTCTTACATGTGATACACAGTGCCAGTCCTTTTTCATACTGGATGTGACCTAGAACAAATATAGGATTTCCTTTGCACAACCTGTCCACGGCCATAAAGTACCAACCTGATACTCACCATACATCATCCTAATGTACACATGATCATCCTGATCATCATCATTGCATCGTCCTGATGCAAGTCATCTGGAGCAACATCTTGAAGCTCGTCATCCATGATCATCCTGATCATACAATGCATCTACCTGATGCATACCAAGTATCTACCTGATACATATCACCATACATGATCCACCTAATCATACAATGTATCCACCTAATACATACATAGATACATAATCCACACAATGAATCCACCTGATATATATCAACATACATGATCTACCTGATCATACACAGTATCCACCTGATACATATACATATACATGGTCCAAGCATCCAACATGATGCAAATACATATAAATGATCCAACTGATCATATCCAGCTTCCAACATGATGCATACATATAAATACATATAAATGATCCAACTGATCATATCCAACATCCAACATGATGCATACATACATATACATATAAATGATCCAACTGATCATATCCAACATCCAACATGATGAATATACATATAAGTGATCCAACTGATCATATCCAGCATCATCTTGATGCATATATAGAGCAGTAACTAGAGCATCGTCCTGATGATCATCATCCAACACTTACATCCAAAGCCATGTGAAGGATCCTCCTTCCAACATGCTTGGAATGGCTTCAGCAAATGTGTCCATCACTTCTTCCTCGAAGTGTTGTCAATATGAAGAACTCCAAGCCTCTCTCTGAAGTACTCAAACTTCACTCTAGCTAGTGGCTTCGTCAGTACATCTGCAATCTGCTCATTTGTCGCAACATACAGGAGCTTCACTGCTCCTCTCTGTACCATATCCCTGATATAGTGGTATTTGATCTCTATGTGTTTCGACCTATCATGGAACACACGGTTCTCAGACAGCTTCACACAACTCTGGTTGTCACAAAAGATACTAGTAGTCTCCAGTGGGAGATAAAATAACTCTGACAGTAGCTTCTGCAACCATACTTCCTCACAACTAGCTGCACAGGCCGCAACATACTCTGCCTCGGCTGTACTCAGTACTACGCAGGACTGCTTCCTACTAAACCAAGAGATAACACCTGATCCCATACTGAAGCAGCACCCAGAAGTGCTCTTCCTATCTGCAGCACTACCTGCCCAATCTAAATCAACATAACCCTGTAGGTTAAACTTTTGATTCGCATCATACTTGAGCCCATAATCAATTGCACCCTTCAGGTGCCTCAGAATATGCTTTACAGCAATCAGGTGAACACTCCTCAGATCCATCAGGAACTGGCTCAATGTGTTCACCGTAAAGAAAATATATGGCCTTGTGTTCGTCCGGTACATCAAGGACCCAATCATCTGAAGATACATAGAGACATCAACCGGCTCAGATGAAGCATCACACAGAAGCTTCAGGTTCGATGCCATAGGTGTGGCCATGTCCTTATAGTCCATCATCCCGAACCTCTTCAGGATATCTACTGCATACTTCCCTTGTCCAAGGAAGATCTCGTCTGCACTCTGCCACACCTCCATACCTAGAAAATAGTGCATCATCCCCAAGTCCTTCATATCGAACTCGGCAGCAAGCTTCCTCTTTGTATCGCTATCATCTCCTGTTAAAAATAGGTCATCCACATATAGGAGTAGTATCACAGGATTTCCTTCCTCAACCTTGTAGTAAAGGTTGGAATCCGCTTTACTCTTGGTAAAGCCCAAACTAGATAGGAAACTGTCCATCCTACCATACCAAGTTCTGGGAGCTTGCTTCAAGCCATAGAAGGCTTTCTTCAATCTGCACACATATGACTCCTTTTCATGTGTTTCAAAACTGAGTGGCTACTCCACATACACTTCCTCTTCAACTACACCATTCAAGAAAGGAGTCTTGACATCCATCTGGTGTATCTTCCATTTCATCACTACAGCCAGGGCAAGTATTGATCTGATGGAAGTGTACCTAGCTATAGGAGCAAAAGTTTCTTCATAATCTATTCCCTCTTTCTGAGAGAAGCCATGAGCTACGAATCTTGCCTTGTATTTCTCTATGCTGCCATCTGCAGCATGCTTGATCTTGTAGATCCACTTGGAAGTCACAACAGACTTCCCTTCACGTCTTGGGACAACATCCCAAACATCATTCTTCATTATTTATTGGTATTCTTCAACCATGGCATCCTTCCATTCTTTCTTTTCCACTGCTTCTTCATAACTAGAAGGTTCTTTGTTCATGATATCACAGATTAAAGAAACATAGTTGGTATGTGATCTAGTTCTCTTCTTTTCTCTATGTTCTTCTTCTGGAATGCCATATCTTTCTGCATCTTGAATGAGATCTCTAGCCCATGCAGGTTTTCTCTTGTGAGAGTTATTCTCACGCGGTGGATCTACAGGTTGTTTTATGCGGATCTTCAATTTCACGATCAACATCTGGAATTGCTTTAGTCATGGTAGTGTCTTGAAATCTAGTTTCCTTAGGTTCTTCATAAAATTCAATAGGTGTCTTCCTTGATTTGATGAATGGTGAATTTTCATCAAATGTTACATCCCTGTTGACATCAATTTTCTTGAACCTTGGAAAGTATATTCTGTAAGCCTTCGAGCTTTCACTGTAACCCACAAAGATACCCTTCTTTCCTGAAGGATCTAGCTTAGTCCTCTTTTCCTTTGGAACATGAGTATATACTGGACAACCAAATATTTTGAGATGGCTGACTTCAGGTTTCTTACCAAAGAAGACCTCTTTTGGTGTCTTGTTGTCCAATATATTGTGGGGTGTTCTGTTCTACACATATACAGTTGTCCTGGCTGCTTTTGCCCATAGATGCATAGGTAGATCCTGGTCATGCAGCATTGCCCTTGCTGCTTCCATGATTGTTCTGTTCTTTCTTTCTGCAACTCCATTCTGTTGTGGATTGTAAGGAGCAGTCAACTCCCTCTTAATCCCTGAATCACTGCATAGCCTTTTGAAGTCACCTGAGGTGAATTCTCCACCATTGTCGAATCTGAATGTTTTGATCTTCTTATCAGTTTGGTTCTCCATCAAGGTTTTGAATTCCTTGAACTTATCAAATACTTCATCTTTGTTCTTCAAGAAGTAAACCCCAAGTCTTCCTAGAGAAGTCACCAATGAAAGAGACATAGTAAATATACCCACTCAGAGAACTGGATGACATCAGACCGCATACATCAGAGTGGATGATTTCCAAGATTCCTTTAGCCTTGCTTTCATTGCTTGGAAATGCTTTCTTTATGTTCTTTCCTTTTGCACATCCTTTGCAAACACCTTCATGCTTGGTCTTGATTTCAGGAAGACCTTCTACAGCTTTACTTACAATTGGTACTGCTCTATAGTGCATATGTGCAAGTCTTCTATGCCAAAGTTCACTTGGATCCATGGAATCATGCACCATGGCATGTTCATGTTGTCCTTTCAATTTATACAAACCTCCCTCTTGCTCTCCAATCACTACTGCATCATCAATAGTTTTACCTTTTGGCCACATTAGAACTTGGCCATCTACAAATGCAATCCTTGTACCTTTTGCATCCAATGCAGATATGGAGAGTAGGTTCTTCTTGAGCCCAGGTACATAGAGAACTTCTTTCATCTTCAAGGACTTTCTAGAATCTAGGTTGTAGGAGGCTTCACCACTTCCTTTGATGGGGTATTGATAGTCATCCCCAAGTTTCACTTTATGGGGTGATTCATGTTCAGATAGATTTACAAAAGATTCTTTAAACCCAGTCATGTGTTTGGAAGCACCACTGTCAATAAGCCAATCATTAAAACCATGAGAAATAGTACCTGTGAGAGTAGAGATTAGAACATACTCTTCTTCGCTTGGTGAATCATCATCATCAGTTTCTGTTCTAGCCTTCTTCTTTGGAGGTTCATCATCTTCAGCAGCATGAGCATGATACCTTCTTTTGCTGCCCTTCTTCTTCTTGTTGAAGTTGTTGTTTTTGTTGTTGTCCCTTTTGTTCTTGGGACATTCTGAAGCAATGTGTCCCTTCTCATTGCATGTGAAGCATCTAATATTTTTCTTATCCTTATGATAATGGTGATGTGAAGATCCCCTGGAGTGGGATGGCTCTCTTTTAGATTTTCCTTTCTTGGTGAGTGCTGTGAGAGCTTGATCTTTATTCCCCATCTTTTCTTCTCGGGCCACAATTCTTGCTTCTTCTTGTGAACATTCCTCTCATAGTCTGCTAAAGGAGATCAATTTCTTTCTTGCACAAATCCCTTGAATAAAGGAATCCCATGACCTAGGTAGGCCATTTAGAGTGGTCATCACAATTTCTCCATTCTCTACCATTTCATCTACAGCTTCAAGTTGTTCATTGATTTGAGAGACTTTGGAGAAATAAGATTGAATGGTATTTCCATTCGACATCTTGACCCCTTTCAATTGATTCCGCAGAGTCATCTTCCGATTTATGTTCTTCCTTTCAAATAGCTTGTTCAAGGAGTCAAACATAGCCTTGGGTGTCTTTAGGGATGACACATGTGGAATAAGATGGTACTTAATAGAATCAGCAATGATTCTCTTTGCCTTGACCAAGTTCTTCTTATGCAATATCTTAGCCTCTTCATCCTTTGGGGTAGGGACCTCTTCTTTTATGTATGAGTCCAACTCATTCTCTTCTAGGATTTACCCAATCCTATACTTCTAGGCTCGGAAGTTATTAGCCCCTTCAAGCTTGTCTTCAAGCTTAGTGTGGTGAGACATCTTTAAAAAGTACTTCAAATGGAAATAGAAAATATTTAGGTCTTACCACTTGATTTGCTGAAAACTACATCTCGTCCCGGATTAGGGTTTGTCAAAGAAACCCCAAAAATTCAAAATGTGAATTTAAACTTTCTGAAAGGATAGAAAGATGCGCCTTGATGCGCTGATCAGCCTGGTATACTCAGAATTTGAGTTCTGCAAAGTTTCACCCTTCAGAAATGCCTTTGAATCTTTTCGGATTCACTAAGGAGGACCCTGAATTAGGGTTTGAGTTTCCCGGAGATTTATCCAGCCAAAAATCTCGATCCAAAGCTCTCTACTTCGATTTTATGAAGGAGCTTCCAGCCATGTCCTCAAATTTCAGAAATTCCTATTTTTGTGGAAACCCTAAGTTTTAGGGCCAAAACTGAAAGTGCTCAGAACTGAATTATGATTGGACAGATATATTCTCCTTGATGAGTAGAGTCAATCTACTATACTGCTTTTCCAAAATCAGTGGAGAGAAACCCAATAAATAAGAAACCCTGGTTTCCGTCACTGCACAATGTCTTCTTCTCAGGTTAGCTCTGATACCATGTTAAATTTTGAGCATTAATTCAAGATATTCCAGGATGTTTACTGAGAGAGTAACATGTATAGTATATCAATGCATATCAATCATACCAAGCATGTTAATCATCACAAGAAACAAAAGCATGAGAGACAATAGACACACATAGTTTCCATGGGGAAACCCCTAAGGTGAAAAACCCCACAACTTGCTCAGAGATAGATAGTGCAATAGCACAACCAAAGTACACAGAGATAGACTCCTCTTAGTAGCTGATCCTCCTCCTCACATGTGCGCCACTTTCCGAGTGATGAAAGTGTCAGTTCTGAAGTGATCCAAATAGAGATCGGCAGATCTCTATTTATACTTGTCCTGACTACCCAATAATCTTATGGGGCCGACTTGTCTAGTTTAGCACAATAACCTCTTATTACATTAATCCGGGCCGACCCCTTACAAGGTGATCTAATAACCCATCGGCAAGTTAACACACTTGCAACACTTGTCAATACAAATGACGACACTTCTGTATAGAGGAATAATACATCTCTATAGGAGTACAATAAATATATAAGTGAAATACATTCCGAAGTTACATATACATCAACAAGGGAAACTCGTGACAACTCTTTGGGGTCGTGCATTAGATTGGTTTATGAAATTCGAGCAGGTTCCTGTCGGAACCCCTGAGAAAACATTGGATGAAATTCGTGCAAGATTGATCGCGGAGTTCCGGAAGCCCAAATCTGAAGCACAATATATCACCGAACTAAAATAAATTAAGTAGTATCCGAATGAAACAGTGTGGGACTTTGATTAGCGATTCAAAAATCTGATGGCGAGGGAAAGTTTTGACATGAGTGTGGTCCAACACAAGGAATGGTTCATCGAGACACTACTCCCACACATCCCTCTACCGCTGATGCAACAGAACATCACAACTCTGAGTGAAGCCTTGGAAATTGCGATGCGGTTGGAAACTTCACTGATTGGAGAGAATGCAGCTGGCATGTCGCATATTTAGACCTAGTTGGATAACCTGACGATGCAACTTCAAGATCTTAAGAAGGGAGGGGAAATACGCGAATAGGTCTGGTGTACGCGATGTCAAGGAGAAGGGCACACTAAGGACAATTGCCCGGATTTCTACAATTATTTGCTTTCAAGAGCACCAAATCCATTGAATGGTGGCGGCATGCCATATTGTCGCATCTTCCATGTATACGGGCACCGCCATGAGGAATGTCCCTATATGCAGAAGATGGTTACTAGCCCACGAATCTATACTATACGTTTTGCAAATTGGTGGGACACGACGACACGGATTGTCAGGCATATGGGTTACTTCAGGAGTGGACATATGATGCGTTCTATGTGAAGAATGACTAGCATGTCGTACAACAATCACAACCACAACCGCAGGTGGCTCTGTAGGTCCATTTTGTACAGCAGCAGTACATGCCACAATATGCTCCAATGTAGGTAGCTCCAAAGAAGCCATAGTACATTCAGCAATCGCACTACGCACCGCAAGGGAAAGGGATGCAACAGGAACCACTGCAGCAACAGTTCAACCAACCGCAGTACCAACAGCAGGGAGGATTCCGTGGAGGATACCATGGAGGATGCGGCGGAGGATTTGGTCGCGGAGGAGGACGAGGAGGTCGCAGACCTGTTCAGTGCTATCACTGTGCGGTATGGGGACACTACCAATGAGATTTCCCACTATTGCAGACACAGTGTAAATTTTGTTTTGGTACAGATCATACTATAGAAAACTGCCCACAATTGACTGCACGATGGCAAGCAGGGAACATTCCATAATTGTAGAATCAGAATTAGGCGCAGCAACCAGTATAGAATCAGGTGCAACAATCGGCATAGAACCAAAACCAATGCCCAAATCAAAATGTTAACCAGAATGTGAACCAACTAGGGAATCTGCCGCTAAATCATAATCAGGGTGCGAGTGTTGCAACAATTTCTGCGGAGCTAATGCCACAAGATGTAGTTGTCGTGGTTATCACTCAGGGAGGTTCAAAAACGGGAGAGGATAACCTGCATTCACTTATTCGGTTAGCAGGACAGAAGAAGGTGTCATTTGACATTGATTCTGAGTGAGATGCCTTCTTTCAAGTGCGGCGAGCGATGGAAAAGGCTCAAGGTAAGGCCATCATCTGTGATATGCCTCCCATCTTTGATGACACGTTAGAGGCCGATCCATCGGCGCAGTCTGGAAATTTGTAGAAATTATTTGAAATTTGTTTACTGTTGGCAAGGGATCTCGCTACTCTTGTTGAGATTGAGGGGCTGTTGCAGCGATTAACAAGAGGACAACAAGAGTTTGCAGTAAATTATTTACAGTGGCGAAAGACGGGGAAGGAGATGCGGATGAACATTCAAATTGGAGACTATGACGTTGATTCAGTTATTCTGAATCTTGGTTCAGATGTCAACATCTTAACCAAGCAAGCATGGAAGAAAATGGGGAGCCCCCCATTGAGCTGGTTTCTTGTACAACTCCGACTAGCTAACCATGCCAAGGTGATGCCGATTGGGAGAGTTCCATGATTGGTGGTGGACATTGAGGGAATGAAGACTTACGTTGAATTTGATTTCATCGAAGTAGTTGAGGGGGGAATCTCTTATCCCGCGTTGCTGGGGATTGGATGGGATAACGACAGTGGAGCAGTAATCAACTTTAAGAGGTGGATGATGACTTTTGAAAACCGCGATCTTAGAGTTATCGCCCCATTGGATCTGGCTGAAAGACGCAGATACATTGAACTAGTGAAGGATTACGATCCCAACGGATGGGACCATGCATTCAATATTTCCAAATATTATATCCATCTGAATGCCAACGGTGAGCTTGGATGGCACAGCGACAGCTCTATGTCTTCTGAATCTGACGATGCTTTAGAATATTGAAAGAACCACTTGCATGAAGTATCACTCCGCAAGTGTGGTTTGATCACACAGTCATTGCGCCGCGTTGCAACTGAAACGATCACCCTGCCAGTATATGAAGGATTGCCTGTCTTATTTGACTTTATTGCAGTATTCGAGGAAAACGTCTCAGAACCACAGTGACTGCTGGAATTGGAGGAAGCGTTGAAGGCTTCCCCAGCGCGATAGTGGGTGACACACAAGAATTCAATCGCGGAATGGTCAAAGTGCCAAAGATTGATGATGGTTCGCTTTGGCGATAGTGAAGTTTACCACGCTGGAAAATACGATGGACGGAATGATCCTACCAGTCACTTAATGGAGTGTCGGGTGTTGTGGGCATCGCGACCAAGAGATGAGTGGGTCCATGCTTTCATTCATACTTTAAACTAGATGCCGAGATCCTGGTACACTGCCGTTGAACTACAGGGGGGAAATCACAACTTGGTTGGAATTGACAATCTGTTTCACTCATACATTCAGCTTCACGGATGATAACCCTGATGTCCATAATGCGTTACAGCTCATCTGCAACGTGGTCCTAAAGGTTGTTCCAGTGGCATATCCTACGGATCCCCATACACACTGCCAGATGCAGTCGATGATGGAATATTTCAATATCACTGGTGGGCCGGAAGATGGTGATGACAATCCACAGAATGTCAATATTCCCGAATCTGAAGGTAGTCCTGATGTGGTAGCACTAGATGCGCCAAGTGATCCAATCATCCAGCGATTGAAGCTCCATAAGGTCAACATTGGGACTGAAGCCAGTCCCAAGTTTGCAAACGTTGGGGATTATTGGGATGATGAGATGATGGGAAGAGTCACCGACTTGCTACATGAATTCCAATACTTGTTTCCGAACAAGTTTTCCAAGATGAAAGGTATTTTGGGTGACTTAGGGGAGATGAAGATTCCATTGAAACCAGATGCTAAGCCAATCAGACAGCGGCCATATCAACTAAATCCCCTTCATAAGGAGAGGGTCAAGGTAGAACTTGATCGCATGTTAGATGCTGGTATCATTGAACCCATTGAGGAGTCAGAATGGATCAGTCCGATGGTGGTGCAGGACAAGAAGACTGGTGAAGTGCGCATTTGTGTCGATTTGCGGAAGTTGAATGATGCTTGTTTGCATGATTCGTTTCCAACCCCGTTTAATGATGAAGTCCTTGAAGGAGTGGGTGGCCAGGAGATGTATTCTTTCACGGATGGGTTCTCTAGCTATCATCACATCTGCATTGCAAAAGAATACCGCCACAAGATTACTTTCGTGACAGAATGGGGTTATTTTCAGTACACAGTGATGTCGTTTGGGTTGAAGAATGCACCTGTGATATTCTCGTGGGTTGTTGTTGCTACACTTAAGGATTTCATTCAGAATTTTTTGTAGGTATACATGGACGACTGGACATTATATGGTTTGATCCGCGATCATTTGGAAAACTTGCGATTGATGTTGGAGTGCTGTCGACAACATCAGATATCGCTGAATTTGAAGAAGTGCATCTTTTGTGCACCATTTGGCATACTCTTGGGTCACATTGTCTGCAAGCAAGGATTGTTAGTCGACCCTGCAAAGATTGCACTTATTCTGAGCTTAACACCACCGACTAACATCAAGTAGTTGAGAGCAATGCTGGGACACACTGGGTATTATCGCAAGTTCATCAGGGGTTATGCAGCGATTACTGCCCCTATGGAAAAGTTGTTGAAGAAAGATGCAGTCTGTTGGGCCCAAGTTGGGACAAAGTTTTGGTAACATTTTTTGATAAGCAAGAAAATCTGAGCTGGGTGTAGCTCAGAAAAAGATGTAATTTTTTCTAAGTGTTGAGGATGCTGCGAAGTTGTGTGCAGCATCCGAAGTTTGGAAGCACCACGAATACCAGCGCTGCGAGGAAGCAGTGCTGCGAATCACTCAAGCCATGTGGAGCCAGCAAAGCGGAGTGCTGGACAAGGATCGGGTGCAGGTACCGGATGGACCAGTAGTGGTCTAATTTTGGAAATATGCTCCAAGAGTGCCGAGCGGCAGGCACGAGCAAATCAGGAAGGAGGCCAATGCATGAGTTTGTTAAGGAAAGGACAACTTAGGGAAAGCGACGGCTTGGCATGCCTAGTGGGTGATACCGTTAGAGATGAACGGTTCAGTGAAAGAGACCTGTTGGCACGCATGCGATAGGAAGGTTGATAGCAATAGAAGGAAGACATGGAAAACCGCCACGATGAAGCAGACGCTACCAGATGCTAGCAAGCTGGTTTAGGGAAACCGGCACGGTTTTGTAAACCCTAAGGGTTTTAGGTTTAGGTCTTTGGCATTGTAAAGACATTACCTTTGGGCATGGCCTATTTAAGAAGACAATTTTGTATGGGATGGGGTTACTGTGTGGTTACATTTTGTTGCGACAATTTTGGGTTCTGGATGTTATACTGTAAAATCTCTTGTGAGCTAAGAAGATTGTAAAGGCTCTGCAGCTGTGTGTGCAGAGACCTATCTGAGAGGAAGGAGAGTCTGCAGCTGAGTGCGGAGACTAAGAATGGTTGTCCCCATCCCTTTTTAAAGATATACATTACCAACCATTCTTGTGGACGTAGCTTCCCATCCGGGGGAGTGAACCACGTTAAACACTGTGTCGTGCGATTGTGTTTTATGAATGAATGCTTATTTGTGTTTTATGTAAATGAATGTCTAGATGTTTCCTTGCATGTTGTTATGATAGAACTGTTGTATGCATTTGGCATCAGAGGAGGTATGGAGATGATATGTTAAGTTCTACATGAATAGATGAATGGTGAACATTTAGCTTATGTTTGAGAACAGTGAATCAATTAGTTGGTTAAGCGTTAAGAGATCACTTAAGTACTTCTGTATGCGCAATAGAACAAATGCATAACAATTAGATTGTATCATTGGAATATGCTCAAATTGTAACCATACTAAGTGGATGAACGAATAGTAGATGGATAATCGGTTGAGTAGTTGAACGAGTGGATGAGTGATACTCAGTTCAACACCTTAAACATTTCCGTGTGATCCAAAGTGTAAAGTTGAATCGGAATGTTCGCAGTTTTAGTAGGTGTCCCGCGGTAGAAGAACATAGTGGTGCGGACCGCAGCACTGCCCATCATTGCGCAGTCTCACCTCGCAACACAAAACCCTGTTGTGTTGCACAGTACGTCCGTCCAAGAAACTTATCACTTACTATGGAAACCTGATTCCGCAGTACCCCATAGATACACCTCGGGTGAGACCTCAACTTGCTCGCAGGTTGTTTCCGAAAGGGCCGGTGCGAAGGGGTTTTGTTGGTCAAAGGGAAACCGTGAAGAACCTGGGTCTTATAAAAAACCTTTGGGTCAGTTATAGCCAACACAGTCTTTCAGTGGAGCTCCGAATGTCAAGACAGTTTTGAGACGCTGAAATATAATATGGCTTCACCACCAATACTAGTATTTCTAGACTGGAGTGAGGAATTCCATGTCCACGTGGATGCTTCCTAAATCACACTGGGGGTGGTGCTGGCACAACCAAGCGAAGGGGACCTGGATCATCCAATTAGTTTCGCAAGTCAGAAGTTGTCATCGGCTGAAAGGAACTATACTACTACATAAAGGGAAGGCTTAGCAATGGTATATGCGCTGCAGAATTTTCAACACTACTTATTGGGAGGACATTTTAAGATGTTCACGGACCATTCTGCATTAAAATACCTGGTCAATAAGCCTGTGTTGGGGGGAAAGATATGTCGTTGGCTACTTCTTTTTCAGGAGTTTGATTTTGAAGTAATTGTGAAGCCAAGACATTTGAATGCTGGACATGATCATCTATCACGGATTGAGACAAGAGAGGAGTCGACTAACATTGAAGATGGATTGCTGGCTGCTCAACTCTTTAAGATTGAGGTAGCTGATGGCTACTTTGAAGAAATCATTCAGTTTCTGACGACGGGTACCGCACAAGAAGAGTTCACCACCGCACAGAAGAAGCAGTTGGTGGTTAAGGCCGCATATTTCCAGTTGATTGCCAGAGAATTATACAAGTTGGGCTAAGATGAGATATTGAGGCACTGTGTCCTACCTCATGAGCAAGGACAAATCTTGTCGGAAGCACATGGAGGAACGACTGGGGGGGACTATGGCGGTCGTGTGACTTCTTGGAAGGTGCTCCGTGCAGAGCTTTGGTTTCCCACGCTGCACAGCGATGCAACAGATTATGCGCGGTCATGCGATGTTTGTCAGCGGACTGGGAAGCCCTCTAGGAGGGATGAGATACCGCTAATGCCTCAACTGACACTACAGCCATTTGAAAAATGGGAAGAGGATTTCGTGGGCCCAATCAACCCACCTGGGATGCGCACTGGTCATCATGACGATAGATTATTTGACAAGATGGGCAGGGGCTGCACCAGTCGTTGATTGTTCTGCGGCCACAGCCGCATGGTTCTTATTTGACAGCATCATCACTCGGTTTGGCTACCCCAAGGTATTTCTGAGTGACCAGGGTAGTCATTTTCTCAATTGCACCATTAGCGCATTGACAGAGGAACTGCAGATACAGCATAAGAAGAGTATGTCATATCATCCATAGGCAAATGGCACGGTGGAAGATTTTAACAAGATATTGGAACATGCGCTGACAAAGGTGTGAAATGTGAACCGCGATGACTGGGATCTAAAAATCCCAGCCGTGTTGTGGGCATATCGCACCACATGTAAAAGATTGACCGGAAAGATGTTGAGATATTGTAACTTCAAAGAATATTATATTTGTACTTTATTATTCCGTAGATGATTCATTCCTCCGTGAAGATCTTATTGTATATCCGGAGATGTTTATTCCTCTATCGGAATGTGGTAACTCGGGTTATTAGACTTCCCTAGTGGGGGTCGGCCCTAAATATGTTATGTGGGTCAAAGGGTTATTAGACCACCCTAGAGGGGTCGGCCTAGTCAGTTATAATGGGGTATTTAACCTAATGGTTAAATACGAGCCTACATGTACTTGTGTAAAATACATATCAGAGAAGTATATAAATAGAGCAGGTGTGTTCCTCATTATATACACATTCACTCACTTGAGGATAGCGCACTTGTGGAGGAGAGGTATGCTATTGTGGAGGAGGAGATCATGTCTCAGGGTTTCATCTTTGTATATTGCTGGTCATCTATATTGAGGAAGCTTTGCTGGGTTTTCTACCCCATGAGGGTTTCCCAGGATAAATCTCTGTCTCTTGTGTTTATGCTGTGATTGTTGTTTCTTCAGTGATCCTGTATATGCTATTATTGTGAAATGGAATGTAATGTTGCTATTTTCTGTCTTAGCATATTAAATGTTAACATGGTATCAGAGCTAACCTGAAGGAAGACAAGGTATGGCACTAACGACACTTGCTTTACTTACGACAATTTGAAGGTTAGGGTTTTACATAGCAAAAACCAGTCATCGTAGTACTTTCGCTATAAATCCGTTTTGGCGAAGTTTTCGGATCTGAAAAGTTAACAGGTCGAAGATAACATCCCCAGGTACCTTGTGTCCAAAGGGAACCCTCAGATTCGTTGTACTTTATGAGTTATGATCAGTACAAGTTAGGGTTTCTGCCTCTTCCAGATCTCAGTCAAAATCAGGCGACCTTGGAAAAAAGGTCATAACTTGGGATAGGAAGCTCCAAATGAACTTTCGTAAATAGTGACAGGTAGTACACAGACTGTACTATCTCAGAAAACGTTTTCAAAGGCCGAAGGTGAACCAATGACACGTGGCACTCCGTACAAGTGCGCTCTCCTGTTTTATCCCATAAACAGGTCACGTTACGACACTTGGCATGACTCTCTCTCAGAGAGTCCAATTGAGGTCAGACCTATCAGGATGGAAAGATAACAGGTCGAGCTATCTCAGGAAAAGTTTTCAGAGGCCGAAGCTCAAACAGTGACACGTGGCATGCTGTACAAGTTCGCTCTCCTGTTTTATCCCATAAACAGGTCATGTTGCGACACTTGGCATAACTTTCTCTCAGAAAACCCAATTGAGGTCAGACCTGTCAGGATGGAAAGATGAAAGGTCAGGCTACTGCAAAAAAAGGGTTTCAGACCCTGTGGAGCAAAAATTTCAGATTTATAGCAGAAACAATCAGGTGCATATTTCTGTCAAAACAGAATTATTTTTTGGAGCACCTTTATTCATGGCTTCTGGAATTTAGGGTTTCGAAGAAAGTTAGAATTTTTTGAATCGGAGTCCACGGCTGAATGCTACTCAGGAAAATCGAAATTTAGAGACCAAGATCGAATTTTTTTGGTTGGGTGGAAGACCGGGCTTGATCAAACCCCAGTTCGGGATTTTGATCGGAAAGATGGAAAATTAGGGCTTTAGCAAAAGTTGGAATTTTTGAAGTCTGTAACCACGGCTGGAAGCTCCTAAGAAAAATAAGAGTTTAGAGCCTTGGATCGAACCTTTTGTTTGGGCAGAAGGGTGGGCTTCATCAAACCCTAGTTCAGGATCCTGTCCAGAAGATCCAGAAGTTTCAAAGGCAATTTTGAGGAGTCAAATTTTGGAGATTCCAAAATTGAAGTATGCCAGTTTGATCAGCTCAGCAAGACATATTCTTTCATCCATTCAGAAGTGTGAAAGTCAAAGTTTGAATCTTTAGGGTTTCTCTAGAAAACCCTAATCAAGCTCCAGATCAAGTTTCAGGGGGAGTTGAGGCTAAGTCCTTACATAAGAAGACTACAAGAAGTCTCGACTGGTATGACTTAAGGAGGTTCAGGTATGTCTTGAAATCTAATTCTTGATTAAGTTCATGATGTGTTTGTCTTCATATTATTTACTAGTACAATCTTGATTAATGTTAGAACTGTGTTATCACCCTAGTAACAATATGAATGCATGTGAATGATCAAATACATTCATTGATTAGGGCTATATGATTGTACTAATGCATTATGGTGTTGTGTGAGGTTGATGCTGTCTGCTAACAAGATATAGGTACATCACAAAAGACAAATCAAGTTCCATGACCATGACATCATGAAGACAAAGACTCATCCATAATCTTTGTTCTACTTGCAAGGTATGTATGACTTTATTATATTATGCTTAACCTATGAGACATGCAGGTTCTAGCTCAGGATCTCTAAATCATTGAAGAGATTGTTTAGGTATGTTGTACATAACTAAGCAGGTATACTAATCTAGGTATGTTTTCCTATGTCATGTTAAGAATCTTACCTTCTATTGGGATCCCTTATATAAGTATACTTGGTATGATTGGTTATGCTTATTCATAAAGATTAGTAATCAAGGGATTATGCATATTATGTCTTTTATCTTGATTGATGATATGCATGAGTAAAATAAGACTTCCCTGAAATCTTGAATACTAATGTTTATTAACTATAATCATGACTATACATTTTCAAGATTATTTAGAACTATAATGTTTTGATAACATTTAGAACATACTAATGGGTGTATGTTTGTGTATGAGATCATGAGGATGACACTTGAACATGCACAGTGGTACAGAATGAATAGAAGTTCAAAAGACATACAGAAGATCAAGCGGGAGGCAACCACACAAACATAAAAGATAAGTATTTGAGTTGTTATTTGAAATAGTAAATGATATTGCCTGTAATAGGTTGTATGCATATTTGTATTCCTATAATGTATCATGCTGAGTGTAAATATTCATAGAACATTGTACAGTATACTACTAATATGCATATGATTGGTAAGTTGGACAAACATTCCATTGTTGCTTGTCTAGAATGAAACCTCTTTGCTGACATGCTGAGAGTTGTGCACACTCTCGATAGTATGTTCTGGTGGAGATGGAAGGCATCTAGATAGCCACTGTATGCATACAGGATATGGGAAAGTGTTGTGCCAAAGTATTGGACAAGATAGTTACATAACTATGTAAATGATATCTGTATGCATAATAGGTTATCATGTAAATATGATTTGATGATTATGAAGTATTACTAATCCTATACTTAATTTTGATTTGTAGGAAAGATCATGATGAATGATGAACACTGAACAAGCAATGGTTGTTCAACAAAGATTTACAAATCAAATGATAGAAGGCTTGTGGCTAGAAGATTCTCTTAGAAAAGAGAAAGAGAATCATGATGAGATGTTTGTTCCAATTGGATAGATAAAACCATTCTCTTAATGGTGTAATCAAAGAAGAAGTGTGATTTAGGTTCTGTATGGGTTCCCAGGATCGATAATCAATTGATGAGCTTAATGATCACCACGAGTGATGTGGATCTCAACCTTTGCTACAAGGTTGAATATGGTTTTTATACATAGATGACATGGATGCAAGAAGGAACTCACCACAGAGTTCGAATAATATTGAGGCTCATATCAGTAGACCCATCTATCGAGAGATGGCACAGATAGATATGCAGAAAAAAATCATTCAATGCAGAGTGTGAATGATGTTCAGTCACAAAGGGAGAATTGACAGTTTCTTAATAAGCTTGGGCTTTACCAAAAGTAAAGTTGTCCCTAACCTTTACCTTAAGGCTATGGATCATACTATTATTATGATATCTTTCTTATAGGGAATGAGAAACAGATCATGAAAAGAAAGAAGAAGATGGCTGCAGAAATGAAAAATGAAAGATCTCAGATTGATGCATTACTTCCTAAGTCTAGAAGTATGGCAAGGCTTAGAAGGAATCTTTCTCAACCAGGGAAAGTGTGCTGAGAAATATTAAAAAGGAATTGATGTGTTGGAATGGCCACTCTCATGAATTCCAACTTGAAGTTCTTAGCAGATGACTCATTAGAGTTAGTGGATATAACTCTGAACAGACAAATTATTGGGTCTTTGATATATCTAACATATACTAGGTTAGATATATGCTTTGTTATGAACACCTTGAGTCAGTATCTAGTGGAAACTAGATGTGTTTACCTGATAGTTGCAAAGCATGTGATGAGGCACATAAAGGACACGATAGAATTTGATCTATGCTATCTTGAAGATAATGACTTCAGATGGCTATTCAGATTCTGATTGGGCAGGAAGTGTATCAGACAGGAAGAACACATCGAGAGGATGTTATTGTCTGGGATTAGCCATGATCTCGTGGTTTAGCTGGAAGCAGTCTAGTGTGGCTCTCAGCACAAGCGGAATATATGGCTGCTTGCTCTGCTAGTTGTGAAGAAGTTTGGCTTTAGGTTTGTTTGACTTAGAGATAGAACCAACTGAGATCCTATGTGATAATTAGATTTGTATCAAGATGACATAGAATCTAGTGTTCCATGATAAGTCAAAGAACATAGGGAACTAACAAGATATGACGCATAAAGGAACTCTAAAGTTTGAATTTATAACAGGTTACCGTTGTACTAACCAAACCTCTACGTCAAGTGAAGAAGTTACCAACCAAACCTCTGTCTCGAGTGAAATTTGAATACTTCCGAGACAAGCTTGGTGTAGTTCAAAAGGACCCTCCTCGAAAGGGGGAGTAGTATAGTCACTGCTGATGAGATTGTCTCATCAAACAACAAGGTCGATGATGAGGTAACCTGTTCTCTACACCCAGTTACTTAGAAATATTTAGATTTAGGACTCTTATACTTAGAATACTTAGTTTTACTTATACATGCTTTTGATGATGAGATGTATTAATGAGAATACATGTAGGGATTGTATCATCCTTGAACACTTGTTCTAAAGTGATCTGTAGACGTATGGTCTCCGAAAATGAATTCCTTAGTGGACAGGTGGGGATTGGATAATCCCTGGACTTTCAGTCCTAAAGAGAGCCGTAGACGTGAGGTCTCCGAAAATGAAGTCCTTAGTGGACAGGTGGGGATTGGATCATCCCTGGACTTTCAGTCCTAAAGAGAGCCGTAGACGTGAGGTCTCCGAAAATGAAGTCCTTGGTGGACAATTGTGGGGATTGGATCATCCCTAAAATTTCAGTCCTAAAGAGAGCCGTAGACGTGAGGTCTCCGAGAATGAAGTCCTTGGTGGACAGTTGAGGGGATTGGATCATCCCTGGACTTTCAGTCCTAAAGAGAGCCGTAGACATGAGGTCTCCGAGAATGAAGTCCTTAGTGGACAGTTGAGGGGATTGGATCATCCCTGGACTTTCAGTCCTAAAGAGAGCCGTAGACGTGAGGTCTCCGAGAATAAAGTGATGGGGATTGCATCATCCCAGAACTGCTAGTTCAAAATGTACGTGATGGGGATTGCATCATCCCAGAACTGCTAGTTCAAAATGTACGTGATGGGGATTGCATCATCCCGGAACTACTAGTTCAAAATGTACGTGATGGGGATTGCATCATCCCGGAACTGCTAAGTTCAAAATGTACGTGATGGGGATTGCATCATCCCGGAACTACTAGTTCAAAATGTACGTGATGGGAATTGCATCATCCCGGAACTGCGAAGTTCAAAATGTACGTGATGGGGATTGCATCATCCCGGAACTACTAGTTCAAAATGTACGTGATGGGGATTGCATCATCCCGGAACTGCTAAGTTCAAAATGTACGTGATGGGGATTGCATCATCCCGAAACTGCTAAGTTCAAAATGTACGTGATAGGGATTGCATCATCCCGGAACTGCTAGTTCAAAATGTACGTGATAGGGATTGCATCATCCCGGAACTGCTAGTTCAAAATGTACATGATGGGGATTGCATCATCCCGGAACTGCTAGTTCAAAATGTACGTGATGGGGATTGTATCATCCCCGGACTTCGGTCCCTGAATTGATCCGTAGACGAATGGTCTCCGAGAAAGTGATTTTTATTGATGATGTGGTTACTTGTATCGGTAGGATACTTGTATTGATGATGTGGTTACTTGTATCGGTAGGATGCTTGTATTGATGATGTGGTTACTTGTATCGGTAGGATACTTGTATTGATGATGTGGTTACTTGTATCGGTAGGATACTTGTATTGATGATGTGGTTACTTGTATCGGTAGGATACTTGTATTGATGATGTGGTTACTTGTATCGGTAGGATACTTGTATTGATGATGTGATTACTTGTATCGGTATGGATACTTGTATTGATGATGTGGTTACTTGTATCGGTAGGATACTTGTATTGATGATGTGATTACTTGTATCGGTATGGATACTTGTATTGATGATGTGGTTACTTGTATCGGTATGGATACTTGTATTGATGATGTGGTTACTTGTATTGGCATGAATACTTGTACTGCTGATCGTGTGATGACGATGCTGATGATCATGTGATGACGATGCTGATGAATCTGAGATGACGTTGTTGATGATCGTGTGATGACGATGCTGATGATCATGTGATGATGATGTTGATGATCGTGAGATGACAATGCTGATGATCGTGTGATGACGATGCTGATGATCGTGTGATGACGATGCTGATGATCGTGTGATGATGATGCTGATGATCGTGAGATGACGATGCTGATGATCGTGTGATGACGATGCTGATGATCGTGTGATGACGATGCTGATGATCGTATGATGACGATGTTGATGATCGTGAGATGACGTTGCTGATAATCGTGTGATGACGATGCTGATGATCATGTGATGACGATGTTGATGATCGTGAGATGATGATGCTGATGATCATGTATCGTGAGGATCCAGATGATGATATTGTTGTAGCTGTTCAAGTGCTACAGAAGATAAAGACTCAATACTGAAGATGTCGATGTTCCAGTATTGAAGATGTTCCAGTAACTACTTGAGTTACTAATGATGTTGAGAAAGCTTCCAATGATTTATAGATGTATCATGTATGATGTTGATGACTCCTTGCTCGGGCAGATGCTGTTATAATATCCTTCTCGTTAAGGGGGAGTGTTGAGATATTGTAACTTCAAAGAATATTATATTTGTACTTTATTATTCCGGAGATGATTCATTCCTCCGTGAAGATCTTATTGTATATCCGGAGATGTTTATTCCTCCGTCGGAATGTGGTAACTCGGGTTATTAGACTTCCCTAGTGGGGGTCGGCCCTAAATGTGTTATGTGGGTCAAAGGGTTATTAGACCACCCTAGAGGGGTCGGCCTAGTCAGTTATAATGGGGTATTTAACCTAATCGTTAAATACGAGCCTACATGTACTTGTGTAAAATACATATCAGAGAAGTATATAAATAGAGGAGGTGTGTTCCTCATTATATACACATTCACTCACTTGAGGATAGCGCACTTGTGAAGGAGAGGTATGCTATTGTGGAGGAGGAGATCATGTCTCAGGGTTTCATCTTTGTATATTGCTGGTCATCTATATTTAGGAAGCTTTGCTGGGTTTTCTACCCCATGAGGGTTTCCCAGGATAAATCTCTGTCTCTTGTGTTTATGCTGTGATTGTTGTTTCTTCAGTGATCCTGTATATGCTATTATTGTGAAATGGAATGTAATGCTGCTATTTTCTGTCTTAGCATATTAAATGTTAACAAAAGACACCATTTAAGTTGGTTTATGGCCAAGAAGCAATCATGCCTATGGAGTACATTGTTCCGAGCCTGCGCCTAGCGGCAGCGACAGGTATGGATGGTGCAGCAGCATTGGAGGAGAGTCTAGCGCAGTTAGTTCAATTGGAAGAGGATTGCTTTATTGCAGGATTCCACTAGACTATGGAGAAGGATCGCTAGAAGGCTTGGCATGATCGCCACATAAAAAACAAACAGTTTAAGCAGGGTGATTTGGTATTGTTATATGACAGTAAGTTTATGAAACATCCAGGAAAGTTGCAGATGCACTGGCTTGGTCCATACCGCATCAGTATTATTATTACTTCAAGAGGAGCGGTCCAGTTGCAGCAATTAGATGGAGCGATGTTCCCCAAGTTGATTAATGGCAACAGGTTGAATCCCTATCAGCCGGGCTTGGAGCAGCGCGATTCCTGAGTCGCATCGGGAAAAAAAAATGCAGTTTGTTCGTTGGCAGGATGGCACACCGACAGAGACAAGAATGCGCAGGCAGGGAGGCTTGTGCCGCCATTTAGGAGCGTTCCGCGACAGTGGCAAGGTCGTGAATGGGTCAAATCAACAATAAATGCTGAAATTTCAGACAATTAATTGACGACGCTCGTTCAAATGATGGGAATTAATGGCGGATCTGGACGATCGACTGGCAGAATCAACGACGGATTTGGGTCATTAATACAGAATTTAGACCGAGTTAATTCAGGATTTTGTTATTATTACGAGGGATTGCGTTGGATGCTATAAGAACGGGTCGAGACTGGTCGGAAGGCACCTGTTTGTAGCACATAATTTCAGTCATTGTTTGTGGATTAGAGAATTGATGCTCCAGAGTGTTGAGAGAGCACGTTGGAAGATGAAATTGAGGTAGTTGCTAAGTGCAGGCCTGTTAAGTCAAGAAGGGCTTTGGTGCGGCATGTCGAGCAACCCAATGGTGACGTTTCCAGTGGTGTAGAATCCCCTGCTCGAGCAATAAGCATTGAATAAGAGGTCGTCAGTATGCCAGGTGACTCAGCCTTTACCAGCATTCCAACAAAGCGTCGGGGGGGTCAGCAGTCCGAGTCCCAACAAAGCAAGCGACAGCTTCGCTCATCTGCTGCAGTGGTGGAGGAGGCTCGAGTACATACGGGACAGTCCTATCGTAGAATTGACGAGCCCTCTATATGGGAGGGGCTCTCTGCTGTTGACATCCCTGGGTATGTCCCCCCTAGTCGGTCGGATGCAACCCCTCGCAAGGTGAATAAAAACCAGAAGTATACATTGAGGATGCCCGCACTCCCTGCTGGAATGGATTGCTCTGTTGATATTGGGCCAGCGTTGATGCACTTGAGGTATGATGATCATGATATGGTGTCCTATTCAAAAATTGCGTCGGACCCCTATGTGCCAAGTTCACAACTCACCGGGAAGCCGATTCCGTAAGACTGGGCATGAGGGTTGAACCATGTCGGATTGTTGGGGCTTATTAACATGCTGCATTGGGGCTTATTAACATGCCACATTTCAGGCGATTGTTGGAGCCTAACACTTGTGTGAAGCAGCTGCTAGCCTACTTCCAAGGCATTTCATTGTGGCTGGACAAAGAAATTCCGGTCATGGTCGATCTAATTGCGAGCATTACAGGTGTTAGCACTCATATTTTTCCTTGGGTTGTATCAAGGAAACCCCGAGGTAACCTATTTCAAACCAATATTTAGACTGAAAGTTGGCCTCCTTCAGCCAGAGAGGGCTCTCTCAGCAAATCTGCCATCCAATGTCACCACGACAGCAGTTTGACAATGAAACTCAATGGCCAATTTTTGTAAAATAATAATAAAAACTTGTAGGCTTTGAATGATTGTGGTTAGATCAAAGAGGAAAAAGATACAATTGGGCAATGGAGTCAAGATCATATGATATGAAAGACGTGTCAGAGCTTCAGCAATATAAATTTTCATTAAAGGAAGGATAGCTACGTTTTTTACAGTCAATTTCTTGATTTCTGGTGGTAATAGACGAAATGATGAACAGTCCATTAAATACGGGCATCAAATTAAGATGAATCCATATTAACTTTAGAGGAAAATTTGGTGGATATTTGAATAGGATGAAATGGAGCATAATCAATATGAATTCCAGTTTCACTATAACCTTTATTCAAATATGACAGAAAAAACATAATGGAAAGGATTAACAAAGAAAAATAAACATTCACATTATGAGAAGGGAAAAAGGACGGACTATAAAAAACCCAACACGAGAATCTCTAAATCTGTTAAAATGTGCTTGCTTTAGTTCTGCAACATTTTTTCAAATATGAAGACGAGATAGAACCTCTCGTAAAACTTCTTACTGAAAATCCGAACCCTCTTTACATTGTAAAATGCCTCATTTATACAAAACGTTCTTCATAGTAAACCCTAACCACTCGAAATTTTTAGACTTTGTCTATAATAATTAGTTACAAGAATGTAATAACAGCTGTAATGAAAATGCTAACTTCTAGGAACAAGACATTAACAAGAAAATCAGTGGTAACTAAATCTGGAAACTGCTTGTTTAGCTGCTTTGAATTTTTGAAGGGTTGATGGAGTTAATTTCTTATGAAATATGGAACTACCTACTTCGATATATTTCTAAGATTAAAGTATGCTGCTAGCTGTTCTACTTGATCTTGAAATTTTTGATTGCTTCCTTAAAATATGGATGTGCTTTAATTCCCAACTTATCTCTGCACCGCCACTAATTATTGCAATTGGAAAATATTTTGCAAATACCCTAAACAACGCATCATGAGCAACACAAAGAGGATCTTTCCATCCGATTTAGGACTTTCTTCACATCGTAGAACTTGATGTAGAAGCGAGGCATGGGTACAATGACCTTTTCCAGTGCGGTGGTAATGGTTGTGCTGATCTCTTTATTGATATCGGACCGTAACCTTCAAATAGACACTCATTTTCCATGCGCTACCGGTTTCTCCAAGTATCTCTTTCAACGCATTTTCCAGAAAAATTGTGTGTATACAAAATAAAATGATAAGTCTTATTAATAAATAGAGGATTCTTTTTGGGTGCCACGTAAGGTAGTTCCGCATTGCCTTTGAGTGGTTTTCAACACCATTTTTCCCATATGGTGAATGTATCAAAAGTGGACACGTGTGAGGTTTGTTTATACTCCGCAACCACCAATCTTCTTTTCCTTCCGTGTATGTAAATGATGCAGAATGAATCATGATCCGTCGATCACTTCTTCATCTTCATCAAATGGTTTGTTAGGATATTTAGACACTTAGGTGTTAGTTAAGATCAACTTGTGTAATATATCCGTTAGGGATAGTGTGTTTCTTTAGTATGCATTAGTATGCATTTGTAAATACTTAATCCAATGGTCACGATATGTTTCCGACATAGAGTGATCCGACGGCTCAACTTCTCTTAGATCAAACCTAACCTTGATCCGTGGCTTAACACCCGATTGGTCCATGATCTCTATTTAAAGAGCATGGAGGGTCATTGTTTAGTTGATCGATTATGAGAAGCTCATTTGTAACTTTCTTTCTTTGCATAATAAATTGTCCCGTAGAAGCTATTTGGCCGGGGCCGTGGAGTGTTTCCCTCAAGGGGGTTTAAACCACGTCAAAACATCGGTGTGTTGATCTGTGATCTGTTTGTGTGAAGTGGTTGCTCTTGGTGTTCGGTCCTTTGGTAGTACCCTGTGTACCCGAACATGGTATCAGAGCTTTTATGAAGTGCCGCTTCCGGTTGTGATCTAGATCTTGAACTGCTGTTGCCGAAACTCGAAAGGGTTTCTAGTTCTGGTATTTCTGTGTATTTATGGGTTGTGGGAGGTGTTCCATTACGTCCGTAGCGTCGTTTCCATTGAGAAATATTTTTCGTTTGATCGAAAACGGTTCCCGGTTGCTCCAGAAACGCGTATTTCATCAGATCTGGAGGTATAATGTTATAGTGACACATTTTTTTTATTTCATTTTTTAAAAAAAAAAATCTCATATTTCATATTTTTTTATTGTTATATTTTTTTTTGGTTCGGATTGTTGTTTTCCCGTCTGCGTATGCTCTTTTCCGTGCACCTTGAGCAATCTCGGCAAATCAGAAACAGAAAGGGAAAGGGTTTTTCTCGGCTGCGTATGCTCTTTGTCGTGCACCTTGCGCGATCTCGGCAAATCAGAAACAGAGAGAAAACGTAGACTTTCCGGGCAAGCTAACAAGATCTAACTCCACAAGTGTGGAAAAGTTTTTTTTGTTTCGATTTGTGGTCTGTTTTGCAGGAAAAATGGCAAGCACGCAAACCGAGCAAGAAGAGTTGAAAAAAAAAAAAAAAACCTTTCCTCATTCCCATATTTTACATACCTTTTAATCTAGCTCACTTGATTCAAAGTTGCTTTATTCCTTAATAGGTCTTGAGTTCAAGTCTTAGGAAGTTACTTTTAAAAAAAAAAGTGAATGCAATTTCTAATTTCAAGTTACTTTATTGTAAAAGTGCATCTCACTTAAATAATAAAAAATAAAAATACAAGTGAGTCACTTAAGTTTTTTTATTATTGCACTATTTAAAAGTAATATCATTGTAAAAGTGAAATCACTTATTTTACAAAAGTGGTTCACTTAAAGCAACTTTCTTGTATGTGATTGTCAAAAGGTTCATCTTGGGAAGAGGGGGGTTCTTTTTTTTGCTGGACATTCTCTAGCTGCCACGTCACTATTGGGGACATCTTCAACAGTTTCTTTGTACAAGCATAACTTCATCATACAGAGTCAGTTTTCAGTGCCGTTTTTTTTTAAACCGCCCATTTTTTTGAGATCTTCACATCCAGACTATTGGTTTATACTTTTACAGCCATTAATTTATAAATATGGCCGCCCATTGTGATATTCTACTTAACAGTTCCAACTATTTTTCATGGAAATCTCGTATGGAGGATTTTCTACGAAGTAGGGGACTTTTCAGAATTACCACAGGGAAATAAAAAGAAACCACTGATGATGATAAGAAAAGAAAATGGGAAAATAGATGTGATGAAGCTCGTGGATTGATTGGGATGTCAATCTCTACTAATTTGAGATTCCACATATCTGGAATTGATGAACCTAATGCTGCTTGGGACAAGTTGGAATCTGTGTTTGGTAAACATAATGAAATTCGAGGTCACCAACTCGAAAATGAGTTGATTTCTTTAAATCCAAGTGACTTTTCATGCATTCAAGATTATTTCTCTAAGTACAAAACTCTTAAACTCTTATGTGCAGAATGTAAGATTGAGAGGGAAGACAAACAATGCATTTATCATATTCTTTCCAAACTTGGACCTGCATATTCTATTTTTGTATCTACATTTTACTCCATGAAAGCATCCTTGAATGCAGCTAGCTATCAAGAGCCTAGTCTTGAATCCTTTTGTGATTCCTTGATTAGATAACAAGATAAACTCATTCACCTTGGAATAATCAACAATGCAGATACATCTGGGAAAGCCTTATTGTCCCAACAGAAAGAAAAGTCCAAGCTTCCCAAGAAACAAAATTTTCGCAATAATAAGTCAAACAAGGGTCCCAAACCCTCTCAGTCAGCTCCTTCTTTAAAAAATGACAAAGGATCCAAGCCAAAAGGCAAGAAGACTGAGCGCCATTGCAACTATTGCGGGAAATATAATCATGATGAATCTAAGTGTTTCAAGAAGATGGCAGCCTTGGAAGTAGCAATGAAGAAACACCACATCAGCCTAGATTCGCCTTCAGAATCTGCCTCTCATGGACATGCACTTTGTGCTTCTGGTTATTCTTATAATGCATCTTCTTCTTCTACTTCAAATGAATGGCTCATTGATTCTGGAGCATCTTATCATATGGCTAAGGATCAAGCCATCTTTTCTACTATGCATGAATGTAACACCAAACAAATATTTGTTGGTGATGATAGATCTCTAAGTGTTGTAGGAGTTGGAACAGTTCCAGTAGATAATGGTCATCTTAGTGATGTACTATGTGTTCCAAGAATTTCCTGCAATTTGTTATCAGTCTATCAGATCACTCATTCTGGTGAAGGTAAAACTGTGACCTTTACACCGCACCAAGTTGTAATCAAGGATTTTAAAGATCCTCAACAGGTCCTAGCTACCGAAATTGTTGATGAAATTACCAGGTTGTACAAGTTTTAAAACTTTGGGTCATCACCTTTCCCTTCAGTTTTTGTTGCTCATAGTGATAACTTGAGCAAACTTTGGCATGAGCGATTTGGTCACTTAAATTATCGCTCATTGCAACAACTATGTAAAGAAAATATGGTGACAGATCTTCCGATGGTATCTTGCAGAGATGGTGTTTGCTCCGGTTGTGTACTCGGAAAACATCATCGGGACAGTTTTGACAAACGTGCCTCTTGGCACGCCTCGGTTCCCTTGGAGCTTGTGCATAGTGACTTGTGTGGTCCTCTTCCATCTGCTTCCTTTTCTGGTTTCAAATATTTCTTAACTTTCATTGATGATTACACCAGACGCACTTGGGTTTATTTCCTAAAACTTAAGAGCGAAGTATTTAACATGTTCTTGGCCTACAAGGCCCTTGTTGAAAAACAATCTGGTCATCAAATTATTAAGTTAAGATCTGATAATGGAGGAGAATATGTTAACAAACAGTTCACTACTTTCTGCACTGAACAAGGCATCCAACAACAGCACACTGTTCCATATACACCACAACAAAATGGTGTAGCTGAGCGGAAGAACCGCACTTTAAAAGAAATGGATAATTGTATGATCCAATTTAAGGGACTAAGTCTTCAATTTTGGGCTGAAGCCATTAATTGTGCAAATTACATAGTTAATCGCACCCCCACTAAATCATTACAAGGTATAACACCGGAAGAAGCATGGATTAAAACTAAACCTGATGTAAATCATTTTCGTGTGTTTGGTAGTAAAGCATGGGCTCACATTCCGGATGAAAAACGGAAAGCATTGCAGCCTAAAAGTGAAAAGTGCATATTTGTTGGATATTCTGAAGATGTAAAAGGTTATAGACTTCTTCAACCACATTCTCATGCTATAATAATTAGAAGAGATGTTAAATTTGATGAAAATATCTTGGCCTGCGAGCCTAACTCGGCGATTGTGCCATCTTTGGCCTGCAAGCCTGATTCGGCGTTTGTGCCTTCTTCTTCTTCTTCCAACTTCCTTGACAGGTTTCCAACTCCAGTTTCTGATGATGACAGTGAGGATGAAAATCCACCTCCGCCTGCTCATGTTCCTCCAGTTGCACTAGCACTAGTGCTTCCTCGATGGGTCCGTTCAACATGTGAAGCAGCTGGTGATCTTGCCGGTGATCCTAGAGATCAACGTCGAACACGTTCTCAGTTTCAGCGAGCCTCTTCTCTTTTCGCTCAAGTTTTCAAGAATCATGATCCAGAAACTTTTGCAGAAGCTTCAGGGAATCCAGATTGGGATGCAGCCATGGATGAAGAATATCATTCCTTAATGGCGAACGATACTTGGGATCTTGTACCTCTTCCAAAAGGAAGAAAACTTGTCAGATTTAAATGGGTCTACAGAACTAAGTATGCATCAGATGGAAGTGTTGAAAGACTTAAGGCAAGGTTAGTTGCCAAAGGTTTTTCCCAAGTTGAAGGGATTGACTACAATGAAACCTTTGCTCCTGTCGCAAAAATGAACTCCATTCGCCTTGTTCTTTTCCTTGCAGCCTTACACAACTGGGAAGTCCATCAAATGGATGTCAAGTCTGCCTTCTTACATGGTGATTTACAGGAAGAAATTTACATGGAACAACCTCTTGGCTATGTTCAGAATAACTCTAGCCTTGTCTGCCACCTTAAGAAATCCTTATATGGCCTTAAGCAAGCTCCTAGAGCTTGGTATGCCAAAATGGATAACTTTCTCCTTGACACTGGTTTTTCTAGATGCCATGCTGACCCCAATGTCTATACCAAGAAAGTAGGAAACCATCTCATCATACTTGTTCTATATGTTGATGACCTTATTCTTACCGGTAGTGACCCTAAGCTTATAACCCATGTGAAATTCAGTCTTAAACAAAATTTTGAAATGTCAGACTTAGGACATTTGCATTATTTTCTTGGTCTCCAAGTCCTACAAACCAAAGAAGGAATCTTTCTTTCTCAGTCTAAGTATGCTTGTGACCTTCTTTGTCGCTTTCACATGGAAGATTGTACACCAGCCCCTTCTCCCATCCAGTCTGGAGTCAAACTTTCTGCCACTTGTACTTCACCTGAAGTCGATTCCACCTTGTATCGTCAGCTTGTTGGTAGTCTCTTATACTTGACTCATTCCCGTCCTGACCTTTCCTTTGCCGTTGGTCGTGTTGCCCGTTATATGCAGACACCTCATGAAAGTCACTGGAAAGCAGCTAAAAGAATACTTCGATATATTCGAGGTACAATTCAGTTTGGGATTCATTACAGTACAGGGGGGAAACCTTTGTTGGTTGGTTTCACTGATTCAGATTGGGCCGGTGATCCTGATGATCGAAAGTCTACTACAGGTTATGTTTTCAGTCTGGGATCTGGACCTATTACTTGGGCTTGTAAGAAACAACAAGCTCTTGCTCTTTCTTCAGCAGAGGCAGAATATCGAGTAGCAGTTAATGCCAGTCAAGAAGCTTTATGGCTTCGACAGATCCTTTCAAAGTTTGGATTCGAGCAGGAGCAGCCTACTCCACTTTGGTGCGACAATCAAAGTGCCATCAAGCTTGCCAAAGATCCAGTTATACATCAACGCAGCAAACACATTGAGCTACATATGCACTTCATCAGAAATCTTGTTCATGATCGTGTTCTTGAAGTGCTCTTTTGCCCTACAGATGATCAAGTTGCAGACATCTTCACAAAGTCTCTTACAGAAGCGAAGTTTTCTAAACTTCGATCTATGTTAGGAGTTCAGGAACTTGTCATTAAGGGGGGATAGGCTCTAATGCCTCCTTCCTTCTCCTAATAGTGTCACTTTTGTAAATCCTTCAATCCTATCCCAAGTTGTTCTTAAGGGGGGATGTTAGGATATTTAGACACTTAGGAGTTAGTTAAGATCAACTTGTGTAATATATCCATTAGGGATAGTGTGTTTCTTTAGTATGCATTAGTATGCATTTGTAAATACTTAATCCGATGATCACGATATGTTTCCGACATAGAGTGATCCGACGGCTCAACTTCTCTTAGATCAAACCTAACCTTGATCCGTGGCTTAACACCTGATTGGTCCATGATCTCTATTTAAAGAGCATGGAGGGTCATTGTTTAGTTGATCGATTATGAGAAGCTCATTTGTAACTTTCTTTCTTTGCATAATAAATTGTCCCGTAGAAGCTATTTGGCCGGGGCCGTGGACTGTTTCCCTCAAGGGGGTTTAAACCACGTCAAAACATCGGTGTGTTGATTTGTGATCTGTTTGTGTGAAGTGGTTGCTCTTGGTGTTCGGTCCTTTGGTAGTACCCTGTGTACCCGAACACGGTTGAGATTTGGACAGCTCTTGTCGATGTAGTTTTAGACCTCTATGAATCCATCAACCGAGCATGAAACAAGATATTGACCATCTAGAGAAATGAGCAGCATCGTTTGATACGTTTCTTTCTCATCTTCTCTTCTCTATAACCGTGTTCCTGAAGAGGAGGTAACAATCGTACTAATTTCGACCTTCACATAAAATGAAACCCAATAGAAAAACAATGGTGTCAACCCCAACAGTCTCTTCATCGGCTACAAAATATGGATGCAACATTAATCTTTGGCCTAGATCCAAAGGGACGGATCTCCTGATATTTTGCTCTCCATATTGCAAGAGATGCTCCAAAGAGTGTGTAGACATTTCGAGGCCAAGCTCCTCAGCCATAGCAACCATTGCAATTTCAATTACAGCTGGTGCCTGATGAATCTCACCCTTCTCAAGATGTTCTGCACAGAGACCAAGAAGACTTTGTACCTTAAGGACATTTCCAGTCCCAGCATATGCACAGGACTCCAGTATAACTTGACAATATCTTGGTATTTTCTCATTGAATGTCTTTGCTACTTCCAAAGTTGCATCAAATTTTTCTTGCTTTCCAAGATATAAGAGGTCAAGGCTTAAACAGAGAAATCGAGTAAGTGGCTCTCCTAGCTCAGAGTCACTTCCCTCCATCAAGGAAATAATAATTGACTGAGCCACGTCACCATTGCAAGATCCAACATAGATAAATCCCGGAGATATTGCAGTGAATGCAATCACATCTATTGGAACCTTCGAGTCTGTTAAAATAGGAGATAGAAGTTGAAACACCTCATCCTTTTGAGAACCAGCATATGCTACCCAAGGCCCATAATCTCCCTAATTCGGATGTTTGACTCATCTTTACTGACATACTCTGCAAGAAGTGCGTATGCAGGATCACATTCATTTTGGATGCCACAATTTACAATACTGACTGCAAGCACGGCTCCAGCAATCGCATGATTATCATTGTTACTGAAATACTTGTCTATTTGTGTAAGGCCAGCATCAACATTCCAAAGGAGAATCAAACCCAAACTGGCTGCCGCACTGGTTTTTCCATGTTCTTTGTTCTTAAAAAGCTGATTTCTTGTGTTGCCACCACTTGATGATTATGTAGCAGCTGTCATTAATTTGTCTTGACCAAATCCAACATTTACAAATGCATTCACAAATGTGGCAACCAAGTTCTATAAGGCAGAATCAACACTTGTACTGGCACTTGCACGCCCATCAATCAAATGTGCCTTATAGATATCCTCAGGGGACTTGGACTCCATTCCATATGGCGCATGAATAATTCGAACCTGCATATATAAATTTGCTATGACCTCGCCCCGAGTCTGCAAAAATGATGGTCACATCTTGATCTCTTTCACACTTCCTAAAACTCTTTCGTTTATACCCGAGAAATCATTAAGACACCTGGCATTAGGGTTTTGATAATATTCGTTGGCACTTTTTCTTTTTTTCTGAAGAAATTGTCTCACATGCGCCAATTGTTGAATGTTACAATTGTTTATATTCATCAACAATTTCATTATATATCGATGATATAAGAACTATCATAACTTTCGTGGGGTCTTTCACTATGCGACTTGGTGCTTATCATATAATCGTAATGTTTCATTTTTTTTTATCTTGGGGATTTATCCCACATGCAACACAAAGGGATGGTCCCCATTCTTTATATACCTTATAGATCATATCATATGTCATGTAAAAAAAGAGAGAAACCTTTGGCTTTGATCGCTTGGGTGATGGATAATACGTGGGTCTTCATTGGCTTGGCGCTTAGTCCCATGGTGAGTCTTCAGTGTTTGGGTGCTAATATTCCTTTCGCTTCATTTTGCTTTGGCATTTTCATACAAATATAACTCTCCTCCACTTAGGTTAACATAAAAATTAATGTATTTTCTTCATAAAGCTCCAAACTTGAGCTAAACCCTTTTTATATGAAAAACAAAAACCTTTGCTCACAAGGTCAAAAATAGGTTTGAGTGACTGAGATTTTGTTGAATTTTGGAGACCTTTTTCAACCATTTTCTTTTGCAATTTTGATGCCCACACTTGAGGACAAGTGCTCTTTCTTGACCAAGTTTGAGACCCCCCAACATGAAATTGTTCTATTATTACATCGCTAATGCTGCCAGAAGATAATTAATCAAAATTTTTATTGAGTGTCAACAACAGGGTTGCCCAAAGATGGAGTAGACTCGTCACAATACTTCCGAGGGAAGGAGAATGACAAGAAGAGGGAAAAGCAGTTGGGTCAGTGCTATGGGTTGGAACGTGATGGCCATGGTTATCGCACTAGCAGTATCAACGATAAGGCGGTTCTCAACGGCGCAAAGATTTTATCCTGCAAGGTGGTCCGGGGCGGTCGACCTAATCAGTGCAATTTGGGGATCGTGGCATGTGCAGAGCAATGCGTGGCAGGCATCCAGATGAATTGTTCCCTGTTCTTGCTGAACTGGTTGACGAAGGATGCCATCACTGTCCAAGATGGGAATTTCTCCTTCATGTATAGCTGGCTTTTATTTGTGATCGCACTTGTTTCCTGGAAGGAGCACAACACTTACCAAGATATGGAGGTTGTGGCTGCGACTGAGCGTCTGGGTGCACGATATCAAAAATTGTGGTGGGTACGCGAGAAAGAGCAACTTTGGGACTGTGCATTGGCAGTTCTGATTTTACTGGGAGATGCTTTATGATGCCGCAGTAAAGGTGACTCGATTATCTGAGGAAACCGCGGCAAAGTTTACGCCGATTATGGTGTTTGTGATTTGGCCGCATGCTATTTATGTACAAGCCAGAGGCGATCCAGCCAAGTAGTGGCTGTTGACCCCTTATAAGGTGATGACAGAAGAGATAGCTATTGTGAAGGATTGGCTGGATGAATGGCGAGAACCCATGGGATTGGCAGAGATTGTCGCTGGAGTACGGGAGATAGGCCCCGACGATCGCCTATCCGCGCAGGATCTGCAGAGTCACCATGACTCAAATCAAGAATCGACAAGGACACCGACGGATGATTAAATTGGCCGGGACCTTGAGGAAAATAGAACAAAGGGGCACCAAGATCAGGCGACAATCAGTGGGCTGCCCCTGTCATCGGAATTGCAGTTGGTCCGACTAATACAAGAAATCAATGATGCATCCACCGCAGCGGCTCAAAAGATGACAGTGAAGGAAGATGAAGGTTTCCATGCGCTCACTGCTCGTATGGACTCATTGTGCGATATGGTTTCTAGGAAGGCACCTGAAGAAGCACCGGCACAGCTATTTGGCACAATCGAAACTGCGCTATGGATTAGGAATGTTTCTATTCCTCCGACTGCAATTGTGACTGACAACGAGGCTTTGAAATCCTTGCTGCAGCCGTTGGAGAAAGTAACCATAAATGTCAACGCGTTGCCAGCGACAGGGTTGACAACTATGCAGATAGTTTCCAGTAGGAGATGGCGGACAGGATGCACGCGATTAGTGGTAAGTATCTGCATTTGTATCAAAGGTGAGGCAGCTATGAATAAAGCAATCACAGAGTTAACAGGAAGGGATACTGCAGCGTGTCAAGCTGTGGATGAGCTAGAAGAGGACATCAAGAAAGAACGGGCTGAGAAGGCTCAGATGATTGAGGAGTTGAAACAGGAACATGATCGCCTCATAGTGGAGAAGGCTACCTTATGGGATCGCAATGTGCAGATAGATACGGCCGTAGCTAAGGCTTTTCACCATGTGCCAGATCCCACTGCAGATTTGGACGTGATTCAATGCATGCAGCGACTTGGGGCTTCCATTACTCGCCTGCAGCAGGAAAATCGGAAATTGACAACCATGGTGAGTCTTGGCACGCCCTAGGATCAGGTGGATGACCGCAAACATGCTATTGAGGAGGTTGCAGTGCATATGGTGGAGCTGGAAATGACAGCGACAAAACTCACAGCCGATACAATACAGTTTTGGGGCGGCATTGTTCAGGACGAGTAGGTTGAACAATTGACCAAGCTTTGACAGGAAGCAGAGGGACAGTTGGATACACTCAAGACGGTGATGCGCACGATGCCACCAAAGAAATAGGTCACCAAGTCAGCGAAATTGAAAGAGTTGCAGCAGCGTGTCACCAAGGCCGACGAACGTCAGAAGAAGCGCGCTACGTAGCTAGAGGAGTTCCAGGAGGTTGGCGGTTAGTTCATGACAAAAGCTGGGGAAGTCCTCTAGGAGGTACAAGAAGTTCATTAGTAAGTCACGGCGAAGTTGACTTAGCATCCATCGCCCCAGGATGTGATTGACAGTCAGGCGATGGTTATGGAAACAAAGGAGCAAGGTGGCGACAGTCGAGCAATACTACAAGGATTTTTTAGTCGAGACTATGGAGCACACCATGTCCTTTTGACGTGGTTCGAGGGCGAGCCACAAGATTGTGTTGGGGGCCTGTTGGCAAGTGGTTAGGATGGGTCATTATCGCGGCACCGCGAGTGCTACGATACCGTGAAAAACGGAAAGCCAAGTGCAAATGACATTACTTTTTGTATTCTTGGGTCAATTGTAGCGCGGTATGTGGGATTTTGGGTCATTTTGGACCATGTCAGTTAGTTTTGGGTCATTTGCTAAAAGTGTCGGTTCGGAATTTGTTAGTAAGTGGACAGGCAATGTAAAGGTGGAAGCCTATAAAGAGTCGTAGATTTGTAAGGGTTGAATCATCTTGGAGGTATGCGTCTTTGAGTGTGTATGTGATATCAAGAGATATCGGCAAGATCTGTATTTTGCGAAGATATTGTATCTAGGTTTTGTAGAGTAAATATAATATCATAGAGTTGTTTTGCACAATCCCTGTGTTTCTTCTGACCGTCGCTGGTAATGCACATTGCGATTGAATTTATGAATGATGTAATATTTCCTTACTGCAATAACTGCTTTACTGTTATATTGATGCGATGATGAATGGTTTTGTTGAATGATTCTATGAATATAAATAATATTTCGATCAAATGCATAGATCTATTTCTGAGATGTTGCAACAAGTTAGGTAATTAAGCCACAATGTCCTCGTTCATTGAGCGGAAACATGGTTCCGTCAACTCTCCCTTGAACATCTCAGGTGAGACCTCATCTGCTCTGCAGGTGTTGTTGGACGGGGTAAAACCTGTCTGGGCCGGTGCTCAGTGAGATCGCGGTGGTTTGGTGTCGACATCAATGGGAACCCCTGTCGACTGGGTTTGAGTCAACATGTTTGAAAGGTTCAAGAATTTAAAGCTTTCTGTTGAGACTGATACTAAGAGAAAGATAAAAGATATTAAATATAATAATTGTGGAGAATATATCAAAACTAACCTGCTGCAACATTTTGCGGAAAATGGAATCCAAATCCAGCACACAATCCTCTACACACCTCAGTAGAATGGTGTAGCGGAGAGGAAAAATCGAGCATTGAAAGAGATGGCTACTTGTATGCTTGATTCAAAAGGTTTGGATTCAAATATTTGGGATGAGGCCATGAATGATGCTGCATACATTTAGAACAAAGTGCAACACTCATCTGTCAAAGGTAAAACTCCTTTTTAGGCCTACACTAGTCACAAGCCTGCTTTGTCACATCTCAGGGTTTTTGGGTCCACTGCGTGGGCTAGAATTCCGATTGAGAAGAGAATATATTTGGAACCACAAAGTACTAAGTTCATCCTCATTGGATATGCTAAATAATGCAAAGGATCAAAACTCATGGATATCATATACAAAAGAATATTCATCGAGATAAGTGTCCAATTTGAAGAACCGCTTCATGATCTACAACTAGTGGAGGAAGAAACTGCCAAATTGCTTCCTCTTCTGGAAGACGATTATGGAGGTGATACTGAAAGTTTATGTTATGATATGTCTAATATTAAGTATGATATTAATGAACTTGAAGAATTGGTTTCAAATTCAAATCCAGATGAACCTCCTCAATTGCCAAAGTGGGAAGAAAAGACTCTCACATCTGTTGGTTCTAACATTGGAAATCATGCCGGTCCAAGAAGAACCCGAGCAAACTTTCAAAGAGTAGGCATGGATATTTCATATGCTGATCCATTGCTGTACAATTTTTTTTTTGATGATTGGTTCATATCCAAAATCATACTATCATTCCCGTTGAGATCCAAGATGGAAAACTGCCATGGATGAAGAGTACAATTCTCTTCAGAAAAATGTAACATGGGAGCTAGTTTCTCTTCAACCTGGGAGGAAATTGATTCAATGAAAATGTGTATACCGAACCATGGTTCTGCTGATGGTTAAACCTGAAAATACAAATCTAGTTTGAAGGCAAAAGGATTCTCACAAGTCCAAGGTGTAGACTACACAAAAAATTTTGCACTGGTTGCAAAAATGGACTCAATCCGACTAGTTTTGGCAATTTCCGCATCCAAGCAATGGGAAGTGCACCACATGGATCTGGAGAGTGCATTTATTCATGGGTATCTTCAAGAATATATCTATATGACGCATCCCGAAGGTTACATATCATATCCGACACTTTTTTTCATATTAAGGAAATCTTTGTATGGTTTAAAACAAGCCCCAAGAGCATGGTATGCAAAGATGGATTCCTTTCTTCTGTCGCAAAACTTTGTGAGATGCAAATCAGATATGAATGTATATATATTTCATGTCCCAAATTTGGCATTGGGTCACAATGGCCTAAGAAAATTGGCCCTATTCATTAGAGTTTGTCAAATTGATGCTAAAGGTCAAATAATTGCCAAGGAGGAAAATTACTAGTTTCCTAGGTTTGGGGTGGAAGCTTTGGGATTTGGAATAATGGGGATAATAAATGATATTGTAACATTAGGATGGAATAAATATTTAATAAAGGAGATAAATAAATATATACAAGTGAAAATCAAAGTGGCATTTGATCATGAAGACACATGGAGGAAGTGGGACCCACACAAGCTAGAATTTATGTGCCACATGGCATCCTCTTCTTGTAATTTAGAATACATGGGAAGCCTAATGTTCTTGGGATGAGTTATAAGGTCAATAATACTTGTCATGAGTCAATGAGGTCTAAATATAGAGGAAGAGTAACTCCCATGGAAGAGGAAGAGGCAATTTGGAGCTGGTGAGACACTTGGGCTAGATTCCCTAGCTCTATGACAACAATGATGAAGATGCTATGACACCTATGACACAAATCAGACCTGAAGGTTTACATATGAAATATATGACATGTCAAGGCTAAAAATAGACTTCAAGAGGGTGCTCAAGGGTGTTAGGGAAGCTAAGATGCTTCCACATGTGATTTGCTGGAAGTGGGAGACTAGGAATTGTTGTACAAGTGGCGTTCTTTGGAATCTCTTCCTAACTTGAGTTGGCATGAGTCTCTTGGAACTAATTCGACCCATGGAGGACATTATAAATTTATAAATGTAAATAAAAAATAATGAAACCAGCTTTTTATCATTTGTAGAATTTGTAATTGAATTTATGAAGAGGGAGAGCTAGTGGATGACTAGTTTCTTGCCTTAGCCAATTTCGAGGGTGAAAGATTCCCATCCAAGTTGGTAATTGGAAAGGCCATTCAGAACTTTCATTTGGATATTTAATGGAGTCTTTATTTGTAGGTGTAAGCTACAGGGAAGCTCATGGTTTCTTCTATTGCATCTCACTCCTTCAACAATTTCCAATTTTGATGGCATATTCTTGATCCTTGAGGGAGGTGTTTTTGGTCAACTATTGTACTCTTTGGGGGAGCTTCTAATTCCCAATTTCTCTTTTAATATGAATTAAATACTCTTTTATTCATATCCAGAAAGTTTCAGGTCGAAATTCCAAGTCGAAATGTATAAATCTCATTTTTAATGAAAGAACAGTGCCATTTCCCCACTATCTTGTTGTGAACCAATGTAATGCTGATGATCTCGAATGAATGGATGCTTCTATGATGCATTTGTGAATAAGGGACTTCCATGGATGTATTTTAAAAGTTTCATGTACTTTTCTTGAGCATTTGAAGTATTTTTACTCAGTTTAATTGCATTGGGAGAAGAAATAGTACCATTTCCCCAAGGGTCGAATTGGTGATTTTTGCAGCTGAATGGGAGAGGGTTGGAACAGATATAATAATAAATTAATGGTGAAAATGAGACCTTAATAAAATACTTAATATATTCCCCACCTTTTTTCATAAATTTGAGTGGGTTTGGAGGCATTTGGGAAACCATTTTCAGTACTTACCCCAGGGGGATTTGAACCCCAAATTACTAGTAAAATTGCATACTTGGTCCAGAATCTTAAGAGAGTTTGCAGAGTTCTTTTGGTGGCCATATATAATCCCTTAACATAATATTCAAGTCTTAATATCATTCATACCACTTAATTTAATATTTGAAGGCATTTGGAGTCAATTTGAGACCTAGAGACCAATACTAGTCAAAGGGAAATTACTAGTAAAGTTCCCTACATTGGACAGAATTGAAAGAGGATTTGAAGAAGTATTTTAAAGGTCCAAAATCATCCTTGAAATACATATTTGTGTTCTAAAATCATCCATATACCTTATCAGAATATTTGGGAGCCATTGGAGCAATTTGGGGACCTAGAGCTCAAAACTAGTCAAAGGTCTAACTAGGGAAAAAAGTGAAAAATTGCCATTTTAATAAAATTCCTAACAAGGGACATTACAATATACAACAGCATGAAGGTAATTTTTTGATCATGGTACTATATTTTGATGACTTATTTATTATAGGAAGCAGTCTTTCTTCGATCGACACAATAAAAACCGCTTTACACCCAGCATTTGATATGAGTGATTTAGGCCTATTGAAGCAGTTTTTTGGTCTCGAGATCACTCAGAATTTTGATGGGATCATGATTGCTCAGTCAAAATATTATTTGGACCTGATAAAGAAGTTCAATATGGCATAATGTAAAGCTGAAGCATTCCCATTCCTATCAGGAATCAGTCTTGAGGATGGTGATTCTACACCGTTGGTGGATTCTACACTTTACCGATAGTTGATTGGTATTCTTTTGTATATGAAACAATATAGGACTGATATTTCTTATGTCGTGAGCGCCATGTCAAGATAAATGCAACAGATCCATGAGCTTCACTGGAAGGAATCCAAAAGGGTCTTGCATTATGTGCAGGGTACAAGACATTTTGGCATTCACTATGCTGCAGATTCTGATCTTGACTTGGTTGGATTCACTGATTCAGATTGGTCAGGTGATAGCATTGATCGGAAGTACACTTCCAGATATGTTTTCATGATTTGAATAGGACCTATTTTCTGTTCAAGCAAAAAATAAGCTTCCATTTCCTTATCTTCATTAGAGGTAGAGTATTGAGGAACATTCAATGCTTGCATTCAAGTAGTTTGGTTGCAGGATATTCTAGGAGAGTTTGATATTGATAGCACCACTTCTACTGTCATTGTTTGTGACAATCAGAGTGCTATCAAGATCTCGACATATCTGGTTCAGGGACAAAGGACCAAGCATATCGAGATCCACATGCACTACATCCGAGAGCTTGTGCATCACAAGACCATTGTACTGCAATATTGCCCTACAGAAGAGAGAATTGCGGACATCTTCACCAAGAGCGCCACTAAGAATATGTTCTCTTACCTCCATTCACTGTTGGGGGTGAGTTCTACTATGGTGAGGACATATTAGATCCTTCGGTATTTAATTTGAGGGGGGGTTTTCTTTCCCACTAGTTTTTCCCCTATTTCCTCACGTAGATTTTTTGAGCATTTTTGGGATTATCTTTGTATTGGGAACGACCTATGGCCTTTGTTATCGGGGCCCTTTTATTATTTTATTTTACTCCTCCAAATGGGATTAGCTTAAGGGGGGTGTTGGAGTCGGTTTCCAACAACACATCATTTATTTGGGCTTAACAGCCTAATTACGAGTTATCCTAAGTATTTTGACTCAAATATGTGCTTACATCATCAACAGATCATCGATTTCAGTCAATTGGGCCTCCTCCTTCATTCGGGGAGTCAACTGTGTCATCAAATTCAGTTAACTGGTCCTCCTCCTTCATTCAGGGAACCAACTGGGGTGATTTTCATGATTAATGCACCCTATTTAGTCTAAGTGGGTGTGTTTCACCTAACAATCAGCTAACTGGAGTCAAAAAGTCACCCTCCTACTCAGTTTGACCTAATTTTGGGTAATTTCACCTAAAAATCATTTAACTAAAGTCAAAAAGGCGCCCTACCCTAATTTTGGGCAATCGGTTGAGTTCTAAACTCAGTTAGACTCAGTTTGACAGTTTCAGAGTTGTTAGCATCAATTACTTAGCCGTTAAGTGGTTAATTGATGTGCCAAGTGGTGTTAAATGACCAGTAAGTCACTCTCACGCATTCAATTCAAATGACATCTCTAGGATTCGAATTGCTGGGCTATTATTTCTATTGTTACACATTGTAATTTATCTTCAAAGTTAATGAACAATGCATTAATGCTGCAAACCTTTTGAATAAGTGTTTTGACAAACAAATTTCTGCATGCATATCTAGTAACTGTTGTTCTTGTTTTCTAGATCTTTTGTGCTTGAATTTTACAAAGACAGGTTGTTTCTAGCAGATTTGATTAATGTCTACACAGAAAGAGAAATTCTATTTCCAAAGAGTGGGGACTCTCCACAAGGCTTGAGACATTTTCTCTTTATGAGGTCTTGTTTTAGGTACAACAAATCCCATGTTTTAATAAAAGGTGGGAGCCCCGAATTTCTGTTTATGCAATGAAAACGATTAAATTCCATGGTCATTTTGGGGTTTTTCATTATTCTTTCATTGCTTCGCTTTGATTTTATTAAGTTAGTGATTTTCCTTTCAAAATTCCATTAATTTTGTGTGTGTTTCTTGTGAATTGAGGAGTAACAGGTTTTAAAAAAAATGGTCAGTAAGTTCCCACAATTCTGCAATTCTGCAACCCGCAATGCGGATTGCAGAAACACAAAATTAGTTCTCGGTTGTGAATTCTTGTTTCCACAACCCGCAACCAGAAATTGCGGATTGTGGGAAGCGCCTTGTAAATATTCTCGTATTGTGTTTCCACAACCCGCAACCCGCAAATGCGGATTACGGATTGCGAAAAGGCCATATGTCCAATAAGCATCGTTTGCGATTCCGTAACCTGCAACCCACAATGCAGATTGCGTGTTTGTCCAAAATAAACTTTCCGCATTTATCCTCCGTAGCTTGCATGTTCTAATCCTGACCGTTGATTTGCTTGGATCCTGTGGTTGATATTGAATTTCCTATGTTTTGAATAATCATTTGTTTTCCATCTTTCTTCGATATCTTTGATTTGTAATCAGATTTTTAAATGATGATTTTCACCTGTGACCAAGCATGAACTGATAATTATTTATTCAACTAACTCTTAGCTGATCGACTGCTGTAATTTGATGTTAAATCATACGTGAAATATTGCAAATTTATCTTGTCTTAATTCAATCCCTGTCGACGCATCCTATGTGTTATTTCAATACAGACGTGATAATTGCAAGTTTCAGACCGTAGGATTTTAATCATGCCTATTCATTATGATCTACCATTTCTGGAATATTTAGTGTATTCCTTTGGATATAGATGTCAATATGGGTAATTTGTTGATCGTTATATCACAATTGAAGCGCCTTCTTGGTTAATTTTCATAAGTTTTCCTTTTGACAATTACATTGTGAGCAATATGTAGACAGATCATAAATCTTTATTCAAGTTTTGTGAAGAGAAAGAGCTTCAGCCTCTTCTGTACTGAGAGCATATATCGCCACCTTTTGATGCAAGTGTTCCTTATGAAAGCAGTGGTAGTGAAGAAGAACCTGAGATTCAATCCATCTGCATGCATCTCCTCCAGAAGAAGAGAAGGAAGATCAATGAGAAGCTGATAGATCCAGACAATACCATTATCTAGGATTTTATAATCAATGAAGTACCTATCACTCCATTAATTCCTTTGAAGGAGGAAGAAGTGGCCGAATTTTCAGTTTTCAAGGACGTTGTTGATCATCATAAATCTTCTAAGAGATATATTTCAGTTCCCCTACTATCCGTCGAAGACAGTTAGTAGACTTTGGTCAACCTCCACAGTTTATTATAGGATTTTTCCCACAATTCTGTGATGGGCATCTTTCAGTAATTTTCTGAAAACATTCGACATCAATCACTCTCTACGATGATATGATTAGAATAGTTTGATTTTGTAAAATCCCTGTCTTTATGGGAAAGTTATCCTTTGTAACTATTTTTGTAATTATTATTTAAAGGGATTGAGCTCTCATGGGGAAGGGGGGAGATAATCGCCAAGCAAGGACTGGAGAAACGTTGTTTCACTTGTGATCATGTAATTGTTTGTAGACCAATGAATCAAAGTTAGTCTCTTTCAACACCCTCTTTGTGTAAGTTATCAAATTTATTTGATAATGCCTGATTTCTTCACGTTAATTATCAATTAATACTGTTTATTTTGAATCCAATCGTTAATGCATTGATCTGCGAGTTATATTTGTCTTAATTTGAATGATCTTTGTGTATTTATGTTTTAATTGAATTTCTTTAATTAAAATATTTATCTATTTCTGCAAATGATTCACAGAAACTATTAAGTTCATGTCTATTTTTCAATTGGAAAAAGAACAATAGGGTAATCTTGGATATGCTTGATCTTTAAACTATTATGAATCGTTTTCATTGCCCGATGATATTTTGAAGTAATGAGTTAATGATTCTGTCAAGTTGAGGAAATAACTTATTAGAATTTAAACCAAGTTATCTTTCACACAAACAATACAATCCCTTTAGACTAGATATGACTTAGCTTAGATTCCTTTTAAGGTAGAGTTGTATTATGTTTAGATCCATTCTAGAATTAGGATACTTTTGATCTTCCATCTAAGGAATACAGATCCTTCTGGGATCAAACCCCACAAGTGCCAGCGGAGGCCTTTGTATCCGCGGGAGATTACTATTCCAAAACAGGATGGGGATAGAACTGTCCTTATGCAGGGCCTTTTGAATCCTTTCAGACTACGTTTTCCTCCTCTGTTGTGAGACTTAGAACCCATTCCAACACCTAACCATCTAAGGCCCCAAAAAATGGCGCTAGAATAAGGGTCGAGTGAAAATTATGCCTAAATGAAACACTAGTAGAACTCCTCTATCAAGAATACCGATTGTCACCCATAGTCATACGCAGGCATCTACCTCTACAGAACAACCGGTGCAAGATCCAACCATCATTTCTTTCACCCCTGTCACAGAGTAGGAAACTAGAAGGGGCGACAACATCATTTTCGTATCACCCACTAGGGGACCCCTTACACTCAAACAAATACTCAAAGGTTCTTCTGATAGTGTTCCTAGGATACAACGCCAGGTCGCTGAAGAGCGTAACCAAGGATTAGCAGCAATTCATCACCAGAACACCGATCTGCAAGCTAATAACTTAAATAATCAAAATTCAGATCGTCCAAACCATGAACAACATAATTCAGCCTGCCACAATCTGCTTCCCGATTTCAATCTTGATATATTGTTTGGTGAAATAGATCAAGACCAACCAAACGTTGCCACCAGTGGACCACCACCAACACCTCCTTCATCTTCATCGTCCTCATTAGGAAAACCATCTGGTAGTGATTCATTATCTAGTTCATATTTAGAAGACGTACCCATGGCAGAAGGTGCAAACAAGCCCTGGTTGGACCAGGATGTTTTGTTCATTGTTGGTGAACAACACAGACTACCCAAAAATCCTGAGAAATGGCTCCCCAAGTTTATCCCTAACGACATATCACCTGTACTTGATCACATCAAAACCTTCATGTAGGCTATTAGACTCAGGAGTGTCGTTCACGAGGATGTAGTTTGTAGGTTGTTTCCATATACCTTCGAGGGAAAAATATCCACATGGTACTTTTCCCTACAAACCTGATCCATTCCTTCGTGGGAAGAGTTCGAAAAATTATTCATCCAAAAATTTGGAGATGATAATACTCTGGAAGACTTGGTTTTAGACTTATCCTCAATGAAAATTACAGGTAAGGAGAGGGTAAAATATTATAATCATAGGTTTTCATATTTAAAAATTAGAATCCCTACTACTCTCCTTCCTGCAGAAGAATTATTGGTTGCTTATTATGTTAAGGGTTTACCCGTTCCCATTTCTATGTGGGTAAAAAGGGCACAAAAAGATAATTTGCAGGAAGCCTTTGCTGAGGCTATCCAGGTTGAGAAAGACATATACTATCTAAAGGATAATCCTGATGTTCCACCGGATCAACCTTCAACCTCTAAAAGAAAGCAAGAATCTCCTCCAAAACCCAAAGTGCAAAACAAGGACCCAGTTGAGATGACTGACATGAAGAAGCTTCTACAAAAGATCTCAAATGAAATGGTGGACCTGAAGAAAGGCAACTCAGAAAATCAGAATAACAACATGGGGTTCAACGGACAACCTTTCAGAAGACCCTACCAGCCCCCACAAAACCAAGTCCCACCGAATCCTGATGAAGGATTGAATGTCAAAGAAATTCTTTCTATTTTCAAGGCTTTGGTTTCAGAATCACAGAATTCTCCCGATTAGCAAGATCAAAATCCACAAGAGAACCAAGATCCTGAACCCCCAGACGAAGTAGAAGATCAACAAATAAACACAGTTAGCTTCTTTTCAGAACTTCCCATGGCTGAGGAGGAAGATGAGCTGGAGGCTGTCTTCAATGTCCAAAACCCCTACAATACTAGGAGTAAAGGGCATCCCACTCAAGAAGCTTCCACTTCAGCACCCACACCAAACAGAGGTAAAGGACCACCAGTTAAGGACACTTTAATCCCTAAGATAGAATATAATCTAATTGATGACTTAAAAAGAGTAAAAGCTAATATTTCCCTTTTTGAACTCCTGAAAATCCATGCAATGAGAGATAGTCTGCCCAAAAGTATGATTGTCAACAAGCCCAGGGAAACTCAGAACAACAACCTGGAAATATACTTGAAAAACGGAAATCAGAAACCGGGGGTAGCAAGAAGACACCTCCTTTCTTGCTTACTTTTGAAGTCTTCAATAGAAATGTCCATAATTGTATGATTGATTTAGGGGCTTCATTAAATGTGATGCCTCTATCTGTCTGTAAGAAGTTGAATACCTCTGTGGAGCCCTGTCCTACACAAATTGTCCAATTGGGAAGATCTAAAGTTAGGGTAGTGGGAGAACTCAAAAATGTCTTATTAACATTATCTGTCAACCCCAGGATCCACCAGACAGTGGACATTATTGTGGCAGACATCCTAGAGATGTATGGCATGTGGCTAAGCAGAGATTGGTCAGAGAAGCTTAAAGGCTACTTTTCTACTGACTAGTCTCACTTATGGATTCCCTATAATAGAAGGCCAAACAGAATTAAAATCAGCAGGGAGCCTTATATGAAATAAATTGTAGCATATTTGCATGATCCCAATGAGCCTACTGCATACTATAGCTCACATGTGGAACATTATACTTTCACTGCTTTATTTGGAGATCTTCCTGTGGATTTGTCACCAGCTGAGAATGTACAGAACTAGTCTCAAATTGTCAATCTCGCTTTTGTTCCATTCTCAGGTACTGTCATTCATAATGTATACAATGTGAATACAAATTTTAGGTTAGATTTGAATTCATGGACTTTAGTTTTTTATGGATCCATATCTAAAGATGGAGCTGGTGCAGGTTGTGTCCTAATCGATCCAAAAGGGACCAAAACTATGATTTCCTGCAGACTCGAGTTCGAATGTACCAATAATATAGTTGAATATGAGGCCCTGGTTCAGGGACTTAAGAAAGCCATTGATATGGGTGCACAGGTAATCGAATGCTATGGAGACTCTGAGATCATCGTAAAACAAGTGAGAAACAAGATTCATTATGTTTCCAAACTGTTGTTTTGAACTTCCTTTTACTTATTTATCATTATGTTTTTAAGCATATTTTCCCCCATGGAGGGTATTTTCAGGAGTTGGTATGATCCACCCAGGAGTTGGAATTATTGTCAAATGCCAACATCAACTTCGACAAGTTCAACGACTTCGACAAGTTCCTCGACTTCGAAAAGCTCAGCGACTTCGACCACTTCATCAACTTCGACATGTATCGTCGACATTTTCGACTAAAAAACTACGATAGATTGCCTCTCTGCCTTCCATTCGACTGTAACGGATGAACTTCTGAAACCGTTCTAACTTCTCTTGCAACTGAACGTAATGGGAAGACAACCCAAGTGTTCTCAAGCAAGGAGGTATGATCCAACCAGCAATTGGCATTATTTTTGGATGCCAACATCGACTTCAACAAGTTCAGCGACATCGATAAGTTCCTCGACTTCAACAAGCTCAGCGACTTCGACCACTTCATCAACTTTGACAAGCATTGACTTCGACATGCATCGTCAACATTTGCGACTGACGAACTACGACATATTGTCTCTCTTTATTCCAGTCGACCGTAACAGTTGAACTTCTGAAACTCTTCTAACTTCTCTTATAACTGAAAGTAACGAGAACACAACCCAAGCGTTCTCAGCACTCTATTTAAGCATGTAAAATATTGTAATATACAAGTGGATAAGAATCAAGAAGTAACAGAGTTCGCATTCTTGCATATTGTCTGTGTTTGTATGTTTATGTGTGTAGTTTATTTCCTGATTTTCTTATTATTAGGATTCCGCCATAACAGTATCGATTCATTCAGTCAAACTATTGTCCCCTTCGTGCACCCAGGTGCGTACAGATCATGCAAAACTCTTTCTCAAAATTTTGGCATCCCTTCAAATGAATGATGAACCTCCTATTTTTATTCTTCATTGGAATTATTGTCGGATGCCAACATCGACTTCGACAAGTTCAATGACTTCAACAAGTTCCTCGACTTCGAAAAGCTCAACGACTTCGACCACTTCATCAACTTCGACAAGTATCGACTTTGACATGCATCGTTGACATTTGTGACTGACGAATTATGACATATTTCCTCTCTGTCTTCCAGTCGACCGGAACGGTTGAACTTCTGAAACCGTTCTAACTTATCTTGTAACTGAATGTAATGGGAAGCCAACCCAAGCGTTCTCAAGCAAGGAGGTATGATCCACCTAGCAATTGGAATTATTATCGGATGCCAACATCATCTTCGACAAGTTCAACGACTTCGACAAGTTCGTCGACATCGACAAGCTCACCAACTTCGACCACTTCATCAACTTTGACAAGCATCGGCTTCGACATGTATCATCGACATTTGCGACTGACGAACTACGACATATTGTCTCTTTGTCTTCCAGTTGACCATAGTGGTTGAACTTATGAAACCATTCTAACTTCTATTGTAACTGAACGTAACAGGAAGACAACCCAAGCGTTCTCAGCACTCTATTTAAGCATGTAAAATATTGTAATATACAAGTGGAGAAGAATGAAGAAGTAACAGAGTTCGCATTCCTGCATATTGTCTGTGTGTGTATGTTTATGTGTGTAGTTTATTTTCTGATTTGCTTATTATTATGCTTCCGCCATAACAATACTGATTCATTAAGTAGAACTGTTCTCCCCTTCATGCACCTGGGTGCGTACGGATCATGCACAACTCTTTCTCAAAATTTTGGCATCCCTTCAAATGAATGATGAACCTCCTATTTTTCTTCTTTCATTGCTTCCTTTATAGCTATAAATTCCCAACTATGAATTTCCATCGTACACAGTAATGCAAGGAGGGATGAGTGATGTATCTCTATGTCACGCACAATCATGGAGAAGATAGGTATTTGTTACAACCATAACAAGTACGATGAGAAATTATAATACAATTTTCCAACCTGATGGCTATGATCATTTTTAACACTTCATCATATGGTTGTGATTTCTTCCGGAATAGTTGTAGAATTTTACATTTTTGGAATTTTCTCCAATAGACAGAATCAATAGATGGCTCTCATTGGCTATCAGACTATCCCATCAGTGTTTCCTTTGATGGCTATGATTGGATATCGGATTGTCCCATCCCGGTTACCTTTGACGGCTTTGATTGATTTTTGGACTATTCCATCATGGTTTTATTTGAACTTCATCAGGAAAAACTTTAACAAACAACCCTAATAAGGTGCTTTTGATTGGCTATCAAACTGTCCCATCGGGGTTTCATTAAAAATCCATTGGGGAAAACTATGATAGATATCCCTGATAAGGTGGCATTGACTGGTTTTCAAAGTGCCCCATCAGGGTTTTCTTCAGCGATTTGATTGGTTTTCGGATTTTCCCATTATGGTTTCCTTCAAAATCCATCGAAAAAAGCCAATAAACAATCCTAATAAAGAATGCCTAATTGGTTGTCGAGCTATCCCATTGGGGTTTCCCTTGGTGGAACTGATTGGTTGATAGACTATCCCATCGGGGTTTCCTTCGAACTCCTTTAGGAAAAAATATGACAAACAACCCCGATAAGGTAGCTCTGATTGGCTATTGGACTGTCCTATCGAGGTTTCCTTTGGTGACTTTGATTGGTTTTCAAACTTCCTTGTTAGGGTTTCCTTCGGTGACTTAGATTGGTTTTTAGACTTTCCTATTGGGGTTTCCTTCGAACCTGATCGAGAGAAACTATGATAGAAAACTTTGATTGGTTGTCAAAATATATTTTCTATCGTTGATTTAAGTTAACCTGTGACCATGTTATCAGTGCGAAATTAATTGGGACCATTGAATTCTGCCACCGTATGTCGACCATGCATGCTAATGATGTTTAGTTCCTTTTATTTCACCTTGAATTCCCTTTTCTGGTTGCTTGGTTCATCGGGCCTATTACTATGGTACTTTTCTTGTTGAGTATGAATTATTCTCTCATCCTGAAAACTCAATTTCACCCAAGGAGAGCTCCATGGGCCAAATTTTGAATATCAGATATAAATTATGGTAACGCTTTAATGATTCATGATCCCCATAAACCTGCTTAATATATTCCCTACATTCAAACAAGCAATTTGGTTGATTTGTAAAATTTGGCTCAGGCTGAGCCCATAGTGAGCCCCCCACACAAAACTAGCTTTGGACAATGAGTTGCCCCTTTTAGGCAACAAGATAGATGATAAACGCAATTTTTCTAAAAATGATGAATGGATAGACTCTTCTTAACCATATTTGTTTGTTATTGTGGGATATTTATAGTTTTGTGCTTGTTTCTTAAATAGATTCCTATTACAAAAACATTACCATATATGTGCAAGCAATCTTGTATTTCCTTATTAGTTACTTGCTCCTAGATATGATAGTTATAATAGGATACATTTTACATAATAGGTCATAGTTGCATGTTACATATTGTTTTTCATTTTAGCTCAAAATTTGAACCGGTAATGGCTACCAAGCTAGAATTGGGATGGGCTCACCATACAAAATAGTGTGAATTCTAATTGGGACATCACATCGAAGAGAACCCTTGGAGTTGAGGAGTGTACTTTTCCCATGTCCACCTCCTTAAAATAAATTCCTCTGCACATTTCCCAATTAAAGAAATTTTTTAGTTTATTTTCACTTCTCTCCAAACATCTAATTATTTCAATTTTCTGTTTATCAATAAAACCAATATCTTGCAAACGCCTCCTTTTACTCCATAATTTTTTTATTAATTATTTTGTAGAAGGCATAGATAGTGCATAGTTCCTTGGTTTGTTGACACTCAACCAAAGGCGTATCTTTAGTTGTTTATTGTTTCCTTTGACCTCTTCATGGAGGAGGGTAAAGCAACATGTCCCAACAATAGGATAAATGTGCATGATAGTGCAATTAATACCATGTAATCATATTTTACATAAATGGACCAAAAGGTAAATACCTACATAGTCACACACAAGATGCAAAAGCATAAACATAAAATATTGGCATTGGTGTTTATATTGTAGAATATTTTGAAGGAAAAACCCCAACTATTAAAAACTCATTGCATTTATGTGAGTGCATGGGAGTGATATAAGGTGTCACCTACCCAAAATTCCGAGTATATTGTTTTATTTGCAAAATAATTTATGTTAATTTGTAATTACAAATTTTTGTAATTATGACCAAGTTTGGTCAAAGATGATTGTAATTACTGATTATTATTATTTAATAAATTAAAATAGGAGAAAAATACCCAAGGGAACTGTTAAAAGAGTGTTCACTGACCCACTAGGAAGAATGGAAGCTGTTAGAAGGTATGGGACAGATGGCAGCATTTGCACTCCACCACTAGCTGTTGGTTATGGGACAACTACCCCTAAATTTGTGGCATTATCCCCCAGGTGGGTGGAAGAGAGCAGGCAGCTCATTAATGACCAGTTAACCACTAAAAGGCCTAGGCAGCATAGAAAAGGCAATTCGAATTAGGCAGGTAGCCCCCTTACAATATTTTCTGCAGAAATATTCCTCAAGTGCATCAAGTGATCACTGAGAGATTCAAATAAGGAGGTGTTGGCACCCCAACAACTCCCCTTGATTTTGCAAATAAAGTGGCCTCCATGTGAATTTTGTAAATATTTAGCTTTTGGTTTTCTTTTAGTTTTTCGTATTTGATTTTGAGAAGGTGATTAGACAGTTTTTTCTTTCTTGGGTCTTTCACTCTTGATGATGCTGCTTTTTTTGGCATGATTTTCATTTCATGGTCCCACCGATATTAGTCGCTTGAACCTTTTAGTTTCCTTGACATTTAACAACGATTGCATGCACTTAATTGAGGTTGTCCAAGTTGACTATTGGCTTCAGTTTGAAAATAATGAGATATTTTAATCTTGCAACATTTTCACAAAGTTTCAGTCTTTGACACTTTAGGTGGTTAACGTGAGCATCTTGGCGGGTCAAAATTAATTATGAAAAATGATCAATTTCTAAGATTTGTGTTCGTGCCTTGGAAGATTGGTTTCAAGTTTTAATTTTGAATTCTCAAGGATTTATCTTATTTTACAAGCCTAAAATTTTGATAAAATTTTCCCTTTTATCTAATCTTATAATTTTATGGAATTTTGGCTTATTCCATATAAAACATATGCACACAAAAGGTGATCAAAGATGACACTCAAATTAATTGTCTTTGTGCAAATTTCATTGAATGAATAATAAACATCTAATTATTTCAATTTTCTGTTTATCAATAAAACCAATATCTTGCAAACGCCTCCTTTTACTCCATAATTTTTTTATTAATTATTTTGTAGAAGGCATAGATAGTGCATAGTTCCTTGGTCTGTTGACACTCAACCAAAGGCGTATCTTTAGTTGTTTATTGTTTCCTTTGACCTCTTCATGGAGGAGGGTAAAGCAGCATGTCCCAACAATAGGATATAGTAAGAGGGTTGTGTTCATAGTATGGAGGGATTGAATCAACAACGATAAATGTGCATGATAGTGCAATTAATACCATGTAATCAGATTTTACATAAATGGACCAAAAGGTAAATACCTACATAGTCACACACAAGATGCAAAAGCATAAACATAAAATATTGGCATTGGTGTTTATATTGTAAAATATTTTGAAGGGAAAACCCCAACTATTAAAAACTCATTGCATTTATGTGAGTGCATGGGAGTGATATAAGGTGTCACCTACCCAAAATTCCGAGTATATTGTTTTATTTGCAAAATACTTTATGTTAATTTGTAATTACAAATTTTTGTAATTATGACCAAGTTTGGTCAAAGATGATTGTAGTTACTGATTATTATTATTTAATAAATTAAAATAGGAGAAAAATACCCAAGGGAACTGTTAAAAGAGTGTTCACTGACCCACTAGGAAGAATGGAAGCTGTTAGAAGGTATGGGACAGATGGCAGCATTTGCACTCCACCACTAGCTGTTGGTTATGGGACAACTACCCCTAAATTTGTGGCATTATCCCCCAGGTGGGTGGAAGAGAGCAGGCAGCTCATTAATGACCAGTTAACCACTAAAAGGCCTAGGCATCATAGAAAAGGCAATTCGAATTAGGCAGGAAGCCGCCTTACAACATTTTCTGCAGAAATATTCCTCAAGTGCATCTGGTGATCACTAAGAGATTCAAATAGGGAGGTGTTGGCACTCCAACAACTTCCCTTGATTTTGCAAATAAAGTGGCCCCCATGTGAATTTTGTAAATATTTAGCTTTTGGTTTTCTTTTAGTTTTTCGTATTTGATTTTGAGAAGGTGATTAGACAGTTTTTTCTTTCTTGGGTCTTTCACTCTTGATGATGCTGCTTTTTTTGGCGTGATTTTCATTTCATGGTCCCACCAATATTAGTCGCTTGAACCTTTTAGTTTCCTTGACATTTAACAACGATTGCATGCACTTAATTGAGGTTGTCCAAGTTGACTATGTGCTTCAGTTTGAAAATAATGAGATATTTTGATCTTGCAACATTTTCACAAAGTTTCAGTCTTTGACACTTTAGGTGGTTAACGTGAGCATCTTGGCGGGTCAAAATTAATTATGAAAAATGATCAATTTCTAAGATTTGTGTTCGTACCTTGGAAGATTGGTTTCAAGTTTTGGTTTTGAATTCTCAAGGATTTATCTTATTTTACAAGCCTAAAATTTTGATAAAATTTTCCCTTTTATCTAATCTTATAATTTTATGAAATTTTGGCTTATTCCATATAAATCATATGCACACAAAAGGTGATCAAAGATGACACTCAAATTAATTGTCTTTGTGCAAATTTCATTGAATGAATAATAAACCATCACTCCTTATCTTTCATTTTTATGTGTTGAACGGGATATTAATTAAGTTTTGACCTGAAACAAATTCCCTACATTCAAACAAGCAATTTGGTTGATTTGTAAAATTTGGCTCAGGGTGAGCCCATAGTGAGCCTCCCCCACAAAACTAGCTTTGGACAATGAGTTTCCCCTTTTAGGCAACAAGATAGATGATAAATGCAATTTTTCTAAAAATGATGAACGGATAGACTCTTCTTAACCATATTTGTTTGTTATTGTGGGATATTTATAGTTTTGTGCTTGTTTCTTAAATAGATTCCTATTACAAAAACATTACCATATATGTGCAAGCAATCTTGTATTTCCTTATTAGTTACTTGCTCCTAGATATGATAGTTATAATAGGATACATTTTACATAATAGGTCATAGTTGCATGTTACATATTGTTTTTCATTTTAGCTCAACATTTGAACCGGTAATGGCTACCAAGCTAGAATTGGGATGGGCTCACCATACGAAATAGTGTGAATTCTAATTGGGACATCACATCGAAGAGAACCCTTGGTGTTGAGGAGTGTACTTTTCCCATGTCCACCTCCTTAAAATAAATTCCTCTGCACATTTCCCAATTAAAGAAATTTTTTATTTTATTTTCACTTCTCTCCAAATATCCAATTATTTCAATTTTTTGTTGATCAATAAAACCAATATCTTGCAAATGCCTCCTTTTACTCCATAATTTTTTTATTAATTATTTTGTAGAAGGCATAGATAGTGCATAGTTCCTTGGTCTGTTGACACTCAACCAAAGGCGTATCTTTAGTTGTTTATTGTTTCCTTTGACCTCTTCATGGAGGAGGGTAAAGCAACATGTCCCAACAATAGGATATAGTAAGAGGGTTGTGTTCATAGTATGGAGGGGTTGAATCAACAAGGATAAATGTGCATGATAGTGCAATTAATACCATGTAATCATATTTTACATAAATGGACCAAAAGGTAAATACCTACAAAGTCACACACAAGATGCAAAAGCATAAACATAATATATTGGCATTGGTGTTTATATTGTAGAATATTTTGAAGGGAAAACCCCAACTATTAAAAACTCATTGCATTTATGTGAGTGCATGGGAGTGATATAAGGTGTCACCTACCCAAAATTCTGAGTATATTGTTTTATTTGCAAAATAATTTATGTTAATTTGTAATTACAAATTTTTGTAATTATGACCAAGTTTGGTCAAAGATGATTGTAATTACTGATTATTATTATTTAATAAATTAAAATAGGAGAAAAATACCCAAGGGAACTGTTAAAAGAGTGTTCACTGACCCACTAGGAAGAATGGAAGCTGTTAGAAGGTATGGGACAGATGGCAGCATTTGCACTCCACCACTAGCTGTTGGTTATGGGACAACTACCCCTAAATTTGTGGCATTATCCCCCAGGTGGGTGGAAGAGAGCAGGCAGCTCATTAATGACCAGTTAACCACTAAAAGGCCTAGGCAGCATAGAAAAGGCAATTCGAATTAGGTAGGTAGCACCCTTACAATATTTTCTGCAGAAATATTCCTCAAGTGCATCAAGTGATCACTGAGAGATTCAAATAGGGAGGTGTTGGCATCCCAACAACTCCCCTTGATTTTGCAAATAAAGTGGCCTACATGTGAATTTTGTAAATATTTAGCTTTTGGTTTTCTTTTAGTTTTTCGTATTTGATTTTGAGAAGGTGATTAGACAGTTTTTTCTTTCTTGGGTCTTTCACTCTTGATGATGCTGCTTTTTTTGGCATGATTTTCATTTCATGGTCCCACCGATATTAGTCGCTTGAACCTTTTAGTTTCCTTGACATTTAACAACGATTGCATGCACTCAATTGAGGTTGTCCAAGTTGACTATGTGCTTCAGTTTGAAAATAATGAGATATTTTGATCTTGCAACATTTTCACAAAGTTTCAGTCTTTGACACTTTAGGTGGTTAACGTGAGCATCTTGGCGGGTCAAAATTAATTATGAAAAATGATCAATTGCTAAGATTTGTGTTCGTACCTTGGAAGATTGGTTTCAAGTTTTGGTTTTGAATTCTCAAGGATTTATCTTATTTTACAAGCCTAAAATTTTGATAAAATTTTCCCTTTTATCTAATCTTATAATTTTATGGAATTTTGGCTTATTCCATATAAATCATATGCACACAAAAGGTGATCAAAGATGACACTCAAATTAATTGTCTTTGTGCAAATTTCATTGAATGAATAATAAACATCTAATTATTTCAATTTTCTGTTTATCAATAAAACCAATATCTTGCAAACGCCTCCTTTTACTCCATAATTTTTTTATTAATTTTTTTGTAGAAGGCATAGATAGTGCATAGTTCCTTGGTCTGTTGACACTCAACCAAAGGCGTATCTTTAGTTGTTTATTGTTTCCTTTGACCTCTTCATGGAGGAGGGTAAAGCAACATGTCCCAACAATAGGATATAGTAAGAGGGTTGTGTTCATAGTATGGAGGGGTTGAATCAACAAGGATAAATGTGCATGATAGTGCAATTAATACCATGTAATCAGATTTTACATAAATGGACCAAAAGGTAAATACCTACATAGTCACACACAAGATGCAAAAGCATAAACATAAAATATTGGCATTGGTGTTTATATTGTAGAATATTTTGAAGGGAAAACCCCAACTATTAAAAACTCATTGCATTTATGTGAGTGCATGGTAGTGATATAAGGTGTCACCTACCCAAAATTCCGAGTATATTGTTTTATTTGCAAAATACTTTATGTTAATTTGTAATTACAAATTTTTGTAATTATGACCAAGTTTGGTCAAAGATGATTGTAATTACTGATTATTATTATTTAATAAATTAAAATAGGAGAAAAATACCCAAGGGAACTGTTAAAAGAGTGTTCACTGACCCACTAGGAAGAATGGAAGCTGTTAGAAGGTATGGGACAGATGGCAGCATTTGCACTCCACCACTAGCTGTTGGTTATGGGACAACTACCCCTAAATTTGTGGCATTATCCCCCAGGTGGGTGGAAGAGAGCAGGCAGCTCATTAATGACCAGTTAACCACTAAAAGGCCTAGGCATCATAGAAAAGGCAATTCGAATTAGGCAGGAAGCCGCCTTACAACATTTTCTGCAGAAATATTCCTCAAGTGCATCCGGTGATCACTGAGAGATTCAAATAGGGAGGTGTTGGAACTCCAACAACTTCCCTTGATTTTGCAAATAAAGTGGCCCCCATGTGAATTTTGTAAATATTTAGCTTTTGATTTTCTTTTAGTTTTTCGTATTTGATTTTGAGAAGGTGATTAGACAGTTTTTTCTTTCTTGGGTCTTTCACTCTTGATGATGCTGCTTTTTTTGGCATGATTTTCATTTCATGGTCCCACCGATATTAGTCGCTTGAACCTTTTAGTTTCCTTGACATTTAACAACGATTGCATGCACTTAATTGAGGTTGTCCAAGTTGACTATGTGCTTCAGTTTGAAAATAATGAGATATTTTGATCTTGCAACATTTTCACAAAGTTTCAGTCTTTGACACTTTAGGTGGTTAACGTGAGCATCTTGGCGGGTCAAAATTAATTATGAAAAATGATCAATTTCTAAGATTTGTGTTCGTACCTTGGAAGATTGGTTTCAAGTTTTGGTTTTGAATTCTCAAGGATTTATCTTATTTTACAAGCCTAAAATTTTGATAAAATTTTCCCTTTTATCTAATCTTATAATTTTATGGAATTTTGCCTTATTCCATATAAATCATATGCACACAAAAGGTGATCAAAGATGACACTCAAATTAATTGTCTTTGTGCAAATTTCATTGAATGAATAATAAACCATCACTCCTTATCTTTCATTTTTATGTGTTGAACGGGATATTAATTAAGTTTTGACCTGAAACAAATTCCCTACATTCAAACAAGCAATTTGGTTGATTTGTAAAATTTGGCTCAAGGTGAGCCCATAGTGAGCCTCCCCCACAAAACTAGCTTTGGACAATGAGTTTCCCCTTTTAGGATTACGTGTTCTTTTGTGCATCAAAATCGCAGGGATACCTGGCTATCAGCGCACCTCGCTAAACAAACTCTAATATTTTACCACTTCGACTTAATTTGCAGGGAAGATTCTTTTACCTTTATCATGGATTTCTTAATGAAAGAAATTTTCTCTAATTTACGTTATATTTGTATTTCTATCATTGTTTGATGTGAATATGCAGGTTTTTGTCGAAGGTGCATAATGAAGAAATCAATGAGATTAATCCATTAGTTGTCTATATAATGCCACCAAATTCGAGATCATGGAGAACTATACCGAGCTGATGGACTCGAAAGGGAAGATTTATATATTTCTCTTTTACTTCTACCCTTCGCAATAATTTACATTTTTCTTTGTTTATCGGCGTGCTTCGCTCTTATGCTCCATGTTATCGGTTTAATGTGTAGGTATATGACGATGATCTCGGCTCAATCTATCCGTGAGTGATAAATGGAGGATAGTATTTCGCTCAGTCATTTAGACGGGACTTCACTATTTACTGTGGATTCAATTTTTAATGTAAAATATTATGGAGAAATGAATCATTCTGAGTTTCTCGGCATCGGGATATCTATTTAAATTCCTCAAATCGCTGAAAAGGAGCAAATACTGGAGCCGGAAATCAAGAGCGAATAAGTTATTCTGTTCTATTAACTGCAGCGGAATCATGAGTCTGTTATTAGTCCTTATGGCCTATATAAACACAGGAATTTGATTCTCAAGGGAGGGGGGTCTCGTCACAATAAGTGAAACCTTGTTTTCATTATTCTGTTTCTATTTTGTAAAATTTCTGTTTGCAGAGTGGAGGAGACACTGCCATGGAGGAGGCTCTGTAAAGGTTGAAGGGAACTTTTTCTCAGAAGCTTTATTATTTTCTCCTATTGGTTCGAATTCTAGATAATAGAGGAAGATGATATCAAAACAGCATGTAATAATGTTATTTTCTGCTTAAATTTGAGTTTTTATGAACTATTTCTGAAGACTAGACTTATTGCATAAAGCAGAGACTCTGATCAAGTTTCTGTTACATATATTATTCACACTGTATCATCATATAATGAATTCGGATTAACATGTTTATTTTGGAATGTGAGTGATTTACCTCAAAGCTGGAGTGACAGACTCTTCTAGTTATTTCTGGTTTTATCTAAATCAATATTCTATTAGTGTTGGTTTGTATGCATGTTGTGTCCTATATATAAACTGAGTAATAGTTATGTGTTTCCAAGTTTACAAAATTACATGGTAGATTGATATCATTTTTTTTAGTCTGAAATTATATTATAATCATTCTGCTGTGGATCTTTATCTCATGCAAAAAAATAACAGTTCATTTTAATGTTGGGGACTTTTCTACCTTATTAAAGTGTTAACTGTCTTCTTGTTTCAGACTGGAAATCATAACAATTCTAATGCTCCTGGACGGGATAGGAAATAGTTATTAGATCATTGTAGTGTAGAAATTAGGAGCTGCTATTATTTTATTCTGCATTTAGTTTAAAAAACGGTCTTTAGGATTAGTTAGGCATTAATCCAAAAACCCTTTGATTTGTTACGAGGTTAGTTAGGTAATTTTCAAATTCACACACCTTAGAGAGACTCTTCATTTTGAAAAGCACATTTCACAGTTAGTAGGGTCTTTATTCCCGTGAGAGTTAGCTATTTCAAACACATCGGAAGCTGTTGTAAGCGACCTATGTGGGCTAGCTCTCCTTCGTTGGCCTCGGTCATAAAATCGGGCCAACAAGAGGCTATGTGTGAGTGCATTTGTAAGTCTGCTAAGTATACTAAGAAGGCAAAACCAAAGGTGTTGGTACGGGTCTCTTTGACTGCTGATGATTGAACAAACTATATTCTATTGCAAGTTGATGTGCTAAGGCTTCTACAGAATCTTCCTCCTAGTGGTTCAGTGAACAGGCTCGGGGGTCCTAAGGCAAGTAACTTGGCTGCCTTCAGGAATAGGTTGGGTGGAACAGGTTCCTTGGGCTGCTTGTTCCTCCTATAATCAACAGGGTTCTACTAATCTAATTTCTTGTTATAGTTAAATGAATTTCTCCATAGTGGAATTATATTTCAGTTATACAGATGAAGTTGTTTTAAATTATGTTTCTGAATGGAAATGTTTATTTGATGAAATGATTGATTCGAAAATCCTTCTCTATATTTTCCCCATGTTTTTTCTTGCAATGTACTCGAGTATAGAGAAGTGAAATTAATAGGAGATGATTGATAGGAAGAATGCCTTTTTATAAAAGGATAAACACTACTGTTTTCTTTTAATTTCTATCTTTTAAATTATAAGTAAAAATGCAAGAAATAGTATAGTATAGTGTATGCAGATGTAAAACATTCATCTAATTTTAATGGAAGAAAGACACATTGTATTTCTGCACAGAATTTACATGTTTTCCATTTCAAATACATCTTTTTCAGATAGTAATATCATGCATTTCAACATTCATTTCCCTAATGTTTTCAAGAAAAGTATAGTCGATAAACTGTAGTATCTGCAAAACCTATTCTCTGCATTGAGTTATTATATGTAAACTTATTATTTTCATCATCTATTCATTTCACTACTTTAAACACAAATATTTTCACAATAGCATAAAAACTCTATTATATCAAACCCTAAGATATTACATAACCCTAGTTATGTTTACACAGTTCATATTTTTCTTCACAAGCCTTTCATGGCAAACTTTAGACATTTCTTATCCAAACCCTAACTAGCATTTCGAAACTTCTTCAAGATAGTATTCACCACTTACCAGAAAGTACGAATTAATAATAATATTTATTGACAGCTCATAACCCTAGTAAGAACACATCAAAAACATCGAAAACATTCACATTATCAAAACCTTTTATACACAGGTTAAGTTTCGGGTACAAAAGCATTTTTGCAAGCCAGATAACAATCAAAAAGCTACAGATAGGATTCATTGCAAATCAAAATAGACATTGTGACCTATTCATTACAAAAACTTTTGATAGTCGAACTTATCTCAAAACTATCCCAAAACTTAAACATCAAAAATGATGGCGAAGCGATAGGAAACTTTTATCTAAAACAACCATGTTGTTCGTTATTACAATAATATTTATTTGCACATTTCTTAACCCTTAGTTCAAAATCACAACATTTCTTTGCAAAATCAAACCATTATGCTAAGTGCAAGAGAACCCTAGGTTCTTAGTCTTTTCCATTCAAAATGTATATCAGAGTTACATTTCGGACCTGTTAAGGTTCCACAGTACGCAAGGCTTAAACCTTTTTCAACCAAAACATTAAACAAGACCGTGGAGCAACAAACTACACAGGGTTACACCCTTATCAAATAACAATTAAATTACGATCTCGAAGTTCTTAACAAACAGTGTAACTAGGCATCAAAAAGCCGAATCGCCATTTAAAACAGTGAATATTATCCACTGTATCGTATTCATCAAAATGAGACTCTAAATCTCAACACTCGGCCATCACCAAAAACAAAGTCGTTAAGTTCCCATCTCTCAGCATACGATAGTCACCATCAACACCATGTAAAAGGGCACCTACGAGATTTTTGAGAACCACCGGAGCTTACCAGGAGAAGTAGAAGCTTATTCCATTCTCCAATATTGCACAGGAACTATCCTTCGAATTGGTACTTGCACAGTTACATTCGGAGAGGTTAAAAGCCAGAAGATACAAGTTTACAAATAGGCTACACAATATTATTCATTATCGTAAACATTACCTTTCTAATCGAAGCTCGGATCAGTGGCACACCACACCAGCAAAATAACGACGAAGCCTGGTAGCAACATCAGTAGCCACAATTTCAAAACCCTGAAGACGATTTCACATAGAGAACCCGGATCCCAATTTAAAAACACTCTCAGCAACTGACAGAAGAACACATATATCTTTTAGGAACTGTATCGTGGCTCTTATGCACCAATGCATAAGCCTGAAACCTGTAACTTCATCACTCAGGTCTCGAGTTCAAGACTGAGGAAGGAGTCCTCTTCTCAGAGAAGCCATCAACCCTACCTTTCAGCATTATGTCGTCCCTTCTAACCTCCCACTAAGCGTAACAATGAAGACAAGAAAGCCAAAGGTCACGATTTACTAACGCATGTTTAAGGTTTCATCCACCACCCTAGATCTTACAAGAGATCAATGGTGGATAGATGCCATTCCTGGCACGTTGATTTTCAAACCAGTATTGCATTCAATGCCATTTATTTGCTACATCTACCTAATGCCATGTAAGCATGCCGAGAGCTCGTGCATGACACAGCTCATCCTTAGGTTGGAACTCAATGCAATCACAAGCACGTGAAGATCTTACAACCACGCTTCCACTTCATTATCGAGTTAATCAACATTAAATGCCAAGACTTGTCAATGCCAGTGGTAATCATGTCAAAGACCAAGCTTTATACGCTATCAACATCGCATTAATTGTTTGTTAGGTTCAACTCTATAGTTTATCGATATGCATCGAATTGTTTCATGTTAGGTTTTGGATCATATTTCATGTTAGTCATTATAGTTTTGTCATGAATCGTAATATTTGTAATATATGCTATTATATAACATGAATTGTATTAACACTTTATAATTGTTAATATGTCACTATTATAGCTCGTGTTTAGACCAAGAGCAATAAGCTTAGCCATATAATTGTTCACATAGTGTTAATATTTGGATAATTGGAGACCATATATAGAGTTAAGACTTTAGCTATGCATAAGTGTATTTTAAATACTATGCATATTATATATTGCACACTTTAGCATGCATTTTCCAATTCATAATATTAAAATAAGTCTATAGGTATAGATAAATGGTGTAATACACGATTCAAAGGCTAAGTTCATAGCATGAATATCATTCGCACCATATATTAATTATGTTAGCATTGCAAAGTCTAACGACAAAAGTAATACTATAGGTATAGTTTAATTGGTGACGATATTCACTTCTTTACTAAGTTCATAGCACAAGCACTAATCATACTTTTCATATTTCATCTATGTAGCAATAATCAAAATAGCATTATATCAATATTTTGACGACGTGATTTTATATTACAGAAGGGCTTGAAAGTCAGCACGTAAACTAGAATTAGAACCGAAATATTCATACCTCCAGTAACTTGTTTCACAAGGACGTCTTAGTATTTAATTCTACGTTGACGATGAATTGAAAGACACTTTAACATTGATGTCGTATAAATTCTTACCTGCTGTCTGCATATGGAAACATAATTCAAATGCCTTAGCTAACCATAGCTAAGTAAACTCCGGGGTACCTCGTAGGACCCCTTCATCATCACACAAGCAAACTGTCTGCTCAACATCAATATCATCATAATAGTACAAACTTTATACAGCGTGTATTTATACTTAGAGCTTGAGCAAATCTGTAAATTGTATTCTTTGCATAATCATAAAAAGATTTGTTGTCAAGGAGATTAGCATCCATTTAAATCTGAATAGCAAATGTAACCGTATCATGTTTATTTGGGAAGTATGACGTGTCATAGTTTTTAATTATCTTAGTTAAAAAATTTATTTAATTTATATTTCCGCATTAATGACTTTGATAATTATTGCTAATTTAAAATTTTTTAAATTTTGGTATTTTTCGAGATGTTACATGTGGTATCAGAGCTCATGTTCGAACTCTCGGCCTAAAAAGGTCCAAAGAACACGCAACAAAAAAAATTTATAACATCAGAAAATATTTTTACTAATTAAATTATCTTGTATACAAAAAATTTGTTTTCTAAGCTACAAGTATGGAAGGATCAGCTGAACATATGGATGACAGATTTTGACCAAACAGTTCGGACAACATTTTGAAGAAGAAGTCCATGGAAATTTGAATGACAATTCATCAGAATTGTTATGTGCATTTCAGGAGTTAAAAGTAGAGATCAGATTTGTAAAAGAAGACAATGAGAAAATTTTGAAAGCACAAGAAGAGCTTAATCAAGTACTGTTTGAACAATGCCCAACTAATGAACAGAATGAAAGGATTGAAAATACTTCAAAGGTTGAAGATTTATCTCATGGGAACAAGAAAGTGAAAACCCATGATGTAAACAACAATTCAGCATCATCAGGAAATGCTATCGAAGTACGTAAAAAGAAACGTAACTACTCCAGTGATAGAAGCGAAGGAGATTACAAACCCAGAAGGAAAAACCATAAAGAGTATGAACAGATTTCTGGGGAGTTCAAAAAGATTAAACCTCTAACCTTCAATGGTGAAACTGAAAAAGGTGAGACAGCAGAAGCATGGTTGTCCAACATGAAGAAGTACTTCCAAATTTATGATTATTCTGAATCATTGAAGGCAAGGATGGCTATATACAACTTGACTGGAAAAGTGTATATTTGGTGGTAGGACATCAAAAGAGTGAAGGGCATCAAAGACAAGGATGTGAATTGGAGCACTTTTAACAGATACTTCAAGAAAATGTTTTTATCTAAACAATACTATGAAGAAAAATCAAAGGAGTTCTATGACTTAAAGCTGGGAAGTATGAATATGAAGGAGATGAACAGTAAATTTTTGAATTTACTGAGATATGTGCCATACCTCGTGGAAGAAAAACCAAAGATCCAAAGATACCTGAGTTGTCTACCTTTTAACATCAAGGACAGAATCGAGTATGACAACCCAAGGACTTTAGAAGAGACCATGAGGAAAGCAACTTTCTGTTATGACACTAATCGAAAAAGAGAAGGAATATCAAACTGAAAAAGTCATAAACCCAGCAATTTTGAGCTGAAAAAGAAAAATTTCAGATTTAGTGGAAATTCTGGTTTCCAAAAGAAAAAATTTCAAAATCAAAATTTTCAAGGAAACAATTTCAGAAACAGTCATCAGTAGAATTTTACAGCTCCTAGAAACAGTCCCAATGCTACCAGAACTAATGATCAAAAGGCACCTATCAAATGTTTCGAGTGTTAAGGTCCTCACTATGCATCAGAATGCCCCAAGAGGAAGCGGACAGCTAACAACATTCATTCCATACAGACAGAACCTACTGTTGGAGACTTGGCAAGGGAGATGCCCAGAATTAATGCAGCATTAAACAACCGACAAGAAGATCATCAAGTCTCTATGGTAGAGATTGAAGGTATGCTACAAAATCATCTTGTTACTATTTTGATTGATCCAGGTTCTAGCTTAAGTTACATATCACCAGATATTGTAAAAAGTCTTAAATTGAAAATAGAAAAATTTAGTAAATCCTGGTTAGTTAGACTAGCAATAGGAACAAAAAGGAAGTATCTGATTTTATTGAAAGTTGTACTTTATCCATGAATCAGTTAAAGACAAAAACCAAGTTGAATGTTTTACCTTTAGGATCCTATGATATTATAATCGGAATGGACTGGTTAGAAGCCCATCATGTCATTCTGAATTGTTATGAGAAACGTTTTATATGTTTAAATGATGAAGGAGAAATTGTAGAAGTAAAAGGTATTCAAAGAAGGACATCCCTTAGACAGATTTCAGCCATGTAAGTGAATAGGGCAGTTAGAAAAGGGTGTCAATTGTTTGCAGTAAATGTAGTAAATGATGAGATTATTTGTAAAGAGGACAAATTGAAACTTGAAGACATACCTGTCCTAAAGGATTTCAAAGATGTTTTTCCTGAGGAGATTCCAGGATTACCTCCTAAGAGAGATTTAGACTTTACCATCGAATTAATACTAGGAGCAGTACCAAATTCTAAAGCTCCATATAGGATGAATATACTGGAATTAAATGAGTTGAAATCACAGTTGAAGGAACTGATTGATAAAAACTATATAAGACCCAGTGTGTCTCCTTGGGGAGCACCTGTTATATTTGTTAAGAAGAAAGATGGTACCCTAAGACTGTGCATAGATTATCGCCAACTGAATAAGATGACAATAAAAAATCGATATCCGTTGCCCCGCATAGATGATCTATTTGATCAGCTGCGTGGAGCAACGATATTTTCAAATATTGACTTAAGGTCCAGATCTCATCAAGTGCGTGTGAAGGATGAGGATATTTTCAAAACATCCTTTAGAACTCGATATGGATATTATGAGTTTGTAGTCATGCCATTTGGCTTGACTAATGCTCCGGTTGTATTTATGTGTTTGATGAACAATATTCTGCACAAATACTTAGATAAGTTTGCTATTGTGTTCATAGACGACATTTCAGTGTATTCTAAGAGCAAAGAAGAGCATGACGAACATCTACATATTATCTTACAAATTTTGTGAGCTCATCAACTATACGCCAAGTTTTGTAAGTGTGACTTTCACAAGGACAAAATTCAGTATTTAGGACACATAATTTCTAAGGAATGAATCTCGGTTGACCCCGATAAGATAAAATCCATTAATGATTGGCCAGTTCCTAAGGAAATGTCGGATGTAAGATCATTTATGGGTATTACTGGATATTACAGGAAATTTATAGAGGGTTTTTCAAAGATTGCAAACCCCATAACCTCCTTACAGAAGAAAGGGAAGAAATTTGTGTGGGATCAAAAATGTTCAGATAGTTTTAAGAAGCTAAAGGAGTTACTAACTACAACACCTATTCTGAGGATAGAATATCCTATAAGGATTTTATAGTATGTACCGATGCATGTAATGACGGACTCAGTGGAGTCCTAACACAAGAGGGACATGTTGTTGCATACGAATCTAGAAAGCTGAAAATACATGACAAGAACTACTCTACTTATGATTTAGAGTTATTTGCAGTAATTCACGCTTTAAAAATGTGGTGTCACCATCTTATTGGTAGAAAGTTTACCTTGTTGACAGATAACATGGGTCTGAAATATTTATTAGATCAGACAAATCTGAACGCTAGACAAGCTAGATGGTTAACTTTCCTAAGTGAATATGATTTCGAAATTCTGCATATTAAAGGGAAAGAGAACAAGGTTGTTGATGCATTAAGTCGTAAAGAAAAACTGAATTTTAGTTCAGCCATCAGTACTTACTCAATAGACTTAGAAAATCAGATCCTTGAAAGGAGTGAAACGGATGAAGAATATAGAAATTTACAAGAAAAGATAGCAAACAACAATTCTGAAAATTCTATGACAGATTACAGTTTGAAGGAAAATTGACTGTTATTATACAAAAACAGATTGTATGTACCCAACATACCAGAAGTAAAAATTCTAATTTTAAATGAGATGCATAAAAGCCATTACTCTGGTCATCCAGGTTATCAAAAAACCATCACTATGGTACGGAAAGAGTACTATTAGCTCAGAATGAAAGACGAAGTAGCAGAGTACATAGCTAAGTGTTTGGACTGTCAAAAAGTGAAGGTTGAACATCAACATCCTGCTGGACTTTTGCAGCCATTTCATGTACCTAGCTGGAAATGGGAAGTGATAAGCATAGACTTTATTACTGGACTACCCAAAAATCAGAAACAAAATGACTCTATCATGGCGGTAGTGGATAAACTCAGCAAGGCAGCACACTTTATACCTGTGAAGACTACTCATAAGGCTTCAGACATTGCAGAAATCTTCATGAAACAGATTTTTCGGTTACATGGTATACCAAAAGTGATAATTCAGATCGTGACTCTAAGTTTACTGGAAACTTTTGGAGGTCTTTGTTTAAAGGGTTGAATACAACCTTAAATTTCAGCACAACAATTCATCCACAAACAGATGGACAGACAGAAAGAGTGAATCGGGTATTGGAAGACTTGCTGAGAATGTATGTTAAGGATCAGCCTGGTAAGTGGGAAGACTACTTGCATTTAGCATAATTTGCATACAATAACCATTATCATGTATCAGCCAGACTTAGTCCTTTTGAAATTCTTTATGGTAGGAAATGTGATACACCTGTTTCTTGGAATGATCCAGTAAATGGAGTTATTTTAGGACCTGAATTATTGCAGGAGCTAGAACTAATTGTGAAACAGGTACAAAGAAATCTTAAAGCTTCCCAGGATAGGCAAAAGAGTCAAATAGATCTTAAAAGGACTCATAAAGAGTTCCAGGTTGGTGAACATGTTTTCCTCAAGGTAAGACCGAAAAAGAGTTCATTGAAATTGGGAAGCTGTGCCAAGTTGGCACCCAGGTATTATGGTCCTTTCGAGATATTGTTAAGAGTTGGACCAGTGGCATACCAACTGGCTTTGCCACCAAATTTAAAGATACATAATGTTTTTCATATATCATTTTTCAAGAAGTATGTACACGATGTTACTCATGTTGTAAACTGGAATGATGTACAGGTGGGACAAGACGGAGATTTTCAGGTGGAACCGGACTGTATCCTCGAAAGGAGGGAAAATCTACTCCGAAATCGCACTATTGGGAAGGTAAAGGTGCAATGGAAACACCTTAGCCCAGAAGAGGTAACCTGGGAGTTGGAGAGTAGTATGCAGGCAGCATACCCAACTCTATTTCAGGAACACTCAATGAGTGACTAGCCAACATCGAGGACGATGTTGAGACTTAAGGGGGTGTGCATTTCACCTACCCAAAATTCTGAGAATAATATTTTATTTGCAAAATACTTTATGTTAATTTTTAATTACAAAGTTTTGTAATTATGACCAAGTTTGGTCAAAGATGATTGTAATTACTGATTATTATTATTTAATAAATTAAAATAGGATACAAACACCCAAGGGAATTGTTAAAAGAGTGTTCATTAACCCACTAGGAGGAATGGAAGCTGTTAGAAGGTATGGGACAGATGGCAGCATTTGGACTCCACCACTAGCTGTTGGTTATGGGACAACTACCCCTAAATTTGTGGTAGTATCCACCAGGTGGGTGGAAGAGAGCAAGCAGCTCATTAATGACCAGTTAACCACTAAAAGGTCTAGGCAGCCTAGAAAAGGCAATTCGAATTGGGCAGGCAGCCCCTTTACAATATTTTTTGCAAAAATATTCGTCAAGTGCATCAGGTGATCACTAAGAGATTCGAATAGGGAGGCTATGTGTGAGTGCATTTGTAAGTCTGCTAAGTATACTGAGAAGGAAAAACCAGAGGTCTTGGTGCAGGTCTCTTTGACTGCTGATGATTGAACAAACTATATTCTATTGCAAGTTGATGTGCTAAGGCTTCTATAGAATCTTCCTCTTGGTTGTTCAGTGAACGGGCTCGGGGGTCCTAAGGCAAGTAACTTGGCTTCCTTCAGGAATAGGTTGTGTGGAAGAGGTTCCTTGGGCTATTTGTTCCTCTTACAATCAACCAGGTTCTACTAATCTAATTTCTTGTTATAGTTAAATGAATTTCTGCATAGTGGAATTATTTTTCAGTTATACAGATGAAGTTGTTTTAAATTATGTTTCTGAATGGAAATGTTTATTTGATGAAATAATTGATTCGAAAACCCTTCTCTATATTTTTCCCCATGCTTTTTCTTGCATCGTACTCCAGTATAGAGAAGTGAAATTAATAGGAGATGATTGATAGGCAGAATTCCTTTTTATAAAAGGATAAACCCTACTGTTTTCTTTTAATTTCTGTCTTTTAAATTATAAGTAAAAATACAGGAAATAGTATAGTATAGTGTATGCAGATGTAAAACATTCATCTACTTTTAATGGAAGAAAAACACATTGTATTTATGCACAGAATTTACATGTTTTCCATTTCAAATACATCTTTTTCAGATAGTAATATCATGCATTTCAACATTCATTTCCCTAATGTTTTCAAGAAAAGTATAGTCGAGAAATTGTAGTATCTGCAAAAGCTATTCTCTGCATCGAGTTATTATATGTAAACTTATTATTTTCATCATCTATTCATTTCAGTATTTTAAACACAAATATTTTCACGATAGCATAAAAACCCTATTATGTCAAACCCTAAGATATTACATAACCCTAGTTATGTTTACACAGTTCATATTTTTATTCACAAGCCTTTCATGGCAAACTTTAGACATTTCTTATCCAAACCCTAACTAGCATTTCGAAACTTCTTCAAGACAGTATTCACCACTTAGCAGAAAGCATGATTCAGTACTAATATTTATTGACAGTTCATAACCCTAGTAAGAACACATCTCAACATCGAAAACATTCACATTATCAAAACCTTTTATACATAGGTTAAGTTTCGGGTACAAAGCATTTTTGCAAGCCATATAACAATAAAAAAGCTACAGGTAGGATTCATTGCGAATCAAAATAGACATTGTGACCTATTCATTACAAAAACTTATGATAGTCGAGCTTATCTCAAAACTATCCCAAAACTTAAACATCAACAACGATGGTGAAGCGATAGGAAACTTTTATCTACAACAACCATTGTTGTTCGTTATTACAATAATATTTATTTGCACATTTCTTAACCCTTAGTTCAAAATCACAACATTTCTTTGCAAAATCAAACCATTATGCTTAAGTGTAAGAGAACCCTAGGTTCTTGGTCTTTTCCATTCAAAATGTATATCAGAGTTACATTTCGGACCTGTTAAGGTTCCACAGTACGCAAGGCTTAAACCTTTTTCAACCAAAACATTAAACAAGACTGTGGAGCAACAAAGTACACAGGGTTATACCCTTATCAAATAGCAATTAAATTACGATCTTGAAGTTCTTAACAAATAGTGCAACCAGGCATCAAAAAGCCGAATGGCCATTTAAAACAGTGAAGATTATCCACTATATCATATTCATCAAAATGAGACTCTAAAACTCAACACTCGGCCATCACCAAAGACAAAGTCGTTAAGTTCCAACTCTCAGCATATGATAGTCACCATCAACACTATGCAAAAGGGAACCTACGATGTTTTTGAGAACTACCGGAGCTTACCAGGAGAAGTAGAAGCATATTCCATTCTCTAATATTGCACAGGAACCATCCTTCGAATTGGTACCTGCATAGTTACATTCGGAGAGGTTAAGATCCAGAAGATACAAGATTACAAATAGGCTACACAGTATTATCCATTATCGTAAACATTACCTTTCTAATCGAAGCTCGGATCAGTGGCACACCACACCAGCAAAAGAACGACGAAGCCTGGTAGCAACATCAGTAACCACAATTTCAAAACCCTGAAGACAATTTCAGATGGAGAACCCGAATCCCAATTTCAAAACACTCTCAGCAACTGACAGAAGAACACATATATCTTTTAGGAACTGTATTGTGGCTCTTATGCTCCAATGCATAAGCCTGAAACCTGTAGCTTCATCACTCAGGTCCCGGGTTCAAGACTGCAGAAGGAGTCCTCTTCTCAGAGAAACCATCAACCCTACCTTTCATTATTCTGTCGGCCCTGCTAACCTCCCACTAAGCGTAATAATGAACACAAGAAATCCAAAGGTCACGATTTACTAACGCATGTTTAGGGTTTCATCCACCACCCTAGATCTTACAAGAGATCAACGGTGGGTAGATGCCATTCCTGGCACGTTGATTTTCAAACTAGTATTGCATTCAATGCCATTTATTTGCTACATCTACATAATGCCATGTAAGTGTACCGAGAGCTCGTGCATGACATAGCTCAGCCTTAGGTTGGCACTCAATGCAATCACAAGCACATGGAAATCTTACAACCAAGCTTCCACTTCATTATCGAGTTAATCAACAATAAATGCCAAGACTTGTCAATGCCAGTGGAAATCATGTCAAATACGAAGCTTTATACCCTGTCAACATCGCATCAATTGTTTGTTAGGTTCGACTCTATAGTTTATCAATATGCATCGAATTATTTCATGTTAGGTTTTGGATTGTATTTCATGTTAGTCATTATAGTTTTGTCATGCATCGTAATATTTGTAATATATGCTATTATATAACATGAATTGTATTAACACTTTATAATTGTTAATATGTCACTATTATAGCTCGTGTTTAGACCAAGAGCAATAAGCTTAGCCATATAATTGTTCACATAATGTTAATATTTGGATAATTGGAGACCATATATAGAGTTAAGACTTTAGCTATGCATAAGTGTATTTTAAATACTATGCATATTATATATTGCACACTTTAGCATGCATTTTCCAATTCATAATATTAAAATGAGTCTATAGGTATAGATAAATGGTGTAATACACGATTCAAAGGCTAAGTTCATACCATGAATACCATACGCACCATATATTAATTATGTTAGCCATGTATTGCAAAGTGTAACGACAAATGTAATGCTATAGGTATAGTTTAATTGGTGACGATATTCACTTCTTTACTAAGTTCATAGCACAAGCACTAATCATACTTTTCATATTTCATCTATGTAGCAATAATCAAAATAGCATTATATCAGTATTTTGACGACGTGATTTTATATTACAGAAGGGATTGAAAGTCAGCACGTAAACTAGAATTAGAATCGAAATATTCATACCTCCAGTAACTTGTTTCACAAGGGCGTCTTAGTATTTAATTCTACGTTGACAATGAATTGAAAGACACTTTAACATTGATGTCCTAGAAATTCTTACCTGCTGTCTGCACATGGAAACATGATTCAAATGCCTTAGCTAACCATAACTAAGTAAACTCCTGGGTACCTCGTAGGACCCCTTCATCATCACACAAGTAAACTATCAGTTCAACATCAATATCATCATAATACTACAAACTTTATACAGCATGTATTTATACCTAGAGCTTGAGCAAATCTGTAAATTGTATTCTTTGCATAATCATAAAAAGATCTGTTGTCAAGGAGATTAGCATCCATTTAAATCTGAATAGAAAATGTAACCGTATCATGTTTATTTGGGAAGTATGACATGTCATAGTTTTTAATTATCTTAGTTAAGAAATTTATTTAATGTATATTTCCGCATTAATGACTTTGATAATTATTGCTAATTTAAAAAAATTTATATTTTGGTATTTTTCGGGATGTTACATAAGGTTCCATTATATAATGTTAATGCATAGCCACCTCATAAATGAGGACCACCATTGACTAGAAAGAGACCACCTCATTAAAAACTTGAACACTAACCCACTAACAATCTCATTAATGAGGATCAATGAATGAAATAAAGTATATGTTAGGATATTTAGACACTTAGGAGTTAGTTAAGATCAACTTGTGTAATATATCCGTTAGGGATAGTGTGTTTCTTTAGTATGCATTAGTATGCATTTGTAAATACTTAATCCGACGGTCACGATATGTTTCCGACATAGAGTGATCCGACGGCTCAACTTCTCTTAGATCAAACCTAACCTTGATCCGTGGCTTAACACCCGATTGGTCCATGATCTCTATTTAAAGAGCATGGAGGGTCATTGTTTAGTTGATCGATTATGAGAAGCTCATTTGTAACTTTCTTTCTTTGCATAATAAATTGTCCCGTAGAAGCTATTTGGCCGGGGCCGTGGAGTGTTTCCCTCAAGAGGGTTTAAACCACGTCAAAACATCGGTGTGTTGATCTGTGATCTGTTTGTGTGAAGTGGTTGCTCTTGGTGTTCGGTCCTTTGGTAGTACCCTGTGTACCCGAACATGGTATCAGAGCATTTATGAAGTGCCGCTTCCGGTTATGATCTAGATCTTGAACTGTTGTTGCCGAAACTCGAAAGGGTTTGTAGTTCTGGTATTTCTGTGCATTTCTGGGCTGTGGGAGGTGTTCCATTGCGTCCGGAGCGTCGTTTCCATTTGAAAATAGTTTTCGTTTGATCGAAAACGGTTCCCGGTTGCTCCAGAAACGCGTTTTTCATCAGATCTGAAGGTATAATGTTACAGTGACGCATTTTTTTATTTCGTTTTTTGAAAAGAAAAAAATCTCATATTTAATTTTTTTTACTGTTAGATTTTTTTTTGTTCGGATTGTTGCTTTCCCGTCTGCGTATGCTCTTTGCCGTGCACCTTGAGCGATCTCGGCAAATCAGAAACCGAAAGGGAAAGGGTTTTTCTCGGCTGCGTATGCTCTTTGCCGTGCACCTTGCGCGATCTCGGGAAATCAGAAACTGAGAGAAAGCGTAGACTTTCCGGGCAAGCTAACAAGATCTAACTCCACAAGTGTGGAAAAGTTTTTTTTGTTTCGTTTTGTGGTTTGTTTTGCAGGAAAAAGGGCAAGCACGCAAACCGAGCAAGAAGAGTAAAAAAAAAAAAAAGCCCCCTTCCTCATTCCCATATTTTACATACCTTTTAATCTAGCTCACTTGGTTCAAAGTTGATTTATTCCTTAATAGGTCTTGAGTTCAAGTCTTAGGAAGTTACTTTTAAAAGAAAAAGTGCATGCAATTTCTATTTTCAAGTTACTTTATTGTAAAAGTGCATCTCACTTAAATAATAAAAAATAAAAATACAAGTGAGTCACTTAAGTTTTTTATATTGTTGCACTATTTAAAAGTAATATCATTGTAAAAGTGAAGTCACTTATTTTACAAAAGTGGTTCACTTCAAGCAACTTTTTTTGTAAAGTGATTGTCAAAAGGTTCACTTTGGGAAGAGGGGGGTTTCTTTTTTTTAGCTGGACATTCTCTAGCTGCCACGTCACTATTGGGGACATCTTCAACAGTTTCTTTGTTCAAGCATAACTTCATCATACAGAGTCCGTTTTCAGTGCCGTTTTTTTTGAAACCGCCTATTTTTTTGAGATCTTCACATCCAGACTATTGGTTTCTATTTTTACAGCCATTAATTTACAAATATGGCCGCCTCTTGTGATATTCTACTTAACAGTTCCAACTATTTCTCATGGAAATCTCGTATGGAGGATGTTCTACGAAGTAGGGGACTTTTCAGAATTACAACAGGGAAAGAAAAAGAACCCACTGATGATGATAAGAAAATAAAATTGGCAAATAGATGTGATGAAGCTCGTGGATTGATTGGGATGTCAATCTCTACTGATTTGCGATTCCACATATCTGGAATTGATGAACCTAATACTGCTTGGGACAAGTTGGAAACTGTGTTTGGTAAACACAATGAAATTCGAGGTCACCAACTCGAAAATGAGTTGATTTCTTTAAATCCAAGTGACTTTTCATGCATTCAAGATTATTTATCTAAGTACAAAACTCTCAAGCTCTTATGTGCAGAATGTAAGATTGAGAGGGAAGACAAACAGTGCATTTATCATATTCTTTCCAAACTTGGACCTGCATATTCTGTTTTTGTATCTACATTTTACTCCATGAAAGCATCATTGAATGCAGCCAGCTATCAAGAGCCTAGTCTTGAATCCTTTTGTGATTCCTTGATTAGGGAACAAGATAAACTCATTCATCTTGGAATAATCAACAATGCAGATACATCTGGGAAAGCCTTATTGTCCCAACAGAAAGAAAAGTCCAAGCCTCCCAAGAAACAAAATTTTCGCAATAATAAGACAAACAAGGGTCCAAAACCCTCTCAGTCAGCTCCTTCTTTAAAAAATGACAAAGGATCCAAGCCAAAAGGCAAGAAGACTGAGCGTCATTGCAACTATTGTGGGAAAGATAATCATGATGAATCTAAGTGTTTCAAGAAGATGGCAGCCTTGGAAGCAGCAATGAAGAAGCACCACATCAGCCTAGATTCGCCTTCAGAATCTGCCTCTCATGGACATGCACTTTGTGCTTCTAGTTATTCTTATAATGCATCTTCTTCTTCTACTTCAAATGAATGGCTCATTGATTCTGGAGCATCTTATCATATGGCTAAGGATCAAGCCATCTTTTCTACTATGCATGAATGTAACACCAAACAAATATTTGTTGGTGATGATAGATCTCTAAGTGTTGTAGGAGCTGGAACAGTTCCAGTAGATAATGGTCATTTTAGTGATGTACTATGTGTTCCAAGAATTTCCTGCAATTTGTTATCAGTCTATCAGATCACTCATTCTGGTGAAGGTAAAACTGTGACCTTTACACCTCACCAAGTTGTAATCAAGGATTTTAAAGATCCTCAACAGGTCCTAGCTACCAGAATTGTTGATGATATTACCAGGTTGTATAAGTTTAACAACTTTGGGTCATCACCTTTCCCTTCAGTTTTTGTTACTCATAGTGATAACTTGAGCAAACTTTGGCATGAGCGATTTGGTCACTTAAATTATCGCTCATTACAACAGCTATGTAAAGAAAATATGGTGACAGGTCTTCCGATGGTATCTTGCAGAGATGGTGTTTGTTCCCGTTGTGTACTCGGAAAACATCATCGGGACAGTTTTGACAAACGTGCCTCTTGGCACGCCTCGGTTCCCTTGGAGCTTGTGCATAGTGACTTGTGTGGTCCTCTTCCATCTGCTTCATTTTCTGGTTTCAAGTATTTCTTAACTTTCATTGATGATTACACCAGACGCACTTGGGTTTATTTCCTAAAACTTAAGAGCGAAGTATTTAACATGTTCTTGGCCTACAAGGCCCTTGTTGAAAAACAATCTGGTCATCAAATTATTAAGTTAAGATCTGACAATGGAGGAGAATATGTTAACAAACAGTTCACTACTTTCTGCACTGAACAAGGCATCCAACAACAGCACACTGTTCCATATACACCACAACAAAATGGTGTAGCTGAGCGGAAGAACCGCACTTTAAAAGAAATGGCTAATTGTATGATCCAATCTAAGGGACTAAGTCTTCAATTTTGGGCTGAAGCCATTAATTGTGCAAATTACATAGTTAATCGCACCCCCACAAAAGCATTACAAGGTATAACACCGGAAGAAGCATGGAGTAAAACTAAACCTGATGTAAGTCACTTTCGTGTGTTTGGTAGTGAAGCATGGGCTCACATTCCGGATGAAAAACGGAAAGCATTGCAGCCTAAAAGTGAAAAGTGCATATTTGTTGGATATTCTGAAGATGTAAAAGGTTATAGACTTCTTCAACCACATTCTCATGCTATAATCATTAGAAGAGATGTAAAATTTGATGAAAATATCTTGGCCTGCGAGCCTAACTCAGCGAGTGTGCCATCTTTGGCCTGCGAGCCTGATTCGGCGTTTGTGCCTTCTTCTTCTTCTTCCAACTTCCTTGACAGGTTTCCAACTCCAGTTTCTGATGATGACAGTGAAGATGAAAATCCACCTCCGCCTGCTCATGTTCCTCCAGTTGCACCAGCACAAGTGCTTCCTCGATGGGTCCGTTCAACATGTGAAGCAGCTGGTGATCTTGCCGGTGATCCTAGAGATCAACGTCGAACACGTTCTCAGTTTCAGCGAGCCTCTTCTCTTTTGGCTCAAGTTTCCGAGAATCATGATCCAGAAAATTTTGCAGAAGCTTCAGGGAATCCAAATTGGGATGCAGCCATGGATGAAGAATATCGTTCCTTAATGGCGAACGATACTTGGGATCTTGTACCTCTTCCAAAAGGAAGAAAACTTGTCAGATGTAAATGGGTCTACAGAACTAAGTATGCATCAGATGGAAGTGTTGAAAGACTTAAGGCAAGGTTAGTTGCCAAAGGTTTTTCCCAAGTTGAAGGGATTGACTACAATGAAACCTTTGCTCCCGTTGCCAAAATGAACTCCCTCCGCCTTGTTCTTTCCCTTGCAGCCTTACACAATTGGGAAGTCCATCAAATGGATGTCAAGTCTGCCTTCTTACATGGTGATTTACAGGAGGAAATTTACATGGAACAACCTCCTGGCTATGTTCAGAATAACTCTAGCCTTGTCTGCCGCCTTAAGAAATCCTTATATGGCCTTAAGCAAGCTCCTAGAGCTTGGTATGCCAAAATGGATAATTTTCTCCTTGACACTGGTTTTTCTAGATGCCATTCTGACCCCAATGTCTATACCAAGAAAGTAGGAAACCATCTCATCATACTTGTTCTCTATGTTGATGACCTTATTCTTACTGGTAGTGACCCTAAGCTTATAACCCATGTGAAATCCAGTCTTAAACAAACTTTTGAAATGTCAGACTTAGGACATTTGCATTATTTTCTTGGTCTCCAAGTTCTGCAAACCAAAGAAGGAATCTTTCTTTCTCAGTCTAAGTATGCTTGTGACCTTCTTCGTCGCTTTCACATGGAAGATTGTACACCAGCCCCTTCTCCCTTCCAGTCTGGAGTCAAAATTTCTGCCACTTGTACTTCACCTGAAGTCGATGCCACCTTGTATCGTCATCTTGTTGGTTGTCTCTTATACTTGACTCATTCCCGTCCTGACCTTTCCTTTTCCGTTGGTAGAGTTGCCCGTTATATGCAGACACCTCATGAAAGTCACTGGAAAGCAGCTAAAAGAATACTTCGATATATTCGAGGTACAGTTCAGTTTGGGATTCATTACAGTACAGGGGGGAAACCTTTGTTGGTTGGTTTCACTGATTCAGATTGGGCCGGCGATCCAGATGATCGAAAGTCTACTGCAGGTTATGTTTTCAGTCTGGGCTCTGGACCTATTACTTGGGCTTGTAAGAAACAACAAGCTCTTTCTCTTTCTTCAGCAGAGGCAGAATATCGAGCAGCAGTTAATGCCAGTCAGGAAGCTTTATGGCTTCGACAGATTCTTTCAGAGTTTGGATTCGAGCAGCAGCAGCCTACTCCACTTTGGTGCGACAATCAAAGTGCCATCAAGCTTGCCAAAGATCCAGTTCTACATCAACGCAGCAAACACATTGAGCTACACATGCACTTCATCAGAAATCTTGTTCATGATCGTGTTCTTGAAGTGCTCTTTTGCCCTACAGATGATCAAGTTGCAGACATCTTCACCAAGTCTCTTACAGAAGCGAAGTTTTCTAAACTTCGATTTATTAAGGGGGGATAGGCTCTAATGCCTCCTTCCTTCTCCTAATAGTGTCACTTTTGTAAATCCTTCAATCCTATCCCAAGTTGTTCTTAAGGGGGGATGTTAGGATATTTAGACACTTAGGAGTTAGTTAAGATCAACTTGTGTAATATATCCGTTAGGGATAGTGTGTTTCTTTAGTATGCATTAGTATGCATTTGTAAATACTTAATCCGACGGTCACGATATGTTTCCGACATAGAGTGATCCGACGGCTCAACTTCTCTTAGATCAAACCTAACCTTGATCCGTGGCTTAACACCCGATTGGTCCATGATCTCTATTTAAAGAGCATGGAGGGTCATTGTTTAGTTGATCGATTATGAGAAGCTCATTTGTAACTTTCTTTCTTTGCATAATAAATTGTCCCGTAGAAGCTATTTGGCCGGGGCCGTGGAGTGTTTCCCTCAAGAGGGTTTAAACCACGTCAAAACATCGGTGTGTTGATCTGTGATCTGTTTGTGTGAAGTGGTTGCTCTTGGTGTTCGGTCCTTTGGTAGTACCCTGTGTACCCGAACAGTATAATGTCAAATATTCCAACGTATATGTCCACTAAGTTAAGATCAACTAATTAGGTGAAAAAATGGGGAAACTGTTAGTTGTGGAGCCTAATTATCTTCCTAATTTAGAGGTCTTATTTCAACTGTGTTTGGATCCTAGTTCTGAAAGGAGGGAGCTCTCCACCCCCCAACTGAGGGTTTTGGGGCGGAGACCTTGAAGACATTTTTAGAAAAAGGCCTAGTATAATTTTGTAATTTTTATTCAATCTTGATCGTTCATCATTAGGTTGCAAATTTGACAGTAGAAGTTATGTTATGATTTTTTTCCCTAGAAGGAAAGCCTCTTTCATGTATGAGGGAATGCATTGTGACTATGTATTGTGAAATATCATTGTGACTGAGTGAGCGAGACAGTGAGAGAGTGAAGTGTAGGTTGCAATGGATGTGTTGTAGGTTGTATCCCTTTATTTTTGTTGGACGGAATAAAAAAAAGGACTAGCTATTTCTTCGTGGATATATCCCATATCGGGTGAACTACGTATATTGGTGTCTCTCTTGTATTGTTCTCTTATATTTTTTATTTATGCATTTATTTTATTTTATTGCTCTGCTATCTTGTTTTCTATCCAAAAATGTTTCCTAATTTTGTGGAGAATGTTATGTGTTATTTTTTGGGGGAACAAGCCTTCATCCCCCAACACAATCAAGACTATTTATTTGTATGGGGGATCTTAATATGATTTTTATTCTATCCTCCTCATCTTTTAGTGCCACAAAAAGAAAACCTTCATTGGGTCCCATTGCAATAGAATCTTCCCTTGCAAAAAGTATGTGTTCCTTTTCATGATTTTGCCTATATATGGAGTGTGACCTACACATTATATACAATGTATCATTTCCCCATACTTATCATCATATCTATATGGCACATTTAATATTAATCAAAACAAACTATTTATGCTTTCCCAACTCTAGATTATTTGACAATGTCAATTGGATCTTAATGTTGGGAATATTGGTAAACGATTAGGGATAATTTTAAGGACCCATACTTATTTAAAAGTGTATAAACCTTGGCGAATCTTACCAATTCTCAAAATGTCAACTATAAAATATTTGGCGATATTTTTCTAAAATTATTTCAATTTCTAAGGATTTTATATATTTTATATAATATTTTGGCGATTTTTAGAGTGAAAAAAGTTTGCCCCATCAAAAATGGGCAAAATGGGGCTTCAAAAAATGCAAATTGGCGAATCTTTTTTTGGAAAAAAACATGGAAAAATAGCCCATGGGCTAAATTTCGCCCCTAAAATGATTATTTGGAGTAATTAAAATTGAATAGTTTAGAACAAATGTTAATGACCAAATTAGAGAGGGTTTGTGCACCCCAAGTGTAGGATCATGTTATTGTAGAATGCAAATGAGGTGGCCCACTAATTTCTAGGGTTCACAAGATTTGTTTCCCTTATTTGGAAACTTTGATGTTGACTTTGTCCTTACCTCATTAATTGTATCATCACATTCTAACTTGTATAAATAAGCATCACTATGTTTGTAAATGGTTGTCAATCTTATGGTAGCAAATATAGTGGTACTCTCTAGTTAGATTGAGATTTTGCACAACTAGTCTTGTAGTTTGAGTCACAACAATATCCTACACCACTTCAATCTAATATTATTGCTCATTTTTTGTATCAAGAATAAATGAGCTAATTTCTTGTGTTTTTCTTTATTATCTATTTTGGGATGTCTCTTTTATTTTTTGTTTATGTTTATCTGCTAATTTGTTCCACTTACTTTCTTTATGTTCAATTAGTGCACTTTCTAATTTATATTAAAGTATTAACTATAATAAGCTTCCCCTACATGGAACCATTATTATAATATCTCAACGGAGTTTTCTAAAAATTCGACGATTTGGACCAGATGATCATTTCAACCTCTTGAAAATCCAAAATTATGGAATTTAACAATTGTAATATGGATTTTGAAAAATTATGGCCAGTTTTTTCAAAATCCCACCCTGAAAATTTATCTATTCCAACTCAAATCATAGAATTTTTAGATTACACCTATCTCAACAATGCATTATAACTAGAGATTTTGTTGTTGTATTTAAAAACAACTAAGTTACATTGGCTAACTAAATCTCCCTATAAAGAGAAATGTGGTACTATAATGGTAACTTTATAGTAGCAACCAAGTCTTGATCGTAACTTGAATCAACTACAAAAATGAATTGTGGTTGCATTACTCATAAGAACCTTTACCAAATGATTTCTTATTACGGAGTGGAAAATGGATAGTCACGTATTAAACAACAAGGTTTCACTATGCTTAACTTGGTGATTATGTTTTAAAGCGACCACGTTACATTACCTTACTTAATGTCCTAAGAAATTGAAGAGAAGTTTGTGACCAAAGTTTTAACATAAAGAAACCTCTTCTAAATTATTGCACCGAGTGAAACAAGGTGCTCTTCCAGTATGGGGGAGATGTTGTAACGTGTATGTGTAGCGTTACATGTGTGATGTAGCATTACATCTAATAGTAAAAAGTAATAATTTATATTATGTCGGCCATTAATAAATTCATGTCGGCTCATAAAATAAAAAATTAATGAAAGTATTTTAAAAAAATCCATGTTGGCTCATAAAATAAAATATTATTAAAAGTATTTTAAAAAATCATTTTCGTTTATAAAATAAAAACTTAAAACTTAAACCAGGGTCTATCAATCAAGAGATATCAAATTCCTTGAGTTTAAATTTAAAAAAAGAGATACATCTCAAGAAATTGGATCCCTCTTGATGCTTGATAGATACGGATTTAAAATGGATCTATGCTGGTTTATTAACATAGAGAAATCCATTTCAAATGATTTCTAATTAGAGTTTTGGAAAAGGGGTGGTACTCTTATGCAAGAAAGCAAGGGTGGTATTCTTATGGAGAGGGTACTACAGGGCCACTAGAATGCATGTTAAAATAAAAAGTAGTGAAAAGTTAGGAGACCCTTTGCTACCATTTCTTATAGTTTTTTAACAATATGATGAAAAATTATTTTTTTGAATTTTATTTGTCTAATGATATCTTCAATTGACTCAAAACCTTCCGTTTATACTATAAAAAGCAACAATTATTTATTTTAAATTAAATTCATGTATATTTGACCTACCTCTAATGTACATCATATACACATAAGCTAGAAGCGATATACACCAAACATTATTGCGGTGCATCAAATAGGATATATCCTTACACACTGCTTGCTCCATTTTTACATGTAAGTCAACATAGCATTTATGAATATATGAGGTCTTTTGGCTTTTTGAACCAACATAGCTTTATGAATATATGACGGTTTTTCCCTTTTTTTCTACCAAAATATCGTCTTTCAGTTTATATGAGGCCATTTTTCCCTTTTTACCAAAATATCGTCTTTCGGTTTGCTATGCATCATTTTGGTTATTTGCTTTCGAGCGAAGTTTTAGATTTATTTGACCTAGAAAGTTCAAACAGCCACAGATTCTCTATCCATCGAGATGTCTTGATTGGACGTGCTTTGTCCGTGTTGACTCCATTAAATGTGCTTCTTCCGTGTTGAATTGGACTTCTCATACTCTTCTTTCCCATTCGTGATATTATCAAGCTTTCTACCAATATTTGTATTCCTATGGTTATCGACATTTAGGGGAAGAAATGATTAATCACCGTTGATATTTATTAATTGCAGTGCATGTTGGGTATTGTGTGAACTAACTATAGATAGTTACAGCCTACATTGGCTCCACGCTCACGAGTCACGAAGCTGCCCATTCTATGAAAATGGCTCTTGACCTCAAAGTCTCTGCCATAATTTAATTTTTCCAAAGAAAAATCCATAACCATATGTACCGTCTCGTGGATATCCCGGCATAACTTATAAAAAAAATCCCAGTACTCCTTTTCACGGTACCTTTTACGGTTTTTTTCTTCCAAACGCAGAATATTGAAATGATTAATTTATCGAAAATGGAATAGCCAACGAAATTGATTGACGAGGAGGGGAAAGGGGAAGCATTGGATCTATATTAAATTATCCAATGTTACAACTAATTGAAACGATTAAGTTGATTTCGTTCAGCTTTATAGACATTCTTCAATTGTCGCTCAATCTGTTGCTGTGAGATTGACCCCGAAGAGCCATCGGATAGCAGGTCACAAGAAGAACGATGCTTCCTCAAAGATCTTATTCGAAGGAAAGTCTACAGGGGCGGTAGGAGATTACCTCAATCTCTTGCTGGGAGGGGATCATTTTTGTTTTCCCAACGCCTGATTCTATTGGTATCATCTCATCTTCTCCCGATGGAATTATATGTTGCTCGCCTTCTTCCTTCCCTCATGCCTTCACACCTCTTCTTCCTTATCGTTACTGCCTGCTGTGCCTCTCTCTTCCCCTACTCCTTATGCTTGAACCCGGAATATCAGTATTGCCAAAATACTAGTATCTGCGGGAATATGAATATATCGTATCCTTTCGGTGTAGGAAATCGTGGATGTGGTCTCCCTACCTTTCAGATCGACTGTGTGCAGAACTCAAGCCTAGTAATCGCAATTCAGCGCCATAATTACACAATACTAGAGTTTAACTCCTTCGTTATTCAGGACCGGAATTATAACTCCTTCGATATTGTCGGGGGCGAGAAGTGCAAATTTTTAGATGAGCCCATTAACATGCAGATACTGCCCCCAAGCAATACAAGCACCACTTTCAGAACCGTTCAACAGAATCGGACCCTAAACGTATACAACTGTAGTACACAGGGTCAATTCAACTACTCAGGACTGCCCTCGATTTTGAAATGTAATGCTACTGTCTATTACGGTTTGTATGACACTAGGGTTCCGACTCCCACGGGATGTTCTAAGGAACAAGTAACAGTTAATACGGGAACTATGACATGGTATTCTAATGATACAAAGACAGATGAACGTTGTAGATCATGTGAAGCAAGTAGAGGGATATGCGGTTACAACATTTCGCATTCAGCTTCGCCGTTCTTGTGCTATTGCAAGGATGGACCCCGTTCGTACAAATGCCCAGGCCACGGTATGCTCTATTTTAAATTTCCGCAAAACTTTCTGGGACTACAGGTTCAGTTAAAGATGTTATGATTTTATTTTTTGAGATCAAAGAAATTGGGTTATTATAGGTAGAAGTACATGGCTCATCTCCATTCCTCTCATTTGAAGCTTCTAATGTTGATATCAATAGGTTTACTTGTGAATCCTTCCTATTACTTATGATAGCTGTGTTTTGGCCGCCTTACAGGTAGAGTAAACAAGTCAGCCATAATACTAATAGGTAAATTAATGATTTCTTCCCAGCTTGTTTATCAATTTTAACCCTACAGTGAATTGGTTTCAATTATTCTATGCCACGTTGGACGAAGTTCATATTGATATCAATCTCGTCATTCCACTACAGGATGTTCCGTGGGAGGAGTTGCGCTGATAGCGGTACTGTCCTTAGCGTATTATCTGAACAGAAAACCTAGTCCTCCTAGCGGGGATCTTCCTAGACATTTGCCGGGGCGCGAGATGGGTAATTTGCCAATATTCTCTTACGAAGGACTTCGTCAGTCTACAAATTGCTTCCACGAGGAGAAAGAACTTGGCGTTGGAGGGTTCGGGTCGGTGTATCTGGGTAAACTTTGGGACGGGCGAATGGTGGCCGTAAAGAGACTTTATCAAGATAACTGTAGGAGACTCGAGCAGTTCATCAACGAGGTGAAGATATTTTCGACCTTGTATCATCCACACGTTGTTCGTCTTTATGGCTGCACCCCTGCAGACAGTCCAGAGCTGCTGCTCGTATACGAATTTGTCCCAAATGGGACCTTGGCCGATCATCTTCATGGCGATCGCAAAAAGCCCAAGGGATTACCATGGAACACTCGCTTGAACATTGCTATTCAAACAGCCGAGGCCTTGGCTTTCCTTCACGGCCTTGATCCGCCTATATTCCACAGAGATGTGAAATCCTCTAATATTCTCTTGGACGAGAATTTGGATATCAAATTGGCTGATTTTGGGCTTTGCAGGCTTGCGCCTGTGGATGCCTCCCATGTCACTACTATCCCCCAAGGCACGCCAGGGTATGTTGACCCAGAGTACTATCAGTGCTATCAGCTGACTGATAAATCCGATGTCTACAGCTTCGGGGTCGTGTTGGTGGAGATTATCTCTGCTAAAAAAGCGATGGACATAAATCGGAACAGAAGGGAAATAAACCTTGCTAACTTGGCGATAACGAAGATTCAAGAAGGGGCTTTGAATGAACTAGTGGATCCGCATCTGGAGATTGAAGTGAATCATGAGGTGAAGGCAATGGTAAGTACAGTTGCAGAATTGGCCTTCAGATGCCTCGCGTCAGAGAGGGATGACAGGCCCGATATGAAGGAAGTTGTTGCTCAGCTTCAGGGAATCAGACAGTCGTGTGGTACTTCAAGTACTGGTTCAGGTGAACAACAGTTGGCATCGTTTTCCAACATCAAACAGGTAAACACAGCGCCATTATCTCCCATCTCTGCCCATCTTTGTGCAAGACAAGTGGCCCAGCATAAGCTCCACTCCCAACATCAGTGCATGAATTTCTCATCAGTGGAGTTTAATCTGTAATTTTCCGTTTTGCTTAAAATTCATGCTTATGGATATAAGCTCCCAGTCCCAGATTTAATAGCCGCATCTAATTATTGGTTTTCTTTCTTTTATGTTTTTCGCTTTTATAATGCTTAGGAAAGCAGGTATATTTTAATCTTTCATAATAAAATTACTTTGACTTCTATTATTGGTTTTGTATTTTTATGTTTTATCGCTTTTATTAAGCTTACCTACAGCAATTATATTTTAATTCTTTGACTTTTAATTAGATTGTTGTGGCTAGATAAATTTGGTTTTGTGAAAATTGTGTACTAAAACCATTATTAGAAAAATTAGAAAATGATTTAAAACATAACTATAAATTTTATAATAAGTTAATATCTTTAATTTAATATAGTTTTATGAAAATGTGTGAAATATTTTTTTTTTAATTTTTAAATTTCATTCTTCGTGCTACTTTATTATCCATCCTAGGTTTATTTAATGTATTTATAAATTATTGATAACAAATTTTATTTTACAAATACCAATCCCAATTCTAGCTTCTCATCTAAAAAACACAATTCCTTCCCATCTAAAAAACACAATTCTAACTTCCCATCTCAAACAAATAGTTTGGCTTGATGATTGTGACCACTTTTATGGTTCTAACTTCCCATCTAAAAAACACAATTCTAACTTCCCATCTCAAAAAAATAGTTGGGTTTGATGATTGTGACCACTTTTATGGTTATTGTTAAGATGGCATAATTCTAATAAAAAGAGTTTAAACCATAAAAGAATTACCATCTCGCTAAAAACAATTCATAAAAATTATTAGAATACTCATTATCAACACTTGTTTCGACAACTTATAATATATGTGATTAAAACCATAAGTAAGAGTATAAAGAGTATAAATATTGTCGTGTAAAGTGTTGACCATCACAATAAAGTTGTTAAACACCCTTTATAACGGTTTAAACTATTCTCGAACCGAACATTGTTGATGTACAATTCGTAATATCCATCTCCCCATTTATTATAGATAGTTCAAACAAATGGGATTGTCATCTTTTCTTTGGCCATTTGCATCTTATCTCTACAGTAGTGAGTGAAATTGAAAATCAAAGATAGTTAAAATAAATGTTTTCAATGATCTTTCACCCATTTATTATAGATAGTTCAAACAAATGGGATTATAGTTCAAAACAAATGGGATTGTCATCTTATATTTGGCTATTTGCATCTTAGCTTTATTTAACTAAGTGAAATAGAAAATCATAGATAGTTTGAACATGGTTTCGAGGATTCCTTACTATGAAATCAGCTTTAATAATGCAATGTTTTTATTAGAAATAGAATACTTAAATTATAAATTATAGATAGTTGAAACAAAGGGGATGTCTCCATGATCTCTTATTATGAAATTAACCTCAAATAATAAGCCATAAATGATAATGTAAAGTGTCATGCAAGGTAAGGAAACAAATGATGTGTGGTGAGTAGGCTCATGAGGAGGTCCTCTTCAATAATAATAACACTTATAACTAGCAATTGCCCCAAAAAGGTGCAAAGATACACCGATAGGTTGTTGTTGAAGGGTGAAATGGCTGAAAAGGGGAAACTAAAAGTGAATTGGTGTTTTTGCAAAAAAAACCTAAAATTAGCTCATGGGCTAAATTTTGCCCCTAATTGTTTTCCTTCGTAGAAGAAAACCTCAATCAAATGCAATTTTTAGTCTCGAATACTAAAGCAGCTTCTAAGATGGGGATTATTGATCAAGATCAAGATACCAATAGCGGAAGCAATCAGTTAGGTAGGTTGGGTTTGGTTTTGAGTTTCATAAATTTATATTGCAGTCATGAAAGTTTTCTCATCGAGGTTATGTTTGCATATTCTTGACCAGGTCTCCATCAATTGCTTGCATGCATCCTCTTACAAAAGAATCAATCCTGAAAGCTTTGGTTCTTAAGATATTTGGGTACAACAGAATTGATCTGACTATTATGTGGCAATACCGTATTATTTGATCTCTTTTATGTGGAACATACTAATAATTATTAAATGTTATTAATACAAAATCAATCCTCTTACATAATTTGGGATGATTAATGGACAAATTGGTCAAATATCATAATCTAGGATGATCAATGGACAAATTGGTCAAAGATCATGACATAAAAAAGGTTGCCACTATGGTACTTCAAAATTTGAATCATAATGTAAAAGATATTGGTACTTCAAAATTTGAATCATAATGTAAAAGATATTGCAATATATAGAAAACATTAATAAAACATATTTTCATTTATCCAACATTAATAGATAGACAACTAATTGAGTCACCCTATATCAAACCATCCTATGTCCTTCATCAAAAAGTGAAAAGAGCATTTTTAGTCATGTTAGACACTTTTTTCAACTTGCAAAAAACCAAGTATTCAAATAGCATGTCTAATTAAGAAACTAATTCAAATAAATTGACTATAATAATAACTAACCGTTCAATATCTAACAACATAAATACATCCATACTCAACCATGGACCAAGTTTAAAGCATATCTTGAGTACATGGAGCAAGTTTGGGGCATATCTTGAGTATACAAGTGAAAGAGCTATCTTGTAGAGTATTTGCAACAAATAGAAAGTACAAACTCAAATTGCGATCAAAATAGATGACAGAGTATTATACACGACTTGTAATTATAGAAAATACAGCATTGATGTTTCTATCCCTATGCATTCATCTCTAAATATGCATTTTCCATGATGCAAAATGATCTTGGTGAGAAAGGTCAACTTGACCATTGCTTAACTATGTAGTTACATGGTCATCTACTTCTATTCAATTTTCACATTTGAAGTTATTCACCCAGTGCAAATGTAGGAGTCATTTGTAATACCATTTTAGCTACAAAGTTTCCTTCTTGAATAGTTATCATGCTTCATCTGAAAATAATGATGTTTCTTCTACACTTCAAGTTCAATTTTCATAACCTAATTGACAACATAATCTTTCTCTGATCTTTATTGACTTCACTAGATTTACATATTTTTGGGTTGGTAAATGACCATTTTGTTAAGGAAATGGGCTTGTATTTGGCCTATAGGTGCCATGCCCAAGGGAAATCTAGTATGTCGAAATTCTCCAATACTTGAACCTATTCTCATATATTCAAATATGGGTCGTCAAAATCGCCAGTACTTCCAACTAGTCTCGGATGTAGTAGTTAAGTTGGCTTGCTGCATCGACATAGCAACATGCCTTTTGGGGGATTTGAACCTAGATCCTAGATCTGAATTTGATTTGATTAATCACTTCACCACAACTCACTTGTTGGCGCAGATCTACTTTGACCAGGGTTCACTTAGTTAAACACCAACAAAACCCAAGATGCCAGCCCAAAAGGATCTAGCCCTTTTGACAATAGCTACGAAACAAATGAGGTCTCACCCGAGGTAACTATGGGAGATGTAGGAACCAAGTTTCTGTAGTTGCGAAGGGAAGCGACAGAAAATTAACATCCATGATATTCTAGACTTCGACAAAAAACTTTACTTGACAACTTGCCAATTTGCATATATATTTCATTTAGCTACTATAACTTATATTCATTGACATGCCATTCATACACATTAATCCATAGTTATTCAACAATACTCAAATGGATAACAACATACACATCACATCATCACAATAAACACACATAATGAACACCAAATGTAATGTGGAAACCCAAATGGGAGAAAACTACATAGGCACTTTCTTTATTCATGAGTCGCAATCAAAATAAGTACTTCATGTTTCACAATGAATTACAGATTTCTCCTTCTTTTACAATGGATCTACACACACAGCCTGCAGATCATGTGACTCTTCTCCTTGTCACAATCAATATCTTTGACATACAAAACAGATCTCACAAAAATATTGAACACCAACTAGCTAACTAATTCACTAACAACCTCAAAAATACCAACCCTTTACATATTTATAGGGCTCACAAAGCCTGTCTCGCTCCCACTACTCCACTACTCAACTACTCCACTCATAAATGTAAGTGGACAAAATTCCTAACTAACTCATTTAACTCCACCCTTGACATAGTCAAAATGCCCAATTTCCTAGATTCTTCGCCGCTATGTCAAAGTTGATTGTTCTTCGTCAAACCACTTATCCTTGGCCTTGTTCACACCAAAAATTCATAAAAATTTAACCCAAAACTTTACCTGGACCAATAGGCGCCCAACACTCACATGTGGCTCATCCCAAGCCACTTCAAGATTGTACTAGCGGGTTTCTAGACTTCACTTGAAACACTGAAAAATTCCTCTTCAGTTCTTCGACAGTATGTTGAACTCGATCCCGATGCTAAAATACTTCTTGCACCAGATCCCCTGTAAGGTGAACGTTTGTCTGCTTGTCACCCCATTCAGCTGCTTCCTGCACTTTCCTTCTCGCACTACTAATGATTTGCAAGACCTTCTCTGCTTCACCCTATAGCTCTTTAACTAATTCAGTTCACCATTGTCGCTCGCCCTTCAGTTGGTTAACTTATTGTTGGAGCTTCTTGTTCTCTGGTACCTTAATAATTTTCCCGGCAAGTGATAGAGTCCTCACTTGATTCTTCAAATCTATCATTTTGTTCTGTGTCTCTTCAAACCTAATGTTAATATTCTGTAGCTCTTCGTCCTCTAGTAATGGGGCCCATGCTTGTGTGGCTTCTTCAAATAGTGTACCACATTCACTTTCACAATCCTTAATGGTTCTAACTGCTTCAGTAACCTCCTCGCTTTGCTGCGTTGTGACCTTCGACGGGGTACTTGGTACCAACTTCGCATCTAACTCATCAATATTTTTATGGAACTCCGAAAGGACTCTGGTCAATCTTTTCATCTTCTCCTCAGTAGCCATATCGTCGACTACCTCAGCCTCAGGTATTGTACAGCAAGCTACCATGACAACATTTTGTAGTTTCTCCTTCTCTTTTACAACTTCCTCCCACTCCTTCCTCAGCTTCTTATCACACTTCTCCTGTAGTGTAGTATGCTGCATGCGATACTTGATAATTTCTCCATATTGAAAAGATGTCGTTGAAGGTTCTACAGCATGAAAAATTGCAATACTGACAACTATAGATCAATATAACTTAATTTATGGGCTTGTTCCTGTAGTCCTACATCACCGAAACATCACTGAAACTTAATGCTCTTGACAGCAATTGTATTTCACTTCCTTTCGTAGTAGTATATTCCTATGGCATTGCATGCTCATCATACCATCCCGTAGTTTGATGCGAAGATCTGTTCTAAACTGGAGCTAAACTAATTCCTTGGATAGCTCATCGGATTCCTTCGAACTGATTTGTTACCCCCAAAAACATGATCCGCATAGTCTTCTCTTCATCTAACTTGGAGGTTTCTTCTGCGACCTCCACCATGCAATCATACAAAATGCTTATGTCATCCTCTATCAAGGCCATGAAAACCTTTTGCTTCATTTTCTTCGATTTATTCCTTTGCCCCCACACCGTAGTTGTCACTTTTCTCTTTTCTCTTGGCTCTAAATCTGATTTTGTTGCACTCGAATTATGACCTTCTTCCTATGATTTCTCTTGAGTATGGATATGTCCCTCGATGCTCCCAGCAGGATGGGATTCTTTATCATCACCCTGTGATTCATGCTAATCCTACTATGACTCGTATGTTGAGATCTATTCAGCTTTGATGTGATTCTTCCATTCTATTAGCCATTCATATGTAATTGCAAGGATATCCTACTCTGATAATTTCAAAGTTGTCACCAACCATTGTTTATCTGGGTCATGTCGTGCCTGGACATACATTTGGTGGGGTGCATCCATAAACTTTATAAATCCCTTGAACTTCATAATCATTGGTGCTTCTTTCCATGGAACCATTGGTACATGGTGTCGAAGTGATTCCAAGTGCATATAAAATTACACATTGTTCATCTCTATCTTTCTCTTGTGCTCATGGATAAACCACAAGTTGGCATACCGCGTGGCAAAGCACTAACCAGATCGATAATCCATCGTCTGGTATTCCTCTCGTTCCTCCCAATCAACAAAGGAAATTCAAATAATTATCCAAGAATAGTGGAATGGGTTACCTTTATCTAGCGCATCTTAGCAATCACCAAGGAATTCGTTAAGCAGGAAGGTAGCCTAGTTGATCTACACCCACTGGACACACTGCCCTGTAACAGTAATCACCATCGTAGGGACTTGGTTTGGCCGACACTTCCTCATCACCTTACTTTCCAGTACTTTTGCTGTGAAGAGCACTGATTGATCATTAATCGAGGTTATTTCCTAGCCTTGCTTGTCTTTCATTAGATTGTACTTCACTTTCATTTAGTTCACCAACTCACTGTCTTTCTCTTTACCTACAAAAAATGTAACAGGTTCAAGTCCTGCCTTCGGAAACCTGGTGATATCCACTATTAAATTCGAATATATGGATATATTCTTGTCGAGCCACGAGAACCCTCCATGCACACACAAGAGAAACTTTTTAACACAAGCATTGATCTCCACCGATCATCCAAAGTGTGGCATATCTATCAGCTACAAAACACCCAATTGTTGCAACCTAAGGGCCCATGGCATAGGCTCCAGAAAAGTAGTATGTGTCATAGGATCTATAACTCGTTCCATATACTTGGTCGGTGCGAATTCTAGAAATTTATTCAAGTCATGGTCCACATACAATAGCTTGGAAATCTTACCCATCATCTCTCCTTTCATTATAACCCCCTTCAGAATCCTAGTAATATCCATGGTGTACTTCACATTTATCCCAATATTTAGAGACTTCGTACTCAGCTTTATTGGTGGCACATATGGTGGAAGTAATGATGTTGATCGAATTCCAGACCCAGGCCCCTCCTTATCATTTATTCATCTTGAACTTGTTTCAGTGGTTTCCTTCCTCATAAATGACCTCTTCTTCTTTGGCGATTTTAGCGGAACATGGGTTGAGATGGTTTCTGGATACTCTTGTTCAACTAGAACGGACGCTCAGGAAACAAATTCTGGAATATAAATTTTCTCAACACTCACATCATACATGGATGCTTCCATCGCTACATACTAGGATTCGAATTTATTCAACACTCTAAGGCTCTCAGCTCTCAACTATCATCTCTCTCAATGCACTCAATCACTCAGGGAACAATAAAGAGACCCTTCACCCTGCTCGGGTTTTAAATATTTCCTTCAATCTGTTATGTTAGTGCTTTTCCCCAATATTTAGTAACTCGGACTAAATCCTTAACAATGATTACTCTTTCTGATGGAAATCTTGTTCACACAAGCATGTCTTTTCGTCATTTAATGCGAGATGATCCAGTAACACCACCATATTTTGTGCAATCAATATAGCATTTAATGAACACTCGGGCCACTGCGACACAACCTCGACCTAGAGGAAAATACGACTTATGTACAAATTCCCACTACGATTGAATAAAATTTGACAAGTTGAACTTCGACTCAACTAACTTCTATAAACCATACTACGACAAGCTACATTTTGACAAAATACTAGGCTATGACTTTGACACTAATGTTGCCTTCAACACAAAAATAACTTGGGGTTTCCTAAACATTTCTTTTATATACAACCATATGTACAAATATCTTCACTGTAAGAAGGTGTAGTTGTCCTTGTAAGTTTTCAGCTGACTTCCATTGACCAAGCCTTAAGGATTTCTCCATGCAGATTTTGCAATTGTACAACACCTCCCTCTGTGACATAGTAAATCACATATGGCCTCAAATATTGCTTTCTTGACATACATGGATGCTTGAAAAAGTTATTGGCATACAAGAGTACTAGATCTCCTATCTGAAATTGCTTCCTTGCGATGTTCTGATCATGCCATTCCTTTTATTGATCATTTTGGACTTGTTGTTGAAAACCTGCTATGAACCTATGCTCTTTCAACTGTAGTAGTTGTGAAATCTACTCTTCGATATCACCAGTGTCCAACATACCCGTGAATGCAGCAACCCTTAAATTCGACATGATGTACTCCATTGGAATAACTTCCTAACCATACACCAGCTTGAATGGTGTCTGGCCCGTTAAATTATTACACGTTGTCCTATATGCCCATAAAACTTTGGGGATCCTTAATTCCCAATCATCATGGTTCACATTGCATACATTCGTCAAAGCATGTTCCAGTATCTTGTTGAATGCTTCGACAGTCCCATTAGCTTGTGGATGATATGCGATGCTTTTTCGATGATGAATTTGAAACTCCTGTGTAAGTGCCTCGATAATCTTGTTGACAGAGTGAGATCCTTGATCGCTCAACAAAACTCATCAACAACCAAATCTAGTGACTACATTTTGAAATAAGAACTTCGCAGCAATTGTAGCACTACAATCCTTCACTGGTCCAGCTTCATCCCATCTATTCAAGTATTATGTCGTAGTAATAATATAACATTCTCATGATCTCTTTGTAGGGGGGTTAATTGGTCCTACGATGTCAACAACCCATTTCTCAAAATCCTACAAAGTAACCTGTGGCACTAACGACATTTCATCCCTTCTATATGGTTTCCCTATTCTTTGAAAATATCATAAGATTGACAATACTCCTTAGCGTCCTTCTACAGTGTGGACCACCAAACTCCTGCTCGCAATATCTTCTGGGTGGCGGAATTTCCTGTGTAGTGGCCTCTTGCGACCCCTTCATGAGCTTCGCCAAAGACCATTGGTCACTCATGTTTCATAACATAGCACCTCAATACTTCATCTGGTCCCAACTTATATAATTGACCGATTATCAACTGATAATATGTTGCTTTTACAACCATGTGTTTCCTTTGATTGATAGACAACCCTACAGGTGCCATTCTTTTTCCAAAAAGGTTACAATGTCTTCAAAATATTCATCTACCATTATGACTGCAAATAGTTTCGCATCTATGAGGTTTTCATCCAAATTAACCACCTCTTACCCTATCTTCAACATCGACAGATGGTCAGTTCCTTCATTTAACCTTCCTTGTTTGAATATGATTTCAAAGTTATACTCTTGAAACAATAAAATCCATCCACAGATTCTCCCTCCCAACACTGGCTTGTTAACTAGGTACCTTAAATCAAAATTATCAGTAAACATCTTAAAGTGACCCCCTAAGAGGTATTGCTTGAACTTCTACGGTGCGTGGACCATGGCTAACCCTTCTCTCTCTGTCGTAGTCTAATTTCTCTATGCAGTGGATAAATTCCTAATGGAAAATGCAATGGGTGATCAATAGATCCCTCCCCTAGTTGAGCCAAACCCGCACCCAATGCAATGGATGAGGCATCAACATGAACATGAAATTCTTTCCTCCAGTAAGGAAACACTATAATATGTAGAGTTACCATCTTTTCTTTCATGTGCCGAGGCTCTACTGGCACTCTTTATTCCACTGAATTTTGGTGTCCTTCTTCAACAGCTTCTCCATTGGCACCGTGATTTGTGCATATCCTTTAATAAGCTTCCTATAATATTCCATATGGCCCAAATTTGTTCTTAATTTCCGTACTGATGTTGGTGGTGGCATGTCGACAATAATAATGATCTTTGCAAGATCTACCAGTAGACATTGTTTGCAAACTACATGGCTGAGCAATATGCCAAATGGGGCACAAAACATACATTTATTCAAATTCAAAGATCTATTATACTATATACAACGCTCCAACATCAATCTCAAATTATCAATGTGATTATTTGGCAATCTATAAAGTATCCAATCATCAAAATATACCTCTAGGAATTTATGGATGAACTCTTTGAAAGCTATGACCACAACTTTGGAAAAGATAGACGGTGCATTCTTAAGACCAAAGGGCATCACTGTGTACTAGTAGAAACCCCATTCAGTTGCAAATGTGGTCTTGTGTCGATCCTCCTTATCAATCTTAATTTGATGATACCTCAAAAATCCATCCATGAATGAATAAGCCTCCTATCCTCCTACATTCTCTTGTACTTCATCTGTAAAAGGTGTCGGGAATGGATCATGCAAGAAAGCATCATTCAGCTTCCTTAAATCTACACAAATTTGTATTTCACATGTCTTATTATCTTGAACAACCATCGGGATAATCCATTCAGACTCTTCGACAGGTTCAATGATTCTTGCGTCGATCATTCTATCGAGCTCCGCTCTCACCTTTTCCTTATATTTTGGATTCAATCTGTATGGTCGTTGTTTATCTGGCTTTGCGTTAGGTTTTAACATGATTTTCATTTCTCCTAGATCACTAGCAATACCCTTCATCTCAGAAAAAAAAAATGTAGGGAAGAGGTCTTGATATTCATGTAGTAGTTCAATAAGATTCCCTACAATCTTATCATCCCAGTAATCACCAATATTAGCAAACTTAGGATTTTCACTTGAACCAATATTTACCTTCTTTGTCTTCAACGATTGTAAGAATTTATCATACGTAATATCAGGGCTCTCCAACTTTTGGCTTCCTTCTGTTTCTAGGATATTCACATCCCTTGAATCATCATCTGAGTCACCAGAGCTATTATAACATTCTATTTCTTGCTCGAGTGTCACAGTACACTGTGGAAGACTATATATATGCATAGGTATTTGTTCATAAAATGTCCTTAATTATTTGTAGAGCTTCATCTATTGATGGGTTTTCATCTTCATAATTGAATGCCTTCCTGAAATTGATAGCCTTATTTTCTCAATCTATTGTACCTTGTCGTAGTTCCAATGATGTATATTAGCTTCATGGTATAGTAACTAAAGTATGGATGAACATGTGAACCCACTCTTGTTTGGGTACATGTTCTCATTCTCTTGTACATAATGCCAAATTATCTACCAAACTAGTTAACCCATTATACTTTTCTTTCTTATAGTATATGCCTTCTCCAAACAAGATTTCCAATAGCTTTTTTCACTGTGACCAAATTTTTATGTTTTCCTTATGAGTAGACCACCATCTTACTAGAGTAGGTTTCAATTCTATTTATAAAGATAATACTTTGTTGTTCAGGTATCGTTACTTCAAAATCATAAATGAAAACATTTAAATTAGGTAACCCTTCAAAAGTAGGTAGATTTCATACCTCTTTACCAACCCAACAAAGTGATATGGTAACATGAGCACACCTTCTCGTAGATACTTCATGTAGTCAGTTCTGCCAATTCTCCAATGCTTCCCCTAATTCTAAAGAGCATTAACTAACACTTGTCCAACTCAAGCTACCATCTGTAGTTGGGTTAACATAGTCATCCATTATTGAAGTGACTTTATAGATATTGTCTAAGTCTTCTATGGTATATTCCTCTCGAACAGGTTCAACATATCTTGTTCCTTCTAAAGGATCCAATGGCATACCAACTCTCATATCCCCTCCTTCAAACGTCATTAGCATTTTCTTAGTATTTATAATTGTCTAGTTCTCAATTTCCCAATCAATACCAAGCAATGTCGAATATGGGTTGGTGTCATCTACAATTTCTATAACTTAGAAGTTATCATAGCTTCGTAGACCATCAATGCAACATGAACACCCACCATTCTTCCAAATGGTATTACTTTTTGTTGATTATATAATCACAACTGGACAGGTGACCATACAAACTTAGGATTTCCCATAGATTCCCATGTTTGTTTAGTTATGATATTAACATCTGACCCTAGATCCAAAATAATGAAATCCATGTTGAAGTCCCCAATATGCACATTAAGTAGTAGTTCCCTCCTTGTTCTTATCCTCTTTTACAAATTATTGGTGAGAATGTCGCGGGTATGCCGCAGATTCAGATGCAGCTGGCCAACTTGACAATACAGCTGCAAGACCTTAAGAAGGGTAAGGAACAGCATGAAGAAGTATGGTGCACACGATGTCGCGGAGAGGGGCATACTAAGGATAATTACCCAGACTTTCGCAATTATCTGGTTTCAGGAGCATCGAATCTATTGAGCGACGACGGTATGCCGTGGTGTCACATCTGTCAGGTATATGGGCATCGACATGAGGAGTGTCAATACATGCAAAAGATGGTCACAAAACCGATGAATCTGTATTGTACCTTCTGCAAGTCCGTGGGACATAAAGACAAGGACTGTCGAGCATATGGGTTACATCATGAATGAACGTATGATGCATTCTATGTGAAGGACGACCAGCATGTTGTACAACAACCGCAACAGCAGCCACAGGTATCCCAGCTGCTACCTCAACTGCAGGTGCAGTTTGTACTGCAGCAGCAACCACAATAGTTTATGCCACAATATGCCCCTATGCAAATGGCTCCACAGCAGCCACAGTACGTTCAGCAGCCACAGTACGTGCAGCCCGGGCAGTGTGCACAACTGCAACCAAATCCCATGAAACAACAGTTCAATCAACCGCAATACCCGCAGCAAGGGGGATTCCGTGGAGGATTCCAGGGAGGACACAGTGGAGGCTTTGGTCGCGGAGGAGGACAAGGACGATGAGGTCGAGGACCTGTCTAGTGTTATAATTGTGGAGTATGGGGACACTACCAACAATATTTCCCACAATTGCAAACACAGTGTATGTTTTGTTTTGTTACCGATCACACTTTTGAAAACTGTCCGCAGTTAATTGCGCAATGGCAAGTGGGGAATGTTCCGCAGTTGCAGAATCAGCATCAGGTGCAGCAACCAGTGTAGAATCAAGTACAGCAACCACTGCAGAACTAGAACCAGCATCCGAATCAGAATGCCAACCAAAATGTGAACCAACTGGGGAATCCGCCACTGAATTAGACTCAGGGTGCAACTATCGCGACAATTTCTGCGGAACTGAGGACACAAGACACTGCGGTTGCAGTTATCACTCGTGGAGGTGTGACGACAGGAGAATATGATCCACATCCTCTCATCTAGTTAGCAGGGAAAAAGAAGGTGCAGTTTTCCATTGATTCCGAGCGTGATGCATTCTTTCAAGTGCATCGTGCGATGGAGAAAGATCGCGGTAAGGCCATTCTTTGTGACATGCCCCCTATTTTTGATGCCACGTCAGAGGCAGGTCCATCACGGTAATCTGGTACGTTACAGAATTTTTTTGAAAGTTGGTTATCGCTGGCAAGGGATCCTGATGCTCTTGCCGAGATCGAAGGGCTGTTGCAGTGACCAGCCAGGGGACGACGAGAGTCCGCAGTAAACTCCTTACAGCAGCGGAAGATAGGTAAGGAGATGCACATGAACATTCATATTGGAGACTATGAGGTTGATTCAATTATTTTGGATCTTGGTTCAGATTTCAACATCCTAACCAAGCAGTCCTGGCAGAAAATAAGGAGTCCAACGCTAAGTTGGTCTCCCGTACAGCTTCGTCTAGCTAATCAGGCCAAGGTGACACCAATTGGGAGAGTTCCACGCCTGATTGTGGACATTGAGGGAATGAAGACATATGTTGATTTCGATGTTATCAAAGTAGTTGAAGGGGGAAGCTCCTATCCCACATTGCTGGGGATTATGTGGGCTAACGACAGTGTAGCAGTAATCAACTTTAAAAAGCGGATGATGAATTTTGAAAACCGTGACCTCAGAGTCATAGCTCCATTGGATCCGGCTGAAGGACACATGTATATTGAACCAGTAAAGGATGAAGTTCCCAGCAGATGGTACCATGCATACAATATTTCAGAAGATTATATTCATCTGACTGCCAACGATGAGCTTGGGTGGCGCAGCTTCAGCTCTACGTCTTCCGACTCTGACGACGCTTTAGAGAATTGGCAGAATCGCTTGCATGAGGTGTCACTCTGTAAGTGTTGGTTAGTCACACAGTCATTATGCCGTGTTGCGACTGAAACTGTTACACTACCAGTATATGAAGGGATACCCGGTTTCTCTGATTTTCTTGTGGCATTCAAGGAAAGGGTCTCAGAACCACAATGATTGTTGGCATTGGAGGAAGCACTGAAGGCTGCTCCAGCACGTTGGTGGGCGATGCATACGAAGTCGATTAATGGGTGGCTGCAGTGCCAGAGATTGATGACGGTTCGCTTTGGCGACACCGAAGTTTACCACATAGGGAAATATGATGGGCGGAATGATCCTGACAGTCATTTGGTGGAATGTCAGATGTTGTGGGCGTCACGACCAAGAGATGAGTGGGTCCATGCCTTTGTTCATACTTTGGATGAGATATCGCGATCATGGTATACTGCAGTTGAATTGCAAGGGGAAATTACCACTTGGTTGGAGTTGACAGTTTGTTCATGGGGGATTCACTCAATAAACCGTTATCATAGCACGTTCGTTTGTGGCATATGAAACAACACCCCTAATTTCACTAAAGATTGGAAAATACCTTCCAAAATCTTTTTTTTAACCCCCTCCCAATATGCCTTCCCAATTTTTAAAAAACCCTATTTTCACTAGTTATTGTATGTATCAATTTTTTCATTAACATTTTTTATACCCCTTTATATTTCTACCTAGTATATTGATATGATACCCCTCTTATGACCCCACATGCATTCTACAATGCACCTTGCTTCTTTCGATGTATATTGTGGATGCACATTACTTCACCCACTATGCAATTACTCAACCACATATCATTATGATTTGCAACATCTAATGGTCTAATGAAGAGATAGGAGATCACTTCTTGTATGCCACTAGAGCCAATGCACATAGTACAACATTTAGATTGTATGTTGCAGTTCCCCAATCGCTGACTAAGCCTATTGTGGGCTAGGTATCCAATCCCCCGGGGCCTGTAACAAGCTCTAGGAGGCTGACTAAACCTCCCAAGACCTGTAATAGGCACGAGTGGTTGGGTATTCAAGCCCCCAAGGCCTATCGAGGGCCTATAATAGGCCCTGGAGGCTTAGAGCCTCCCAAGGCTATTGGTAACAACTGGCTTAGTGCTATTGGTAATAATTGGTTGTCAATGACCACTGTCTCTCGACTATGATCGACTGGAAACCCACTTCACCACGAAACCCCTGGCCTCAAGGATGCCTCAAGAAGCGATTTCCCTGCGTAGTAGTAAGCCTGAGCCTTGCCTCAACCCGATTTCTCATCCGGCTGTGATCCTGCCATCTCCATTTTGTGGATATTTGTCATCCCGCCCATATAAAAAAGACCCCAAAGTATTTTTGTATTGTTACATTAAATAAAAAAACCCTTTTCCCCTTAATATATAAGCAATATAATTTTTAGGTTTTCATGAATATTTAATACCACAATATGAATGAAAGTGATATTATATTGCCTTCTAGTGAAGCCTCTGTGAGTTTGTTTTACTCATACTTTCAGCTTCATGGATGCCAACCCGGATGTCCATAATGCTTTGCAGCTCATCCGTGATGTGGTTATGAAGGTTGTTCCCGTGGCATACCCTGTGGATCCACATATGTACTGCAAGATGCAGTCAATGATGGAAAGTTATAATACCACTGGTGGGCTAGAAGATGGTGATGATCCATGGAATGTCAATATTCAAGAATCAGAAGTCAGTCGCGATGTGGTAGCACCAGATGCACCAACTGATCCGATCAGTCAGCCGCTGAAGCTCCAGAAGGTCAACATTGGGATAGAGGAAAGTCCAAAGTCTGCGAATGTTGGAGACTATTGGGATGACGAGATGATGGAGAAGGTTACAGATTTATTACATGAATTCCAAGACTTATTCCCCACAAAGTTTTCTGAGATGAAGGGAATCTTGGAGGATTTGGGGGAGATGAAGATCCCGTTGAAACCAGATGAAAAATCGATAACGCAGCGACCATATCGACTGAATCCACGCCATAAGGAGAGGGTCAAAGTAGAACTTGAACGCATGTTGGATGCTGGCATGATTGAACCAATTGAGGAATCAGACAGGATTAGTCCTATGGTGGTGCAGGACAAGAAGACAGGTGAAGTGTGCATTTGTGTCGACTTGTAGACGCTGAATGATGCATGTTTGCATGATCCATTTCCAACCCTGTTCACTGATGAGGTACTGGAGGGCGTGGGTGGCCAAGAGATGTATTCTTTCATGGATGGGTTCTCTAGCTATCATCAGATCAGAATCGCAAAAGAAGACCGCCACAAGACAACCTTTGTGACAGAATGGGGTTGTTTTCAGTACACGATAATGCCGCTTGGGTTGAAGAATGCACGATGATATTCTCTCGGGTCGTTGTTGTTGCTTTCCGGGATTTCATTCAGAAGTTTTTGCAGGTGTACATGGATGATTGGACAGTCTATGGATTAATCAGCGATCATCTGGAAAATCTGCGATTGATGTTGGAGCGCTGTCGACAGCATCAAATATTGCTGAACTTGAAGAAGTGCATATTCTGTGCACCATTTGGGATATTACTGGGTCACATTGTTTGCAAACAAGGATTGTTGGTCGAACCAGCAAAGATTGCGCTCATTCTGAGCTTAACACCGCCGACTAATGTCAAGCAGTTAAGAGCGACGTTGGAACACATTGGGTATTATCGCATGTTCATCCGAGGTTATGTAGCGATCACGGCCCCTATGGAGAAGTTGTTGAAAAAAGCTGCGGTATTTCAGTGGAGTCCTGAATGTCAAGTTAGTTTTGAGACGCTGAAGGCTAAGATGGCTTCAGTGCTGATACTGGTTTTTCTGGATTGGAGCAAGGAATTCCATGTCCATGTAGATGCATCATCGATTGTGCTGGGAGTAGTGCTCATGCAACTAGGGGAAGGGGATCTAGATCACCCCATTTCTTTTGCGAGTCGGAAGTTGTCATCTGCAGGAAAGAAACTATACAACTACAGAGAGGGAAGGTTTGGCGATGGTATATGCGCTGCAGAAGTTCAGGCATTACCTACTGGGAAGTCACTTTAAGATGTTCATAGACCACTCTGCATTGAAATATCTGGTCAATAAGCCTATGTTGGGGGGAAGATATGTCGATGGCTACTTATTTTTTAGGACTTTGAATTTGAGGTGATTGTGAAGCCAGGATGCTTGAACGTAGGGCCAAATCATCTGTCACGGATTGAGACAGGAGAGGAACCAACCAACATTGAATATGGGTTGCCCGATGTGCAACTGTTTAAGGTTGAAGGAGCCAATGACTACTACGAAGAGATCATTTAGTTTATGGCGACAGGAATCCCGCTGGAAGGGTTCACGACCAGTCAGAAGAAGCAGCTGGTGGTCAAGGCTGTAGGATTTTCAGATGATTGCAGGACAGTTGTACAAACTAGGATCAGACGAGATCTTGAGGCGTTGCGTCCTTCCTCATTAGCAAGGGAAGATCTTGTCGGAAGCACATGAAGGAGTAGCTGGTTGGCACTATGGCAATCGTGCGACTACCCAGAAGGTGCTTCACGCAGGGCTTTGGTGGCCCACGCTTCACAATGATGCGACCGATTATGCATGGACCTGCGATGTCTGTCAAAGAACTGGGAAACCCTCTAGGAGAGACGAGATGCCATTGAAGCCACAAGTGACACTACTGCCATTTGATAAATGGGCAATGGATTTCGTGGGCCCTATCAACCCACCTGGGAAACGCACTGGTGCAAGATACATCATTAATGCGACAAATTATTTGACAAGATGGGAGGAGGCTGCACCAGTCGTGGATTGCACTGCTGCAATAGCAGTGCATTTCTTGGTCGAAAACATCATCACTTGATCCAAGTGGATATTGGTGGCCACCCACCTTTCCAACTGGCTCAAAACAGTTTTATGGCAATTTTGGTATTGTACTATTTTTAGCAATTTTTCGGGTCCTGAACTTCCGAGGCCATTTTGAGGCCCTAAACAACCTTTTTTGGCAATTTGGGGGGCCAAATGGTTGGTCATGCCTTTTGGTTTGACAAACCGACCATTAAGAAACAGGGCCTATACACCCCTCTGCCTACTCCTAACAGGCCGTGGGAATCCATCTCAATGGACTACATGTCGGGCCTCCCATCCACCAAGAGGGGAAACGACTATGTTTTCGTGGTTGTTGATCGCTTTTCCAAGATGGCGATTCTAGCTGCATGCAAGAAGAACATCACAGCAGAAGCCACTGCCAAGCTCTTCTTTGAACGAGTATGGGTACATTTTTGGATCCCACAGACCATTATCTCAGACCGTGACAGTCAGTTCCTCAGCTCATTCTGGTCAAACCTCTGGTCACTGCTGGATACCAAGCTCACCAAATCCACTGCCTTCCACCCCCAGACCGATGGACAAACGGAGGTCGTCAACTGGATGGTCGTACATATCCTGCGCATGCACAATTCAACACACCCCTGCACATGGGATGAGAGTCTCCCCTATGTCCAACATAGCTACAACCGAGCCCTGCATAGCTCAACTGGCCACAGCCCCTTTCAGGTGGGGTTGGGATACCAACCATTGGGCCCCATGGATGTTGCACTTCCCCTTGCGACCACCTCGGCCGACTCGTCCCCAGAAGCTGAAAAAGCCGCCCAGTTCATTGAACGGATCCAGCATATCCACCAACAGGTTCAGGATATTCTACAGAAGTCTAATGCCAAGTACAAGCAACGCCATGATCAACATCGGGTGCCACATAAGTTTCAGGTGGGCGACAAAGTTTGGTTGCATTTGCAGAAAGAACGCCTTACAAGGCCCCATCGAAAGCTTCTCCCACTCCGTTATGGGCCGTACACCATCACCAAGGCGGTGGGTGACAATGCTTTTGAGCTCAACATTCCCCCCTTCCTTGGTCTGCATCCAGTCTTCAACGTGGCTCTCCTTCGACCATATTTCCCACCACTATTAGACACCTCAGAGGTAGCAAAGAAGTTGACACCAACAGAGCTCAACCCTGACTTCCTACAACAAGCATCCAGTGATCATATTGCAGACACATAGATCAAGGGCACTCGACATCAAAGGATCCAACTTTATCGAGTTGTCAAAGTAGGGCAGCTCCTGCACCAAGGCAAGTGGCTCACCCAAGGCCAAATTCAGCAGAAATTTCCTCATCTGATGGGGGAACTCAACGCAATGGAGACCATTGCTTCCTAAGGAGGGAGGATTGATCCAGGTGGATATTGGTGGCCACCCACCTTTCCAACTGGCTCAAAATAGTTTTATGGCAATTTTGGTATTGTACTATTTTTTAGCAGTTTTTCGGGTCCTAAACTTCTGGGGCCATTTTGAGGCCCTAAACGACCTTTTTTGGCAATTTGGGGGGCCAAATGGTTGCCTCTGGCATGCATTTGATCCTAGTCAAAAGCTGTAAATCTCGGATAGACCTTTCCAACGGGCTACCGAGCACCCCAAACGGAGATCGTATGCAAAAGTTACGACCTCGGGAAGTTGATGTACTAACTTACCCAAACGGGGCCCACATGACTTTTGGCTCTTCATCTCCTAGGGTTAGGTTTTTGGATGTCTAGGGTTTTTGACATTGTTGTTTATTGTAAAAGGCCTTGAGAGCCTCATTGTAACCATCTTCTTGCGAAATGAGTGCATCCGTCACATCTCTTCTCAGAGATAAGCCACCACCATTCCAGCAAGCTTGTTTTCCATTGCATTTTACAGTTCTAGCTTATTTCCTTATTGAATAGAAAACCAGTTTTACTGTATCTCTATTATTTTGTGTTAAGCATCTGATAACAATTTGTATTCATTTCGTTCTGCTCATAAAATCCGGATCAGTGGTATCAGAGCAGTCTGCTCCTTGTCGTCTTAATGCATGTCCCCAACGAGGTCAGGGTACAAAGAATTGGGTCTCGAGCTTGTTTCTCTTGAGGACAAAAGCTCTCGCACGCCCAAGCGACCTCTCATGGCAGGAGAAAAGAAAGATGACGGGACAGGAGATCCTATCAAAATGTTTCTTGAGGAATCCCTCACGCAGCAGAGGAACGAGATGATGGATAATTTCACGCAAATCCTTCGGCAACTACCAACAAGCGACGCATCTTCCTCAAGCGGAGGTGCCACCCCCTTCAAGGTGCAAATCAACTTCAATATCCCTATATTTGAAGGACAAATAGACGCAGATGCTGTACATAAGTGGTTGAATCTACTAGAAGGGTATTTTTCTGTCCATAAAATCCGGATCATCACTAGGTTTGGCTGCCCGAAGGTATTGATGAGCGATCAGGGCAGTCATTTTATCAATCGCACGGTCAGCGCATTGATAGTGGAACTGCATATACAGCATAAGAAGAGCACGCCATATCATCTACAGGCCAATGGGACAGTAGAAGCTTTCAACAAGATCTTGGAGCATGCGCTGACAAAGGTTTGTAATATGAACTGCGACGACTAGGATTTGAAGATTCCCACAGTTTTATGGGCATATCACACCACTTGTAAAAGGCTGACAGGACAGACACCATTCAAATTGGTGTATGGGAAAGAAGTGATTATGCCTATGGAGTACATTGTTCCAAGTATGTGCATAGTGGCAGCGACAGGCATGGATGACGAAGCGACATTAGGAGAACATCTGGCGCTGCTAGTGCGGCTTGAGGAAGACTGCTTTATCGTAGGTTTCCACCAGAGCGTGGAGAAGGATCGGCAGAAGGCTTGGCATGATCGCCATATCAAGAACAAACAGTTTCAGCAGGGCGACTTGGTGCTACTGTGCGACAGCAAGTTTATGAAGCATCCAGGGAAATTGCAGATGCATTGGCTTGGTCCATATCGCATCAGTAGCATAACGTCAAGAGGAGCAATACAGCTGCAGTAGTTCGATGGAGCGATGCTCCCAAAGTTGGTCAATGGTAGTAGGTTGAATCCCTAGAGGACGAGCTTGGAGAAGCACAATGCATGAGTCGCATCAGCAAAAAGAAAAAAAAAATGGTCGGATGCTCGGTGGCAGGATGGCGCACCAACAGGAACAGAATGCGCAGGTTGGAGCAATTGTATCACAGTTTAGGCATTCAGTCACGACAACGGCAGGGTCGCGACCGGGTCAAATTGGCAATAAATGCAGGGAATTAAAGCTAGCTAATTAGCGTCGCATGATGGAATGATCGGCATTTATGACGGATCCAACCGTTGGATTGACAAAATAGAGGACGAAGTTGGGTAATTAAGGTAGGATTTGGTCATGATGCATGGTTCGATTTGGTAATGATGGTTAAGGACACAATTCGACACTATAAGAAGGGGTCGGCTCTGGTTGGAAGAAGCCATTGTGCCGAGTGTGAAGGATAAGCTCAGTATTGCATTGTTAGGTTGAATTGTCGAGTTAGGTATTGAGTGGTTGCTGTTTGCAAGTTGTGTCGGAGGGTGAGGAACTTTTGATCCAAGAGGGACCCTACTGCGGCATGCCGAGTACACCCATGGTTGAATTTTCCAGTGGTGTAGAGTCACCAGCTAGGCAAGTAAGCATCTAAGAAGAGGTCATCAGCATGTCGGGTGGATCAGAGTTTACATGAATTCCAAAGAAGCGGAGGGGGGCTCAGCATTCTGAGTCCCCACAGAGAAAACGGCAGCTACGCTCATCCACAGCGGTCGTGGAGGAGGTCCAAGCGGAGGTAGGACAGTCCAGCCCCGGAGTTGACAATTCGGCTGCTTGGGAAGGGTTATTTTCTGCGGATATCCCTGGGTATGTTCCCCCCTGTCGGCCTGGTGTACCGCTCCAAAAGCTCACAAAGAATCAAAAACACCCCGTGCAGATGCCAGCACTCCCAGCAGGTATTGAGTGCTCTGTAGATATTGTGTCGGCATTGATGCGCCTGAAATATGATGACCACGACATGGTGGCATACAAGGAAATTACATCGTACCCCTATGTGTTGAGGACGCAACTTAGCGGAACGCCGATTCCGCAAGATTGGGCGCGAGGGTTAGCCCAAGCAGGATTGCTTGGACTCATTAATATGCCACACTTTGGGCGATTGCCAGAGGTTAATGCTTGTGTGAAGCAGTTGCTGGCCTACTTCCACGGCGGCACATTATGGCTAGACAGACCAGTTCCATGCACTGTTGATTTGATTGTTGAGATCACATCATTTCCGAAGGATGGAGTGGACCCTTTGCAATACTTCAAAGGGAAGGAGAATGATAAGAAGAGGGCGACACAGTTGGTCCAGCACTACGCATTGGAACGTGACGACCGAGCTTACCACACCAGCAGTATCAATGATAAGGAGATCCTCACCGGTGTGAAGATATTGTGTTGCAAAGTGGTCCGGAAGAATCGACCCAACTAGTGTAATTCGGGGGTCATGGCATGTGCAGCGCAGTGCGCAGAAGACATGTAGATGAACTGATCACTATTTTTGTTGAACCAGTTAGATGAGGATGCAGCAGCCATCCAGGATGGCAATGGCTCCTTCACGTACAGTTGGCTCCTAATTTTGATCGCGCTGGTCGCCTGGAAGGAGCCTGACACTTAGCAGGGCATGGAAGTTGAGGCCGCGAAAATCAATAAGGGTGCGCACTATCAGAACTTGTGGTGGGTGCAAGAACCAGAGCACCTTAGGGAAAGTGCAATGCAGTTTTGGATGTATTGGGAGATGCTACAAGATGTGGCGACGAAGGTTCCTTGCTTAACTGAAGAAACCGCGGTGAAGTATAAACCAATTTTGTTGTTCATGATTTGTCCTCATGCGATTCACATGCAAGCAAGGTGCGACCCTACGAAGCAATGGTTGCTGACACACTATAAGTTGTCCTAGGAAGTGATGGAGGGCATCGTCAATGATTGGCCGATAGAATGGCGGGAACTAGTCAGTATGGCAGAGATTGAGGTGGGACCTCCAACGACGGGCCTAGATGATGCTTGTCCACACAGGACCAACGGAGTCACCATGACTCAAACTAGGACTCATCCACACAGACACCCATGGATGATGAAATCGACCGCAATCTCGAGGAGGGCAGAGCGAAGGCCCGTCATGAGTATGCGATGATCAGTGGGGCCTCTCCAGCAATAGAAGCGTAATTGGGACACCTCATAACGGCTATTACCAATGCAACAACTATGGCAGCTCGAGCGATGATAGCACAAGCGGAATCCGGTTTCAAAGAGGTAAACGTTCAGCTCGATTCTTTATGTGATGTTGTTTCGCAGCGGGTACCAAAGGTAGCAACTAGGCAGGCAGTTGGCGAACTCAGCACTGAGCCACGGGTTCAGAACGTGAATATTCCCCCGACTGTGATTGTGACTGACAATGAGGCTCTCCAGGCCTTGCTACAGCAGTTAGAAAATTTTACCATCAACATCAATGAGCTGCCTACGAAGGAGTTGATAGATCTGCAGGCGGTTTCCAGCCGAGAAATGACGGACATAATACAAGAGATTAGTGGTCAGTTCCTAGGATCACAGGAATACGAGGCAATGGCCCAGCAAGAGGTCACAGAGTTAAAGTTAAGGGTAGTTTAGGCAAGGAAGGTGATCGATGAATTGGAAGATAGGCTCGAACAGCTGATGGCCGAGAAGACTAATGCAGTAACGGAGCTAAAAAAGGAGCAGGATCGGTTGATGGTAGAAAGAGCTTCCATCTGAGACAGTAAAGTACAGTTGGAAGAGGTAGTCTCTGAAGCCTGTCAACATGTTCTCGAGCCCACCGCACAGTTAATTCCAGTGGCGCAAGCACAGCGACTTGGGGCTGTCATCGCCCAGTTACAACATGACAACGCAGAGTTAGCCGCTATAAATCACCCTAGCACACCCAAAGAACAAGCGTATGAACAAAAACGCGCCATTGAGGAGGCGGCAACATAGCTGGGAGAGCTAGAATAGACAACGACAAAAATCACGACAGACACCGCACAATTTTGGGGCAACATTGTTCAGGGCGAGCAGATAGAACAACTGACCAAGCTGTGGTAAGAAGCAGAGGGGCAGTTACCAACACTGAAGGCATCGATGCAAACGATGCCGCCACTTTCTCAAGTCGCCAAATCAATAGAACTGAAAGATTTGCAGCAGCGCATCACAAAGGCTGAAGAGCGTCAAAAGAGGTGCAACGCGCAGCTGGAGGAGTTCCAGGAGATTGGAGGCTGGTTTTTGCTTAAGGCAAGTTTCGCACTCCAGGCTGTGCAGAAGGGTAGCCAGCAAGTTGCTACAAAGCTGAGCAAGCATCCATCCGTGCAGGATATGAAAGACAGTTAGGCGGTGGCTGCGACAGTAAAGGAGCAGGTAACGGAGGTCGATCAACAGTACGAGGACTTCAGGTTGAAGACCACTGAGTACACCATGTCCAGCTGACGTGGCTCAAGGGAGAGCCACAAGATTGTGTTGGGGGCCTGTTGGCAGGCGGTTTGATGAGTCAACATTGCATCGCAGATGCTGCGCAAGGCCAAAGGTACCGCGGAAGGGGGAAAATAGCGCGCATGGCGATAGTACTTTTTGTAGTTGTTGGGTCATTTGGACTGCGTCATATGTATTTTAGGTCATTTAGACTGCATTATGGGGGTTCTTGGGTCATTTGACCGCATTATGTGGTATTTTGGGTTAGTTTTGTAGAAGATTGTTAAGAAGCGGTTAGGCAGCTGCTTAGGTGGACCACAAATGTAAAGGCGCAAACCTATAAGTAGATGTAGGGTTGTTAGTGTTAAATAATATTTTGGTAAGTCTTGTTAGAGAAGAGAGATCTGAGAGATTGAAGAATCTGGAGATAGCTGAGTCGATTGAATATCTTGTTGTCTCTGGGTTTTTGCGGAGATAAATATAATGCGACATATTTTTTGAGCAGAATCCTTGTATCTTTTCTATTTATTTGTGGTAAATGCATTTTGCGATATGAATATGTCAATGATGCGATGTTTCCTTGCTGCAATTAATGCTTTACTGTTATATCTGTTGCAATAATGGTTCTGTTAATGATAAGATTTGTTGAATGATGTCATGACTATGCTAATGCCTGGGTGAATGCTTAGATATATTTTGAATGTTGCAATAAGTTAATGAATTGAGGCACAACATCCTCCTTCATTCGGCGGAAACAAGGTTCCGTCAACTCTCCCTTGAACATCTCGGGTGAGACCTCATCTGCTCCGCAGGTGTTGCTGTACAGGGTTAAACCTATCTGGGACGGTGCTCAGGGAGATCGCGGTGGCTTGGGTGTCAACAGCGTGAGGAACCCCTGTTGACTGGGTTTGTGTCAATAAGCATGCTGCAGATGGCAGCATAGAGAAATACAAGGAAATGTTTGTGGCTCGTGGCTTCTCCCAAAAAGAGGGTATATATTATGAAGAGACTTTTGCACCTGTAGCCAGATACACTTCCATCAGAACAATACTTGCTCTGGATGCAGTGATGAAGTGGAAGATACACCAGATGGATGTCAAGACATCTTTCTTGAATGGTGTAGTCAAAGAGGAAGTGTATGTGGAGCAGCCACTCGTTTTTGAGACACATGATAGGGAGTCATATGTGTGCGGATTGAAGAAAGCCTTGTATGGCTTAAAGCAAGCACCTAGGACATGGTACGGCAAGATAGACAGCTTCCTGTCCAGTTTGGGATTTACCAAGAGCAAAGCATATTCCAACCTTTACTACAAGGTTGAGGAAGGAAATCCAGTGATACTTCTATTGTATGTGGATGATCTGTTTGTGACAGGTGAGGATAGGTTGATTGCCGACACAAAGAGGAATATTGCTGCTGAGTTCGAGATGAAGGAATTGGCTATGATGCATTACTTTCTAGGTATGGAGGTGTGGCAGATTATAGATGGAATCTCCCTTGGACAAGGGAAGTATGCAGTAGAGATCCTAAAGCGGTTTGAGATGATGGAATGAAAGGCCATGGCCACACCTATGGCATTGAACCTGAAGCTATTGAGTGATGCTTCATCAGAGTCGGTTGATGCCACAATGTATTGTCAGATGATTGGGTCCTTGATGTACTTGACGAACACGAGACCAGATATTTGCTTTGTGGTGAACACCTTGAGCCAGTTCCTGACGGATCCTATACATGTTCACCTGATTGTTGTAAAGCATATTCTGAGGTACCTGAAGGGTACGGTTGATTATGGGCTCAAGTATGATGCGAATCAAAAGGTTAACCTGGAGGGTTATGTTGATTCAGATTGGGTAGGAAGTGCTGCAGATAAGAAGATCACTTCGGGGCGCTGCTTTAGTATGGGATCAGGTTTGATCTCTTGGTTTAGTAGGAAGCAGTCCTGCGTAGCACTGAGTATAGCTGAAGCAGAGTATGTCACAGCTTGTTCGGATAGTTGTGAAGTAGTATGGATAAGGAAGCTACTGTCTGATTTATTTGATCTCCAGTTGGATGTTACTTGTATCTATTGTGACAACCAGAGTTGTGTGAAGTTGTCATAGAACCTGGTGTTCCATGACAAGTCGAAGCATATCGAGATCAAATCACTATATCAGGGATATTGTGCAGAGAGGAGCAGTGAAGCTCCTGTATGTTGCGACGGATGAGAAGATTGCAGATGTGTTGACGAAACCACTAGCCAGAGTGAAGTTCGAGTACTTCAGAAAGAGGCTTGGTGTACTTCAAATCGAGGCTCCTTCCAAGGGGAAGCAATGAGTTTGGAATATGCATATGCACATGGGATTTTCTGACATGGTTGTAGATGTGTTATCCCATGGTCATGATGTAATTACTGAGCCATTCTCACATGGTGGTAGATGTGTTCTCCCATGGTGCAGATGTAAGGGTTGAAGCCATTCTCACATGGTGGTAGATGTGTTCTCCCATGGTGTAGATGTAAGGGCAGAAGCCATTTTTCACATGGTGGTAGATGTGTTCTCCCATGGTGAAAAATTAAGGGTTGGAGCCTTCCCCAAATGGTGGTAGATGTGTTCTCCCATGTCGGTGGTGTAAGTGTTGTATGATTTGCATCTAGGTTGTGCTCTGTGGATGATGAGATGATATGAAGAGGACGATCATGTGTGATGAGCATCAGGACGATGCTCCAGATGATATGCATCAGGACGATGTTGTGATGATGACCAGGATGATCATGTGATGATATGTATCAGGATGATGTTATGATGATGATCATGACGATCATGTGTGGTGAGCATCAAGTCAATGCTCCAGATGTTGTACATTGGGATGATGTATTGTATGATGATGATCAGTACAATCATGAGCATCAGGAGGATGCTCCATGCGAGGATGATCAGGTGGATCATGAGTATCAGTTCGATACTCCGTGGCCGTGGACAGATTGTGCAGGTAGGATAGAAAAGATCCTGGGAGATCCAATAGTTTGAGCTCGGATACTCTTTCGAGGTTTTGCTACAGGTAGCATAGAAAGGATCCTCGGAGATCTGATAGTTTGAGCTCAGATTCTCTTTCAAGGTTTTGCTACAGGAGGCATGTAATCAGTCCTGGAGATCTGATAGGTTGAGCTGTGTGCTCGTAAAATTCCTGGGATTCTCTTTAGATATCTTGCAGGTTGCAAGACACTCTTTTAAGGTTTTTCCTGACCACATAGAAAATATCCTGCGAGATCCGATAGTTTGAGCTCGGATGCTCTTTCGAGGTTTTGTGGTGGTCACATGTAAAAGATCCTGAGAGATCCGATAGTTTGAGCTCGGATTCTCTTTCAAGTTCTTGTTGACGCACATTCCACAGGATGGCCAGAGATGATGAAGACCTACAGGAGGCTAGGCTTACATCCAACATGAAAAAGGGCTGGCTCTATAGAACTTCCTATGACGAGAAGAATTGAGAGACAACACTAGTGATCGAGATGAAGAGTATAGCAACAGTGACGATGATGCTTCAGTGATCCAGTGACGATGATCCAACTCTAGTATTGAAGAATTGTGTCTATATGTATTGATGACTTGTGTCAAGAGAATACCTTCCTAGTTAAGAGGGAGTGTTGATGTATTTGTAACTTCGGAAGATATTCACTTGTATATTGTATGCATTACATTTGTACTTTATTATATCCCCAACAGAGATGTATTATTCCTATGATTGGAAGTGTCATCATTTGTATTTGCAAGTGTCGCAAGTATTATTGTAAGTGTCGCAACTTATATTTGATGGGTTATTAGACCACCTTGGTGGGGTCGGCCATGTATGAGTTGTGTGGGTCAAAGGGTTATTAGACCACCCTAGTGGGGTCGGCCCAATGATAAGTGGTAATGGGTTATTAGACTCTACTAAGGGAGGTCAGCCCAGTTAGAGTAAAAGGCAAGTCAAAGTAAAGTATAAATAGAGAGAGTGACTCTCTCATTTGTTCATCCACACACTCACTCACTTCGCATTATGGAGAGAGAGGAGGAGTGTGCACAAGTGGAGGAGGAGTAGCTATTGCAGACATTTATCTTTGGGGCTTCATATTTGTGATCCTTGTATTGGTGCTTATTCTATCTCTGAGGAAGTTGCAGGGTTTTTCACCTTCTTGGTTTTCCCCGGTGAAATGCTTTGTGTCTCTTGTCTCTTGTGTTTGATATGCTGTACATGTTGTTCTCTTAGTTAAGATCCTAGATCACATTGAATTAAATGATGAAAATCTAACACACTCGAACTCACTATGACCAACTTTGTTGTTGTATTTAAAAGCAACTAAGTTGCAATGGCTAACTAAATCTCCTCGAAGATTAAAGGGAAGTGTGGTAGCTTTATGGTAGCAACCAAGGCCTTGATTCTAACTTTGATCAACTACAAAAATGAATTGTTGTTGAATTGTACTCATAAAAACCTCTACCAAATGATTATTTATTACAAACTGGAAAATGGATGGCACTCTTAAACAAGGTTTCACTATGCCCAATTTGGTTGTTATGTTTTAAAACAACCACATTGCATTACCTTACTAAATCTCCCCAAATAGTGAAGAGAAGTGTGTGATAAAAGTTTTAACTTAAAGAAACCTCTTCCGAATGATCCCTTAAGTTAGTGAAATCTATTCCAAAGGATGTCAATATTGAGTTTGGGAAAATGAGGTAATACTCTTAAGCAAGAAAGAGTGGGTGGTACTCTTATCGAAAGGGTACTGTAAGGCAACAAGAATCCACGTTAAAATAAAAAGTAGTGAAAGGTTAAGACATCTTATTAGAGTTGGTGGGACATTTCCTCTCATCTGATCTCGATTTGGTGAGATCAGGGAGTTGTATTATAGGGTTATCATGGTTTTTCAGGCATGCCAATTAGGTTAAAATGGTATCTTCCATTACCAAGACCTTTGGGCATCTAAGGCCTACTCATGGAAGGAGTGGATACCGCTTGTTCAGGAGTTTAGGTTGTTGGCCTCAAATCGCCTCTTAATCATGGTGTTGCAATCCTTGCTTCCAAAGTTTGATTTGTTTAAGATGAACATTGGGATACCTGGACCCTTTTGGAGGGATTGACAATGGAGCTTTGGTACATCGTTGTTACAGTAGGATTCACATTGTATGTATTCAGTTCTTCATCAAAGACACCCCCTCTTGCCAGTACTCAATGTGAGATGTGTATCATAAGATCTTGAGGTTGAGTGGGTTCTTAGGCTACATAGTGTTTGGTTGGTGCAAATTTCCTACAAGTTGTGTGTGTTCGCTTGGCTAGTGATTTATTAGGGGCTCCCGTTTAATGCTAGGTAGGCTAATTCTAACCTTTCAGATGGTTTGTGCCAAGGTGCTAAAGACTAGAGAGAGTCAATCACATTTTTAGGGATTGTAAATTTGTCGGAGATTGTTGGAGCTTTGTAGAGGAGAAACACTCTAATCTATTCCCAAACAAGCTTTATTGGAGAGTTTCTTTATTTGGAGATGTCTATTCCTTTGTATGGGAATCACTTTTTGTTTTGTGACATTGTTTGTGCTCAGAAAGATGATACGGTAAACATTGTATATATCCATCAAATATTAACTCTTTGATTGTAAATAAATTTATCTGAATATAAGAAATATTTATCAAAATAAAAAATAAAGAAGATACCTTATATTATCATTTCTTACCTTTATATATTATCATAATAAAAATTATTTATTTTCTAAACAAATATAATTAAAAAAACCTTCCCTTTATAATGTTTTTATGTAACATAAAAACATTAACGCCAATTATATATATCAAATGAAATTTATCTATATTTCTATATTTGACATATCCCTAATGTACATCATATACACAAGCAACAAGCGATATACACCAAACAACACTGCGTGGCATGAAATATGGTATATCCTTACACACTACTTGGTCCATATTGCTTGCCTAAATGATCGCTAGTGATATCCAAATTTCCAATCTCATTTTTAAGTGTAAGTCATCATAGCTTCTATGATCGCTAGTGATATCCAAATTTCCAATCTCATTTTTAAGTGTAAGTCATCATAGCTTCTATGAATATGTGAAGCTTTTCCTCTTATTTTTTACCAAAATCGTCTTTCAATCTTCTCTGCATTATTTTGGTCTTTGTTCTCTTCATTTTGCTTTTCAGCGAAGTTTTAGCCTTTTTTTAAAGCTTTCAAAGTCTTTGTGGACCTACGAAGTTCAGAGTTTCGTACGTTACTCGATTAAAACGTGCTTCTTCCATATTGACTTGACTTTTCATAATATGCTTGTTCCTCGTTCCTACACTCCCATTAGTGATATGAGCAAGCTTTCTAACAATATTTGTACTACTGGTGTTATCGAGATTTACGGGAAGAAATTATTGCTGAAAATACAAATCAACGCTTCTATGATTTCTCTCTTTCAAATTTTACTGTTGAAATGATTAATTTATGAAGTTCTGAAGTTCTGAAGAACCAACGAAATTAATTGTTTAGGGTCCATCCTTTTGACCGAGAGGGCAAAGGGGAAGCATTGAATCTATATTAAACCATTGATCCTTTATGCTAAAACAAATTTAAACTATTAAGTTTATTTGGTTCACTTTGACAGACATTCTTCAATTATTATTTAAGACTACCTACACTTCATTGACGGCCAATCTGTTGCTGTGGCGCGGGGATAATTTTTGTTTTCCCAACGCCCGATTCTATGCGTATCATCTCATCTTTTCCCGATGGAATTATATGTTCCTCGCCTTCTGCCATCCCTGCCTCCACACCTCTTCAGCCTTATCGCTACTGCCTACTGTGCCTCTCTATTCCCCTACTCCTTATGCTTGGACCCGCAATATCAGTATTGCCAAAATACTACTATATGCGGGAATATGAACAATATATCGTATCCTTTCGGTGTCGGAAAGCGTGGCTGCGGTATTCCTAGCTTTCAGATCGACTGTGTGCAAAACTCAACTCTGGTAATGACAATTCAGGGCCAGAATTACACAATACTATTTATTCACTATTATTTTAACACCTTCGATGGGCGAGAAGTGCAATTTTTTAGATGATCCCATTAACATGCAGATACCGCCCCCAGAATCTACAAGCACCACTTTCAGAAGCGCTCAAGAGAACCGGACCCTAAACGTGTACAAGTGTAATAAACAGGGTCAATTCAACCACTCAGGAATCCCGGCCTGGACAAGGAAATGTAATGCTACTGTCTATTACACTTTGTTTGACAATGGGAATTCGATTGCGGGATGTTCTAAGGAACAAGTAACAGTTGATACGGGAACTATGAAATGGTTGTCTAATGATACAAAGAGAGATGAACGTTGTAGATCATGTCAAGTAAGTGGAGGGATATGCGGTTACAACACTTCGGATTCAACGTCGCCGTTCGTGTGCTATTGCAAGGATGGACCTCGTACGGACAAATGCCCGGGCCACGGTATGCTCTATTTTAAATTTCTGCAAAACTTTCTGGAACTGCTGGTTCAGTTAAAGATGTTGTGATTTTATTCTTTGAGATCCAAGAAATTGGGTTATTACATGTAGCAGTATATGGCCCATCTCCATTCTTCTCATTTAAAAGCTTCCAATATTGATATCGATTGGTTTAATGAACTCAAAGCATCTCAAACAACATCTTATCATATCTATTTGTGTAATCCTTCCCATTACTTGTGTTTTGGCCGCCTTACAGGTACAGTGAAGAAGTCAACCATAATAATAATAATAGGTAGCTCCGTGGGTGGAGTTGCGCTGATAGCGGTACTATCCTTAGCGTATTATCTGCAGAACAGAAAACCTCCTCCTAGCGGGGGTCTTCCTAGACATTTGCCGGGGCGCGAGATGGGCAATTTGCCAATATTCTCTTACGAAGGACTTCGTCAGGCTACAAATTGCTTCCACCAGGAGAACGAACTTGGATTTGGAGGGTTCGGGTCGGTCTATCTGGGTAAACTTTTGGACGGACAATTTGTGGCCGTAAAAAGACTTTATCAGGATAACTCTAGGAGACTCGACCAGTTCCTCAACGAGGTGAAGATATTTTCGACCTTGAATCCTCCACACGTCGTTAGTCTTTATGGTTGTACTCCTGCAGACAGTCCAGAGCTGTTGCTCGTATACGAATTTGTCCCAAATGGGACCCTGGCCGATCATCTTCATGGCGATCGCAAAAACCCCAAGGGATTACCATGGAATATTCGCTTGAACATTGCTATTCAAACTGCCCAGGCGTTGGCTTTCCTTCACGGCCTTGATCCGCCTATATTCCACAGAGATGTGAAATCCTCTAATATTCTCTTGGACGAGAATTTGGATATCAAATTGGCTGATTTTGGGCTTTGCAGGCTTGTGCCTGTGGATGCCTCCGATGTCACTACTATCCCACAAGGCACACCAGGGTATGTTGACCCAGAGTATTATCAGTGCTATCGGCTGACCGACAAATCCGATGTCTACAGCTTCGGGGTCGTTTTGGTGGAGATCATCTCTGCCAAAATAGCGATGGACATAAATCGGAACAAAAGGGAAATAAACCTTGCTAACTTGGAGATAACGAAGATTCAAGAAGGGGCTTTGCATGAACTAGTGGATCCGCATTTGGAGATTGAAGTGAATCATGAGGTGAAGGTAATGGTAAATGCAGTTGCAGAATTGGCCTTCAGATGCCTCGCGTCAGAGAGAGACGACAGGCCCGATATGGAGGAAGTTGTTGCTCAGCTTCAGGAAATCAGACATTCGTGTGGTACTTCAACTGGTCCAGGTGAACAACAGCTGGCATCGTTTTCCAACATCAAACAGATAAACACAGGGCCATTGTCTCCCATCTCTGTGCAAGACAGGTGGCCCAGCATAAGCGCCACTCCCAACGCCAGTGCGTGAATTTCTCCGTGGAATTTAACCTGCAACTTTCCCTTTTGCTTAATATTCAAGATTATGGAATAAACTCTCAGATTTAATAGTCGCATCTAATTATTGTGTTTTTTAATGTTTTAAATTATACCTGCAGCCTGCAGGTATATTGTATTCACATTTAAGAGTCGCATCCAATTATTTCACCTGCCTATAACAGGTATATTGTAATCGTTCAGATTTAATAGAAGCATCTAATTGTTGGTTTTTTGTAATGCGTTATCGCTTTTATTTTACTTACCGACTTATTTTGATTACCGACAGCAGGTATATTTTAGCCTTCTTCGTAAAATTACTTTGACATTACAGTGGCTAATTAAATTTGGTTTTGCGAGAAAATGATTTTAGCATTTTTAATTTTATAATTGGTAAATATCTTAATTTAATATGGTTTTAAATTATTTTTGAAATAAACATATAATTTTAAATTGTTGTATTGAGAGGAGCAATAGTTCAATATAGCTCAATATGGGGTAGATGTTCTCACATAATTTAATGGGGTAGATGCTCTCACATAACTTAAAGTAAGGTAAAGTTACATTATCATATAAAATAAAAAATTATGAAAAATAATTAAAAAATTCCATATCAACCTATAAAATTAAAAAAAAAAATTATCCTTCAAGAAATTGGATCATTATTTGTGCTTGATAGATCTTGCTTTAAGATGGACTTAAGATTGGTTTAAGATGGACCTATCGTGGTTTTAAGATGGATATATGATGGATCTATGCGAATGAATTTAAAACATGTGTTTTTAATTACTCAAAATAATTTTTATAGGAAAATTAAAAAGTAAAACAATGTTAAATAGTTAAAAGTATATACATTACAAAATAATGTAAAATAGTTAAAGGTATATGAATCATTAAAATTAAATAGTTCAAAATCGCTTATGATCATTAAGGGGACTTGATCCCCCTCGGTACATGGTAGATCCAGAGTTTAAATGAATCTAGACTTATTTATTACTATGTGGCCGGTGAACACCAATATACCACAAGTTAAGAGCAATGAAAAAAATTATCTATTCTTCTTTTTGATATATATTTTTTTATAATTGTTTATTTCTAATTTGGTTATTTATTGTTCTTTTTTATATATCTTTTTATAATTGTTTATTTTGAATTTGGAACAACTACCATAAATTCAATTTAGAAAGTACACTTGTCTCATCCTCGTGTAATCTAAGAAAATCATAGATGGTAGTCCACCCAAATTCTAGATGTAATTAGAACAAAATTTATTTTACAAATAATTTGAACAATTGACTATTTTAACTACTTTTAGAGTTATTTTTTATAATTATTTGATCCATTTAAATATAAATCAAAATTGTCAATTATTTGATTCTCGAACCTAACATTTTTTATCTACAATTCGTGATGCCCATCTCCCCATTTATCATAGATAGTTAAAACAAATGGGATGACTCCCATTTATCGTAGATAGTTTTTTTTTGTAAATAAAAAAGCAGGACCTTCTATTCAACCAAACAACGTATACATAGAGTTACAGAAAAGTGCCATCCTTGTATGTTAAGGACTTGAGCGATGTGAAACAACCCCCAAAAGGAAATGGGGGAACCACTGATACAAGACTAAGACGCTAGACTAACACCAAAAGAAGGAATCGATTCATTGAGTGGACCGACCAAACCCCATTCTCCCCTTTTTCTTCCGAACATCAATCCAACCTGTGGAACTGGTAGGTGCAGCCGATTTCTCCACTATGGCCAGCTGATTTGAGGGAATACCATCGTTGTGACCTGTATGAACTACAGGAGCTTCCTTATCACTATATGAATGGTCTGATTCGTGAGGACGTTTCTGAGCCCCTGGAAGCGGAGCTATGGCCATGATAGTATCATTTGGTTCAGCATGTGCAAGGGGGGAAACCCCTGACTGAGATGTAGGATCTGAAGCCTGAATTTATGTTGCTTCTAAGAGTTTGAGAACTGCCTCCTCCGTTGGTTGCTTCTCAACTGGCGGGGCTGAACTGGAGAAGAAGAAGACTGAGGTGCTGAAGAAACTTAATGATGTTGTTTGCCATCCGCCGGGGGAGCCGATCAACTTTTGCGAGGTTTGGGGTCTTGCCACCCATTGGCCTTCTTCCGTGTCCCAAAGGGCGCGGGTGGATAAACAGGACAAGAACTTGGAGATGCCTTGTCTGATGGCATGAACAGCACCTGAAGGCCGTATTCTCATAATCAAGCAGCTGCTCATAAGGGTCCTCCTCAGTCCCTTCAATGAAAATCCTATCCAGAAGCCCTTGGCTAAGGTCAATTTCAACACAAATGCGTGCATAAGTGATGATACCCTTCATCAGACGATCTTTATCAATTTTGATAAACCTTCCCAGCGTATTGCCAATGGTGAGTAAAAAATCAGGAGAATAAAAATGTAGAGGTAAGTTGGGGAGTCTTACTTAGATCGGAGTCCTCATGGCATTCATAGTCAGAGGGTTAAAAGAGGACAACCATGGCTGCAGGGAAAGACCAGATCTGCCCCAGAACCACGACCCTTGCTCTAACACTCGTTGGCGATCCTCATCTTTGGCAAAGCAGACAATGAAGAAGCCTTTGGAGCAGAGGAACACCTCTAGATCTAGCACCCATGTCTTGCTGATCCAATCTCTAAGCGCCGAAGCAGAAGGCCATAGACCATTGAAGCGGCAGATGAGGGCCCTTTTCTCATAGATAGAAGCATAGGAAAAAACATGGGGGTCTTCTACCTTAGTCGTAGGAGGTTTTGTGGATTGCTCTACAATGAATGCAGATCCTGAAAGTGCCTTTGCTCCAAGACCTATCGCTTTAGATCCAGAGGGAGCCTTAAGCCCAGTTTTAACTGCATGTTTGTAAGAATGGGGGGGAATGGGGGGGAATGGGAGTAGGAGCCCCACCCCTTAGCCTAGTTACAAGCGACAGTGTTGCATTCTTCATATTCCCCAAACTCTGAAGCCGAACATCATCCCCAAGCTGGCGTCCCTCATAGATTAGCCTTTGAAAACAGGGCGAAATCCCAGTTACCTGATAGATCTTGGTTTTGAGCTTGCATACACTGTCAAGTGGATGAGCGTGCAAGCATTTTGTCAAGCCATCTAGGATCCTCACGAAAAGAGGAAAAACAGCAACGTCCTCTGACTTAGCCATGGTCAGAAGAGGACCCTTCGGCCAGCAGCCGGAAAGAAAAATGTGTGCGGGCACATCATGCTTTGGGGCAGGCTGAACGGTCTCCTGAAAAACGGAAGCAACATCACCGATCAGCAAAGCACTGCAAGGTTCTGAGGCTAGGAATGGCTCAGGGTGAGATGACGGCGGCATCCCAGCTGCAGCCAAGCGTCCCAGAGGCCCTGCGGCATCCAGGGCTCGCATTAGGGTTCCCATCACTCGACCTTCCTCCATCCTGATTTTTTATCGATTACCCCAAAAATTCAGTTTCCCCATTTATCATAGATAGTTAAACCATATTAAGATTTCCCTATGTCAAACCACTATTTACAATACTTCAACAACCCATTTTGACTATGACCAACTTGGTTGTTGCATATAAAAGCAACTAAGTTGCACACTCTTCCTAAATCTCCGATATTGAATCAAAATGTGGTATTAACCAAGGTCTTAAAGATCTTAGTTTCTAACTTTGATGAGTTGGGTCAACTATGAATATGAATTATTGTTATATTGTACTTATAAAAATCTCTATTAAATTATTTTTTTATTGGAAATTGTAAAATAAATTATATTTTAGATGATAAAAAATTTCATTATAAGTAACTCAATTATTCATTGCGTCGAAGAGGCCCATTTTACAGCTCAGTAGGTGGATATGTGTAACTTCTTCCGTGCTCATTCTGGAGCTGACATGTACCCTTTTAAAAAATAATAAAATATTATAAAAATAACATGTCGGCTATTTAAAGCATTTACAATAATATATATATAAAACTACACATATTAGATAAATTAAAACACTTCTTCAACATTTGCACTGTAAAAAGAAGTTTGCACTTGGAGATATTTGATTCTTCTCAACTCTTAATAGATCCCCTTTAAAATAGATCTATGTTGATTTCTAAAACAACCATATTATATTACCTTACTAAATCTCCCAAAAAAATTAAAGAAAAGTGTACCATAAAAACCCTAACTTAGAGAAACCTCTTCCAAATAATTCCTTAATAACTTGAAAAGGGGATGGTACTCTTATGGTGAAGGGGGTTGTACCTTAAGGAAAGGGTGTTGCAAAGCCATAAGACTCCATGTAAAATTAAACGATAGTGAAAATACCTTATGGTATTTGTTTTTGTATTTTTATGTTATATTTAAAAATTATGTTTTTAAAAAGAAAAATTAAACATATTCTTTATAAAATTTAAACACAATTTTTTTATAAACATAAAAACCTTAACGCCTATTATTTATATATAACATATAAACGTAACAGCCTTAACACCTATTACTTATATATAACATATTTCGAATGTACATCACGAGATACCAACAATCTATACAAACAACATTGTAGGATTAGCTCCTTAATTTAAGGATAACTAAATTTCACTTCAAAAAAATGAGGGAATACAACATAGATAACAATTAAAAACCTTATAAAATAAATAATATAAATCATATAATATAAATATTGTAAAATGGTTTATATGGTAATATAAATATTGTAAAATGGTTTATATGGTAATATAAACCTTGTAATATAAATCATCTAAACATAAGATATATATAATATGACTTCATATCTAAGGTCAACCTTGATGTATGAGACTCCACTAAGGGAATGCACTTATCAATCAAAATTTTATGAGAAAAAAAGAGTATGTGAATGGGTTTAATGGTTATGAACACGTGTTATCTTTGTGGAGGTCTCAGGTTCAAAACCGACGGGGGTAGGGTTGCTCATTGGATAGAGGCAGGAAGAATGGGTAATTTCATTCACTAAATTTAGTGAGAAAAAAATAAGATTACAAAATTAAACTTGAGACAATTAGACAATAGATAATTGGTGAGTGGTAATAAAATTAGTTGTATTATTGTAATGATTACAAAATTGGTAATAAAATTAGTTGTACTATTCTAATGATTACAAAATAAGATATTAGCCAATTAAATAAGAGATAATTGTAATTATATTATATCTATAAAAATATAAATTTAAGTTTATAATGTCCATTTTCAAACAATTGTATTATTGTAATGATTACAAAATAAGACTTTAACAAATTAGATAAGAGATATTGTAATGATTAGAAAATAAGATCTTAGCCAATTGAATAAGAGATAATTGTAATTATATTATATTCATAAAAATATAAATTTAAGTTTATAATGTTCAATTTCATTATTGTAATGATTACAAAATAAAACTTTAACAAATTAGATAAGAGATAATTGTAATTATATTATATTTATAAAAATATAAATTTAAGTTTTTAATGTTCATTCTAAAATGGTATGGATAAATTTCTGGTAAAAAATTATTAATATAAAGTCAAACGCTTATTGATTGCATAATTTAATATATACACAAACTTGAATTTTAATAGAAATATATATACACACTTCAATTATTTTCATATATTTTACCATTCTACAATTTTTTTTCCTATAGTAGTGAAACTGGCAACTCAATATGTAATGTCCCCATTCCAATAATTTCATAGTAAGACAATCTCATCAATCCTACTAGTTTCCTAGGTTGGATGGGCACATGTGGAATGGTAATAAGGAAGCTAATAAATGATGTTTAGACATTAGAAGGGTTCAAGTATTTAATAAATAGAGTGAATAAATAAATTCAAGAGAAATCCTAGGTGACAAATGGTTTTGGAGACATATGGAGGATGTGGGACCCACACTAGCTTGATTTTTCATAATACATGGTATCTCTCTTTTGCAAATTCGAATTAATGGGAATGTGAACACTCTTGGGTGAGTTGGTAAGTCATAATACATGTCATTGAGCATCTTAGGTCGAATTGGGAAGGATTGGTAACCTCCATGGAAGATAAAGAGTCAAAGTGGAAGTTTGTGGACACTTGGGCTAGATTCCCTAGCCCCTATGACACCAATGATGGAACATCTATGACAACTATGACAAATTTCAGACCTGACCTCTGACATCTGACCACTATGACATGTTAGCACCAAAAATAGGCTCAAGGAAGGCGAATTTGGGAGTTGAATAAGCCAAAGAGACTCAAAATCGAATTTGGGAGAAGATGGAAGGTTGGAACTAGGAGACAAGTGGCAAATGTGGAATATTTCCTAAATGGAAATCTATTGAATCTATTGAGAGGATTTCGACCCTTAGAAGGCTAATGTTGGTTATAAAATGTAGAAATGAAGTATGAGAATGGCTTTTGATGATTTGAGAAAAATTGCATTTGTGAAGAGAGAGCTAGTGGATGACTACTTTCTTGCCTTAGCCAATTTCGAGGGTGAAATATTCTCATCCAAGTTGGTGTTTGGAGAGGCCACTCAGGTCTTTCATGGTGCTTTAATGGAGTTTGTATTTGCAGGTAGCAGCTACAGGAAGTTTCATGGTTTGGTTTAGTGCAACACTTTCTCTCCACCGTTTCCAGTTGAAGGCATATTCATGCTCCTTGAGGGAGGGTGTTTTTGGTGAGCACTTGTGCTTCTTGAGAGAGATTCTCATTATATATTTATGATTGTAATAGATTCATATCCTTTTTTATTAATATTCCGAAAGTCTCAGGTCGAAATACCCACTGGTTGTATGCAAAACTATTGATTAATGAGCAAACAATGTCCATTTCCCCAATGCATTGATGTATGATACTATAATGTTGATTCTTTCGAATGGATGGATGATTCTATGATATATTTGTGATCAATATACTTCCATGAATGTCTTCTACAAGTTTCATGTACTGTACTTGAGCATTTGAAGCATTTTTACTCAGTTTAGTTGTATTGGGAGGTGAAATAGTGCCATTTCCCCAATGGTCGAATTGGGGTTTTTTGCTGTTGAATGTGAGAGAGTTATAACAGTAGTAAAAATCAATTAATGGTGCATATGACACCTTAATCACATACTTAACACATTATATACCTCTGTTCATAAATTCGTGGGAGTTTGGAGGCATTTGGAAGGCCATTTGCAGTGTTACCCGGGGGGATTTGATGCACAAATTACTAGTCAAAATTACATATATTGATCAGAATACAAATCAAGTTTGCAGCAGTATTTGGAGGGCCATAAAACATCCCTGAACCTGATATTCAAGTCTAAATACCATTCATACACTCCTATAGAATATTTGGGAGCATTTGGGTTGATTTGGAGGTCAAAACAGTTAAACTAGTCAAAGGTCGAAATTGGGGAAAAAGTGGAAAAATTGGCATTTTAATAGAATTTTGAAAAATGGTCATTACAAGTGGTATCAGAGCATGGTCTTGGAAACTGATGGTATTAACAAGAAGCCAAACAAATAAAACACCACCCTTTGAATCAGTAGTTGAAGAAGTTTTGGTTGAAGAAGAGATAGTAGCAGAAAAAGAGTTTTTTTCTAAAACAATGGGTAGAGAGGAGGAGGAAAAATTAACACATGAGGAGGAATTTATTGAAGCCTTAAAACCATGTTTTGAAGGAATTACCATGGTTATGCTAGATATGAATAAACAAATGATTAAAGGTTTCGAATTGTTGGGTAGCCAACTTTCAGGCAAAGGGATGATAGGAGATAATAGTGGTTCACACTCAGGGGAAAAGATGAAAGGGAATTAGCATATTTTCTCAAGTACAAGACCTCATAATAGACCTGATGAATTTCAAAACACACAATTTCATACTGCACCTAAATTTCTCACACCCAAAGAAGATCCCAATCTTGACTGGGATTACAAGAAACTAGTAAATGATTGGAATGATTTGAATGAAGAGTGTAAAAGAGGTGTACCACTCAGTGACTACATTGATGCTATGCAAAAGATTAAAAGGAAGAGAGACAATAGGATTCCATTCCAAAACAAAGAATTAAATAGTGCTATTGGAAAAATGTCACTTCCTACTTTTGATGGTTCTTCTCAAAATTCTGCTAACACTTGGGTGCAAAAATTGGATGTATATTTTCAGTTGAATCCTAAGTTGGAAGAGGATGCATTAAAAATGGCCATTTTGCATTTGGAAGGAGATGCCAATGAATGGTGGTTCTATGGCTTGAAAACCTTGGGTCATGATCAGGTTAAAACATATGGAGAATTTGTTAATAGGGTACTAGAGTGATTTCAACAAAAAGATCCAGAATTTCCTTTCAAGGAATTAGCTCAATTGAAGCAAACTAGGACCCCTACTGAATATATGTTGGACTTTCAAAAATTATCAGTCAAGGTGGCTGATGTATCTATGGGAAGGTTGGTATTGCTGTTCACTGAAGGTTTGGTTGAACCCTTAAAAGGTTTGGTCAAAGCCCACAAGCCAACTACATTAAAAGATGCAATGAACTTGACTAAGGATCTCCAAAATGTGCTTCCTAGAACGAGATTTCCTCCCAAGCCTGACTTCAGAATTGAAAAGAAACCTTGGCAAAGAGATGCACCTGATAAGAAGCCATGGCAAGAAGATGAATATGGAAAGGATAAGAAAGAGGAACTAAGCAGGGAAGAGCTCAGAAGGAATAAATTGTGTTACTCATGCTTCCAACCATGGGTACCTGGACATAAATGTACTAAAGGAAAGGCCCAATTCATTGAAGTATTTTGTGATGAGGGATATGAAGGGGGCATGGAGGAAGAAGGACATAATTCAGCCCAAGAAGAAGGATATACTACAACAGAAGAAGAGAAACCAGAGGTGAAGCATCCCTCTCCCACCAAAGTAAGAATGGCAGTACTCTCAGCAGTACCTCGCTATCATACTATCCGATGCAAAGGTATGGTACAAGGACAAAGAACTTCAGTTTTGGTAGATGGAGGAGCCACCCATAACTTAATTGATGCAGAGATGGTGGAGAAAAGAAATATACCTATTGAACCATTTGATGGCTTCACAGTTGTCGTTCCCGGTCACAACACAATGGAGTGCAAAACATGGATTCCACGGCTGCAAGTCACCGTAGGTAACTATACTTTTTTCGATAGTTTTTATGTGGTTGATATTGCTGATACTAATGTTTTTTTGGGAGTGCAATGGTTGTATTCAATAGGAGAGCATACAGTAAATTATAAAATTCCTGAAATGAAATTCCAAGATTCAAAAGGAGTACTAAGGATTGTGAGAGGGCAACACACCTATCCGAATCAGGTAGTTTCTTCCCACAACGTGAAGCACCAGAATAGAAAGATTATGGGATACATTACTCATGGAAGGCCACCTGATAGAGGAGGGACAAGTTTTCAACATGGTAAATTGATATTGCTTGAGGGCAAGCAATCTTGGGTGGGGAGGACTGTAATGTCCCCATTCCAATAATTTCATAGTAAGACAATCCCATCAATCCTACTAGTTTCCTAGGTTGGATGGGCACATGTGGAATGGTAATAAGGAAGCTAATAAATGATATTTAGACATTAGAAGGGTTCAAGTATTTAATAAATAGAGTGAATAAAGAAATTCAAGAGAAATCCTAGGTGACAAATGGTTTTGGAGACATATGGAGGATGTGGGACCCACACTAGCTTGATTTTTCATAATACATGGTATCTCTCTTTTGCAAATTCGAATTAATGGGAATGTGAACACTCTTGGGTGAGTTGGTAAGTCATAACACATGTCATTGAGCATCTTAGGTCGAATTGGGAAGGATTGGTAACCTCCATGGAAGATAAAGAGTCAAAGTGGAAGTTTGTGGACACTTGGGCTAGATTCCCTAGCCCCTATGACACCAATGATGGAGCATCTATGACAACTATGACAAATTTCAGACCTGAAATCTGACATCTAACCACTATGACATGTCAACACCAAAAATAGGCTCAAGGAAGGCGAATTTGGGAGTTGGAGAAGCCAAAGAGACTCAAAATCAAATTTGGGAGAAGATGGAAGGTTGGAACTATGAGACAAGTGGAAAATGTGGAATATTTCCTAAATGGAAATCAATTGAATCTATTGAGAGGATTTAGACCCTTAGAAGGCTAATGTTGGTTATAAAATTTAGAAATGAAGTATGAGAATGGATTTTGATGATTTGAGAAAAATTGCATTTGTGAAGAGAGAGCTAGTGGATGACTAGTTTCTTGCCTTAGCCAATTTCGAGGGTGAAAGATTCCCATCCAAGTTGGTGTTTGGAGAGGCCACTCAGGTCTTTCATGGTGCTTTAATGGAGTTTGTATTTGTAGGTAGCAGCTACAGGAAGTTTCATGGTTTGGTTTAGTGCAGCACTTTCTCTCCACCGTTTCCAGTTTTGAAGGCATATTCATGCTCCTTGAGGGAGGGCGTTTTTGGTGAGCACTTGTGCTTCTTGAGAGAGCTTCTCATTATATATTTCTGATTGTAATAGCTTCATATCCTCTGTTATTAATATTCAGAAAGTCTCAGGTCGAAATACCCACTGGTTGTATGCAAAACTATTGATTAATGAGCAAACAATGTCCATTTCCCCAATGCATTGATGTATGATACTATAATGTTGATTATTTCGAATGGATGGATGATTCTCTAATATATTTGTGATCAATATACTGCCATGGATGTCTTCTACAAGTTTCATGTACTGTACTTGAGCATTTGAAGCATTTTTACTCAGTTTAGTTGTATTGGGAGGTGAAATAGTGCCATTTCCCCAAGGGTCGAATTGGGGGTTTTTGCTGTTGAATGTGAGAGAGTTAGAACAATAGTAAAAATCAATTAATGGTGCATATGACACCTTAATCACATACTTAACACATTATATACCTCTTTTCATAAATTCGTGGGAGTTTGGAGGCATTTGGAAGGCCATTTCCGGTGTTACCCGGGGGGGATTTGATGCACAAATTACTAGTCAAAATTACATATATTGATCAGAATACAAATCAAGTTTGCAGCAGTATTTGGAGGGCCATAAAACATCCCTGAACCTGATATTCAAGTCTAAATACCATTCATACACTCCTATAGAAGATTTGGGAGCATTTGGGTTGATTTGGAGGTCAAAACAGTTAAACTAGTCAAAGGTCAAAATTGGGGAAAAAGTGGAAAAATTGGCATTTTAATAGAATTTTGAAAAAGGGTCATTACACAATATGTGAGAGCGCCAAATCTGCCTGGGTCACGGGGTCGATCCTGGGTGGGGACGGCCACATCCAACCACCCCAGCCACCTAGCCATAACGGTGGCCCCTACCATTCTAAAAAGTTACGTCACATTATGAATGGTGTAAAAAAAAACTAATAGTTTCATGAGACCACCATAACACTTACAATCACAATTAAGCACTTCTAAAAATTAGCTTTTATTGACTCAACAAAATACATGACAAAATATCTTAACTTATACCATTGTTATTTAAGATATATTTAAAAGTTAGCTTTATTACTCTCCAACAAAATGCAATTTCATTAATAAAAATCTCCAATTATACGTTTATTCTTAAAATTTTAAAGGTGGTGTATATATAAATGAAATGGGCCCAAAATCATTTCAATATCTAGTAAAGTGCACAATGTAAAGTAACCACACCCAAGGCACAGTTCCCGTATTCGGGCCAAGGGCTTTGTAAGGGACATTTGTCTTGATTGGCTGCATATTGGTTGGAGGTGTTCTCAAAAAGAGATTATATGGGAACGATGGGTTGTATCGGGCATGAGATGGGATACAATTATTAGGGTTTAGGGCTAGGAATCCCAAGGATTTATTGGAAAAAAAAACTCTGAAAACAAAGCTCAGCTTGTCAGCTTCTGATTAGGACGGAATGGGAAGGTGTTATAAACTACGGGTATGTGCTTCATTGTCAGAGTGTGGACAGGGAGATCATGGGGTATTGAGAAAGCCACGTGCCTACTGGAATATACTAATGGGGGACAAGCAGCTGGATTCGGGAGGGGAGGAATCCAATGGAACATGTAAAGGGCTGTCGGATGAAGGATGGGCTCGAGCGATTCTGGGTACATCGGATGCAGAATATAGGGCTATTTGGAAGGAAAACGTGGAGAAAGATACCAAAATCCTGGGATATGGTGGGGATCCATCCAAGTCACATGAACCAAATGGGGATTCTCTTTTATTTGGAACCCATGCTCCTAGGACATTGATAGTTTTACCCAAGGATAACCATAGAAATATGGGTAATAATCCAAACACTGAATATCCTACAAACTATTTTCATCGACAGGGGCAATACAGAAGGAGAGGCCCAGGGCATAGAAGCAGAAAGTGGCATCTGAGAAAGGATATGGACTGTATGACCATTGGAAAAAACATTGGCTTGGAAGGAACTGCTGCCTTAACCCTAAAAGGTCTAGTGGGAAATTTTAGCTACATGGAAATGAACCCCTATGACATTAACCATTGGGTCGTTGCTACCTAGTCTCCATTAATAGGTTATAATCCAGAGGTTCTCATCTTAAAAAATGGATGGTATACTTTCGTTCGGAAGAACATGCATCCTTTAGTCTGGAGAAAACTTGGATCAGAGGTCACGGAAGCCTTATGATGAAAAGGTGGTATTAAAGGTTTGACCTGGATATGGAGAGGATTAGGTTCAGACACTTATGGGTACACCTTTCAGGTTTCCCTCTAGCACTATGGAATGTGGAGGCCTTTACGGCTGTAGAAAACTACATAGGTAGATTTCTACATAGCAGGGAGGAAACCCTTAAATTTATGGACCGACAAGTAGGTCATGTGTTGGTTGAGGTGGACATGTCCAAAGGATTATTGGAGAAACTTGATACTGAATGGCGTGGGGAAAAAAATGCACAATCCCTGGATTATTGGGGACTTCCATTTCGATGCTCTAGATGTCATGTTGTTGGAAATCTCTGGAGGGAGTGCAGTGTCTCGGGCTTGGATTCAAATGAGGCTAGATCAATGGAGGAGGTATATGCATGGACATCATATGGGGTTTTTGGCTCGAATGAGACCCTGTAGACTCAGGAAATTCCTCAACTGCCCCTCCAAAACTCACTTAGCAATTGGGACTCGGATCCATCTTTGTTATTGGGTAAGTTGAAATATTCAGCCCCTATTTTTGTGGATTCATTAACTGCGGAGGAGAGAGATTACTTACAATTTTAGAGGGGAAAGGATCTAATCTCAGGGATGAGGTTATAGGTGGAGGGCTGTATTTATTCCAAGGGATTAAGATTGTTGAAACCGACTCAAAAGATCCAACGACTGTAGTGTCCCGGGCTATTATATTGGAAAATGCCCCTCATAATACATCTATGGAGTAGATCACTCTACTCAACGATCTGTCACCATTAATTACACCCCTATCTCTGTCAGATAATCGGGATTCTGCGGGCATAATCATACCACAACACATTCAATCATTTGGGTTGGCTATGGGTGACCCTTTGCATCCCACAAATATTATAGTTGATAAGATAAAATGCTCTTTAGATAAGCGAGGTGATCTTCAAAACCCCACCTCCACCATAATAATTGGATCTAAATCACTAGCACCATCATATTGTACTGTTCTTAAAAAAAAATCCTCTTCTTATCACCTACATCAGAAACAGGCCTATTGATATGGGGAAGGGACTTAGCTCTGAGGAATAGTAGGACTCCACTATGGACAAGAGGCATGCTAAGGGGATATACCAAGGGGGGCTGGAAAAAAAAATGTCTCCTATCAAAACGCAGAGTGCGAGGAAAGGGGAAAATATGAGCTTGACAGAGGAAAACAAAAACTCTAATATTGAAGATGAACATGTATCGTTATCCAATGATTCCAATAGGGCACTTAGAGGCATGAAAGCCCTGGAAAGGGTTAAGAGATGATCATTATGTCTCTTAACATAAGAGGGATTGGGGGCCCTCAGAAAACATTAGCCCTTAAGAGAGTTTTGGAGAAGGAAAAACCTGACATCATCTTCCTTCAAGAAACCATGGCCACTGCTGAAAAGGCCAGACTCTTTTTCTTTAAATTGAAGTGGGATTGGGCTATTGTCTCGACAGATTCCATGGGACAATCTGGGGGACTCCTGGCAGCATGGAACCCCATAACATGCAACCGAAATGGATCAGTTATTGTACTAGGTATTAAACTATCTAGGCATATATATGGATATGCTAGAAACTTAGGCTTTATAAACTGCTATGCACCATATATGGATCGAAAGGCTTCGGGAAAATGTGGATGCGAAGACTATCCTTGAAGAGAACAACTTGGTGATTGGAGGTGATTTGAATCTTACTACTTCACCGGCTAAAATATGGGGCAGCAATGCTCGATTAGATCCATTCAGGAATTATTTCAAGGATTTGTTTAGATCGGTAGGGCTTGTAGACATTGAACCCTCCCCACTAGGCCCAACATGGAGTAATGGAAGACAAGGATCAGACATAATCACTAAAAGACTTGACTGATTTATGATGGGGGACATGCTGGTAGAATCTATTCACCGTTTCATATCTTGGATAGATAAGGAAAACATTTTAGATCATAGTCTGATCTTCATGGAATTATATTTCGAGGAAAATAGAACACATTACCCCTATAAGTTGAATCATATTTGGAACAAGGATGCAGCCTTCAAATCAATGGCGAAGCAGAATTGGATGGGATATGAGAACCTAAACTTTGATCCCTCCAACATACTATTTGGTGAAAAAACTAAAGAATATGAAATCAAAGGTTATCAAATGGGACAGAATTAGGAAAAAAGAGTAGAGGTTGGAACTCACAGAGGTTGAGAAGAGTATCGACAACATTCAAAAGGAGCAAATAGATGGGTTATATCATGGGAATCTTTATACAACCTTGCAGATGTTGGAGCAGAGGAAATTGAACATATTGCAAAATGAAGAAGAAGCATGGAGGCTAAAGAGCCGTGCTCTGTGGATAAAGTTGGGGGATGGCAACAACAAATATTTTCATAAATTTGCTAATGGGAGGAGGATACAAAACTCTATTTGGTCTATTAATTTGGTGGATGGTGAATGGTTAAGCAAACAAAATGACCTACAGAGAGAAGCTATTAATCATTTTCAGAGATATTATCAGGACCCTGGGAACAAGTGATAGCAGAACAAATTCTGGTAATCAGGGAAATTCCACAAATCTTCGCAATCCAGGAGAGTGTTGAAGTTTATAAACATATTACATTAGTGGAGATCCACAATGTCTTGAAGGGGTTTGCAAAAGAAAAATGCCCCGGTCCAGATGGCCGGACTGTGGAGCTATTCTTGGAATTTTTTTACATCATGGGGGCTGACCTACTTTCTATGGTGGAAGAAACCAGAATATTGGGTAGGATTACGGAGGCACTAAACTCAACATTTATTTCCTTGATTCCTAAATCATCCAATCTGTCATCTTTCAATGAATAGATTCCCATCTCCTTATGCAATTTGACGTACAAAATAGTGGCTAAGATAATTGCAAACCGTATCAAGCCGGTATTATAAAAAAAATTATCACAGGAACAATTTGATTTTTTGAATAACAGGAAAATCTTAGATGTTGTAGGTGTGGCTCAAGAAATTTTTCATAGCATCAAAACTTGGAACCTTAAGGCACTTATCCTACAAATGGATCTATCCAAGGTATATGACAAAGAAAACTAGGAATTTCTTCGTTTGGCCTTGATACAAATCAGAATCCCATGGAAGGCTATGAAGTGGATCATGGCATGCGTTACATCAGTGAAGTACTCATTCTTGATCAATGGTACCCATATGGAGTTCTTTTCATGCACACGTGGCCTTAGACAAGGTTGCCCATTATCGCCTCTTCTCTTTATGATTGTCATAGAAGGGCTGAGCATGATGATAATCAAAGCCAAATCAAAAGGTGAAATCTCTGGCATTAGGGTTACAAAAAATATAACAGTCACACATCAACTCTTTGTTGATGATGTGATGCTATTCAGGGCAGTTAAATTATCGGAGTGGGCATGCAGACAAAAGAGTCTTCTTCTTTTTTGCTGAGCTATGGGTATGGAAACCAATGGCAATAAATCGACATTCTTGGAACATAACGTGGATCAGGCTACCATGCAGGATATACAGGGCATTATGCAGTATGAAATGAAACAACTAGCAATCGGTACACGCTATCTGGGCTACTTCATAAAGCCTAATACTTATACATCCAAGGACTGGTTATGGCTCTTGGATAGATTTGATAGGCGAACATATCAATGGTGCTGGCGATGGTTAGCCAAGGGAGGAAGGGTTACTCTTGCCAAGTCTGTCCTGCAGAATCTTGGGTTCTATTGGATGTCATTAAGTAATATGCCAAAATCAATACTTACAGGTATCAGGAGGAGGATCCATAACTTCATATGGACTGGAAAGACATCCAAAAATTCCATCTTGTGGAGTAGCGTAAGGTGGGAAGCCTGTATAAAAATGGGGGATGGTATATAAAGAATATCTTTATTTTGTCTAAGGTTCTTCTAGCTAAAAGTCTTTGGAGGGCCATCATGGAGAAAAGTCTGTGGGGAGATATAACCAAAGGAAAATACTTAAAGAAAGGCTTTCGGTCACTCATTGGATTCGAAGCCCTAAAATATCTGTTAAGAATGCATCTAATTCCTGGAGGGGCCTGATGTTTGTGTTTAATGTGATGGTAGAGTGGATTGCTTGGCGACTGGGGAATGGACGTGCTATCAAGATCGGGGAAGACCCCATTGTGGGAGGTCTGAGCTGCTGCAGATTACAGAATGAACTGTTGTATGTGCTGCATGCAAAGGGTATTTACACACTGCAGCATGCGATCTTGGCGGTACCTTATGCTTATCCCTGCCAAAACTAGATTACGGCCAACCAGATCGGTATTCAAGGAGAAATGGTAGAGGATTGGGGTAATTATATTCATGGGATCCATAATGGTAATGTAAGACTAGCAGAGATCGAGGACAACCCAACATGGTCGTGGAACACCCAAACGGGGATCCTGATTGCAAAATTGGCATATGAGGTATTATTCCAAGCTTCACCTATCAATCTAGCATGGTGGCACGGTGTGCGTTGGAAGTGGTGAATCCTCCTTAAGTTAACAAAATTTATCTGGTTGACACTTGAAGACAGACTCCTCACTTGGAAAAATTTGCAGAAAAGAGGATTTCATGGACCAAATAGATGCATACTTTGTAAAATGGTAGATGACTCAGTCTCGCATTTATTTATGGATATTCAATATTTTTCACAGGTATGGGAGTATGTTAGAACTTCTTAACCTTCTATTGGATTGTGGAATGGATCCTCTCCACAATAATGCGTTAAAAATTGGTTTGAAACAAATGGAGGGTTGGGTGAGCTTGCAATTTACACTCTTTGGGAAACGTGGAAATCAAGGAATCTCATGCTATTTGAAAATAAGCTCATTATCCCCTACAGGTGTGTTGGAATAGTTGTAGCTGGATACTGTCAATATTCAGGGAAATTCAATGATAACATGCAGAAAACCCGAATCCAACTAGCTCTCTTACCCATGGGTGTGATAGCATTTTTCGACGGTGCATCACATGCTTCGGGTACCAAGTGTGGGGTAGGAGCTATCATCAAAGCGGATGATCGTAGAAGCTATTATATATGGATGAACTGTGGTAATGGGTGTAACACCAGGGAAGAATTGGTAACACTTTGGATGGTGCTATATTTTTCCAAAACGATCATGATTGATCTTCTACACGTCTTAAGGGACTCCATGGTCATTATCAATTGGGCCAACAACGCGGGGGACATTCATGCCATTGTTCTTTCTCCCTGGATGACCCAAATCCATAGGCTCCTTTTGGATTTGTAGGGGGATTTCTTACACCATATTTTTCGTGCAGACAATTCGGAGGTAGATCAGATGTCCAGGCGTGGTCTTACAGCTCGTGAGGGCTGAATTATTTTTGAACTTCATGAAGATCATTTAATGCGGGATTTTGGATCACTTCCTTTGTTCCCGGGTTAGTTTCTTCAGGGTAGGATGTATTTTTAGCAGCTGATCTATTTTTGTGTCTCCACTATATCAGAGGTATTCGGCTTTAGTTTTTTCTAGCTTTTTGTATATATATCTTCTATAACATCTCTTATATATGGGATTGAGGGGTAGGACTTGGATCTTTATAGATTTGGTGTGGATTTGGATATGGATAATAACGTCCGACATGTATTTGGTTGGCCTACTCTTAAGGATACCTTCTTAAGGATACCTTCAATTTATGAAGAGATTGTAATATTTTGAATATTTTATATACTATAATAGTATACAGCCATTTCACTGTGAAAAAAAAAGAACATTTGTCCCATGTAAGCAGCCTAAGCATACGTCTTTCATTGAGAATTAAATTTGAAGCCTAAGCATACGTGTTTCATTGAGAATTAAATTTGAAGCACTGAGAATATAGTCCTTTACGTTAGGTATGATGAATTAAAAAGGGGTTAACCATACAAATAATGGGAATGGGACACGCTCAGTTTTAAAAGTACATTATTAAAAATGTAATACAAAATATTTTAATTTTATTTCATTACAAGATTTTTGCCATTAATAACTGGATTTGCAATGATTGTATAATGTATTTTAATATAATTTTCCAATGATTACAGTTTTTTTATTTGCAACGATTACATAATAAGAACTTTAATGCATCAACCAATCAAATGTAAAATAATTAAAATTTAATTCTATTTTAAAAATATAAATTTATGTATTATAATATATAACATTATAAAAGATTAATAAATTTTTAATCAACCCATGAGTATAATAGAGTCAACGGTTTATCCATTGCTGTATAACCTTGCCGCAGGCAGGGATAATAATATATATCTTCAAACATTACTCGGTCAATATTGCTTACACTCGCGATGCCCAAAATAAAATGTATATTTTCTCGTCTTTATACCAACACCTTAGATCTTTCGGTCTGCTCTGCATTATTTTGGTCATTCGATCCGTTTATTTTTTATTTTTTTGAGCGGAGTTTTATTTAGCTTTTTGAGATTCCAAAGTCTACGTGGACCTAGAAAGTTCAAACAGCAGATTCTTTATACATCCAATCATCCATCTCATACGCGTAACGCAACTAGTTTTCTACGTTTTGATATTGACTCAAGGAGACGTGCTTGTTACGTGTTGACTTGGAATTTTCATATCGTGATCATTTCTACACTCCCAATTGATCGTAGTGGCAAAAACTTTCTACCGATATTTGGACTTCTAGCTGCATCGAGATTTTGGTGGAAATACAATTATGTTGTTGAAACTTTATATTTATTAATTGTAGTGTATGTTAGTTATTTGTGTCAGTAAACCATAACCATAGATAGTTACAACTTATATTGGTTGTTCTATCTATCAGTCTAGATCCAAATTCTAGGTTTTATTAAGCGCTGAGAGGGATCAAATCTACCACCTAATCCTAAGCTCTAAAGTCTCTAGTTTAAGTCTCATATTTATTTTTTACTTTGTATTATTCTTTTTTGTTTATGGCGGACATAATATTTATTACCTTTTACTTTGTATTATTCTTTTTATTTACTTTGTATTATTGTGTTACTCGACAAACACTCGACACATGTTACAAGATCTCCCTCACACTGGGCTGTAGAGCGCCTCTCGGCGCAATGAAAATGACTATTGTTCACTTTAAAATAATTACGTCAAAGGCATTCTTTTTCCGGAGTAGGTTTTGAAAAACACTGTACATGTTCGGCGTCCCTCTGTCCAACCAATGTATGCCACACATCACCTTCTTTTAACAAATAAAATTCTGACACGTATGTCAATGTTGTCGGGAAATTGTTGAAGTTCTCACTGGCTCGTCTGTCTCCATTCCTACCCTCTGGCGTGTAACCTTTCGTGTTGAAGAAGTTTGCATCTTTCGTGGTTGAGTGTTGGAGAAGTTTAATGAGTCTGCTTTTGTCGCGGTTGCGTGTCCAAGAAGTTCACTTCACTGAGTTTGCATATGTTACCTTTGGCGTGCTTCTTGGATTGCTTCTCGCCTCTTATCTGAGAAGCACAGTCAATCACAAAGGCACTAGATGATAGAAATTATAGAAGGCTGCACACACCTACTCGGCATAATCTTTGAGGGAAATTGGTTTAAGGGTTAAAGGAATTGGGCGTGAGTTCTCAATTTGATGAAAGATCCGAAATGAATTGGTTAAACACTACACAAAGGAGCCCAATCTTGACTCAACTGTGTTGTATTCATTCTCGTTCGGCTCTTGAGCAAGAATTCCAGCGGTAGATCCACCCGAAGAATATCCGGTTCCAATTGTTTATTCATCCGAAGAACCATATCTCCTAATTCCATTTCCAATCTCAGGTCCGCAGATGGAGATCATCATCCGGGTTCTACAAGTATGCAATAGCGAATTAAAAACATTGCGTCACAAGGGAGGCAAACCACTAGTAAATATTTTTTTTTTGTGTTAATGTTTGTATGTTCGATAGATATTACTATCACACAATATTTGCATGTCTCAACAATTTGAAAGGTTATGTAGATGAGAATCATGATCTGATATTTCTTGTGGTTGAAACAAGTGAACATTTAGCTTTTGCAGTTGCTGTATATTTGAAGGAATTGTGTACGCAGGGATGTGTGATGCTGAACAATGAAGACCATATGGGGGTTGGTGCAGGTTACAAAGCTTAGAATCCTAAATGTTTATGGGTGCTATGAGTTAGAAGAGCTCCCAAGTATGGAGACATTGGTATCTTTGAAGGGGTTGTGGGCACATGGATGTGTGAAATTGAAGTGCATATGGTGTTTGGTGTAGGCGACAAAGATTAGAAAGCTAGATGTTTCTATGTGCTCACATCTAGGTGCTATGAGCTGCCAAGTATGGAAAATTTGGTATCTTTGGAGAGATTGTGGGTGGAGGGATGTGTGAAACCACCGAGCATACGGGACTTGGTGCAGGCGACAAATCTTAGATTCCTAGATGTTTCTGGGTTCTCCGAGTTAGAAGAGTTGCCAAGTATGGAAGAAAACATTGGTACCTTCAGAGGGGTTGTAGGCAGGGTTGGAATTTTGATTCATCTTTGCCTGTCCTACAATTTGTTTTTTACGTTTTCGTTTTTATATGCCCTTTTAAATAACGTTCTATCTAAAATTGTGCCCTTCAACAATGAAGTTTTGATGAAAAATTAAATTTTCAATAATGAAGTTTTAATTAAAAAATTATCCTTCCACAATCAAATTTTGAGTTAAAAACTACCCTTAATGCATTAACAAGCTGTAAATGTTCTAAGTTGAGTAAGCCAGCTTCACTTTGAAATCAATAAAAAATAGCATCTTAATACTTACCAGATCCTGTAGATGTTATGAGTTGGGTAAGCCAGCTCCACTGTGAAATCAATAAAAAAAGCATCTTAATACTTACCAGATCCGGAATTAGTGGAGGCGATAACGCTGATGTTGGTAGTTGCGGCCTCAATTAATAAATAATCTCTTATTTAAAAAAACAATACATGTAAACATAAGATGGAAAAAAACAATTATAAATTTTTTTGACATTTAAAAGTGTTATATAAAATGATAAAAAATAAAACCCAGAGTGGGTGATCTAGTTTTTCTCCTCAACTTATAAATTTGAGAAAATTATTGACATTTAAAAAAAAATAGAAAGTAAAAAAATAATCTTAAAATACAACCAATTAATTAAATTATAAAAATATCATATTATTTAATAAAATCCATGTGGATATTTTTCCTTCAACTGATCAAAACCTATGGATACACGAACCCTATTAAAATGCCATAAGCTCGAAGATCGAAGCTATTCTGATTAGAATTGTTGCTTTTCCTAACATAGGAGGAGTAGCCTCGAAGCTTTCATAAAATGGTTATAAAAAGACATTGATATCAACCACTAGAGTGGAGAGCTCAAGGGCACTTGGGGTTCCAGGATTTGGCCTTCATATCCCTGTAGCAAGGGCATTCTCCTTATTGCCATAGTGGCCATTGGGAACACAACCCTTACATTTATTACAACAAAGACCACAGTACTTCAAGCACCGCCATGGGAGGGCATGATCATTCTCGCACCTCTTTCTGCATTTACGGTTGCAACCTATCAACAAACAAATAAGAACTCTATTGTATCAATATGCATACTATTACGTTTAAAATTCATGTCCAATTTAAAACAGAAAAAATCTAACCATTTACTCTAAAATTCATCATTAACACTATATATTTTGTCAACATCCACCTTCAAATTTGATAATATATATCCCAAATAAGATTAAACCATAAAAAAAACCACCTATATATCTCAAATAAGATAAAACCATAAAACAACCACCTATCAATGTAGAAGTGAAGAAAAAATTGTGTTGATTAATTATTCAGAGATGTGAGAAACCTTACCTAGTCAATAAATTAGAGGAGAACCCCAGTTTGAACAAACTCTTTAGGTTAGTAGCCAGAGACAACGACTAGCTAGAGAAGACGAGGAAGAGGCAGTGGTCTGGTGGGGTAGCTGGAGGGTAGAAGGAAGTTAGTTCATTAATTAACCAACACATTTCGGTGGTCCGTGGGTTCCTGGAAGGAAGAAGGAGGTTATTCCATTAATTAACCAACACATTTACTGACTCCATGATAATTATGGGTTATTATCACTTTGCCAAATAAAACTAATGACTTTTTATAAAAACTATCGACTGTCAAAAACACGTTCTGCAGAATTAGTTGCATGTTTAACTTGACGGTTTGATAACAAATTTGGTTGTATTTGATGGGAAAAATGCCCGTCAAATTCCAACCCTAGTTGTAGGTGAACGGGTGTGTGAAGCTGCATAGCATACGGGGGTTGGAGAAGCTTAGATTCCTAGATATTTCTAGCTGCTCTGAGTTAGAAGAGATACCAAATATGGAAACATTGGTATCTTTGGAGGTGTTGTCGGCAGAGGGATGTGTGAATCTGAATTGCATACTTAGCCACTAAGAAGTGAACACCAAGGCTGATGACTTCATCAACAAGTTCAAGTAGTAGCTCAAGCTAAAACGGATGGAATCCATCATATGCTACAAGGATATGATCAATTGCGACAAATAGTATGGCTAGATGCATTGCATTAGCATTTGCGTTACAGGTTTTGAATTATATTTTTAGTATTTTGTGCATATTTTATTGCACGGAAAAAAGTCAAACTGGTATACTGGCTACGAAATCTCATATTTGGAGGAGCTTTTGATCAAGTCTCGTAGTTTCCATTTGACATCCTCCTATGAATCCTCGCTATTTTTCAAAATAAAAAAAAAAATAATCGGATCTTACTGCTTAGATCTTTGCTTTGTTATATTTTTCAAACACTGAATGTTATATTTTTACTAATAACAAAATAGGTGTTGTAATTCATATTTCTGTAATGATAAGCTGCTTTTTTGTGTTTTTTCTTTCATTGCGTTGACATAGTAGGGTAGGAAATTGGGAAAGTCTTGATAGGTTGGTTGGTCGGATGATGAAAAAAAATGACCACATATTAACCATTTCTAAGTAACCCCCTTATGCGTTGTTAAAATGCTCTAGGGAAGCTTTGGTTGATGGAGAAAACATATTTTCTTCCATTTATAAGTCTTGGCTCCAAGTGGGGCTACAATGATTCAAAGAAGCTAGGATCCGACTATATCAGCTGCCCTCCCCCGCTTCCAATGCCTTTTGGAGAAACATGTGAGCCTCCAAGCCCATTGGAAGATCGTGGACACAATCTAAAATGACCAATATTTTATGATAGAAGCTCACTGTTGGGTTTTGTAATGATAATGTAATAGCTCCAAAAATGTTAATGGGATTGGTTGGTATGTAAAATTTGATGTTATTTATCGCCAAGATTTAATCTCCAAAAACATGTGCTTGGTTGGTTTGTAAACTTTGATGTTTATATTTCTCACCAAGATTCAATCTCCAAAAACATACATTCATCCCTTGTGCCCTGGACAAAATATGTTCATCCCTCATGCGTTGTCCACCTTGGATAAAAAGGGTACCTAGCTGGATCCTACCAAATAATACTATACATTTCCTACCTCCAACAAAATCTTCTTTACAAAAGGATATACCCAGATGACTATAATTATGAGAGGCTAACACCTCTAACAAAGTTGGGCCTTGTTATAACCCCACCAAGGATCAAGAAAAATCCTCACAAGAAGTGGTTGACACCCTACCTGCAAGGGGGACAATGGATGCTCCCCACTGTGGATGCACAAGAGCATATTGAGAAAAAAAATATATTAAGGAAGCATCTTAAGGTTGGCTCTGATATTAAATTTTAAGGAGCCACGAATATGTTCTCCTATGTGTGGCAGTATATTTGTGTTGATTTCATTCTCTTGTTAAAAAAAAATTGGGATGGTTTTGAAAATGAAATAATTTGTCATGTTGTTGACCGAGGACATCTTTAGTTTATGTGTAGGATTTAGATGGTATCACCAAACTATTGCTTGTAATTCAATTGGTTACGGTTTAGGAGCTTGGAAGTATGCTTAGGATATGTTCTTACTTTCTGGATGGAAGATTAGTTAACAAGTTGAGTAATTAATTAGCTTAGGATATTGGCCCTGCTCTCCTCACCCTCGAACCGTCTAAGACGGGCCTTTAAGGAAATATTTTAGAAATACCTTGCCTCGTAGTAGGACAGATTGGATACATTATAACAATGTTGAAGACATTATAACAACGTTAAGATTAAAAAGATTTAGAACTACTTATTTGAAATGAAAGGTGTATTAAATTTCCAAGGGCCTTGTTGGTCTTCTTGATTGTGAAGAGGGCATTTGTTGGTGATCCAAATATAAATTAATAGTAAGTCGGAGTTGTTTGCATTTCTTATTAATACCATTCTTATTAATACTTCGGAGTTGTTTGTAATTTTTGGTAATAGTGAACTTGTCAAATAGTTAATTATCAAAGGGTTTCCATCAGAATATTCAAGACAAGACTTTAGGGAAAGACGAGGTTTAGAAAACAACTTCAAACTTTGAACCCTTTGAAGAGATTCAAGAGACTAGGTTGAAGACATTAAACAACCCATAATTAAATTAAACTTCATCTTTTCCAAAAAAGCTTCATTCATGGATTTTCAAAGGGTTTCCTTGTAGTTTTGAAATCCAATTTATCAGTCATCTAAATATGAAGTGAATTCATTATATAAATATTTTTAAATTTGAAATTCATTGTTAAAGCACTATTGTTTTCATTATTTGAACACTTTGGTATTTGACTTTCGATGCAACAACCATTGTTTGAGTACCTTTCACAACACAATCACAAGGACTCTGTTGGATTACATAACTGTCTTGAGGTTTTCTATAAAGATCCAGGTTCTTCGCGGTTCAAGGAACCAAAAAAACCCCTTTTCACCGGCCCTTTCGGCAATAATATGCGAACAGACTGAAGTCTCACCCGAGGCGAAGTTATGGGGGGGTTGTGGAATCTGGTTTCCACAACCACGTGATGAGTGCTTAAACAAATCTGATGAACAACGCGCTACAGGACTCGCGCTGTGAATTGAAGACTGGGTGAAGCTTAACTCCTTCGCGGCCAATACTTACTCTATCGCGCATCCAAGGACTACGCGATGTCGGATGGACTTTCGTCGACATGACAGCGCAACTGATAACTACGCTTCCTGTTCAGACTTAACCACTTTCGACGACTGTTCTTAGGATTCCCTTTTCATTCATCAATTGCCTTAGGTTATTTATCTTATGACTTATGCAATATGATAACACACAATGTACTACACACTTCTGGTGCTACGCTTCCAATGAATCGCATGGCGCGAACTCCACTCACTTAGTGATTATCCAAATGACTTATGCATTCATAGACTTAGAATTACTTGTGCATCTAACATTCATCCACGTATGCGTTACTTAACATATTATTCCCATCTCATTCTTTATGGCGAATACACATAAAAGTAAAACACATAAACTGATAAGCAAGATCTTAAGCATTCACAGTAAGCAAATAAACAGATGCAAGCACATAGACAATCACACAACACGATATTTAACGTGGTTCACCCCCAGGATGGGAGATACATCCACAGGAGCTGTTGTTATATTATCTTGGGAAGGGTACAACAGTTCCAGTCTGCGCACTTAGCTGCAGATTCTCTTCTCTCTCGATAGGCCTCTGCGCACACAGCTTGCAGAGCCTCTACAATCGCTTTCAATACTTAGACAATTTTACAATGAAAATTACCCACAATAACAACCCTTTCCCTTACAAAAATGTGCCTTCTTATAGATCATGCCCATAGGTCATGTCTTTACAATGCATAGGAAAAAACCCTAAGGTTTCCCAAAACTGTCATGGTTTTCCCTTAACCGGACTTGTTGGCTTCTGGTAGCGAATCTTTCGTCGTGGCCATTCTCTGCGCATGGTCACGTCGCTATCACCCCCCTGTCACGCGCATGCTAATAGGTCGCTTTCACCTAGCTATTCCTTCTCTAACAGATTTATGCGGCCGGTTCATGTAGTGCTTCCCTGCTTATGCGACCGGTCGCTTTCTCTCACTTTACTCCTTACCCACCGCTTGGTAATCATGGAGCACATTAACCAAAAATAGGTTGCTTTCACTCAGCCAACCTTACATTCATTCTTTACCCAAAACAGGTGCCCTGCTGGCACATCGCGGCGCTACTACTTTGCGGAACTAGTACTCAGTTGCGCGGTTCCCATTCGGCTGATATTGCGCTGCACTCACATCGCAGCTCCTCAAAAAATGTCTTGCCAAAAAATCTTCATCTGAACTGTGCTCAACTTCACAGTTCCAAAACTGACTTGCACAAAAATGCCCCACTTGGGCCAGGCCCAACAGGCCCCTAACACTTATATGTGGCTTGTCCTCGAGCCACTTTCAACTTCTGCTTCACCGAGCTGCTCGTCCTCCTGCGGAGTTAACTTCGCAGCGAACTCTTGATATTTTTCACTCAACTTTGCAACCGTTTCCTTGGTGTCCTGCTCAATTTGCTTGATGGTCTCCAACACATCAGATGTTATTTGATCCTCCGGTTGCTCTTGTACTACATCCTGTCCTTCATGTAGTTCCCTCAATGCTTCTTCAATTTTCTGTGTTAGATCATGGGCTTCTTCTTACAGGGGATGCGATTTATCTCTAACTGCAGTATCCCTGTCTCTCAAAACTTGAACTTGTTTTTTCAATTCTCTGACTTCAGGATATATTTTTAGTCTATCTCGTGGCTGGAGTGCCTTCACCTCCGCGTCCAGGGCCTCTAATGTGACCTGCTTTTCCTTCAAAGTGTTCTTGAGTTCCAGCAACTCTAGGTCCTCTTCCAGCGCAATAAACATTTTTTTTGCCTCGTCCAATAGAGTTTGGAACTTAGCCACTTCACTGGCTATACTCTCTGCTGTAGATTTCACTTCCTTTGCTCTAAGTTGTTGCTGATCAGGCAGTGTCTTCGGCTGATTCTGCGCTTCCAACGCAACAATCTTTGCTTGGTAATTGATATCCATATCTTTCATCTCAGCCTTAAGATCGCTAACCACCTCGCCGATCTTAAGGACAATGTCTGTAGGCTCTGGCTGCTCGTCGCATTCCGATATCTCCGTGGCTACCGAAGAGACCGTATGCTCTAATCTCATTCTATGGTCGTGCTCATCTTGAAGTTGCATGGACCTCTTTAAGCTTGATTCCTGCAACTGCTTATAGTTTGAAACCAACTCATGGTGCTGGTTCCAAGCGACTACATCTCTCTCATGGATCTCCTCCACAACCTACAGGTGCAGATTATGTAGACCCTCCATTGGAAACATTGAGATGTCAATGTCCAAATGTTGTATGTCTTCCGAAGCTAGTGGTTCACGCGGTAACCTTACGCTTATCGAGTCGAGTTGGACTATGCGTGGTTTCAATGGCAAGGTCATTGCTAGAGGCATTGTCTTTGGCTGCGAAGTGCCCCCTGACTTTCCTTATGATTCTAAATCTCGCAGCAAGGGTAAGCTGCGATGTACTTGCTCAAACTTTTCTTTTATACCTTGCAGCGTGGTGAGTTTCTTTTGTAAAGTCTCTTGAATCGCCTTATCCTTTTTATCTTTGGCAGCCATCAGGTCTTCCATCTACGATGTTACTGTGGATGTGATCATCTTGTAATCGTCATCATGGAGCTTTGCCTCTAATTGGCCCTTAACAGCTTTATGTTTCTTCTTCTGTAGCTTTTTCTGTATAGGACTCTCGGCTTCCTTCCTTTTTCCTGTCCACGGCTCTTCGACAATAGGTGTAGGAATGGGATTACTCTCCGTGGAGTCACTCTCGATTTCCACAATTCCTTCGACTTTAAATTTAGGTATCGATTCCTTCATAATGGTGTCGATGTCTTCTTCATTCATGTGGTAGCTTCCTTGGAACCATTTAGGGTTCTTCTTCTGAGCCTTTGCTGAAATAAAGATAGAATGCATATCAACAACAAAATTGACATTGTGAATATACTTAGTCGTTACCTCTTTTGATATCAGCGGCTTGGCAATGATGACTGCGCGCAACTGCTTGTAGTATGTGTAGAAGACTTTAGTTGACGCGTGCTGTCTTTCTTCTATCAAGTTCGCCCATAGGTTGGCATAGCGAGATCCTCTGCAATCATTGTTGTTTGTGACCAACCCAACATAATTCTTTGGGTCCTTCCATCCTACGAATGCAATCAACACTATCAACCAAGTATAGTGAAAATTCCTGCCATGTGTATGTGTATCATTCAATTCTTCTATAAACTCATTTAATAGGTACTGACACCAGTTAAATCTTCCTCCCGTCGCGGCCTTTGCCCCAAGGAGCACTGCACCAGTAGGTACTTCAGTGGCTCTTGATTTTCACAGAATCTTTCCTGTTAACAGTTGTGTTACAAACTGCCTAGATTCATCGTCTATTTCCTCTATGACGAAGCCTCTCTTTCCTTTCACGACGGTGTGTGATTTTTTCATCTTCGTGACGACCTCCTTGTCCCTGTTTTTTCCTTGAAAGAATTGCTTGGGGTCCTCACCTCTCTTGCTTAACCCTGTGATTTGATGGATTAGGTTGATATTCAAATCAACGTTGTGATCTAGCCATAGGTATCCTTGGTGGGTGCGTGACATCAGAGTGCACACCACCACATTCAGCTCTGGTGCTTGGTCGAAATGCAGGAGCCTCAATAGATTGAGCAGTCCCGATTCGACTACTTCGGATAATCAGTTCTGTGTGACCAGCACATAATTTCCTTTTACATCCTTCCTCCAGCACATGTACTGATCTGGATGGAACTTCGGGAACTTTGGTTCAGTCGGGTCCTTTTGCGTCTGAATCAGGTGGAAGTCTTCAAACTTACATTTCGCAATATTCCCCAATAGATTTCCTTCTATCTTCACATGCTTTGAGATTGGTGAGAGTGGAATCTCATACTTCGTATTCTTTAACAGCTTAATGGCCGGTGCATCCTCTATACATGACGAGATATACTGAGGGGTCAACTTAAGTGGTATTTCCTTGTCGCCCAGCAGGAGTTCTGATTTTGTGGAGCTCATCATCTTCAGTTTCGATTTCTCCGTTGCTGGTCCTTTTCCTTTATCTTGCATAACTGTAGTATGTCTTGGTGATCATCTTGAACCCTGTCCTTGCTCAGTAACAACTTTCTTAGCAAGGGTTCTCATCAACGCTTCAATCCCACCGTATTGAAACACCTTCACAGTTTCCTTGACTGTGAATTCTTTCTCAATGGATGAAATTTCAGACTTTCACTGGATAATCGCTCAACAAACTGACAGGATCACATAGGGCTTGTTGTAAACAACTTGAAAGTATGGCTCGTACGAAAATTTCTAAGTTATGGTAACGCCCGCAAGTCCAAATGGAGCGATATTTATAGGAACAACGGAGCCTAGTCGTTCCCCTCAACGGCTAGAAAATCATTAAATGACATGTTCGTTGGACAAATCCTCCGCGGATTTGGGTCCTTTCCTTCATTAACTTCGTCAGAACGGTTATTTTTGCGTTAAATTCTCAAGCAGTCGTCGACAAACTCACTGTATGATGGCTAGTTTTTCGATCGACATTCGAACGGTTAATTTATTGGAGTGCTGTGTCGAATAGCATGGCGGACCATCACTACTCCAGCACAGTTACTTTGCCAAGTCGAGCTTCTTGGTTCTGAACTTTGATCTTCTCTGCTTCATTGGATATGCGTAGCTACCTTTTTGAGCTTCGAGCTACGCGGTTATTCTTTTCTTTTTCTTTTTTTTTTTTTTTTTTACTTCGCGGCTTCATTCTACAGAGGGTTCTACGAAGTAGGACTATCCCAATAGGGTTTTATCCTACTTCCATTGACTAATCCCGGTAGATTTTCTCCAGATAACATGGCTAACTGAGCTGCGCCACCGTTAGTAGCATGCACAATAGTATATGGACCAAGCCAATGCATCTTAAACTTTCCAGGAAATTTCATAAATTTTCTATCATACAGGAGGACTAGATCACCTACCTGAAATGACTTGTTCTTAATATGGCGATCATGCCATGCTTTTTCTCTATCTTTATACACTTGTTGGTGAAATCCTGCGATGAAGCGATATTCCTCCAACCCAGCCAAGTGTAGAAGCCTTTCTTCTAGTGCCTCTTGATCTTCCATTCCTGTAAATGTAGCTATTCTCAAGCTGGGAACAATGTACTCCATAGGAATCACTGCTTCCTGCCCATAGGCCAACCTAAAATGTGTGTGTCTAGTGAGTTTCTTACAAGTTGTTCTATATGCCCATAAAACAGATGGAATGCGCAGATCCCAGTCATCCCTATTCACATTGCATACCTTTGTGAGCGCATGCTCCAATACCTTATTGAAAGCTTCCACAGTTCCATTTGCTTGCGGATGATATGGTGTACTTTGCTGGTGGTAAATGTGGAATTCTTCAGTCAGTGCCTCAATAGTTCTATTAAGAAAATGAGTGCCTTGATCACTCATCAAAATATTTGGACATCCAAACCTAGTAAGGATGCTCTCAAAAATGAACTACGCGGTAGTGACTGTGCTACAATTCTTCATTGGCTTCGCTTCTGCCCATTTGGTGAGATAACCAGTAGCAGTGATAATATATCTCGCACCAGTCCTTTTTCCTGGTGGGTTAATAGGTCCCACAAAATCAATGGCCCATTTCTCAAATTCCTGAAGTGTCAACTACGGATTCAAAGGCATTTCATCTCTTCGCGACGACTTTCCTGTCCTTTGACAAACATCGCATCTTTGGAAATGTTCCTTCGAATCTTTGTGAATAGTAGGCCACCATATCCCTGATCGCAATATCTTTTGCGCAGTATCTCTTCCTATTTAGTGACCTCCCGATACACCTGAATGTTCATCAGCCAAATGGAATGGTTTCTCGTGCTCTAGTACACATTTGCGCAACACTTCATCCAGTCCCAATTTGTATAGCTGACCCACGATTATGGTGAAGTGTGCTGCTCTTACTACCAACTGCTTCTTCTGCTGCGTAGTTAATTATGTCGGTGCCAACCCAGTAGTCAAGAAATCGACAATGTCTTTATAGTAGTCATCGGCGAGGTGGATAGCAAACAACTGCGCGTCAGGAATATTGTCTTCTAGATTGGTGGGTTCCTCTCCTGACTCAATCCTTGAGAGATGGTCAGGTCCTAAGTTCAATCTTCATGGCTTGACTACAATTTCAAAGTCATACTCTTGGAAGAGTAACAACCATCTACAGATTCTCCCCCCTAACACTGGCTTATTGACCAGGTACTTTAAAGCTGAATGGTCAGTATACATAGAGAAGCGCGCACCGAGCAAATAGTGCCTAAATTTCTGCAGTGTGTAGACCATAGCTAGACCCTCTCTTTCAGTGGTCATATAATTCTTTTCTGCAGATGAGAGCTTCTTGCTCAAAAATGCAATGGGATGGTCAATACTTCCCTCTCCTGGTTGTGCTAGTACAACACCCAATTCTATACATGAAGCATCAACATGTACATGAAATGGCTTCTCCCAGTATGAAAAAACTAGGATCGACATGGTTACCATTTTCTCTTTTAATATGTCAAAGCCTTGCTCACATTCCGCATTCCAGATGAACTGTGCGTCTTTCTTCAACAGCTTCTCCATCGGCGCGGTTATCTGTGCATAACCCTTTATAAAATTTCTGTAGTAACCTGTATGCCCCAATGTGGTGCATATCTACTTTACTGAATTCGGTGCTGGCAAGTTCACTATAACTGCAATCTTTGCAGGATCAACCATCAGGTCTTGTATGCATACTATGTGTCCTAACAGAATACCATAAGGCACACAGAAAACACACTTCTTCAAATTCAAGGATATCTGGTGTTGTCCGCACTTTTCTAGCATCATTCCGAGGTTTGCACAGTGGTTCTTTAGTAACCCAAACACAGTCCAATCATCAAAGTATGCTTCTAAAAATTTATGCATGAAATATTTAAATGTTGCGACCACAACTTTGGAAAAAATGGCAAGCGCGTTCTTCATACCAAAAGGCATTACTGTATATTGGAATGAACCCCATTCAGTGGCAAAAGTGGTCTTATTCCTATCTGTTGGATCAATTCTTATCTGATGGTATCGAGAAAATACATTAGTGAAAGAATATGCCTCATTTCCTCCAACATTGTCTAAACCTTCATCTGTGAAAGGGATAGGAAATGGGTCATGCATGGAAGCATCGTTTAATTTTCTGAGATCGACACAGATCCTGATCTCACCCTTAGTTTTCTTGTCCTGGATAACCATGGGGCTTATCCACTCAGATTCTTCAATCGGCTCAATGATCCCTGAATTGAACATCTTATCAAGTTCTGCCTTGACTCTTTATTTGTATCGAGGATTTAGTCTATATGGCCTTTGCTTAACAGGCTTCATGCCTGGCTTGAGAGGTATCTTCATAACCCCTAAGTCGCCCCGAATACCTTTCATTTCTATAAACTTTTTCGGGAATAAATCCTGATATTCATGTATCACGGCCGCGATCTCTGCGACCGTCTCTTCGTCCCAGTAATCTCCAATAGATACGAACTTCGGCTATTTGCTTGTGCCAATGTTTACTTTTCTCGTTTTCACAGGTCCACTCATGTCTAGAATTTCTAGTGGAGGTCCCTCTACATCACGCACACCCTCTGACTCAGGAATATTAACGTTTTGCAGGTCCTCCTCATCACTTTCTTCTTTATTTTCAAACTCTTCAGCTAGATTATAACATCCAAGGGCATGCTCTATCTGTTTCGTCCATTCTAGCTGTAGGTTCAGTGGTACATTTACATCCTCAAAGACTTTCTCTTTGAGTTCCTCCAATGCCTTGTTTATGCTTGGGAATTCCTCTCTAAATATTATTTCCTTGATAACCTACAAAGCATCATTTATACTTGGATTGTCATCTTCGAAACTGAAGGTCTTCTGGAAGTTCGCAACCAACATCTCCCAATTTGTGGTTCCTCTGTGCAACTCCGCATCCAGGTACCAGTTATTTGGAGTTTGCTCCTCCAATGTATGCACAAACAGATGAACCCATTCTATTTGTGGTCTCTTTATCCATGCTTCTGAACAAATCTCTATGTCATCCTTGGACTTGTTTGTCCATTGTACTTTCCCATGGTCAGCGCAATGTTTTCCATGAATATGATTTGCACCATATGCCTGCACTGGTCCCATGTAGTCAAAGTTTCCTTATGCGCAACCCACCTTTTGGCAGGTGTCTCACGCAGGGCCACGTCTAGTGCTGGTAAGCGATGCTCAGCTGCAACTGAGATAGTATATTCTTGGATAAAGGAATAAACATTAGATGAACCATCATAGGTGGGAATTGGACTTACCTCTCTTCCAATACAGCATAGTGACTTTGTAATCCGCGAGCATATTCTGGGAGATACTTCATGCATTATGTTCTGCCAGTTCTCCAGTCCTACATCAGAATCTGAGATGCAAGAGCTATCACATCTCCAGCTGAGTGTTCCATCCGCAGTGGGATTAATGTAATCAACATCATTCATAGTCATTTTGTAGATGCAGTCCAGGTCTTGAGCTCTGGATTCTTCTTGAATCGGATCAATGTATCTTTCACCTTGCGAAGGGTCCAATGGTGCGATGACCCTTATGTTCTGTCCTTCAAATATCATCTTCTTTTTTTTAGATTTATGATGGCGAGGTTATCCATAGCCCAATCAATTCCCAACAATGCTGGATAAGGATCGATATCATCCACTATTTCGATAACCTCGAAGTCTGCATGACTTCGCACTCCATCAATGTCAACAATAACATTGGCTAACCTTCCAAAAGGTATGACTTTCTCCTCATTGGCCATTCTCAACTGTATAGGTGACCATAGAAACATTGGTCATCCCATCTACTACCATGTCTGCTTAGTCAATACATTTACTTCAGATCCTAGATCAAGGATGATCTCATCCATCTCATAGTCTCCTATTTGTGCACTAAGCCTCAATTCTCAGCCTATTCTCTTATAGCCCTTAATGTGATGAATTGCGCTCTCGGTAGTCTCCTTCTCGCTGCTTGGTTCATACCGATTCAATAACTTTTGTAATTCCGCTACAGCATCTGCGCTCTTCAGTAACTTCATGCAACTCTGTAGGAACTGCACAACGGAGGTGCCTATCTCTGCTGCATGGCACGTTTTGTCATAAGCGTCTGACACATCCTCTATATGTGGTATTTCACTACGCAATGGGATTCTTGGTGACTTGGGTGCTGAATATTTGAAGATATCCCGTGCTTCTTCAAAGACTTCTTTGTTTTTCTCCAAGTTGAAGGGAGGTGTTTTCCCAGTAGCTTTTATTATCCAGATCATTTCAACAGGGGTCTACTTAGTGTCAAAATATCCAGAAGTCGAGGCTTCTGCTTGTCTATCTCTCCCTATTGTATCGCAACTTCGCGTCACTGTATTGATACTTGGATCCACATCCCATCTCTCTGCTGCGATCAACTGAATGTTCGGGTTAGGTGCATCTTGCTTTCTTTTCTGCATTTCTTCCGCTAACACTAGGCAGTCCTCAATAACATGGTCGAAATATTTACAATAATTACAAGTGATGCATTCATTGGTACAATCTCTAGATAAGTGACCTTCCTAGCCACTGTTGTAATAGATCATCTGACCTCTTCCCCTTCCTTGTATTGGGCCAGTATTTATTCCTCTTTTGTGGAATCCTCCACGGCCTCTGTATGTGCCTTGGTCATACTACGCATTATCTTGCTTCTGCGGAGTCGCTTCTTGGAATCTGTATACTCCACTATCGCGCATATGTTTCATGTCTCGCTTTCTTTCCTGCATGGGATCATATGCTCTACAGTTGGATTCATCATGTCCAACTGACTTACAAAAGTTGCAGTATATATTTTTAGGTGTGCGCACATGCTTCTGTATCAAATAACAGTCTTTAGGCCGGTGTCCTCGTGTTTTACAGATTTCACACCACGATGCTTGATTCTGATTTAGTGGATTCTGTGCTCCACTATTAAGGTACTCTTGAAATAAAGGGCAGTGCTCTCTAGTGTGTCCTTATCCCTTACCTCTTGTACACCAGACTTCTTGTCTCTATTCTTTTCCCTTCTTCATATCCTGTAGTTGTAGTGTCATGGTAGCTAACTGTGTCTGGATCTAAGACATTCTAGTGCTAGTCTCTCCTATAGGTGAAGCTTCTAACTTCATCACAATCTCCAAGGCTTCTGCCTACGAAGCTACTTTTTGCTGCATCAACGACAGTCTAATATGGGGCAACAACACGGCTATAAACCATTCTTGGTGCTGTTGCGGTGCTATGACGAAACTTACTTGGTCCAATAGTGTCTTAAAATTCTGGTCAAATTCCCAAACCGTATCATTAGGTTTTTGCTTTATTTCCTTTAGTTCTGTTATACATTGGGATTCTGACTTTGGTTTCTTGAACTCACTCAGCAGTGCAGCCTTAATTTCTTCTAAGGTTCTATTATGTCCAACAAAATACTTCATGAACCAATTCAAGGCTCTATCTCTAAATGTAGTGATGAACTGCACTTTCTTCATAGCATCATCCTGAACTTGATTAACACTCCATACGACTTCAAATAGAAACCAATGTTGCTCAGGGTCTTCTAGACCTGTTCCTTTGATTATCGACAGCTTAATATCATCAGTCATCCTTCTCCTAGGTGGTCCGAGGTTCCGCGCAGTGTTCTGAGAGGCAAAAGTAAAATTTGTATTGTGCATAATGTTCTGAAGTGGAATATTCTGGGATGGGATAGTCATATTCGGAATGGTCTGAGTCGGGATGGTTTGAGTACTCACTCCCGCGGTATTACTGGTATTGACGCTCTGAGGATTAGGAATATTAACAACTTGAGGGTTCTGTACTGACGGAATTTGAGAAATAGGATGTGCGGTACTTGCAACCGACAGATTGTGCGGAGTAATAGGCTCATAGAGGTGCGGTTTGGCTATCAGGCGCGGTTTGTAAATCAATGTCTACGCGGAGTCGATGTTCACCGGAGGTCTTCTTAGTGGTATACTTATATCTTTTTCCACTTCTCAAATTATGTGTCTCTTCGTCATAATCACTATAGATGCTATTGACCTTATAGATTCAAAAAATTCTGTAAACTTTTACTACATTCTTAAAATGCCTTTCTCAGCTAAAAGCATTTTAATGTATAAACTCAAATTGTTCAGGTACTTACATATGAAACCTTTGAAAAAATTTGCTTCGGCTGCGCTGTAGGAATTTAGCATGTCCACAGCGAACTCTGTCACGAAGCCTTCTAGTATACTGTTAACCCAAAAGTGGGCTGCTCTCGAAAATGGGATATCTATTGCTTTATGCCTCACAATGAGCTCCGGGGTTCACTCGGTTGGTACTTCTGGCAGGAAATAGTTCGTTCGCTTTGCGAGCCTCGATAACCACTCGTTTCCAAAGGATGCCCAGAAAATTTCATGAATATATTTCCACATGTATTTCTTCAACCAATCTATGTCAAACAAATGTAGATGTCTATTTTCTTTCCTTGCAAAGTCTCTTTTTGTCTTATCACACCAAGCGCAAATTTCTTTCTTGTCTGGATGCCAAATTTATGCAATCAACAGAAACTTTTCTTCTGAGCACATCACTATTTCAGGCGTGGCAACTCATCATGGATTCTTGGCGCGGCAACGAAACCATTTGTTGGCGTACATAACTATCTTGAGGTTTTCTATAAAGACCCAGGTTCTTCGTGGTTCAAGGAACCAACAAAACCCCTTTTCACCGGCCCTTTCGGCAATAATCTGCGAACAGATTGAAGTCTCACCTGAGGTGAAGTTATGGGGGGCCTGTGGAATATGGTTTCCACAACCACGTGATGAGTGCTTAAACACATATGATGAACAACGCGCCGCAGGAATCGCGATGTGAACTGAATATTGTGCGAAGCTTAACTCCTTCGCGGCCAATACTTACTCTATCACGCATCCAAGGACTACGCGATCTCGGATGTACTTTCGTCAACAGGACAACGCAACTGCTAACTATGCTTCCTATTTAGACTTAACCACTTTCAGCGACTCTTCTTAGGATTCCCTATTCATTCATCAATTGCCTTAGGTTATTTATCTTATGACTTATGCAATATGATAACACACAATGTACTATGCACTTCCGGTGCTGCACTTCCAGTGAATCGCGCGAACTCCACTCACTTAGTGATTATCCAACTGACTTATGCATTCACAGACTTAGAATTACTTGTGCATCTAACATTCATCCACGTATGTGTTACTTAACATATTATTCCCATCTCATTCTTTATGGCGAATACACATAAAAGTAAAACACATAAACTGATAAGCAAGATCTTAAGCATTCATAGCAAGCAAATAAACAGATGCAAGCACATAGAAAATCAGACAACACGTTATTTAACGTGGTTCACCCCCAGGATGGGAGCTACATCCACAGGAACTGTTGTTATATTATCTTAGGAAGGGTACAATAGTTCCAGTCTACGCACTCAACTACAGACTCTCTTCTCTCTCGATAGGCCTCTGCGCACGTAGCTTGCAGAGCCTTTATAATGGCTTTCAATACTTAGAGGATTTTACAATGAAGATTACCCACAATAAAAGCCCTTTTCCTTACAAAAATTTGCCTTCTTATAGATCATGCCCGTAGGTCATGTCTTTACAATGCATAGGCAAAAACCCTAAGGTTTCCCAAAACTGTCGTGATTTTTCCTTAATTGGACTTGCTGGCTTCTGGTAGTGAATCTTCCGTTGTGGCCATCCTCTGCGTGTGGTCACGTCGCTATCGGCCCCCCCTGTCGTGCGCACACCAACAGGTCGCTTTCACCTAGTCGTTCCTTCTCTAACGGTTTTATGCGGCCGATTCATGTAGTGCTTCTTTGTTTATGCGACCTGTCTCTTTCCTCCGCTTTACTCCTTACCCACCGCTTGGTAATGATGGAGCATCTTAACCAAAAATAGGTCACTTTCACCCAGCGAACCTTGCCTTCATTCTTTACCCAAAATAGGTGCCCTGTTGGCACATCGCGGGGCTACTACTTCGTGGAACTGGTACTCAGACATTGACATTGAGAATGGTGGATGATCTAAGATTTGTAGTGGGTAGAAATTAGAGTTTTATAATTTTTGGATGATTAAACTTGTAGTGGACTCTTAATGACATAAAAACAAATTAACAAAATTAAAATTTTCAATATATATATTAAAAATATTAACAAAATAATATATATATATATATATATATATATATATATATTATTTTGTTAATATTATCTTTATATATATATATATATATATATATTATTTTGTTAATATTATCTTTATATATATATATATATAGTTATTAATATTATATTAATATACTGATATATGTAGACAAATTTTGTATTTTTAGAGTTGAATTTTATTGAATGTTAATGAAAAACATATATTTTAAATAATTATTTTATTTAAATTTATAATTATTTATTTAAATAATTATTTACTTTATTTGTAATTAAATTTATTAAAAACATATTATATATTGGTTTATTATATAAGTTTGAATACTTATTTTTAATTTAAGATAATATTTTATATATTTATAAAGTTAAAAAAATAATTATCATTAACATTTTAATTTCAATTTGTAAAATAAATAAAATCAATTATTATTATTTGATTTAAGAAATTAAATATTTAATTCAATTTAATAAAAAAAATTCATAACAACTAATTTTAACATAGTTAACGCATATTTCCTATTATCATTAACTTTACTTAATAGCATAACAATTACTTTAGTGATGGGATCACTATGTATGATTTTACAACTCTACAATGTATTTTTTAACAAAAGTCAAAGTATCTCAACATTAACATTAATATCTAGAATAAGAAAATATTTTCTATACATTTTAGAAGAGAGACATATATACTTAGATATCACAATTACACACCTACCAATTACCGAAGAACCAATTAACCTCTAAGTTATTAGGTGCATAGTTTCGAGGAGAAAGAGGAAATTTTATAGAGTCAAAAGTTCCATATAGTGTGGCTAAGAGAAACAAATTTAAATACAAACAAATTCTTGGAAACAACCATGAAAGTTTAGACTTTTAATAGAACACCCTTCCTTTGAAACAAAAATTTGAAATCAAACTAAGAGATTGCAAATGAGTTAACATAATACTTTAGCTAAACTTTTATTCAACCACCCTAAATCCATGCAACATAAACCACATTAGTATCCTCTCTCATATTCCTCTTTGATAATTGCAAAACATAATCCAATTATCAAGGAGGTACACCATGCAACGATGGCTTTTCCTTGGGTTTGGATGGTTTTACATGCAAATTTGACCTCCATTAGCACAATTTAGACCATAGTTTTTCATCTGTACATTAATCATGATGGGGTAGGAATTACCTCAAAGGGTTTTAATGCTATACTAATCACTCTAGCCCTTATTGATTTATGTAACATCATTTATAAAATTAGATCCAAAGTTATGTCATAGTTTCCCTATAACAAAGAGGATTTGCCTCTAGGAAGAAACTATTGGAAGACATTATTATAATTGAGATGTTATTCATTCTTTTAATCAACAAAAGATATTAGGCATGCTCATTAAAATGGATGTATGTTGTATGTCACAAGATTCTTATGAAGTTATGGTTCAATCGTTCATAGATTTAGTTGGTTATAATTGAATGTGTTCCCACTCCTTTCTATTTAGTCTTATTTAAATGTGATATCGTGGAATTTTTCCACTTTGCCTTAGTAATATAACAAACAAACATGCTATCTCTTTAAACTAATTTAGCATTTTGGAACAACTTCAATGCATCTCATTTCCGTAAATTCTTTATATATATGATTCACATATAATTGTGTGACATATATACTTCAATCCAAACATAAGATGCACACAACGATACTATGATATGTTTCTTATCAATTTTTATTACTATTTTTAAGTCATCTAGCCACGTCACAGCTCAAGAGCTACTAACCATAGCTCTAAATTAACATGGAAAATTTTGGTTTGAGGTAGTCGTTACCAAATATGGAATTGGAGACACATGGATTATGCAATACCTCCCTTATTATGAGTGTTTGATCCTTCATGGTCATAAGCAATAGCACATGCAAGATATATCAACTGTAGGGAAGATCATGTTATATTGATCTTGTTTCTTTCATTGACTGCTCATTAAAAAAGGATGTGTTTCTTTGTGGCTTGCTCCTATCACTTTAATATCGTCGTTTACTTTCCATAAATAAAATTCCATTGTGAAGAAGATAAATTTATGACTTTAACTTTAAACAAATTATTTCGACCTTGCAATATCTATATTTTGTTGTAAAGAAGGATTCAAGTCTATTTATAAAGAAGCTTTTACATGTAAGATACAATTACAAATTGAGATGTTCATCATTATATATTAAAGTTATCTTCCCCACTACACTACCATGTGTCCCATCACATATTTTCTTCTACTTTTATTAAGAAATCATGCATGGAATTTGCATGGAATTTATAGTCTTCTACAAAGTAGATGGATATTTTGGATTTTTAATATTTGATGCTTTGTTCATAAAATTTGTTGTAACTAATGTTTTGGTTCTCCACTTATGTTAAAAACCTTCCTATCACAACTTGTATTAAAATCAAGTCATTTATTACAAATATTATATATATATATATATATGGTTTTAAACAAAAAAACAAATACAAATATTTATTGGGTTTAAATTTGGTTCCTCAATATGTTAATTTCAAGATTAACATTGAATACATACATATATATAGCTTTTTATATCATTGAAATTAAATGGTTCTTAATGATTTCCATCAAACTAGCTTCTAAATATACCTTGACATTAATATTTTAAAATACTTTAAGATTAACTTGTACCATATATAACTAGTTAGTTTGTTATAATTAACATTACTTTATATTATTTTTAATGTTTATATATTTCTAAGAAATTTCCAATCTCATTTTTATTTTGTCCAAATCAAATGAGACATTAAAAAAGGATGTGTTTCTTTGTGGCTTGCTCCTATCACTTTAATATCGCAGTTTACTTTCCATAAATAAAATTCCATTGTGAAGAAGATAAATTTATGACTTTAACTTTAAACAAATTATTTCGACCTTGCAATATCTATATTTTGTTGTAAAAAAGGCTTCAAGTCTATTTATAAAGAAGCTTTTACATGTAAGATACAATTACAAATTGAGATGTTCATCATTATATATTAAAGTTATCTTCCCCACTACACTACCATGTGTCCCATCACATATTTTCTTCTACTTTTATTAAGAAATCATGCATGGAATTTATAGTCTTCTACAAAGTAGATGGATATTTTGGAATTTTTAATATTTGATGCTTTGTTCATATAATTTGTTGTAACTAATGTTTTGGTTCTCCACTTATGTTAAAAACCTTCCTATCACAACTTGTATTAAAATCAGGTCATTTATTACAAATATTATATATATATATATATGGTTTTAAACAAAAAAAAATACAAATATTTATTGGGTTTAAATTTGGTTCCTCAATATGTTAATTTCAAGATTAACATTGAGTACATACATATATATAGCTTTTTATATCATTGAAATTAAATGGTTCTTAATGATTTCCATCAAACTAGCTTCTAATATACCTTATATACCTTGACATTAATATTTTAAAATACTTTAAGATTAACTTGTACCATATATAACTAGTTAGTTTGTTATAATTAACATTACTTTATATTATTTTTAATGTTTATATATTTCTAAGAAATTTCCAATCTCATTTTTATTTTGTCCAAATCAAATGAGACATTAAAAAAGGATGTGTTTCTTTGTGGCTTGCTCCTATCACTTTAATATCGCGGTTTACTTTCCATAAATAAAATTCCATTGTGAAGAAGATAAATTTATGACTTTAACTTTAAACAACTTGCGATATCTATATTTTGTTGTAAAAAAGGATTCAAGTCTATTTATAAAGAAGCTTTTACATGTAAGATACAATTACAAATTGAGATGTTCATCATTATATATTAAAGTTATCTTCCCCACTACACTACCATGTGTCCCATCACATATTTTCTTCTACTTTTATTAAGAAATCATGCATGGAATTTATAGTCTTCTACAAAGTAGATGGATATTTTGGAATTTTTAATATTTGATGCTTTGTTCATAAAATTTGTTGTAACTAATGTTTTGGTTCTCCACTTATGTTAAAAACCTTCCTATCACAACTTGTATTAGAATCAAGTCATTTATTACAAATATTATATATATATATATATATATATATGGTTTTAAACAAAAAAAATACAAATATTGATTGGGTTTAAATTTGGTTCCTCAATATGTTAATTTCAAGATTAACATTGAATACATACATATATATAGTTTTTTATATCATTGAAATTAAATGGTTCTGAATGATTTCCATCAAACTAGCTTCTAATATACCTTGACATTAATATTTTAAAATACTTTAAGATTAACTTGTACCATATATAACTAGTTAGTTTGTTATAATTAACATTACTTTATATTATTTTTAATGTTTATATATTTCTAAGAAATTTCCAATCTCATTTTTATTTTGTCCAAATCAAATGAGACATTTTTATAATAAGAAAGGAGGTCTTCATTACATTTATTTTATTCCTCTTTTTTCACTTCATCACATTTACTCTACTTTCTATTTTTTATTTCCTTTCTGCCTACCTGGCAACTTCTGAGCAATTGCTAATTTTACTTTTAGAAACGAATCAATGATCATTGTCACAATATGTCCCGTCGAGTGGATATCTCGGGCCTCCGGAATCTCATATAGTCATATTATACAAAATTCCAATACCCCTTGTCACGGCATCTTCTATTTGATTTTTTCTTTCATACTCGTATGTTGAAATGATTGATTTTTGGAATACTGAAAACCCATCGAAATTGATTTTTTTATCGGATCCTGTTGACGGGGAGAGGAAAGGGGAAGCGATGGATCTATATTAAATTACTTGACGTTTATGTTAGAAACTAATTTAAACGTTTCAATTGATTTCGTAATGAATTTTATTGAATTATCTAACACTACCTACTCTTCATTGTCGCTCATTCGGTTGCTGTTCGGGGATCCTTTTGTGTTTCCAAAGCCGATTCTATGTCTCTCGTCTCAACTTATTTGCTCTGAATGGAATTATATGTTCCTCGCCTTCTTCCCTCCATGCCTTTACACCTGATCTTCTTCCTTATTGCGACTGCCTGCTGTGCCTTTCTCCTGCCCTGCTCGGTATGCTTCGATGCGCAATATGAATATTGCCAACATACCGGTAGAACATGTGGCACTATGAATTTCACGTATCCTTTCGGTGTAGGAAACCGTGGATGCGGTCTCCCCAGCTTTCAGATAGACTGTTTGCAGAACTCAGCTCCAGCAATCACGATTCACGGCCAGAAATACACAATACTAAATCTTTACAATCAAGCTTTAATTATTGCTAGGGGCGAGAATTGCCAATTTATAGATGATCACACTAAGATGCAGATACCATCTACAGCATATGGAGACACCGTCTTCAATATTACTACGGGTAAGGAGAACCGAACTGTAACAGTGTACAGGTGTGATAAAAACCATGACTTGGGAATCCAGCTCTCGAAATGTAATGCAAGTGTCTATTGGGCTTTCTACGACCCTGGGTATCCGATTGCAGGATGTTATCTGCTTAAAAAGGTAGTTGTTGAGGTGGGAAAAACGTATTGGGTTTCCATTGACACAAAGAAAAATGAAAGTTGTACATCATGTGACGCAAGTGGAGGGATCTGTGGTTACAACATTTCACATTCCACTGCGTCTGTGCCGTTCTTCTGCTATTGCAAGGATGGACCCCGTACCAACGAATGCCCCGGCCACGGTATGCTCTATATTAACTTCTTGCAAAACTATTTGGAACTATTAGCAGTTAAGATGTTATGAATTTATTCTCAGACCCACGAAATGGGGTTCTTACAGGTAACGGTACTTTCTTTCCTCTCCATTCCTCTCGTTTTAAGATTCCAATACTAATATCAATCAGTGCACTGAACTCAAAACATCTAAAGCACCAAGATATTATTCTATGTATATGTAGATCCTTCCGGTCATTTCTGATAGTTGTTATGCTTGCGTTACAGGTACTCAAAACAAAGCCATTATAATAATAGGTAAATTTATGATTTCTTCCATTTCTGTCTCTCCGCTTTAACCCCACTTGAATTGGTTTCTATTATTCTCTTTGCGGTTGGTCGAAGATCATATTGATAGTCCAATCTCTTCATTCCACCGCAGGTTGTTCCATTGGAGGAGCTGCGCTGACAGTGGTACTGTCTTTAGCGTATTATCTGCAGAACAGAAAACCTCCTCCTAGGGGGGGTCTTCCTAGACATTTGCCGGGGCGCGAGATGGGCAATTTGCCAATATTCTCTTACGAAGGACTTCGTCAGGCTACAAATTGCTTCCACGAGGAGAACGAACTTGGCTTTGGAGGGTTTGGGTCGGTCTATCTGGGTAAACTTTCGGACGGACGATTTGTGGCCGTAAAGAGACTTTATCAGGATAACTCTAGGAGACTCGATCAGTTCCTCAACGAGGTGAAAATATTTTCGACTTTGAATCATCCACACGTTGTTCGTCTGTGTGGATGCACTCCTGCAGACAGTCCAGAGCTGCTGCTTGTATACGAATTTGTCCCAAATGGGACCCTGGCCGATCATATTCATGGAGAACGCAAAAACCCCAAGGGATTACCATGGAAAACTCGCTTGAACATTGCTATTCAAACAGCCGAGGCCTTGGCTTTCCTTCACTGCCTTGATCCGCCTATATTCCACAGAGATGTGAAATCCTCTAATATTCTCTTGGACGAGAATTTGGATATCAAATTGGCTGATTTTGGGCTTTGCAGGCTTGTGCCTGTGGATGCCTCCCATGTCACTACTATCCCACAAGGCACACCAGGGTATGTTGACCCGGAGTACTATCAGTGCTATCAGCTGACCGACAAATCCGATGTCTACAGCTTCGGGGTCGTTTTGGTGGAGATCATCTCTGCCAAAATAGCGATGGACATAAATCGGAACAGAAGGGAAATAAACCTTGCTAACTTGGCGATAACGAAGATTCAAGAAGGGGCTTTGCATGAACTAGTGGATCCGCATCTGGAGATTGAAGTGAATCATGAGGTGAAGGTAATGGTAAATGCAGTTGCAGAATTGGCCTTCAGATGCCTCGCGTCAGAGAGAGACGACAGGCCGGATATGGAGGAAGTTGTTACTCAGCTTGAGCAAATCAAACATTTGTGTGGTACTTCAACTGGTCCAGGTGAGCAACAGCTGGCATCGTTTTCCAACATCAAACAAGTAAACACAGCGCCATTATCTCCCATCTCCGTGCAAGAAAAGTGGCCCAGCATAAGCTCCACTCCCAACATCAGTGCATAAATTTCTCCGGAGTGTTTAATCTGCAACTTTCCGTTTTTCCTTAAAATTCAATCTTTACGGATATAAATTCCCAGATTTAATAGTTGTTTTGTTAAAGTTTTGCAATATTCAAAAAAATATTTTATGTAATTGTAATAAATAAATAAGATATATTAATAGGTGTGGAATCATTATTAGATGAGAAAGATTGAGTTGACAATTTTTTTGATTGATTCAATTTAAAAATAAATAAATAAAAACCTTACTTTGTGCGTTGTAATATTTGACGCAGTTTTTGAGTCCATTTGTGTTGTTTGATAAGTTGTATAAATGTTATAGCAGTGCTGTCTTGAGTGTCGGACAAATGGATTTGTGAATCCATTCTAGCCACTACGTGGCAGAAGCCGACGTGAGCACTGGATGCAGGACATGACCACCGCATGGATTCAAGCTGAGACACTGAAGTCCATCAACGAGTGAGTAGAGATGGAGCTATAGTTCGCCGGCAGTGAGCGGAGGTGGGAGTTGTGGGGCCTGGAGGAGATCGTTGAATCCCTCTACGAAGAGAGCTTTGCCTGTGATGCTCAACCAAACATGCATCAATGCTCAGGAGGTTAAGACGGGGCCAGTAAGAGGCCATATTGTACTTGGTGGTTAAGCTACTTGTTTGTATGATTTTTTTGGCTGTTCATATAGGTGAATTATTTTTTGCTGTTCAAATAAAGAAATGTTTTGTTGTTCAAATGAATTATTTTTTGCTGTTAAAATGAAGGAATTATTATTTGGTCGATCATATAGATGAATGGTTTTTTGTTGGTAGGTCTTCATTAAATGTCCCACGGAATCTTGTTTGGTCGATCATATTTTGAAGGAGATAGACTTGTTTTCCCGTATCTTTTGGGATCTGATGTCCCACATGATCAGTGGTCACTTACTATAAATGAGTATGTTGGTGGCCCACAAAATCAGTGATCAGTTACTATAAATGAGTATGTTAACTGGTGTGGTTTATTGTATATCTTGATTCAACAATTTGAATAACAGATGTACTTTTTTTCTACTGAAAAAAAAACTTATGTAACTGCCTTTAACTGTAAAATACTTACACTCATTATCTTTTATTTCCTTGGACTGTAAAATAATTTTATTTCCTTCCATTGTAAAATACTTTTATGTCTGAGAGCACATAATATATTATCTTAATATAGCAAAATTGACTGTAAAATAATTTTATGTCTTAGAGCACATAATCGACTATCTGAGAGGCCTTAATATAGCAAAATCAAATTGTTTTTTTAATATTTTATGTGTTGTTTTCTTTTACAGGTTTCTAGGTTTCAATTGTTTCACTGTGCATTTAGACGAGCAGATTATTTGTGAGGTATCCAGCGTCTTCGCCTGTTTAAAGCTTCTTATGGTTTTCCAGTTCTAATGGTTGTTAAAAATCAAACAAAGTGAAAACCCTAGTTTATATATACTGGAATTCTTCTGATTAAAACAATGAGTAGAAAATTAATAGCGGAAGCATACCTGAATCCATTGAAGGAGAAACCTTACAGGAAGAGAACCCTTTGAGATGGTCTTCCAATTCTAGCCACTAGATTCTGTGTCAACTTCTTTCTGAGAGGATTTTCAGAAATTGGAATGCCTAGTGGTAGAATGGGGACCATAACCCTATTTATAAACCGCTAGGCAGTTTTATCACAATAACCGCTAGGGCAGTTTTAAATTTATCATAATTATATTTCCGCCCCTCATAGAAATAATAATTATCTAATGGTATCTACACAATAATCTCATGACAATTATACCCTTAAGCCAATTAATCAATTATTAATTAGATCACTATATTTAGGCTTAATTAAATGATAGCACACACATTTTAATTATTTACATGTGTGGCCCAAATTATAGATTAATTACAAAAATTAATCTAACAATCTCCCACTGGGCCACATGCATATGTAATCAAATAAATGTGCTTAACCTTATGAGCTCAAAATTTGCTATCATGTCCTTAGGGTATATCCGAACAATCTGGTCCATTAACTATACTGACATAGGATCAAGGTGGCCTTTGTTACATCAATCGTTACTAGACCAATCAATGGTCACATATATCTGCACAGCTAAATGACATAGATCAATCATGAGTGCATAGCATGGAAATTACATGCAATGTGATCTATTCATGCCTATTTCCAACTGGTCCTACTTAACTTTATTAAGATCAAATCTTTAGCATAATTTAACAGAGTGCAATAAAATGAATACTTTATTTCTGCAGAACACAATCCAAATGTATAGATAAAGTCTAAACATAACATAGAGCAATATACAATGAATAATATAAACTCCCACTAAATTTGGATATCCTCAAGTGAGACAACACCCATATGAGCAGTGTGCTCATGAAAGACCTTGGGTGGTAATCCCTTTGTAAGCGGATCCGCTATCATGGAGTTTGTTCCAATATTCTCTATGGATATCTGTCCACTCTGTACTTTTTCTTTTACAACTAGGAACTTGATATCAATGTATTTTGATTTTGTAGAACTCCTGTTGTTATTGGAATATAAAACTGCTGATTTATTGTCACAAAATATCTTCAGTGGTCTTTCAATACCATCCAGAACACGCAGTCCAGTGACAAAATTTCGTAGCCATATTCCTTGATTGGATGCCTCATAACATGCTACAAACTCTGCTTCCATGGTGGATGAAGTTATGAGTGTCTGTTTGGCAGACCTCCATGAAATTGCTCCACCAGCCAACAGATAAATATAGCCTGATGTGGATCTTCTGCTGTCTTGGCATCCAACAAAGTCGGAGTCGGAATACCCAATGATCTCTAACTGATCCGATCTCCTATATGTAAGCATGTACTCTTTTGTTCTCTGTAAATATCTCATAACCCTCTTGGCTGCTCTCCAATGATCCATTCCAGGGTTACTTAGATATCTGCCTAACATGCCAACAATGTACGCAATATCCGGACGTGTACATACCTGAGCATACATTAGACTCCCCACAGCCGAAGCGTAAGGAATCTTCTGCATTTCTTGACTTTCTAAACTATTTTTAGGGCATTGATTAAGACTGAATTTGTCTCCTTTAGCGACAGGGGTATCACCTTGTTTGCTATTTTGCATGCCATACCTTTGGAGGACTTTATCAATATAGGTCCTTTGTGACAATCCTAAAATACCCCTAGAACGATCTCGGTGTATCTGGATTCCTAAGACAAAGGAGGCATCACCAAGATCTTTCATCTCAAAATGTTTTGATAAAAAACTCTTGGTTTCGTGCAATATGCTAATATCATTTGTGGCTAGCAATATGTCATCGACATATAAAACCAGGAAAATATACTTACTCCCACTGAATTTGTGATACACACATTCATCCATAAGATTTGCCTCAAAACCACATGAGACAATAATTTGATGAAACTTGAAGTACCACTGACGAGAAGCTTGCTTGAGCCCATAAATGGATTTAGTTAATTTACAAACCATATTCTTTGAGTCTTCGGACACAAAATTTTCTGGTTGTACCATATAAATTGTTTCATCAATGTCACCATTGAGAAACGTTGTTTTAACATCCATTTGATGTAACTCAAGATCATAATGTGCAACTAGTGCCATGATTATCCTGAAAGAGTCCTTCGTAGAAACTGGAGAGAAGGTCTCTTTGAAGTCAATTCCTTCTTTTTGAGTAAAGCCTTTAGCTACAAGACGTGCTTTATATCTTTCTACATTACCATTTGAATCCCGCTTGGTTTTAAATATCCATTTACAACCAATGGGCTTCGTACCAACTGGTAATGGGACAAGTTCCCAAACTTTATTGTCTTGCATAGATTTGTACTCTTAATTCATGGCTTCAATCCATTTCTGAGAGTTGGAACTTTTCATGGCTTGCTGGAAGTTGATTAGATCATCTTCCATCATTCCACTTTCTACCTCACGTTCCTGGAGATATACGATATAATCGTCCGAAATTGCATTTGTCCTCTCTCTAGTGGATCTCCTTAATGGCATATTTTCTTGAGGTTGTTGAGTTTGTTCTTCAGGAGCAATGTCCTCATTTGCAATTAAGGGTTGAACAATATTGTCTGTTGGTTGAGGATCCAAATTTACTTCTTGATCAATGATAGGTAGTGAAACCTGTACATTATCAAAAGCAATAGTAGATCCCTCTTCCTCCTCAAGGACAATATTCCTAGCCTGATTTCTCCCCCCAAACTCAACATCCTCAAAAAATGTTGCAGTTCCCGTCTCAAAAATTGACCTAATAGCAGGATCATAAAATTTAAAACCCCTTGATCGCTCTGCATAGCCAATAAAGTAGCTGCTAACTGTTTTAGAGTCCAGTTTCTTTTCATGAGGCTTATAAGGTCTCGCTTCAGCTGGACATCCCCAAATATGAAAATGCTTTAAACTGGGCTTTCGACCCGTCCAAAGCTCATAAGGCGTTTTAGCAGCCGCTTTAGTTGGCACCCGATTTAGGATATAAGCTGCCGTTTTGAGTGCTTCACCCCAGAGTTTTTCGGGTAAAGTAGAATGACTAATCATACTCCTTACCATGTCCTTAAGAGTTCGGTTTCGTCTTTCTGCTACACCATTCATGTTAGGTGATCCTGGCATGGTGTATTGAGGGACGATCCCACATTCCTCTAGGTATTTAGCAAATGGTCCTGGACGTTGTTCACCTGATCCATCATATCTACCATAGTATTCACCACCACGGTCAGATCTGACGCTCTTTATTCTTTTGTTGAGTTGTAACTCAACTTCTGTTTTAAATGTTTTGAACACCTCCAATGATTGTGATTTCTCATGTATAAGAAATAGGTAGCCATATCTTGAATAGTCGTCTATGAATGTTATAAAGTATTGTTGACCATTCCAAGATGCCGTAGGGTATGGTCCACATATATCTGTATGAATTAATTCTAAGACGTCTGTAGCTCTATTGGCACCTAATTTCTTTGTTTTGGTCTGTTTTCCTTTAATACACTCAACACAAATATCAAAATCTGAAAAGTCAAGTGATTCCAAAATCCCATCGGACACAAGTTGCTCAACTCTAGATTTAGAGATATGACCTAGGCGTTTGTGCCACAATGAAGCCGAATTATCTTTATTCAATTTACGCTTTGTACCTCGTGATTCCACATGCAAGGTTTCATTATAGGACGGAACAGTTTCCAACAAATATAGATTATCATAAACATTAAGTAAACCGGTTCCAACATCATTTGAATTAATAGATAATGTAAATTTATTGTTTCCAAATGAACAACAATAACCTGATTTGTCCAAAACAGAAACTGAAATTAAATTCCGTCTGAAAGACGGTACAACAAAAGTATCTATTAAATCCAAAAAATAACCAGATTTGAATAATAATCTAAAGTGCCCTATTGCCTCTACTTCTACCGACTGACCATCTCCGACATAGATGCATCTTTCAGCATCACTTGGTTTTCGGTAACTCAGGCAACCCTGCATAGAAACACAAATGTGAGTAGTAGCACCAGAATCTAACCACCATGTGTTTCTAGATACTGAAGCTAAATTAACTTCAGAACAGACCAAAGTAATAAATATACCTTTCTTAACACGCCAAGCAGCATACTTGGTACATTCCTTCTTAGTATGTCCAGGCTTATTACAGAAGAAACATGTTACCTCAACTTTCTGTTTCTTTTGTTCTGGACCCTTAGAAGCAGCAACCTTATTATCCTTATTCTTTCGTTTGCCCTTATCCTTGGAAGTGCTAGCCAGATGAGCACTTTCGGTCTTGTCTTGCTTCAATCTCTCTTCCTCTTGCACACAAAATGAAATGAGCTCATTAAGAGTCCATTTATCCTTTTGACAGTTATAACTGACCTTGAATTGATTAAATTGTGCAGGAAGAGAGATGAGAACCAAATGCACGAGTAAATCATCAGATAACTCGAGTTTCAAAGCCTTAAGTTTTGAAGCAAGATGAGACATCTCCATGATGTACTCCCGAACATTACCCTTGCTTTTGTACTTCATTGAAATCAAGCTTGCTAAAAGCGTGCTCGTTTCAGCCTTATCGTTTTTGGCAAAACGTTTCTGAATTTCTGCAAGGAAGTCACTGGCATTAGTAACCTCATCGGTTACCGCACCCCTGAAAGCTTCTGGAATGCCGCGCTTCATGATCATAAGACTTAGCCTATTTGAACGTTCCCACTTACCCCAATAAACCTCATCCTCTTGAGTACTATCCTCATTGAGTTCTTCGGGTTTGGGCATTCTCAAGGCTAAGTCTATATCCATGCAGCCTAAGAGAATCATGATATTCTCTTTCCAGTCCTTAAAATTAGTCCCATTTAACATAGGGACATTATTGATGTTGGCAGATATAGAAGTAGTTGATATAAAAGCTGAATAGAGAACAAAATAAAATGAATCAAATAAACCATCATGCTCACATAAAATAAGCAATTAAACACATAATCTTTAAATTAAAAAAAAACAAATTATGACATTTCAAGATACCTAGCACAACATTAATATCAAGTCTTTGGACAGTAATATTAACTGTAAGTGGTACTCTTGTTGTAGTGATCAAACATTGATGATAAGTTATGTCAAATAATAAATCTATCTTTGGATTGATTTATTATTCACATTAAGTTACCTTTATAATCATCACATATTTATCACCACAGGTATGTATGCAATTTGACCAAATATTAACTTTCCTTTGGGCCAGTAAATACCCGCATGAATCACATACACACAAATATCTAACACCCTGAACATACTAATCTACACGAAAGAAGTCACTTTGGTGATTTTCCGCTTTAATTAGCCTATTTAAAATGCTAGATCAATAACTTAAATATTAATATCATAAAATGCTATTAAATAATAATAATAATAATAGTAATAAAAAATCAAATTCAAATTCAAATTCACAGTTTTGATCAATAATTATATACTAAATACAATAACTGTGCCAAACCAAAAAAAAATTTATTTAATACAAAAATTAAATTAAAACTTAATATATTATTATAAGAATATGATAAATATTGCAGCAGCAATGGATAAAGGCGTTTTATACTCATATACATATATATATATTTGAAACTTTAACAGAACTATTCCCAAAGAAATTTCTAAGATAAATCATTGGAAAGGTAATACTTTTGACTTCAAATACAAATTTTTTCTGCACCTCTTTTCTTAACCAATGAATGTATCTATGTATACTCTTATAGAAAAATAGCTAAAAGCACAGAAAGTAGGAAAATTTCCGAATGTATTTATGTATATTTTTATATTAATACAATCGATTTCTATTGACTTTATCAAAAACGATCCACTGAATCCATTGACAAATATATATATATTAAATTAATAACTCAAAGAATTAATCAAGAAGTAGGCTCTGATACCACTTGTTAAAAATCAAACAAAGTGAAAACCCTAGTTTATATATACTGGAATCTTCTGATTAAAACAATGAGTAGAAAATTAATAGCGGAAGCATACCTGAATCCATTGAAGGAGAAACCTTACAGGAAGAGAACCCTTTGAGATGGTCTTCCAATTCTAGCCACTAGATTCTGTGTCAACTTCTTTCTGAGAGGATTTTCAGAAATTGGAATGCCTAGTGGTAGAATGGGGACCATAACCCTATTTATAAACCGCTAGGCAGTTTTATCACAATAACCGCTAGGGCAGTTTTAAATTTATCATAATTATATTTCCGCCCCTCATAGAAATAATAATTATCTAATGGTATCTACACAATAATCTCATGACAATTATACCCTTAAGCCAATTAATCAATTATTAATTAGATCACTATATTTAGGCTTAATTAAATGATAGCACACACATTTTAATTATTTACATGTGTGGCCCAAATTATAGATTAATTACAAAAATTAATCTAACAATGGTTGCATTGCTTGTTGCGTCTGTCTTACAAAACATGTGTCTTACAAATTGTGAGACTTGTGCTGAAGAGGATTTCAGCGAAAAGGGTTTTTAGGTAAGAGTGGCTTCATCATTTACTCTAGCTCTGCGTATTGTTGTTTCAACTTGCAGTTTGCAATAGCGTGGATCGCATAGTTGTTTTGTTACCTGTGTTTCCATTCTACAACCCTCTCTTTTGACTTGTGATGTGGTCTCCAGGGCGCCTTCAAACTCCTGGACGGGCGGTTAAAAAAAATTCCAATATGGTCACAGTGGTTAACAAAAAATTCCCTCTGTAATCACATTGGTTAAAAATAGTAATGCACATCATTTAATGTCATCCATTAATATGACTTATTTGTTTGTTTGATCACACCAATTAATATGACTTATTTGTTTGTTTGATCATACCAACTTAGATTATGGTTATTGTTTTTTCAATGATTATCACACTAAAATTTAATTTATTAAGCTTTGGTGTGAGTGTGATTAAATTTTAAGTGTTTTATGTACAAATTATTTTCATGTTATAGAAAGAATGTGGTTGAGGATTTTGATTCTCAATTCTTCTTTCATTGTTATTATTAATTATTGTTTCATTATTTTATTCAAAAGTATTTGAAGAAGGGTGCTTCATTGTTTGAGTCTCCTATATAAGAACTTCAATCACAATGAATAAAGGTAACAACTTGTATGGTGAATATGTTAAACATTATTTTTATTTTTATTTTTGTCACATGGCAATTTTTGTAATATTTTTTGTCACATGGTATTTTTTAAATAATAAAATGTCATTTTTAAATGTATAAATAAATTTAATATCTTCAAATAAATATCTCGTTAGAGTTTGGATTACGAAATTTATATTTTAAATATAAATTGAAAAAATATGATCTTAAATTACTTTAACTTTTATTATTTTATTATAGTGATTAAAAGATTTTCATAAAATTTAGGATTTTTTTTTAAAAATTAAAAAAATATTTAAATTTTTTTGACATATAAATTTTAATTAAAATAAAAAATGATTTAAAATTTTTTGAGATATAAATTTTAATTACAATTAAAAAATGATTTAAAATTTTCTAAGATATAAATTTGAATTTGTGATTAGTTAATATCTTTAATTTAATTACTTTTATATCATTTTAATTATTTTTATATCATTATATAGAAGTTTATCAAATTAAAAAATCATCAAAAAATTCCCGATATCTTGATACTTAATTATCACATTTATTTAATACTCTTTAAAAATGATTAATAAACAATCTTATTTTATTCTAATCACACATTTATTACATAGGTTTTTAAAGAGATTATGAGAAATATGTCTCGTAAACAAACAAGAGAAATAGCTGCAAAGCAGCTAGTCCCTGCTCCAAAATATGTAATCCAAGTGTGAAAGTGAAGCAGTTTACTGCTTTCGGTATGCTTGCTGGAGAAGACTACGCTTCCAGGTACTGCTCTTTATTCTATTGTCCTATAGGTAAACAAAGTTTTTGTAAATTGCACAGTATATTGTGAGGGGAGGGAGAGATCTATTCGAGGTGCTTCCCAAGGCTTTCAAGGGCATCAAATAGACCGGAGTAAAGCCTATTATTTTCTATTATTTTGGCCAGTATTAAATTATCAGTTCATAAATGTTTCCGAACTGGGCATGCACATATGTTGTCATTTCTAAAAAGTCAAAGAAAAGGAAGAACTGCAATCGACTGTCATATACATTGTATATCTATTTCCTTTGAGCAAAACAATATAAAACAATTATATGACGAGATTCAGCAATATCAGTGAAAAGAGTTGACATGTTGAACGAAACGTGGTCTTAATAAGTTGAACGAAACGTGGTCTTGCCAGTTTGAATTTTTTGCTTTACTGTGCAATATTGCTGGTTCGAACATTGCATCAGCAACCAGTTGTGCAGGAAATTCGCTCAGCCAAATCTCCGCAGAATTAAAGGCTTAGTTTATAGATAAACACATGTAAAGTATAGAGGCCCATCAAATAGTACATAAACAATTACAAATGCTAGATGCTGTGGCTCAAATTAGTAATGGATAGAATCTCTACTAAAAATTAGATTTCAAAACTTTAAGCAAAATTTAGCCCATTGTTTCACCAGTCTATTGCTATAGCATAGCGTAACACTTTCTACAAATCTCTTTGATCTTTTCCTTGCATACTCAATTCAATATTCTTCACCATAACAACAAACACTGTAGTAATTGTCTGATAAGTAGCATTGTAACAAAAAACACATTCCAGTTGCATCTTATGCCTTTCATTTCTTGGTATCTATGGCACTCTATCAAACCTGCTTCACAATGAAATTCAAGTTTGCTTCTTCAAACCCTTAAATCAATGTAGTTAGCCTGCAATAAACATTCATAAATGCTAAAATGATACATTTATTACTTGCGGTTGGAATATTAAAAAAATTCCAATATTTTTGATGCAGGATACGATATTGGTAAGGTCGAAGATATGCAATAGTGCACAATACTAAAACTATACAAATATCTGATGTCTCTATGTGCGTATCGTTATGTAATATGCACATATTTCGATGTGCATAGCCCATGAAATTTGCGAAGATTTGCAAAAATTGCATATTTATTACCTTATCTCTAATATTTATTGCATATTTATTATTAAGATCTTTTTAAGATTTTTTTATGTGTGATGCTTCATAACGTGTTGCTATGTGCAGGTAGCAGGTGGAGCAGGAAACGTTTGAGCTGGAGCAGGCCTATGGAGTAGTTAACACGTGGCCTATGGTGTCAAATCTCAACAGAAAATCAAGATTTACCTTTCAGTGCGCATGTTAGCCCAGCGCTGGGTTTAGAACCCTCCATCTATTTGATTTAACTTTGAATTTCATATTAACCATCGATATTAATGCATTAAATGAATTAAATGCATGATCAATGCCATGTTAACTTGTCACATATATATTAAATGAATGAGGGTACGTGGCAAGTTCCAATTTTTTGTTTAATTTTATATTTTTAATTTATTTTTATAATTCAGTTAATAATTTGCACAGCAGGGGAAATTTGTCAAATCTTTGCTCTGCACCAATCAAAAAACAGTTAAAATAATTTTGAAAAATTATAAAATTATTTTTGATATTCAATAAATTCATTTTAATAACACAAATTTGAAAAACTTTAATAAACATTTGTTAAATTCTTTTAACAAATTAGTGGTCAACGCAGTTTGGTGACCAATCGATCGCTATAATCCCTGCAAAGCAGGGACTTATGTGTGATGCTTCATAACGTGTTGCTATGTGCAGGTAGCAGGTGGAGCGGGAAACGTTTGAGCTGGTGCAGGCCTATGGAGTAGTTAACACGTGGCCAGGTGTCAAATCTCAACAGAAAATCAAGATTAACCTTTCAGTGCGCATGTTAGCCCAGCGCTGGGTTTAGAACCCTCCATCTATTTGATTTAACTTTGAATTTCATATTAACCATCGATATTAATGCATTAAATGAATTAAATGCATGATCAATGCCATGTTAACTTGTCACATATATATTAAATGAATGAGGGTATGTGGCAAGTTCCAATTTTTTGTTTAATTTTATATTTTTAATTTATTTTTATAATTCAGTTAATAATTTGCACAGCAGGGGAAATTTGTCAAATCTTTGCTCTGCACCAATCAAAAAACAGTTAAAATAATTTTGAAAAATTATAAAATTATTTTTGATATTCAGCAAATTCATTTTAATAACACAAATTTGAAAAACTTTAATAAACATTTGTTAAATTCTTTTAACAAATTAGTGGTCAACGCAGTTCGGTGACCAATCGATCGCTATAATCCCTGCAAAGCAGGGACTAATAAATATTGCATTGATATTTTTCTTTGTCAGGTAGTTGGGGATTTATGTATAGTTGGTAACCTCCTTATAACCTATGGTACATATGACATTGTTTTTTATTTAGAATTTCAGATGATATAATTTTTGGTTTTTAATTCACAATTTAATATTGGAAGTGAATTTAAAATATAAATCTGGGAGCTATTTGAGTGATGCACTTGGACTTGAACCGTAGGAGACACGTAACTTGAAGGTCATAATTTATGAAACCAAATGGTATTTATTAAAAAAATTAGGTCTTTAATTTTTTTTAGGCTTTTAAGATTCAAGTATGGTTAAAAAGAAGATAATCTTAATTTATTTTAAATTCAAAGATCAATAATTTTATTGAAATGATTTTTATAGTTTATATGAAGAATAAGCAGAATTTCGTGTTCAATGTGAAGTAACATTGTCACTTTAATAAATTATCAAGTAAAAGAAATTTAACAATGTATACCCTAAATTAAAGTTAAAAACTTGTATGAAGAAGAAATTTAATTACTTATTGAATGTGGAGTTTCAGGGAGAAGTGTAATTATTTACTCAATGTGGAGCTCACATATGACTTCCAATTAATTAAAACTAAAAAAATAAAAATTAATAAAACTTGGATACTTCTTGTTATGGGAAAGTTGAACAATTATTAAACTAGGATTTACATATGGGAGATTTACATATTAAAAGAGTATAGCTCCATCTTAACTCCAAATCTATCAAGGCTAGAGATAGATCCCTTTGGGCTAGCGTCACTTGGTAGATCTCGAGTTAGTATGGATTTATACTAGCTTAGTATCACCTAAATCTCTCCTCATTAAATTACAATATTCATGTGAATGATATCCTTTAAAAATCATATTTACATTTGAAGAGGGTAGGATATATACACCTTCATAAACTAATAAAAAAGTTCCTTGCCTTACAAATAAGAAAATGCCATTTGTCAATATTTTGGAGTCTATGATCTAAACTCACAAATTTTAACTAAATTTCATTTTATATAAAATTAAAAAATAAATAAATATTTTTTTCTATATTTATATTTTACATTTCATTTAAGTTTTTTATAATTGCTTGAGGCGTTTTCTATAGTCTAGTATGAGGGAGACATGTAATCCTTGCTCAACATAGAGTTGACATATAACAATTTAATAAAATAATAAAATATTAAGTAAACACAATAGTCCAATCAATCAAAATTAAAAAAATTAAATAAAATATATAATTTGAGTACATAAAAATTTACTTTATTTTTAATCACATTTTTCACCAATTAACATTGTTACTTTTTATTTTTGTTTTTATTCAACTTGTATAATTGAAATATAAACTATTATAAATCTATTACATTTCTATTTTAAATTAAAAAGATTTGACCCCAAAGAAATGATCTTTCCAAAGTTCAGTAAATAATTTAGATGGATTTATAATGGTTTCATTAAATGAAAATATAAATACCTATCTAATTTAAATATATAACTATAACCACCTTCACTTTTTTCAACTAACCATTAATTATATTTTTTCATTTTTGAAAGATACCTAATTTTTTTGTCAATCAATTTACATATACTTAAACTAAGATGCTATATCTGAAATACCTTGGAGTTCATAAAACATCAACTGCTACTGCTATAAAAATTCAATGTTGAAAAATTGAACTCTTATAACTTTTTGACATAAGAATTTCTAATAAATAAAAATTCAACATTTAAAAAAAATTAACACTAATAAATAAAATTAAATTGAGATAATTAACGAATCTTCTCGAGATTTTTTTCAGTAACCACAACTACTAATCAATTAATTTATCATATAAAATATAATCTTCAGAAGCTTTACCTTTTAAGTAAATCTCGGTTTTTGTTTTAATGATTTAGAGGCTATTGAATGTTTAGTAATGAACTGTCCTTGATTATATTGGCGAGACGGCAGTTGTCGTAAAAGCCTTACGTCGATAAGTCCGTCCGGCAAATAACAAACGGACTGATAAATTTAGTCTCTTCTTCAGCACTGAGCTGCATTCCTTCGTTCTGGATGCGCGCCTGATTACGTGGTCGTAGTGTTGAACGATGTATGTTGGCAACTATGATAAGAAAAATGCAAGGCTAGAACTCTAGCTCGCCACTATCTTGACAGTCGTGACTAAGTTTTAATTGCAGAATTAAATGTCTTAGGTGAACGTATTGTCCAGTGTCTCAGTGGCTGCATCCTAGCCATTGATCTTTGTATTGCCTAATAATGCTAGGCTTGGGATCATATGACCCTTCTTAACTATGGTCTAAACTAGCAAATGGTTAAAGTAATGACTCTTCGAAATTTGTGTATAAGAAAAATATGTAACCCTTCGTGGCTAACTTCACGTGCTTGTGTATAAGAAAAATGCAAGGCTAGAACTCTAGCTGGCCACTATCTTGACAGTTGTGACTAAGTTTTAATTGCAGAATTAAAAGTCTTAGGTGAACGTATTCTCTAGTGTCTCGGTGGCTGCATCCTAGCCATTGATCTTTGTATTGCCTTGGGCTTTGGAAAAACCCTATCTCTCCATATCGTCCGTTTCCCACTTGTGACATTCATTTGGTTTAGGTAGTGGGAAGGGAGGCCGACAGGAATCCCAAGTTCCCAGGGTTCGAAACCTGCACCTCTACTCGGCTCATGGCGTTTGGACAACTGTAAGATAATATTTACATGAATAAAGGAAATTTGAGGTGTGGTCTGGATACCACGACCTTTCGTTGTGAAAAATGACTGGAGAATTGTTGGGAACTTTCAGAGTTGGATTTGGTTTAGTGTCATGCTCGCTCAGAATTCTGAGTGCACTGGTATGGTCTTATCTAGTGGTCGTAGTGTTGAACGATGTATGTTGGCAACTATGATAAGAAAAATGCAAGGCTAGAACTCTAGCTGGCCACTATCTTGACAGTTGTGACTAAGTTTTAATTGCAGAATTAAATGTCTTAGGTGAACGTATTCTCCAGTGTCTCGGTGGCTGCATCCTAGCCATTGATCTTTGTATTGCCTTGGGTTTTGGAAAAACCCTATCTCTCCATATCGTCCGTTTCCCAGTTGTGACATTCATTTGGTTTGGGTAGTGGGAAGGGAGGCCGACAGGAATCCCAAGTTCCCAGGGTTCGAAACCTGCACCTCTACTCGGCTCTGCCAGGATTTTAATGGCGTTTGGACAACTGTAAGATAATATTTACATGAATAAAGGAAATTTGAGGTGTGGTCTGGATACCACGACCTTTCGTTGTGAAAAATGACTGGAGAATTGTTGGGAACTTTCAGAGTTGGATTTGGTTTAGTGTCATGCTCGCTCAGAATTCTGAGTGCACTGGTATGGTCTTATCTCGTCAGGAACTGTTGGAGTGTTGCTTGGACTATTTACTGTATGCTTGGAGTATAACGATGCAAGTTACACACTCAGGTGATGTACCATACTTTCCTTCCTTCATTTCCTATTGATACTAGATTAGAAATGTATTTTTCTTCCTAATGATTTTCGCAACTCGTGTTTAACCTTTGTGTAAATTATTGTTGGCAGGTTCTACTCTTCAACATCACGGCACTCGTTTTGAAGGCAAGGATACTAGCTATCCGGTAAGCCTCAATGTTTAACCTCAAGGTCATAAATAGTTTAGTATATGTCTGGGTTTGCAATTGTAGATACCATCGTGCAAAAGGTTGTGAAAATCCTTTGTTTTAAGCTGTGACGCAAAAGATATTGGAAAGATTTGTTTTATGAGCTATAACTCATAGTTTTGTTAAAGTCTCAGCCACTTTGTAAAATTCGATTTGGTTGATTTAAAAAGGGTTCTGAGTATTTCTATGGTTAATGGATTTAGTCTTTTTAAACCTCTTCTTAGGCACTGCCAATACTTAGCTACTGCGAAAGTCTTAGGGCTTAGCCCATCATTGAAATGTGATACTTCTGTGATTATGAGTAACAAAATGATAGCCGTAACCCAAGTGTTAAACCTTTGCTATGCTGACTGTGTTTCTAGGGTTTTTTACATTTTAGGGTCTTCATTTAAGCTTGTAACTAAACTTTTAAAGCTGTTTGAAATGCATTCAATAATTAACCTGAAAAACAGAAGGGCTTGTTTCTGAGATGTTAACGTTGGGTTTCAAAATGTGTAGATGGAAGAGAAATATTAACACAATGAAGAGTAGGATATTCAAATACTGATACATGATTATCAACTTGAGTTTAATTTACGAAATCATATGAATTGTTTGCAAATCTATGACATGTATCGTTTCGGTGCAAATAGTGCATTTGTAATAATATTCTAGTTAAAGTATGAATACCTAGCTCTCTGGAGATGATGATTTGATTAAAATGTTGAAAATCGTATTTCTAGGTTTACCTTGTCTAAACATTACTGGAAGGGAAATAAACATACTATTTAGAAGAATTATTGGAACATAAAATACTCTATGTTTATTGAAATAATTGCAAGCTGCTTGTTCGGATAAGTGCTTTCATTTTGAGCCAGATGTTATCTCTTAGGTTAGGTGCACTTGGCAAAGAAAAGTAAGTAAGTTTTATCTTTTGGATAAGGGAAACTGCTGCCTGCGTACTATCCAAATTAGATAGTTGGTTTTCTAATACTCCTCGCTTTTCGGATTAGGCGTAAACTATATATAATTTAACTGCTATCTCTTCTCTAAGCTGAATATATTGACTGCTATCTCTAGCCTACTCAGCCATTATACCTATAGAACGTGCAAGCTTATATATTGTATAACTAAAATGTGAACCTCCCTTCCATCCCGCTTCCAGACAAGCTTGATCGATGCAATATTGCACATTTGCTCATTTGCCAGACTATTTTTCTCCTTGTTTTTACATCTTCAAAAAGCTCATTTGCCAGTTTGAATTTTTTGCTTTACTGTGCAATATTGCTGGTTCGAACATTGCATCAGCAGCCAGCTGTGCAGGAAATTCGCTCAGCCAAATCTCCGCAGAATTAAAACCTTAGTTTATAGATAAACACATGTAAACTATAGAGGCCCATCAAATAGTACATAAACAATTACCTTAGTTTAATATATATACACAGATAAGAGTATGGACACAGACAAATTACAATAGAAAATCAATATACAGAGTTATATCTTGTAGCATATAAGTATATGAATATGAGAACGTGGAAGTCACAATCATTTTTGGAATATTGATTATTATTTACCTCTAATGCAAAGGCGAATAGTTTTTGGAATATTGCTTACCTCTAATGCACAAGCCAATAGTTTTCTTGCTTCCTCCAAGACCGCACTTTCTTGCTCCAAGATGACACAGGAATGGCGAAATTGGAAATTCTTGCTCCAAGATGACACAGGAACGGCGAAACTGAAAATTCTTTAGCGTAGAGCTGAGTCGATCGCCTGCTTCACAATGAAAGTCAAGTTTGCTTCTTCAGACCCTTAAATCAATGTAGTTAACCTGCAATAAACATTCATAAATGCTAAAATGATACATTTATTACTTGCGGTTGGAATATTAAAAAAATTCCAATATTTTTGATGCAGGATACGATATTGGTAAGGTCGGATATTGGTAAGGTCGGAGATATGCAATAGTGCACAATACTAAAACTATACAAATATCTGATGTCTCTATGTGCGTATCCTTATGTAATATGCACATATTTCGATGTGCATAGCCCATGAAATTTGCGAAGATTTGCAAAAATTGCATATTTATTACCTTATCTCTAATATTTATTGCATATTTATTATTAAGATCTTTTTAAGATTTTTTTATGTGTGATGCTTCATAACGTGTTGCTATGTGCAGGTAGCAGGTGGAGCGGGAAACGTTTGAGCTAGAGCAGGCCTATGGAGTAGTTAACACGTGGCCAGGTGTCAAATCTCAACAGAAAACCAAGATTTACTTTTCAGTGCGCATGTTAGCCCAGCGCTGGGTTTAGAACCCTCCATCTATTTGATTTAACTTTGAATTTCATATTAACCATCGATATTAATGCATTAAATGAATTAAATGCATGATCAATGCCATGTTAACTTGTCACATATATATTAAATGAATGAGGGTACGTGGCAAGTTCCAATTTTTTGTTTGATTTTATATTTTTAATTTATTTTTATAATTCAGTTAATAATTTGCACAGCAGGGGAAATTTGTCAAATCTTTGCTCTGCACCAATCAAAAAACAGTTAAAATAATTTTGAAAAATTATAAAATTATTTTTGATATTCAGCAAATTCATTTTAATAACACAAATTTGAAAAACTTTAATAAACATTTGTTAATTTTTTTTAACAAATTAGTGGTCAACGCAGATCGGCGACCAATCGATCACTATAATCCCTGCAAAGCAGGGACTAAAAATGCATGATAGCCATTGCAAATTTCGTTTAAGAAACCTGCAAAACACATTTAAAACTCATTAAACGCAGATATCGAGTACTACCGACCGCTAACCGCTAAGCCACATCTAATTTTATTTTAATTGATATAATGACACGTCACAACCATAACCGTTAACCCTTAAACTGCTTGTCGAACCCAGAATTATTGATGCACAATTTGTAATGTCCATCACTATTTTCACTAGCATACCCACAAAGAGGGAAATGAAACGATGATAACATAAGCATAAAACTGTTAGCAATATTGTTACGACGAATGCTCTTTTAAAAAAATATACAAAAAGTATAAGAGATCTCATAAATGGGGATCGATCCCTCAACACAAGACCTTGGTTGTTCACAACGATACTAGAGAAATTATGATGCTAAATATGAATGTATAAATTATGAGTTGTACTTTAGGACTGGGTTGCTTTACACTATGAAGGTGTTCGGTTGGATCGTGGGTTTGGTTAACTCGGGATTGTAGTGGTTCTTCTGGTGGATTTGTTGTATGTTGACGGCATATGAGGAGATGCCCCTTGTCATATGCTGACGTTTCTTCCTTCAAAGATCTTTCTAAGTTTGTCAACGACGAGGGTGCATCCACATTTTAATGACGAAGAGGATAGCTCATCAAGGATTGCAGGTTATCAGATAGTTTTAGCGGAATGCATTTGTTTGGCTTCACTTGGGTTAGATGAAGTCACTGAAATATCAATTGTAATTTTACCATCCAACTTGGGATGTGTAAAGGGGGCTTCTTAAGTCCACACAACCCTTACTCCCGACGTAAGATATTATATCTCATCCATCAAATTCTGAGTTTGAGTACTATTGTTAAATACTATTATGTTATGTCTCCATCAATTTAAGAAGAGGAATAAATTAAAGCCTATCTACGTTGCATTCACAGATATTTAAAAGTGGCAAGGAACATTACATAGTTATAGATTGAACGTAAACAAAATCAATATACAAAATTGTAAACATATATTTCTTCAAACAATAATAGAATAAAAATAAAAAACTAAATTTTCTATGGATATTTGACAATGTGAAGAATAAAAAATGTTATAATATAAGAAATAAGTGCAACAAGTTTTCCTTCATGGCTACATTTAGTCAAATGAATGAGCACAACAAATGTGATCAATAAATCTAAATTTGCAATGCCCACCCTCACTTGCTAAGAGTTATTCAAGTGTTCTAGTTATGTCTAGAGAGAGTGAATATAATCAAATGATTGTTGAAAATATTTAAAACTATATTGCTCAAAGAGCATGATACTCTTACATAGTCTCCATCAATCTAGTAATCCTAGAGTGAATAAAATCAAATGATTGTTGAAAATATTTAAAACTATATTGCTCAAAGAGCATGATACTCATACCCAATCTCCATCAATCTAGTAATCCTAGGCATTGAATGATCCCATTGATGCACTTTGGTACTAAACAATAACTATTCTTATGTTACAAGACGAAAAATCTTTTATTTCTTTTGATATATATATAAGTACCTTGTACTTAGAGGATTGAATGTAATGGTCATTTAACCTTTGCACGTATTTGCACGTATATTTTTGGAGGATTGAATGTATCTTATGAGATGACAGTAGTGCTATATCACTATAACTATAAGAAATGTAGTGACACCTTGAAGAAGTTACATAATATGCTCTAAATGGTGTTATTCTTTGACAAATCTTGGCGCATTTGGTTGTTCTTTGAAAAATATTGGCATATTTATGAGTGTAAGGAGGATGATATCTAATAACAAAAAATACTTCCACCATATAAAAAAAGGACACCTTTAGTATTTTTTTTCCAGTATTGTTGTAAATGCTCATTGGTACATTTATTTGCTCTATGTGTTTCCTTATGTGTTTCCTCAGCTTGCGAGAAAAATGATACACACCATCCTAGGTATTCATATTAAAAAATATATGTTTCCTTATCTTGCACTATCATTGATGCAAACTGCATTTGTGCAAAATTATTTCCTTGTATATAATTCCTCATATGTATGAGTGACTTATTTGTGAAATATAAACATCGAACAAACTAAATTAAGGATGGCGCCATTATTGCAATTTGTTTGCATCACAAATTAATTCAATTCAATTTTTTAGAATTTTTTTCAGTAATTCAAAATGGGCTTAAACTCTTCCAACGCATTACTGTATGTGTTTATTTTGTAGGGATTTGAAGGAACACTTGTGAAGGTTGAAATATCAAATGGAATTACGGTATGAAGATGTGGTTATGAAAATGATGAGACAATGTGTTGCAAATGTTTTTCTGTTTCACGCAAATTTATTTAATGAATTTGTTTGAAATGGAAAATTATATTAAGCATCGTGAATTTTTTTTACTTGTATGTTCTTGATTGAGTTTAGATATGAACCTTCATGAAATGAACATTTTCAACATCGCAAAACCTAAAATTGGGATTACAACAATGATAATTATGACTTTGATTGAATTCAAATTATAGCGTCATCAAGTCCTCACTCCTTTGTTCTCCATAACGACCATTCCCCTTTTCTTGGTTCTATGCATATTTATCTATCAAACTATTTCACTTTTTTCATCTTCTTTCTAGCAACATGGGCATCAATGTGACAATAGTTTGTGTGTCAAATATTTCCAGAATGCCCCATAGCTCTCTTTCTTGTTGCCTCATGCCAAGCCCAAAATCAAGTAGACATATCCTTTGTAGCATTAATTATTGGAGTAACAATTTGTACCCTAGTTGGGGTTCTTAAGAAAGCTAGGGAGCATGTAACATAATTTTTTTTATCATCAAGCTTATGCATTACGGATTATGTTCTAACATCTCATCATTGCCTTGCGCACATTTTTCATGGTTGAAAGATAAAGTGATCAAATTGAACATTGTAAGCAATTGTAAAGACAATATTTTCTTTAAAATGTCTTTTAAGTGTATATTTAATTTTCCATTATCAATTGAATTACAATTATTTTTTCAAATTTTTATCATAAAAATATTAAATTAATATATATTTTTAATTCAAAATTGAATTAAATATAAGAATTCTTTACTTTTGATGGCCAATTAGTGACTAAAATCACTCTCCTCTCAACACCAACTTTAAGGCTTTGGATCAAAACCTTACTACACCAATATTATCGAAGTACTATACAATCTAGTATTAGAATGGTTAAGCAACACAAATTCTCCGCAACACTTGGAATAAAGGTTCATGGTTGTTGGACTTCCAAAGAAGTTGCGCAACACTTGGTGTAAAAGTTTTGGTATAATTTTGCTCCATTAAACCCTTGGAACATGAACAAGGAAAATTCTCTCTATCCCTCGATGTAGAGACATCATCAACAATAACTTCATTTGTAGGAATTTAAATTTAAGCCCAAGAGTAGTTTCGCTAAGTATTGAGTGCTTTATAACTGTCGAATCAACCTAACATCTTTACCAACAAAAATTACACTAGACCACAAATACCTTTTCTACATTAGTGTGCTAAGTAATAAAATTTGTTACGTGCCTATGATAGGGTCAGAGGTGACCTGACTGATAACTGTGTGATGGGGTAGGTGAATCTGTGATTCTCCCTCGATGAAATTGGATGGAGGAATAAATCTCAACTGGGAATTGTCGTAGGTATTACCATTTTCTTGTTTGGAATAATCATCTTCGTCATCATCAATGAGGTTGGCATCTGTGACAAATATCTTTCACAGCCAACGCTTTCTCCATACTCTTTCTATCATCTCTTCGGTTGGGATATTCTTCGTCTCAAGAATGAGAAACAACACAAATACAGACATAACCAACACCCAGAACAAAAAGATCCTGTATTTGAAATGAAAAGCATTGACAAGAAGGCCTGTGCAATTGCAAACATGAACATGAGATTCACGCACACGGTCACACTCTGTCCAGTTAACCTTATTTCTAGGGGAAAGGTTTCATTGGGAATCAATTATCCAAGTGGTCCCCATGAGCAGGCAAAGGATGATACGAAAACACAGACCAGCAACACTACCACAATGGCCGTGGCACGAGGAATCTCTGACCCGTTCTTCAACCCTGTTACCAAGAGGATCGCAATAATCACCTGCATTTCCAAATAATATCCATAATATTTCCTGTGAGAATTATGGTTCTCTAGGTAATTAGAGAAGAAACTACCTTCTGAGAAACAATTCCCCAATAAAAAAGAACAACTAACTAAAAACGAAGCATTGAAATAGACTAACTTGTGAGATGAACATATGCACTCTTGCTTCGAGAAGAAGCGCTCTTCGACCAACTTTATCGACCGCATAGATAGAGATAATAGTGGATGCGACATTGACAGCTCCAGTAATAACAGTAGAGTAAAGAGAAGCATCGTTCTTGAATCCCATGTTCTGGTAGAGCACGGGAGCATAGAACATAATGGCATTGATACCAATAAACTGCTGGAAGATTTGTAGAATTAATAAAATTCTAGCTCCATACATACATTGGATTCGTTTATTGATCAATCATGCATAAAAATGCGGCTTCTAATACCTAGAAGTTCCATATTTATTGGTCTATCATAGATTAACAAGACGAATTGATGACATGTATCCTATAGAATTATAATGGCTATGGTTTGTAATCCATAGATCCAATATAACAAAAACGTATAAGCCACTGATTCACCACAGTTGGAAAATTTGTAGATCTGCAACATACACACAAGTGTCTCTATGGAAACGTCATATATAAACACTTGTAAAGATATATATAAACACTGGTAAAGAGATCTAGAGAACGGAAACAACACAACTATTTTATTTATTTTTATTATCCAACGAAAACTTATTTCTTGGTGGGATTCTATGTTCTCAATCGAGTTGGCTATACGGCAATACAATATTTTATAATGTAGAGATGTTAATCTAATCGTGAAACGTAGATATGCCAATATTGTATATGAACTTTAACAAGGTTCCTCGTAACCGACTGATTTAATTACCGTGTGACAGCTGAATTAGTTAATCCATAATCTAACCATCCATTCATATAATTTTTCCTACTTATTTAGATAGTAGCACATATATATACCAAGGACTTTGTTAATCCTGTGGCCATCTACACCCATGTAGTCAACAGATCTAGATGTTGGAATTCACGCCATACGAGCAAGACAGTAGCACATATATATACGAAGGAATTTCTTAATCCTGTGGCCGTCTACACTCATGTAGTCAAAAGATATAGATGTTGGAATTCACGCCATATGAGCATGGCCATGCAACACATAAGGACTATGGCTTCCCAAACTGATTTTGTAGAGGTCTATAAGTTAGATTATAGCTGTCGCGACTTTAAAATATCAGGGATTCAACATGCAGAGGTATACAAATATACCCAACAGATCTGTACCACAACATGCCACAATGCAAAGGTATAACAGATTCTACCCTAGATCTAGGTCGCACCAATTGAAGGTATACATGTTTATAGGTTTTAGGGTTCATAAATCATAGCCATAACTTCTATTCACTCTTTAAAATCCAATATCTATAGAATATGATTACACTAAATTGATACAGCTTCAATTTGGAAAGAACAAGATCTAATCATATATAGATGAACCTCCAATATATATATATATATATAATAAATGCAATACCTTCAATATATATATATATATATATATAATAAATGCAATTATTTTTTGGAAATTAAAATCGAGGTGTGAATTGGTATCTTCATCTCCGCGCTAAGTAATGCACAATTTTTTAACCGATCCATCTTACACAAATCTGCGGCCATTAAATATTAAAAAAAAACTACCCTCAGACGAGGCAAAAAAAACAGTTCTATGATTTATACATAGTTAAAATTGCAAAAGGAATTTTACATATACTCGATGTGGCAAGAGTGCCACCTCCTTTCCCCATGGGCATGACTCGAGCTTACTCTCTACTCACCAGAACTTCCTCCCACGTGGCCTCTTTTCTTGTTCGAATATCTGCAAGCGGCCTCCTTTCTGTTGGAAACGCTAGGCAAGCGGGGCGCACACTCTGTCCAAGATGGTTGAGCTGTGGGTGGGTGCTCTTAGAAGAGCTTCCAAGTATGGAAACATTGGTATCTTTGGGAGAATAACTTGCACATAGCAAGTAGGGTGTTTTGGTTTGTTGTTCACAGTTCTTAGGGATTTTAGGTATCCACATCACCAAATCCTTGCACACGTATTACATGCAGGGAGGTGGTCACATGTTCGTTCAGGCGTGGTGGTAGGAAAAATTGGCGCACACGTCTCACATGCAGGGAGGTGGTCACATGTTCATTCAGGCGTGGTACAACATTCATGGCTTAATCCGTACAATCACAGGGGGCGACTCCTCATTCGCTGTCGACAGACGACAAAGGGGCAAGAGGAACCGCTCCCTTAAAATACGCCTTCGGTGTAATTATCATAAATGGTTTAAACAAATGGGTGTCATTTTTTGTTGCACATTTATATTTACTTCACAACGGTTAAACTAATCCCTCATTAGAAATTCAACACTTACTTAAATTGGAAAATTGGGATAGTGTTTTCTTTCATAGGATATTAAACAATATCCTTAATTTTCCTAGATTTTGAGGAAAGCCTTCAAAAAATATTTTCTTTTGTTAAACATCCTCCCAATACAATTTTCCAATTAAAAAAAATCTTTATTTTCACTAGATATCCTAGCTATTGTTTTTTCCATGACATTTTTAACACACCTTTTTATTTTTACCTTTATCATGTTGACATGACACAACTCTTACAACCCATAAAAATCTTGTAGGGTGGAATATGAAATCTTACTTAGAGAAGATATTCCATGATGGGGAACTCCAATTGACTTCATACCACCTTCACTCATAAATCAAATTCACACCATCTTCACACATAAAGACATTCAAACATTAATATGACCTCACTCATATACTTGAAATTCACACCAAAGTTAAACACCCCCAATACCTTATTTAACCCCCTATATACATAATTATAAACCCCCTAGTATCTATATGTTTATAATCTATTAAAAGTACCTCGTGACCCCTATATACTAGGCAACATATTGCTTATTTTTTTTAAAGTATTAAATCCTCCAATATAAACTCACATGGTATAATATTTCCTACTAAATGAACGTTGTAGACTCACTAGAGGCATGATATTAAATAATAATAATATTATAAATGTTAAATGTTTTTAAAAAAATTCTACTTTGCATAGAGTTAATATTATGTTATAAATAAAATTAGTATTATGTGATCAATAATTAAATTATTAAAAATAAACATTGAATTATTAAAATAAAGGTAAGATGTCTTCTCTCCTAAAGGTGAATAGTTTATAATTTTAATTTTTTGATTGGTTTGGTGTAAGGGGGTCTTCATGGAACATTACAGAGGATTGTTTATTACACTTTGAAGATCAACAAGCCCTCTGTTGGGGTATTTTAGATAGGGTTGATTCTTGGGTTTATTTTGTCTTTCGTGTGTGAATAAGTTTAGGTTTTTATGTTCAATTCTTTAGTATAGCTCATGTTTTTAACTCTACAAAGAATGGGAAAGGAAATGTTGAGTTTAATTTTCTTTTGAAAATGATGAATAGTAAATTGAAATGGAAGATGCAAGTAATTGAGCATTTAAGTATTCATTTGGAAAAGTAAGAAAATAAGGAAGAGACATTTTTGGAAGAGCAAAATTTGGAATATGAAAAGTTTGCAAATGACTTAGAAATATATTACAATATTATTTTGGGGGTTTCAGGGATTCATAATTTATTGTAGGTCATCCAATTGTTTTCATTAGTTCCATTGGTTCAGTAAAAGATAAAGTTGGTGAGGAGGAAATAGTGTAGCAAACATCTATGGCATTGGCAAAGAAGCCAAACTTTCAATTTGACCATGATATGGAACACGATGTTGTTTCCATGGAGGAGGCTCATTTAGGGCATAAATTTGGTTAATTTGTTTACTCATATTTTTGACTTGTTTATAATTACTTGGGAAGTATATTAGGAAGTATATTTTTATAATTTTTAAGAAGGTCTTTGGCCATATATTTATGTTATGTTGTTTGAAGAATTGTATATGTTGTTTTAGCTAACAATTTTGGGCAAATTTTAGACTTTTTTTTGTAATCTCAAGTTGTTTTGATTTTCCACAACCCTTTTATAATATAAATCCTATCTTAAAAAAATTAAAACAAACATAATCAAATTATAAATAGAGAATAGAGAAAGGAGGGGGTTAGGGCTTAGGGTAATAAATATATTGGGGGCTTGGGATTTATGGTACATTTTTTTAATTAGAGGCTTATGCTTTATGGTAAGGGGATAGATGGGTGGTTGAGAGAGAGAGGGAGATGGGGTTATAAAGAGGGGGGGGGGTGTGTGATTATGTTAAGAAAGGGAGATATAGCTAGAAGGAGAGTGAAACAAATATGTAACATTAGCAAGCACGCACTAATAGTGCATGCACGCTAATTGTGTGCGCACGCTATTAGTGCGTGCGCGCGTTTTGTGTGTGCGCATTACTGACGCGCGCATGCTAATTTTTTTTTTTTTTTTGCTTGCTTTCCTTTTTCCATACCGTGTGTAATGGATTGGAAGGTGTGGTTCTAGGTTCGGATTGCCAAAACTTGAGCCTTAGACTGCATTATAGAAAAACACATCATGTTCTGTAACTTCATGTTTTTCAATCTCGAATCTATATATGCTCCACTTGTCCACTGCCAATGAAACTACACACACTTATAGAAATCTCTATGCAAATTCCAAATATCTATTTTTTGAATAAATTTGTTAGTATTTTCTATTTTTTATTCATTTTTGTTTGCAACCATGTCATATTTACATAAAACATAGGTCATGTATTTCAGCTATAACTTTTGACTAACACCTATTTTGAAAATAGAAAAGAACCCGCACAAGTATATTGAAAGACCTACACACTATTTTTTTTTTTGACTTTGTTAAGACCATGATAGAGGGATCTAACACTCGACCTTGTCTTTTAGGGCTTTCCTGACTTCCTTAATTAAAAAAAATATAAAATTAGCTTGGAAAATTTTGGAAAAATAGAGTTGCACTAGATCCATCTATTATCGGCAACCCTACATTTTTTTTTCAAATTTAGACAATTTACATAACAAACCCTGGGCCTAACGCAAACATATGCATTATGTTTTTGAAAAAAACACATACCAACCCTAGAAGAACGCCATTTTGGGGGAGTTATACCTATTTTCCATAAATAAAAAGTTATATATTCCAGAAGGTGATCTAATTCTCTGCGTTTCATCTTTTTACACCATGTTCTAAAAAGTTGTTGCAGGTACCTCTAAACATTCGTTTTAATGGATGAATTTCTGTTTTCCAGGAAGTCCATTGCAACTAACGCATCATAAGTGGGTATCATTACCTTGCACTAGCCCTTATATGATAAAATATATATTTTTAAAATTTTTATATTTGAAATATATTAGGGTAAGTGTAAGCTAATGCTTTCCTCTCATGACCTGTTATTTATAACTGAAATCTGGAAAAACAACAATTTGTTGGTTATGCCAAAAGTGAATTTTTTATGCCAAAAATGTGATGTGATTTTAGTTTCGGAAAGAGATTTTATTATTCCAAAAGTAACTTTTTTTATTCCAAAAATGTTAAATTTGAAATACAAAAGTGTCAATTTCAATTCCAAAAATGTGAATTTCAATTAGAAAAGTGCCAATATATAAGTGAACAACAATATGTATTTATATTTCAATATTTGATTTTTTCCTTAATGTGTACATATAATATCTAAATCCAAGATTAATTTACACTTTATATTTTATTATTCATAGTCCAATTAGTCTATCTAGCATATATACTTGCATGACACCAATATTGGGAATTCTAAACAAAATATTTCTATGCCACCATTTATTGGCCTTGTAGCAAACCCAGTCCCCTCCTGTTGTAAAATTTGTAGCAACTAGTTGCAAACAAGGAATGCTCCACCTAGCCATAGGAAAAATGTGAGCATAATTCTCTCAACATAGTTGCCCCCCTCAAGCTGGGACTATGAATCCATGAAGGAAAGGTTCTTGTGGTTGACTTTCGTGTTCCATAGCACAACTCATAGTTGACAAGGAAATCCATATCCCTTCCTTATAGACAAGGTAATGATTAAGGTTTTATCCATAATGGCTCAACACTATACTCCTAGTTAGGATCAATAAATAGGGACCTAATGATGCAATCCATATGACAACAAACACACACAGTTCATTCTCTAGCTTTGCAACGAAAAATAATCCCCCCCCATTTTTTTGTCTAAATCATAAAGTTATTTATCACAATTTATAACCAAGCCTCAAATAAAATATTAAAAAAATCCCAAGGGTCCAAGGCTTGGTTAAATGATAAGGTTAAGGACACTAATGTTTTAAGCCATCTTTCTTACCTTTCCCTCTCATGCATTCATAGTTCCTCTTCTCATCTTAGCGTTATCTCCTTATTCGTAGCCAACTATATTTTATTACTAATTAATAACAATGTTCATGTACATATGCTTGGCCGTGAACCATATTACATTTACAATTACAAGTACATTACAAGTTGGGGAATTCAATAGGGGTGTTACATTCCCCTCCCCCTTAATTTAACATCGTCCTCGGTGTTCATAAGTTTTCTCTATCTACAACAATCAAAGCTATAAACTGTGCAATTTTGATATGTTGGATTGAATAAAAATGCTGATTTTTCATTTCAACTGCTCCTTCTCAAACTTCCCCAAGATAGCTACATGTCCCAACACATATTCGACAATTCTCCAAGGCTTTGCATCCAACAATCTCTACTCAAATAGAAAGAAATACAATGCATGCATATTACACCCATTCAACATGAATTTTAGTCTCTTATCGAGTTTTCAAATCATAGCCGAAGCATAGTTATTTATGATAAAATTGACATGCAACTAATTATCTAGTTTCATGCTTCAAATACAAGCTAATATGCATATTACAATTTTGCTACACGGCCATGTTGTTCATCCTTATCATGATGAAATGGTTGGGTTGATGACTCAATACCATAACTAAATATTTCCCTAAACTTCTTGACCATATAAATACCTTCCTCTTCTGCCCAACACAACACCAGAAATATACCCTTTCACTACTAAACAGTCCCTTAGGCATACTAAAAGAAATTCCATTCTCAACAACATAGTCCCTTGGGAACCCTTTCCTTTTGAATGGTGCTTTCAATGTTGGAAAGAAGGTTATAGTACTATATGTCAACATAGGTAGGGAGGTCACTAGGATACCACTGTGGTTCCACCATCCATCCATACCAACTGTTAGGAACCCATTTCAACCCTTCTATTTACTTTGTTAGTATATTGTTGTTGGACGCATATGCTTTGTAAGTCGTCCCATAGTATTTGTTGATCCATAGTTGTGTTATTGTTGTTTGGCGCATATGCTTTGTAAGTCGCCCATAGTATTGTTGATCCATAGTTTGTATTGGCCCATGGTTTTGACCCATAGTATTGGCGCCTAGACTTAGTATATAAGTGTGTGTTGAGGCCTATGAAGGCACCGTGAAGTTAATTGTATTGAGCTTGCTCAAAGGAGGTTGCCCCCTCGAAGTGGCATGTGATCAATATAAAAGTGATTCTGAGTTCTATTATTTTTGATATCTCGTGTATTTGCATTAATTAATTATTGCAGGTTCATCACATTTGGTATTCGAGCACTTTCTTGGGCTCGCTAGGTGAAATTTCTGCCAAATTTTTTTTTGCATCTGTTGCAGGTTCGGATTTGGGAATAATCCCTATCCACGTAACTGTCGGAAGTACTTGGGTATAAGCCCTAAAAATCATTGTGAGGAGTACCACTGGAACCCTAAAGTAGCTGGCCCATTGAGAGGATTTGCTAGCGAAAAGGGCAACGACCCCTACCTGATTGACTAGTTCCCACCTGTGAGGTAAACCAAGAGTTGTCGTTTGTGGCAAAGTAGTTATCAGTTTTACCTGAGCCGTGGACTGAGGGGTACTGCCCCAATACGAAAGCCGTCATACAGCATTGGTGGCCGAGTGAATCCCCTGAACCGATAGGAAGCTGCACATACCTGGGGTCCATATCTATTTGCAGCTAAACTGTTTCCAATCACTACTGTGTCGTTTCAGATCCAGTCGTTCAGATCCATTCTGAAAGCTGTTCTAGATCCATTCATTTTCGATCCATTCGACACCGTTTCAGATCCCTCTGTTTCTGATCACTTCCGCGCCATTGCATATCTATCTATTTCAGATCCCTTCCACGCCGTAGCCGCTCCAGTCTGAAGAAAAAAAAAAACTCTGTTTCCCTTGAAACTTTCTGGGAACCCCTGTAATCCCATTCTGCATATTTCATTCTTGAGGACCCTATCCCAAATTCCACTTCTCAAAGCCCGAAATCCCACACTTATCTATTTTTAGTGTTTGCCATAAATTTTTCGGATTTCACCCAATTGCCTTCAAATTTTACCACCAAGTTCCTTTCCTAATTCTGCTTCTTTGTCCCTCTCTGCCAAATTTTCTCATTCTTTCACCCCATTTCTGAAATCCCCATTTTTTGCTTCCCTATCCATCAGAAAGTGTCTAAAACCTACTCAAACCCCAATTACCACTCCAAGTTTTTCCCAAATCCAAATTTTCCTTTACTAAAGCAGCCCTCCATATTCAGCATTTAGCCATGAACAATAATCGAAAACAAGAATCTTCTGCAGTCAATGGGTTCTCTTCTTCTAAAAATTTTTGTGGGCCGAAGCTTGATTTTCCTCGCTTCAATGGTACTAATCCGACTGGATGGATATACCGAGCCGAACAATATTTCAGTTTGCATAATACTTTTGATGTCCAGAAAGTTCCACTTGCATCCTTTCATTTGGAACATGAAGCCCTTCAATGGTATTGTTGGTACATCAAAGCTCATCCCGAGCCAAACTCGATAGATTTTTGCCAACTCCTTTTGCCATGATTTGGTCCTAGTGCTTTTGATGACTTCACAGGAGCACTCACTAAACTTCACCAAATTGGCACAGTAAGAGAGTATCAGACCGAATTTGACAACCTAGCTAATCACACAGAAGGATTGTCTAATGAATTCTATAGGAGTTGTTTTATCAGTGGTCTTAAGGATGAAATCCGGTCAGAGGTTAAAATGTTATGTCCCAACACAATGATGGAAGTCCTAGGTTTGGATAAGTTGGCAGAAGGCAAGATTGCAGCCCATCGGCGATCCAAACCCACTTTTGTTCCCTTCCAAAATATGGGTTCTCAACGACCTCCCATCCTGCCAGCTCCTCGACCAACTCCTATCAAGCATTTGTCTGAAACTGAGATGTAGGCACGCCGAGAAAAAGGGCTTTGTTATAATTGTGATGAGAAATTCACTCGGGGACATCTATGTGTTCAACAAAATCTCTATCTCTTGGATGTGGATTCTCCGCCTGGCTCTGAACTTGGTGAAGAAGCTCCAGATACAGTAGATGATTAGGTTGACATTCAACATCCGCCTGTTGACACCCCATCTCAGGACGACCCACCCGATATCTCTCTCCATGCTATAACCGGTGTCACCACCCCACAAACAATGTAGGTCAGGGGATACTTCAAGAAGCTCCCTCTTACCATACTCATTGATTTTGGTAGCACTCATAACTTCATTGACCCCCGGATCGCCAAACAGGCTGATTGTTTTGTCCATCCTTGCTCCAACTTTGAAGTCATGGTTGCCAATGGAGGCACCTTACCTTGCAAGGGAAAGTGTCACAATGTGCATATCTCTTTGGAAGATTATAACCTACGCTCTGACATGTTTTCCTTGTCCTTAGGCGGATGTTATGTGGTTTTGGGCGTTTAATGGTTAGACACACTTGGCCCCATCTTATGGGATTTTGATGAACTTTGGATGCAGTTTTCAGTCAATGGGACACAACACAAATTTACAAGCTTACAACCAGGGTCTCTACGCATCATCAGTTCACATCACCTGGAAAAGATCCTTAAGAAGAATTCACATGGTGTCATCGCTCAACTCCATTCCATTCAGATGCACCCATCAACGGTCTCCACTACTTCCTTGGATAGATATGTAGGTGTCCTTGCTGCACCAGTGGGCTTTCCGCCTTCAAGAGACCTTTCCAGTAAGCATGTCGCCGTGTCTACATCTCAACAGGAAATGATGGCTATTTTGCATGCACTACCGACGTAGCAGCCATCCCTATTAGGGAATTATTTCTACATCAAGACTGATCTCCAGAGTCTGAAAAATTTTCTGGAACAATGGGTCTCCTCCCCAGCACACCTGAAATGGGTTATCCACCTCATGGGTTATGACTATGTGTTCCCTTACAAGAAGGGTAAGGACAATATGGTGGCCAATGCTCCTTCTTGCACATTTGATGACCCAGTTTCTCTTACAGCTATTTCTCTACTTGTTCCAAACTCGTTGCAATATGTTCAACAGGGCTATCTCTTTTATGAACTCCATGCTTCTTCATCGGTAGGGCAATCTGGGTTCCTCCAAAAGTATGTCTGGGAACAATGTACTTCTTTTGGCAGGGACTGAAAATACCAATTCAACAGATGCTGGTTGACTGTGATACTTTCCAGGTCAACAAGGGTGAAACGAAACTCCTTTCGGGACTACTCGAACCCTTTCCCATCCCTACATAGATTTGGACAACTATTTCTATGGATTTCCTAGAAGCGCTCCAGTGGTACAATACCACGTCTACAAGGAAACCATATGAAGCAGTCTATGGAAAGGCACCGCCAGTTCTTCTTCCATACACCCTCAACAGCTCCCCAGTTCAGGCAATTGACTCGGTTATTCGAAACCGCGATCAAATTCTTCTCATTCTGTAGGACAATCTTCACATGGCAAGAATTCGACTGAAACAACAACCCACTCAGAACCGTTCAGAGCGCATTTTTCATGTAGCTAATATGGTTCTTCTTCAGCATTCTAAGCAATCCTCCTGAAACTCAAAAGGCGTCAGTGGCCCGGACTGCAACCCGAAGATGCTACAGAGGAACAAATCCGTCCAATTCTGCATCAATTTCCACATCTAAAGCTTTGAGGACAAAGCTTTTTCTAAGGGAGAGGGGATGTTAGGATCCCATGTCAACCCTTCTATTTACTTTGTTAGTATATTGTTGTTGGACGCATATGCTTTGTAAGTCGTCCCGTAGTATTTGTTGATCCATAGTTGTGTTATTGTTGTTTGGCGCATATGCTTTGTAAGTCGCCCATAGTATTGTTGATCCATAGTTTGTATTGGCCCATGGTTTTGACCCATAGTATTGGCGCCTAGACTTAGGATATAAGTGTGTGTTGAGGCCTATGAAGGAATCGTGAAGTTAATTGTATTGAGCTTGCTCAAAGGAGGTTGCCCCCTCGAAGTGGCTCGTGATCAATATAAAAGTGATTCTGAGTTCTATTATTTCTGATATCTCGTGTATTTGCATTAATTAATTATTGCAGGTTCATCACACCAACAGACCTTTATGTGTCCATCACACATGAAAATTACAATCCCGACAAGATCTTTATTTATTTGTTATTATAAAAATAATATTGCTTCTCAACCACCAAGCATGTTGAGATATGTAATAACCAACAGATGGTAACTTGCATAAGTATGTATGAACATAAACATGAGTCCTACTTCTTGGTACACACACATACACTATTATTCCAATAATAGGAACATATATGCATTCAATACTTAAATAATCATGCATGTCATTAATTCATACCTAAAAATAAGATTTTACCTAATTCCTATGCAACATCATCTTGGTTGAATCATACCTATTATGGTTACTAACAATACTTGTGATGTTACCAGGTAGCGGATAGCTCCCAAGAGTTCACACAACCCCTTCATTAATTGGATAACAAGTAGTTTCTTTCAAGTTATTATTTTCTCATGGAATTGTCCATCATGGAATTAGCATGATCCATATCATCAATCCTACTCACCCAACGTTGAAAAATATGCAAAAGGAATAGAAGGTGAGACAATGATGTGAGTTTTGGAGAAGAATTGGGAAAAATCCTTCTCTGTAGGGATAAGTTCAAGTACAAAATCATTTTTTTTCAATTTTCCATTTCACATGGATTCCATGAGATAATTTTAGCTTATTGTATTCTTCAGACACACACATTTGACTTCTTCACTTGGCTTCCCGTGTGAGGTTTATCTCACAACCCTCTTCAGACACACCTGTTGGCTGCTTTTTGGACAGACCCGGGTTTTAATGAAGCGCAGCAACAAAACCCCTTGGCGCACTGGCCCTCTCGGCAACGAGCTGCGCAGCAGCTCGAGGTCTCACCCGAAGTGGCTATGGGGGGGCTAAGGAATCAGGTTTCCTTAACCTGGGCGACGCGGAGATTGTTCTTTCCTCCTTGACGATTCCTCTATGGTGACGGTCTGACCCCTCTTCAGACTTATGAGCGCAACAGCTCTCAAGCTCCTGCTCGGAAGCCTAGCTGCGCGGTACTTTCCCTCCTGCGCTAGGGCCAATTACCCTCTGTGCGGATATCCTATGCGTCGTCTCGCTAGCGCGTCCGTCACAGCAACAAGTTCTCCTATCGCTGCGACGACGTTATCTACCGAGTCCTTCGACCCTTAACGATTATAGTCCTCAAGGAAGCTCCAAGAACTTACTCTATACACTCCTAAAGATAATGCAATATTTCTGTATTTACTGTTAGTAAACTAAAACAGGTAATCACCTCAATCACAACATCACAATAGCGAGAAATATGAAGTCCACCTCCACGGGGAAAAACCACGTCCACGGGAGTATCTTATATTAACCAGAAAATGATAGATTTATACAATATGCTGCGCACACAGCTGCAGCCTTAGATCTTTCCAGGAAACTCCACGCACACATCTGGGAGCCCTTCTCTCGATCTATTCTCTTCCTCTTCGGAGATTACAATAGTTCAGACGTCGACTTCGACTGTCTGCAACCCAAGGATTAGCCTCACTGCTAACCAGTTCTAACTCCTGTTTTCTAGCAACACGGTAGAAAACCATCAACAAGATCGTAACAGAGGATGATCAACACGATCGATCCTTCTTACATCTAGCCTCTACTATCTTAGCTAGCTCACTCACAGGCTTAGCTAACTGACTCACTACTCAACTGACTAACCAGCTAACTGACTCTCTAACATCTACCCATTACAATTATTCATATATATAGGTGGACATGGCAGTCGCACCTTTACAAAACTGTGGGCCTTTCCCAGCAGTAATCCCCAAAAACCCTAACCATGCACATGGCTAGGTGTACTGTAGGCGCCGCTTGCAGTCATGTCGCCGCTTCCTGCAGGCTCCATGAATTCCGGCGCAGCTTACGGGTATGGGTGCCTCGTCCTTCGCCTTCAATGCTTTGGTCCGTTGCTCCTCCTTGATCCGAGCAACCATAACTTCTGTACTTAGCTTTAAATGAGGGTAGCTGAGCCCTCTACTCCATTGCTTCATTGATTATGGTAGCTGGGCTTTCCACTCTGCTACCTTCATTCCCTTCTGACGTGCGCGCGAGCTCCGCGATTTCCGGTCCGTGATCTGCGCTGAGCTCCTCCATCTGGCACCGTACTGCGCACTGTCTTCTTCTGTCCCCAAAATTGGTGCTTATTCAAAACTTAGCACTTTCTCTTCCATACTTGTGCTTTTTCCTCAAAATTCGCAGCTTTTACCATAGCTGCGGCCTTGGCTCCAACAACACCCATCCCCATTTCATCATCTTTTCCATTACTCAAATTTATACAATGCCTCGTTTCCTTTCTACACTCACCCCTCTAGGCTTAGGCATCCCCTTCACTTATATATAGTTCCTTGGGCGATCCATACTAGCTAAGGGATTTCACATACTAGAGAGTGCACTCATGGTGATAAGGACAACATGAGTCCAGTGTCAAGGCAATGGATTCCTCCCTTTTATTTCCCAACATTTAGCATCAACTTTTATTGCCATACTCAACTTAGGATTCATTATTTAGTTTTTCTCTCTCTTGATAAAGCTTTCCTATAGTTACATACACATGACTACTCATGTGTACTTATTTTGATTGCATACAAATAATTATTAGCAATATGATCTCTTCAACAAATAATTTGCAGTTAAAATAAAACACATCAACATGCATAATATTTATGCAATAAAGTATGTACTTCAACTCATACCTGCATTATGGTCATCAATATCTCTAATGATACCTGGGAAATTGGTGCATTATACTGGTTGAATTGATTATCTCATCCATTTTTTATCACCCTTTCTTTTATTTTGGTCTTTTCCTTTTTGACACGGTCCATACCTAAATTTTTTAATAGAACACCATGTTAGAAAACAAGATCATAGAACAATAGCATAAAATAAGATGCAGAAATAAAACACATAAACACAATACAAGAGAAACACCAATATATGTGTTTCACCCAATCTGGGCTACATCCACAGAGAAATTGCGAATCCTTTTACTATACCATCCATCAAATGAAGGGATACAACTCACAACACATACGCTGTAACTTCCTCTTCACTCTCTCATAATCTCTCTTACAATCACATAGATATTTACAATACTACAATACTCTACAATACACAACCATATTACAATGCCTTTCGTTTAAAGAGAGATTCCAATGGGAAAATACCATAGGATATCTAATATCATGGGCCCATAAATTACCCATTATTGACCAAGTCATGACTATGAAATTAAAACATTTTACAAGGCAATAAAATTTTATTTCGGGGGATTCATCCCCGAACCCCCTTTCTCCAGGGTGCTACCCCTGAACCCCCACTAGGGGACCATTGGCTCCCGTACCCCCGAGTCGGGGGGGATGGTCCCCCCCTAGACCCCCGCGGGGAGGGATAATCCCCCTAACACCCCCCGCTAGGTTGAGTGTATAGTCCACCTACACAACATATAAAACTGGGGTACAAACACGATGGAACAACAAGATCTTTTAATTTATAGGAATACTAGTCTCCAACAACTAACAATCTCCCACTTGGATACTGATCACAACAACTCCACCGCTTCTGCATCTACTGGACTATGCTTCAAGCCTTGGACCTTGAAAATTTCTCATCTTCACCTTCATGCTTGAAGGCCAACTGAAACTTAGCAGGAACTCAGTTTCTCTCTAGTTACTACCTTTGTCAACATGTTTGCAGGATTGTAGCTAGTATGTATCTTTTCCAACTTCAACAGTTCATCTTCCATAACATATCGTATGAAATGGTACTTGAGTTGTATATGTTTAGTCTTAGAATGGAAGGAATAGTTCTTTGCAAGATGAATGGTACTCTGGCTATCACTATACAACCTTCTATTCTCCTACTTCTTACCTAATTCCTCCATGAGCCTATGTATCCAAATCATCTCTTTACTAGACTCTGCAGCATCAACATACTCTGATTCCATTGTTGAAAGTGCAACAACCTTTTGCAATTTCGAAATCCAGCTTATTGTTGTTCCACCTATAGTAAAAACATACCCTGTGGTGCTCCTCCTTCTATCTTTATCACCTTCCATATCTGCATCAACATATCCCTATAGAACAATGTCTGAACCTCCAAAACATAATGAATGAGTAGTAGTACCTCTCAAATACTTGAGAATCCATTTTACTGCCTTCCAATGTTCTTTACTTGGATTGTTCATGTACCTGCTCACAACTCCCATTGCATGTGAAATATTTGTTCTTTTGCACACCATGGCATACATCAAGTTGCCAACTGTTGATGAATAGGGAACCTTGGACATGTATTCTATTTCCTCCAGTGTCTTGGGACACATATACTTAGTTAGTTTGAAATGGATTTCCAAAGGTGTACTAACTGGTTTTGCATCCTACATTCTAAACCTCTCCAACACCTTTTCTATGTACTCACCCTGAGACAATGTCAATTTGCAATTTTTCCCATCTCTTGTTATTATCATATCAAATATTTTCTTTGCAACACCCAAATCGTTCATCGCAAATGAATTATCTAATTTAATTTTGAGCACATTTATATCCTACATGCAGAGTATTTTTTAAGGATTAGAAAAGTATACTTAAGTATAGTATTCTAGACGATTATTTTGGATTGAGAAGAACATAAATATTGATTGGTAGGCGAATATTAAATATGAAACTTGCAATTTACTACTAAAACTTGTAAATTTTGGCGAATATTATGATAAAAAAATATATTTTTTGTAAATATAGGCAATATTAGAGACTAAAAATGACCAAATAGCGAATTTATTTTTTGAAAAAATGCCCAAAAAATAGTCAATTGGCGAAATTTCGCCCCTAAAATTTTCCCTGCCTACATGTTAGACCTTGCTACAAGCATGTCATCCACATACAATAACAATATACTATATCTTCCATTATCTATCTTCTTGAAATAAACAAAGTGGTCAGAATGACATCTACTATAACCTTTTTTTTCATAAACCTGTCAAATTATAAATATCACTGCCTTGGAGCTTGGTTCAGGCCATACAAACTCTTCTTCAACTTGCATACTAAATTATCCTTCCCTTTGACCTCATACCCCTATGGCTACTGCATATAAATATCTTCCTCCAAATCCCCATGGATAAAGGTTGTTTTTACATCTAACTGTTCAAGATGCAAATATTCTACTGCCACTAGACTTAAAATAGTTCTAATTGAAGTCATTTTAACAACAGGAGAAAATATTTAATCAAAGTCTGTACCTTTCTTTTGTTCAAACCCATTTACAACAAGTCTAACGTTGTACTCTTTCTTTCCTCCATCTTCTTCCTTCAACCTCTAAACCCATTTATTCTACAATGCTCTTTTACCTATAGGAAAATGAACCAAATCCCAAGTCTTGTTTCTTACTAATGAGTCCATCTCCTCATTCATGCCTTGCTCCTACTTTTTTCTAGTTTTCACCTCCATTGCTTCTTCATAACATTATGGTTCACCATAATTAGTCATCAATAAATAATGCATTGAAGGAGAGTATCATTCAAGGGGTCTACTTGACTTGGTAGATATTTTAACAGTTACAGAAGTTTGAGGTACATGCGATGTTCTTGGTTTTCCAACAACTTTGGAACTTCATTTTCTTTGATTTCATCAAGCACTGTGTACTTTGTGTTTTCCTTTTCATGTTTCTTTCCCTGCCACTGATCTTTATACATGGCATTTTCATTGAATAACTCATCTCTACTCCTAATGATTTTGTTATTTTCATAATCCCATAAGTGATAAACAAAATCATCAACCACGTATCCAATAAAGGTACATTTGTTTGGATTTATCCTCAATATTTGTTCTATTTTATTTATCAATATGGAAAAATGCTTCACATCCAAACTTTCTCATAAATGACTAGTTTACCATTTTACTTGTCCATGCCTCCTATGGAATCCCACCATCCAAAGCGATTGAAGGCCCTCTATTTATTAAGTAAACAATAGTATCTACAACATATTCCCAAAATTGTAAGGAAAAACTTGCATGCAATCTCATACACCTTGCATGCTCCATGATTTCCCTATTCATCCTTTCTAACACACCATTTTCTTGTGGTGTTCCTAGAACTGTCTTCTCTCTATGAATCCCATGGTATGAACAGTAACTATCAAACTGCTTGCCACAGTATTCACCTCCATTCTCAACCAAAGCTTTCCATTTCTTCAAAGTAGCAAAAACATCATATTTTTGTCTAATGCAATAAACCCAAGTTTTTCTAGTTGCATCATCAGTAAAAGTAACATAATAAAGAGAGCCACCAAGAGATTGTACTTGAGATGGTCTCCATATCTGTATGCACAAGATCTAAATTCTTACTCTTCTTTTGCTTCCCAACCCTAAGAAATTTGACTCTCTTTTGTTTCCCTAAAACACAATTCTCAAAGAATTCCAAACTTACCTACTTTGGATATGGCAGCAACTTCCTTGAGTGGAGAATTTGCATCCCCTTCTCACTCATGTGGCCAAACCTATGATTCCACAATGTTGTATCTGTTCTTGTGGAATCTAAAGAGATAGAACGGTTAGTATTACGAGGACATAAATACAACATACCTATTCTATCTCCTTTTGTTGTCACCATCGATCCTTTAGTGATATTCCACCACGTTTCTCCAATTGTATATAATCAACCACCATCTCCCAACTACCCTATTGAGATTAGATTTATTTTTATAGAAGGAATATGCCTTACATATTTTAGCAATCATTCACCTCCATTCTCTAACTTTATATATACCTTACCCATTCCAACAATTTTACATGGTTCATCATCACCCAATCAAACATGTCCAAAATCACCTGGAACATAATCATGAAAGAATTTCGTATGGGGTGTAGCATGACATGAAGCCCCTGATCTACTACCCAATAATAAGTAGTATTATCTAATGCAAGAATCAAAGCACATTGTAACACATCACCTGGTACATTTTCTTCCTAAGTAGTCTCATGTTGTCCATCTCTTTTCTTCTTAGAGATATGTAGTATTTCTTTACATGTCCTTTCTTTCCACAATTTCAACACTCTATCTTTCCCAATCTGGATTTAGATCTGTCCTTCTTAGTCTTCCCATGATTACCTAGGATCTTTCCTCTCTCCCTTTATCTTCCCTTACTGTCCATGTTCAACGAATTACCTGATGTCTCACCTATGCTTTTCCTTCACATTTCCGCACTAAGAATAACACCAACAACATCATCAAATTTCATAGTGTTTGAACCAGAGATATAGTTACTTACAACCATGACCAAGTCGTTCAAACTTTCTGGAAATGAGCATAATATTAGAACTTTTATAGAACTTAGCTAATTAGTAATCATATTAAATTCATTTAAATGGTTAGCAATAGACCCACCTTCTGAAATATTCATATTAAATAAATGCTTCATTGGAAATACCTTGTTGGATGCCGAAGGTTTTTCATATAGTTTATCCAATGAACTCATCAGACCCTTCGTTGTCTTTTCTTTTGAAATATTGAAATCCACCGACGAAGCAAGGCACATACATATTGTTCCTAGTGGCTTTTTTCCAAGAACCTCCCATTCTTCATCCTTCATAGTTGCTGGTTGTTTTGATTTTCCTCCCAACGATAGGAATAGATCCTTATGATATAGATAGTCCTCCATTTTCATGTTCCATAACTGGTAGTTTTGGCTGTTAAATTTTTTGACCCTAAACTTTCCTTCTTCCTCCATTTCTCCCACTTGAAACAAGAACCCTTCTTTCCTGTGAGTTTATGCACCAAATAGGCCTTTGGATCTGATACCAATTGTTAGAAAACATGATCGGAAAAAAATAACATAAAATAAGATGCATAAATAAAACACATAAACACAATACAAGAGAGACACCAATATGCGTGGTTCACCCAATATGGGATACCTCCAAGGAGAAATTGCTAGTCCTTTTTATACTATCCAAAAAATGAAGGGATACAACCCACAACACATACACTACAACTTCCTCTTCACTCTCTCACAGTCTCTCTTACAATCAGAGAGATTGTTACAAGACTACGATACTCTACAATACACAACCATATTATACTGCCTTCCTTTTAAAGAGGGATTACTATGGGAAAATAACATGGGATACCCAATACCACGGGCTCGTAAATTACCCATTATTGACCAAGTCATGGCTATGAAATTACAACATTTTACAAGGCAATAAAAATTTGTTTTAGGGGCGCTTCCCCCGGACCTCCCATTCGGGGGGTATGGTCCTCCTTGCACCCCCCCGTTGGGATGAGTGTAGAGTCCACTTGCATAACATATACAACTGGGGTACAAACACCAAGAAATAACAAGATATTTGAATCACAAAGATTAGGCTCCACAACCAACACACCATACAAATCATTATCTGGATATATGCACTTAAACATAATTTAGCAATGCTTCTCTACAAAAATGCACATCAATACTTGCATACATCTCAATACATCATCATGGAAACTGAAAGTTCTACCCAACACTATAACACAATACCCAACCTTATCCTCAACACTTGGTTGTGTGAAATATAAGTCACAATAGGACCTAGCTACCATAGATTACCTCACAATTGAAAGAATTAGATTACTATGCAAGATACAAGTGCAAGAAGAGTTCTGGAAAACAAATGATAAAAAACAGTCACAAATGATAAAAAACCAGGAATATAAATGATCAAATATTAGATTATATTAACTCTCTCATATTACAATGAGATTTGATCTTCCATATATAGCATTTGGAATAAATAGATTGCACTTGGAGTGTCCACACTAGGCTAGCTTAGATTAGATCACAATCCCCCCTAGGTTGACCAAATAGCTCCCAAAATAACCCAAAAAGGTACACAATGACCATGTGAACATTGGGTGAGCATGGGAAGTCATAATTAGGTTCACACATGTGGAGGATAAGGTTGGGTGGAAGTTAGGTAGGCTAGATTAGGCCAAAATAGCCAAAAGAGGGGAAAAAGACTAGGTTCAATGCATGCATGCCCTTGGTCAAACCCATATCCACAAAACAGGGAAAGGAGGTCGCCTTAGGCATGGAGGTAGTAATAATTACATGTGGTGGTCATAATGAGAGCACCCAACAGCTAGTTTGACCACCCATTGGCCCATACAATGTGAGAACTTGTTCACACTTGCCCCAACAACTTATAACAACTTCCTAACAACCTAGGGATGTAATTATTAACCAGTTTAGCACCTAATAACCATTAATTAATTAATGATTAAGGTACTAAGGTATAATATTTTTCTAACACCCCCCCTTAAGCTAGACTTGGTGGAATATCAAAAATAAGGCCTTGTCAACTAAGGCTCAAGTCACCTTTTACAACATAAAATTTATTTGTCCATGTAACCAAGATAAGGAGGAAAACCACATGGGAAATAAAACCTCCCCTCTAAATTGGACATAAAGCACACCAAAAATAAACTTCTCCAAAACTCAAGTAGGTGTGAACTTGATTATATGTCTGGAGGAACCTTCTTCTTTGGAAGAAGAGATTGTTGCTCAACTAGATCAGAAACATGAACAACTGTATGATGGAGAATGTAGCCATGTAGAACAGATCCAATAAACTGACATGAGAGAAGAAGTGGCTTCCCATTAGACTTGAACTTCAGACTGAAATCAAGTCCAAATGATTCTTGAGATGCTTGAGCCAAAAAATTTGAACCAAAAGTGGAGAAATCAACATCAAGCAAAACTAAAATTTCTTGAAACTTTGAACCCAAAAATATTATGGCAGCTCCAAGAATGATGAACAATAGTTCCAAATGATATTTGGACTTGAAATATGAACTAAAATCAGATCCAAATCAGGTATTATCAAGTCCAAGTGAGAGGAACAAAGGTTCAATGCATGCCAAGACAATGGCAATGTCTCCTTCTTCAATAAAATTATGAGAAAATGTGCTAGTCACCATAGAGGAATAGGTAGAAGGATTTAGGTCAGAATTGGTGAGTGAATTTGCAGACATATCACAATTTGATGCATCCTTCAAATAATCCAAAATATCAGAAAATTTTGCACCATCATATAGTGAAGTATGCAAAGGATCTTCAACAACAAGCTTATCATCCTCAAAATGAGCATTTGAAGAATTATTGGAGAACAATGATGAAAGATGGATGGAGTGTTCTTCTTCAAAAAATGAATCTTGAAGGATTCTCTTGGATCAGCTACATGTGAATATGAGAAATCAGAGTTCTCATGAACTTCTACAACAATAAGAGAAGGAGTCACTTCAAGGAGACTTTCACCATTTTTAGCTTGAGTTGAAATTTCTGCCATATCTTCAACAATAGCTTGAAGAAGTGTGCATGTGACCATGTAGGAAGTGATAGGAGGCATGGGACCAAGGAGAGAGAATGCATGAACTCCATAATCTTATGTAGAATCCAAAATATCCAAAGAACCACAACTTTACACATCAGCAAACTCAAATGAAGAATGCTTATATTCTAGAGCAATAATTGATAGAGAATCCTCAGTAGAAGAAGTATGATGGGAGAACAATGATTGTAGAGATATTTCTTCTTCAATAATGGCTTCTCCATTTGCTATATATTCTCATTTGCAGCAACATCTTGCGCAATAGATGATGTCTCTTCACATTCAACTTCATAGCATGTAGAGGAAGCATTCGAATCAAAGAGATCAATAACAATAGGAACTTGTGTTGAAGATTTTTCCATTCAATCTTCTTGAACAACTTCATGAAAAGAGAGTAGAGTTCGAACCATAAGGAGGGAGAGAACATGATGAGGTGTCCATAGTCTCACTCAATGCACCATTATTCTGCTTATCAAGAGCCTTGTCCAAGTTGGACCATAGCTCAAATGGATAGTCTACAAAATCAATCAAGTAGTGCATGCATGGAGACATGGCTAGACACATAACTCCTAATGCTCTGTCACAGTCATTTAGCCAATGATTTTTCTCTTCATAATAATCCGGTTCATTCTCAGCACCAATGGACACATCATAGAGACCTTTTCTCTTGGGATATGCACACATTTTAGGCTTCCACTCAACATAACTAGATGGAGTAAGAAGAGGAACTTTCGAATCCATGTAGAAGTTGTTGTACCTGCAATAAAACTCTCAATCACTCAGGAGGGGATATACACTAACATATTCGAACCTTGTTTGATAGTAGGTGCATTTGGGAGAGAATCACACCCTATATAGACTCCAATGGATTCAATGCAATCATTCTAGGGACTTATATGGTTTCTCCATAGCTTCTGGCACACCACTAAAACAATCTATTGGTTCGAATAGTAGCTCCAAGAGCTCTGATACCATGTGAAATCTAAGTCACATTAGGACCTAGCTACCATAGATCACCTCACAATTGAAATAATTAGCTTACTATGCAAGATACAAGTGCAAGAAGAGTTCTGGAAAACAAATGGTAAAAAATAGTCACAAATGATAAAAAACCAGAAATATAAATGATCAAATATCAGATTCTATTAACTCTGTCATATTACAATGAGATGTGATGTTCCTTATATAGCATTTGGAATAAATATATTTCACTTGGAGTGTCCACACTAGTCTAGCTTAGATTAAATCACAATCCCCCCTAGGTTGACCAAATAGCTCCCAAAATAACCCAAAAAGGTACAAAATGACCATGTGAATGTTGGGTGAGCATGGGAAGTCATAATGAGGTTCACACATGTGGAGGATATGGTTGGGTGGAATTTAGGTAGGCTAGGTTAGGCCAAAATAGCCAAAAGAGGGGCAAAAGACTAGGTTCAATGCATGTGCGCCCTTGGTCAAACTCAGATCCACAAAATAGGGAAATGAGGGCGCCTTAGGCATGGAGGTGGTAATAATTGCATGTGGTCATAATGAGAGTGCCCAACAACTAGTTTGACCACCCTTTGGCCCATACAATGTGAGAACTTGTTCACACTTGCCCCAACAACTTCTAACCAACTCATAACAACTTCCTAACAACATAAGGATGTAATTATTAATAAGTTTAGCACCTAATAACCATTAATTCATTAATGATTAAGGTACTAAGGTGTAATATTGTTCTAACAAGTTGACTTTCTAGTTGTCTGAGTTTCCACCTAAACACAACACCATTAATGCATCCATTCCCTTTTATGTGTATTTAATGTCGAAAAAAAGCTTGCAGCTCAAATGTCCTTACAACAAGGAGACATATGGGTATCTCTATAGTGCTCTAGGATTCCTTCCAATTTACCATGGCTCAATATCTATACAACATCCGGGTTTCTAATTCAAATGTTCACCTATTTCAAGATTGATGGTTATCACTTCATAATTATCATATACATGATCATTTATATGTATCAAATATTTAATGATCTTTTACTTATATTTGATACTAAGCTATGAACACATATTCAATAGAATTATCAAATTACAACAAAAAAAATCCTTACCACATTTCCCTTTTCAATTATAAGCACATTACCTTCACGGTTACCAATCATATTGTTGGGGTTACCAATTGACCAAGACCCTTTACAATTCTTCCATCACCCTTCTAAACTATTAGTTGTTGATATTTTCTCATGAACTATTTTGTCATCTTAATCCTTATTTCTCTATCACACAAGAGAAAAACAACCACATTGGGCGTTATGTTATACTTGGTTGCATATGATATCATCTTATTATTGTAGGCTAATTATGCAACATCTTCATCATTCATATGCATTTCTACATTAACAATCAATTTTGCAACTATGAGCACGTTAGGTTGAACTTAACATGCATGAGCATATTCAAACATATTCATATGCATCCTTTATCACATTTTCATTTAACATCACTCCCATGCTCTTCACTTATTTATGCATCATAAAAATGTCATTATGATAGCAAGGAAAAGGAGAATTGGAAGAATTCATCCCTTTCTAAGGTCATATTCATATCTTGAATATTCCTTTGATTAATAGGTCCACTATCTTAGTCATCGTGCATCTATCAATGAGAAACTACTTTACTTTGTGCATCACAAGATGTGTGTATTGGAGAAAACTCACTATGGCTTGGGAATGCCACAACAGACAGATGACTACCAGAAATCTACTCAATTCTCAAAACAATGCTATTATAAACGACAGTGTTAAAACAATGGAGAAATGTAACCAACCTCAATCCAACGTTTGATGTAGATCCCCATTGGAGCTTTCAATCCACGCACGTCCAAGCACTTGTAATCTGCAAATTAGTCTTGCCAACAAATATCTAACAAGTACATGTGATATATAAATAACATTAACATCATCAATAACAATGGTCCATAATATCATAAGCAAATGCAACCCAATGTATAATAAATGACATTCACACCATGAATGGACGAGAATATGAGTATTTCTATTAATGAACAAGAAGAAGTACAAAGTGATACAAACTCTTGCCAGCAACCAATTTGAAACAAGATCTAGATCAATCCACTTGTGCCTCCACCACTTCAATCCTCCATGAATGGAAAACTCAAACTAGAAAGGAGTTTGGAAGGTGAACATAACTGGTTCACAACTACAAGGATCAATGAGTGTAGACTCAAGATAGGGAAAAAATCCACTAGAGTGCCTTTACTATTCTCTTCTTCCTCCCGTCCATAAGCCATATGTGCTCAATATATAGTCCTCTCAAAGGTAGGTGAAAGGACTCATCGAGACGTTACTTGGGAAGATGGAGAGCCAAAGGTCACCCAATGACCGCTTTTTGGAAGTAAAAAGTAATAAAATAGTGGTTTTTACCATTTTACTTGATACCCACGGGCTATAGGGATGCAAATCGCTGGTACGCATGCTATAGTGATGCAACATGCGGGTAGGAACAAAAATAGGATAAACTAGTATCACTGAAGGATGAAAATGGATCTGAGTCACTGAAATGGATCCTATAGGCCAAAGAATGCTGATGCTCACAAGGTGGAAGATTTCTGTGTAAAAATGTGATTCAGGACTGTCTTTGTGCATCTATCACAGATAAACTATATCACTTCGTGCATCACTAGCTGTGCATCAAGTCTGTCTTCATGCATCTGCCACAGATAAACTATATCACTTTGCACATCACTAGATGTGCATCAATTCTATCTCCGCTCATCTGTCACAAATGAACTACATCATCCTACACACCATCAACAATTATGTTCCTTTGTTCATGCACAATTGTCTCTCTCCTAGATCATGTTGTTTGGTTCTGCGAGCCATTGATACCCCAAATAAGAAGCTTTCCAAATCAGAGTATTACGAAATTCTCATTTTCAATCTTGTTTCAACTGTCCAACTTGGATTCTTATTTATAATTGTCCTGTGCATATGATATGTACGCAAGTTGGTCGTAGCGTCCCTTCTACCTTGTTTCAGGGTTCCACTTACTTCACACGTCCACCACTTGTCATGTTCTGCACCACTAATGTATCACACCTTGTGGGTCTTATGCATACTTGGTCCTTTGCATAGTGGGTCTTGCGTACTTCGTGTGTGGTCTTGCACCCTTGAAGTATCATTTCTTGTGGGCCTTGTGCACTTTAATTGTCTAACCATCAATTCCCTTCCGGTACACTTGAGAGCTTCAACAACTTGTATGCTCTTCCGATTGGTGAGTCTTGCGCACTTTAGGTACTTGCTTACATGTTCAACTGCTTCTTGCTTCCAAGCCTCTTGCACACTCCCAAAACTTGTCCATCCATTTCTTTGGAATATACCTTTGAAGTAGTATGACTGGGTGGACTTGGGACTCGCACCTGTACCTCAGTCTGATTTTTCAAACTAAATGTACTTCTTATGTAGTCCTTCAAATTGGATGTACTTTTTATTTACTTCTTCAAACTGGTATTCATATACCTCTTCAAACTGGTTTTCATATACTTCTTCAAACTAGCGCAAGGATACTAATTCCTTTTTTACATCAATTGACATCAATGACAACAAAAGTTCAACAATATCCCCCTTTGGCATTGTAATGTCCCCATTCAAATAAGTGCATAGTAAGACAATCCCATCAATCCTACTAGTTTCCTAGGTTGGATGGGCACATGTGGGATGGTAATAAGGAAGCTAATAAATGATATTTAGACATTAGAGGGGTTCAAGCATTTAATAAATATGGTGAATAAATAAATTCAAGATAAATTCTAAGTGGCAAGTGGTTTTGGAGACATATGGAGGTGGTGGGACCCACACTAGCTTGATTTTTCATAATACATGGTATCTCTCTTTTGCAAATTTGAATTAATGGGAATGTGAAAACTCTTGGGTGAGTTGGTAAGTCATAACACATGTCATTGAGCATCTTAGGTCGAATTGGGAAGGATTGGTAACCTCCATGGAATATAAAGAGTCAAAGTAGAAGTTTGTGGACACTTGGGCTAGATTCCCTAGCCCCTATGACACCAATGATGGAGCATCTATGACAACTATGACAAATTGCAGACCTAACCTCTGACATCTGACCAATATGACATGTCAGCACCAAAAATAGGCTCAAAGAAGGCGAATTTGGGAGTTGGAGAAGCCAAAGAGACTCAGAATCGAATTTGGGAGAAGATGGAAGGTTGGAACTAGGAGACAAGTGGCAAATGTGGAATATTTCCTAAATGGAAATCTATTGAATCTATTGATAGGATTTCGACCCTTAGAAGGCTAATGTTGGTTATAAAATGTAGAAATGAAGAATGAGAATGGCTTTTGATGATTTGAGAAAAATTGCATTTGTGAAGAGAGAGCTAGTGGATGACTAGTTTCTTGCCTTAGCCAATTTCGAGGGTGAAAGATTCCCATCCAAGTTGGTGTTTGGAGAGGCCACTCAGGTCTTTCATGGTGCTTTAATGGAGTTTGTATTTGTAGGAAGCAGCTACAGGAAGTTTCATGGTTTGGTTTAGTGCAGCGCTTTCTCTCCACCGTTTCCAGTTTTGAAGGCATATTCATGCTCCTTGAGGGAGTGCGTTTTTGGTGAGCACTTGTGCTTCTTGAGAGAGCTTCTCATTATATATTTCTGATTGTAATATCTTCATATCCTCTTTTATTAATATTCAGAAAGTCTCAGGTCTAAATACCCACTGGTTGTATGCAAAACTATTGATTAATGAGCAAACAATGTCCATTTCCCCAATGCATTGATGTATGACACTATAATGTTGATTATTTCGAATGGATGGATGATTATATGATATATTTGTGATCAATATATTTCCATGGATGTATTCTACAAGTTTCATGTACTGTACTTGAGCATTTGAAGCATTTTTACTCAGTTTAGTTGTATTGGGAGGTGAAATAGTGCCATTTCCCCAAGGGTCGAATTGGGGGTTTTTGCTGTTGAATGTGAGAGAGTTAGAACAGTATTAAAAATCAATTAATGGTGCATATGATACCTTAATAACATACTTAACACATTATATACCTCTTTTCATAAATTTGTGGGAGTTTGGAGGCATTTGGAAGGCCATTTTCAGTGTTACTTGGGGGGGATTTGATGCACAAATTACTAGTCAAAATTACCTATATTGATCAGAATACAAATCAAGTTTGCGGCAGTATTTGGAGGGCCATAAAACATCCCTGAACCTGATATTAAATTCTAAATACCATTAATACACTCTTACAATAGATTTGGGAGCATTTGGGTTGATTTGGAGGTCAAAACAGTTAAACTAGTCAAAGGTCGAAATGGAGAAAAAAGTGGAAAAATTGGCATTTTAATAGAATTTTGAAAAAGGGTCATTACAAGTGGTATCAGAGCATGGTCTTGGCACCTGATGGTATTAAAAAGAATCCAAACAAATAAAACACCACCCTTTGAATCAGTAGTTGAAGAAGTTTTGGTTGAAGAAGAGATAGTAGCAGAAAAAAGAGTTTTTTTCTAAAACAATGGGTAGAGAGGAGGAGGAAAAATTAAGACATAAGGAGGAATTTATTGAAGCCTTAAAACCATGTTTTGAAGGACTTACCATGGTTATGCTAGATATGAATAAACAAATGATGAAAGGTTTCGAATTGTTGGGTAGCCAACTTTCAGGCAAAGGGATGATAGGAGATAATAGTGGTTCACACTCAGGTGAAAAGATGAAAGGGAATGAGCATATTTTCTCAAGTACAGGACCTCATAATAGACTTGATGAATTTCAAAGCACACAAATGCATACTGCACCTAAATTTTTCACACCTAAAGAAGAGCCCAATCTTGAATTGGATTACAAGAAACTAGTAAATGATTGGAATGATTTGAATGAAGAGTGTAAAAGAGGTGTACCACTCAGTGACTACATTGATGCTATGTAAAAGATTAAAATGAAGGGAGACAATAGGAGTCCATTCCAAAACAAAGAATTGAATAGTGCTATTGGAAAAATGTCACTTCCTACTTTTGATGGTTCTTCTCAAAATTCTGCTAACACTTGGGTGCAAAAATTGGATGTATATTTTCAGCTGAATCCTATGTTGGAAGAGGATGCATTAAAAATGACCATTTTGCATTTGAAAGGAGATGCCAATGAATGGTGGTTTCATGGGCTGAAAACCTTGGGTCATAATCAGGTTAAAACATACGGAGAATTTGTTGACAGGGTACTAGAAAGATTTGAACAAAAAGATCCAGAATTGCCTTTCAAAGAACTAGCTCAATTGAAGCAAACTGGGTCCCCTACCGAATATATGTTGGACTTTCAAAAATTATCAGTCAAGGTGGCTGATGTATCTATGGGAAGATTAGTATTGCTGTTCACTGAAGGTTTGGCTGAAACCTTAATAGGTTTGGTCAAAGCCCACAAGCCAACTACATTAAAAGATGCAATGAGCTTGACTAGGGATCTCCAAAATGTGCTTCCTAGAACGAGATTTCCTCCTAAGCCTAGCTACAAATTTGAAAAGAAACCTTGGCAAAGGAATGGATATGATAAGAAACCTTGGCAAAGAGAGTCATTTGAGAGGAATAAAAAAGAGGGACTAAATAGGGATGAACTTAGAAAAAATAAATTGTGCTTCACATGTTTCCAACCATGGACACTGGGGCACAAATGTACCAAAGGAAAGGCTCAATACATAGAAGTATTTTCTGACAATGAGGGGTATGATGGGGGCATGGATGAAGATGGACATATTTCAGATCAAGAAGAGGCATATGAGACAGCAGTAGAAGAGGAAAGACAAGAAGAAAATCATCCTTCACCGGACAAAGCAAGAATGGCAGTGCTTTCAGCAGTAGCTCGCTATCATACTATCCGATGCAAAGGTGTGGTACAAGGACAAAGAAATTCAATTTTGGTAGATGGAGGAACCACTCATAACTTCATTGATGCAGAGATGGTAGAGAAAAGAAAGATAACTATTGAACCATTTGATGGCTTCACAGTTGTCATTCCTGGTCACAACACAATGTAATGCAAAACATGGGTTCCAAAGCTGCAAGTTACCGTAGGTAACTATACTTTTGTTGATAGTTTTTATGTGGTTGATGTTGCTGATACTAATGTGGTTTTGGGAGTGCAATGGCTTTATTCAATAGGAGAGCATACAGTAAATTATCAAATTCCCGAAATGAAATTCCAAGATTCAAAAGGAGTACAAAGAATTGTGATAGGGCAACACACTTATCCAAATCAAGTAGTAACTTGCAATAGTATGAGATCTATATTGAGGCATGGGGATATAGAATGGGCTGCTGAATGTCATATTACATCTCCCAAGCCAACTATAAATATTGTCAAACACCCAAAGGAGATAGAGAGACTTTTGCAAAAATATGAAAAGGTTTTTAGAGACCTTCCACATGGTAGGCCACCGGATAGGGGGGTTGAGCACAGTATTATTTTGGAGGAGGGCACTTCACCCATTCAGACACCACCTTATAGACATCCTAAAAAATTCAGAGATTAGATTGAAAAATCTATCCAAGAACTCCTAGAGTTGGGACTCATTAGACCAAGCTCTAGCCCTTATGCTTCTTTAGTAGTACTAGTGAAGAAAAAAGATGGAACATTGAGAATGTGCATAGATTTTAGAGCCTTGAACAAAAAGACTATCAAGAATAGGTATCCTATTCCTAGGATTGATGAGCTCATGGATGAGCTACATGGGGCAAAATACTTCTCAAAAATTGACCTTAGATCAGGGTATCACCAAATTCGAATGAAAGATGAAGATGTGCAAAAGACCGCTTTTCGATGTCATTTTGGCCACTTTGAATTTCTTGTCATGCCTTTTGGGTTAACTAATGCTCCAGCCACCTTTCAAGCATGTATGAATAGGATATTTTGCAAGCAACTAAGAAGGTTTGTTTTGGTTTTCTTTGATGATATTCTCATTTACAGTAAAACATGGGAAGAGCATTTGCAACAGTTAGAGATTGTGTTGAAAATCTTGCAAGAAGAGTCCTTATTTGCTAAATTATCAAAATGTGAGTTTGGGATGAAAGAACTACTGTATCTTGGGCACATTATTGGGCAAGAAGGAGTGAAGGTACACATGGAAAAAATCAGGGCTATCTTGGAATGGCCATCACCAAAAAATATTACCGAATTGAGAGGCTTTATTGGCATATGCACCTACTACAGAAAATTTGTGAAAGGGTTCTCCAAGTTGACTTCTCCACTCACTGATTTGACTAAGAAGGATACTTTTGTCATGTACCCACCTGCTGACCCAATGCAAGGTGGGAAACATGATACCAAACTCAGGGCTTTCACATGATCTCGGCCGATTGTTAGATTCATATAACAATAAGTGGGTGTGCAGATGCAAAACAATCAATTATGCACAGCGGAAACAACATCCACACACACTTCATATGCATTCAACATATCAATTTCAGTCATTAATAAAGCATTTCAAAAGTAGATACATAGACAAAAACACTTATCTTCATTTCAATTGTCCCAAGCAACTAGCTATGTCGCTGCAACGTTCCACCCAGCCATAGGCTCTTCGACAGCTTATATTGAGTCCGTCCGAAGGCCACCCCCAAGCTGGGCATGATTCTCACAAGGGAAAGAGAACATTCCGGTTCACCCACAGCCCACTAACCATTTTATCTCAGCCAAGCCAGTCCAAATGGGTTTATCAGGATACCATGGAACAATGGATGCTCATTCTCAAGCTCAAGCCAGAACAATGGATTACCTATTACCCATACCCCAACATACTATTTCTTCTCACAGCAAAATGATTATTGATAGGGTTACACGTTTACAACAAGGATGTTCACAAAACAGGGTCCACATTGGTTCTCCCAACTTGTGGTTCACCCAAACGAACTGTGAAATTTTGATTTCAACCCCAGGGAGTAAAACCGATTTCTCTCCACTGGTTAGGATCCTTACCAATGGCCTAAACGACCTCCAGGAAGGCCCAAAACGTTCTGATCTCTTTCCCCACTGGTAACCAACACAAAAACGCCCCTTCCCAGCTAAAAGATGAGGGAAACACAGAAAATCGAGGGAGGAAAACGCCCAGGCAGCTAGAGCTGCATGAGAGAGCAAGGCCATGGTGAATAATGGCCTAGGGAGCAATTTCATGGGTCTATTTCTTCCCAAGGAGACCCACACGTTTTTCCATGAAGGGTGGCTTGCCCATACCCGATTTTGGACAGCCATACCTCTCCATTCCCAAGGCATTAACTCCCTCAACCCACTCTTGGGGGAAATCAATGGTTGGGTACAAAAGTCAACATGAGTAGTTGAGGTTTTGATGGGTTCTCTTATTGACACTTGGCTTGACTCTACTGGCTGAAGGGTTTGAATTTTTTTTCCTCCCAATTCCTTGTGAAATCATGCCCCCATCTCTTTGTTGCATTGCATAACTAGTTGTGGGTATTTTTATTAAAATGCATATTACATGATATTTGAATTTCCACTGTGCATTGCTAGCATGCAAACCATATGCATCACGAAATCGATGGCGGGGCCTTGGCCTTGAGCTCCTCACCATGCTTCCATAACAAGATTACATCATTTATAATGTTAATGCCATGGGGCCAAACTGGGGACTTTACATTCCCCTCCCCTTGGAATAACACCGTCCTCGGTGTTTCAACACTTCGGACTATATACCCACTTTACACATGATTCATAATTCACAAATGGCGGCAGGTCTGTCTTGCAATTCGTCTCCTTACTTTGACCTTTCACGATCAAGTCCTTTGGCTTCCACAAGCTGCTCCTGCTAGATTTGGTCTTCCAGCTCCACGAGTGGGCATTGCTCCAGAGCAATCCCTTCCATTTGTTTATCTTCCAGCTGATCTACAAGTCTGAAATTTCATGGATGTCATCTTTCTTGTTGTCTCGGCAACTATCTGTGAGACTTATCATGGAAATTCCTGTTAGGACAAGCATAACATAATAATAGGATTAGTCAACTATATTCCTAATTGACTTGGAACGTCCCTGCTTTACTCATGAGCCTTCCACACATTTCATGCTTTCCCACACACACATGAACTGATTCATGTTCATCCTTTCACAAGAAATAACTATTTCAGCATTCACAATTCATTTCAAGCAATGAACACAATTTGTTTTCATTTATGACATGCACTCAACAATCCTTTGTTTCTAAGATGCATCAGTCAAAAGAAAGAGAAGAGTAAGAGTTTTCCCCCTCTTAGTCTTGTTCCAATCTGGAGCCACACCATCACTGGTGGTTCTATGCTCCTTGGCCTCTTTCACTTCAATGTGAATGCTTGACTTGCCCTTTCTTGGCTATGACACTTAGTGTCTAAGGTCTGTATATGGATTTTCAGCTAGGGCACCCTTCCCATTATTGCCTACAAAACCTTTGGCTGCTAGGATCCACTCGTATCCACTAGCACCATCTTTCATTACTGCTCATACTGAGCTTTTTAGGACGGTCACATGTCCACATGCATCTTTAGGATGCCTTCATAGTCCTTGCTTCCAGCAATACCCACATTCAAACATTGAATTAATTCACATGTTTAGTTCATTTTCATAGGGTTTTTCTCTAAACAAGAGTTTAGGAATTCATAACCAAATCATATACACACGTATATAAGCAAGAAGCTGCAAGGTAACGAAATACTTATCTGTATTGGATGTCTTCACTTTATTCCACAGGATCCTTCTCCGCTTTACGAGCCTTGGATTTCCCGTGAACACAATAACGAATGTTGGGTTAGCCCGTCGGCTACTCCACAATCATTCGAATAGGCAATTCCAGGCCAGTACGCCGACTGGTTTTTATCAATTGTTTAAGGGATGTTGGGCCAACGTACACGCTGCTTTACCATATCAAGTGGTTAATGCCCATCTAGTCACTCTCTGGACTTATCAAGAACTTTATAGCGTTCAAACAGCTACTCCCTGGATTTCTTAATAATTTATATCGCCCACTCATTTACTCTTTGGATTTACCAGCAATTTATAGCCTTTCAAGGTCTTTCCTTCCTGCAACAACCAAGGTTTCCAACAAAGAAACAATAGTGTATCAGCTTAGCTGTTAAAAGATTTATACCTGTAATCTTCATTATTCCAAACAAGACATAAATGAAAATGAATACTTATCTGTATTGTGCGTTTCCCCTCTGGTCCACAGGATCCTGCTTCGCTTTGCAAGCCTTGGGATCGCCTATGGACTTGGATATAGTTAATGCTTAACCAGTATACCTCCCCATCGGCTGGATTTACCAAGCATTTGGTGGTGCCCAACCAGTCCCATACCTGGTTGGCCCTCTCCAGTGCCGAGCCAGCACATTCGTCTGGGTCATCGACCAATGGAAGGAAACTGTGCCACCGACCATCATAGGTCAAGGCTCTACTATGGAGCCATAGGTATCTCAGGGTTTCCAGTCAGTCATCGGCGCCCGCCTTCCCACTGCTGTCCCAATAGAGATTTCAGGGTTTTCAGTCAGTCATCAACGCCCGCCCTCCCACTGCTGACCCAATAGGCATCTCAGGGTTTTCAGTCAGTCATCGACGCCCGCCCTCCCACTGCTGACCCAATAGAGATTTCATGCCTTTACCAATGCCACCACACCTTCTTGCACCATAACCCTTCACACACATCGGCTCTTTATTTATACAAGGACGCCACTCCTTCTTTTGTGCAATTTGGTGGTTCCTTTTAGGAACTTTATAGGTGACTTTCTTGACTGCAGGTTAACATGACCCCTACTCACACAAGGATGATACCTTCTCTTATTACACAACTCTTCAGGCCTGTCCATCCCTTCTGGTAATACTTCACATGAGCATAGATAGGTTGCTAATTCCCATACAGTCTCTTTGCGTACCCTTCTTCACTCTGCCCGTTAATGTGCAGTATCAATCTGCATCTGTGTAGGCTGACAACACAAGAAGGATAAGCAAGCTCATCAGTATTGTTGTTCAATTCTTAACCACATTCCATCTCATTCCCTACCAAGTATTGAAACACCAGGAATGCGTCCATTCCCTTAGGGTGTAGTCAATATTGAAAACCCTATCATGACCCAGCACCAGAAAAGGTGTGCACCCCTTTTCCGATGTGCGCCATGTAGGCCCTAATCATACTCAAGCAGTCTGCAATGATATAAATAAGATAGAGCATGCTCTGCAAATTAACCCTAATAATTTAGACATGAATGTTCTTGTCTAGGGTTATAGAATACTCATTCATTTTGCAGATGTGTCTCACATGCCTTCTGGACATAGCTTTACCATCATGCAGTTCGGCTGAGGCATTATCAATATTTACAATGGCGTTTCACCCGAAACCCATTTCCAAAGCATGGGATCCTTCCCATCTAGTTTGGCTTCTGCAGGCCATCACACATGGTCTTCCTGCAATGTGTCATCCTGGCACACTTTATCAAATAGCCAAACAGTCATCAACATTTAGCAATAAACTTCAAATATGATTGTTTCATAACCAATCAGTAACATTAATAATTAAATTCAACATGAATTTTACAATTCTGTCTCCTACAGAAATTGATTTGCTTAGCAATGAGGCTCTCCTCATATTGTTTGGCTCTTGTAAGTGGTATCACTCTGCCCATTATGGTTTCACCCTTGCTACCATACCTGAACAGCCACATACAACATGTCCTCCTGACACAATTCTATATAAGCCAAACAATCATTAGCAATTATAAGCAAATTCTCAAATCTGAAATTTGAAATTCTGTTTTCCTACAGAAATTAGATTTGCAATTATGAGACTATTCTCATAAACTTAAACCAGACAATTTTCAGATTCGTTTCTTGCGTAAATTTACAACCATGGGAGTCTTCTCATAACCTTTGGCTTTTGCACATGGTAGATCCCGGTCTTTACTATGGGCTTACCCTCATTGCCACACGCAAGACTTTTCTACCTGAAACTGAAACTTCAATCAGCCAAACACGTTGTGAGTATTTACGCACATAATCATTCATTTCCATAATAGTCACTGAAGTGATCTTGGAATACTCAATAATTCAAACACCTTCAGCTGTTGAACATTTGAAATGCAATGAAATATATATACGTTTCTATATATGCATCATTATCACAATAGAATTTCACGACATAGTCACACTATCCATGCAACTTAAATAAATCATAAATACTCATTATTTCACAGTGATATCATTCATACAACTCTGTCCTTCCACAGAGCATTCTAGCAGCCCATCGATCATGATTTGGCTCTTCATGCACTTACTATTCTGCATTCATAACAGCCCATGAAATGATCCTAGAATTATCATCAATTCATCATTTCATTCATTATTTATTTTGCAATAACATATGCATCACCCCTATGCATTCATACAATGCATCACAAGATTTATAAAATCTCTTAATGCTCATCTACTCAATGCTACCTTGCATTGTTTCATGAGTACTATGCATTCAAGCATATTATGATCGAAACATGACTACCTCATATAACTTGCATTATCATAATCAGGACCACCAGTCCTCACTTGCTTTGGTTATTAAGTACATAACCAACATACACATGACATGATATAAATTCATATGAATGCATTGAGATTTCTAAACAGTCATAGGGTGTAAGGATCATTTCCTTCACTTATCCACACCTCACCAAGCTTGGTAGGTTAACAGTCCTAATCGGTATTCAATATCACATGCAAACTATCTCAACATAGCTCAAACATAGTTGAAGAGATCTTACCGAATCCTCTTCAACATTCATGCAATTTGGCACTGATAATCATTACCTACATGGTTACCATTAACATCGCCTGATGTTACCCGATCAGTTGGCCTCTTACCAAGGCTGCTCAGTCCTTTTTCCAACTTTTGATCATAGATTTGTTGCACCATCCTTTCTGCATAAGGTCGTTGGCTTCATGCAACAACATCCTCAGCACATTTAGCCATGCTCTTTGTTATCTTTGGTCCTACAACCAATACCAACATCAATAGTGATCATCAATCACAATATCCTCCATTAGTGGTTCATTGCATATGAAGACTTCATTATTCTACCAATATGCAATATCCCATTTAGGCACAAGCATTTCCATATGCACTATGTAATGTTTGTTAAGATGCCATCTAGTGCATATACATCTATGTAATCTCTTACATTTTTAACATTTTTATGCCATATGACGATTTCATAATTGTAAGTATGATAACAAACAGGGGTTTAAGGAATTCTTCCCTTTTCGATCCCTCCTCGTAACATGGAATTCCTCTTCCATATCATGCAATTGTAGAAATTGCCCATATTGACAACAAAATTTGTTTGTCAAAACAGCCGCGGGCACTCTTCCGCACTAAATATCTATGATATATGTAGACCTCACTCAAACTCTGGTCATGTATCATTGTTCCCTACTGGACAATCTTTCCAATGCATGTATTCATGCTCCATTCCGACATCAGGTGCGGAAACTGCATCTCTTCAAAAATGACAACTTTCACTCCAATTCTGCACATTTTACACAGTTGCATTTTGGTCCAGAATGCCAACTTTAGCCACCTGTGGAAGAAAATCTATGAGGAATCACAAAAACTTATCTACCGGGAGAAGTTATTCCATATAACAAGGAACACTCAGCAATTCACGGATTTTAATTCCGATGCACCATTCATCTTCTATGAATTTCTGGGTTTGACTACTTCTCACTTTTCATATTTTTCCAAAATTCCAAATTTTGGGCCAAAAATGGCTATCTCCCAAACGGTGCATTTCTGGAAAATCTTCATCTAACGGAAACTGTCCATCTTAATGAGAATATGAAATGTCTAGTTCAGTAAAATTTTTGATTCCCACATCTGGGGTCACTTTTACTACCCACAAGCTTTTCAAAATCCCTAAAAAGTGGCCCGGAATAGTGCTTTTTGGCCTTCTTGATCACCCCGACTCCACATCCTTTGGATTTTGGCTCCAAGATTCTCAACTTAGCATTGTGCCTGCTTCATGACCGTGCCTGATCAATTTCAGCTCAAACCGACCTTCCGTCAAGCCTCGGGACTCCGTCCTTCAAAAGTCACTATTATCCATTTTCTGTCAAATTGGAGTGTAATGGGCCCGGGGTCTTCACTGGTTCTTTCATGGCCCTCGTCAATGGCCTCCGAGCCCCATAGGAATAATTCCATTTTGAGCCCGGCTGCTCCTGCCATCCAAAAATCAAGTTTTGGTCACTTTACTCTTTTTTTTTTGGGGGGGGGGGGAATCTCTCCGCAACTGCGGGCCAGTTCAGCGAACGCTCCCGCAATTGCGGAGCAATTCGCCGAACGCTTCCGCAATTGCGGAACAGTTCGGCGAACTCTTCCGCAATGGCGGGGTGATTCGCTGAATGCTCCCACAACTGCGGAGCCATTCGGCGAATGCTCCCGCAACTGCGGAGCCATTCGGCGAAGGCTTCCGCCGTTCGTGGAATGCTTCCGCCGGTTTCGGGCGGTTTTGCGGAAAGCTTTCGAAATTGCGGACCGATTCGCCGAGGTCTTCCGCAGTTGCGGAACGATTCGCCGAAGTCTTCCGAAATTTCAGAACGACTCGCCGAACTCTTCCGCGTTGCGGAACGATTCGCGGAATCCTTCCGCAATTTCGGAAGGGAATTCCTTCCGAAATTTTCCTTCGAAAACACTTAGAAAATTTTCTGTTTTTTCGGAGCATTTCACCGAATTTTTCCGCGTTGAGGGACAACTCAAGGAATCCTTCCGCAAATTTCGGAAGGGAATTCCTTCCCCAAATTTTGGGCGATTTCCCAAACTCCTCCGCGTTGCGGAAAAACTTGCGGAATGCTTCTGCAGTTTCGGAGCAATTCGCCGAATGCTTCTGCAGTTGCGGAAGACATTCGGGAATTCCTCCCAAAACAGTTTTAAAATAATTTTCAAAGACACTTAGGAAAATCTGCAAACTTTCTTTCATCTCACATTCAACAATCCAACCAATGTATTTACAATTAATCTCTGTACACACAAAATACAAAATACAAAATGCATTTTAGTTCCATTTAATGCATTTACACACAATGATTTTTATATCTCTGTGAAGGCCCAACAGTCGTAGTGTTGAACCTAGAGCTCTGATACCAAATGTCATGTACCCACCTGCTGACCCAATGCAAGGAGGGAAACATGATACCAAACTCAGGGCTTTCACATGATCTCGGCCGATTGTTAGATTCATATAACAATAAGTGGGTGTGCAGATGCAAAACAATCAATTATGCACAGCGGAAACAACATCCACACACACTTCATATGCATTCAACATATCAATTTCAGTCATTAATAAAGCATTTCAAAAGTAGATACATAGACAAAAACATTTATCTTCATTTCAATTGTCCCAAGCAACTAGCTATGTCGCTGCAACGTTCCACCCAGTCATAGGCTCTTCGACAGCTTATACTGAGTCCGTCCGAAGGCCACCCCCGAACTGGGCATGATTCTCACAAGGGAAAGAGAACATTCCGGTTCACCCACAGCCCACTAACCATTTTGATCTCAGCCAAGCCAGTCCAACTGGGTTTATCAGGCTACCATGGAACAATGGATGCTCATTCTCAAGCTCAAGCCAGAACAATGGATTACCTATTACCCATACCCCAACATACTATTTCTTCTCACAGCAAAACGATTATTGACAGGGTTACACATTTACAACAGGGATGTTCACAAAACAGGGTCCACATTGGTTCTCCCAACTCATGGTTCACCCAAACGAACTGTGAAATTTCGATTTCAACCCCAAGGAGCAAAACTGATTTCTCTCCACTGGTTAGGATCCTTACCAATGGCCTAAACGACCTCCAGGAAGGCCCAAAATGTTCTGCTCTCTTTCCCCACTGGTAACCAACACAAAAACGCCCCTTCCCAGCTAAAAGATGAAGGGAAACACAGAAAATCGAGGGAGGAAAACGCCCAGGCAACTAGAGCTGCGTGAGAGAGCAAGGCCATGGTGAATAATGTCCTAGGGAGCAATTTCGTGGCTCTATTTCTGCCCAAGGAGACCCACACGTTTTTCCATGAAGGGTGGATTGCCCATACCCGATTTTGGACAGCCATACCTCTCCATTCCCAAGGCATTAACTCCCTCTACCCACTCTTGGGGGAAATCAATGGTTGGGTACAAAAGTCAACATGGGTAGTTGAGGGTTTGATGGGTTCTCTTATTGACACTTGTCTTGACTCTAGTGGCTCAAGGGTTTGAATGTTTTTCCCTCCCAATTCCTTGTGAAATCATGCCCCCATCTCTTTGTTGCATTGCATAGCTAGTTGTGGGTATTTTTATTAAAATGCATATTACATAATATTTGAATTTCCACTGTGCATTGCTAGCACGCAAACCATATGCATCACAAAATCGATGCGGGGCCTTGGCCTTGAGCTCCTCACCATGCTTCCATAACAATATTACATCATTTATAATGTTAATGCCATGGGGCCAAACTGGGGACATTACAACTTTCAAGTGGGATGAAGAGGCTGAAAAGGCCTTCCAAAAAATGAAATAGGTAATGAGTAGTTGTCCCATACTTGCACTTCCTGATTTTACTAAACCTTTTGTTGTGGAATGTGATGCTTCAGGTGGAGGAATAGGGGATGTTCTAAAGCAAGGCCAACACCCCATAGCCTTTGAGAGCAGAAAGTTGCAGTCTCATGAAAAACTTTACTCCATCTATGATAAAGAAATGCTGGCCATTATGCATGCATTTGCCAAATTCAGACAATACTTGGTGGGCAGCAAGTTTGTGGTGAAAACTGACCATAATAGTCTAAGACACTTTCTCACCCAAAAAGATCTAAATGAAAGGCAACAAAAGTGGGTAAGCAAGATTCAAGCTTATAATTTTAATATTGAATATGTCAAAGGAAAGAATAATATAGTAGCAGATGCTTTGTCAAGAAGGCCTTCCTTTTCTCTCATGGATATTGCCAAGGATTGGAAAAACATGCTACTAGTTGAATATGCCAAAGACAAATTTGCTTGTGATGTGTTGGATAGAATCAAAGGGGATGATAATTATAGGATTTTGAATGGGTTGATATATTATAAGGGAAGAATTTATTTAGTTCATAACTCCAAGCTCAAGTACCGAATTTTGCAAGAAGCACATGATTCCCCACTAGCGGGCCATCCGGGGATCTTCAAAACTTATAGACAGTTGAGGCAAAGATTTTTTTGGAAGGGGCTGAAGGAAGATGTTCAGAAGTATGTGAATGAATGTAAAGCATGTCAACAAAACAAATTGGAACTTACATGTCCAATTGGCCTATTACAACCATTGCCCATTCCGGAGCAAAAATGGGACAGTATTTCCATGGATTTCATCACCGGATTGCCTAAATCCTTAGGTAAGGATTGCATCTATGTGGTAGTTGATAGGTTGACAAAATTTGCTCATTTCTTTGTTGTTACATCATCTTTTAGTGCTGCACAAGTGGTTGATATTTTTTTCAAAGAAATCTTCAGATTGCATGGGCTCCCCAAGAGCATTGTCAGTGATAGAGATAGTAGATTCATGGGTGCTTTTTGGAAAGAACTTTTTAGACTGGTAGGCACTCAATTGACTCCAAGTACCAGCTATCATCCACAAATTGATGGACAAACAGAGAGGGTAAACCAATGGTTGGAAGGATACCTAAGAAACTATGTGGGAGGGCAGCAAAAAGCATGGGCAAAATGGCTACACTTGGGTGAGTTTTGCTACAACACCACTTATCATATGTCAATAGGAATGTCTCCTTTCAAAGCATTATATGGTTATGATGCACTTACATTTGCTGACATTATATTTGGTGATAGTAGAGCCCCAAAGGCTAAATATTGGGTGGAAGAGAGCCAAGAAATTTTAAAGCTCTTGAAAGACAATTTGTAGGTTGCTCAAAATCAACAAAAACAATATGCTGATAGGCATAGAGAAGAAAAAACATTTCAAGTCAATGATTTAGTATATTTAAGGTTGCAGCCTTATAAACAAACATCTCTAAAAAAGAATGGAGCAGAAAAATTAAAACCAAGGTACTATGGGCCATACAAGGTAGTGCGGAAGGTTGGAGAAGTAGCATATGAACTAGAACTTCCGGAAGGGAGTAAAATCCACAATGTATTTCATGTTTCTTGTCTCAAGAAAGCTCTTGGTCAGAAAATCATCACTTCAGAAATACTTCCTCCTTTGGATGATGAAGGTCATCTCACACTTGTTCCGGAAAAGATTTTGAAGACACGGGAAAGAAGGTTGAGGAGTAGAATCATCAAAGAATATTTAGTGCAATGGAAGGACTTACCAAATGAAGATGTCACATGGGAAGAGGAGAATATTTTGTAGCATCCAAATCTGAAATTGCTTGAGGACAAGCAATCTTGGGTGGGGAGGACTGTAATGCCCCCATTCAAATAAGTGCATAGTAAGACAATCCCATCAATCCTACTAGTTTCCTAGGTTCGATGGGCACATGTGGGATGGTAATAAGGAAGCTAATAAATGATATTTAGACATTAAAGGGGTTCAAGCATTTAATAAATATGGTGAATAAATAAATTCAAGATAAATTCTAAGTGGCAAGTGGTTTTGGAGACATATGGAGGTGGTGGGACCCACACTAACTTGATTTTTCATAATACATGGTATCTCTCTTTTGCAAATTCGAATTAATGGGAATGTGAAAACTCTTGGGTGAGTTGGTAAGTCATAAAACATGTCATTGAGCATCTTAGGTCGAATTGGGAAGGATTGGTAACCTCCATGGAAGATAAAGAGTCAAAGTAGAAGTTTGTGGACACTTGGGCTAGATTCCCTAGCCCCTATGACACCAATTATGGAGAATCTATGACAACTATGAAAAATTGCAGACCTGACCTCTGACATCTGACCAATATGACATGTAAGCACCAAAAATAGGCTCAAAGAAGGTGAATTTGGGAGTTGGAGAAGCCAAATAGACTCAAAATCGAATTTGGGAGAAGATGGAAGGTTGGAACTAGGAGACAAGTGGCAAATGTGGAATATTTCCTAAATGGAAATCTATTGAATCTATTGATAGGATTTCAACCCTTAGAAGGCTAATGTTGGTTATAAAATGTAGAAATGAAGAATGAGAATGGCTTTTGATGATTTGAGAAAAATTGCATTTGTGAAGAGAGAGCTAGTGGATGACTAGTTTCTTGCCTTAGCCAATTTCGAGGGTGAAAGATTCCCATCCAAGTTGGTGTTTGGAGAGGCCACTCAGGTCTTTCATGGTGCTTTGATGGAGTTTGTATTTGCAGGTAGCAGCTACAGGAAGTTTCATGGTTTGGTTTAGTGCATCACTTTCTCTCCACCGTTTCCAGTTTTGAAGGCATATTCATGCTCCTTGAGGGAGGGCGTTTTTGGTGAGCACTTGTGCTTCTTGAGAGAGATTCTCATTATATATTTCTGATTGTAATAGCTTCATATCCTCTGTTATTAATATTCAGAAAGTCTCAGGTCGAAATACCCACTGGTTGTATGCAAAACTATTGATTAATGAGCAAACAATGTCCATTTCCCCAATGCATTGATGTATGACACTATAATGTTGATTATTTCGAATGGATGGATGATTATCTGATATATTTGTGATCAATATATTTCCATGGATGTCTTCTACACGTTTCATGTACTGTACTTGATCATTTGAAGCATTTTTGTGAAATAGTACCATTTCCCCAAGGGTCGAATTGGGGGTTTTTGCTGTTGAATGTGAGAGAGTTAGAACAGTAGTAAAAATCAATTAATGGTGCATATGAGACCTTAATAACATACTTAACACATTATATACCTCTTTTCATAAATTTGTGGGAGTTTGGAGGTATTTGGAAGGCCATTTTCAGTGTTACCCGGGGGGGATTTGATGCACAAATTACTAGTCAAAATTACCTATATTGCTCAGAATACAAATCAAGTTTGCAGTAGTATTTGGAGGGCCATAAAACATCCCTGAACCTGATATTAAAGTCTAAATACCATTAATACACTCTTACAGAATATTTGGGAGCAATTGGGTTGATTTGGAGGTCAAAACAGTTAAACTAGTCAAAGGTTGAAATGGGGGAAAAAGTGGAAAAATTGGCATTTTAATAGAATTTTGAAAAAGGGTCATTACAGTTATTGATTTCAATACCTCGTGAAGTTATGCATGTCAATCATCCCATGAAGTTGTGCGCTTCATCTGTTCTATTCGTAGTACTCCCCCTGTGTTCTTTCCAGTTTGAGCCTTTGCTCGTCTGTGCATCCCACTGTCAGTGATTTTCTGCTATCTTTCATTTATGCACGAATCCTTCCATTGATGCATGCTTTATGATATTTCTTTACTCTTTGCGCTAACACGGATCAGTACGACTATACTATTTTCATTCATGCATTGATCGCACACTTCAAGATATTTTCTTCCTTGCTTCTTTGCATGTCCTCTGATCACTACTTTTCTGCTATTTTACATTTCTGCACCGATCACATGCTTCATGATCTTTCTCCCCTTTGACATCAATGGAAAATATTTTCCTTTAATGCACAATTTCATATTCTTCTTTCTTCAGTTTTTTGTTGGATTTTCATTCACCTACTTGCTTTGAATACTCCCCATGTCTTCATGCTTCATTCTCTTCCTTTTGTTGGAGTCACTACACCGAAGCTTAGATATCTTGCAATCTATACAATCAACTTTGTCTTTGTGGCTATATCGAATATGCTTCCCTATATAGTTTCTATCTTCCTTTTATCTTGATCTTCTGTTCCTATCATACTCACACTTTATCCAATCTTTCATGCCATCTTCTTATCGCATTTACTATGCACTACAGAGTCACATCTCCTTTTGGGTTGCATTGTCTTCCATGTCGATTCCTTCCAGCATCCAACAATTTTACTTTTTATTGCATTTACTGCACTATGGCCAATATTTACTACATTTTCTGATTTCACATATCTCGCCATGATATCGAATATTCCTTCTTAACTTCACACATACTTTAATCTATCAACCGACATGGAAACAAGGTGATGTGACTGTTAACTCGTCCAAAAATTTCGAAGTGTCATTTTTGTACTCATGCCTTTTGGGCAACATCATTTCAATCACACAGAGCAATAAGTTGGATTTTCTCTGTTTGTCCTCTTTTCCAAATTCATTAACTCATGCAATAAATTTTGACATCTCCATAACCTTCTTCGAATCGTGCGATCATGAGTGCCATTAATTTCAATGCCTCTTCAATTAATTTTCATGTGCGTGGAGAACTACCTTCCAATTCTATAAATGAGCTTCATATAGCCTAGTTCATCAAACTAGTTCATTTCCCCGTCAATCTTGTTCTTCGTGTCACATAAACCAAGTTTCTCTTGTTCATTCATCATGTATTCCTTCTTTTAGAGGTTCAACAACACATTCAACAACCTTCACTCAATAGTTTAGTTGCAGTAGGAATAATTTGCACGTTTGAGAGTGGACATGGGAGTTTGACAATCCCAATTGAAAGAGTCCGAGTTCAACCATTGGTATGTGCAATCATAGGTCAATAAAAATAGTACTACGTAATTATCCAGTCTAAATAGGAGAGTAGAATCCTTAGAGTGACAACATCAACAAATATTCGATGTGTTGATCCTGATTCGGGCCAAACAATCCATTGTCGACACATCATCTTCTATTATGTAGCTTTGTTCATTGCTAGAACCCATAGAGTTCGTCGAGCCAACTTCGATGGATCTCGAACTTTGTCTTTCACAACATCCTTCCAATCATGATGTAGAGTGGATCTTGAGATGCGAGTTTGAATCGTTTTTTCCTTCAATTTTGTTTAATTCGGCTCCCATCATCGTCTTTTTACATTAATTTGATGTTAGGCCTCAACATGCTACCTATGTTTAATCCAAGTCTATTTTCTGTGACCGAGGTCTCATGAAGTTTTCTAAAGACAAATTTTGAATATAATACACCCTTCATTTTTGTATCTATGCGAGCCTTGTGTTTGTTTGACATCAATATCTTTTGGTACTCTTTTTTCTACTTTTGCATGTATGAGCTCGTTTATGCGAAAATTCAACACATTCTTGCAGATGATTGAGTAAATGCTCATTTCCTTTGCAATATCACACTAATGTGACAACCAACTTCAAATATTTTCTAACTGAAATACTTCACTAACACACTCCTTGAAATCCTAATGATTGTCGTGTTGAATTCAAGGATCTTACTCAATCTCTTAGAGATTAACAAGATGGGCAGCAATTACTTGCTTCTTGAAATGTACATGGGTTGTTTGCTTCTTATGTGCATGCTTGAGGAGTTTTCGTTACCCATATCTTCCTGTGCGCACTTCCATTTTGATACTGCACCTGTCTGTATTCCCTTTTGGTTCTTGTATTACGATTACTATTATGTAGAATATTTCTATCTGGAAAATTCACCTTTCTTCGATAGTATTGAGCCTTGTGTTAAAATCCATCACATGCATAACATCTCATAGTTTGAAAATACTTTGCAATATGACCAATGTAATTGCACCCAGCGCACTTTGATGTATTAATCCTTCTTCTCATAGTGTAACAGAAAGACTTGTAATTACAGAAAGAATTATCATACCTGAATGACTTCATTTGACTTGGACTGTGCTTGCTGTTGCAAACCTTATTAGATGTTTTGTCATAGCCGAGTCCTATATTATCTACTGGAGACCTTTGATGATTTATAATTAGTGATTGAGACAGAGAGAGAGATTGGGGGTTAAGGGTTTATAGAGAGAGATAGATATCGGGGGTTAGGGTTTTGGAGAGAGAGAAAGAGAGATATTGGGGGTTAGGGGTTTAGAGAGAGAGAGAAAGAGAGAGGTTAAGGGTGTTAGGGATTTAGAGAGAGAGAAATTGGGGGTTAGCGGTTTAGAGAGAGAGAGAGAGAGATTGTGGGTCAGGGGTTGAGAGAGCCATATTGGTGTTTACGGGTTTAGAGTGTGTGTGTGTGAGAGAGAGAGTATCAGATGTGAAAGAGTGTGAAGTCTCGAAGGAAAAGATTCAAAAGATGACCAATATCTACTATTAATTTTTGGATGCCTTGAAGAGAGAGAGAGAGAGTATCAGATGTGAAAGGGTGTGAAGTCTTGAAGGGGCTTAGAGAGAGAGAGAGAGAGAGAGATTGTGGCTTAGGGGTTGTGAGAGAGAGAGATATATTGGGGGGTTAGTGGTTTAGAGATATCTAGAGAGAGGGAGATTGTGGGTAAGAGAGAGAGAGAGAGGGTTAGGGGTTTTGAGAGAGAGAGAGAGAGAGAGGGTTAGGGATTTAGAGAAAGAGAGAGATTGGGGGTTAGGGGTTTAGAGTGAGAGAGAGAGAGTATCAGACGTGAAAGGGTGTGAAGTCTTGAAGAGGTTGAGAGAGAGAGAGAGAGAGAGGGTTAGGGATTTAGAGAAAGAGAGAGATTGGGGGTTAGGGGTTTAGAGTGAGAGAGAGAGAGTATCAGGCGTGAAAGGGTGTGAAGTCTTGAAGAGGTTGAGAGAGAGAGAGAGAGAGAGATATTGAGGGTTAGGAGTTTATATATATATATATATATAGAGAGAGAGAGAGAGAGAGAGATTGTGGCTTAGGAATTGAGAGAGAGCGAGAGAGATTGGGGATTAGGGTTTTAGAGCGATATAGAGAGAGGGATATTGTGGGTTAGGGATATATATATATATATAGAGAGAGAGAGAGAGAGATTGGGGGTTAGAGATTTAGAGAGGGAGAGATATATTGGGGGATAGGGATTTAGAGAGAGAGAGAGGGTATTAGATGTGAAAGAGTGTGAAGTATTGAAGGAAAAGATGCATGAGGTTACCAATATCTGCTATGAAGTTTTGGATACCTCAAATACAAAGAGAGAGATTGTGGGTTAGGGGTTGAGAGAGAGAGAGATATTGAGGGTCATGGGTTTAGAGTGAACGAGAGGGAGAGAGATCGGAAGAGAGAGCATGAGTGGGTGGCTAAGGGTAGGGGGGAGTAAGGGGGAGAGGAACATATATATATATATATATATATATATATATATAGAGAGAGAGAGAGAGAGAGAGAGAGAGAGAGAGAGAGAGAGAGAGAGAGAGAGAGAGAGGTGGTCAATTGTTTAGAGAGAGATTGTGGGTTAGGGGTTTAGAGAGAGAGGGTTAGGGGTTGAGAGAGATAGAGAGAGACTTTGGGTTAGGGATTTTGAGAGAGAGAGAGAGAGTATTAGATGTTAAAGGTTGTGAAGTCTTGAAAGAAAAGATGTAGAAGCTGACCAATATATACTGTGAAGTTTTGGATGTCGTGAATACATGGATAGAGAGATTGTGTGTTAGTGGTTGTGAGAGAGAGATATTGGGGTTACGGGTTTAGAGTGAGAGAGAGAGAGAGTATCAGATGTGATAGACTATGAATTCTTGAAGAAAAAGATGTAGAAGATGACCAATATATATTATAAAGTTTTGGATGGCCTAGAGAGAGAGGGGGAGAGAGAGAGATTGTGAAGTCTTGAAGGGGTTTAGAGAGAGAGAGAGATTGAGGGTTAGGGGTTTAGAGAGAGAGATATTAGGGGTTAGGGGTTTAGAGAGAGAGAGATAGTGTGGGTTAGAGAGATAGATAAATAGAGAGAGAGAGAGAGAGAGAGAGATTGGGGGTTAGGGATTTAGAGAGAGAGAGAGAGAGAGATTGGTGGTTAGGGGTTTAGAGAGAGAGAGAGACATTGGGGGTTAGGGGTTTAGATAGAGAGAGATAGAGAGATATTGGGGGTTAGGTATTTAGGGAGAGAGAGAGAGAGAGAGATTGGGGTATGGGTATTGAGAGAGAGAGAGAGGCATTAAAGAGTGTGAAGTCTTGAAGGAAAATATGCATAAGGTCATTGATATCTACTATGAATTTTTGGATGCCCCGAATATAGAGAGAAATTGTGGGTTAGGGGTTGAGAGAGAGAGATATTGTGGGTTACGGGTTTAAAATGAGAGAGATAGATATTGGGGGTTACGGGTTTAGAATGAGAGAGAGATATATCACAAGAGAGACCATGAGTGGGTTGCTAAGGGTAAGGAGGAGTAAGGGTAGAGACTTATATATATATAGAGAGAGGGATGGGGATGTGGTCAGTGGTTTAGAGAGAGAAATTACGAGTTATGGGTTTAGAGAGAGAGAGAGAGACATTGGGGGTTAGGGTTTAGAGAGAGATAGAGAGACATTGGGGGTTAGAGGTTTAGAGAGAGAGAGATATTGGGGGTTAGGGGTTTAGAGAGAGGGAGAGATATTGGGGTTAAGGGTTTAGAGAGAGAGAGATAGAAAGGAGGTGGTTAGTGGTAGGAGTAGGCGAGAGACCAATAAAGAGAGAGAGAGTGTGTGGTTAAGGGTAGGGAGGAGTAGGGTAAGAGGGATATAGAGAGAGTGAGAGGGATGGAGAGATGGTTAGTGGTAATGGAGAGAGGTAGAGAGGGGGGGATGGGGGTATGAGGGTGGAAAGTAAGGGTTTGGCGAAGGAGATATATATAGAGAGAGAGAGATTAGGGGTTAGGGGTTTAGAGAGAGAGAGAGAGAGAGAGAGAGAAAGATAAGGGGTTAGGGGTTTATATAGAGTGAGAGATAGAGAGAGATCGCGGGGTGATGGTTAGTGGTAGGACTGAGTGATAGATCGAAAGAGAGAGAGTAAGTGGGTGGCTAATGGTAGAGAGGAGTAAGGGGAGAGGCATATAGTGAGTGGGTGATTAAGGGTAGGGGACATCTCTCTCTCTCTCTCTCTCTCTCTCTCTCTCTCTCTCTTTCTCTCTCTCTCTCTCTATATAGATAGATAGAGATAGATAGATAGAGAAAGAGAGAGAGAGAGAGAGAGGGCAAGGCTAGTGGTAAGGGGATGGGGGATTAGGAGAAAGAGGGGGGTTTTAGAGATATAGGGCATGTAGGGTGATGGGTCAGGGGGGGAAAGAGAGAGATAGGAAAGGGGAAGAAGAGAGAGAGATGGTTAGAGAAATAGAGAAAGGAGGGGGTTACGTTTTAGGGTAATAGAGAGATTGGGGCTTGGGTTTTATGGTATATTTTTTCGATGGGGGGTTTATGCTTTATGGTATAGGGATAGATAAGGTGTTGAGAGAGAGAGGGGTTCGAGTTATAAATAGGGAGGGGTGTGGGATTATATTGAGAAAGGGAGATATAGCTATAAGGAGGGAGAAACAAATATATAGTATTAGCATGCACACTATTAGTGTGTGCGCATTATTAGTTCCTGTGTGCTATTAGTGAATGCATGATATTAGTGTGCACATGCTAATAGCGTGAGCACACTATTAGTGCACACACGTTATTAATGCGCGTGCACTCCAAAATTTAAATTTTTTGGAGCGCTTGCCTTTTTCCATACCATGTGTAATGACTTGCCAGGTTTGGTTTTAGGTTCAAATTTCCAAACCTTGTGCCTTGGATTGCATTATAACAAAACACATCATGTTTTGTAACTGCTAATGAAACTGTAGACACTTATAGAACTCTCCATGCAAATTCCAAATATCTATTTTTTGAATAAATTTGTTAGTATTTTCTATTTTTTATTCATTTTTGTTTGCAATTATGTCATATTAACATAAAACATGGGTCATGTATTTCAGCTATAACTTTTGATTGGTCACCTATTTCGAAAACGAAAAAGAATTGGCACAAGTATACTGGAAGACCTACGCACTAAAAAAAAATTCAATTGACTGAGTTAAGACCATGATAGTAGGGCCTAAAGCTTGAGCTTGTCATTTTAGGGATTCATTGATGTCCTTAATTAAAAAAAAAAAAAACATAAAATTAGCTTGGAAAAATTTGGAAAAATAGCACCGCACTACAACTGCCTATTATCTACAACTCTACATAATTGTTTTTATAAATTTTGACAGTTTACATACCAAAACTGGGTCCTAACGCAAACATATGCATTATGTTTTAGAAAAAAAATAACATACCAATATTATAAGAACGACATTTTTTTGGAGTTATACCTATTTTCCATATATAAAAGTTCTATATTTCGGAAGGTGATCTGATTGTCTACGTTTCATCTTTTTACACCACGTTCTAAAAAGTTGTGTAGGTACCTCTAAAAATTCATTTTAATGGTTGGATTTTTGTTTCTTAGGAAGTCTTGTAGCTAGGGTTTTCACCCTAGCTTGTGCAAATGAGCACCTACTAAGGAGAAGGGACTCCTTAGTAGCAGTTCAATAAACAGTAATTAAAAGACAAGATATTAAAATGAAAATTATACTAAGCATGTGCATGAAACATAAAAAGACAAGAGATAATGTAAATGGTTTTTTTGTATTAAAGCTTTACCTCCAATGTGAAGGTTGGTGAAGTTCTTGCAATTGTCCAAGAGGGTTGCTCCAAACTCCAGCTTTGCTCCTTCTCTTTCTCCAATGGTGGAAATGGGCCAAAAGGGGCTCTCAATGGTGAAAGTAGCTCAAGGGTGAGCTAGGGTTTCAAGAGAGATTTTGGCAGAGTAAGGGTATACTTGATTGTGGATCTGAAATGAGGGGTCTCCATCACCTATTTATAGGTTTTTTGGTGGTGGAGTGCTGGCCCATGGTTTTGGGAACCATATGGTTTAGGTCAGCTATATAGGGTTTTTTCCTCCTTTTTCCTCTTTTTCCTCATTATTTTATATTTTTTTATTCCCTTTTTAGAGGGTTTTTGCTATTTTGGAGGAATTTTGGATATTTTTGGAGGGAAAAGGCGTTTTTAAGCCTTTTTTGGGGCTTTTTTGATGGTTTTGTGGCCTTTTGGAGGCTTTTTAGTGGGATTTTAAGGTAAATATGGTAGGAAAATGGGCAAATGAGTCATGTAATGGGGTAGATGAGGTAGTGAGCACTTTTTGGGTGTTAACAGATTGCCCCCTGATGTGTGAGGGCAGGAGCTCATCGTATGGCTGATAGACATCATAAGTCTTTAAATGGTTTTCCTGGGGTGTGGAGAAGAGAAGAAACAAACTGGAGCCCGGAACAACGATCCCGAACCAACTGCAAAAACTAAAAGTACATGACCTCAATAATGGATGAGGAATAATCTGATCATATGGACGAGGCGGGCATTCCCATGCTCGTATCAAGATATAATAACAATGGGGTCCAAAATATGGGGACCTGACATATACATGACCTCAAATAATGAATGAGGAAGAATCTCAATATATGGACGAGGCGGGCATACCCATGCTCGTATCAAGATATATAAAAAATAACTGTGAGGCCCGAAAAGGGGGACCCGTAGGATACATAGAGAACCACTGTGTACATCATATGGGTCCAGAGGGGACACAAATCTGGGACATACTGCTGGGCTGACCCTGTCTGAGTTGGAGAACTGATACACTGGAATGACAATAGTGCTACTGAGTGGGGAACTGATGAGCTGTTGGATCATAGTGACAAGAGGTCATACTCGCAATGGTAAACTGAATTGGAACTGAACTGGGTACTCAAGGAAGCATATAACTGAATGGCTTCCGAATACAAGATCCTACGCAACCTGGACGTCCACGGGAACATATAACTGGGTGTTCCGAAGTGACTCACCAATGTGCTAGAGTCGGGGGAAATCCAGGGTCTTCAACCAATAACTAAAGGGATATAAGCCTTGCGCGATTCTCAACGATGCGATCAAGGTGTTGAAGTCGAGCATGTGAGAAACAACCATTCGGAGAGGAAATGATGACTTCTCTCAACATGGTCTGTAGGCACTCACCACTGATGGTGATGAGTCCAAGGCGCAGGGACCTCTGGGTCTATCCTCTGGAATAGAGGGGCTGTCGTCGACAGAGGGAGACCTGCAACTAGCAAGGCAATGATGTTTCCTTGATAGGAGCACGAGTTGGAGAACCGAAGTGTGAGATTACTGATGGTAGGACTGACAAACTGTGGGGGATAACTGGGCAAGTAGAGTGGGTGGACTCAAACTTCCTTTGTTCAGAGTATGATGGCGGGATGATCGGGCAGCATATGAAACTGACTTATGGGAAAGAGGTCATAGCTATAATGGATCAAGGATAGTAACTAGGATGAGGGAGACTCAAGCTGGTGTAAAATGGAAGGAGACTACAAACTACTCTAAACAAAGGCGACCTGATTGGGGGGTGCTGTCGAGATGATCGATCATAGTGCCAGGAGGCACGGGGGGACTTCTTCATGGGTTAAGGAACTAGAAGAGGTGTGTGTAAAATGGTACTGTCGTGTGGATTTATACGAGCCCAGGACAGTTCATGCTCGTGATTGCTTTCAATTTTAAGGAGTCTGAAAGCGATAAGAAGACTCTGAAATGATGGAATGGTACTGTCGTGTGGATTTTACGAGCCCAGGACAGTTCATGCTCGTGGTTGCTTTCAATTTTAGAGAGTCTGAAAGCGATAAGAAGACTCCAAGGGGTTGCTTTTTTCGTGTGTTAGTCTCCAAGGCCCAAAGAAGCATAAAAGGATGCAATGAAGAACTCTTCTAGCCGGTGTGACTAGAGTATGCCTTTTTCGTAATTAGTCTACCAGGTCCGGAAAAGGGGTAAACTTATACCAGATAGATGCCCTTTCAGGTACTTTAACGAGCATGAAAGGAAGCAAGATTGCTCAACGATCTTTTCATTGTTTTAGGAGTCAGAAAAGAAATTAACAGAAACTCCCTAAGTGCCTTTTTCGTAAAGGACTTGTTCGGACCCGAAAAAGGGATAAAATTATACCAAACAAAAGGAATGGCCAGGCAAGGAGGAAGTGCTCAATCAAGGAACATTAATGATGACCAAGAACGAGGGTGGGAGGGGGAACAGTAGTGGGCCTCCTTGCGGGGTAACGAATGGTGGCAAAATAACGAAATAATTACAGTATGACAAGAGTGAATGGCTCATGTAAAAAATGTGGAACAATCCGATGGCAGTCGATGTGGCACGCAAACCGAGGCAGCAAGGTGTCAGGACACAATGTTGAAACTGTACCACGTGAGAGCGATAAATGATCTCAAGCATCATCACGAGCTCGAAAAAAAGAATCCGACGATATAAAGAGTGTCAAAAATGGAGAACGACCGATGTGGCACGTAAACCGAGGTGACGGGGGGCATTTTGGAAAAAATACCCAAAAAACCTGGGGGTGAGAGCAAGAAATAATCTCAAGCATCATCACCGGCTCAAAAAAATGAATCCAATGATATAAAATATGCGAAAAATGAAGAGCAACAGAAGTGGCATGCAAACCGAGGCGACTAGTGGCGTCAAAAAAATGTGCAAAAAATGACGTGGCAAAAATAACACAATGAGTTGACCATCATGACAGTCTCATCGTGTTGATTCCAGGGGTGGAAACAGTTCAAAAAATGGACTCTGTATGGGGTCAGAATGGCCAAAACAAGAAAAAGTCAACGGACTATAAATAGTGAGTGGGTCCAATATGACAAGTGTCATTTGTACTTGCTGACTTTGACTAGTGATCAGAATTGACCAGAGCGTAGTTGGTGTTTCTGGACGATCCGACCGGCCGATTTCAGATCCGGGAGAGACAGGTATTCCGTCAAACTCATACCTGCATGTTTTTTAGGTTCAGGGGGTGGGGTAGTGGGTCCCAGGGGGTATTTGTATAGTCCACGTGGGGTGGACCACGGGTTTGTAGGAGAGAGCCGTGGTCAGAGATCGCGGGTTCCATGGCGGATGACGCGCGTGGAGACCGCGGAGTTCGACTTGGAACACACGGTCTGGGACCCGCGTGTTTCGAGGCTAAATACGCGGTTTGGTACCGCGTGTTCGGCCTTGACAGTCACGGTTTGGGACCGCGAGTTCGGCCTCAACAGTCACAGTTTTGGACCGCGACTGTGAACCAGACAGCCGCGGTCGGAAACCGCGGCAAGGGGGCCTAAAGTCGCGTTTTGAAGCGAGCTGTTAGGACTTCCCTGGGGGGGGGAGGGGCAGGGTTTATTTCTTTGACATGAGTCTGATGAGTTTGCCTTGAATGTTTGACAGAATGCTGCTGGTACTGTGGAGGGAGCGGGAGATCCCGGATGAGATAGTGACGGTCATCCAGGGGGAGCGTCATGTGCGGTCAGTATTGGGGTTGTGCGGACTGTTGAAGTTCGCACAGGTACCTATGATGCGTTCGGCAGGGTTGGTGCTGAACAGGTTAGTGAGTTTCTAGGAGCCAGACATACAGGCATTCAGGGTGCAGGGTGAGAGGGTGGACCTCACCCTGACAGATGTATATTTCCTGACGGGGTTGCCCTGTCTGGGTAGGGTGGCGGATACGTAGCCGCGAGTATCCGCCGATGTAGATATGGAGGACATGCTGGAGCGGTACTGTGTTCCAGAGGCTAGGGTGCATAGGAATGCACTCCGGGTGATAGACCTACAGGAGCCGGCAGTGCAGGCTATTGCAGCATGCGTGGTTCGTGTGTTGGGGTCCCAGTCACCGGAGAAGGTGTCTAGGGGCCAGATGTAGCTGGTGGAGCGCGTACTGGACGGTGTCTACTATGCGTGGGGCCAGATGTTCCTCACCTGTGTGCAGTGGCAGCTGACATCGACGAAGGAATCTGGAAAGGGGTTCTGCTATGGGTCCTTTTTATGTGTGTTCTTTATGGAGCGGGTACCGACACTGCGACCACGGGTACCGGTCTGGGCAGGAGGGCTGAGGGAGCCGCGCATGGTGCGGTGGGGGGATATGATGCGCCGTCGGGGTGGCGGTGAGGTGGGTATGTACTTTACCCAGGAGTTGTACCTGCAGTGGTTACAGATGCCACTGCCACTGGATGACCACCCGTATAGGGATATGGACTACATCGGGGACCCAGAGGCGCCACGGCCGCCAGGGCAGGCATGGGGACCAGATGGTATGTATTGATTTACTTGCATGTTATGGATCTCAATATTTATGTATGATGTGTGTTATGATATAGACTGTGATTGACTGATGTGTGATCTACAGATGTGGGTCCTAGACCTCCGCCGAGACACGTCGCGCGGAGAGGTCATGTGGCGGCACCAGCCTTATCGGGCCGAGGGGAGGTGCATCGGTGGGACGCAGAGGGGACTTTGGAGTCCGTACGAGTGTTGCTGGATCGGTTACTAGTTGGAGTGACCGATTAGGGATGGCGGGATGTGGATCCAGATGTGATTCAGGATTGCATGAGGGCGCCCCGGGAGTTCCGGTCGATTGCGATCTGGGTGGCTATCCTGGCAGACAGGGCTCGGGCACAGGAGCCCGCAGGGGATGAGGAGCTACCGGAGGAGGAGTGGGGGGAGGAATCGGAGGTAAGTGATGTAGGCAGTGATGCAGGGTATGAATCTCATTAGGGAGTGCAGGGGACTCCCCCCGAGTTTTGTAGTTCTGGCATGTATCTTATGAGATACATGGTTTATGGCAGCTGTATAGGGTTTTTTCCTCCTTTTCCTCATTATTTTTTATTTTTCTTCCCTTTTTAGGGGGTTTTTGCTATTTTTAGAGGAATTTGGATATTTTTGGAGGAAAAATGGGTTTTTTAACCTTTTTGAGGCTATTTTAAGGGTTTTGTGGCCTTTTGGAGGCTTTTTAGTGGGATTTTTTGGGTTTTTAAGGGAAATATGGTAGGAAAATGGACAAATGAGCCATATAATGTGGTAGATGAGGTAGTGAACACTTTTTGGGTGTTAACAGATTGCCCCCTGATGTGCGAGGGCAGGAGCTCATCGTATGGTCGATGTACATCATAAGTCATGAATGGTTTTCCTGGGTGTGGAGAGAAGAGAAGAAACAAACTGAAGCCCGGAACAACGATCCCGAACAACTGCAAGAACTAAAAGTACATAACCTCAATAATGGATGAGGAATCATCTGATCATATGGACGAGGCGGGCATTCCCATGCTCGTATCAGGATATAACATAACAATAACAATGGGGTCAAAAAAATGGGGACCTGAAATATACATAACCTCAAATACTGACTGAGGAATAATCTCAATATATGGACGAGGCGGGCATACCCATGCTCGTATCAAGATACATAAACAGAACTGTGAGGCCCGAAAAAAAGGGGGACCTGTAAGATACATAGCCATTGTGTACATCATAGGTGTCCAGAGGGGACACAAAGCTGGGACATACTGCTGGGCGGACCATGTGTAAGCTGAAGAACTGGTGCACTGGAACATCAACAGTGCTGCTGACTGTGGTACCAAAGGAACTGATGAGCTACTGAATCAGAATGACTGGGAGCAACAACCTCGATGGTACACTGAGCTGGAACTGAGATGGGTACTCAAGGAAGCATAGAACTGGATGTTTTCCAAATACAATCGCCAACGCAGCCCGGACATCCACGGGAACATACAATTGGGCATTCCGAAGTGACTCACCAATGTGCTAGAGTCGGGGGAAATCCGGGGTATTCGACTAAAAACTGATAGGATATAATCCTACGCGATTCTCAACGATGCGATCAAGGTGCTGAAGTCGAGCATGTGAGAAACAACCACTCGGAGAGGCAATGATGGCTCCTCTCAGAATGATCCGTAGGTACTTACCACAGATGGTGATAAGTCCAAGGCGTAGGGACCTCTGTGCCTATCCTCTGGAATAGAGGAGCTGTCGTCGACAGAGGGAGCCCTGCAACTATCAAGGCAATGATGTTTCCTTGACAGGAGCGCGAGGTACAGGACCGAAATGTGATAGTACTGATGGCAGGACTGATGAACTGTGGGGAGACAACTGGGCAAGTAGAGTGGGTGGACTCAAACTTCCTTTGTTCAGAGTATGATAATGGGGATGATCTGGCAGCATATGAAACTGACTGAGGGGAAAGGGATCATAGCTGTATTGGATCTGGGAAGGTTACTGGGCTGAGGGAGACTCAAGCTGTGGTACAATGGCAGGAGACTGCAGAATACTCTGAACAAAGGCGACCTGATTGGGGGTGCTGCCAAGATGATCGATCATAGTGCCAGGAGGCACGGGAGGGTACTTCTTCATGGGTTAAGGAACTAGAATAAGTGTGTGTAAAATGGTACTGTCGTGTGGATTTTACGAGCCCAGGACAGTTCATGCTCGTGGTTGCTTTCAATTTTAAGGAGTCTAAAAGCGATAAGAAGACTCTGAAGTAATGGAATGGTACTGTCGTGTGGATTTTACGAGCCCAGGACAATTCATGCTCGTGGTTGCTTTCAATTTTAGAGAGTCTGAAAGCAAGTAAGAAGACTCCAGGGGGTTGCTTTTTCGTAGATTTAGTCTCCAAGGCCCAAAGAAGCATAAAAGGATGCAATGAAGAACTCTTCTAGCCGGTGTGACTAGAGTATTCCTTTTTCGTAATTAGTCTACCAGGTCCGGAAAAGGGTTAAACTTATACCAGATAGACGCCCTTTCAGGTACTTTAGCGAGCATGAAAGGAAGCAAGATTGCTCGGCGATCTTTTCATTCTTTTAGGAGTCAGAAAAGAGCTTAACGGAAACTCCCTAAGTTCCTTTTTCGTAAAGGACTTGTCCGGCCCGAAAAAGGGATAAAATTATACCGAACAAAAGGAATGGCCAGGCAAGGAGGAAGTGTTCGATCAAGGCAGATTTATGGTAACCAAGAACGAGGGTAGGGGGGAACATTGGTGGGCCTCCTTGCGGGGTAGATGAAATGGTGGCAAAATAACGAAACATTTGCAGTGTGACAGGAGTGAATGGCTCATGTATAAAAGTGGAACAATACGATGGCGGTCGATGTGGCACGCAAACCGAGGCAGCAAGGTGTCGGGACACAATGTTGAAATTGTACCAAGTGAGAGCGATAAATGATCTCAAACATCATCACGAGCTCGGAAAGATGAATCCGGCGATATAAAGGATGTCAAAAATGGGTAACGGCCGATGTGGCACGCACACCGAGGCGACGAGGGCATTGTGGAAAAATACCCAAAAAATCGGGGGGTGAGAGTGAGAAATGATCTCAAGCATCATCACCAGCTCGGAAAAATGAATCCGGTGATATAAAACATGTGAAAAACGGAGAATGGCCGATGTGGCACGCAAACCGAGGCAACTAGTGGTGTCTGAAAAAATGGGCAAAAAATGACGGGGTAAAAATAATGCAACGAGGTGACCATCATGACGGTCTCATCGTGCTGATTCCAGTGGTGGAAACGGTTCGTAAAACGGACTCCGTATGGGGTCAGAATGGCCAAAACAAAAAAGTCAACTGACTATAAATAGTGGTGGGTCCAACATGACATGTGTCATTTGTACGTGTTGACTTTGACTTGTGATCAGAGTGGACCAGAGCTTAGGTGGCATTTCTGGACGATTCGATTGGCCGATTTCAGATCCGGGAGATACAGGTATTCCGTCAAACTCATACCTGCATGGTTTTTAGGGTTGGGGGTTGGGTAGTGGGTTCCAGTTTTTATTTGTACGGTCCACGTGGGTGGACCGCGGGTTAGGGGGTCGAAACCGCGGTTGGAGACCGCGAGTTTCGGGGTGAACCACGCGGTTGGAGACCGTGTGTTTCCTGGATGGATACGCGGTCAAGGACCGCGAGTTCCAAGGAGGAACACGCGGTTCCGAACCGCGGGTTTAGGGCTGACAGGCGCGGTTAGGAACCGCGACTATAGGCCTAACAGCCGCGGTCGGAAACCGCGGCAGGAAGCCCGAAAGCCACGGTTTTGGGCCGAGCTAGTAGGGTCTTCCGGGAAAGGGAAAAGGATTTATTTATGGGACATGAGTCTAATGAGTTGATTTTGTGTGATTGACAGGATGCCGCAGGTTCTATGGAGAGAGCGGGAGATTCCCGACGAGACCATGGTGTTCATTCGAGAGGATCGCCATGTGCGATCTGTGTTGGGATTGTGCGGACTACTGAAGTTCGCACAGATACCCATGATACGGTCAGCAGCACTGCTGCTGAACCGGCTGATCAGCTTCTAGGAGCCGGACATACAGGCTTTCCGGGTACAGGGTGAGAGGGTGGACCTAACCCTGACCGATGTATACTTTCTGACGGGGTTGCCCTGTCTAGGCAGGGTAGCAGACACACAGCCGCGGGTTGCCGCGGACGTCGACATGGAGGACATGTTGGATAGGTACTGCGGTCCGGACGCGAGGGTGCATAGGAATGCACTCCTGGTGAGGGACCTACAGGAGCCGGCAGTGCAGGCCATGGCGGCATGTGTGGTGCGGGTGTTGGGCTCCCAGTCACCTGAGAAGGTGTCTGGGGGTCAGATGCAGATGGTAGAGCGCGTACTGGATGGGGTGTACTACGCGTGGGGCCAGATGTTCCTGACCTGCGTTCAGCGGCAGCTAACGGCAGTGAAGGAAGCTGGCAAGGGCTTTTGTTTTGGTTCCTTCTTATGTGCCTTCTTTATGGAGAGGGTACCCACACTGCGGCCATGGGTGCCGATCAGGGCAGGAGGTATGAGGGAGCCGCGGATGGTGCGGTGGGGCGAGATGATGCGCCGCCGTGGTGGAGGCGACGTGGGCAGGTACTTTACGCAGGAGTTGTACCTGCAGTGGCTCTAGATACCATTGACACTGGACGACTTCCCGTATCAGGACATGGACTTCACGGGAGATCCGGAGGCGCCACGAGCACCGGGAAAGGCATGGGGACCCGACGGTACGTATGTGTTTTTGCTTACATGTTATGTATGTCAGGTTTGATTTATATGATAGGATATTGATATATTGTGACAGACATATGAGTGATCTTGCAGATGTGGGCCCGAGGCCGCCTCCAGGACATGTGGCACGGAGGGGTATTGTGGCCATCCCATCTCTGCCTAGGCGAGGTGAGGTCCGTCGCCGTGATGTGGAGGGGACACTGGAGTCGGTGCGGGCACTACTGGATCGGTTGCTGATAGGGGTGACCGACGAGGGATGGCGGGATGTCGATCCTGATGTAGTTCAGGATTGCATGAGGGCACCCCGAGAGTTTAGATCCATCGCGATCCGGGTGGCGATCTTGGTGGACCAGGTACGGGCACAGGAGGCCAGAGGAGAGGAGCACTTGCCGGAGGAGGAGCGAGGGGAGGACTCAGAGGCAGCCGATGCAGGCAGTGATGCAGGATACAACTCCCATTAGGGAGTGCAGGGGACTCCCCCCGAGTTTTGTAGCTACGGCATGTATTTTGATGAGGCTTTAGGATGTATAGCCATTTTTTGTATAGCTGAGCACAGGGGTACTCAGGACATGTATAGCACTGAACATGTATATTTTTTGATATATATATATATATATATGTGCACGTGGATGCACCTTTTTGTATGATGTTGTTTTATTTGTACGCACGTGGATGCGCTTTATGAGTTGTGATGTGTTTACATTGCACGTGGATGCAAGTAGGTTAGGATGTTAGGCACGTGGATGCCCCTTGTGTATTTTATGTGATACGACATGATATATGTATGTTTAGGCACGTGGATGCCCCTATGGATATGAATGTGGTGTATGTACATTGATGCAAATGTGGATGTGATGCAATCTTTTTGGGTTTTTATATATTTTTATGAGATGCTATGTGATTGGGATGCATGATGTTACATGGTGTGATTGATATGCCATTCTAGGATGTTGTTGGCCATTTGGTCTGCGACACTATTTTGGGCTCTGGGGACATGTCTGAATGTGATGGATTCAAACTGTCGGCTGAGTTGTTTTGCGCGCAGGAATTTCCTAAAAAGGCAGGGATCACGCACCTGGTAGCAATTGTTGAGTTGGGAGACAAGTAGCTGGGAGTCAAGGAACACATGAAGGTGACAGATGCCCATTTGGAGGGCGGCAGTCAGGAGACCAGTCACAACATCATACTCCGCCTGGTTATTGGTAGCAGCGCCTATACATATTCCGTCAAGGTGAATCATCTCATTGGAAGGGGAGTACAAGACCCATGCTGCCGAAGCCAGGTTGGGAGACCAGCGGCTTGCGCCATCAGCGAAGCCAGTGTAACAAGGTGGAATATGGTCCATCTGTAATCATGCAGAAATGATGAATGTAAGATGACGGTAAAAAAGTGAAAAACAAAAAGATAGCAAACTGTACAATACGGACCAATGAGGCCGCGGTGTCATTTATGGGTAAAAACGCTTAAGATACAACCCATTACGGGGGTTGCGCAAAGGGTGACCTTCGGAGTCAGCTAAGATATATGCCCCCTTGCCGAGACAAGTCTTCACAATGTAAGGGCCCTGCCACATGGATTCAAACTTCCCTTTACCGGTTTTGTCGTGGGCTTGGTCATAGGCGAGGACGAGGTCCCCTTCATGGAAAGTTCGAGGGTGAACATGTTTGTCATAACCGGCTTTGGACCGGTTCTTGGCAGCCTCGATGTTCTGAAGAGTGGCACGACGGTCTTTATCAGCTTGTTCAAGTGTCAGCAGACGCTGCTCGAGGGGGGAGGTGAAGATATCACGGAACTCTTGGAAGAGTTGTTTGTAGTCCTCAATCTCCTGCTCGCGACAGGAGGCTCCTAAGTGATGAGTTCAAGGGTCTCAATCGTAGCTTGAACAGCTGGGAGCTTTGAGGGAGGAATAGGACGCTGTTTCTGACGAACGGGGGGTACATCAGGCCATGTGTCAATGTGGTGTTCGATAATGGCGGGGTCAAGACCAGGCATCTCTGTGTAGGACCAGGAAAAGACATCACGGAATTCTCGGAAGAGTTTTCTGTACTCCTCAATCTCTTGTTCACTGCAGGAGGCTCCTAAGGCAATGCATTCATTGACGCCGGGGGGGTCAGAGATATCTATGTGGATGACGGGTGAGATGTTGGCCATGTTACCCTCCTCGAAGGTGTCAGGGGCAGGAATAGGGTCCTTGAACCAGTCGACCTTGGTGGGGAGGAAGTCTTTGGACTCAACTGTGAATTGGGTAGCTGTGCTAGAGGAGGATTCTTCTGGGATAAAATAGGAACGGTGGTGCATGTCATCCCAGGGGTAATCCGGGGCAGTAAGGGCCTCAAGAACTTCCTCATCAGTACGGAAAGTGTGTGTCATCAAATCGGTTGACGAGGGGGTAGTGGTTGAGGAGATCATATAGATGATATTAACCTCTCCAGAAGGGGGAGAGACCCGGGGATATATCTCCTCAATGGTAGGTGGTGCCGTCTCAAGGTCCAGATTGTTCATCTCATAGAGAGCCGCTCTGTAGTCTGGGAGATCGGGACAATGATGTGAGTAATGCCCATAAATACCGCATATGGCACAGGGGTGGTTGGTACGTAGGGACTTATCTTTAGGTTTAGGAGTGGGGTTTAGTTCGATAGTTGGGATGTTAGGGTCATCATCGAGCATCTGCATGTGCTTCTGTAATGCTGGTAACTGTGGGCATTGGTGGGTCGAATGGCCCAACTCGTCGCACAGCGAGCATTTGGGAGGAGCACGAAATACTGGAGGGTTTTTTACTGTCTTGGGAGGTGGTACAGCAGTGTAAGGTTGGGAACCTCTGGCCCCAGTGGGTTTGGGAGTAGGAGGGGGAGTTGTGGAGGACGATGGGGTAGAGACACCAGGAGGTGGCTGAGAGGTAGTAGCCATGGGTTGCACCGGTTGGAGGACGACGTCCGGTGTCGGTGGGCGAACGGGAGGCGAAAGATACCATACGGGTAATCCCAAAGTTAAGCTAGGGAGGCTAAGGGTAGCCATGACCGGGGCGCTTACTACTCCCGATGGAGGGACTAGGAAGGGGATCGTATGGATAGGTGTAACACCAATGTGGCTAGGTACCAATGGTGGTTTAGGCAACAAGGGTGGTTGATTGTTAAGTGGTTGGTTGTCGTGGGACAAGGTACATAAGTCAGACACTTCGGGCGTAGATGACGGAGGAGGAATGGATTGAAAGGTGGAGGTCATCGGCGCGTCTGAGTAGACTCCAGGCCCCGTAGAGGAAACAAACGAGGTGGTCGCACGAGAAACAGGTTGTTCAACCATGGGGAGAACATTTTCAGGTGCCGCGGGAGCACTGGGATCATAGTAGGTGAGCTGGTCCACCTTAACCACGCGTCCCTCATGGGGAAACATCATGGTACGAAAGACGGAAGAGGCAACCGCCCGCATGGCATACATGTAGTTGCGGCCAAGTAAAAGGTTATAATCCAATTGGGCATTGATTACCTCAATGTCGATAAGGACGGTTTTACCACCTAACTGGACGGGGACATTGGCTAAGAGGCCTTGGGGCTGAGCCAAACGACCGTCGTAGGCGCGTAATGCAGTGGTGGACTGCTGGAGAGTGGGGGATCCCAACTTCTGCCATACGAATGTAGACATGACGCATGTGGAGGCACCTTCATCGATGATGCATCGATGGATGACAAGATTCCGAATGGAAACAGAAACTTGGAATGCTAGGGTGGAAGGCAGGCAAGGTTCAGATTGGTCTAAATCAAATGCCATCAAATTCGAATCATTTGGGTCAATCCCCCCAATGGCGGAGAGTAAAGTCTTGCACTGGGAAGGGCATTTCTTCAAGACTTCTAACGCAGACATGGCTGCGGGATATTGGGCTAGGTCGTCTACAATGTTGTAGTTTGACGCAGCACGCGCATTGGGGTTATTGTTGATACGGCGAAGTGGGAAACGAGGGGCTTTGGGAGCGCCATCTAGTGGAGGTGGAGGTATACGTAACGCTTGATCGGTGGGATGAGCGTTAGTAGGTTTATCAGTGGGAGGTACGTCAGTGGTGGAGCCATACTGGTTCCGACGAGTCTGAAGGTTGACGTCAGCGGATGACATCATTAACAAGTGGTGAGTTCCTGCGTCAAACATGGGTTGATCGGGAGCAGCGTACGTGATTTGCTGTTGGGGTTGCATGTTGGCTTGAGGGGGAGCCAACGGCTGAGTGTTCACGATGCCTTGGGTTGGTAATGGGTTTTGCAGCACCAAAGGTGTCTGCTGAGGTTGAGGGGGGTTAGGAGGCGCCTGAAGAGTTGCCTGCCCTTGGCGGTGGGCATCGTCAACCCAGAGTTGCCTAGCTCGCTCCAAGTGTGGGAAAGCGTGGGTGTAGTGGCCATAGACCCCACAAATAGAACACGGGTGGTTTGTTCATAGATTAGGATTTTTAGCCTGCTTGGGCGGGCGATCAGGGTTTTGGTTAGCAGGGGCTGCATTATTATTGTCGGGGGGATTCACCGGTTGCCCAGCTTGGTCTGCAGGTTGGTTGTTCCCCCAATTACGACCCTTGCCGCGGTTCTGTTGACCCTGGTTACGTTGGTTGTTTTGGTTGTGCTGCGGGTTTTGTTGGGCGTAAACTTGCCCTTGGGCAGCAGGTGGATTCTGAGGTTGCGCCGGTGCGGGAGCAGGCTGCGGTGGATGATATGCAGGTTGAGGCTGAGCAGGTGCAGCAACTTGAGGGGGTTGCTGATATGGCTGCGGAGCAGGTTGTGGGTTTACCGCAGGTGCTGCCTGTGGCGGATAATAAGCGGGTTGGGCTTGTGAAGGCGCAGGAGCTGGGGCAGCCTGCTGATGGTAGTAAGGCTGAGGTGCGACCGGGGGGGCATAAGCGGGAGTCGCATGACCGAAGCATTGAGGGGGACATGAGGGTCCATGGTGGTGGTGATGTGTCATGGGAGCATACGAGTTGGTTGCTCCAGAATGTGAGGTAGCCCGCGAAAGATCGGGGCCAGGGGTAGGACGTGCTATGGAAAATGGTTGGGGATGCGAAGAAACACGACCAATGATACCGTCTGCAGTGTGGGATGCCCCTGGCGCATCGTGCTGGGAGGACTCGCCGCGAGGGGCGTCAGGTATGATGGTGTAAAGGTAACCCGACTGGGCATATATGAGGTCGAACTGTTGAGCCTTAAGGATGGCCTCTTCCTCAGACTGGGGTCTTTCGGAAGCCACATCCTTAGCAATAACAGGGAGAAGGGATTTAAGGAACCAATCTAGGAAGATCCAGTCATCGAGTTTGATCTTGCATAAGCTACGGCGTCGACGCCACTCATGGATGTGGTCCGTGATATGGGTAGTTGTGTTTTGTCGACAAGATAGGAGGATCTCAACGCCCGCGTCATAGCGGACAGGCAACTGGAAGAACTGCAGGAAGGTCGAGGCGAGGGAAGCAAAGGTGGCGTGGGTCCCATGAGGTTGCTCGATATACCACTTGGCTGCAGAGCCAGTGAAGGTGCGCTATAAGAGACGGAGGCGAACAGAGTCATCCACTATGGAGTTAGAGGAACACCATAGGTGGAAAGACATGATATGGTTTTGTGGGTCCTCACCTGCCTTACCCTCGAACTTAGGGATGTCCGAGGGAAGCTTGGTAGGCATATGAGGCCATGCAGGGTCGTGTCGAATAGGATCATTGGTCAATCTGGCCAGGTCAGGTAGGTTAAGGCTAGCCATGAATGGCAAACTGGAAGGAGGATGTGACACAGTAGTGGGTTGGACCAAGTTGGGGCCAATGCCCCCAAGTGGGGGGACAGGATTTGGGATGGTGCCCCCAAGTGGGGGAACGAAGGTGGTGGAGGATGGTCCAGCACCACCATGGGTAGTGTGGGCCACTGATGTAGTGGGGATATGGATTCCTGCTGTGGGAATAGGTACCGTGAGGGGAACGGTAGATGAGGGTCCCATGGAGGGCATACCCAAAACAGGTGTAGTAACTGGTGTAGTGGTGGATGTGCCACCAATGGTCCCTATAACAAAAGGAGTGGAATTCGTGCCAGCCATGGGGCTAGTAGGGGCAGTGTAAATAGGGTTCTCAGACTCTTCGTCAGAATCGGAGGTAAAGTAGGGAGCGTCAATATCTGGTGACGGAGTCCTATGTCGCTGACGAGTGGAGTCAAGTGACAAGGCTCTAGATCGGTGATGGGTGGTATCAACGGATGATGATCGGAATCTATGACGGGTGGTGTCAAGAGAACCGTGCTGTGGGGGCTCACCCCTGAGGCGCCGAGAATGTCTCGGGGAATCAATGGTGACGGATGGTGTCAAATCTCTGTGGGTTGAGGTGAGTAGAAAAACAGCTCAAAAACCCTAATGCAACCGAGTGTGCAGAAGGAGAGCTAAAAAAAAAAAAAAAAAAAAAACAAGGCACTCAGGCCAACAACCAACTCAAAACACCCACTGCAACAGCTGTGCTACAATAGGTGGAGTAACAACAAAGATGGTCAGAATACCAACAAGCAGCAGGTTTCCTAGAAACACAAAATGGTGGACTCACTAGACCAAAGGGAGGTAAAGGAGCATGCAAACACCTAGCTAAAAGTATTGTGACTCAACTAAACATATCTTCTGCAAGGTGATGAAATCCAAGTCAGACAATATGAGTAGAAAAGCCAAGTGGCTATGGTATCCCCCTACCGGGAGGGACACTGGGTAGTCAATCCTAGAAGAATGGCAACTAAGATACCCCGTTCATGACACGTCCAGAAACGTGAATCTGCCGTTTAGTTCGTTGACCGCAATACCCCTATACAGGGATATCCCGCGAACCGCGAAAGGTAGCCCTTCGGTTACTGAATGGAGTGCGGTATTCCACTCAGGCCTCCGGAACCAGTCTCCCGACTTCAACCCTCCTAAGGGAGAGGCCCTCTGATAAACTGGTCGTGACCGTGCCAAAAAGTACTAGGGGATTTTGGTTCCCTATTTGGACAACAACTATGTCTCAAGTGAAAGTGACCGAGGGGTGTTATTGGAAGCCTATCCCCCCGACCCTACCTAACTACAATGATTCTTTTGTGTTCCCCAAGTGGGGTTAGAATGTTGGTTCAATTAGGTACTTTTTAAGGCTCACTTGATTTATGTGACAGAGTGTGTGCTCGTGAGGTGATGAACCCAAAATAGAAGTGCCACAAGGGGGGCAACTTCTAACTATCAATAATACTGAAATTGAAACTTTCACTTGCAAAATTTTCTGAATTAAAAATACTAAAAATTTAAAAAGATTCTGTAAAGGGAACAGAAATTATGTTGCAGAAAGGCTGTAAGGGAGTGAGGCTGCAGGTAGGACAGAGGGCTGTTCAGATGCAGAAAATATTGCAGCAAAAGGGGCTGGGCTCAAAACAGGGAAAAATGCAGAAATCAGACCGCGGGTCGGTGGCGAATCGGAACAGGCGGACCGCGGGTTTGAGGGAAACAGATGCAGTCAGGTCGCGGCTTTCGGACCAACAGGTGCGGTCGGGACGCAGGAAACAGGGTGAAAGGCGCAGGCGGGTCGCGGCAAAGAGGCTGAAAGACGCGGTCGGGACGCGGGAAAGTGGCCGACAGGCGCAGTCAGATCGCAGCAAACAGGCTGATTAGCCGCGGTCGGATCGCAGGTAACAGACTTGAATCCGCCGGCAGGGCGTCGAAAACAGTCTGAGAGCCGCGGTCGGGTCACAGGTAAAGGCCTGAAAGACGCGGTCGGGACGCGACTGCAGAGGGAAAAAACGCGGTATGCGGCGGCCGAAAGGGACAGCCGAAAGGGAAATTTTTTAAAAAAAAAACGGAAACCAGAAATTCAAAATCTAGGGGAGTCGCCAAAACTGTAGCTAGGGTTTTACCCCTAGCTTGTGCAAATGAGCACCTACTAAGGAGAATGGACTCCTTAGTAGCAGTTCAGTAAATGTAAATTATTAAGCTAAAACAAAGATATAAACTATTGTAAACATTGTGCATTAAACATAAACAAAAGATGTAAAGAATGGCTTTTTTTGTATTAAAGTTACCTTCAATGTGAAGGTTGATGAAGCTCCTTGCAATGTCCAAGAGGGTTGCTCCAAGCTCCAATGTGCTCCTTCTCTTTCTCCAATGGTGGGAATGGGCCAAAAGTGGCTCTCAAGGTGAAAGTAGTTCAATGGTGAACTAGGGTTTCAAGAGAGATTTTGGCAGAGTAAGGGTGCTTATGATTGTGGATATGGAATAAGGGATCTCCATCACCTATTTATAGTTTTTTGGTGGTGGAGTGCTGACCCATGGTTTTAGGAAACACATGGTTTATGGCAGCTATATAGGGTTTTTTCCTCCTTTTCCTCATTATTTTTTATTTTTCTTCCCTTTTTAGGGGGTTTTTGCTATTTTTAGAGGAATTTTGGATATTTTTGGAGGAAAAATGGGTTTTTTAACCTTTTTGAGGCTATTTTAAGGGTTTTGTGGCCTTTTGGAGGCATTTTAGGCCTTTTGGAGGCTTTTTAGTGGGATTTTTTGGGTTTTTAAGGGAAATATAGTAGGAAAATGGACAAATGAGACATATAATGTGGTAGATGAGGTAGTGAACACTTTTTGGGTGTTAACAGGGTCCTAGACCTCCGCCGGGACACGTCGCGCGGAGAGGTCATGTGGCGGCACCAGCCTTATCGGGCCGAGGGGAGGTGCATCGGTGGGACGCAGAGGGGACTTTGGAGTCCGTACGAGTGTTGCTGGATCGGTTACTAGTTGGAGTGACCAATTAGGGATGGCGGGATGTGGATCCAGATGTGATTCAGGATTGCATGAGGGCGCCCCGGGAGTTCCGGTCGATTGCGATCCGGGTGGCTATCCTGGCAGACAGGGCTCGGGCACAGGAGCCCGCAGGGGATGAGGAGCTACCGGAGGAGGAGTGGGGGGAGGAATCGGAGGCAAGTGATGTAGGCAGTGATACAGGGTATGAATCTCATTAGGGAGTGCAGGGGACTCCCCCCGAGTTTTGTAGTTCCGGCATGTATCTTATGAGATGTATAGATATTTTTTATGTATAGATGAGTATGGGGGTACTCAGGACATGTATAGCCGATGAACATGTATTTTTTAATATATATATATATGCACGTGGATGCACCTTTTTACGATGATGTTTTAGTTGTACGCACGTGGATGCGCTTATGGTTTGTTGTATGTTTGTATTGCACATGGATGCAAGTAGCATAGGGTGATGGGCACATGGACGCCCCTTGTGTATGCTATGTGTTTTTTTATTTTCATTGCACATGGATGCAAATGCTTATGTGATGATAGGCACGTGGATGCCCCTTGCAATCTTTTTGGGTTTTTATATATATTTTTATGAGATGCTATGGGATGATGATGCATGATGAAGGTTTTACATTGTGTGATTGATGTGCCAATCTAGGATGTTGTTGGCCATTTGATCTGCGACACTATTTTGAGCTCTTGGGACATGGGTGAATGTTATGGATTCAAACTGTCGGCTGAGTTGTTTTGTGCGCAGGAATTTTCTAAAGAGGCAGGGATCACGCACCTGGTAGCAGTTGTTGAGCTAGGAGACAAGTAGCCGGGAGTCAAGGAACACATGAAGGTGACATATGCCCATCTGGAGGGCAGTAGTCAGGAGACCGGTCACAGCATCATACTCCGCCTGTTTATTGGTAGCAACGCCTATAAATATTCCATCAAGGTGAATCAAGTCGTGTGAAGGGGAATATAAGACCCATGCTGCAGAAGCCAGGTTTGGAGACCGACGGCTTGCTCCATCAGTGAAGCCAATGTAATGAGGTGGAAGAGGGTCCATCTGTGATCATGTAAAAATGATTAATGTAAGATCACGGTAAAAAAGGTGAAAAACAAAAAGGGAGCAAATTGTACAATGCGAACTAATGGGGCTGCAAGTTATTCTAGGGATAGAAATGCTTAAGATACAACCCATTACGGGGGTTGCGCGAAGGGGACCTCATCCTCGCCTATGACCAAGCCCACGACAAAACTGACAAAGGAAAGTTTGAATCCATGTGGCAAGGCCCTTACATCGTGCAGACCTGCCTCGGCAAGGGGGAGTCGCCAAAACTGTAGCTAGGGTTTTCACCCTAGCTTGTGCAAATGAGTACCTACTAAGGAGAAGGGAATCCTTAGTAGCAGTTCAATAAACAGTAATTAAAAGACAAGATATTAAAATGAAAATTATACTAAGCATGTGCATGAAACATAAAAAGACAAGAGATAATGTAAATGGTTTTTTTGTATTAAAGCTTTACCTCCAATGTGAAGGTTGGTGAAGTTCTTGCAATTATCCAAGAGGGTTGCTCCAAACTCCAGCTTTGCTCCTTCTCTTTCTCCAATGGTGGAAATGGGCCAAAAGGGGCTCTCAATGGTGAAAGTAGCTCAAGGGTGAGCTAGGGTTTCAAGAGAGATTTTGGCAGAGTAAGGGTATACTTGATTGTGGATCTGAAATGAGGGGTCTCCATCACCTATTTATAGGTTTTTTGGTGGAGTGCTGGCCCATGGTTTTGGGAACCATATGGTTTAGGTCAGATGTATAGGGTTTTTTCCTCCTTTTTCCTCTTTTTCCTCATTATTTTATATTTTTTATTCCCTTTTTAGAGGGTTTTTGCTATTTTGGAGGAATTTCAGATATTTTTGGAGGGAAAAGGGGTTTTTAAGCCTTTTTTAGGCTTTTTTGATGGTTTTGTGGTCTTTTGGAGGCATTTTAGGCCTTTTGGAGGCTTTTTAGTGGGATTTTAAGGTAAATATGGTAGGAAAATGGGCAAATGAGTCATGTAATGGGGTAGATGAGGTAGTGAGCACTTTTTGGGTGTTAACAAGTCCATTGCAACTAATGCATCATAAGTGGGTAACATTACCTTGCACCACCTTCCAACATATGATACAATGTGTACTAAAGAAGATGAGTGGAGTAGGGGGGCAACTTCTAGATAGTTCTAATATTGAGAAGAAGTAAGCTAAAACCTTTTTTCTTTAATACCATATGATAAGAAACAAAAACCTTCACACAATATGTAGAGGAGAAAACAAAAAATGCAGTCATGTAGATGATCCACAAATAAACAAAAAACTTGAGTAGAGCTCAAAGAACAAATAAAAGGTGAGAATCCCATAGATTAGAGAGAGACCAAACACTTGCTTATCTTTACTTGTTGATTGTTTCCTATGATATCTTCATGGAGGAGGGTAAAATGTCATGTCGCAACAAGAGGATATAGTAAAATGGCTCTATTCATGGTATGTAGGGGTTGAGTTTAACATGGATAAATGTGTGTGATAATGCAATTTATATCATGCATTATATTTTATATAAATGGTTTATTAGGAAAGATTTTACATAGGGGTGTGTGCAAGCTAATGAGGGTTTCTTTTGACACGTTAGATGCAATAGAAAACTGAAAAAATAGTCATCCATCAGCTTACATGGATATTTTGAGACACATACACAATGAATCTTGCAATGATTAAAAAAGATGAAATGTAAGAAATTGAATGATGTTTCTGAATATATAAATTTTTTCTATTGAAAATCTTCTTAACTATCTAAAGTTTGATCTTTTTTAACAAACACTTTTTATTTTTTGGACAAATTATAAGGTATATGTTTTTGTGGGTGCAACCTTTGAGTGCTTAAATGATGGAATCAAGTTACAAAAATTGGTAGACATATAAGAACATCTAGTACTAGAGTCTAGTGCACCTCTATTTTCCCCCAAAAAATTAATCATTTTTATTTATATTTTAATTATCTAAGTGATCGAACCTCAGAAACGATACACCAAATGTGGGTAAGGTCTTAGTGCAATTATTTCGAAACAATTTTTTTGATAGCATGTAGAGGTCAGTGTCCTTTAGTGCACCATACAATTTGTTTTCAAAATGGTTGAGAAACAGAAGAGTTATGGACGAAACACGAATAGTGTTTCGTCCATAACTCTTCTATTTCATAAAAAATTATGGTGTGCAACATACTGCGACCAGTGGCTAAACACGTGCATATTGAGAAAACTGGTGAGATGTTTAATTAGCTATGGTTTACCATATTCCATACCACATGTTTGGTTAACCCAAAGCTAAGTTTGAAGAAAACACATAGGAAGAGTGATAAAACCTGGACATGTGACAAGGCTCAGTCTCAGTGCTAAGAAATGTGAGCGCGTATCTTTTATATTTAAATTTTCATTTCGCACCTATCTGGGTGTCATGAAAACCAAAACGCGTGCGTGTTTTACCTCTATAAAACACATACACGTTTTAGCTGCTAAAACGCGCACGTGTTTTGGTAAAAATCAAATTTACCTTAGGGGTAAGAGGGAGGAGTGGGGTTGGGGGGTATGGGTTTATGTAGGATTAGGGTAGTTATAGGGAAGAAGGTGTATGGGGTTGGGGTAGAGAGAGAGATGGAGTGGTAAGTGGTAGGTGGAGGGCGATTATGTGAGAGAGAGTGAGAGGGGTAGGGGTTGGGGTTGGGGGAGTAGGGGAGATAGAGAGAGAGGTGTAGAGTTAGGGGAAGTATGAGAGAGAAAGAGAGGGGTGGAAGGTGTGGTTATGGGTAGTGAGAGTAGGAGGGGGGTTAGGGAGAGATAGGGTGGGTTAGGGGTAATGAGAGTGAGAGAGGCGAGGGTGTTAGGTGTTGGGGGAGACAGAGGGGGGTGGGGGTAAGGTGTAGGTGGAGGAGTAAGAGAGAGAAAGACTGAGAGATGGGGTTAGTAAGGGTTAGGGGGAAGAGGGGGGAGAGAGATAGAGATGAGGATGAGGCTTAAATGTAGGATGAGGATTAGGGGGTGAGATATTTAGAGAGGGAGTTAGTAAGGGTTATGGATATGAGAGAGAGAGGAGAGGGGTTTGTTGTATAAGAGAGAGAAAGAGAGAGGGGGTGAAGGGTGTTTGGGGGTTGGGGTTGAGAGATACGGGTGTGGGATACAAGTAGGTGGAGGAACATAGAGAGATATCCTAGGGGAAAAGGGGAGGATGGTTTCAGTGATTAGTGGTAGGGAGAGGGGGGGTTGGGGAGAGAAAGAGATAGACATCATGGTGGGGGGAGGTGTAGAGGAGAGGAGTGGGGTTGGGGGAGAGAAAGAGATAGAGATCGGGGTGAGGGGAGGGGAAGGGGTTTAGGGAGGATTAGGGAAGTTAGAGAGAAGGGAGGTATAGGGTAGGGGAAGAGAGAGAGAGAAAGAGAGATAAGGAGTCGGGGTGTGGTAAGTGGTATGGGGAGCAGTATTAGGAGAGACAAAGAGAGAGGGGTTTAGGGGTACGGGTAGTAGGAGAGGGAGAGAGAGAGAGGGGGGTGGTTATGGGTAGGGAGAGTAGGAGTGGGGTTAGGGGTTGTGAGACTGTGAGAGAGAGAGTTGTGGAGGTTGTTAGGGGTTTTGGTGGGAGAGACAGATGTGGGGGTTAGGTGTAGGTGGAGGACTAGTGGAGATAGACAACAAGAGAGGGGATTAGTGAGAGTTAGGGGGAAGAGGGGGGAGAGAGAGAGAGAGGGGGGGGGGGGAATTATAGGTAAGAGAAATAGGGATGAGAAAGAGTGAGAGAGGGGTTTAGTAAGGGTGATAGAGAGAGAGAGAGAGAGAATTGGGGTTTAGTTATAGGGGGGAGTAGGTGTGTGTGTATGAGAGAGAGAGAGAGAGTGTGTGTGTGTTAGGGGGTTGATGGAGAGAGAGAGGGGTGGGGGTTAGGTGTAGGTGAAGGGGTACGACAAAGAGAGAGAAAGATGAGAGGTCGGTAAGGGTTAGGGGGGATATGTGAGAGGGCGAGAGAGAGAGGAGGAGGAGGAAGGGGTGTTAGAGGTAGGTGGAGGAGTAGGGGGTGAGAGAGTGATGGAGGGGGTTACTAAGGAATAGGGAGAGGAGGGGAGAGATAGGGGGGAGGGGGGTTAGTGGTCGAGGGAGAAGTGTGTGTGTGAGAGAGAGAGGGGTGTTAGGGGGCTGTGAGAGAGAGAGAGAGGTGGGGCTTAGGGGTAGGTGGACGAGTAGAGGTGTGTGTGTGTGTGTGTGTGTGAGAGAGAGAGAGAGAGAGAGATTTGATGGTTAACGAGGGAGGGTGTGGGTTATTAGGGTTAGGGGTGAGGAGGGGGTTTGAGAGAGAGATAGATTGTAGTCATGGGGGGGTGGGTATGGATCTAGGGAGGATTAGGGATGTCAAAGAGAAGAGGGGTTATAGGGTGGGGTGGGGAGGTGGGAGAGAGAGAGAGAGGGGGGGGTGGTAAGTGGTAGAGGGATAGGGATTGGGGGGCCAGAGAGAGGGGGAGATAACGGGAGTAAGACAAAGAGAGAGAGATGTTGAATATTGTAACTTCTAAGAATATTATATTTGTAATTTATTATTCCGGAGATGTTTCATCCCTCCGAGGTAATTCTATTATGTATCCGGAGATGTTTATTCCTCCGATGGATTGTGGTAACCAAGGTTATTAGATCCACCATGTGGGGGTCGGCCCTGAGTTATTTAATTAGGGGTTATTAGACTCCATTGGGAGAGGTCGGCCCCATTAGGGAAAAATTCAGTTGGAAATCTAGTATAAGTAGAGGAGGATACTTCTCACTTATCTCATACTTGCATAGCTTGGAAAGTAGCGCATTTGTGAGAGAGAGGTCTGCATAGGAGGTAGAGAAGGAGATTTAGTCTTGGAGCACATCTTGTATTTTGGTTGATCATCTTATTGAGGAAAGCTTTGCTGGATTTTCTACCCCATGAGGGTTTCCTAGGGTAAAATGTTTGTCTATCTTGTGATTATGTTTCTTTTAGTGATCTTGCTAGTCAAATTAGTTTAAACTTAACATGGTATCAGAGCTAGCCAAAATAGAACATTTTTCACAACGTGAAATTATCTCTCTCTCTCTCTCTCTCTCTCTCTCTCTCTCTCTCCCAAAATTAGAGTTTCTGCAAAAGTTGGTATTTTTGGATTTGTTCGGGTACACAGGGTACTACCAAAGGACCGAACACCAAGAGCAACCACTTCACACAAACAGATCACAGATCAACACACTGATGTTTTGACGTGGTTTAAACCCTCTTGAGGGAAACACTCCACGGCCCCGACCAAATAGCTTCTACGGGACAATTTATTATGCAAAGAAAGAAAGTTACAAATGAGCTTCTCATAATCGATCAACTAAACAATGACCCTCCATGCTCTTTAAATAGAGATCATGGACCAATCGGGTGTTAAGCCACGGATCAAAGGTTAGGTTTGATTTAAGAGAAGTTGAGCCGTCGGATCACTCTATGTCGGAAACATATCGTGACCGTCGGATTAAGTATTTACAAATGCATACTAATGCATACTAAAGAAACACACTATCCCTAACGGATATATTACACAAGTTGATCTTAACTAACTCCTAAGTGTCTAAATATCCTAACATCCCCCCTTAAGAACAACTTGGGATAGGATTGAAGGATTTTCAAAAGTGACACTATTAGGAGAAGGAAGGAGGCATTAGAGCTTATCCCCCCTTAATGACAAGTTCCTGAACTCCTAACATAGATCGAAGTTTAGAAAACTTCACTTCTGTAAGAGACTTGGTGAAGATGTCTGCAACTTGATCGTCTGTAGGGCAAAATAGCACTTCAAGAACCCGATCATGAACAAGATTTCTGATGAAGTGCATATGTAGCTCAATGTGTTTGTTGCGTTGATGTAGAACTGGATCTTTGGCAAGCTTGATGGCACTTTGATTGTCGCACCAAAGTGGAGTAGGCTGTTGCTGATTGAATCCAAACTCTGAAAGGATCTGTCGAAGCCATAAAGCTTCCTAACTGGCATTAACTGCTGCTCGATATTCTGCCTCTGCTGAAGAAAGAGCAAGAGCTTGTTGTTTCTTACAAGCCCAAGTAATAGGTCTAGATCCCAGACTGAAAAAATAACCTGCAGTAGACTTTCGATCATCAGGATCGCCAGCCCAATCTGAATCAGTGAAACCAACCAACAAAGGTTTCCCCCCTGTACTGTAATGAATCCCAAACTGAACTGTACCTCGAATATATCGAAGTATTCTTTTAGCCGCTTTCCAGTGACTTTCATGAGGCGTCTGCATATAACGGGCAACTCGACCAAAGGCAAAGGAAAGGTCAGGACGGGAATGAGTCAAGTATAAGAGACTACCAACAAGCTGACGATACAAGGTGGCATCGACTTCAGGTGAAGTACAAGTGGCAGAAAGTTTGACTCCAGACTGGAAGGGAGAAGGGGCTGGTGTACAATCTTCCATGTGAAAGCGACGAAGAAGGTCACAAGCATACTTAGACTGAGAAAGAAAGATTCCTTCTTTGGTTTGCAGGACTTGGAGACCAAGAAAATAATGCAAATGTCCTAAGTCTGACATTTCAAAATTTTGTTTAAGACTGGATTTCACATGGGTTATAAGCTAAGGGTCACTACCAATAAGAATAAGGTCATCAACATATAGAACAAGTATGATGAGATGGTTTCCTACTTGGTATAGACATTGGGGTCAGAATGGCATCTAGAAAAACCAGTGTCAAGGAGAAAGTTATCCATTTTGGCATACTAAGATCTAGGAGCTTGCTTAAGGCCATATAAGGATTTCTTAAGGCGGCAGACAAAGCTAGAGTTATCTTGAACATATCCAGGAGGTTGTTCCATGTAAATTTCCTCCTGTAAATCACCATGTAAGAAGGCAGACTTGACATCCATTTGATGGACTTCCCAGTTGTGTAAGGCTGCAAGGGAAAGAACAAGGCGGATGGAGTTCATTTTTGCGACGGGAGCAAAGGTTTCATTGTAGTCAATCCCTTCAACTTAGGAAAAACCTTTGGCAACTAACCTTTCCTTAAGTCTTTCAACACTTCCATCTGATGCATACTTAGTTCTGTAGACCCATTTACATATGACAAGTTTTATTCCTTTTGGAAGAGGTACAAGATCCCAACTATCGTTTTCCATTAAGGAACGATATTCTTCATCCATGGCTACATCCCAATCTGGATTCCCTGAAGCTTCTGCAAAAGTTTCTGGATCATGATTCTCGGAAACTTGAGCCAAAAGAGAAGAGGCTTGCTGAAACTGAGAACGTGTTCGACGTTGATCTCTAGGATCACCAGCAAGATCACCAGCTGCTTCACATGTTGAACGGACCCATCGAGGAAGCACTTGTGCTGGTGCAACTGGAGGAACATGAGCAGGCGGAGGTGGATTTTCATCCTCACTATCATCATCAGAAACCGGAGTTGGAAGCCTGTCAAGGAAGTTGGAAGAAGAAGAAGGAGGCACAAACGTCGAATCAGGCTCGCAGGCCAAAGATGGCACAATCGCCGAGTTAGGCTCGCGGGCCAAGAGATTTTCATCAAATTTAACATCTCTTCTAATGATTATAGCATGAGAATGTGGTTGAAGAAGTCTATAACCTTTTACATCTTCAGAATATCCAACAAATATGCACTTTTCACTTTTGGGTTGCAATGCTTTCCATTTTTCATCGGGAATGTGAGCCCATGCTTCACTACCAAACACATGAAAGTGACTTACATCAGGTTTAATTTTACTCCATGCTTCTTCTGGTGTTATACCTTGTAATGCTTTTGTGGGGGTGCGATTAACTATGTAATTTGCACAATTTATGGCTTCAACCCAAAATTGAAGACTTAGTCCCTTAGATTGGATCATACAATTAGCCATTTCTTTTAAAGCGCGGTTCTTCCGCTCAGCTACACCATTTTGTTGTGGTGTATATGGAACAGTGTGCTATTGTTGGATGCCTTGCTCAGTGCAGAAAGTAGTGAACTATTTGTTAACATATTCTCCTCCATTGTCAGATCTTAACTTAATAATTTGATGACCAGATTGTTTTTCAACAAGGGCCTTGTAGGCCAAGAACATGTTAAATACTTCGCTCTTAAGTTTTAGGAAATAAACCCAAGTGCATCTGGTGTAATCATCAATGAAAGTTGAGAAATATTTGAAACCAGAAAATGAAGCAGATGGAAGAGGACCACACAAGTCACTATGCTCAAGTTATCACTATGAGCAACAAAAACTGAAGGGAAAGGTGATGACCCAAAGTTGTTAAACTTGTACAACCTAGTAATATCATCAACAATTCCGGTAGCTAAGACCTGTTGAGGATCTTTAAAATCCTTGATTACAACTTGGTGAGGTGTAAAGGTCACAGTTTTACCTTCACCAGAATGAGTGATCTGATAGACTGATAACAAATTGCAGGAAATTCTTGGAACACATAGTACATCACTAAAATTACCATTATCTACTGGAACTGTTCCAGCTCCTACAACACTTAAAAATCTATCATTACCAACAAATATTTGTTTGGTGTTACATTCATGCATAGTAGAAAAGATGGCTTGATCCTTAGCCATATGATAAGATGCTCCAGAATCAATGAGCCATTCATTTGAAGTAGAAGAAGAAGATGCATTATAAGAATAACCAGAAGCACAAAGTGCATGTCCATGAGAGGTAGATTCTGAAGGCGAATCTAGGCTGATGTGGTGCTTCTTCATTGTTGCTTCCAAGGCTGCCATCTTCTTGAAACACTTAGATTCATCATGATTATCTTTCCCGCAATAGTTGCAATGACGCTCAGTCTTATTTCCTTTTGGCTTGGATCCTTTGTCATTTTTTAAAGAAGGAGCTGACTGAGAGGGTTTTGGACCCTTGTTTGACTTATTATTGCGAAAATTTTGTTTCTTGGGAGGCTTGGACTTTTCTTTCTGTTGGGACAATAAAGCTTTCCTAGATGTATCTGCATTGTTGATTATTCCAAGATGAATGAGTTTATCTTGTTCTCTAATCAAGGAATCACAAAAGGATTCAAGACTAGGCTCTTGATAGCTAGCTACATTTAAGGATGCTTTCATGGAGTAAAATGTAGATACAAAAATAGAATATGCAGGTCTAAGTTTGGAAAGAATATGATAAATGCATTGTTTGTCTTCCCTCTCAATCTTACATTCTGCACATAAGAGTTTAAGAGTTTTGTACTTAGATAAATAATCTTGAATGCATGAAAAGTCACTTGGATTTAAATAAATCAACTCATTTTCGAGTTGGTGACCTTGAATTTCATTGTGTTTACCAAACACAGATTCCAACTTGTCCCAAGCAGCATTAGGTTCATCAATTCCAGATATGGGGAATCGCAAATCAGTAGAGATTGACATCCCAATAAATCCACAAGATTCATCACATCTATTTACTCATTTTATTTTCTTATCATCATAAGTGGGTTCTTTTTCTTTCCCTGTTGTAATTCTAAAAAATCTCCTACTTCGTAGAACATCCTCCATACGAGATTTCCATGAGAAATAGTTGGAACCGTTAAGTAGAATATCACAAAGGGCAGCCATATTTGTAAATTAATGGTTGTAAAAGTAGAAACCAATAGTCTGGATGTGAAGAGCTCGAAAAAATAGGTGGTTTAAAAAAAATGGCACTGAAAACGGACTCTGTATGATGAAGTTATGCTTGAACAAAGAAACTGTTGAAGATGTCCCCAATAGTGACATGGCAGCTAGAAAATGTCCAGCAAAAAAAGAACCCCCCTCTTCTCAAGATGAACCTTTTGACAATCACTTTACAAAAAAGTTGCTTTAAGTGAATCCTTTTTGTAAAATAAGTGATTTCACTTTTACAATGATATTACTTTTAAATAGTGCAACAATAAAAAACTTAACTCACTTGTATTTTTATTTTTTATTATTTAAGTGAGATGCACTTTTATAATAAAGTAATTTGAAATTAGAAATTGCATGCACTTTTTCTTTTAAAAGTAACTTCCTAAGACTTGAACTCAAGACCTATTAAGGAATAAAGCAACTTTGAACCAAATGAGTTAGATTAAAAAGTATGTAAAATATGGGAATGAGGAAGGGGTTTTTTTTTTTTTAACTCTTCTTGCTCGGTTTGCGTGCTTGCCCTTTTTCCTGCAAAACAAACCACAAATCGAAACAAAAAAAAAAATTTCCACACTTGTGGACTTAGATCTTGTTAGCTTGCCCGGAAAGTCTACGTTTTCTCTCTGTTTCTGATTTGCCGAGATCGCGCAAGGTGCACGGCAAAGAGCATACGCAGCCAAGAAAAACTCTTTCCCTTTCTGTTTCTGATTTGCCGAGATCGCTCAAGGTGCACGACAAAGAGCATACGCAGAAGGGAAAACAACAATCCGAACGAAAAAAAAAAATCTAACAGTAAAAAAAAAATGAAATATGAGATTTTTTTCTTTTCAAAAAACGAAATTAAAAAAATGCGTCACTGTAACATTATACCTTCAGATCTGATGAAATACACGTTTCTGGAGCAATCGGGAACCGTTTTCGATCAAACGAAAACTATTTCCCAATGGAAACGACGCTCCAGACGCAATGGAACACCTCCCACAACCCAAAAATGAACAGAAATACCATAACTAGAAACCCTTTCGAGATTCGGCAACAACAGTTCAAGATTTAGATCATAACCGGAAGCGGCACTTCATAAAAGCTCTGATACCATGTTCGAGTACACAGGGTACTACCAAAGGACCGAACACCACGAGCAACCACTTCACACAAACAGATCACAGATCAACACACTGATGTTTTGACGTGGTTTAAACCCTCTTGAGGGAAACACTCCACGACCCCGGCCAAATAGCTTCTACGGGACAATTTATTATGCAAAGAAAGAAAGTTACAAATGAGCTTCTCATAATCGATCAACTAAACAATAACCCTCCATGCTCTTTAAATAGAGATCATGGACCAATCGAGTGCTAAGCCACGAATCAAGGTTAGGTTTGATCTAAGAGAAGTTGAGCCGTCGGATCACTCTATGTCAGAAACATATCGTGACCGTCGGATTAAGTATTTACAAATGCATACTAATGCATACTAAAGAAACACACTATCCCTAACGGATATATTACACAAGTTGATCTTAACTAACTCCTAAGTGTCTAAATATCCTAACAGGATTCTGGTTGCATGGCTGAATAACCCTTCTCAAAATCAATCTTTTGAGCCCTAGATTGAAGTTTTTGTTGGGTAGAACTCTGAAAAAGTCAAACCCTAGTTTGACCAAAAGTGCGATAAACCAAAAATTCTGTTGCAGATCTGGAAAGTGAAAAGTTGAAGTTTCCATAAACAGAACACACCAGTGTTCCCAAGTCAATCAAGAACATCTCCTGTAAGTGTTACTCTATCTCTTGAAACTCTAATCTCTTGGACTCCCCCAAGAGAAGATGGCTCCAAACACTAAGCTTGAAGACAAGCTAAAAGGTATAGAGAATTTTCGGGCATGTAAATACAAAATTGGTCTCATTCTTGAAGAGAATGATCTTGCTCAATATATCAAGGATGAAGTTGGAGAACCCGCTGAAGATGAATCCAAAGAAAAGTATAGGAAGGATCTAATTAGGGCAAAGAGAATCATTGTTGATTCTATCAAGGACCACCTGATTCCCCAAGTGGCATCCAAGAAGACCCCAAAGGAAATGTATGTTGCCCTAGGAAGAACGTATGAAGGGAGGAACATCAATAGGAAGATGAACCTAAGAACTCAGTTGAAGAGTACCAAGATGAATAAAGGAGAATCCATTCAAGACTACTTCTCAAGGGTTTCCCAAATCAAGGAACAACTAGATGATATTGGAGATACCCTTGATGAAGATGAACTTGTCTGCTCTAAATGGTCTCACTAAACCTTGGGAGTCATTCATACACACTCTGTGTGTCAGAAAATAAAGTATGAAGTTTGATATAGTATGGGAGGATTGTGTTCAAGAAGAAGCTAGGGTAGCCAATAGGGAATCCCTTCTCAAGGAGGATGACCAAGCCTTGGCTACTCACACCAAAATAAGAATAAAGGGTCAATTCAAGAAAGTTGACCACAAAGGGTCTCAACCCTTCCATAGATTTAAAAGGGGAAGATGACCCAACTCAGAGAGATCTCTCCACAGTCCAATGTTTCAATTGTCTTAAACTAGGACACATTGCCAGATTTTGTACTTCACAAAAGAAAAAGTTTGTTCACAAAAGACATCATGCACATATGGCAGAAGATGATAGTGGAGAAGAAGAAGAAGAAGAAGAAGAAGAGGAAAGGCCTCGAAAGAAAAGATCTAAAGTAAATAAAGTAGATACAAAAGAATATGTTCTATTTTTTGCATTATCTGGGTCTGTATCACCTAGAGAAGATACATGGCTCATCGATAGTGGTGCTTCAAAGAACATGACAGGTCAAAAGAAAACTCTCTCAAGACTTGAGGAAAAGACTTCTCCACAAAAGGTATCTCTAGGAGATGATTATCAATATCCCATCAAGGGAATTGGTGAAGCAAGCTACAAGCTTGATTCTGGAACACCTTTAAAGATGAAAGAAATTTTATATGTACCAGATTTAAAGAAGAACCTACTTTCTATCTCAACACTAGATAAGAAAGGCTTTAGAGTTGCATTCATAGATGGACAAGCACTTATGTGGCCCAAAGGAAAATCAATTGAAGATGCAATTATTATTGGTGAAGAGGAAGGAGGTCTTTACAAACTCAAGGGACATCCAGAAGTTGCCCTTGTCCATGAAACCTCTATCCCCAGTGAGCTATGGCATAGAAGGCTAGCTCACATTAACTACAAAGCCTTACCCTATGTAAGCAAGGTAGTTATAGGACTACTAGACTTGAAGATTGATCATAATGGCACATGCAAAGGATGTGAAAAGGGAAAGAATATCAAGAACCCATTTCCAAAGAGTGAAACAAAGACTAAGAACATCCTGGAGCTAATACATTCATATGTATGTGGACCAATGCCCACCACATCCCTAAGTGGGTTTGAATACTATCTCACATTCATTGATGATTATTCAAGGAATACTTGGATATACTTTCTAAAAGGAAAGAATGAAGTTTTTGGAAAGTTCAAAGAGTTCAAGGATTTGATAGAAAATCACTCAGAAAAGAAAATTAAGATTCTCAGAACAGATAATGGCGGAGAATATACTTCAAAGGATTTTGAAGACTTTTGTAAGGAAGCTAGAATCAAGAGGGAACTAACCACTCCCTATAATCCCCAACAAAATGGGGTTGCTGAAAAAAAGAATAGAACCATCATGGAAGTTGTAAAGACTATGATACATGACCAAGATCTACCCATGTATCTATGGGCTGAAGTAGCTAGGACAACAGTCTATGTACAAAATAGGCTATCCCATAGTGCTCTTGAATTCAAGACTCCAGAAGAAGTGTTCACTGGAAAGAAGCCTGAGGTAAGTCATCTCAAAATATTTGGATGTCCAATGAACATTCACATTCCAAAAGAAAAGAGAACCAAGTTGGATCCTTCTGGTAAGAAGGGAATATTTGTTGGATATTGTGAATCATCCAATGCTTTCAGAATTTACATACCAGGTTTTCATCATATGGAAATAAGTAGAGATGTGACATTTAATGAAGAAGTAGCTCTCAAGAAATCTAGGTAGTTCCAACTTGAAGAAGTCTATGAAGAAGATACACCTCCTAGAGTTACATAGGTTGTGCACATCCCTAAAGATGATACACCTGAAGATCATGACATGTTAGGACCATAAGAACCCCCCATTACAAACTTATCTAAGAAAAGAAGGCCCGCATGGGCTAGAGACATTATTTAAGGAGCTGAAAAATATGGAGCTCCTGAAGGCTCCACTAGAGAAAGAAAGAAACCAAAGCTAGTATCCAACTATGTGGCTTTGATGTGTGACCTTGTGGATCAACAACCTACTAGCTATGAAGAGGCAGTTCATAAGAAAGAGTGGGTAGAAGCAATGACAGAAGAATACCAATCAATAATAAAAAATGATGTTTGGGATATAGTTCTCGAACCAAAAGATAAAAGTGTGGTATCTTCCAAATGGATATTCAAGATAAAACATGTTGCAGATGGTAGCATTGAAAAATATAAGGAAAAATTTGTAGCCAGAGGATTCTCTCAGAAAGAGGGAATTGACTATGAAGAAACTTTTGCACCAGTTGCTAGGTACACTTCTATTAGAACTATCATGGCACTTGCATCTATGATGAAATGGAAACTACACCAAATGGATGTTAAGACAACATTCCTGAATGGTGTGATTGAAGAAGAAGTGTACATAGAAAAACCATAAGGATTTGAAGTTAAAGATGGAAGAACACATGTCTGCAAGCTGAAAAAGGCTTTGTATGGATTGAAGCAAGCTCCCAGAGCTTGGTACGGAATGATTGACAGTTTCTTAACAAGTATGGGCTTTACCAAGAGTAAAGCTGATCCTAATCTTTATCTCAAGGTTATGGATGATGAACCTGTTATATTACTATTGTATGTAGATGATCTATTTCTAACTGAAAATAAGAAACAAATTATCAAGTGCAAGAAGAAGCTTTCTTCAGAATTTGAGATGAAAGATATCGAATTAATGCACTACTTCTTAGGTCTAGAAGTATGGCAAGAACCAAAAGAAACCAAAAGGAATATTTCTAAGTCAAGGTAAGTATGCTGTGGAAATTTTGAAAAGATTCGATATGTTGGAGTGTAAAGCTATGGCCACTCCCATGGACTCTAACTTAAAGTTATTAGTTAATGACTCATCAGAATTAGTAGATGTGACTCTATACAGACAGATTATTGGGTCATTAATGTATTTGATAAATACCAGACCAGACGTATGCTTTGTTGTAAATACCTTGAGTCAGTACCTAGTGGAACCTAGAAAAGTTCACTTAATAGCTGCAAAGCATGTAATGAGGTATCTAAAGGGTACACTAGATTTTGGTCTATACTATCTTGGAAATCATGAACTCATATTACATGGTTACTCAGATTCTGATTGGGCAGGAAGTGTTTCATACAGGACAAGTACATCAGGTGGATTTTATGGTCTTGGATATGCCATGATCTCATGGTTTAGCAAGAAACAATCTAGTGTAGCTCTCAATACTACTGAAGCAGAATATATAGTTGCTTACTCTGCTAGTTGTGAAGCAGTATGGATTCGAAAACTACTATCGGGATTGTTTGACTTAGAGATGGATCCCACTGTGATCATGTGTGACAACCAAAGCTGTATTAAGATGACAGAAAATCCAGTGTTCCATGATAAGTCAAAACACATAGAGATCCGATATTTCTATATACGGGATATGGTGTAGAGAGGATCTATCAAGCTCAAGTATGTGAGCACTGATGAACAAATTGCTGATATATTGACCAAACCTCTGTCTCGAGTAAAATTTGAGTATTTCCGAGACAAGCTTGGTGTAGTCCAAAAGGACCCTCCTCGAAAGGGGGAGTGATGTAGACACTGATGATGAGATTGCCCGCATCGACAGTAAGTTCGATGATGAGGATACCTGTATTATTTTACTTAGGATATTTATATTTCTTATATGTATACTTAGGATATTTATATTGCTTGTATTAATGATATATATAGATGTATTGATGAGGATACTTGTATATGTACTTGTATTGATGAGGATACTTGTATTGATGATATGTATACATGTATTGATTGATGTACTTGTATGGATGAGGATACTTGTATTGATGCACTAATGATACTTGTAATGATGAGGATACTATGGGGATTGCATAATCCTTGAAAATATGTTCTAAAATGATCTGTAGACAGATGTCTCCGAGAAAGAAGAGGGATTGCATCATCCTTGAACACATGTTCTAAATTGATCCGTAGACAGATGTCTCCGAGAATGAAGTCCTTAGTGGACAAGTGGGGATTGGATCGTCCCCAGACTTCAGTCCCTTGAATTGAGCCGTAGACAGATGTCTCCGAGAATGAAGTCCTTAGTGGACAAGTGGGGATTGGATCGTCCCTGGACTTCGGTCCCTTGAATTGAGCTGTAGACAGATGTCTTCGAGAATGAAGTCCTTAGTGGACAAGTGGGGATTGGATCGTCCCTGGAATTCGGTCCCTTGAATTGATTCGTAGACAGATGTTTCTGAGAATGAAGTCCTTAGTGGACAAGTGGGGATTGGATCGTCCCTGGACTTCGGTCCCTTGAATTGATCCGTAGACAAGATGTCTTTGAGAATGGGGATTGGATCGTCCCCAGACTTTGGTCCCTTGAATTGAGCGATAGATAAGATGTCTTCGAGAATGGGGATTGGATCGTCCCCAGACTTCAGTCCCTTGAATTGAGCCGTAGACAGAGGTCTCCGAGAATTGAATATAGGACTCGATCATCCCTGGAACTCGGTTCAAAAGGTACATGATAGGACTAGATCGTCCCTGGACCTCGGTTCAAAAGGTACATGATAGGACTGGATCATCCTTGGACCTCGATTCAAAAGGTACATGATAGGACTGGATCGTCCCTGGACCTCAGTTCAAAAGGTACATGATAGGATTGTATCATCCATGGACCTATGTCTTAAAGAGAGTGGGATTGATCATCGTATAATATTATCGTGTCTATTGCAGAGTATACGATGCTGATGATCGTGTGATGACGATGATGATGATGATGTTGATGATCGTGTGATGACGATGCTGATGATTATGTGATGACGATGATGCTGACGATGCTGATGATCGTGTGATGACGATGCTGATGATTGTGTGATGACGATGATGCTGACGATGCTGATGATCGTGTGATGACGATGCTGATGATCGTATGATGACAATGTTGTTGATCGTGAGGATTTAGATATTCCAGTAACTATTTGAGTTACTGATGATGATGTATTGAAGAAAGATTTTGATGATTTATAGATGTATCATGGATGATGTAGTCGATGACTCCTTGCTCCTGCAGATGTTGTTATAATATCCTTCTCATTAAGGGGGAGTGTTGAATATTATAACTTCTAAGAATATTATATTTGTACTTTATTATTCCGAAGATGTTTCATCCCTCCGAGGTAATTCTATTATGTATCCGGAGATGTTTATTCCTCCGATGGATTGTGGTAACCAGGGTTATTAGATCCACCATGTGGGGGTCGGCCCTGAGTTATTTAATTAGGGGTTATTAGACTCCATTGGGAGAGGTCGACCCCATCAGGGAAAAAGTCAGTCGAAAATCTAGTATAAGTAGAGGAGGATGCTCCTCACTTATCTCATACTTGCATAACTCGGAAAGTACCGCACTTATGAGAGAGAGGTTTGCATAGGAGGTAGAGAAGGATCTCTAGTCTTGGAGCATATCTTGTATTTTGGTTGATCATCTCATTGAGGAAAGATTTGCTGGGTTTTCTACCCCATGAGGGTTTCCCAGGGTAAAATCTTTGTCTATCTTGTGATTATGTTTCTTTCAGTGATCTTGCTAGTCAAATTAGTTTAAACTTAACAAGAGAGAGGGTCAGAGGGGATAGTAGGAGGGACATTAGGGGGAGAGAATGGGGGGTTAGTGGTATTGAGCATGTTAGAGAGAGAGTGCAGGATTTGGGGATGGGGGAGAGAGCGAGGGGTGGGGGTTAAGTGTAGGTGGAGGAGTAGGGGAGAGAGAGGGAGAGAGGGGGTTAGTAAGGGTTTGGGGGAAGAGGTGAGGGAGAGAGAAGGATGAGTGAGAGAGGGTGTTAGTAAGAGTTAGGGGAGAGAGAAATAAAGAGAGAGGAGGAGGAAGAGGAGGAGGAGGAGGTGGTGGATAGAGGTAGCGAGAGGAGTAGGGGGGTAAGATTGGGATATAAGAGGGGGGTGTTAGGGGATTGGGGGAGATCTAGAGAGGGTTAGGAGTTATGGCTAGGTAGAGGAGTATGGGGGAGAGAGAGAGAGTGAGTGAGGAGGATAACTGTGGGACTTGTCTTGGTGATGATAAAAAATGAGAAAATTAAAACAATTTTGATGGCTAGGTATATAGAATGAACATCTTTCATGAAAAAAACAAATATGACTTTGTGTGTTAGACTTGGTTTGGTGATGATTTAACATGAAAAATATTTGGATGGCTAGGTATATAAAATGACACTAAATATTAGTAAGGGTTAAGGGGAAGGGGGGAAATAGAGAAAGAGAGTAGGGGAGAGAGAGAGGGGGGGTTATGGTTTAGGGAGGAGTAGGGATATTAGAGAGAAAGGGGGGTATAGTTGAGGAGTGTGGGTGTTCGAGTGAGAGAGAGAGAGAGAGGAAAATGGAGAGACATTGGTGGGTGGTAAGGGGTTATAAGTAGAGGGAGAGGGGGGGTGTTAAGGGGTTAGAGGTAGAAGCATAGGGGGTGTTAAGAGATTGGGGTTAAGTTGAGTAGGGGAGAAAGAGAGTGAGAGAAGAGGTTAGTAAGGATTAGGGGGAGAGAGAGAGAGAGAGGAGGGGGGTTAGTATTAAGGGGAGGCATAGGTATTTGTGTGTGTGTGTGAGAGAGAGAACCAATGGGGCGGTGGTGTGTTAGCGAGTTGGGAGAGAGAGAGAGAGAGGTGGGGTTTAGGTGTAGGTGGAGGAGTAAGGGAGTGAGAGAGAGTGAGAAAGGGGGTTAGTAAGAGTTTGGGGAGGAGAGGCAGAGAGAGAGAGAGAGAGAGAGAGAGGTTTGGGGAGGAGTATGGTGATTAGAGAGAAAGGGTGGCATAGGTAAGGAGTGTGGGTGTTGGGGAGAGAGAGAGAGAGAGAGACAGAGAGAGAGAAATATTGTGGGGTGGTAAGGGGTTAGAGGTAGAGAGAGAGGGGGGTAGTTAAGGAGTTAGAGGTAGAGACATAGTTGGGTGTTAGGATATTGGTAGTAAGTGGAGCAGGGGAGAAAGAGAGTGATAGAAGGGTTTAGTAAGGGTTAGGGAGAGGAGGAGAGAGAGAGAGAGAGAGAGGGGGGGGGGGGTGTTAGGGGCCTGGGGGGAGAGACAAGGGTAGGTGGAGAGTGTGGGTGAATAGGGGTAGAGGGTGTTAGGGAGTTAGAGAGGGGGTGTTAGGGGTTGGTGGGGAGTGTTATGAGGTTGGGGGGTGTTGGTGAGTTGGAGAGTGCCATGTGGGTGAAGGGGGGTAGGGGGTGTTAGGGATTTTGAGATGGGGTGTTAAGGGGTTAGGGAGTTGGAAAGGGGGTGTTAGGGGGTTGGGGAGGGGTGTTAGGGGCCAGATTTATGGAATAAAATATTCTTTACAAAATGCATATGCGTTTTGGTTCTCTAAAATGCGTACATGTTTTTTTTCCTAGCCTTCATGGTATCCCACTTGACTTCCTCAGGATTTCACATTCATATGTTTAATAAACACGTACATGTCGTTGAATTCTACAACAAGGACTTGTTTTGCAAAACATCATTTTCATCTAAAAGGTCCCCCATATTTGTGTGAGGACCCATAGTCACACATAAGATGCAAAAGTATAAATATAAAATGCATTTACAATGTAGAAAATTTCGAGGGGAAGAACTCCTTATAAACATATTGTATTTATGTGTGTACTTTGCAATGGTATAAGGCTCCATTATATAAGGTTTAGTCATATCCACCTCATAAACGAGGACCACACTCCATAAATAAGGAACACTAACTGACTAACAATCTCCACTTCATAAATGAGGACCACACTCCATTTATAAGGAACACTAATTCATTTGCAATCTCATTAATGAGGATCAATGTGAGGTACAATGTCAAAATATGCCTACATAAATGTCCATTAAGACACGATTAATTAACTAAGTGGAAACATATGAAAAGGGTCTTTAGGAGTAGTTTAGATATTCTACACTTTTTATTTTTTTCTTGTATATTTTTAGGTTTGTTTTGTTCAGACTTCGGTTGGAATTCTTTAGAAAACCTTAGAATCACATATATTAGTTGTAGAAATTGCATAATATGAATTCCATAGGGGTATTTGAGGGTGTTGAATTCATTTATGAATTAAAAAACACAATTTAAACATTTCCAAATTAAGATTTAACCAATTCTTTTTTTTTTAATTCCGACCAAAAATCACCAAAAAATATAAAATGTAAAACAAATAAACAACTCCTTTTGTAAACAATGCTAGATGTTATCTTTCATTAGCATTCAATTATACCTAAACTTCCATCCCAACACAATCTACACCATTTTTTCTTATAGAAAGCAAACCTTCATTAGATCTCATTGCAATAGAATCTTCCCTTGCCAAAAGTATGGATTCCTTATATACATTTCTCCTTCCTATCATCACATCTATGTGGCACCCAAAAGAAATCAACAATCATCATATCTATGTGGCACCCACAAGATATCTACAACGAATCATTTGTGCTTTCTTACCTCTAGATTACTTGAGATCTTAAGTTCTAAATTCTTATTATGAGAGATCTTAAGTTTAGAGTATTGATACATTATCTTTTTAAAGTGATCAAAATAGATTACATAAATCAATGTTAATAATCAGATTTTAAGTTCTAAATTCTTATTATGAGAGATCTTAAGTTTAGAGTATTGATATATTATCTTTTTTAAAGTGATCAAAATAGATTACATAAATCAATGTTAATAATCAGATTAAAAATTATTAGATTACATAAATCAATGTTAATAATCAGATTAAAAATTATTAGTTTGGAAAAATGTTAATGATTAAATTGATTGGTTTGGAACCAATGTTAATAATCAAACAATAAAGAGTCAATCTACCGTAAGTTTAAGATCGTGTTATTGTAAAATGGAAAAGAAGTAATCATAAAATACCAAATTTGATTACCTTATTTGACATCTTAGATGTTGACTTTATCCGTCTTTACCTTGTACAAACAAACATCACTTTGTTTATAAATGATTATCAAGTTTTTAATAGCAAATCTAGAGGTACACGTGAGTAGTGATATCCAATCTCATTTTTTGAAATCCAATCTCAATTTTTAATGTAAGTCAACGTAGCTTTTATGAATAGATGAGGTTCTCTCCTTGCTCTGCATTATTTTGGGTTTTTGGTTTTTGGTCTGTGTAGTTTTCTTTAGAGCAGAGAGTTAGGGGGTTCGGCTTTCAAAGTATGTGTGACTTTGGCCCTAGAAAATTCAAACAGCAGATTTTAATGCATCCATGAGATTTTTACATTTTGATACTGACTCGAGGAAACGTGCTTGTTACGTCTTTGACTTGAAAGGTTGCTAAAATGATTAAGTTGATTTGTTTTTATTTATCGCTTAAGCTACAAGTAATTTCAACGATTAAGTTGATTGTTTGCTTATATAGACATTCTTGAATTATTTACACCTCTTCTTCCTTTTCCTTATTGCCTGCTGTGCCTCTCTCCTCCCCTACTCAGTATGCTTCGATGCACAATATAAATATTGCCAACATACCAGTAGAACATGTGGCAGTATGAATTTCACGTATGATTTCGGTGTAGGAAACCGTGGGTACGGTCTCCCCAGCTCCAGCAATCACGATTCATAAACATAAATACACTATATCAGAGCAGTGACGTTGGTGGTTCCTTATTACCAGGGGTGAGAATTGCCAATTTTCAGAGATGATCACACAAAGATGCCGATAGCATCTTCAGATTATGGAAACACCGTCTTCAATATCACGGGTAAAGAGAACCAGACTCTAACCGTGTACAAGTGTAATAAACAGAGAAAATTACAGCTCCCTAAATGTAATGCTAGTGTCTCTTACGCTTTTTATAGCAATGGGAATTCTATTCCAGCTAGATTTTCGAAGAAACAAGTAACAGTTGATGTGGGATTAATGCATTCGGTTTCCAATTATACAAAGAGAGATGAAAACTGTAGATCATGTGAAGCAAGTCATGGGATATGTGGTTACCCTTACAACACTTCGAATTCAACTGCGTCGTTAGTGTGTTATTGCAAGGATGGACCCCGTACGGATAAATGCCTCGGCCACGGTATGCTTTATTTTAAATTTCCGCATAAATTTTTGGAACTACTAGTTCAGTTAAGATGTTATGATTTTATTCTTCGATGCCCAAGAAATCAGGTTATTATAGGTAGCAGTATATGTATTATGAGTCATGACACATCTCCATTCCTCTCGTTTGAAGCTTCCAATATCAATATCAATATCAATGGGTGAACTAAACTCAAAACATCTGAAACAAGAAACAAGAAGATATTAATATATGTATCTGTGAATCCTTACAGTTACTAACGATAATTGTTTTTATGGCCGCCTTACAGGTCGACGAACAACCATTATAATATGTAAAGTTATGATTTCTTCCTTTTTGTCCGCTTTAACCGTAGGGTGGATTGGTTTCTATTATTCTCTTTGGGGTTGGACGAAGATCGCATTGATAGATCAATTCTTCATTCCACCGCAGGTTGTTTCATCGGAGCAGCTGCGTTGACAGCGGTACTCATGTATTTAGTGTATTATCTGAAGAAAATAAAACATCCTCCTAGCGGGGGTCCTCCTAGACATTTGCCGGGGCGCGAGATGGGCAATTTGCCAATATTCTCTTATGAAGCACTTCGTCGGTCTACAAATTGCTCCACGAGGAGAGCGAACTTGGCGTTGGAGGGTTCGGCTCGGTCTATCTAGCTAAACTTTGGGACGGGCGAATGGTGGCCGTAAAGAGACTTTATCAGGATAACTCTAGGAGACTTGAGCACTAGTTCCTCAACAAGGTGAAGATATTTTCGACCTTGAATCATCCACACGTTGTTCGTCTTTATGGCTGCACCCCTGCAGACAGTCCAGAGCTGCTGCTCGTATACAAATTTGTTCCAAATGGGACACTCGCCGATCATCTTCACGGCGATCGCAAAAACCCCAAGGGATTACCATGGAATACTCGCTTGAACATTGCTATTCAAACTGCCGAAGCGTTGGCCTTCCTTCACGGCCTAGATCCGCCCATATTCCTCAGAGATGTGAAATCCTCTAATATTCTCTTGGACAAGAATTTGGATATCAAATTGGCTGATTTTGGGCTTTGCAGGCTTGTGCCCGTTGTTCGAAATATCTAATTAAATGAGCTGATTGGGTATTTACTACGCCAGCTCTGTCAGTCACCCTGTCAGACTGATTGTGTCAGTGCGGTGTTCGCGATGTTAGTTCGCAAGTCAAGAAAACTTAGGATAGAATTTATTACGGTGTTTAAATGCAATTTTGTAGCTTCCAAGAGAAGTGATCCTAAGAGATGTGTAGGAAAGAAAATTACGCAGAGCAAGTGTGGAAGATTGTATCAAGAGCCCAAGCTCTGTGAATGTAAAAGATCATGTGAAAAACTCATTTTCATGTATTGAGGAACTACGCATTATACTTTCGTAATATATATAAGTCTATGTTTTATGTTTCATTCTCAAGAATGTTGTTTATTGCAAGTCGCACATCATCTCCACTTTTGTGTGAGTGTTGTTTACATTTACGCGCAGTAAAAGAAATCAATATTTCCAAATAGTTCATCGAAGTGAAAGTACTAAATTTAACAAGGAGTAACTTTGCATTAGAGAAATATATTTCATGATAAAGTTTGGTTAAACATTCCGCGAAGTGTTTGTGAAGTCTGGGAAGTGATGTATTAGGGGAAGTTAACTTCGCATCACTGTGAAGTTCACCCCATAGTGAAAAGTCGCACTTACTTGCCCGGAATTAAAAAGGTGAAACTGTGGAGTTAATCTCTTCGAAGTAAGTTGATATCGCGTAGTTAAAACTGGGAAGTTAATTCTTAAAGAAGTAAGTGTTCCGTGAAGCAAAATTGAAGTTCTCTATTGTATAATCCGCGAATTCGGAAGAGAAGAAAAAGAAGGTACTCATCTACTCCGCAGTTAAATGTATTTACTGCGCGGTGTGCTTTTCCCTTGATCTGGTATCAGAGCCCGATTTACGGAAAGAAGGAATTCAATTCATAAGGGAAGAGCGGTTAAATATGGCTTCCACTTCGAGTAATCTGCAAACTCCAATCTTCTCAGTTAAAAATTATGAATATTGGTCTCTAACCATGAAAGCTTTGTTTAGAGGTCAAGATGTATGGGAAATAGTCCAGCAAGGCTATGCAGAACCAACAGATCTAACAGCATATAACAATCTCACACAAGCTGAGAAGGATGTCTTAAAGGAACAGAGGAAGAAAGATGGAAATGCGTTGTTCCACATACATCAAGCAACACATGAATCCATACTCCCAAGAGTAATAGCAGCGCAGTCAGCTAAGGAAGCGTGAGACACACTGGAAACAACATATCAAGGTTTGAACAAGGTAAAAACTGCGAAACTTCAAATCCTTAGAAGAGATTTTGAATATTTGTCAATGAAAAATACAAAGTCAGTAGACTCATTTTATACTCGTGTAATTGGTCTGGTTAATCAAATAAAGTCTCATGGAGAAACTCTAGGTGATCAAAGAGTTGTTGAAAATGTTATTAGAGTTCTTCCAAAGAAATTTGAATCTTTAGTTGTGACCCTAGAGGAAAACAAAGATCTGTACGCATTTACTATTGATGAGTTGCAAGCCTCATTACTTAATCATGAACACAGAATCAGCGGTTCAGAAACATCGCTGAAAGGTGCATTCGCAGCATAGTCATCCATAAGTCACGGTAGAGGCAGAGGAAGGTCAAGCTCTAGAGGCAGAGGATGAAGTTCTTTCAGAGGAGGTCGCAACAACAACCCTACACATGTTGCGGGAAGAGGTCAGAATCAGACCCCCTATCAGTCAAGTGGAAAAATGTATGATAAATCAAAAATTCAATGTCATTACTGTAAGAGGTATGGACACTTCCCATATGAATGCAGGAAGAAGCAGTATGACCAAGGAAAGCAAGGTGAACCTTAGTCAAGCAACAACAACACTTCGAACAACTCACTGTTCTTAGCATGCGCACCTTCACTTGAATGCAATACTGTCCAAGAAAGTCCAAATGACATATGGTATTTAGAATGAGGCTGTAGCAATCATATGACTGGTAATTTAAGTTTATTTTCTAGCCTAGATAAAACAGTTCAAACTGATGTCACACTTGGAAACAATATCCAAGTCATTGTTTTGGGTAAGGGTACTATAGATATTCTAACCAAACAGGGGAGCATAAATTTATGCCTGAGGTGTATTATGTTCAAGTTTGAAGCATAATCTGATGAGCATTGGACAGTTGATGGAAAAAGGTTACAGAGTTCATATGATAGGGAAGTGCTGTGTGATCAAAGATGTATACCCAAGCAATCAGTTAATAGTCGAAGTGCAGATGACAAACAATCGATTGTTTCCTTTGAAGATAACACCAATCATCAAAGGTAAAAATAATCATGTTGTTCATGAAAGTCAGAAAGAAAATTATAAAGCTGTGTTCAAGACAGAAAGCAAAGGAGTAGAAGTTCGCAACGTCAAGGAAGAAAAAGGTAGCGCAATACAAGCTGCGTTTCAAACATAAATGAAGGATGAATCCTGGTTATGGTATTTTATATTTTGACATCTGAACTTTGGTGGGCTGAAGCTACTGCACATGAAGAATATGGTGAAAGGATTGCCATTGATTGAAAATCCAGAGAGAATTTGTGAAGGCTGTATCTTTGGAAAGAAGCATAGAGAGACTTTTCCAGTCGGAAAGTCATACAGAGCTCGTGCACCACTTGAAATTATTCACTCTGATATTTGTGGATTGATGCAAACACCGTCCATGGGAGGATGCACTTATCTTCTCACATTTATTAACGATTTCACAAGAAAGACATTGTTTTATTTTCTAAAGCATAAATATGATGCATTCGATTGTTTTAAGCAATTCAAGGCACTCGTGGAGAAGCAGAGTGGTTACAACATCAAGATATTGAGAACAGATAGAGGTGGTGAGTATGTCTCAAATGATTTCTTAAATTTTGCAAAAATCATGGCATACAAAAACAATTCACTGCGCGGTATACACCGTAGTAGAATGGCATTGCCGAAAGGAAGAATAGGACCATTATGGAGATGGCGTGCAGTATGTTGGCAACCGCACATCTGTCAAAAGAAAACTGGGTGAAGCAGTCGCAACTATGGTTTACATCATGAATCGATGTCTAATGAAGAGCGTGAAGAACAAAGTTCCGCAGGAAGCATGGACAGGTATGAAACATAGTGTTTCGCATTTAAAGTTTTTGGGTGTATAGCATACGCACATGTTCCAGATGATCTAAGAAGGAAATTAGATAATAAAGGACAGAAATGCATTTTTATTAGGTATTCTGAAGATACAAAAGCATACAAGTTGTATGATCCTGTTTCAAGAAAACTTATTATCAGTCGCGATGTTCAGTTTGTGGAAAATGAAGCATGGGATGGAACTGTTGAGAAAAATGTGAAAATCGTGTCACATGTTGAGCATGATGACATCGTATAAGATGTGGCTGAGACTCTGCATATGAATCAGAACCTCGCAGCACCGTCTACTCCAAGGACTGCGAAGCATGGTTCAGCACAAGCAACTCCGACACAAGTCGCAACAACTTCGACAAGCACTCCAAGTGCGCAACAAACTCCATCAAGCAATTCGCGCAGTTCGACACCAGCAACTCCACCAAGGACAAGAAGTTTGCGTGAGATATATGAGGCTGGTACACCTAATTCATTCTCTTGTTTTGCATTATTTTCTCAAGTTAATGATCCTTGTACATTTGAAGAAGCAATTGAAGATGAAGTCTGGGCACAAGCCATGAATGAAGAAATAGAATGCATAGAGAAGAATCAAACATGGGAACTAGTTGATGTTCCTAAGGACAAGGATGTGATAAGCATGAAATGGATTTATAATACCAAGCAAAATACTGAAGGAAATGTGCAGAAGCACAAGGCAATATTAGTAGCAAGAGGGTTCACTCAGCAACCTGGAATAGACTTCAATGAAAATTTTGCACCTGTAGCATGAATGGACACTATCAGAACGGTTTTGGCCATCGCAGCACAAAAGAAATGGCATGTCTATCAAATGGATGTTAAGTCCACATTCCTAAATGGTTATTTAGAGGAAGAAGTATATGTAGAGCAGCCACAAGGCTATGAAGTTCCAGGACAAAGACACAGAGTATACAGACTGAAAAATGCACTGTATGGTTTGAAGCAAGCTCCGCGAGCTTGGTACAGTCGCATTGACTCATACCTCACTCAGAATGGATTTCACAGAAGTGAATGTGAGCCAACGTTGTACACAAAAATCAATCAGCAAGGTAATAAGCTAATTGTCTGCCTATATGTAGATGATTTAATATTTACTGGTGATTTTGGCATAGAAGAATTTAGAACAGTCATGGAAAGTGAATTTGAAATGACTAACTTGGGGCTTATGAAGTATTTTCTGGGCATTGAAGTCCAACAGTCTGAAAATGGGATATTTATATCTCAGTCAAAATATGCAAGTGATGTCTTGAACAGATTTAAAATGTTAAATTGCAAGACAGTTCCAACACCAGTAATAACAAGTTTGAAATTAAGCAAGGATGATGATGGATCCAATGTGGATCCTACTATTTTTAAAAGGCTTGTTAGCATCCTTATGTATCTTACAGCAAGAAGGCCGGATATCATGTATGGAGTCAGCTTAATATCATATTCATGGAGTCACCAAAAGAATCGCATTGACAAGCAGGTAAAAGAATTCTGAGGTATGTAAGTGGAACAAAAGACTTTGGTATTTTGTATTTAACCTCAGAAAATTGCAAACTCATTGGATACACTGACAGTGATAATGGAGGCAGCATAGATGAAAGAAAAAGCACATCTGGGAATACATTTCATATAGGAACAGGTGTTGTATCATGGGATTCAAAGAAACAACCCATAGTAACTCTTTCTTTAGCAGAAGCAGAGTATGTTGCAGCCACAAGTGCGGCATGTCAAGCAGTTTGGATGCACAGGATGTTAAGTGATCTATCGCAGCATCAACAAGAACCTACAATCATTTACTGCGACAACAATTCAGCTATCGCACTGTCAAAGAATCATGTCTACCACAAGAGAACCAAGCACATCGACACAAGGTATCACTTCATCAGAGAATTGATAAACAACAAGGAAATCTGTTTATAATTTTGCAGGTCTGAAGATCAAGTTGTAGACATCTTTACCAAACCATTGGCAAAGGACCCAATCAATACCTGCGAAGTTGTTTAGGAGTGACAAGTTCTGTGCAGTGAACTTGGCCATGAACAGAGCATGTTTCAGCTCTGAAATATTTGTAATATTTTAATTTTGTTTGATGATCCCCAGCCGCTCATAATTAAAAGGGAGTGTTGGAAATATCTAATTAAATGAGCTAATCGCGTATTTACTGTGCCGGCTCTGTCAGTCACCCTGTCAAACTGATTGTGTCAGCGTGGTGTCCGCGATGTCAGTCTGTCAGCAAGTTCATAATAAATCCGGCGCACATCTTGTTTGCAGTTATGTAACCGTGTTAATAGTTTGCAAGTCAAGAAAAATTAGGATAGAATTTATTACAGTGTTTAAATGCAATCTTGTAGCCTCCAAGATAAGCGATCCTAAGTTGGTTGTTAGAAATATCTATAAGTAGAAGTTCATTGTTAAAAAACAGAGAGAGAGATGTGTAGGAGAGAAAATTATGCAGAGCAAGTGTGGAAGATTGTATCAAGAGCCCAAGCTCCGTGAATGTAAAAGATCATGTGAAAAACTCATTTCCATGTATTGAGGAACTACACAGTATACTGTGGTAATATATATAAGTCTATGTTTTATGTTTCATTCTAAATAATGTTGTTTATTGCAAGTCGCACACCATCTCTAGTTTTACTTGTGTGAATGTTGTTTACATTTACGTGCAGTAAAAGAAATCAATATTTCCAAATATTTCACCGCAGTGAAAGTACTAAATTTAACAAGGAGTAACTTCGCATTAGATGATTTTAGTTGTTATGCATTAGAGAAATATATTTCATGATAAAGTTTGGTTAAACATTCCGCGAAGTGTTTGTGAAGTCCGCGAAGTGAAGTATTGCGACGAAGTTAACTTCGCATCACTATGAAGTTCACCGCGCAGTGAAAAGTCGAAATCGCGCAGTTACTTGCCGTGAAGTAAAAAGTTGAAACCGTGGAGTTAATCTTTGCGAAGTAAAAGTTGATATCACGCAATTAAAACTGCGAAGTTAATTCTTAAAGAAGTAAGTGTTACACGAAGCAAAATTGAAGTTCTCTATTGTATGATCCGCGAAGTCCGAAGAGAATAAAAAGAAGGTATTCATCTACTGCACAGTTAAATTTATTTACTGCGTGGTGTGCTTTTCCCTTGACCTGTGGATGCCTCCCATCATCCATGTCACTACTATCCCACAAGGCACACCAGGGTATGTTTACCCAGAGTACTATCAGTGCTATCAGCTGACTGAGAAATATGATGTCTACAACTTCGGTGTCATTTTGGTGGAGATCATCTCTGCCAAAATAGTGATGGACATAAATTGGAACAGAAGGGAAATAAACCTTGCTAACTTGGTGATAATGAAGATTCAAGAAGGGGCTTTGCATGAACTAGTGGATCCGCATCTGGAGATTGAAGTGAATCATGAGGTGAAGGTAATGGTAAATGTAGTTGTAGAATTGGTGTTCAGAATCTTCAAATGCCTGGCGTCAGGGAGGGATGACAGACCGGATATTGAGGAAGTTGTTGCTCAGCTTCAGGAAATCAGACATCCGTGTGGTTATTCAACAGGTCCAGGTGAACAATGGGAAAAAACAGCGCCATTATCTCCCATCTTTGTGCAGACAAGTGGCCCAGCATAAACTCTACTTCCAACATCATCATTGCAAAGATGTCTCTGCAGCTTCCTGTTTTGATCTTTTTTTCACACGATAAAATATCTATACTTTAGTATTAAGTATATGAAGGTAATTATAGGATAAAATATCTATATTTTAGTATTAAGTATATGAAGGTAATTACAGATGACTTCCATAATCTTCCGTAGTCAGAAAACAAATCAAGACCATGCCAACCACTGGCACAATAAAGGACCCGCCCTGCTGACATAAAAAGTATGAAATAGAACAAACAACAACCATATAAACATGGTACCACATCCCCCAGCTGCTATGGTCACCATAGCAAAAAAAAGAGTATAGAGTCCAAACCAGAAAAACAAAATTATGGACCATACAGGAAAATGCTACCAGACTCCTGAATGATATCGGATTCCCAGAATTAAAAAAAAAAAAGGTGACCTTCAACCTCCAAAAGTTCCCTTTTCGACAGTGAGTCTGCCTGTTTGTTCTCACTACGTGGATTGTAAATGATCGGAAAAGGATTGAGCTTCTGTAAATGAGACTTGATCTACAACAGCCAAGGCTTCAATGCAATTACATTTAAAGGACTCAATCCCGTAGCCCAATTCACGACCACTGAAGAATCACCAGCAACCTGCTCGATCTCCAACTTCCTGAAGGATGCAAAGTATAATAAAAGCCACAATGCACAAACCTCACTCCTCATATTAGTTCCCAAGCCCACATTCATCCAAATATTAAAGTAGCAATTTCCATTCAGATGAATAAGAGCACCTATACCACAGTTTGTATCGTGTGAAGCCCCATCAAACAAACGATACGTGCCAGAAAATGAAAAGGTGAAATCCGATAAACTTGTGATATCTTCCCAATCATAGAGGAATCCCACAACTCATTGTGTGCTGCTAGCGCCTTCCCTACCACCCAAGAAGACTTGCGGAATTTTCCTTCAAATAATGCGAAATTATTGGCCTTCCAAATCTCCCAAATGAGCATACAAGCAAGTTCAACATTCCTGTGACTGTCCCGAAACCAATTGTAAAAACCATTAGCAAAAGACAAGTCTGTCCAGGAGGGAAGACCGACAACTGAGCCTCTGACAACTGCCCACACACTAAGACTGTAAGCATAATTAAAAAATGCATGGAGATTTGAATCCCCCTCCTGCTTGCACAATACACAACAACTCGGACCCAAAAAACCATGTCGTTGTAAGTTGGACTAGAATAATAACTTATCCTCCAGTGCAAGCCATATAAAGATTTTAATCTTTGGAGGAACATTTCAGCCCCAAACCGCCGTGTGCCACCACTTGTTCATAACAGTGTAGGGGAAGAAAGTTGAATAAGCTAAACTCGTAGTCAAAGTTCACAGAGAAGTATTCCTCGACCAAACCAGAGAATCTTCCCCAATAGACAAGCATATATTACCTCTTTGAAGTGCCACCATATACCTCGACCATTCCTCCGTCAAAGATCCTTGCAGACCAAGTTGTGTTGAACTAACCCAACCTTATATCGGGGAAACGATATAAGATGCTGGGATGGCATGGTCCAATGTATAACATCCCTTTGATCTAAGAGAAGAACCTAATGCCTCTGAAAATATGAACTGATCAGGACCTCCCAATATTGGATCAACACCTACGAGAATCTGATGCCCATTCCCCACCTCCCAAGCAATCCAATCCACTAAAATATTAGAGGCAGATGTAAGTCCAACCCACATATTCGACACATTTTTACTCTGTGTGCATCCTTCCTGGATCCATGACTGCACCGATTTTCCCATCAAATATTTATCGTTCACCACCGCTCCCCAGAGTCCCTCAGTCATAAGGGCTTGCCAAAGGATCATAACTAACACAGCCGAGGAAAATAAATGAATATTCTTAATAGACCATCCTTCCCACTTATATGGAGATGCCAATCTCTACCAATCCACCAAATGCCTTTTGTGTGCATTCTGCCCAGACCGGATAAAACTAAAAAATTTCCTACAAATGGTAGATAAGACAGACTTGGGTATTTTGCTCAAAGAGAACCAATAAACCACAATATTTTGTAGAGACGATTTTACCAAATTTAATCGTCCCCCAATCGAAATCCATCTCCAACACCATTTATGAATGCACTTATCAAATCTCTTGAGCAGCCAAGACCAGTCATGTATCCTATATGCATTTGGCTTAATGAAATATCCCAAATAAATAGTACCCTCCTCCATCGCCTTAAGCCTGAAGTGTAAAATGTCTGACAGGTCCCTCCTTAAATTCTAATCCAGTTGATGTTCCAAAAGTATGGATTTATCTTCATTAATAATCATCCCTGTAGTGGAGCTAAAGAGATCAATGATCTCCTTAAGCTTGTTCCATTCTCGAATGAAGCCTTACCAAAAAGCATCACGTCATCCACAAATAGTAGATGAGTAATTGAAATATTCTTGGAAATTTTAATCCCTTCAATATGTTTCTCAATTTTAGCTTTGATGATAAGGCGACTCAGACCTTCAATCACGATCAGAAAAAGCAGTGGAGACAAGGGACGCCCTTGACGGAGTCCCCTTGTAGCAGAGAAGAAATTCGTAGAACTACCATTGACTAGGATTGAGTAATTAACAAAAGAAACACATCCCATTATCCATTTCATAACACACCAGGGTAATCCAATTTGTATAAGTGCCAATCGTAGAAACCCCCAATCCAATTTGTATACGAGCGGCCCACGATAGTGGACGTGTAAGACCGTTGCGTTTGTGCAGTCGATCATACAAACTCCCCTTGGAAATGAACTCAAACACAAGAATTCGTTCACCTGCAGATGCATCACCCACAGAATTGTTCAGAGAAAATTACATAGCAATGAGATTATAACCAATCAAGGATTATCCCATGGTTTGCTCTGCTTCTTAAAGCTGCCCTGTTAATGTAAAAATTAAACTTCAAAACTTTCTACATATTGAAACGGAAAAAAATTATTAGGGTTCAAAACTTTTTACAGGTTGGAACAAAATTAATTAATTTCGCAAGGTTCAAAGCTTTCTACATAAGAAACCAGGCTAGCATCGCTCACAACTATTCCCTTCCATACGTTGGCACTGATGATGACTGTTTCGTGGATGGTAGGTCGAATAAATAGAACCAATACTGGAATGACTTATATGAGGGGAGGGTAGATCTGAATTATTTTATTTTAAAATTATGAACAAAGTTATATTGATTTGACTTTAAAATTGATAATAATAAACGAAAAAGACAAAGTTATGTTATTTTGATTATAAAATTGATTATATATATATAATCAAAACTTTTTACAGGTTGGAAAAAAATTAACTAATTTCGCAAGGTTCAAAGCTTTCTACATAAGAAACCAGGCTAGCATCGCTCACAACTATTCCCTTCCATACGTTGGCACTGATGATGGCTGTTTCGTGGATATTAGGTCGAGTAAGGAAAAGTATAGGAAGGATCTAATTAGGGAAAAGAGAATCATTGTTGATTCTATCAAGGACCACCTGATTCCCCAAGTGGCATCCAAGAAGACCCCAAAGGAAATGTATGATGTCCTAGGAAGAATGTATGAAGGGAGGAACATCAATAGGAAGATGAACCTAAGAACTCAGTTGAAGAGTACCAAGATGAATAAAGGAGAATCCATTCAAGACTACTTCTCAAGGGTTTCCGAAATCAAGGAACAACTAGATGCTATTGGAGATACCCTTGATGAAGATGAACTTGTAATGACTGCTCTAAATGGTCTCACTAAACCTTGGGAGTCATTCATACAAATTCTGTGTGCCAGAAAAGAAAGTATGAAGTTTGATATAGTATGGGAGAATTGTGTTCAAGAAGAAGCTAGGGTAGCCAATAGGGAATCCCTTCTCAAGGAGGATGACCAAGCCTTGGATACTCACACCAAAAGAAGAAGAAAGGTTCACTTCAAGAAAGTTGACCACAAAGGGTCTCAACCCTTCCATAGATTTACAAGGGGAAGAGGACCCAACTCAGAAAGATATCTCTCCACAATCCAATGTTTCAATTGTCTTAAACTAGGACACATTGCCAGATTTTGTACTTCACAAAAGAAGAAGTTTGTTCACAAAAGACATCATGCACATATGGCAGAAGCTGATAGTGGAGAAGAAGAAGAAGAAGATGAAGAAGAAGAGGAAAGGCCTCGAAAGAAAAGATCTAAAGTAAAGAAAGTAGATGCAGAAGAATATGTTCTATTTTCTGCACTATCTGGGTCTGTATCACCTGGAGAAGATACATGGCTCATCGATAGTGGTGCTTCAAAGCACATGACAGGTCAAAAGAAAACTCTCTCAAGAATTGAGGAAAAGACTTCTCCACAAAAGGTATCCCTAGGAGATGATTATCAATATCCCATCAAGGGAATTGGTGAAGTAAGCTACAAGCTTGATTCTGGAACACCTTTAAAGATGAAAGAAATTTTATATGTACCAGGTTTAAAGAAGAACCTACTTTCTATCTCAGCAATAGATAAGAAAGGCTTTAGAGTTGCATTCATAGATGGACAAGTACTTATGTGGCCCAGAGGAAAATCAATTGAAGATGCAATTGTTATTGGTGAAGAGGAAGTAGGTCTTTACAAACTCAAGGGACATCCAGAAGTTGCCCTTGTCCATGAAACCTCTATCCCCAGTGAGCTATGGCATAGAAGGCTAGCTCACATTAAATACAAAGCCTTACCCTATGTAAGCAAGGTAGTTATAGGACTACCAGACTTGAATATTGATCATAATGGAACATGCAAAGGATGTGAAAAGGGGAAGAATATCAAGAACCCATTTCCAAAGAGTGAAACAAAGACTAAGAACATCCTGGAGCTAATACATTCAGATGTATGTGGACCAATGCCCACCACATCCCTAAGTGGGTTTGAATACTATCTCACATTCATTGATGATTATTCAAGGAAGACTTGGATATACTTTCTAAAAGGAAAGAATGAAGCTTTTGGAAAGTTCAAAGAGTTCAAGGCTTTGATAGAAAATCACTTAGAAAAGAAAATTAAGATTCTCAGAACAGATAATGGCGGAGAATATACTTCAAAGGATTTTGAAGACTTTTGTAAGGAAGCTAGAATCAAGAGGGAACTAACCACTCCCATAATTCCCAACAAAATGGGGTTGCTGAAAGAAAGAATAGAACCATCATGGAAGCTGTAAATACTATGATACATGACCAAGATCTACCCATGTATCTATGGGATGAAGCAACTAGGACAACAGTCTATGTACAAAATAGGCTATCCGATAGTGCTCTTGAATTCAACACTCCAGAAGAAGTGTTCACTGGAAAGAAGCCTGAGGTAAGTCATCTCAAAATATTTGGATGTCTAGTGAACATTCACATTCCAAAATAAAAGAGAACCAAGTTGGATCCTTCTGTTAAGAAGGGAATATTTGTTGGATATTGTGAATCATCCAAAGCTTTCAGAATTTACATACCAGGTTTTCATCATATGGAAATAAGTAGAGATGTGACATTTGATGAAGAAGCAGCTCTCAAGAAATCTAGGAAGTGCCAACTTGAAGAAGTCTATGAAGAAGATACACCTCCTAGAATTACAGAGGCTGTGCCCATCCATGAAGATGATACACCTGAAGATCATGACATGTTAGAACCACAAGAACCCCCCATTACAAACTTATCTAAGAAAAGAAGGCCCGCATGGGCTAGAGACATTATTCAAGGAGCTGAAAAATATGGAGCTCCTGAAGGCTCCACTAGAGAAAGAAAGAAACCAAAGCTAGTATCCAACTATGTGGCTTTGATGTGTGACCTTATGGATCAACAACCTACTATCTATGAAGAGGAAGTTCAGAAGAAAGAGTGGGTAGAAGCAATGACAGAAGAATACCAATCAATAATGAAAAATGATGTTTGGGATATAGTTCCCAAACCAAAATATAAAAGTGTGGTATCTTCCAAATGGATATTCAAGATAAAACATGCTGCAGATGGTAGCATTGAAAAATATAAGGCAAGATTTGTAGCCAGAGGATTCTCTCAGAAAGAGGGAATTGACTATGAAGAAACATTTGCACCAGTTGCTAGGTACACTTCTATTAGAACTGTTCGGATATCCATCATCTATTTCGGGATACATCATCTATTTCAGGATCTTGCATGATCTATTTCAGGATATGATCTATTTCAGGATCATCTATTTCAGGATATGATCTATTTCAGGATCTTGCATGCACAGGCATGCATCCCAGTCACCAGTTTGATGCCTCCAGCACCTTATCCACCTTCTTCTAGCACCCGGGAGCCACCTACCACAGAGTTTTATCCCTCCTGAGCTGAAAGGCGCCCTCTTCTCACCTACTGCCAGAGAAGGGCGCACTTGTTCACCTACCACTGCAGATTCACTCCAGTTACATTCAGTTAGCTCCGATTCTCCCTGATTTGAGGCTAGTTTCACTCCCGACTGGCTGTATCACTTCCGTTTGACCTCCAGTTTGATTAGGTGACTTGTTCTGACTTCAGTTAGCCTCCCATGCGCCCCCACTGAGCCTCCAGATCCTATTTCATTGCTACACACTTCAGTTACATTTATTATACTCAGTTAGACTCAGATTGACACCTGGATGACTGGTTGTTGTGATTGATGAGCACCACCGATGATTTATGAGGACTCCTAGACAGAGTCAAGCTACTCCATTCAGTGATTCGAATGACCTCCTTAGGCAATTCGAATTGCTCAGTCATTGTGACAGTTTGTATGGTAATTCATTCACCCTTTCTGGGATAGAGAGCACTGCTGCATGTTTTGCACAGTTTTACACCATATTTTCTATATTCATCTGTTGTGATTGATTTACTTGTTCATTAGATCTGCTGTGACTAATTTTACATGGTATCAGAGCCATTGCAGGGACAAGATCTCTTTTCTACAGGTGTTTATACAAGAATATTTGACTGAATTGCTAAAAATTGCAAAAAGTTTGGCATGAAATATCTCAAGGGCATTCGCTCCTGTGCATGCAAAGCTTGAAAAATATTCCAATACCACTCCAGAAGCTTGAGTTACCACATAATTCCTGGATCTGATACATTGGACCTATTCAACATTGCTTGAAATCCAATCCCAGGTGTGATGCAACTCTCAAAGGGTGGATTGTTCGACCTTATTGTGGTTGTTTTGATGTGATTTGCAGGTTTATTGTCTCCTCCAATTGCACTCGCTATCTTCTGCATGCAAGCTTCCCTACAGCAATTGCATTCGCTATAGTCTGCATGCAAGCTTCCTCTTCATCAGTTGACTCAATCCTTGCAATGGAATACTCTTCTTCAAAGCCTATCCTCACCCCATTCAATTATTTTGATTGGAAAGATGATATGGAGATCATATTACGTTCAAAAGGTTACTACCGAGTCACTCTTGGTCTTGAATTGGAGCCAAACAATGTGGCAGAAAGAACTAAACACTACAACAAGCTTGATGAAGCTTACGGTCTTCTTTGTCTCTCCATCTCCAAGGATCTTCACTTCCATCTCAGCGGATTGAAGACTCCAAAAGCCATATGGGAGCAACTTGAGACACTATTCGGCAAGCAGGATGAGCTTAGGGCTTTTCAATTAGAGAATGAATTGATTGGCCTTAATCCTGAGAATTTCGAGACCATCAATGAATTCTTCACAAAATTAAAGAACTTGAACTTGCAATTGAAGAACAGTGGTGTTATCAAAGAGGATAAACAGTTGATCCTCTCCATTTTAAGCAAGCTTGGGAAAGATTATTCGGTATTTGTCTCTACTTTCAATTCCGGTCGGCTAACTACCCTGAATTGGAAGATGCCTACCTTGAATGCCTTCATTGAGTCCGTTACGAAAGAGCATGACAAGTTGATTCAAATGGGGTCCATAAGCTCCAAAGATTCAGCCCTATTTGTTCAAGGACCCAAGATCTCGAATGGTAAAGGAAAGCTAAAGAAGGAGAAGCCCAAATTCGAGCCTCACAAGCAAAAAGACAAAGGCAAGCAAACGGATGCACCATCCAGTTCGAAATCCAAGCAAAAGGGCAAAGAAGGTAACCAAAAATCTAAATGTACTTATTGTAACCGTGGCTTTCATCCTGAAAGTTCATGTATGAAGAAGACTATAGATCAAATGGCCCTCCTTTTGGAAAAGAACAACATAACCCTTCCTGACGGTGCAAAGAAGAAGGATCGGAATGACGATCATGAAAGAGGACAAGCACTCATGGCAACGGTTTCGAATCCCACTACTCTCTTGATAGATTCGGGTGCATCAAATCATATGGCTGCAAATATTGATTCTTTTTCCTCATTCGATCCAAACAGCTCCATCCCCATCCATTTGGGAGATGACTCAAAAATTTCTTCAAAGGGCAAAGGTACGATTCATGTAGAACATGGATGCTTTCAGAATGTTCTCTATGTGCCTTCCTTAGCTTCGAATCTCCTTTCTGTGTATCAAATGACACATACTGGTGATCCAAAGAAAGTCACATTCAGCCCTAATACAGTTGAAATTTCTGATATCAAAAGTGGAAGACTAGTTGCGGTTGGAAAGGCAAACCACACTGCTAAATGTTATGAGTTTTCGCACTTTATTCCGCTTGCAAAGCCCACTGCTCTTCGCACACATGGTAATGAGGTTAGTAGGCTTTGGCATGAAATATTTGGACATCTAAATTATAAGTATTTTCTGCTGCTATCAAACAAATCCATGGTAGATGGGCTTCCACAACTCCGTTCCTCGAAGGGAATATGCACCGGTTGCATTATTGGGAAGCACCCCGAGCACAGATTCGACCGCGGCAAGGCTAGCAGAGCCTCTACTATTTTGGGATTGATCCATTCTGATATCAGTGGTCTGCTGCCCCATATGTCATTAAATGGTTCAAGGTATGTTTTGAAATTTATTGACGATTTTTCCCGCTTTACATGGGTATTCTTTCTCAAAAACAAGTCAGAAGTGCTTGGAAAATTCAAGGATTTTAAGGCTTCTGTCGAGACCACCACTGAGAGCAAGATCAAAGCTCTTAGATCTGATAATGGTGGGGAATATATCAAGTCCGAGTTGCTGCAACTTTGTGCCCAAAGCGGAATCAAGATCCAACATACAGTTCCCTACACACCCCAGCAGAACGGTGTAGCGAAAAGGAAAAACCGGTCACTGAAAGAGATGGCTACATGCATGATTGAATCGAAAGGTTTGGCTGCAAATCTTTGGGCTGAAGCAATCAATGTTGCTGCATATATACAGAACCGTGTTCCACATTCATCCGTGAAAGGTATGACTCATTTCGAAGCATTCTTTGGTCACAAACCGGATGTGTCAAATTTGAGAGTTTTTGGCTCTACTGCATGGGCTAGAATTCCTTCTGAGAAGAGACGAGCTTTGGATCCACAAAGTATTGAGTGCATATTGATAGGATATGGGGAAGAATCAAAAGCATATAAACTCATGGATATCAGATCTAAAAAGATATTCATAGAGCGCAGTGTGCAGTTTGAAGAACCGCTTCAAGAATTGCAACTAGTCGAGGAAAAGACTGCCGATTCACCGCCTTCACCAGAAGAAGATCCGAGCAGCGATAATGAAGGTATGAGTTCTGATATTTCTGATATTGTAGCAGCATATGATGATCATGAAATATCAGGTTCGGAATCCGATCATTATGATCCTCCTCAGTTACCAAAGTGGGCCCAAAACACTCTACAATCTGCTGGTTCTAGTCTTGGAAATCCTGCTGATCCGAGACGAACAAGAGGAGACTTTCAAAGGGCAGGTATGGATCTTTCTATTGCTGATCCATTTCTTCCTGAGATTTGTTATTTGATGGCTGGTTCAGATCCCCAATCATACTATTCATCCCATCGAGATCCGAGATGGAAAAGTGCCATGGATGAAGAGTACAGTTCTCTTCAAAAGAACAATACATGGGAGCTAGTTTCTCTTCCACCTGGAAGAAAATTAGTGAAGTGTAAATGGGTCTACCGTACTAAAGTTTCTGCTGATGGCACAATCAGCAAATATAAAGCAAGGTTGGTGGCAAAAGGTTTTTCCCAAGTCCAAGGAGTGGACTACACAGAGACCTTTGCACCGGTTGCAAAGATGGATTCCATCCGCCTTGTTTTAGCTATTGCCGCATCCAAGCACTGGGAGGTGCATCACATGGATGTGAAGAGTGCATTTTTACATGGAGACCTTGCTGAAGAGGTCTATATGCAGCAGCCAGAGGGTTATACATCAGATCCATCATTGGTTTGTAGATTGAAGAAATCTTTGTACGGGTTAAAACAGGCCCCAAGAGCTTGGTACGCAAAGATGGACTCCTTCCTTCTTTCTCAGAATTTCCAAAGATGCAAATCTGATCCGAATGTCTATCTTCAGCGAGTTAAAGGTAATTTGTTGGTTATTGTACTTTATGTTGATGATCTGCTTATTACTGGTAGCACAATTACTTCAATAAACAAGCTAAAATCTGCCTTAAATCTAGCTTTTGACATGAGTGATTTGGGCTTGCTGAGTCACTTTTTGGGCTTGGAGATAGCTCAAAATTTCGATGGGATCACTATATCTCAGCAAAAATATGCTTCCGACCTGTTATTGAAGTTTAATATGGCTGAATGTAAGGCAGCCCCGTTCCCATTCCTCTCAGGAATCAGTCTTGAGGAGGGAGATTCCACACCGCTTGCAGATTGCAGTATGTATCGACAGTTGATTGGTTCACTACTTTATTTGACACATTCACGGCCTGATATGTCATATGCCGTGAGTGCCATGTCAAGATATATGCAGCAGCCACATGAGCTTCATTGGCGAGCAGCCAAGCGGATCTTGCAGTATGTGCAAGGTACGAGACAGTTTGGCATACATTATGCTGCAGATTCTGAGCTAGATTTCATTGGTTTTACTTATTCAGATTGGGAAGGTGATAGCATTGATCGGAAGTCCACTTCCGGTTATGTTTTCATGATTGGTCATGGTGCTATTTGCTGGTCCAGCAAAAAGCAAGCAGCCATTGCACTTTCTTCAGCAGAGGCAGAGTATTGAGGGGCAGTCAATGCCTGCATTCGGGCAGTTTGGTTGCAGGGTATTCTTTCCGAGTTTGGTTTTGGTGGCACTACTTCGACTGTCCTATTTTGTGACAATCAAAGTGCTATCAAGATCTCCACAGATCCAGTTCAGCGGCAGAGGACCAAACACATTGAGATTCATATGCATTACATTCGACAGTTGGTGCACGACCGCACCATCATTCTGCAATATTGCCCTACTGATGAGCAAATTGCAGACATCTTCACCAAGAGCTTCACTGAGAAGAAGTTCTCTTACCTCCGTTCACTGTTGGGGGTGAGTTCTATCATGGTGGAGACAGATTGATTCATTATTATGCTTTAGCTTGAGGGGGGGCTTTCTTCCCACTGGGTTTTCCCTCTTTCCTCACTTAGTTTATTTTCAGCATTTTTTTGGATTATTGTATTGGGGTGACCTTTGGTATTAGTTACCAGGGCCCCACATTATTTTAGTTGGCACATCATAGTCTAGCTTGAGGGGGGGTGTTCGGATATCCATCATCTATTTCGGGATACATCATCTATTTCAGGATCTTGCATGATCTATTTCAGGATATGATCTATTTCAGGATCATCTATTTCAGGATATGATCTATTTCAGGATCTTGCATGCACAGGCATGCATCCCAGTCACCAGTTTGATGCCTCCAGCACCTTATCCACCTTCTTCTATCACCCGGGAGCCACCTACCACAGAGTTTTAGCCCTCCTGAGCTGAAAGGCGCCCTCTTCTCACCTACTGCCAGAGAAGGGCGCACTTGTTCACCTACCACTGCAGATTCACTCCAGTTACATTCAGTTAGCTCCAATTCTCCCTGATTTGAGGCTAGTTTCACTCCCGACTGACTGTATCACTTCCGTTTGACCTCCAGTTTGATTAGGTGACTTGTTCTGACTTCAGTTAGCCTCCCATGCGCCCCCACTGAGCCTCCAGATCCTATTTCAGTGCTACACACTTCAGTTACATTTATTATACTCAGTTAGACTCAGATTGACACCTGGATGACTGGTTGTTGTGATTGATGAGCACCACCGATGATTTATGAGGACTCCTAGACAGAGTCAAGCTACTCCATTCAGTGATTCGAATAACCTCCTTAGGCAATTCCAATTGCTCAGTCATTGTGATAGTTTGTATGGTAATTCATTCACCCTTTCTGGGATAGAGAGCACTGCTGCATGTTTTGCACAGTTTTACACCATATTTTCTATATTCATCTGTTGTGATTGATTTACTTGTTCATTAGATCTGCTGTGACTAATTTTACAATAACTATCATGGCACTTGCATCTATGATGAAATGGAAACTACACCAAATGGATGTTAAGACAGCCTTCCTGAATGGTGTGATTGAAGAAGAAGTGTACATAGAACAACCACAAGGATTTGAAGTTAAAGATGGAAGAACACATGTATGCAAGCTAAAAAAGGCTTTGTATGGATTGAAGCAAGATCCCAGAGCTTGCTATGGAAGGATTGACAGTTTCTTAACAAGTATGGGCTTTACTTGTAACATCTCATATTTTCGTAAAAATTTAAAATTTTTATTAACGGCAATATTAACTTAATTTATAATAATTTATAATTGTGGAAGATAACAATTGCTGAATGTAACAATGTTAACTAACAGCTGTTTGTACTAAACACCAATATATTTTCTGAAGAAACTAAAGCGACAGTGACAACTTAATTACATTCGTAACCCCTATCATTAAGGAAGTCAAATGCATGGTTAGATTAGACTTTTGATGCGACACTTTTTAAAGCAATGCAATGTATGAAATATGTAATAATGAAATTCCAGGTTAGAAGTGTGATGTGGTACTATTTCTTTGAGATGATACTGATAGTTTGCTTCTTTACTGCTCAAGGGAGTCCTAAGAGGGACCCCGAAGCTTACTTAGCTATAATGCTAAAACATTGGACCTATTCTATGTGCAGACAACAGGTAAGAAGTTTCATGATTGCAAATAAATTCCAATTAGTGTGAGTTCAACTTCATCGTATGAAAATAAAATAGAATCAATAGAGATTGTTGCGAATGTAAAAGCATACAAGTACGGTTCACGTGTTTACTCTTCAACTTTCCAAGGTTTTCCTTATATCAAATTAATAAACATCATCACTATAGTCGTCGTTATACTAGCTGGTTTTGTTGTCGTCATTGTGCTAGCTGGTTTTGTCGTCATTATTGTGCTAGCTGGTTCTGTCATCATCATTGTACTAGCTGCTTTATTAACATCATTTAATAGTAGTACTAGGATAGTACAGTACCAAAAGTGGATAGGAATCTGGAGAACTTATTGTTCTAAGATGCCAAACTATATGTGATAGCATAATTCTATGTGAGTTTTATACAACACTTTTAATTAACTTGAAAGACTTATGGTTAACCATTCCTATTCTCTACTATGATTATTTAGGTCTTAATAATAATAAAAATAGTCCTTCCCAAAGACTAGGCATTTGTAACAATTGAATAATAAACATTTACACAATAAATTAACTATTATTTCATATTATGGTCTATTCAAGTCCTATGTAAATAGTGGTGTGACTATGTCGATTTTTGGTTTATTATCCACATTATAGATTCATATCGAAACTCATTGTATTAAGATGCAAACAATAGATTATCACTTAAACTATATAATTAGTTTGTATTTGTTATCAAATGTATTATGTCGAAACTATAATAATATAGTGCAATGATATAATGAAATCTTTGCACAGTGTTTCTAATACTGTGGCGAATTAATGCAGGGTTTTGAAGTCACGTCGAGGATGCTGACAGGCATTTAAAATGAAACTTGACAGGTTGCTAGTTCAATTAATGGCGCCAGTCTCGATCTACGGTAGAGATCATGTATTGATCCTGTATTAAAGGCTCGGTGTCGTGTCTCTGCCAAGTTGGATGTCCATTGATCCAAGTAGACATGATTGTCTCCAAACTCGTCAATGTGTAGGATTACGTTAGTTGTGCATGCTCCATTGTGTGCCATGGTGGCGTTGTCAACCTGTAAGGTAGGTTTGGTATTTATTGCGGATGTTGTTTGTACCAAAGCTTGGTTTGATAGCAATGTGGAGACCGTCGATGGTGATGAACCTAAACTGTCGGATGAACCCTAATATATATCGTGGAAAAAGAGTTAAGACTTGAAGAAAATGATTCACTGTGCTATTGTTTCGGCTCGGGTGGCCAACAGGCTGTCGAAGTCTGGGTAGGATGTTGCAAGGGTTTCGAACCCGAGACCTTCTCCTTAAGTTGACGTTGTAGTTTTTCTTACTGTGATGATGAAGTGGTTTTGAAAAGATAGATTCTTTGGTTCGAAGGTTATAGTTTTATACTTTAATATCTCCGAGACAAGCAAGAGTGAAAAAGAGGGAAAATGCAGAGTTTTAGGCGAGGATAGTGGCTCCTTGGTGTCATTCGTGACAATGTTCTCGTTAAAGCTACGGAGGTAAGATTTTCGTTTAGCAAAGGTATTTGCATTTCAAAAATCAGTTTATAAAAATATCAGATGTCTAACTCAGGTTTAATGTCAGTTGCAGGGTGTAAACAGAACGTCTGGCTAGGGTATGGCGAAAGGAAAACCTCGCACTCTTACACCGGTAAGCTTCGGGTCTTCCATACCCTCGTAGTGCCCTTCGTCTGCGCCGTGGCTCTGTCATTGAAGGTGGTTTGGGAAATATTCGAAACACGATTGTTAACAGTGATACTTCAGTGTTATATTTTGCAAACTTGTTGTTTGTCGAATGGAGATTTAACTCATCGATTTGAATATTCGGGCTCTTCTGCCTATTAGAAATTTTGGGATAAACCTTGTATAACTTCGTTTCTTTGTTAAAAACATATTATAAATGTTGCTTGAGCTTCGTCTTTGTTTTAGAGGTTATTCTGTGGTAATGTTGAGGTTTTATGAGATTCGACTTGTTTTTCAAAATGTTTGTGACCGTAAGACAAAGAGCCGAGGGCTAAATCTGTGTAAGAATAATACTCCTTTTGTAATACATTGTATGTTTAAAATGTTGTATAGCTATCTAGTTTGTTAGCTTGGAAAGTGTAAGTTGATGTTGTAAATTGTCTTCATGCTAAAGGTTACTACAATGTTTATCTAGCTAGTTTAGGGTTTGGATAATTCGTTGATGATAAGGGTTCTGTGTAAATAAACTTCAATGTTAAGATGAGAAAGATATGCTGAACCCTTCATATAAGTCTGTGTGGTTTGTTTTTAAAAATTGTAGATTGATAATGTGTATTCTTATTTGTTGATGTTTGAACAAAAGAGTAGAAGGTTGAACCGATAACTCAGTAACATTTTTCAAGGAAAATGAATAGCGTTAAACCCTAATTCGTGTTTTGTTGAAATAATAATCTGATCAATTGTTTAAGATGCTAGATTGGCTTCGATCTCATGTTTGAAAAGAGTGTAAAGCTTTTGTTATGAAATAATATGAATCTAGCTAGGGTTTTTCTTTTGATACGAAACTCAGAGTTACAAGAATCGCAACCAATGTTAGCAGATCCAAAGAAAGAATAAATATATGGTAATAATAATTGTGTTTAGTAAATTCTTATCATTTGTACATTTCTAGATAATACAATAGTACTATAGAAAATGAAAGAAATATGAATACATAGTGCAGAAATTCGTGAAGGCTGTGTAAACTATAATTCTATCTATAAATTAATTTCCTATACATAAAATGTTGGTGTAGTAATTATAATGAAACTGTGTGTGAGTGAAAAATGTGCATATGATATATGTGTGAAAAACTATTGTTTTCCAGCTTATTATCAAGAATATTTTATTCAATGTTAACAGTCTTAAAACCATGTACAGTGTATAATTCATCTACCTTTCATGGATACAATGTATGCATTTGTAGGATGATTGCAAGAATTATTTAATTGACTGATTATTATAAAAATGAGAAAATATTATATATATTAAATATTATATAGACCCCCTATAATTAGTTAACTTAAGAACAGAAACTGATGCATACCAGATTATTATCTAGCTATCGAATTCAATGGCACAGTTTGCCTATCTTCTATTCTATTTTAATTTGCATATCTCTACTAGAGTACGATGCTGCCAAATAGCATGTGGAAAAATGGGGATATTGATTTATCAATTCATCTTCGCCATTAAACTTAAACATTCAGACTTAGAACAATTCTAGGGTTAGGATTTTCTTTCCAAAAACAAAAACACAAAAAATACTGTTTAAACATAACAAAAATTAAATAAGTAGGAAATTGTAGAACCTGATTAAAACCTGTAGGGCAACAAACAACTCAGGAAGACTGTTCCACCCAACTAAACTCCTGAAAACATTCAAATACTGTCTTAGGACCCCCGAGCCTGTTCGCTAAACCACCAGGAGGAAGAAGCTTTAGGAATATGGACTTCTTCTTGTTGTAGTAATCTTTTGAATCTTCAATAGGTAGCAGTCCAAAAGAATTGCTCCTACAACTCTATTTCTCTTCAATAATAAGCAAACACTCAGTTTTCAATCACCACTAATCTCCGTTATTCGAATCTCTCTTGAAATCACCTGATTTGCAAGAGGAAAACATTTTGCAGAAATGTTCATTAAGGGCTGCCTGCCCAATTCGAATTTGCCTTTATAGGCTGCCTAGGCCTTTTCAGATGTTACTGGGTCATTAAATGAGCTGCCTGCTCACTCCCTCCACTTGGGGGATAATTCCCTATTTAAGGGGAAGTTGTCCCATAACCAACAGTTAGTGGTGTGATGTAACTGGTGCCATGTGTCCCAGTCCTTCCAACAACTTCCATTCCTCCTAGTGGGTCAATGAACACTCATTCAACAGTCCTCCTGAGTGTTTTTCTCCTAATTAATTTATTTAAATAATAATATTTAGTAATTACATTCATCCATGATCAAAACTGATCATAATTACAAAACTTGTAATTAATTTTAACATAAAGTATTTTTGCAAATAAATAATAATGTTCAGAAATTTGGGTAGGTGGCATACACCCCCTTTTTAGTCTCAACATTGTCCTCGATGTTGGCTAGTCAATCATTGAGTGTTCCTGAAATAGAGTTGGGTATGCTGCCCGCATACTACTCTCCAACTCCCAGGTTGCCTCTTCTGGGCTAAGGGGATTCCACTGCACCTTCACTTGCCTAGTGCTGCGATTTCGAAGAATAGTTTCCCTCCTTCCGAGGATACAATCCGGTTCCACCGAAAAATCTCCGTCTTGTCCCACCTGTACATCATTCCAGTTTACAACATGAGTAGTATCGTGCACATATTTCTTTAAATACGATATATGAAAAGCATTATGTATTTTCAGGTTAGGTAGTAAGGCCAGTGGGTATGCCACTGCTCCAACCTTAGATAATATTTCAAAAGGACCACAATACCTGGGTGCCAACTTGGCATAGCTCCCCAGTTTCAATGAACTCTTTTTCGGTCTTACCTAGAGAAACACATGTTCACCCACCTGGAACTCTCTATGAGTTCTTTTTGAATCTGCTTGGCTTTTCTGCCTATCTTGGGAAGCTTTTAAATGTCCTTGCACCTGTTTCACAATTAATTCTAATTCCTGCAATAGTTCAGGTCCTAAAACAACTCTATTTACTGGATCATTCCATGAAACAGGTGTATTACATTTCCTACCATAAATAATTTCAAAAGGACTAATTCTGGCTGAAGCATGATAATGATTATTATAATCAAATTCTGGTAAGTGCAGATAATCTTCCCACTTACCAGGCTGATCCTTAACATACATTCTTAATAAATCTTCTATCACTTGATTTACCTTTTCTGTTTGTCCATCCGTCTGTGGATGAAATGTTGTACTGAAATTTAGAGTTGTATTTAATCCCTTAAACAATGATCTCCAGAATTTTCCTGTAAACTTCGAATCACTATATGAAATTATTACCTTTGGTATTCCGTGCAGTCTAAAAATATGTTTCATAAAAATATCTGCAATGTCTGGTCTTTATGTGTGGTCTTCACTGGTATGAAATGTGCTGCCTTGCTAAGTTTGTCCACCACCACCATGATAGAATCATGTTGTTTTTGATTTTTAGGTAATCCAGTAATGAAATCTATGCTGATCACTTCCCATTTCCAGCTTGGTATTGGTAATGGTTGCAGCAATCCAGCAGGATGTTGATGTTCAACCTTCACTTTTTGATAGTCCAAGTATTTTGCAATGTATTCTGCTACTTCATCTTTCATTCTGGGCCAATAGTATTCTTTTCTCAGCATAGTGATGGTCTTTTGATATCCTGGATGACCAGAATAGTGACTTTTATGCATCTCATTTAATATCAGAAATTTTATTTCTGGTATATTTGGTACATACAATCCGTTTTTATATAGTAATAGACCATTTTATTTAATTTTGTAATCTGCCATATAATTTTCAGAACTGTCATTGGCTGTCCTTTCCTTCATTTTTTTGTATTCTTCATATGTTTCACCTTTTTCCAAAATCTGATCTTCCAAATCCGTTGAATAATTACTGATTGCTGAAATGAAATTTAGTTTTTCCTTGTGACTCAAGGTATCTGCAACCTTGTTCTCCTTTCCTTTGATATGATGAATTTCGAAATCATACTCACTTAAGAATGTCAACCATCTAGCTTGTTTAGCGTTTAGGGTTGTCTGATCCAATAAATATTTCAGACCCATGTTATCTGTTAATAGTGTAAAATTTCTGCCAATAAGGTGATGACGCCACATTTTTAAGGCATGAATCACTGCTAATAACTCTAAATCATATGTAGAGTAATTCTTTTCATGTACTTTCAGCTTTCTAGATTCATATGCTATCACATGCCCTTCCTATGTCAAGACTCCACCGATTCCATTATTGCATGCGTCTATACAAACTACAAAATCCTTGTTGGGGGGTGGAAATGCGAAGGTGGGTAACACTTTGGTGAGAATCGGCGGGGTAAGAACTCTAGCATATGTTATTCGGCCGAATAACTTTAATTATTCGGCCGAATAATTATAATTATTCGGCCGAATAATTAAGGTTATTCGGCCGAATAATATAGTATTTATTCGGCCGAATAATCTTTAACGGGCCACCGTCAAACTTAACGGAGGCCTCGGAATATGTGCCATGGGCTAGCCGGACGGAGCAAACTCACGGCGGTGTAAATAAGTGTTCGGCCGAATAATTGTTCGGCCGAACACTTGTTCGGCCGAATAATTGTTCGGCCGAACACTTGTTAGGCCGAATAATTATTCGGCCGAACAAGTGTTCGGCCGAACAATTATTCGGCATATAAGCTCTGTCCCGGCCCCTCTCCCGTCATTATCGTGGGGTCTTGTGGACCCCTTTCGGGTTGGTAGTTGTCTGTCCGCTCCGTCACCCCGCTGCCCTGTCGCTCGTCCGCTTCGTCACCCCGCTGCCCTGTCGCTCGTCCGCTCCGTCACCCTGCTGCCCTGTCGCCTGTTAGCTTCCCTATTGGTCGACGGCGTGTGTTTTCGACCTGTAAGCCTGTGTGTAATTGCGGCGTTCGTTGTTTAGCCACCCTGCATGCAGGTTATACTGTCTGCTGCTTGCTGCTTGCTGCTGGTAAGAGGTGGTGTTCTGGTGCGCAGGGACGATTCGGCATAGACTGCAGGTATTCAACATTTTGTTTGCTGCTTGCTTGCTGTTTGCTGCTTGCTTGCTGTTTGCTGTTTGCTTGATGTTTGCTGCTTGCTGCTTGCTGCTTGCTGTTTGCTGCTTGCCTTATACTTTTGTTGTTTCCTGCTTGCTTGTAGGGCTTCACAGTTACGGGTGGTTGAAGGTATCGTTTCGTTTTTCTGGTTTTCGGCTTTAAGTGGTGGTGTTCTGGCGCGCATGGAGGATTCGGCATAGACCGCAGGTATCGTTTCGTTTTTCTGTTTTTCGGCTTGTGTATTTTATTGAAGATTGTTATCGCTATTTTTTGTTGCTAAAATGTTATTGATCTTATGCAGGTCTCCCAGTTCGTTTGCTACGGCTGCTCTGTTCCGGGTGGAAGTCTGCGCTGTTGTCCGAAAGATTTCAGGTCGTGCTCATTTGTTTTGGCTGCGTTTTAGAGGTAAGGTGGATAATCCTTTTAATTCCCGTTTATATAAATTTTTTTTAATCGTTTTGTACTTCCCATAGTCTCTGTATATTGCACTCTGCCCAACTGGGCAGAGGCCATGGACTCTGTCCAACTGGGCAGAGTCCATGGACTCTGCCCAGTTGGACAGAGTCTTTAAATTTAAATATAAAGAAATTTTTTGAGTACTTTTTTAAATTGTTTTATTTGGCTGTGTTTAGAAAAGAAATTAACATTAATTTTAATTTGAAAGAACATTTGTAAGTTGTATGTAGGCTTGTTTTACTTTTGAACTCTGTCGACTCGTTTAAGTTGACAGAGTTCATGAACTCTGTCGACTCGTCTAAGTTGACAGAGTTCATGAACTCTGTCGACTCGTCTAAGTTGACAGAGCTCAGATATTAATTATATTATCTACTTTGGCAATAGATAGTTCAGATAGAAACAAATTTCAGATAGTTCAATTTTATTTTTGATAGAACAACAATGTAAATGGACTTGAGGTATAAGGAAACTAAAGACATGAATAGATTTCAATTTATAAGTATTATACTAAGTCTTATGTAATTTAACAATGATGACATGAACTCTGTCAACTAAAAGACATGTTGACAGAGTTCATGAACTCTGTCAACATGTCTTAGTTGACAGAGTTCATGAACTCTGTCAACCTGTCTTAGTTGACAGAGTTCATGAACTCTGTCAACATGTTTTAGTTTAGCTTAGATACACAGTCTATTTTTGAGAAAACAATAATTTAAATGGATTTTATGTAAAAGGGAACTATAGACATTAATAGGTTTTAATCTGAATGTACTACAGTAAGTTTTATAAAATACTAGGTGATGTTATGTCAGAATGGTTCGAGTTTTATTCTAGTAAAGGTGGTAAATTGGTATTGTGTTTTCTTTTGTTTGCAACATGGCTGGCTTGGAGAACATAATACCAAGAATTGTTACCATTATTAGATTGAAATTAAAGATCATTGTCAAACGAGGCCAATTTGAGAAACATGACATTTAACTCAATCATAATACTTAACAGTAAGTTTTTTTTGTTCTATGGGACAATGAGATTATTTGTAGATATAACTTATGTCTAGAGTAATAAAATTTCTGGTTTAAATTTGTAGTTTAAGAAATTGAAAACGATTATCAAATGGAAAATTTTGAAAACATAAAACATGAATTGTGAATTTTTATTTTATTGTCAATAATGAAAATATTTTCAAGACTTAATTTATGTTTCAGATATTAAGTTGTATTAAGAAGGTGAGAGAGATTCATGATTTATGCTTTAGGTATTAAGTTATGTATTAAGAAGGTAAAAGAGAAATTCATGATTTATGTTTTAGGTATTAAGTTATGTAGTGAAGAGGTTAAATAGATTCATGATTTATGTTTTAGGTATTAAGTTATGTATGAAGAAGGTAAAAGAGATTCATGAACTAATACACATAAAAAAAAACCTATTATTTAGTACTTAACTATATTGGTTCCATTCATTTTAAACATCAAAAACACCTTAAAGATTGGTACATTAATTCATCATGATGATAAATTAGGTAAATCTAGGTACTTGTTAAATAACTTAGTCTATTAAGTAGTTGGTTTTTAGAGTTCATAGATTTAACTTGTAGGATTTGAATATGTAATTAGTTGATTTGTCTTTAGGTGTAGGCATTATATATCAAATGGAAAGAGAGGATTCTTTAAGGCGAAAGCGTAGGAGGTCTTCACAATCTTCTGGCGTAGGTGGTACGAGTGATAATCGGAGGTTGTCAACCTCTCCTCGGGACTCTAATTTATTGTATAGTTCACACCGACAAGGTGAAAGGGGTACAAATGATTCCCCTGTATCTTCTATGGGAGAACGTCGATCTCGACCCTCTATTGGTACATATGAATATCGATCTTTGGACATTTATATATATGCAAATTGTTTTTTTGAGAGTGCAAAATTTGTAGTTGTGTTTAAACTAGACTTTGTCATTTGAAGCAGAGGATGGTTCGGAAGATGCTCCTAATTCTATAGGGAGGGAGACAGGGAAAACGAGGGAGACGGATGACGATGCAGAGCAAGGTTCTCAAGAGGCTCACCATTCGGCACGAGGTGATGAAGGTAGAGCTAGGACACAATATGTTGAATTAACTGAGGGTTGTACACCCACTACGACATATCCATCTGATCTACCTCGGGAGCTTCCATGGGAAGGTGGTAATCATCAAATGACTCTTGAAAGATGTAGATCTCACTATGAAAAGTTGCAAAATGATTTGTCTACTATGGATCTTCCTCCGGAGAGTAAACAAAGTTTGGAGATTGTCTTGGGATCATTGCAAAACTTCATTCAAGCATATGAGAATCTTGGGCCGACTACAGATGGTTTTGTAGATTTGATGCGAAGACGAAGGGATCAAGTGATGGGTCCAGACAAATGGGATGTTGTGAAAGAAAGAGTGACAAGAGAGCAGGCCAAATCAATGTTTAATTTCAAAGAAGGTTTGAAAAAGGATATGTTGAAAGTGCAATATTTCAAACATCCTCATCTGGCACACTTACTTTATGATCGGTTTCTTGCTGCCTATGGTCGTTTTCCATGGAACGATGAGGTTTCTCAGTATTTTGCTAGATTTTTTTATGCCGAGTTTTTTTTAAATATGAAGCCAGATTATACTGATGTTCATTCAAAATTTTATGGAGTTGGGAAGGGTCGAATATATGATCGAGAGGGTGCACATAGAGATCCTGCAACTCTTAGACCTTCGCCCCAGATATCTCGTCCACCTAGGTTGGTGGCATTAAAATCAGAGATGGAGCCCACATCTCAACTTGGGACGACAGCAAGGAATTTTGTTGGTGATGGGCTATCATCAGTATTAGTGGGAGTAGATGTGGGGTTGGTTAGAGAAAGGGCTCGTTCTGCTATTCGTCAAAAGTTTGTTTATAAAACTGATGATGAAATAGATGGAATGAGCATTGAAGATGTCAGGGCATATGCAAAGATTTGTCGTGACTTAGCAGCAAATGTTATATCCAACGACACATCGAGTTTGGGAGAGGTTCGTTGACTACATGATATGATTTGATTTGAATTAAATATTTTATTTATCTTGATTTTATTTTTTTTGTTACCTTATCATAGGTACATTATGTAAATGTTTAAATTGGTTGCAGTTTTCAAGAATGATGAACGAAAATTCTTTTCACATTTCAACTAGCGAAAATGTAGGGAGAGAGGTACATATTTATTATCAACATATTTGTACTTATGTTTGAATTTGATATATATATATATATATAAATTATTATTTTTTGAATGATAATTTAACTATGTATTTTATTGTTAATTTGACTCATCCATGCAGGTTTCTTTAGATACCAACTTTATAAATGATTTACCATCTATTGTGAGCTAATGTTTTTTAAATTTTTTGTTTGAGTTTTTAAGTTTTAATTGGTATAGTAATTTTTTTGTTTTGTATTATATGTTTTATTTATTAATACAATTTAAATTTTAGGGTGGAGATATCGGTTCTTTGCTTAATGATGCAGATATTGGTAGAGAGGTAATTTCATTGATTGCTTTAATTTTGCTTTAATTTTGTTTTAATTTTGTTTACTGTTTTAATATTTTAATTTTTGTGGATTTAGATTTATGAGATTCATAAATTGATTTTATATATGGATTGCAGCTTGGGTCTCTCAAATCTTTTGGAGGAAAAGGAAAAAGTCTTTTGGAGGATGGTGGTGGACAAGCATTTGGAGAATTTGATGTAATATTGTTAATATTTGAATTGTATTTTGATATATTAGTTTAATATTTTAATTTTTTGATTATAGTTTAAGTAATTTAAATGATATGAACATAATTTTTTTTTACACATGTTGCAGGGAGGGTTGAGTCCAGGGAGAGGCTTGAGTGGAGGAGGGGGAGGCCCGAGTGGAGGATAGCACAGACATTTTAATTTTATAGTTCATGGTGTCCACTATTTTTTGTTGTTGATATGCATTTAGATTGGAAACATTTGTCTTGGACATGTTGAGGAGGTTTATTTTTGGACGAGATATATACATGTTCATGATTTTTTTTTGGAGATTATATACATATAAATTTTGAACTTAAATATTTCGTGAATCATGGTTTTTAAATGATTTCTAAGTTTATTTTTGTTTATTTGACATATTTGGTGTTAAATTTAGTTTAAAATATGTATTTGCATGTTTGAATGAATGTTTGAATGAATGAATATATGTAAAACTGAATGTTAAGAAACATGACATTCTTGAATATTATTAAGTTTAAGAAATGTTATTTAGGAAGTTTAAAAATGGATAAACATATTAGGTTTAAAGTTCATAAATGAGGAAGTTTTGATTGAAGTTTTAAAGGAAATTTTTAAAAGTGGATGTTCACATATAGGTTTAGAGTTTATAAATGAGGAAGTTATAATTGTTCGACATGAATGAATGATAGGTTTAGAGTTTATAAATGAAATTCAAGTAACCTGTTGAATGTTATTTTCAAGGATGTTATGAAGTTTTAGGAATGTTAGAAGTTTATAGAAATAGTTGTTCGACATTCAAATGAATGATAGGTTTAAAGTTTATAAATCAGGAAGTATAAAAGTGATTACATTCAAACTTTAGAGATGTTAGGAAGTTCAAGAATGTTTGAAGTTTTAATGAAAATATGGATGAAATATAAAGTTTAAAAATGAAATTCAAGTAAGGTTGAATGTTATTTTCAAGGATGTTATGAAGTTTTAGGAATGATGTTAGAAGTTTTAGGAATGTTAGAAGTCTATAAAAATATGGAAGAAATAGAAAGTTTAAGAATGTTATATAAAGTTTTAGAGAATGATAGAAGTTTTGATAAAAATATTGTCTTTGAATGTTAGAATGTTTAGAAATGGTAGAAGTTTTCGTACATATCGACGAATCAGGAAGATTAAAAGTGATTACATTAAACTTTAGAGATGTTAGCAAGTTCAAGAATGTTTGAAGTTTTGATGAAAATACATGGATGAAATATAAAGTTTAAAAATGAAATTTAAGTTTGAATTTTCAAGGATGTTATGAAGTTTTAGGAATGTTAGAAAGTTGATAGAAATATGGAAAAAATAGAAAGTTTAGGAATGTTAAATATAAGTTTTAATAGAAAATATGGATGGATTAGGATGTTTTAAAGCAAATATATGTTAAGTTCAAATTTTGATATAATGGATTTTTAATTAATTTAATTTTTATTTACAATGTTCAGGTACATTTGATGCGGCTGAAATCATGGCAAATGGGGGTAACGGTTTTTTGTTTTTTAATCATAAGCGAAGATTCCAGGATTGTGAAGTTTGCGTTAAATTAGAGCAATGATTTTAAACAACAATTTGATGAATTTTCATTGATTTGTTGTAAATAATCATTTCTCTAATTTAACATAAGCTTCACAATCCTGGAATCCTTGCTTGTGATTAAAAATCAACTGATCGTTATCTCCATTTGCCATGATTTCAGTTATGTGAATTTGCACAAGCGATATTTTAAATTAAAGATTTGGGACGGAGAACTTGGTGACAATTTTAAGACATCTATTTAAGATTATATTTATGGTGAAGTATGTATTAAAGAAACATGTTCGATGGATTAAAATAATACAAAATTTAATAGGTCTTTTTGTGAATTTGTGTTACTATCAATCAATCAAAAGTAAAAATTCGGGGCGGAGTGGGGATAGCCACATCCGTTATCTCATCCCTTAGTGGTCTAATAGACATATGGGGACCCGAATAAAGTACTTTTGAATTTACAAATTATATTTGAATTCATTTTTAAGCATGTTAAAGTACAACCATTTAAGTTTTCGTGTTAGTGGTCATTCAAGAAAATATTCATAAAATTTCAATGAAAAAATAAACCATTTAAGCTTTTGTGTTAGTTGTCATTCAAGAAAATATTCATAAAATCTCAGTGAAAAAATATACTGTGCACAACAATTTTGATAATTGGACAAAAAATATATTGCACACAACAATTGATATGGACAAAAATATAGATCAATTTATTTTTGATATGTAGTTAAAAACATCGCAATGGAATACCATCTTCAACTATTCGTTCATGGTCACATATGGATAGTTTCCATTTTTTGGTTTTTAACTGTTTTTTTGATGGAACTTGTATCAATTTTATTCGAGATGCACATACTAAATGACTATATTGACAACATATAACATCGGGTTCATAATCTTGAAAGTAGACATAACGTTTAGTCATATGCGTCTGCTGAAAAAAGTAGCCTTTTAAAATGATGGATCCTCTTTCGTATGTATATCCGTTGTCGTTGTAGTCCTCCAATAATTTCATTTTTCCTTCTGTGCATCGCATCAAATAATATTTGACATTTTCGTTGTTGTCTATAGGTGCAATCACAGCGAAAACATCTCCTGTGCAAGTTATGATTGGTGTTAGCGTATTTAAATGAATTGAATCAAGACTACTTATGGCGAAGGATTAGAATGAACAATTGATTAAAAAGTCAAAAACAAGTTTATTACCTTCTCTTACGAGATCTGAAATTCTATCGCCATCAGACGATATTGTTATTTCTTCTGATTCTAATTCTTCAACACTTGCCAGTGGCATTTTTCCTTTTGGATTAATCTCTGTGTGTCTCCAAGCTTTTACGTAGTTGTTTGTTATGTTTTCACAAACTTCTGTAGACTCGACATTTTCAATGCAAATATGACAAAAGCATGATTGCTTTCTACTGTCAAATGCAAACACGTTGTGAAATGATTTTGTTTGAATAGAGTGAAGATCTCTAGTTCCATGTATGGTGCTAGCGTCATATGGTATTGATCTATTTATATCTTGGACCCCAACAAGCCAAAAAAATCTACACAATAAATAGTGTACATGTGTACTTAAATGTTAGTATATACATTTTTTTTAATTTTAAGAAATAATATAAATTAAAAAGATAGTGGACATACCTGCGCACGTCTTTTGATTGTTGATTATAATCATGGCTTAGATTTAATTGACACCATTGGACAACCTCTGCAGCTGAATGAAACCGTGCTGAAGAATAGTTCATTTGCCATCTTCGAAGTGCTCTTTTTACGCATGCTCCTGCACCATCATGCTCACCTTTTCCATGCCCAGTTTCAAAGAAATTCCAGCGATGTTTAATGTTCAGCGCTTTATGAAGTCGACATAACCAAAAAAATGATCGTGAAGATTTAAATTGACCCGCACATCCATCAGACCATATCCAATGCTCTTTGAATTTGACTTCGCGTTTTTTCAGTGAGTCATAGAAAATATTTTCTATACAATGTTGGACAAAATGTGTGTCGTGTGTACGATCATCGCTTATATAGAAGTGATATTCTTTAATCACATCTCGATTGTCACATGTGCTTTCAATGCCATCGATATCCTGTTGAGAATGTCTATATACAACATGGACAAATATCGAAACTTGGTCAGAGTGATAGTATTCACTCTGTATTTCGTTTTGTGCAGCAAATGTATAGTTTTCAGCAAAATCAACCACAGACAAAATTGTTCCGGGTGGAAAAATTTCACGAGACTGTTTGAATTGAAGATCTTGCCATCGTGCTCTATGTGAATGCTGGGTGTATTTATAAATTTCGTTTTCAAATTTTTTGAGAAAATCTGTGACGCATATCTTGTCTTCTAGCAAATCAATTCTTTTGGAATGTGAATCACTAGAACTTGTACTATAGTTGATGTATTCGTATCTCTTCCAATCAACATTTACATTTGACAACGATTGATCATTGTCGATAGGGTATTTATTGTGGAATAACACCAAATTTCCACAATGATGACAATGTTTTCCATTGACACATTTCTTTGAATAAAATACTTCATCGTGATTTCTCTCACATAAAATTTGAGATATGAATTCACGTATCGTTGGCGGAGGTGGTGAATTTGTCCAAAACATTTTACCAAATTCAAGAAACGTATCATAATATAACTGAAATTGCACATGATAACGACAACAACATGTATCACGTATAGTTATAGGTCGAACATACCATGGTTTTTGTTGCACAAATGTAGTGATTGATATATTAATTCCACGATGATCTTCCTTGAATTTATTGAACAATTGTACTTGTGTCATGTCCATTATATGTTTTGGTTGGCTTTCATATACATTTCGTGATACTCTTTTGCGTATCACATCTCTTGCATTTGGTGAAACTCGAGCATGTTCCAACCAATATTCTCGTACAATATCTTTAACCCCTGCTCCTAATCTATCTTTGTAAGGTTGTCTACAAATAATTGCCCAACAAGCAAGTTCATTATTTTCATCTATTTGCATTCTGAATTTGCTATGTTTGTATAATGTTTTTCTTGATGTTCCAACTGCTTTTGCTAGTTCTGTTGTCAAACGCTTTTGTTTAGTACTAGCTGAAAGAATTGCTGTATGAATTGCTTTACGTGCAGCACTGATATCTTTCTTCCTGGATTTTCCAAATTTTTTTATTGCATCGCCTATATTTTCCATCACATTTTGTTTCAATTTCGACTCTTTTGTTACTTTGTGAATACCCAATAACGATGTAGCACCTTCTAATTTCTTGGACACTAATAAACATCTCAAAATTTGTGCTTGTCCTGCTATTGAGTAATCTTTGAGAACTTCATCATAAAATTTTGTAGCACGATATCGTGCAACATGTATTGGTAGTTTTTCTCCATATTTGTCGCAATCAATGTCTTCTAACATTTCATCATCAATAGTAAAAGTACCTATACATCAAATTAAATTTAATTTAACATATATCAAAAAATAAAATTCATTATAAAAAAATGAATTTGGAAAATATATGATATATACATACCAGGTTCAATTTCTGGATTTTGAACTTGATCTTCAATATTGATTTCATCGACATTAGCATGTAAATCACTATTTACATCTTCTACAATGTTCTTTTCAACTTCAATTTGTTCTTCTTGTACTCTATTTTCAATTTCCATTTCTTCAACATTGTCATGTAAATCTGTATTTATATCTTCAATAGTTCTCTCTTTCGTTTCAGCAACCCTTTGTTTTTTGGCAATATATCTGAGTTTTTGTTTCTCTCTATTATCATCATCATCACGTTTACGATCAGCTTTTCTTTTACGATTTCTCTTATTGCCCATGGTTGTTTAATCTATAGACGATAAATTAAAGAATCATGTTACTTTATAGTAAAAACAAATACTTTCAATAAAAACTTATTTATAAATATATCTGGGAAAAAATCATTGTAAAAAAACAACTCTTTGAAAAAAACCCAATTTCAAAGAAATAAGAAGTACAAAATTACCTTGTAAAAAATCCTTTGCAAAATAAGATAACTATTTGAAAAAACTCTTTTCAAATAAATAAGAAGTGCAAAACTACTTTGGAAAAAAATCATTTGCAAAATACCTTAGCAAAACAACTATTTGAAAAAACCTCTTTCAATTAAATAAAAAGTGCAAAGCTACTTTGAAAAAAAAACATCCTTGCAAAGAACCTCCTTGCAAACATGTCTAAGAAAAGAAATATTTTGAAAAAACTCCTTGCAAATATCCCTTAAAAAAAACACTTTCAATGTGTTTTGGAAAAAAGAAGAAGAAACATACTTTGTAAAAATCTCTTTTTCAAAAAAATGTTTTCTTTGCAAATATACAGCAAGAAAATAAATATTTGGAAAAAACTTCTTGCAAATATGCCTTAGAAAATTTTTTTCTTCAATGTGCCTTTGGAAAAAAGAAGAAACATACCTTGTAAAAACCTCCTTTTGCAAAAAATGTCTTCTTTGTAAAAATGCAATAAAAAAGAGATATGTTGGAAAAACTCCTTCAATGTGCCTTTTGTAAAAAAGAAGAAGACATAGTTTGTAAAAACTTCATTTTGCAAAAAATGTCTTCTTTGTAAAAATGCAATAAGAAAATAGATAGGTTGGAAAAACTCCTTGCAAATATGCCTTGGAAAAAAAAACTCCTTCAATGTGCCTTTTGTAAAGAAGAAGAAGAAACATAGCTTGTAAAAACCTCATTTTGCAAAAAATGTCTTCTTTGTAAAAATGCAACAAGAAAAGAGATAGTTTGGAAAAACTCCTTGCAAATATGCCTTAGAAAAAAAAACTCCTTCAATGTGCTTTTTGTAAAGAAGAAGAAGAAACATACCTTGTAAAAACCTCCTTTTGCAAAAATTATATCCTCCTTCCGAAATTAGTTTGACAAAAAAATGCGAAGTTCAAACATGCGAAAATAATGAATTAACTTTACGTTTATTTATATGAGTATAATTTTTTTTTTTTTTTTTTTTTTTTTTTTCCGGCCGACGAAATTTTTTTTCCGTTTGGTTATTCGGCCGAATAACCTTCGCGATAAGTCACGGCGCCGTTACGAAAAAAGTTGTTCGGCCGAACAATTGTTCGGCCGAACAATTATTCGGCCGAATAATTTGTTCGGCCGAATAATATCTGAAACATGGCCGATTCAGACTTCTGCAAAATTTTCAGGTTTCTCCATTTTCGGAAGGAGAAAACCACCTCTTACACAACAAAACGAATGTCGGACTTCATACCAGTAGATTCATCATTGAATCTACTTTACGAGGGTATAAATTTTGTTGTATATAGATAAGAACTGATATTTTTTAAGTTTTATATTTGTAACATGTGTCGAGTTATGAATCAGCTCTTTAAAAAAACAGTGAAAAGAAAAATCCATAACTTTGTAAATACAACACCAAAAAAATCGAAGAAAATGTGGGTCGATTCATTGACGTGTCTACTTCAAAAGGGTGGTCGTAGATGTTTTGATTTTATAGCGGGTTGAGAGAAAAGTGGTGCAACAAAAAGGTTGTTGAAAATCGACTGAGTTTCCCCATGGATCGACTTTAAAAAAATATAATAATTAGTATAGAGGTCCATTGGATACAAACTTATAGTCACGCGTTAGTACATTGTGTGTAGATTGTCGTAGCATTTTCAGTTTTTGCAAAATACAAGTCTAACAACGATTTTAGTGGTGCAACAAATCATAACTCTTTTGTAGTCTTTTCATTTTATAAGAACACACTGTCAAACATTTGCAAAATCGACATATCAAATCTTAATAAAAAAAATTGAAAAAATTATGAGTAGAAAGCTAACATAATTCTACAAAAGTTTTCTTTTTACGGCAAAGTGAAATTTTAAATAAAAATATCACTTTTGTTCGCCCGAAGTTGGAAGACATGAAAAAAACAGAATTATTTTCTCACGAGACCCCCCAAAATAGACACCCATCTTCATTTTTTCACCCTGGGGTCAACTATCTTCAAGATAGGTGCTGTCGTCAATAGTTCCTTTAATTTCTTAAAACTCTCAGCACATTTCTGATCCCAAACAAATTTCTTCCCTTTCTTCTGCAAGGAAGTTATGGGGTTGGAAATTCTTGAGAAATTTTCTATAAACTTTCTGTAATACCCCATAATGCCCATAAATGATCTCACATCCGACACATCTTTTGGAACCGGCCAGTCATTAATGGCCCTTATTTTGTCGTGGTCAACCGAGATTCCCTCCGCTGAAATTATGTGTCCAAATACTGAATTTTGTCTTTGTGAAAGTCACATTTACTAAATTTGGCATACAATTGATGATCTCTTAATACTTGTAAGATAATTTGTAAATGTTCATCATGCTCTTCTTTGCTTTTTGAGTACACTAAAATATCGTCTATAAACACAACAACAAACTTGTCTAAATACTTACGCAAAATATTATTCATCAAACACATAAATACAGCTGGAGCATTAGTTAAGCCAAACTGTATGACTACAAATTCGTAATGCCCATACTGAGTTTGGAAAGATGTTTTGAAAATATCTTCATCTTTAACCCTTACTTCATGATACCCTGATCTTAGATCGATCTTCGAAAATACTGTTGCTCCTCGCAACTGATCAAATAGATCATCTATGCGGGGAAACGGGTATCTATTTTTGATCGTCATCTTATTAAGCTCGTGATAATCTATGCATAGTCTTAGTGTTCCATATTTCTTCTTAATGAAGATGACAGGTGCTCCCCAAGGAGACACACTTGGTCTAATATACTTCTTGTCAATAAGTTCCTTCAACTGAGATTTTAATTTGTTTAATTCCAGTATATTCATTCAGTACGGAGCTTTTGAATTTGGTACTGCTCCTGGTATTAGCTCTATAGTAAAATCTAAATCTCTTTTGGGTGGTAATCCTGGAATCTCCTCAGGAAATACATCCTTAAAATCCTTTAGGACAGGTATCTATTCTAATTTCAGTTTGTCCTCTTTACCCATAATCTCATCATTTATCACGTTTACTGCAAACATTTGGCATCCCTTCCTAACTTCCCTCTTAACTTGCATGCCTAAAATTTGTCTAAGGGTTACCTTCCTTGGAATGCCTTTTATTTCTACAGTTTTCCCTTCATCATTTAAGCATGTAAAACTTTTTTCGTAGCAGTCTAGGATGACATGATGGGCTTCCAACCAGTCCATCCCAACTATAATATCATACGAACCTAAAGGTAAGATATTCAGCTTGATTTGTGTTTGCAAATGATTCATGGATAAAACATAGTTCTCTATAAAATCTGAAACTTTCCTCTTTGTTCCAGTTGCTAGTCTAACTAACCATGATTTACTAAACTTTTCAGTTTTCAGTTTAAGACTTTCCACAACATTGGGTGATATATAACTTAAACTAGCACCTGGATCAATTAAAACAGTAACAGGATGGTCATGTATCATACCTTCAATCTCTACCATGGAGATTTGATGGTCTGCTTGCCTGTTGTCAAGTGCTGCGTTAATTCTTGGCATCTCCCTTGCTACGTCTCCAACAGTAGGTTTAGTCTGAAGAGAGTTGATGTTGTTTGTCTTCCGCTTTCGTAAGGGACATTCTGATGCATAATGAGGGCCTTGACATTCAAAACATTTAATATGTGTCTTTGGCTCACTAATCTTGACAGTATTAGATGCATTTTTTGGTGCTGTAGAATTCTGCTGTGAATTATTTCTGGAATTATTTCCTTGGAAATTTCGATTTTGAAAATTCTTCCTTTGGAATCTGGAATTCCCACTGAATCTGAAATTTTTCTTCTTCTGTTCAAAATTGTTGGGCTTATGTTTTTTCCAAGTAGACATACCCTCTCTCTTCCGATTTGTATCATAACAGAAGATTGCCTTCCTCATAGACTCCTCTAATGTTTTAGGGCTGTCATACTCAATTCTGTCTTTAATGCTGAAAGGTAAACAACTTAAGTACCTTTGAATTTTTGGTTTTTCTTCTATGAAGTAGGGTACATATATCAGTAAGTTCAGAAACTCACTGCTTAGTTCCTTCATGTTCATACCTCCCAACTTCAAATCGTAAAACTCTTTAGATTTTTCTTCGTAGTACTATTCAGATAGATACTTCTTTTTGAAATATCGTTTGAAAGCACTCTAGCTTACATCTTTATCCTTAATGCCCTTTACCCTTTTGACATCCTGCCACCAGATATCTGCTTTTCCGGTTAAGTTATATATGGCCATTTTTTCTTTTAAGAACTCTGAATAGTTGTAGATGTGGAAGTATTTCTTCATCCCTGACAGCCAAGCTTCAACTATCTCGCCTTTCTTAGTTTCTCCTTTGAAAGTTGGAGGCCTTATCTTCTTGAATTCTCCAGAAATCTGCTCATATTCTTTTTTATTTTTCTTTCTTGGTTTGGAATCTTCTTCATTGCTGTCATTGATGTAATTACGTTTCTTTTTGCTTTCTGTAATAGCATCTCCAAATGAGGTTGAACTATCTTTTACTTTATTGTATTTGATGTTCTGATTTTTATCACTGTGAGGCATGTCCTCATCTGGAGATGCCTACCTTGGAAATATCCTCATCGTTTTTCCCTTGTTATTCTGTTTGGCTGTGTTCAAACAACACTTGATTCAATTGTTCTTGTGCTTGTAGAATCCTTGCATTATCTAATTTCACATATCTAATTTCTGCTTTTAAATCTTGAAAGGCACGTAACAGTTCTGTCGAACTGTTATTTATTTCCCTGTGACCTTCCTCCACATAATGTTGTCCCGAACTGTGACTGTTTGGCTGAAATCTGTCACTTAAATGTTCAGCTGAGTTCTCCATACCTGTAATTGAAAATGATTTCTGAAGAGAACATAATAATAAAATTTTCAAGTTAGTACAATTTTTTTTTTCTGCTGTATATAAAAATTTCTACTACGTGTTTGGACCAAAATCAGGCCTAGAGTTTGAATCTGTGCTCTGATACCACATGTGACATCCCATATTTTCGTAAAAATTTAAAATTTTTATTAACGGCAATATTAACTTAATTTATAATAATTTATAATTGCGGAAGATAACAATTGCTGAATGTAACAATGTTAAATAACAACTGTTTGTACTAAACACCAATATATTTTCTGAAGAAACTAAAGTGACAGTGACAACTTAATTACATTCGTAACCCCTATCATTAAGATAGTCAAATGCATGGTTAGATTAGACTTTTGATGCGACACTTTTTAAAGCAATGCAATGTATGAAATATGTAATAATGAAATGCCAGGTTAGAAGTGTGATGTGGTACTATTTCTTTGAGACGATACTGACAGTTTGCTTCTTTGTTGTTCAAGGGAGTCCTATGAGGGACCCCGAAGCTTACTTAGCTATAATGCTAAAACATTGGACCTATTCTATGTGCAGACAACAGGTAAGAAGTTTCATGATTGCAAATAAATTCCAATTAGCGTGAGTTCAACTTCATCGTATGAAAATAAAATAGAATCAATAGAGATTGTTGCGAATGTAAAAGCATACAGGTACGGTTCACGTGTTTACTCTTCAACTTTCCAAGGTTTTCCTTGTATCAACTTAATAAACATCGTCACTATAGTCGTCGTTATACTAGCTAGTGCTGTTGTCATCATTGTGCTAGCTGGTTTTGTCGTCATCATTGTGCTAGTTGGTTTTGTCGTCGTCATTGTACAAGCTACTTTATTGTCGTCATTTAATAGTAGTACTAGGATAGTACAGTACCAAAAGTGGATAGGAATCCGGAGAACTTAGTGTTCTAAGATGCCAAACTATATGTGATAGCATAATTGTATGTGAGTTTTATACAACACTTTTAATTAACTTTAAAGACTTATGGTTAACCATTCCTATTCTCTACTATGATTATTTAGGTCTTAATAATAAAAAATAGTCCTTCCCAAAGACTAGGCATTTGTAACAATTGAATAATAAACATTTACACAATAAATTAACTATTATTTCATATTATGGTTTATTCAAGTCCTATGTACATAGTGGTGTGACTATGTCGATTTTTGGTTTATTATCCACATTATAGATTCATATCGAAACTCATTGTATTAAGATGCAAACAATAGATTATCACTTAAACTATATAATTAGTTTGTATTTGTTATCAAATGTATTACGTCGAAACTATAATAATATAGTGAAATGATATAATGAAATCTTTGCATAGTGTTTCTAATACTGTGGCGAATTAATGCAGGGTTTTGAAGTCACGTTAAGGATGCTGACATGCATTTAAAACGAAACTTGACAGGTTGCTGGTTCAATTAATGGCGTCAATCTCGAGCTGCGGTAGAGATCATGTACTGATCCTGTATTAAAGGCTCGGTGTCGTGTCTCTGTCGAGTTGGACGTCCATTGATCCAAGTAGACATGATTTTCTCCAAACTCATCGATGTGTAGGATTAATACACCACGCGTTAGTTGTGCATGCTCCATTGTGTGCCATGGTGGCATTGTCAACCTGTAAGGTAGGTTTGGTATTTATTGCGGACGTTGTTTGTACCAAAGCTTAGTTTGCTGGCAATGTGGAGACCGTCAATGGTGATGAACCTAAACCGTCGGATGAAACCCTAATATCTATCGCGGAAAAAGAGTTAAGACTTGAAGAAAATGATTCACTGTGCTATTGTTTCGGCTGGGGTGGCCGACAAGCTGTCGAAGTCTGGGTAGGAAGTTGCAAGGGTTTCAAACCCGATGCCTTCTCCTTAAGTTGACGTTGCAGGTTTTCTTACTGTGACGATGAAGTGGTTTTGAAAAGATAGATTCTCTGGTTCGAAGGTTATAGTTTTATACTTTAATATCTCTGAGACAAGCAAGAGTGAAAAAGAGGGAAAATACAGAGTTTTAGGCAAGGATAGTGGCTCCTTGGTGTCATTCGTGACAATGTTCTCGTCAAAGATATGGAGGTAAGCTTTTCATTTAGCAAAGGTATTTTCATTTCAAAAATTGGTTTATAAAAATATCAGATGTCTAACTCAGGTTTAATGTCAGTTGCAGGGTGTAAACAGAACGTCTGGCTAGGGTATGGCGAAAGGAAAACCTCGCACTCTTAGACCGGTAAGCTTCGGGTCTTACATACCCTCGTAGTGCCCTTCGTCTATGCTGTGGCTCTGTCATTGAAGGTGGTTTGGGAAATCTTCGAAACATGATTGTTAACAGTCATACTTCGGTGTTATATTTTGCAAACTTGTTGTTTGTCGACTAGAGATTTAACTCGTCGATTTGAATATTCGGGCTCTTCTTCCTATTGGAAATTTTGGGATAAACCTTGTGTAACTTCGTTTCTTTGTTAAAAACATATTATAAACGTTGCTCGAGCATTGTCTTTGTTTTAGAAGTTATTCTGTGGTAATGTTGAGGTTTTATGAGATTCGACTTGTTTTTCGAAATGTTTGTGACCGTAAGACAGAGAGCCGAGGGCTAAATCTGTGTGTAAGAATAATACTCCTTTTGTAATACATTGTATGTTTAAAATGTTGTATAGCTATCTGGTTTGTTAGCTTGGAAAGTGTAAGTTGATGTTGTAAATCGTCTTCATGCTAAAGGTTACTACAATGTTTATCGAGCTAGTTTAGGGTTTGGATAATTCATTGGTGATAAGGGTTCTGTGTAAATAAACTTCAACGTTAAGATGAGAAAGATATGCTGAACCCTTCGTATAAGTCTATGTGGTTTGTTTTTAAAAATTGGAGATTGATAATGTGTATTCTTATTTGTTGATGTTTGAACAAAAGAGTAGAAGGTTGAACCGATAACTCAGTAACATTTTTCAAGGAAAATGAATAGGGTTAAACCCTAATTGGTGTTTTGTTGAAATAATAATCTGATCAATTGTTTAAGATGCTAGATTGGCTTCGATATCATGTTTGAAAAGAGTGTAAAGCTTTTGTTATGAAATAATATGAATCTAGCTAGGGTTTTTCTTTTGATACGAAACTCAGAGTTACAATAATCGCAACCAATGTTAGCAGATCCAAAGAAAGAATAAATATATGGTAATAATAATTGTGTTTAGTAAATTCTTATCATTTGTACATTTCTAGATAATACAATAGTACTATAGAAAATTAAAGAAATATGAATACATAGTGCATAAATTCGTGAAGACCGTGTAAACTATAATTCTATCTATAAATTAATTTCCTATACATAAAATGCTAGTGTAGTAATTATAATGAAACTGTGTGTGAGTGAAAAATATGCATATGATATATGTGTGAAAAACTATTGTTTTCCAGCTTATTATCAAGAATATTTTATTCAATGTTAACAGTCTTAAAACCATGTACAGTGTATAATTCATCTACCTTTCATGGATATAATGTATGCATTTGTAGGATGATTGCAAGAATTATTTAATTGAATTATTATTATAAAAACAAGAAAATATTATATATATTAAATATTATATAGACCCCCTACAATTAGTTAACTTAAGAACAAAAACTTATGCATACCAGATTATTATCTAGCTATCGAATTCAATGGCACAGTTTGCCTATCTTCTATTCTATTTTAATTTGCATATCTATACTAGAGTACGATGCTTCCAAATAGCATGTGGAAAAATGGGGATATTGATTTATCAATTCATCTTTTCCATTAAACTTAAACATTCAGACTTAGAACAATTCTAGGGTTAGATTTTTCTTTCCAAAAACAGAAACACAAAAAATATTGTTTAAACATAACAAAAATTAAATAAGTAGGAAATTGTAGAACCTGATTAAAACTTGTAGGGCAACAAACAACTCAGGAAGACCGTTCCACCCAACCAAACTCCTGAAAACAGTCAAATACTATCTTAGGACCCCCGAGCCTGTTCGCTGAACCACCAGGAGGAAGAAGCATCAGGAATATGGACTTCTTCTTGTTGTAGTAATATTTTGAATCTTCAATAGGTAGCAGTCCAAAAGACTTGCTTCTACAACTCTGTTTCTCTTCAATAATAAGAAAAATTTCAATTTTCAATCACCACTAATCTCCCTTATTCGAATCTCTCTTGAAATCACCTGATTTGCAAGAGGAAAACATTTTGTAGAAATGTTCATTTAGGGCTGCTTGCCCAATTCAAATTTGCCTTTATAGGCTGCCTAGGCCTTTTCAGATGTTACTGGGTCATTAAATGAGCTGCCTATTCACTCCCTCCACCTAGGGGATAATGCCCTATTTAAGGGGAAGTTGTCCCATAACCAACAGTTAGTGGTGTGATGTAACTGGTGCCATGTGTCCCATTCCTTCCAACAACTTTCATTCCTCCTAGTGGGTCAGTGAACACTCATTCAACAGTCCTATGAGTGTTTGTCTCCTAATTAATTTATTTAAATAATAATATTCAGTAATTACATTCATCCATGATCAAAATTGATCATAATTACAAAACTTGTAATTAATTTTAACATAAAGTATTTTTGCAAATAAATAATAATGTTCAGAAATTTTGGGTAGGTGACATTACCAAGAGTAAATCTGATCCTTATCTTTATCTCAAGGTTATGGATGATATACCTGTTATATTACTGTTGTATGTAGATGATATATTTCTAACTGGAAATGAGAAACAAATTATTGAGTGCAAGAAGAAGCTCTCTTCAGAATTTGAGATAAAAGATCTCGAATTAATGCACTACTTCTTAGGTCTAGAAGTATGGCAAGAACCAAAAGGAATCTTTCTAAATCAAGGTAAGTATGCTGTGGAAATTTTGTAAAGATTCGATATGTTGGAGTGTAAAGCTATGGCCACTCCCATGGACTCTAACCTAAAGTTATTAGTTAATGACTCATCATAATTAGTAGATGTGACTCTATACAAACAGATTATTGGGTCATTAATGTATTTGACAAATACCAGACCAGACATATGCTTTGCTGTAAATACCTTGAGTCAGTACCTAGTGGAACCTAGAAAAGTTCACTTAATAGCTGCAAAGCATGTAGTGAGGTATCTAAAGCGTACATTAGACTTTGGTCTATACTATCTTGGAAATCATGAACTCATATTACATGGTTACTCAGATTCTGATTGGGAAGGAAGTGTTTTAGACAGGAAAAGTACATCAGGTGGATGTTATGGTCTTGGATCTGCCATCATCTCATGGTTCAGCAAGAAACAATCTAGTGTAGCTCTCAGTACTGCAGAAGCAGGATATATCGCTGCTTGCTATACTAGTTGTGAAGCAATATGGCTTCGGAAACTACTATCGGGATTGTTTGACTTAGAGATGGATCCCACTGTGATCATGTGTGACAACCAAAGCTATATTAAGATGACAAAAAATCCAGTGTTCCATGATAAGTCAAAACACATAGAGATCCGATATTTCTATATACGGGATATGGTGTAGAGAGGAGATATCAAGCTCGAGTATGTGAGCACCGATGAACAAATTGCTGACATATTGACCAAACCTCTGTCTCGAGTAAAATTTGAGTATTTTCGAGACAAGCTTGGTGTAGTCCCAAAGGACCCTCCTCGAAAGGGGGAGTGATGTAGACACTGATGATGAGATTGCCCACATCGACAGTAAGGTCGATTATGAGGATACCTGTATTATTTTACTTAGGATATTTATATTTATTATTTTACATAGGATATTTATATTTCTTATATGTATACTTAGGATATTTATATTGCTTGTATTAATGATATATATACATGTATTGATGAGGTTACTTGTATATGTACTTGTATTGATGATATATATATACATGTATTGATGAGGTTACTTGTATATGTACTTGTATTGATGAGGATACTTGTATTGATGATATATATACATGTATTGATGAGGACAATTGTATATGTACTTGTACTGATGAGGATACTTGTATTGATGATATATATACATGTATTGATGAGGATACTTGTATATGTACTTTTACTGATGAGGATACTTGTATTGATGATATGTATACATGTATTGATTGATGTACTTGTATGGAAGAGGATACTTGTATTGATGCACTAATGATACCTATATTGATGAGGATACTATGGGGATTGCATCATCCTTGAACATATGTTCTAAAAGGATCTGTAGACAGATGTCTCCGAGAAAGAAGAGGGATTGCATCATCCTTGAACACATGTTCTAAATTGATCTGTAGACAGATGTCTCTGAGAATGAATTCCTTAGTGGACAAGTGGGGATTGGATCGTCCCCAGACTTCGGTCCCTTGAATTGAGCCGTAGACAGATGTCTCCGAGAATGAAGTCCTTAGTGGACAAGTGGGGATTGGATCGTCCCCGGACTTCGGTCCCTTGAATTGAGCCGTTGACAGATGTCTCCGAGAATGAAGTCCTTAGTGGACAAGTGGGGATTGGATCGTCCCCGGACTTCGGTCCCTTGAATTGAGCCGTAGACAAATGTCTCCCAGAATGAAGTCCTTAGTGGACAAGTGGGGATTGGATCGTCCCCGGACTTCGGTCCCTTGAATTGAGCCGTAGACAAGATGTCTTCGAGAATGGGGATTGGATCGTCCTGGGACTTCGGTCCCTTGAATTGAGCGGTAGACAGAGCTCTCCGAGAATTGAATGATAGGACTGGATCATCCCTGGACCTCAGTTCAAAAGGTACATGATAGGACTGGATCATCCATGGACCTCGGTTCAAAAGGTAGATGATAGGATTGGATCATCCTTGGACCTCGGTTTAAAAGGTACATGATAGGATTGGATTGTCCCTGGACCTCAATTCAAAAGGTACACGATAGGATTGTATCATCCATAGCCCTATGTCCTAAAGAGAGCGGGATTGATCATCCTATAATATGATCGTGTGTATTGCAGAGTATACGATGTTGATGATTGTGTGATGATGATGCTGATGATCGTGTGATGACGATGTTGATGATCGTGTGATGATGATGATGATGACAATGCTGATGATCGTGTGATGACGATGATGATGACAATGCTAATGATCATGTGATAACGATGCTGATGATCGTGTGATGACGATGCTGATGATCGTATGATGACAATGTTGTTATCGTGAGGATTTAGATATTCCAGTAACTATTTGAGTTACTGATGATGATGTATTGAAGAAAGCTTCCGATGATTTATAGATGTATCATGTATGATGTAGTCAATGAATCCTTGCTCCTACAGATGTTGTTATAATATCCTTCTCATTAAGGGGGAGTGTTGAATATTGTAACTTCTAAGAATATTATATTTGTACTTTATTATTCCGGAGATGTTTCATCCCTCCGAGGTAATTCTATTATGTATCCGGAGATGTTTATTCCTCCGATGGATTGTGGTAACCAGGGTTATTATATCCACCATGTGGGGGTCGGCCCTGAGTTATTTAATTAGGGGTTATTAGACTCCATTGGGAGAGGTCGGTCCCATTAGGGAAAAAGTCAGTCGAAAATCTAGTATAAGTAGAGGAGGATGCTCCTCACTTATCTCATACTTGCATATCTTGGAAAGTAGCGCACTTGTGACAGAGAGGTCTGCATAGTAGGTAGAGAAGGAGCTCTAGTCTTGGAGCACATCTTGTATTTTGGTTGATAATCTTATTGAGGAAAGCTTTGCTGGGTTTTCTACCCCATGAGGGTTTCCCAGGGTAAAATATTTGTCTATCTTGTGATTATGTTTCTTTCAGTGATCTTGGTAGTCAAATTAGTTTAAACTTAACAAGAGAGAGGGGCAGAGGGGATAGTAGGAGGGGAATTAGGGGGAGAGAATGGGGGGTTAGTGGTATTGAGCATGTTAGAGAGAGAGTGCAGGTTTTGGGGATGGGGGAGAGAGAGAGGGGTGGGGGTTAAGTGTAGGTGGAGGAGTAGGGGAGAGAGAGGGAGAGAGGGGGTTAGTAAGGGTTTGGGGGAAGAGGTGAGGGAGAGAGAAGGATGAGTGAGAGAGGGTGTTAGTAAGAGTTAGGGGAGAGAGAAAGAAAGAGAGAGGAGGAGGAGGAGGAGGAGGAGGTGGAGGATAGAGGTAGCGAGAGGAGTAGGGGGGTAAGATTGGGATATAAGAGGGGGGTGTTAGGGGATTGGGGGATATCTAGAGAGGGTTAGGAGTTATGGCTAGGTAGAGGAGTATGGGGGAGAGAGAGAGAGAGAGTGAGCGAGGAGGATAAGTGTGGGACTTGTCTTGGTGATGATAAAAAATGAGAAAATTAAAACAATTTTGATGGCTAGGTATATAGAATGAACACCTTTCATGAAAAAAGCAAATATGACTTTGTGTGTTAGACTTGGTTTGGTGATGATTTAACATGAAAAATATATGGATGGATAGGTATATAAAATGACACTAAATATTAGTAAGGGTTAAGGGAAGGGGGGAAATAGAGAAAGAGAGTAGGGGAGAGAGAGGGGGGGGGGTTATGGTTTAGGGAGGAGTAGGGATATTAGAGAGAGAGGGGGGTATAGGTGAGGAGTGTGGGTGTTCGAGTTCGAGTTCGAGTTCGAGAGAGAGAGAGAGAGAGAGAGAGAGAGGAAAATGGAGAGACATTGGTGGGTGGTAAGGGGTTATAAGTAGAGGGAGAGGGGGGGGTGTTAAGGGGTTAGAGGTAGAAGCATAGGGGGGTGTTAAGAGATTGGGGTTAAGTTGAGTAGGGGAGAAAGAGAGTGAGAGAATAGGTTAGTAAGGATTAGGGAGAGAGAGAGAGAGAGAGAGAGAGAGAGGAGGGGGGTTAGTATTAAGGGGAGGCATAGGTATTTGTGTGTGTGTGTGTGTGTGTGTGTGTGTGAGAGAGAGAGAGAGAGAGAGAGAGAGAGAACCAATGGGGCGGTGGTGTGTTAGGGAGTTGGGAGAGAGAGAAAGAGGTGGGGTTTAGGTGTAGGTGGAGGAGTAAGGGAGTGAGAGAGAGTGAGAAAGGGGGTTCGTAAGAGTTTGGGGAGGAGAGGCAAAGAGAGAGAGAGAGAGAGAGAGAGAGAGAGAGAGAGAGAGAGAGAGAGAGAGAGAGGTTTGGGGAGGAGTATGGCGATTAGAGAGAAAGGGTGGCATAGGTAAGGAGTGTGGGTGTTGGAAAGGGAGAGAGAGAGAGAGAGAAATATTGTGGGTGGTTAAGGGGTTAGAGGTAGAGAGAGAGGGGGGTAGTTAAGGAGTTAGAGGTAGAGACATAATCGGGTGTTAGGATATTGGTAGTAAGTGGAGCAGGGGAGAAAGAGAGTGAGAGAAGGGTTTAGTAAGGGTTAGGGAGAGGAGGAGAGAGAGAGAGAGAGAGAGAGAGAGAGAGAACGGGGGGGGGGGGTGTGTTAGGGGCCTGGGGGGAGAGACAAGGGTAGGTGGAGAATGTGGGTGAATAGGGGTAGAGGGTGTTAGGGAGTTAGAGAGGGGGTGTTAGGGGTTGGTGGGGAGTGTTATGAGGTTGGGGGGTGTTGGTGAGTAGGAGAGTTCCATGTGGGTGATTAGGGGTAGGGGGTGTTAGGGATTTTGAGATGGGGTGTTAAGGGGTTAGGGAGTTGGAGAGGGGGTGTTAGGGGGTTGGGGAGGGGTGTTAGGGGCCAGATTTATGGAATAAAATATTCTTTACAAAATGCCTACGCATTTTGGTTCTCTAAAATGCATACATGTTTTTTTCTCCTAGCCTTCGTGGCATCCCACTTGACTTCCTCAGGATTTCACATTCCTATGTTTAATAAATGCGTACATGTCGTTGAATTCTACAACAAGGACATGTTTTGCAAAACATCATTTTCATCTAAAAGGTCCCCCATCTTTGTGTGAGGACCCATAGTCACACATAATATGCAAAAGTATAAATATAAAATGCATTTACAATGTAGAAAATTTTGAGGGGAAGAACTCCTTATAAACATATTGTATTTATGTGTGTACTTTGCAATGGTATAAGGCTCCATTATATAAGGTTTAGTCATATCCACCTCATAAACGAGGACCACACTCCATAAATAAGGAACACTAACTGACTAACAATCTCCAATTCATAAATGAGGACCACACTCCATTTATAAGGAACACTAATTCATTTGCAATCTCATTAATGAGGATCAATGTGAGGTACAATGTCAAAATATGGCTACATAAATGTCCATTAAGACACGATTAATTAACTAAGTGGAAACATATGAAAAGGGTCTTTAGGAGTAGTTTAGATATTCTACACTTTTTATTTTTTTCTTGTATATTCTTAGGTTTGTTTTGTTCAAACTTCGGTTGGAATTCTTTAGAAAACCTTAGAATCACATATATTAGTTGTAGAAATTGCATAATATGAAATCCATAGGGGTATTTGAGGGTGTTGAATTCATTTATGAATTAAAAAACACAATTTAAACATTTCCAAATTAAGATTTAACCAATTCTTTTTTTTTTAAATTCCGACCAAAAATCACCAAAAAATATAAAATGTAGAACAAATAAACAACTCCTTTTGTCAACAATGCTAGATGTTGTCTTTCATTAGCATTCAATTATACCTAAACTTCCATCCCAACACAATCTACACCATTTTTTCTTATGGAAAGCAAACCTTCATTACATCTCATTGCAATGGAATCTTCCCTTGCCAAAAGTATGGATTCCTTGTATACATTTCTCCTTCCTATCATCACATCTATGTGGCACCCAAAAGAAATCAACAATCATCATATCTATGTGGCACCCAAAAGATATGAACAACGAATCATTTGTGCTTTCTTACCTCTAGATTACTTGAGATCTTAAGTTCTAAATTCTTATTATGAGAGATCTTAAGTTTAGAGTATTGATACATTACCTTTTTAAAGTGATCAAAATAGATTACATAAATCAATGTTAATAATCAGATTTTAAGTTCTAAATTCTTATTATGAGAGATCTTAAGTTTAGAGTATTGATACATTATCTTTTTAAAGTGATCAAAATAGATTACATAAATCAATGTTAATAATCAGATTAAAAATGATTAGTTTGGAAAAATGTTAATGATTAAATTGACTGGTTTGGAACCAATGTTAATAATCAAACAAGAAAGAGTCAATGCACCGTAAGTTTAAGATCGTGTTATTGTAAAATGGAAAAGAAGTAATCATAAAACACCAAATTTGATTACCTTATTTGACATCTTAGATGTTGACTTTATCCGTCTTTACTTTGTACAGACAAACACCACTTTGTTTATAAATGATTATCAAGTTTTCAATAGCAAATCTAGAGGTACTCATGAGTTGTGATATCCAATCTCATTTTTTGAAATCCAATCTCAAATTTTAATGTAAGTCAACGTAGCTTTTATGAATAGATGAGGTTCTCTCCTTGCTCTGCATTATTTTGGGTTTTTGGTCTGTGTAGTTTGCTTTAGAGCAGAGAGTTAGGGGGTTCGGCTTTCAAAGTATGTGCGACTGTGGACCTAGAAAATTCAAACAACAGATTTTAATGCATACATGAGATTTTTACATTTTGATACTGACTCGAGGAAACGTGTTTGTTACGTCTTTGACTTGAAAGGTTGCTAAAATGATTAAGTTGATTTGTTTTTATTTATCACTTAAGCTACAAGTAATTTCAACGATTAAGTTGATTTGTTTGCTTATATAGACATTCTTGAATTATTTACACCTCTTCTTCCTTTTCCTTATTGCCTGTTGTGCCTCTCTCCTCCCCTACTGGGTATGCTTCGATGCACAATATAAATATTGCCAACATACCGGTAGAACATGTGGCAGTATGAATTTCACGTATGCTTTCGGTGTAGGAAACCGTGGGTACGGTCTCCCCAGCTCCAGCAATCACGATTCATAAACATAAATACACTATATCAGAGCAGTGACGTTGGTGGTTCCTTATTACCAGGGGTGAGAATTGCCAATTTTTAGATGATCACACAAAGATGCCGATAGCATCTTCAGATTATGCAAACACCGTCTTCAATATCACGGGTAAAGAGAACCAGACTCTAACCGTGTACAAGTGTAATAAACAGAGAAAATTACAGCTCCCTAAATGTAATGCTAGCGTCTGTTACGCTTTTTATAGCAATGGGAATTCGATTCCAGCTGGATGTTCGAAGAAACAAGTAACAGTTGATGTGGGATTAATGCATCCGGTTTCCAATTATACAAAGAGAGATGAAAACTGAAGATCATGTGAAGCAAGTCATGGGATATGTGGTTACCGTTACAACACTTCGAATTCAACTGCGTCGTTTGTGTATTATTGCAAGGATGGACCCCGTACGGATAAATGCCTCGGCCACGGTATGCTTTATTTTAAATTTCCGCAGAAATTTTTGGAACTACTAGTTCAGTTAAGATGTTATGATTTTATTCTTCGATGCCCAAGAAATCAGGTTATTATAGGTAGCAGTATATGTATTATGAGTAATGACACATCTCCATTCCTCTCGTTTGAAGCTTCCAATATCAATATCAATGGGTGAACTAAACTCAAAACATCTGAAACAAGAAACAAGAAGATATTAATATATGTATATGTGAATCCTTACAGTTACTAACGATAATTGTTTTTATGGCCGCCTTACAGGTCGACGAACAACCATTATAATATGTAAAGTTATGATTTCTTCCTTTTTGTCCGCTTTAACCGTAGGGTGGATTGGTTTCTATTATTCTCTTTGGGGTTGGACGAAGATCACATTGATAGATCAATTCTTCATTCCACCGCAGGTTGTTTCATCGGAGCAGCTGCGTTGACAGCGGTACTGTACTCTTTAGTGTATTATCTGAAGAAAATAAAACATCCTCCTAGCGGGGGTCCTCCTAGACATTTGCCGGGGCGCGAGATGGGCAATTTGCCAGTATTCTCTTATGAAGCACTTCGTCGGTCTACAAATTGCTCCACGAGGAGAGCGAACTTGGCGTCGGAGGGTTCGGCTCGGTCTATCTAGCTAAACTTTGGGACGGGCGAATGGTGGCCGTAAAGAGACTTTATCAGGATAACTCTAGGAGACTTGAGCACTAGTTCCTCAACAAGGTGAAGATATTTTCGACCTTGAATCATCCACACGTTGTTCGTCTTTATGGCTGCACCCCTGCAGACAGTCCAGAGCTGCTGCTCGTATACAAATTTGTTCCAAATGGGACACTAGCCGATCATCTTCACGGCGATTGCAAAAACCCCAAGGGATTACCATGGAATACTCGCTTGAACATTGCTATTCAAACTGCCGAAGCGTTGGCCTTCCTTCACGGCCTTGATCCGCCCATATTCCACAGAGATGTGAAATCCTCTAATATTCTCTTGGACAAGAATTTGGATATCAAATTGGCTGATTTTGGGCTTTGCAGGCTTGTGCTCGTTGTTGGAAATATCTAATTAAATGAGCTGATTGCGTATTTACTACGCCGGCTCACCCTGTCAGACTGATTGTGTCAGCGCGGTGTTCGCGATGTTAGTTCGCAAGTCAAGAAAACTTAGGATAGAATTTATTACGGTGTTTAAATGCAATTTTGTAGCTTACAAGAGAAGTGATCCTAAGTCGGTTGTTAGAAATATCTATAAATAGAAGTTCATTGTTAAAAAACAGAGAGAGATGTGTAGGAGAGAAAATTACGCAGAGCAAGTGTGGAAGATTGTATCAAGAGCCCAAGCTCTGTGAATGTAAAAGATCATGTGAAAAACTCATTTCCATGTATTGAGGAACTACGCATACTGTGGTAATATATATAAGTCTATGTTTTATGTTTCATTCTCAAGAATGTTGTTTATTGGAAGTCGCACATCATCTCCAGTTTTGTGTGAGTGTTGTTTACATTTACGCGCAATAAAAGAAATCAATATTTCCAAATAGTTCATCCCAGTGAAAGTACTAAATTTAACAAGGAGTAACTTTATCGCGCAGTTACTTGCCAGGAAGTAAAAAGGTGAAACTGTGGAGTTAATCTCTGCGAAGTAAAAGTTGATATCGCTCAGTTAAAACTGCGAAGTTAATTCTTAAAGAAGTAAGTGTTCCGTGAAGCAAAATTGAAGTTCTCTATTGTATAATCCGCGAAGTCCGAAGAGAAGAAAAAGAAGGTACTCATCTACTCGGCAGTTAAATTTATTTACTGCGCGGTGTGCTTTTCCCTTGATCTGGTATCAAAGCCCGGTTTATGGAAAGAAGGAATAAAGAAGGAATTCAATTCATAAGGGAAGAGCGGTTAAGTATGGCTTCCACTTCGGGTAATCTGCAAACTCCAATCTTCTCAGGTAAAAATTATGAATATTGGTCTCTGACCATGAAAGCTTTGTTTAGAGGTCAAGATGTATAGGAAATAGTCCAGCAAGGCTATGCAGAACCAACAGATCTAGCAGCATATAACAATCTCACACAAGCTGAGAAGGATGTCTTAAAGGAACAGAGGAAGAAAGATGGAAATGCGTTGTTCCACATACATCAAGCAACACATGAATCCATACTCCCAAGAGTAGCAGCAGCGCAGTCAGCTAAGGAAGCGTGAGACGCACTGTAAACAACATATCAAGGTTTGAACAAGGTAAAAACTGCGAAACTTCAAATCCTTAGAAGAGATTTTGAATCTTTGTCAATGAAAAATACAGAGTCAGTAGACTCATTTTATACTCGTGTAATTGGTCTAGTTAATCAAATAAAGTCTCATGGAGAAACTCTAGGTGATCAAAGAGTTGTTGAAAATGTTATTAGAATTCTTCCAAAGAAATTTGAATCTTTAGTTGTGACCCTAGAGGAAAACAAAGATCTGTACGCATTTACTATTGATGAGTTGCAAGCCTCATTACTTAATCATGAACACAGAATCAGCGGTTCAGAAACATCGCTGAAAGGTGCATTCGCAGCACAGCCATCCATAAGTCACGGTAGAGGCAGAGGAAGGTCAAGCTCTAGAGGCAGAGGATGAAGTTCTTTCAGAGGAGGTCGCAACAACAACCCTACACATGTTGCGGGAAGAGGTCAGAATCAGACCCCCTATTAGTCAAGTGGAAAAAGGTATGATAAATCGAAAATTCAATGTCATTACTGTAAGAGGTATGGACACTTCGCATATGAATGCAGGAAGAAGCAGTATGACCAAGGAAAGCAAGGTGAACCTTAGTCAAGCAACAACAACACTTCGAACAACTCACTGTTCTTAGCATGCGCACCTTCACTTGAATGCAATACTGTCCAAGAAAGTCCAAATGACATATGGTATTTAGAATCAGGCTGTAGCAATCATATGACTGGTAATTTAAGTTTATTTTCTAGCCTAGATAAAATAGTTCAAACTGATGTCACACTTGGAAACAATATCTAAGTCATTGTTTTGGGTAAGGGTACTGTAGATATTCTAACCAAACAGGGGAGCATAAATTTATGCCTGATGTGTATTATGTTCAAGTTTGAAGCATAATCTGATGAGCATTGGACAGTTGATGGAAAAAGGTTACAGAGTTCATATGATAGGGAAGCGTTGTGTGATCAAAGATGTATACCCAAGCAATCAGTTAATAGCCGAAGTGCAGATGACAAGCAATCGATTGTTTCCTTTGAAGATAACACCAATCATAAAAGGTAAAAATAATCATGTTGTTCATGAAAGTCAGAAAGAAAATTATAAAGCTGTGTTCAAGACAGAAAGCAAAGGAGCAGAAGTTCGCAGCGACAAGGAAGAAAAAGGCAGCGCAATACAAGCTGCGTTTCAAACAGAAATGAAGGATGAATCCTGGTTATGGTATTTCAGATTTTGACATCTGAACTTTGGTGGGATGAAGCTACTGCACATGAAGGATATGGTGAAAGGATTGCCATTGATTGAAAATCCAGAGAGAATTTGTGAAGGCTGTATCTTTGGAAAGCAGCATAGAGAGACTTTTCCAGTCGGAAAGTCATACAGAGCTCGTGCACCACTTGAAATTATTCACTCTGATATTTGTGGACTGATGCAAACATCGTCCATGGGAGGATGCACTTATCTTCTCACATTTATTAACGATTTCACAAGAAAGACATGGTTTTATTTTCTAAAGCATAAATATGATGCATTCGATTGTTTTAAGCAATTCAAGGCACTCGCGGAGAAGCAGAGTGGTTACAACATCAAGATATTGAGAACGGATAGAGGTGGTGAGTATGTCTCAAATGATTTCTTAAATTTTGCAAAAATCATGGCATACAAAAACAATTCACTGCGCGGTATACACTGCAGCAGAATGGCATTGCCGAAAGGAAGAATAGGACCATTATGGAGATGGCGTGCAGTATGTTGGCAGCCGCACATCTGTCAAAAGAAAACTGGGTGAAGCAGTCGCAACTACGGTTTACATCATGAATCGATGTCTGATGAAGAGCGTGAAGAACAAAGTTCCGTAGGAAGCATGGACAGGTATGAAACATAGTGTTTCGCATTTAAAGTTTTTGGGTGTATAGCATACGCACATGTTCCAGATGATCTAAGAAGGAAATTAGACAATAAAGGACAGAAATGCATTTTTATTAGGTATTCTGAAGATACAAAAGCATACAAGTTGTATGATCCTGTTTCAAGAAAACTTATTATCAGTCGCGATGTTCAGTTTGTGGAAAATGAAGCATGGGATGGAACTGTTGATAAAAATGTGAAAATCGTGTCACATGTTGAGCATGATGACATCGTATAAGATGTGGTTGAGACTCTGCATATGAATCAGAACCTCGCAGCACCGTCTACTCCAAGGACTACGAAGCATGGTTCAACACAAGCAACTCCGACACAAGTCGCAACAACTTCGACAAGCACTCCAAGTGCGCAGCAAACTCCATCAAGCAGTTCGCGCAGTTCGACACCAGCAACTCCGCCAAGGACAAGAAGTCTGCGTGAGATATATGAGGCTGGTACACCTAATTCATTCTCTTGTTTTGCATTATTTTCTCAAGTTAATGATCTTTTTACATTTGAAGAAGCAGTTGAAGATGAAGTCTGGGCACAAGCCATGAATGAAGAAATAGAATGCATAGAGAAGAATCAAACATGGGAACTAGTTGATGTTCCTAAGGACAAGGATGTGATAAGCGTGAAATGGATTTATAATACCAAGCAAGATACTGAAGGAAATGTGCAGAAGCACAAGGCAATATTAGTAGCAAGAGGGTTCACTCAGCAACCTGGAATAGACTTCAATGAAACTTTTGCACCTGTAGCATGAATGGACACTATCAGAACGGTTTTGGCCATCGCAGCACAAAATAAATCGCATGTCTATCAAATGGATGTTAAGTCCGCATTCCTAAATGGTTATTTAGAGGAAGAAGTATATGTAGAGCAGCCACAAGGCTATGAAGTTCCAGGACAAGGACACAGAGTATACAGACTGAAAAATTCACTGTATGGTTTGAAGCAAGCTCCGCGAGCTTGGTACAGTCGCATTGACTCATACCTCATTCAGAATGGATTTCACAGAAGTGAATGTGAGCCAACGTTGTACACAAAAATCAATCAGCAAGGTAATAAGATAATTGTCTTCCTATATGTAGATGATTTAATATTTACTGGTGATTTTGGCATAGAAGAATTTAGAACAGTCATGGAAAGTGAATTTGAAATGACTAACTTGGGGCTTATGAAATATTTTCTGGGCATTGAAGTCCAACAGTTTGAAAATGGGATATTTATATCTCAGTCAAAATATGCAAGTGATGTCTTGAACAGATTTAAAATGTTAAATTGCACGACAATTCCAACACCAGTAATAACAAGTTTGAAATTAAGCAAGGATGATGATGGATCCAATGTGGATCCTACTATTTTTAAAAGGCTTGTTAGCAGCCTTATGTATCTTACAGCAAGAAGGCCGGATATCATGTATGGAGTCAACTTAATATCAATATTCATGGAGTCACCAAAAGAATCGCATTGACAAGCAGGTAAAAGAATTCTGAGGTATGTAAGTGGAACAAAAGACTTTGGTATTTTGTATTTAACCTCAGAAAATTGCAAACTCATTGGATACACTGACAGTGATAATGGAGGCAACATAGATGAAAGAAAAAGCACATCTGGGAATACATTTCGTATAGGAACAGGTGTTGTATCATGGGCTTCAAAGAAACAACCCATAGTAACTCTTTCTTTAGCAGAAGCAGAGTATGTTGCAGCCACAAGTGCGTCATGTCAAGCAGTTTGGATGCACAGGATTTTAAGTGATCTATCGCAGCATCAACAAGAACCTACAGTCATTTAGTGCGACAACAATTCAACTATCGCACTGTCAAAGAATCATGTCTACCACAAGAGAACCAAGCACATCGACACAAGGTATCACTTTATCAGAGAATTGATAAACAACAAGGAAATCTGTTTAGAATTTTGCAGGTCTGAAGATCAAGTTGTAGACATCTTTACCAAACCATTGGCAAAGGACCCAATCAATACCTGCGAAGTTGTTTAGGAGTGACAAGTTCTGTGCAGTGAACTTGGCCATGAACAGAGCATGTTTCAGCTCTGAAATATTTGTAATATTTTAATTTTGTTTGATGATCCCCAGCCGCTCATAATTAAAAGGGAGTGTTGGAAATATCTAATTAAATGAGTTGATCGCGTATTTATTGTGTCGGCTCTGTCAGTCACCCTGTCAAATTGATTGTGTCAGCGTGGTGTCTACGATGTCAGTCTGTCAGCAAGTTCATAATAAATCCGGCGCACATCTTGTTTGCAGTTATGTAACCGCGTTAATAGTTTGCAAGTCAAGAAAAATTAGGATAGAATTTATTACAGTGTTTAAATGCAATCTTGTAGCTTCCAAGATAAGCGATCCTAAGTTGGTTGTTAGAAATATCTATAAGTAGAAGTTCATTGTTAAAAAACAGAGAGAGAGATGTGTAGGAGAGAAAATTATGCAGAGCAAGTGTGGAAGATTGTATCAAGAGCCCAAGCTCCGTGAATGTAAAAGATCATGTGAAAAACTCATTTCCATGTATTGAGGAACTACACAGTATACTGTGGTAATATATATAAGTCTATGTTTTATGTTTCATTCTAAAGAATGTTGTTTATTGCAAGTCGCACATCATCTCTAGTTTTACTTGTGTGAATTTTGTTTACATTTACGTGCAGTAAAAGAAATCAAGATTTCCAAATAGTTCACCGCAGTGAAAGTACTAAATTTAACAAGGAGTAACTTCGCATTAGATGATTTTAGTTGTTATGCATTAGAGAAATATATTTCATGATAAAGTTTGGTTAAACATTCCGCGAAGTGTTTTTGAAGTCCGCGAAGTGAAGTATTGTGGCGAAGTTAACTTCGCATCACTATGAAGTTCACCGTGCAGTGAAAAGTCGAAATCGCGCAGTTACTTGCCGTGAAGTAAAAAGTTGAAACCGTGGAGTTAATCTTTGCGAAGTAAAAGTTGATATCGCGCAATTAAAACTGCGAAGTTAATTCTTAAAGAAGTAAGTGTTACACGAAGCAAAATTGAATTTCTCTATTGTATGATCCGCGAAGTCCGAAGAGAAGAAAAAGAAGGTATTCATCTACTGCGCAGTTAAATTTATTTACTGCGCGGTGTGCTTTTCCCTTGACCTGTGGATGCCTCCCATCATCCATGTCACTACTATCCCACAAGGCACACCAGGGTATGTTTACCCAGAGTACTATCAGTGCTATCAGCTGACTGAGAAATATGATGTCTACAGCTTCGATGTCATTTTGGTGGAGATCATCTCTGCCAAAATAGCGATGGACATAAATCGGAACATAAGGGAAATAAACCTTGCTAACTTGGCGATAACGAAGATTCAAGAAGGGGCTTTGCATGAACTAGTGGATCCGCATCTGGAGATTGAAGTGAATCATGAGGTGAAGGTAATGGTAAATGTAGTTGCAGAATTGGTGTTCAGAATCTTCAAATGCCTGGCGTCAGGGAGGGATGACAGACCGGATATTGAGGAAGTTGTTGCTCAGCTTCAGGAAATCAGACATCCGTGTGGTTATTCAATAGTTCCAGGTGAACAATGGGAAAAAACAGTGCCATTATATCCCATCTTTGTGCAGACAAGTGGCCCAGCATAAACTCTACTTCCAACATCATCATTGCAAAGATGTCTCTGCAGCTTTCCGTTTTGCTCTTTTTTTCACACGATAAAATATCTATACTTTAGTATTAAGTATATGAAGGTAATTACAGGATAAAATATCTATATTTTAGTATTAAGTATATGAAGGTAATTACAGATGACTTCCATAATCTTCCATAATCAGAAAACAAATCAAGACCATGCCAACCACTGGCACAATAAAGGACCCACCCTGCTGACATCAAAAGTATGAAATAGAACAAACAAAAACCATATAAACATGGTACCATAGCCCCCAGCTACTACGGTCACCATAGCAAAAAAAAGAGTATAAAGTCTAGACGAGAAAAACAAAATTATGGACCATACAGGAAAATGCTACCAGACTCCCGAATGATATCGGATTCCCAGAATTAATAAAAAAGGCGACCTTCAACCTCCAAAAGTGCCCTTTTCGACAGTGAGTCTACCTGTGTGTTCTCACTACGTGGATTGTAAATGATCGGAAAAGGATTGAGCTTCTGTAAATGAGACTTGATCTGCAACAGCCAAGGCTTCAATGCAATTACATTTAAAGGACTGAATCCCGTAGCCCAATTCACCACCACTGAAGAATCACCAGCAACCTGTTCGATCTCCAACTTCCTGAAGGATGCAAAGTATAATAAAAGACACAATGCACAAACCTCACTCCTCATATTAGTTCCCAAGCCAACATTCATCCAAATATTAAAGTAGCAATTTCCATTCAGATGAATAAGAGCACCTATACCACAGTTTGTATCATGTGAAGCCCCATCAAACAAACGATACGTACCAGAAAATGAAAAGGTGAAATCCGATAAACTTGTGATATCTTCCCAATCATAGAGGAATCCCACAACTCATTGTGTGCTGCTAGCGCCTTCCCTACCACCCAAGAAGACTTGCGGAATTTTCCTTCAAATAATGCAAAATTCTTGGCCTTCCAAATCTCCCAAATGAGCATACAAGCAAGTTCAACATTCTTGTGACTGTCCTGAAACCAATTGTAAAAACCATTAGCAAAAGACAAGTCTGTCCAGGAGGGAAGACCGACAACTGAGCCTCTGACAACTGCCCACACACTAAGACTGTAAGCACAATTAAAAAATGCATGGAGATTTGAATCCCCCTCCTGCTTGCACAATACACAACAACTCGGACCCAAAAAACCATGTCGCTGTAAGTTGGACTAGAATAATAACTTATCCTCCAGCGCAAGCCATATAAAGATTTTAATCTTTGGAGGAACATCTCAGCCCCAAACCGCCGTGTGCCACCACTTGTTCATAACAGTGTAGGGGAAGAAAGTTGAATAAGCTAAACTCATAGTCAAAGTTCACAGAGAAGTATTCCTCGACCAAACCAGAGAATCTTCCCCAATAGACAAGCATATATTACCTCTTTGAAGTGACACCATATACCTCGACCATTCCTCCGTCAAAGATCCTTGCAGACCAAGTTGTGTTGAACTGACCCAAACTTATATCGGGGACACGATATAAGACGCTGGGATGGCATGGTCCAATGTATAACATCCCTTTGATCTAAGAGAATAACCTAATGCCTCTGAAAATATGAACTGATCAGGACCTCCCAATATTGGATCAACACCTACGAGAATCTGATTCCCATTCCCCACCTCCCAAGCAATCCAATCCACTAAAATATTAGAGGCAGATGTAAGTCCAACCCACATATTCGACACATTTTTACTCTGTGTGCATCCTTCCTGGATCCATGACTGCACCGATTTTCCCATCAAATATTTATCATTCACCACCGCTCCCCAGAGTCCCTCAGTCATAAGGGCTTGCCAAAGGATCATAACTAACACAGCCGAGGAAAATAAATGAATATTCTTAATATACCATCCTTCCCACTTATATGGAGATGCCAATCTCTGCCAATCCACCAAATGCCATTTGTGTGCATTCTTCCCAGACCGGATAAAACTAAAAATTTTCTACGAATGGTAGATAAGACAGACTTGGGTATTTTGCTCAAAGAGAACCAATAAACCACAATATTTTGTAGAGCTGATTTTACCAAATTTAATCGTCCCCCAATCGAAATCCATCTCCAACACCATTTATGAATGCACTTATCAAATCTCTTGAGCAGCCAAGACCAGTCATGTATCCTATATGCATTTGGCTTAATGAAATATCCCAAATAAATAGTACCCTCCTCCATCGCCTTAATCCTGAAGTGTAAAATGTCTGACAGGTCCCTCCTTAAATTCTAATCCAGTTGATGTTCCAAAAGTATGGATTTATCCTCATTAATAATCATCCCTGTAGTGGAGCTAAAGAGATCAATGATCTCCTTAAGTTTGATCCATTCTCGAATGAAGCCTTACCAAAAAGCATCACGTCATCCACAAATAGTAGATGAGTAATTGAAATATTCTTGGAAATTTTAATCCCTTCAATATGTTTCTCAATTTTAGCTTTGATGATAAGGCGACTTAGACCTTCAATCACGATCAGAAAAAGCAGTGGAGACAAGGGACGCCCTTGACGGAGTCCCCTTGTAGCAGAGAAGAAATTCGTAGAACTACCATTGACTAGGATTGAGTAATGAACAAAAGAAACACATCCCATTATCCATTTCATAACACACCAGGGTAATCCAATTTGTATAAGTGCCAATCGTAGAAACCCCCAATTGACCTTGTCGTAAGCCCTAGATAAATCCATTTGAAGAATAAGTGCCTTTTTCCTGCGTTTCTTGATACTGTGAAGAGTATCTTGAGCCATCCCTATTGCGTCCAGGATCTGACGGTTCTCTAAGAACCCAAATTGTTCCAATGATAAATTCTTTGATAGAACTGGCTTGATTTTGTTAGCAATAACCTTCGCAATCACTTTGTAGACCAAATTGCACAATGAGATTGGCCGAAAGTCTTCAAAAGACTCCTGCATAGATGAATTCAGGATCAATGCAATAAATGTCGAGTTGAGAGCAACATGAATATTACCCTTAAGCCTCGACTCCTCCACCATAGCCACCAGATCAGAGCCCATAATATCAAAGAATGCAGTAAATAGCTCCATCATCCAGCCATCTGAACTAGGGCTCTTAGCTCGACCAAATTTCCGGATTACTTTATGAACTTTAAGAAGAGTAACCAGTTTAAAGATATCCATACCTTCTTGGTCGGAGAAAAAATGTGGTATCTCTCTGATAACTTTTATCTGTTCAACAATGGAGTAAGTCCTCGGATCCTCATAATACCGCTTAAAATGATTTTCGGCTTCCGCACAGAGTTCAAATTGCTTACTAAGCATCTTTCCATTGCAAACCTTGATGGACCAAATGGAATTATGAACTCTCCGACTGTTTGTGAATTTATTGAAAAATTTATTATTCTTATCCTCTAAGGATATCCATAACGCTCGACTCTTGAGACACCAGGTTTCTTTTTCCAACGAAAGCAAATCCAATCTATGTTGCTCCAATAACATAATATTATGGTGAGATTAAGAAGAACCCTAGTTGTTAATATGAAGTGCCATGGCAAGATCACCTCCAATCTCACGAAGTTCCCAGGATTGTAACATTTTCTGCCGTCGTTCCCATTTCATAACAATAGATTTAAGACCATTGAGTTTTCTGATGAGGAAATCAGTCAGGGACTCCTTTAGTTCTTTAGTGAATTCCTTCCAGTGCTTACGAACCAACTCAACAAATTTTGTGTCCTTAATCTAGGAATTATTAAATTTATATGGAAACAACTGTTTTTTAACTTCAAATTCCAGTTCCAAAACAATAGGATAGTGATCCAAGATTTTTGACATTAGAATCCATGACCGTTATCTGTAAACATTGTCCAGTAGAGAGTCGACTACCAAAAAATGGTCCAACCTTTTAGAAACACAATCATCACTAGCCTGCCCGTTATTCCAAGTCAGATGCATAGGAAACGACTCAAGATCATTCAAATTCAACGCAGAGAAGAAATCTTGGAAATAAATTGATAACGGGTCCATACGGCAGTTAACACCCCAACATTCAACAATTGATAAAGTTAAGTTAAGATCTCCAGCAATGACCAAATTAGGAAGATTTAAAAAATCCTAATGCTCAGTTGCCTCTCAAAATGTTCTTCTATTCAGATATGGAGCATAAACATTTAAAAGATTACAAGCACCATAAAACCCCCAAATTTTCCCTTTTAAGTAAATCCCCCAATGTGTCCCAAAGCCCACCAAGTTAGCATGATGAGGGTTCCACACAGAGAATACCCCCCCTCGATTGACCAGCCGCATCAATTGAGACCACTGCCGAGTCTTTTTTAAGTGAATGGAAAAATGTCCGAGCCTTCTCAGCCGAGACCATGGTTTCCTGCAAAAATATAATATCCGGAGACTCCTTCTCCATCAAACTCTTAAGGGCCAATTTTTTCTGAGGGCCCCCAATCCCTCATTTATTTAAAGAGATGACCTTCATCTCTTCACCCTTTCCTGGGATTTCATGTCTCTAAGTGCCCGTTTAGTAGATGAAGATTGTGGAACAGTAATTGGATCAACATCCAAACCGATAGAAGAAGACAAGGAAAGATGTGAAGCTCCCTTCCGGCCACTGCGTGTGTGTAATGGTGATAAATTCCCTGCTAAACCCCCCTGCACCACTCCTTTTTCCTTTTGCAAAGTAGGAAGATTTGAAGGAGAGGGGATTTTTTCCTCATGAACCATTTTTACTGGAAGATTGCCAATAAAGGTAATAAGAGGAGTCTGTTGGGAAATTTCATTATGATCCAATTCAGTAATCACCTTATCCATGTTATTTGACAACTGAACCAGACACTTATTTGATCGAAAATTGACTTGTATGGGATCCTTGGGCATAGATACAGAGTCCTTAAGAACCTTGGCCGAGAGTATTTCAGGAGAACCAAGTCTAGGAGGAATAAGAAGTTCCTCAGAAATGGACAGGGACATGGGACAGGGAAAAATTCACCCATATCTATTACCCGGGAAACCCTTGGTAGTACATTCCTTAAGACCGCACAATCCTCAATATTCACACCCTGATAAAAATAGCCCCCCTCCCATTAACCTCATCCCAAATGCGATTCCCTTTTTTTTTCAAAGCATTGATAAATACTTTCTCATTATCATTCAATGAAACTATGAAAGATGGGTCTAATATATTTAACTTACCCATTAATGAAGCCGAGGACTGTGGAACAGGCCTCACCATCTAGTGAAGTTCCAGATACGGTATGACTTGCAAATTAGTTGGATCTTCCGACCCTTCACTGGTATCAGAAGACCACGCAAAATATTCCTCCGTTGAGTCTTCCTCATCAGTTCTCGAGGGAGACCTCGAACAATCTCTCCAAATATGCACCACCGCCATACATTTGGAGCAACGAAATGACAAGCCCCAGTAATCAAAGGTTTGGGAGAAAATTTTACCCCTCCAGTGAATATCCGTCTTCTCAAGAATACCCCTTTCCATATCAATCTCCACCAAAACCCTCCCAACATGCCTATCCATCCCTTTTAGGTGTCCCTCTCTAAGACACAGAAAGTTTCCAAGATGGTTTGCCACCACTTCAAAAGCCTCCTGATTCCATAACACAAACGAGAACCTTGGAAAATGCACCCATAAGTGCTGGAAGCGAATCCTCTTCTTATCGGGGTCAAAATCAGAGATCCAATGTTTGGGCATTAAGCTACCCAACCCTTTGATCCAAGTTTGGCCCAAAATACCAGTAGTATGTTCCTCTATTTTGAAATAAAATACATACCAACCTTTGTCCAGTATATCAGATGTATATCCAATGATAGGGGACCATTTAGTGGCAACCCATTGTCCAATATCTTGTGGTTTCATAACCCTATATGAAAATTTTCCAACTAGAGCTTTCAATGATAGAGCTGCCACCCCTTCCAAGCCTCTATTGTTCCCAACTATCATATTCACCTTCTCAGTCCTCAAATGCCATTTTTTACACTTCCTGATGTTACCAACCTTCTGTGTGAAACCCTGAACTCCACCCCTATAACCACAACCTTCCAACGGAACATAAGTATTAACAGAGGGTTTTTTCCCAACAGTTCCGACAGACCTAGAAATGCCTGTCGAGAATAATGAACCCCCACTCGATAAAACGCCCTTCCCGACCACCAAGGGACCTGCGTCACTTTTTATGGGTTCCTTCCCGACACGTTCACAAAGGAGAGCATGATATTCCTCATCGGTTTTGTGCATTACTTCTCGTTCCCACCATTCATCAGACATGGATGCTTTGTCAAGCCTAGAACCTTCCCCCATCATTTACTAAAAAACCAGATAATTCAGTGGTGTTGTTTTTTTAAACCCGGTATTTTACTGACAGGACTTGGTAACTGACAACTCTCCACAGACCTCACTAACCTATCAGAAGGTCTCCCTCAACCAGCCTGTTTCTCACTTTCCTCCCGTTAAAACCTAGCTACAAGAAGAAACAACTCATCTTGGAAGCACCATCCCAAGACTCCATACCAACAAACCTACACGGATAACACCCTCCCTGCGTTTTTTCACAACTCCAGCCCCGCTGAACCTTAAGCACAAAATTAACAACCGTCTTCAGCCACCCAACAAGTGAACCTGCATCCTTCTCCAGCTTTCAGTTTTGCTTAAAATTCAATCTAACTGATATACCAGATTTAATAGTAGCATCAAATTATTGGTTTTGCGTTTTGAATATTTTATCGCTTCCACTTTTATTATACCGACCCACACCATGAAATTAGTTTTTTTTAATGATTTTAATAAAGTTTATCAAAGGTTTTGTGAAGATTATGTATAAAAATATAAATTTTATAATTAGTTAATATTTAATTTGATTAATTCTATATGAGTTTTTATTGGGGTACTCTATTTATTCTATATTTTGGATTTTTTAGTTGGTTTTTTCTAGTGGGTTTTGGTGGGAATTGAATAAATTTGTTTTAGTAAAATCAAAATTTGGAAGTGTTTAAATTATGTTTTTGAATCTATAAATAGATTTAGCACCCTCCAATACCTTGTAAAATTCAAATTTGGAAGTGTTCAAATTATGTTTTTGAATCTATAAATAAATTCAGCACCCTCAAATACCTCATAACATTATATTATACAATTTTCGTAACTATTATATGTGATTGTAAGATTTTTACAAATTTGGACAGCTCTTAACAAAATAAGAATCGTAGTTAATATACTAGCACCCACAGGTAAAGTGGCCAGTGAACACCGATATGTATAGCCAACCACTTTGTTTTGTGGAGATGACTAGTTGTTAAACAAAAATTAAACATTAAAATAGTTAATATAAATATTAAACTAACATAAACATTAAACTAATTAATATAAACATAAAAACAAATACTATTTAAAAAACATATCTTTTTTCTTAACCACTGCTTAACTAAAGCTTATTTAAATCTTAATCAAGATGCATTTGAGCATAATAAGATATGACGAACATGAAATGAATCCCCACTCTACACTTATTACACTCAGGTTAATCTTGCTAATCCACTCATAAAAGTCCAAAATCTATAATATCTAAACACCTATCAATATAATAATTTAAATTCATCAACTATTTATTTAATACTCTTTACAAATTATTAATAACACATTAATTTACAAATATCAACTCCAACTCTTTCTCCCAACTTTGTATCATAATTTATTATAAAGTTTTTATTAAAAAGTGGAGAAATAAATAAACAAAAAGCTTACATATATGTCTCATAAAAAAAGCTTGATACAATTAGAGCCATTACAAATATTATAAAGTTTTATAAAAAAGTAGGAGAAACATGTCTCATAAACAAAAAGCTTAAAAAAAGCTTGATACAATTAGAGCCATTACAAAATTATAAAGTTTAATAAAAAATTAGAAGAAATATGTCTCACAAACAAAAAGCTTAGACACATGTGTCATAAACAAAAGGTTTGATACATTTAGAGCCACTGCAAAACACATGTAAAACTCATTAAAACCTTCTATAAATAATTTCCTCTGCGTAAATACAAAGCAATGACTATCACAATAGCATTGTTGACAGGTTTTAACTCCACTACTACTGCCGAGCCACGGCCGATTTGAATTTAAACAGTGACAAGTCACGACCATAACCCTCAAGATGGTTCTCGAAACCGAGAATTATTGATGCACAATTTGTAATGCACATCCTTGGCATTGTCATCTTTTCTTTGGCCATTTACATCTTATATTTACTTCAGAATGGTAACATTAATCCTTCATTATAATGTAATGTACATCCTTGGGATTGTCATCTTTTCTTTGGCCATTTACATCTTATATTTACTTCAGAATGGTAACATTAATCCTTCATTATAAATACAATACGAACTCATATTGGAAACCATAAATAGTTCAAACAAATGGGATTTGTCTTAAAGATCTTTCGCTATGAAATCGATTTCAAATAATTAGCCATAATGTAATGTTAAGGAAACATAGAACGTGCGGTGAGTAGACTCACTAGGAGGCTTGCTCTTCAACAATAATAATATCTATAATTGTTAATGTTTTCAAAGTTTTAAACATGTAAATTACATGTTGGGAATAGAAATTTATATTCAACGACAATATTAACAGGAAATGGAAAGGAAAGCAGAAGAAGGGGTTTGCCTTGTTATTGAAGAAACTAAGTAAATCTATAAACTAGTATAAATAGAAGAATATCAACTAAATTAGGTTGTTTTATATAAGATATCTTATGTAATTGTAAAGCATTTTCTTCTAATTAAAAGAGAAGACTTTTCCAAATCAGATTTGGATTTTATTATTGTTTAGTGGGTTTTTGGTCTTAGGGAGAGAGGTTTTCCATTCTAATTTTAATGTCAATTTTCTAGGATGCTTTTCTTATGTTATCATGAATGTGTTTTTATAAAATAGATGTTTATGTTATATTGTATTTACGATGTTATACGTATTGAGTTTAATTGGATGTTTTGTGCTATAAGTTCAAGAAAATATGGTTGTGATTAAAGAATTAACTAACATTTGGGCGGCATTCCAATTAAGGACTTTTCACCAGAGGTTGAGTAAAGTTACCATCACATAAATAAATATGGAAAGTCTTGACGGGTGAACTTCAAAATCAATTCTAGGGGGGAAGCCTACAAAAGATACATAAAGTTACTCTGAATCTACTGAGAAAAATTCAGCATGAAGGATGCAAACTCGAAGACATAGTCCATAGACACTTGAACATATGGAAGCAAACCATCATGAATTTCCAATTCAACCAAAACCTACGGGGGAGACAAATTAGAACAGGTAATCTAAAGAAGTATCAATAAGGATACCAACTTGAAGACACACTCCATAGACACCTGAACAAATGCAAGCGAACCATCATGAATTTACAATTCAACAAAATCCTACGTGGGAGACATATTAGAATAGGTGATCTAAAGAAGTATCAATACAGCCTAATTGGGGAAGGATTTAACAACCATATCTAGAAAATCCTAATGACAATCATTCTAAAAGAAATGGCAACACAATCACAAGATAGACATACCTACCACAAGTACCCTTATTTGACAATTCCATTTACACATAGGATTACATCTTTTTTCTCATATCAATATGGAAAGCAACAAGAGAAATGAACCAAGGAAAACATTGAGTAGTCTTTAAGGGAACAATTCGAGGAATAGTTCTAGGATGGTATCAAATATGCAAAATAAATTAATCCTTTCAAACATGGTCAGCGGTCATAGATAAATTATTGGATGTTTATGCACACCTTGAGGAAAAACCATATACATTTTCTTAGTTCAAATATATTTGACAATGAAAATGAGAAACCATAGCACATTGTAATGCCATATTTTAAACTCTAGTCTAACAAATCATATATGATTTACCGAAAATAATGAAAATAAATTATTCCATTACTGGAATACTAGACACAATTAGAGAACACACAAGCAATACATGCAGCGATACAGATGGAAGGCTAGGCCCTAGAATATGACATATAAAAAAATAATAAGGAAGAGCAAGATGAAAGGTATGGCCTAGGAGTGCCACAGAACATAGGTTTTGAGAAAAAACGTGACCAATGCATTTATCAAATACAAGCCCAATCGAGAAACAAAATGGTGGTACAAATGCTACCAGGAGAGAAGGTAGCTTGCAAATATTATGCGCATTTCACCTGGGGACATACAATGAACACTTGTATATTTAGCATCCCTGAAGGTGACAATTTTTTTCACTTTGAGGGCCAAAGCAATGTCTGGTACTAATAACTAGCACAACCGCAAGTAAAGTGGTTGGTGAATGTTGATAGGCACAGCTAGCCACTTAGTTTTGTGGAGATGGTTGGATTTTCAACAAAGGATAAACATTAAACTAATTATTATAAACATAAAACCAAAAATTCATGCTTGAACCTATGCCATTATTGTTACCCCTTTCTTTACTACCATTTAATTGAATCTTATTTAAATCTTAATCAAGATACATTTAAGTATAACAAGATATGACGACCATCAAATGAATCTTGACTGTATACTTGCTACACTCAGGTTAATCTTGTTGATCCACTCAAGGAAGCCCAAAATATGAGATAATATCTAAGCGCGTATCGACGTAATTGAGGAATTCCATGAAAAGGGTTGCAAAATTAATCAAAATGAGGAATTAACAAAAGAATCCTACATCACGACTCGAGCGTGACTGGAAGGGTATTCCCGAACCCCGTCTGACATAGAATATGACTTGGATTTTTACACACAAAATATAAGATATCAAGGAGAGATCTAGGTGATAAGAGACCACTGATAGAAAAAGAAGGCTTGACTATATAAATAAAATAAGGATAGTAAAAAAAATGCATAGTTGCACAACTAAAGAAACTAGCCACCAACAAGAAAACCTTACATAAAATTAGGGATTTCGTTAATTATCCACTACAAATGGAGGAAAACCAAAACAACAACTTGATGGAAACACAAGTATGTAAAATTAGTTCCATTTAAAAAAAAATTGCAAATATTAGCAATAGTAATGGATAAAAATATAAATGACATCATAGTAGACCCTAGGGCGGAGATCAAGATTATTTCCTCTAGATTCTGTGTGGAACTAGGACAACCCTTGTTAAACCAAATTAAGATTGCAATCAAAGTCATAAACCATGTCACTTATAATCCCTTGCGAAGGATAATGGTAGTAGAAACCAATTCCTAGGATATCAAGACATGGGTAACATTTGAAGAATTAATGTTACCAATGGAAGCATACAAGGTCATATTTGAAAGACCATGGATATATGCCATGAGAGGCATGATATGTTTTGATAAATAATTCTCCATCTTCTAAAAAGGGCATAGAAAGGTAATCGTATCGGTCAATAAAAAAAGAAGAAGTAGAAGCAAATATCAACACCATATGAAAGGAGGATTTGCAAAGCTCGTTACGCCGATAGGTGTTTTTATTTTAGAATTTGGGGTAGACTATGACCTATGATTTTCTCCAATTGTATGAGGATGATACAAGTGTACTGTCCAGATTGATTCTATGGAAGTCGTTCAAAATTTGAAATAAACAATTAAAAAAAAACAAAAAAATAAGTGGTAGCTAATGAATGGATAATTGGTAGAGGATGCATGGATAACTCATAGCTGATGAATGGATAACCAACCATTAATGGCAGATAACTAGAAGAATGTGAGAGATAAAAAAAAAGAATATAAAAAATAATTGATGGTTGATGTAAAAATGCATGGATAACTCTTAACAAATAATTATGCTGACACTTAACTTGTGGCCTATTGGTATTCACCAGCCACAGATTAAATGGTTGTGCTAGTTGTTGGCTGCTTAACCATTGTTGAGGTTTTCTAGAAAGACCTAGGTACTGCACGGTTCGAGGAACCAACAAAACCCCTTTTCACCGGGCCTTTCAGAAACAGCCTACGAACAGACTAAGGTCTCACCCGAGGCGAAGTAATGGGGGGGCTGTGGAATCAGGTTTGCACAACCAGGTGATGAGCGCTTCAATAAAGATGGAGAGCAACGCATTATAGGACTCGCGTTGCTAACTGGGGACTGCACGAAGTTCACCTTCTTCGCGGTTAACACTTAGACTATCGTGCATCTAAGGACTACGCAATGTGGAATGGTTCTTCGACGATAGGACAACGCCACATAGGTATGCAGTTCCTTCCAACACTTATGAAACTCCACTAGATCTTACTTAGTGTAAAAAGACGCATTCAATAACAAAATATCCTGCAACCCTTGCGAACTTATATGCTATAACAAACAACAATCTAACTGCGCACTTCCAGTGCTGCGCTCAGGGAATCGCACTATACCAACTCCGCGGGTTTAGTGTTTATCCGATTGACTTAGGTATTCAACTAACTTAGAAATACTTATGCATTTAACATTCATTCACATATGTGGATACTTGACATATTATTCCCATCGTTATCCTTATGGAGAATACATATAAAAGCAAGAACACACGAGCTCATAAACAAGATCTTAACTCTTCACATAAGAAAATACACAGATTCAAGCACATAAGCATTCACATAACACATAATTTAACATGGTTCACCCCTAGGATGGGAGCTACGTCCACAGGAACTGTTGTTATATTATCTTTGGGAAGGGTACAATAGTTCCAGTCTGTGCACTCAACTGCAGAATCTCTACTCTCTTCAGTAGGTCTCTGCGCACGCAGTTTGTAGAGCCTTTTACAATAGTATTCGGTAATAACAATACAAGTATTACTCGAAGATTCAACAATGAATATTAACCCATTCCCTTACAAAATGTGCCCTTTTATAGATCGTGCTCATAGGTCACATCTTTACAATCAAGTGGGCCAAAAACCCTAAGGTTACCCAAAGCTATCGTGGTTACCCGTCGACTCGGCTTGTCGCAATTGACAGCTACTCCACATGCTTCTGGCCATTTTGCTGGACCACTCGCAACCCACACGCCCTTGTGACAGTTGCATCCTTCCTGAAACAGTTACAATGCATCGTGGCATGTCGCTTTCCATCCCTCTAGCTTGCTCGTCGCTGTCGACCCGGTGGCTTAGGTTCTAACTGTTTTCCACCACTCACATTGAGAGGTCGCTTTCACCTGAGTTCACATTGCTCCATACCCAAAAAAGGTTTCTTTCCTCCGCTTGACCTTCACTTACATTCTTTACCCAAAATAGGTGCCCTGCTGGCACTACACGGTGCTACCACTTCACGGAGATGACACTTAGTTGCGCGGTTCTTACCCTGCTGATACTACGTTGAGCTCAACTTCACAGCTCCCCAAAAATGTCTTGCCAAAACTTCCTACATCTGAGATGCACTGTAACTTCGCAGCTCCAAAACTATCTTGCACCAAAAAATGCCTTACTTGGGCCAGGCCCAACAGGCCTGGCTCGTCCCTGAGCCACTTTCCACTTCTGGTTCCATGAGTTGCTCTTCCCCCTGCAGGGATATTTTAGCAACGAACTCTTAATACGTTGTGCTCAGCTTAGCAACTGTATCCTTGGAATCTTGTTCAATGACTTTTATGGTTTCTAACACATCTGGTGTTAAGTCGTCCTGAGTTTTCTCTTGCACTGAATCCTGTGCGTCACGGAGTTCTCTCAGTTTTTCTTCAATCTTCTGTGTTAGTTCATGGGATTCCTCCTGCAGGGGCTGTGACTTGTCTTCGACTTCAGCCTCCTGTTCTCTTAACACTTGAAGTTGTTTTTTTATTTCTTTGACTTCTGGAAATCTACGGAGTATGTCTATTGGTAGTAGGGTCTTCATCTCCGCGTTCAGAGCGTCTAACGCTGCCTTCTTTTCCTGCAAACAGGTTTGGACCTGTAGCAGCTCAGGGTCCTCTTGCAGTGTAGTAAACATTCTCGTAGCTTCTTCCAACAAATTTTGACAGTTTGCTACTTCGATGGATATGGTCTCTGCGGCTCCTTTCACTTCTGTTGCTCTGAGTTCTACCTGATCTGGTCTTCGGCTAAGTTTGTGCTTCCAAGGCGGCAATAGTTGCTTGATAATCAGTCTCAATGTCTTTCATTCCAGTCTTAATATTGCTGACTACCGATCCGATCTTAAGGATAGTATCTGCGAGCTTTGGCTACTCGTCACATTCTGGTATCTTTGCACAGAATGAAGCGATAGTCAGCTCTATTCTTCTTCGTTGGTCCTGTTCACTTTCAAGTGCCTTGGCTCTCTTTAAACTTGCTTCCTGTAGTTGCTTATAATTTTCTTCCAATTGATGGTGTTGGTTCAGAGCGACCACATTTATATCATGGATCTCTTCGACATCCTACAAGTGCAGATTGTGTAGGCCCTCTAGTGGCAACATCGTGATGTCGATGTCCATATGCTCTATGCTCTACGTGCCCGAAGCTAACTGATCGCGTGGTAACATTACACTTAGCGGGTCAATTCAGACTAGGCGGGATTTTGGTGGCAAGGTCAGGGATAGAGGTGTTTTCTTTGGCTTTGAAGTGTCCCCTGACCTTCCTTCCGATTCTGATTCTTGTGGCATGACCAAGTCACGCTAGACTTGCTCAAACTTCCCTGTTATGCCTTGCAACGTGGTGAGATTCTTCTGTAAACTTGCTTGAATCTCCTCATCCTTACTGTCTTTGAGATTCAACACATCTTCTAGATGCGTGCTGACCATGGATGCAATCATCTCATAATCGTCATCATGCAGTTTCGCGTCCGACTGGTCCTTTGAAGCCTTCTGCTTCTTTTTCTAGACTTTCTCTGGTACTGAGCTTCCGGGGTCCTTCCTTTTTCCTGATGGTGACTCTTCGACAATTGTTGTTGGAATTGGATTACTCTCTTCGGAGTCACTGTCGATGATCATAGGTCCTTCGACCTTCCATTCATCCACCCATTCCCTCATAATAAGGTCGATATCTGCTTCATCCATGTGATAGTTCCCTTGGAACCATTTTGGGTTTTTTTTTGTGCCTTTGCTGAAATGTAGATGGAATGCATGTCAGCGTAAAAATTTAAGGTGCAATTGTACTTAGATGTTACCTCTTTGGAAATGAGCAGTGTGCGAACAATGACATCGCACAACTGCTCATAATATGTGTAGAAAATTTCATTCGACGCACGTTGTCTTGCTGGCATCAGATTCGCCCATAGATTTGCAGATCTGGGTCATCGACAATCATTGCTGATAGAGGTGAGGCCAACATAGTTCCTTGGGTCCTTCTAGCCTACAAACGTAATCAATACCATCAACCAACTGTAATGGAAAATAACGCCATGGACCTGATTTTCGCGGACATCCTCCATAAAATCGTTCAATAAATATTGGCACTAGTTGAATCTTTCTCCCTGCACTGCCTTCACCCCAAGGAGCACTGTGCCGGTTGGGACTTCTGTCGGGCAAGGCCCAACACTAGTTTATAGATAGATAAAATCCCTATAGAGTTACTAAAGGAATCAAACTAGAGCTTGATGAGAAAGATGTAACCCATGTGGATGTTTCTTCGTGGGAATAAATCCAATAATGTTTTAAGGGAGTGGGGTGAAGAAAATTAGAAAATATACCTGGGATACATCAAGAACTTGGTCAAGGGGGGAGCCAAATGCTTTACAAAGATAGGGACAATGCAACAATGCACGTGAATAAATATGAGAAATGCATAGACTTTTCATCTAATGAAGAAAAGGTATAGCAATTCCCCACCACAGTAGGGGCGGTACACTTTCAGTGGTGGTTCGCACACTTTTTGGACAAAACAAACATTACATGGGATTCAAAACTCAAAAGATTATTCTTATGTCATTTTCGAAAGATGAAGGGAGCGAAGTATTGTGGATACTATGGAGCTATTTGGCTAGCACACTAATGAAATTTGTTGCAAATTAAACTCAAATAATTACAAGATTATGGGGACTCCAGTGAAGTCTTCATACCAAGGCTCATTGATGGATTCACATATAAATGACATTTCCACCATAAAAGAATGAAGGAATGATGGATTCACATATAAATGACATTTCCACCATAAAAGAATGAAGGAAACAAAGTACTGGAAATAGCTATGGAAAAAATTTCAATAAGATATCAATAAAAGCCCAACTAACAATAATAAGTCTTTACTAGTAAGATTCATCGGTTCAAAATAAACCTAAATTATGAAAACGACAAGAGGATGGTATTCAACATATCAATGAAAGAAAAGGAAGAACCAATACCAAAGAAACATACAATAGAATGATATGGCACAATGGAAATAAACACTACACGAGCCGAGATAAGAAGTTACAAACCACTTGTGATGTATCAAAGGAAGTCAATATAGCAAGGGAAGATTACGAACTCTAATATCTAGAAATTGGAAATTGTTGGGACAAAAAACAATATAAGAAGACATTACATTATTTCAAGAATTTGTAGACTTCTTTGCTTACAACTATTTTTACCTAAAATGGATGCCAAAATAATTTGATGAATCCAAAATGAAAATTGAACTACGCACTAAACCGGCAAGACAACCCCTACAAGATGAATCCCCAATACAAGGTTAAGGTCTAAGAAGAACTCAATACACTAAGAAAGAAATGAATTATCTACAAATTTAAGGAAAGAGAATGGGTATCATTCATCATAGACTCCAAAAAGAAAAATGGGAAGTTAAGGATATGCGTAGACTTTTGGACACTAGAAAGAGTAACAATCAAGGACTCTTTTTAAACACTATTTTTGAAAGAGGTAGTTATAGAAGTGGTGGGAAAGGAAATCTATTCATTCTTTGATACATATCATTAAAAAAAAAACCTTGGGAACATTCATAACCAAATGGGCAGCTTTCGTGTATAATAAAATGCCATTCGGATTGGTCAATGCACCAACATGTTTTTCAAAAATTATTATTGAAATATTTAAGGATTTCATTCACAATTTGATAGAAGTATATTTGGACAACTTGACACTCTTCGAATGTCTAAATAACCATGTACCAAAACCACGAATGTTGCTCACCAAATGTAGGGAAACATGAGTCTCATTAAATCCATAAAAATGTCAATTCCTACAACCCTTCGAGCAACTACTCGGCCACATAGTCTCAAAATACAAAATCACGGTAAACCCAAACAATGTAAAATTTATTAGGGAACTTAAACCACTAACAAATCTGCCTAAGGTTAAATTGTTCGTTAACCACATAGGTTATCCGAAATTTGTAAAGGATATGTTAAGATAGCACACCCATTGGAGCAATTGTTGAAGAAGGAAACGACATTTGATTGAACAAAACAATGTCAAAAAACCTTTGAGGAGTTAAATAAACATCATGAACGCACAAATCCTAAGATTCCCATATTGGAGTTAAACTTTCCATGTACATAACGATGCATAGGCATAGCCATTACAAACAATATTAGCCCGGGAGAAAAAGGGATGAATTGTCCCATTTATTACAATGACACAATGGAATGAGTGATTTGGATGATTTGAAGAATGAAATGAAGGAAGAAATATAAATGGAAATTTGCACAAAAAATATTCTACAGAAATCACAGTAATACAATAAAATCCAAATTTTATTAATAAATGGAATGGAAAAACACTATAAAACACACAACAATACAAAATAGCTCAGATGGTGGTAGCTTATATCTAAAGAGAGATGTGTTGGTTGCACTCATTTGCAAGAGATAATTACAAGGAGACCATAAAGGGCCTTTTTTATCATAAGCATAAAGAGGTAAAAACCCTAACATCCAAAAACCTAACCCTAGGAGATGAAGCGCCAAAAGGATTTGTGGGCCTTGAGGTGGCTAGTTGATACGTCAAAAGTTCTAGGGGGTGAAAACTTTGCATATGATCTTCATTTAGGGAACTCAATAACTCATTGGAAAGAAATAATTTAGAATTACAACTTTTAATTGGAGCCAAGGGCTAGTCAATGTGGACCCTAAATTAGCCAAAAAACATTATTTAGGGCCTCGAAACAACCTCAAAAGTTTAGGACCCAAAAAATCGTAGAAAAATATGAAGAAGATGGAGAACCGTTGTAAATTGATGGAATAGGTAGGTCGCCACCAGTATCCACTTGGATCAATCCTCCTCTCGTAGGGAGCAATGGTCCCCATTGCGTCAAGTTCCTCCATCAAATCAGGAAACTTTTGTTGAATTTGAATCTTGGTGAGCCACTTTCCTTAGTAAATAAGTTTCCTTGATTTGAGGACCTAATATAGTTGGATGTTTTGTTGGCGAGTACCCTTCATCTCATTATCCATGATCTAATCGTCTGTATCCTTATCAATGTAGTCAAGATTGAGTTTTGTAGGGGCCAAGTGCTCAACTACCTTTGCAATGCCCAAGAGTGATGGAAAATATAGTCAAAGTAGCTACACATTAAAAACATGGTGTAAGGCGAGGAAAGGGGGAATACTTAACTCAAAATAACTCTCACCCACCTTGGTGAAGCTGTAAGGCCCATATCAAAGTGGGAAAAGCTTCTGATGGGGCCCCATAAGGATCTCTTTCTGTAAATGTAACCACACCTTATCGCCAAACTGAAACTTATATGGAACCCAATGTCGGTCATGTCATTGATGTCTTTCTACAAGATACCATGCAGTTGTTGTTGGATGTGTCAGATCTACTCAACAAATTATGATTCCCAATCAGACTTAGTTTGAGGATGGGAGGACTCTTCCTATGTATATGCAATGGGCAGTGTTGATGCTTCCAAAAATGAAGGAAAGATGCGCCACGATGTGCTAATGACTTGAACACAGGGTACTGAAATATGATTAGACACGCAGAAAACACAGCACAATGGTGAGGTATTTTCCTTGGGTGGTGTGAATGTCGACGAGTTGGTGGTGTCGTTGGAGTATGGTGGCATGCCTTAGGAGAAGGCACATCAGATTTGAAAGAAGTTGTTGAGTTGTAGACGAGGAGGTTGGAAATGCAGCACAGTATGGCTCCAAGCTGCAGTTCAAACATCTTTCCATATTAGTCATAGATGCTGCTCTATTCCCGTGAGGAGTTTGTCGTATACAAGATAAATTTGCAGGATGTTCCAGAGCTTCCCGCGGTTGTTTCACAACACAACATAGAGCCACTTGTTTCTCTTTTTTTTTTGAATTTATATTATTTTTGTTTTGACAATTATTTTTATTCCTCGAGATATTTATGATTTATGTTCCATTTTTACCTCTGAATCAAATAAAAAACAAAAAAAACAAGACCCACAAGGTGGCAATGTCCTTGGCATTGCCATAGCTCAAAAGTGACTGTCATAGCTCAAAAGTGATGCCTATGCATGTCTTTGTCTATTTAATTATATCTATGTTTTCAATCCTAGTTTTGTCTTTCATTTGTGTTCATTTTTTAATATTTACTGTGAGATTTATTTGTTCTCTTTCTTTCTATTCTCAATATGTCGACACACTTTGAAAAGTCAAGGACATTGTGGAGGCATGAAATGATTATTTATATATATATATATATATATATATATATATATATATAAACTCATATTTTACATTAATACTTACATCCACAATATCAATAGCATGTTAATAGTTATATTCTCATTTCCATGTTTTTTCAGTTTTTAGAAACATTGTTTACATCATAATAGGCTTCAACAGAGCATAGCTTTACATTAGTTTACATTATTTGCAATCTTAAAATAATATATACATATTGTTTGATCAAACCATTTAACATAGTAATCAGAATTAAATATTTATTTAATTGGCAAGAACATAAATATGACAGGTTAGATTTATTTTTTATATGAACTTTAAAGCACAAGTGAGTTTAATATCTTTCTATTCACTAACACTTTCCATGTAAAAGCTACAACATGTTGTTGCTTGTGGTCGTGCCTATTGCAACTTGGATTTCAACATGTTGGGTCCTTTGTAATTTAGATTTGACACTGGGAGTAAGAGGCCATCGTCTGAATAAAAATCCCATTGATTGAGAATCCTAGGTCGAGTGCTAAAAACAAAATTCCAATTACATAAAGGACAAGCCCAAAACTTTGAACAGGATTATGCATTGCGAAAATCAATTTTTTTTATAGCAGTTCTCATTGTGAAAGCCATAATTAGCACGAACATGACGAACATGAGACCAAACCCACTGAACTAATATTCAAAGGAGAAGCCAAATGTTAATTGGTAAATAAGCAAAATTTGGAAGGATCCAAATTTTGAAAAACCCTTGTCGCAATGCAAAAGTCAAGCATGATTCAACTCGACTATCAGTGTCATTGTCTGTTAACTTAGCTTATGCTATCTCGGACGCGCCACTTATGAAACGTGTTTGGAGCTTGACAGCAAAATTTTAACACCTGAATTTGCTGCCAAAGACTCCAATCATTGCATCCCATCACAACAATAAATCACTTCGATGGATCAAGCTTTATAGGTTCTTGGTGAAGCTTTAATCTACTCATGAAGTGACATAAAGCTTATTATATATACCTTTAATGTGTAGAAATAAGCTTAAAGTTTTTTACTGTCATTTTTTCAATTAAATTTTTTGTTTATAATTGTTGTTTTAGGTTGTTAAAAATGTATAATAAAATAAACCGGAATAATTGATAGAGAATACAATGTGATCATATTAAAAAAAATAAACAAAAACTTGCAAATTTTAAAAAAGTTAGCTTACTCTTAACTTTATTTACATCTAAGCTATTAGTTTTGCAGACCTCCAATCATACTACAAATCTACAAATCTTTTTAAAACCTTTAGTATACGAGTACGCAGAGCTAAAAATCAGAGAATACAATGTGATCATATTAAAAAAAATAAACAAAAACTTGCAAATTTTAAAAAAGTTAGCTTACTCTTAACTTTATTTACATCTAAGCTATTAGTTTTGCAGACCTCCAATCAGACTACAAATCTTTTTAAAACCTTTAGTATACGAGTACGCAGAGCTAAAAATCAGAAATATCTTATCAGTTGCGCCAATCCCTTTATCCTGTTCAGCTTGCAACAATCAGAAATCTCCAATCGCTCCAAAGATTTCAATGATTCAAGACTTGGCAGCCAGTGGAGTTCAACGACCAGCAGTCAGAGACTTCAACGACGTCAAGTGTTCAATACCATGAACTTCTTCTAACCCAAGGCAGCCGTTTACGTTTAGCACCTGAAGTCTTGTCAGCTGCGCCAATACCCCTATTTTTTTAGTGCAACACAATTCCACAACACTATTTCTGTTAGTGTTGTTGGCAATGCTCCAACCTCCACTAGATAGTGGCAACCCTTGATTTCAAGATACTAAAGTTTAGGGCAAACACCTTCACAAAACGACACCTCCGATATTCTTATTGCTCGCAGCTTTAAGTATTTGAGCCCAAACATACATTTGACATGGGAAGTGTCCTCTTTACTCGACACAGAATCCATTACTGTCCCTCTTTCCCCTCCATCTTTACTGAATGGAAGTTCACTTAACAGACAATTCTGTATTTCTAACTGTTCTAGACTGTTCAGCTCCATGACACATGGTGGTAAGTATTTTACACCTGACTGCTTAATACTGAACTTTGTCAACTGTGTCAACATTCTAAAGGAATCGGGCAAACATTTCAATTGGGAGCAATCTGAAAACATCAATTCCTGTAAGCTCCCCAGGTAACCGATGGAGTCTGGCAAACATTCCAATTGCTTGAGAGATTGGATCCGCAATACCTTCAAGCTCCTTAGTTCACCGACGGACTCTGGAAAACGTTTCAAGTGCGAGCTCGAAAGCTCCAATCGCTGTAAGCTCCTTAAGGAACCAAGGGAAGGCGGCATCTTTATCAACAATTGTCTGTCTAAAATAAGAACTTCCAAGTGAATTAACTTAACTATAGCACTGGGCAATTCTTTTATCCTTGTACCGCTTAAAAATAATTCTCTCATTGATTGATTACGTGCAGCTTGGGAAGGCACTACTTCAATATTGGAACAGCGTGAGATCTTTAAGCACTGAAATGTGCATATCTTTTGAAACGCTTTGTTAGAGATTGTCAACTTGAGACATTTGTCCAAATACAATTGTTGAAGTTGAACTAAATTCCCAGAAGATTTTGAAAGCATCTCCAAATTTATGCAGTGAGACAAGTCAATATGCTGGAGTTTAGTCAACTTCCCAAAGGAATCTGGCAATAACTTCATTTTTGAACAGCTCTTTAATTCCAAATGTTGAAGTTGTTCTAGCACCTCCAAGTTTATGCACTGAGACAAGTCAATATGCTGAAGTTTCGTTAATTTCCCAAATGACTCTGGCAACGATTTCATTTTTGAACATCTCTTTAACTCCAAGTGTTTCAAACACCGCAAATGACAGAATACATCTGGCAATGTTTCTAGATTTCCATTTTGCATGACAAATTTTTCGAGGTGCTTCAAATTCCCTATGGAGTTTGGCATCTTTAAAAGCGGGGCATCAATTATATTCAACTCCCTTAGCTGTAGAGGTGCCTACAATGTTCACAACATTTCCAAAGTGGTTTGACACCTTGGTTGTCAAACTGTGTGCGTACTAGGTGCAAAGACAGAGTATTCAAGAGCGATTATTACAGGACAAGGGAACAACAAACGATAACCTTTTGTCTAGAAATTACTATATACCTGAAAATTATGGTCTCCCCAAAGTGTTGTCAATTTGCCGCCCTTCACTTCTAAAACCCTTAAACTCTTCATTTGAATCCAGGGAGGCAGTCAAGAGTAGAGACAACTATCCCATCTGAGCCATATGAGCTTTGGTGACTGCACCCTAATGAATATGCTCTTCAAACAATCACCTTTAGCCCTAAGCAGTGCCAATTCCCTCGCACCATGGAAACGATTGTCCAGCTCCATCGGATTTTTGAATCATCGGCCAGATCTTTGTTCAACCATGTGAATTCCACGCACCTAAATTGTTCGCTAGAAACTATTAGAAACAACGTTGAAATCCTTGAAAAGGTCAAGAATTCAAAACATGAAAGATACAATTTATAAAAGACAATTGACTATCTTGAAATTCAACATAAAGCTTCAAAATACCTACCACTGATTGATCTATCAAGTTATGAAGAAGGTTTTCAATTGGGTGCCAGAGCCGATGCGGAGGTTCTTTCTTTGCGATATCTCTACCCATGTTTCTAAAATGGATGTGCATTCTTATATAGTTATCATTGTCAATTTCTACAACACACTTGTTCTCCAGGTTCCGAAAACCCAGCACCCCTTTCCAACCAGATCCATCCCATATTCTTATGGTTGTATCTCTTGTCTCCCTATGAAGAAGCACGCAATGTCTAGGAATATGTGCTTCTCTTCTTCATCCAGGCTATTGTAGATCTTGTGGAAGTATATTGGAAATTTTGAGCAATTGGGCTTTCCAATACGACAATTCGACTCTTCCACGCAAAAGGACCCCGAGCACTGTGAGAGATAACGACAATCCATTGCTCACATATAAAAACTTTTCAACCACTTCGTCAAATCCTTCAACCGGAAGAGGCTCGTTGAAGGCATGCCAGCGAAAAATACCTTTATTGTACGAGTATGCAGAGCAAAAAATACAAAGTTGAACATGAACAATAAAGATTCGGGACTCATCCCTCGGAAGAGAAACATCACTGCTTCATTTTCAAGGTGAAGTACAAGGGTTTTAATGAACCAGGACAAGTGGAGACACCTTGCATTCCTGGTACGTGTCATATGAAAGCCAATTAGCTGGAAGTATTAAATGTTAACAAAGGTTCGGACTCCACAATATCTTATGCCAACTTTCACAGGTGATCGAGATGTTTAAAGAACCCTCCTCCCTCGTTGCAGCTCGCCCGTACCCATCACACCTTCCATCAACTCCCACCACCCACACCTGCATTAACTCCCACCACATAATTCCTGCCACATTGAAAACCTCTGTCCTACCAAACATAAAACCTCAGTCCTTCCAGGGTACACTAGCCCAGGAGCCGCTAACGACAGCCCGCCGCCGGCTCCTGGGGCATAGCTTCCTAGGCTGAGGTCACCATGCATGGAGCCAATGGAAATATAGAAAAAACAAAAATTAAAAAAAAAACAAATAATAAAAATTTTCCAAACCAAGCTTAAACATTACACCAGGAAAAACATTTCATCCACCGACCAAAACTAATAGCCTGACTCCGTTTCTAAATTTCAAGGACATAACACTAGCATTTGCCCCTTTTATGGACAAAAATGAACGCCACTATGAGAAGAGGACATATAGAACGAAGAAAAACATGAGCAGAGAATATTTCGACCACTCTTTACCAACTTGTGCAATCTCCTGTCACGTGTGCCAAAGCAATCGACCACTCTTCACCGACAAACACGACTATTATAACAAACATGACCATATTTTTTAATAATCCGACTATCTTTGGAGAACACTCTAAAATTAACAAATTCAACGCAAATATATATTAAGAAATAAATGTCACTGTCATTCAATTATTTCTATTAATGAAAAAATCCACGACATAATCCAAGGGCAAATAATTCATTCAGCATCAAAGTATTAACTAAGTATAGCACCAAATTGCAAATAGATATAGCAAGCAGATATGAAATCCGAGTTGATTGATTTTATAGCAAAAGTAGAAAGCGAGCAAAAACTTTGATAATTAGTTCAAGTAGTTGAAGTAAACACTGGAAACCATGAATTTGATTTGAAATAAACTCTTAAAAAATAAAGCTTTAAAAACTAAGAGAAATAACTTAGGATCTTGTAAATGTAAATAATAACTTGTTAATATGTATGGTTGCCAGAACCGACAAACATATCCCGACTGGTCCACAGAGCTTGTCGACTTACATTAAAAATTTTCGGTTGGAGGGCCTTTTCTACTTCAAAATCTTTATTTTATTGAAGAAAGAAGGAGATGTGAAATAAGTGAACAAAAGATGGATGACTGTTCAAAATTGATAGATGTAGCTGGTACTGTTTATTTATTTTTGGAACTGACCGCTGCTTCTTCCTGTACATAGACTTGAACAATTGCTTCAACTGAAACAAATAGATGGTGGTGGAATTTTTCCCAATGGTGGAGTGAGTTTTGAATGTCAATTGTAAGTGTTGTCAGACTTGCTAACTCAGCCATCTTTTCCTCTGTTTTCTTGCCCTGCAGATGACTTAAGTCTGGACCAAATAGCTCAATTATGTTATTAGCAGCTGTAAGCAAAGTTTGGAGATGTGGTTGAAGTTGTTCCACTTTGAAGAGGTTGTTTCGGGCTTGGCTCAACCATTGCTCTTCATTTTTTTCTAATTTCACCAATTTGCTATTTTCTATCAGAATTTCAACTTCGATGGTTTTCCTCATGGTGTCGTCAGCTTCTTGGCGCTTCTGATTAAGTTTTTCAATGAAGTCACTTGTCTTCCACATTTCTATGAATACATTTTCATAGTGTTTGTACCAATTGCGCAGAACATCAATGACAGTAGTTGCTTGCTCATTATACTATTTGAGCTGATCATATGCTGACTTAAATGCTTCATATTGTGTCGATATCAGGGATGATGTTATTGTAGCTTGTTCCTGTCGGTCCCTAGTGAGTTCTTCTCGCAATGTCGACACGACTGTTTGGAATAACTCAAGAGCTTTATCAAGTGTGCTAGTCGTGTCGGAGCTGGCTGGAAAACAAACGACTTGTTGCGCTAAGTCCTGACACTTGGAAAAAAATATATTTTGGTCCTCTTGTAAATGTTGTATTTGGTCTTCGGCTTCTAGTCGTCGATGTCGTTGTTCTTGATTAATTGCATCAGCCACTAAGTCGAGCTCTTATTGTGTTTCTTATTGTGGGTTGTATGTCGAGATGGGGCCAAATTGGTCGAGATGTACAGCTAATCAACCCAGCTGAGAGATATGATCCAGATGCTATTGTTGTTGTTGCAGTTCTCTATTGTGGCACCGTTCAAGTCTTTATTGTGTTTTTTCTTCGACTTCCCTTGAGATTTTGGATGCTCTAGTTGCTTTTCTGCCTTCCGTGAATGTTTTGTTTCCACTTTTGGTTTGTCAATGTTTTGTTCTGCTTGTATTGAGCTACTTTGTGCTGATGCTATATTTATCTGGAGTGCTTCTTCGACCATTGGTTGATTGTCTTCTTGTGCTTGTTCCGTGGCTGCTTCAGTGATTTGTGTTGGTGCTTTGGCTGCTAGTTCCATGGCTGTTGTAGTGATTTCTGCTGCTGGTTCCATGGCTGCTTGAATTACTTCAGATGGAGTAGTGGTTTCATTAGCAGGGGTAGGGAATGACACATTAATAGCTGGTGTGTCTTCGACTCGAGCAGCATTGATGGAAAGGGAGCTGCCAGACGGTTCGTGTTCTTGAATTACTTCAGATGGAGTAGTGGTTCCGTCAAGAGGGATAAGGAATGACACATTAATAGCAGGTGTGTCTTCGACTCGGGGAGCAGTGATGGAAAGGTAGCTGGCAGATGGTTTTAGATTGGCGATAGGAGACAAGACTTTTGGTATCAATGGTTCGACTGATTTCAAAACTTCAAGGTGTTGGGGCTGTGAATGGGCTTGGACTGACGGGGAGGTGAATGGGCTTGGACCGACAGGTTGAAAAGGGATTGATGACCGGTCGGGGAGGTGAATGGGCTTGGATTGATGGGTTTACTGGAAAAGGGATAAATTGTGAAGTTTCCTCATAAAAAATGGGACTATTGGGTTCCAGATTACGCTGAAGATGTATATGATGCATACCAATTGCTTCTGGTGATGAAGTATTCAGAGGGTTCGATAGTTTAGTTGGTTCAACACGAAGAGGGGTGGAATCAGTTGATGGGTTATTGTCGATGAAGATAGGTTTCTTGGTTACTAAATCTCGCCAATGTGTAAACATATTGGGAAGATTGCTCATGAATTGCATTACGTATTGTTCAGTTTGAAATGTTTCATGAAGAGGGAGAGGAAGAGATTGTACAACATTTGAAAACTGAGTTAATGCTAAAGGTGCAAGTGGAGTACTTATAGGTGTAGCGAAAATAGTGTCTTCCGTCACAATAGTCAAAGACATTGGGGGTGAACTTACAGTCAAGTCGATAGAATCCTCAATCATAAGCTGAACTTTATTTTTTGGTTGTGGTCGGTTACGAGCTTGCTCAGTTTCCAAAAATCTCTTAAACTACTGGTCGACTGGTACTTTATTTTTTGTTGCATCCTTGAGAATTTTTGTTGCACTATCGAACAATTCTGTCTCTTCTTCCTTAGTCGGCTCCTGTATGATCATTTTTCTTTTTCCCTTGCCATGCAATTGTACATTTTGTGCTTGTTGAGCTTCTGCTAACTCATCGGCCAACTATTGAATGTTTTAAGTCGTGAAAGCATATTCTGGGTTGTCAGAATGACTTTGTTCATCTAAATGTTCGACTGTATCTAGAGGGTCTTCATGTGGTGTAAGAGTAAGTGCTAGAGGTTTCTTTGTGACTGTAGATTTAGCTTCATATACAAAGGTTTGCATATATAGTCGGCATTCATAGTCTTCCTCTTTTTCTTGATCTCCTAGAGGTTCAACTATGGGGACGTTGACCTCTCGGGCCTTAGCAGGAATTGTCAGTATTGTATTTCTTTGTCTGTTGAGCTCATTGAATATTTCATTGACGGAAGGGTAAAAGTTGAGATATTTTGCGGTGCCACCTATGCCTTGCACGTGCCAGACCTTGGTGTGATCCAGATCAAGTTGGATGTGTGCTGATGGAGGAAGACTTTGTTGCACATTTTGAGGTACTCTCCATCTGTTTCATACAGTTTTTAGGTTTTGAAACCAATTTTCGAGCCAAATTTTAATTGTTGAGGGCCCTAGTTGACTTCCCCCAAATGTAAAATCCCTGAAATTTTGCATTAACATGGGTCTTTCTAGAAAAATGTCCTTATTTCCTGATGGTCTGAGATGCGTCATAGCAATCTAGATAATTAGAGATGGGTACCGAATGGCCACTACTTCATTTTGAAATTTGGAGCATATTGTCCGGATAATGTCTGCTAAGTAGTTTGCCCAGTTGTATTGTTTGTCACTTTGTGCCATGTTCAGTACTGCCTCTAGGATTTTAGTCTTTAGATCCGAACTGCGACCGGAAGTTGATAAAGTGGTCAAAACAATCCGAGAAGCTATATTAAAATTTTCAAATTTCATCTGACTTATCATCAACCCTCGAGAATTTTTTCCAGTCGACTAATCTATAAATTTTTCAATCAAATTTGGCCTAGGTCGAACGAGTACTTGTTCGGCTTTAATTGACAATCCTGTAATCTTGTAAATAAGTTCACCATTTATTTCAACCGGCGTATCAAAATAAAACTTCCCATTATGAAATCTGCTAACTATGAATTGAGCAATAATATCCTTCAGTCCGGCAAATGATTCAAGAAGAGGTGCTTGCATGTAGTTCAGAATTATAACAGCTCACAATTTTTTGGCTTCTTCTCTCCATTGGCCTTTTGAGTCTTTTCCCAAAATTTGAATGTCTTTCCAAGTTCTTCTCCAATGTGACTCCTATACCTTAGCATTTCTAACCTGCTCCAAGCGGGTTTGCAACGGTGTTTGGGCTTTCTCTAACTCATGGACTTTAGCAGCGACCGAACGAGTGGTTTTCTAAACCCTATTGGGTGCCATGATTTCTATGCAATTATTAAGATCGTAGAGGTTTTCTGGTATTTCTTAAGTCTGGTTTTCCAGTTCTTGTTAGAAGAGTATCAAAGAATCCTTGACTTCGGGATTTAATGAAGATGATCCTAGCACATGTGACTGTAAAGTAGATGGGTGTAATAAAGAGTGATTTAACAACAGAGTTAATTTTGATTGACAGGCTATCTGTGCCTCATTAAGTGGATCGTTTGCATTTATGTTGGAAGGTACTCTCCTTCTATCTTTTTTCTGAACATGTCGATTATGGCTAAGTTGTCGGTTGTGATAAATATGGTGATTCCGACTTGTACGCGTGGCAACTTGGAAATATCCATCTTGGAAATTTCCATTTTGATGAGTTACACATGTGGTCGACCTTCAACGAGTTACACATGTGGTCGACTTGATTTTAATTCTATTGAATTGGAAACTTCCATCTTGAAAGCTTTGGTATTGTGGACGCATAGGGTTGATATAAAATTTGGTCTCTCTCGGACGAGTAACTCATGTGATCGATCTTCGATGAGTTATAAGTTTGGTCGACCTGATTTACATGAATTTTGACCATACATACTACGATCATGAATTTTTAAGTTTTCTAGAAACTGGATGGTGACAAATAACCCTTTTTATATATAATTTTTTCCGTCTGTGGTTGTATAGGTCAAAATACAATGTAAAGTGGTTTTGTGGTTGGCCTATCTGCAACTTTATGTTACATTTTGGGTGCTGACATATAGGAGGTAAAATCCGTCTGATCTAGGAACGCGTGGAAACAATATGAGATGAAAAGAGAGTTTTGATTAATACATTTGGCATAGTATATGTTAAACTTGAGTCTGGTTGATTCTTAGACTGTTTTCGTATAGTCGACTTCATTGCAATACCTGACTGGTTGATCACTTTGGTCGATTCTCAAGTTTGGTCGAAGCAAGTTTAGTCGAGTCCACTATAAATTGACTTTATTTATATTGAATTTGGTCCACCACTCGCATCTAATGTGCATCTTACGCATTAATTGGTCGATTCTATAAAAATAGTCGGATAATTATTTAAAAATGAGTCTGGTCGATGTATAGTTTGAGTATATACATTATATGGTCGATAAAAAAAATTATGTTCTATTTCGTCAAGTGATAAGTCATTTTATTTGAGAATATGCAACCAAAAGAGAGCTTTCGTCCATACATTTGTAATAGTATATGTTAAAGTTGAGTCTGGTGGAATTTTATAAATGGTCATAGATAAATTCAATATAGATAAAGTCGTTTACTCTGGTCGACTTTTAAAAATGGGAGGTAGAGTGTTTTCATGGTCGTCTCGATAATATACTGTTCATGAGAATTGTCAAATTGGTCAAGTATAAGTGATGTCTGTGGTCGAGAACTTTGGTCGATCCTCAAGTTTGGTCGACAAACTCTTTTCGAATATCGAGTGATTATGTTGATGAAAGATGTTATGGCTGAAAACACATATTCTTTATACGGTCAGTTTGTGTCGTTAGTGCCCAAGTCAACTTCACGTTCAGGTCAACAAAACCATGCATAAGTTTATTAACGGTTTTCATTTGAGAAAAACAAATGTCGGCCAGATTCCTCGCTCATAGAGTGAACGAAAAACTACCACTTGATTTGCGATTGTTTGTCAATTTAAGTTTCTCTTCATCGAGGTTTCCTGTCACTTTGTCGCATAGTATATGTTAAAAATGAGTCTGGTCGATTTTTAAAAATGGTCGGTAGAGTGTTTTCATGGTCATCTTGATAAATATGCTTCATAAAAATTGTCAAATTTGATCAAGTATAAGTGATGTTTGTGGTCAACCACTTTGGTCGATCCTCAAGTTTGGTCGAGTCCACTACAAAGTGACTTTATCTATATTGTATTTAGTCGACCACTCTGGATCAATACTTATTTTTTGTTGAATTGTAAAATATGATCAATGGCCATGGAGGGCATGTAATCAAGATCACTAATTCAGTCGCATTTGATGTGCATCTTATGCATTAATTGATCGAGTCTATAAAAATAGTCGGATAATTATATAAAAATATGGTCGATGTAACATTGTCGGGACATATAGTTTGAGTCTATACATTATATGGTCGATAGAAAAAATTATATGCAATTTCGTCAAGTGATAAGTCATTTTATTTGAGGATATGCGACCAAAAGAGAGTTTTCGGCGATACATTTCCACATGGGCAAGAAATGATGACTGTAATGTGGATTTGCACGAAACAGATTCGACGATAATTTTGCGTTAGGTGAAAAACATGTGACGGCTCTGACATGGCTTTTCTCCCCGAGGTAATTATTGGTTTGCATCCAAAATGCTTTTCGACCGTCCATTTCCATCCTTGATGTAGTAGAGGTGATTTTCATGTCATACACATCAAGACCGTCGAACGACATGCCCACTACCAGGTTGGCGGATTTGAGTTTCGTCGATGTCATGAGAAGGTTGTATCATTAGCCATATATTATCGACACGACCATGAAAACACTCTAACGATGATTTTTTAAAGTCGAGATGACTCAACGACTTTATCTATATTGAATTTATCTTCGGCCATTTTTCAAAATACACCAGACTCAACTTTAGCATATACTATGCCAAATGTATTCAATGTCGTGGGCTATTTTGTCAAGTGCTAAGTCATTTTATTTGAGAATATGCGACCAAAAGAGAGTTTTCATCGATACATTTGGCATAGTATATGTTAAAGTTGAGTTTGGTAAAGTCAATATAGATAAAGTCGTTGAGTCGTCTCGACTTTAAAAAATCGTCATTAGAGTGTTTTCATGGTCGTGTCGATAATATATGGCTGATGATACAACCTGCCCACGACATCAACGAAACTCAAATCTGCCAACCTGGTAGTGGGCATGCCGTTCGACGGTCTTTATGCGTATGACATGAGAATCGCCTCTGCTGCATCAGGGATGGGAATGGACAGTCGAAAAGCATTTTGGCTGCAAACCAATGATTACCTCGGGGAGAAAAGCCATGTCAGAGCCATCATATGTTTTTCACCTAACGCAAAATTTTCGTCGAATCTGTTTCGCGCAAATCCACATTACAGTCATCATTTCTTGCCCATGTGGAAATGTATCGACAGAAACTCTCTTTTGGTCGCATATTCTCAAATAAAATGACTTATCACTTGATGAAATAGCATATAATTTTTTTTATCGACCATATAATGTATAGACTCAAACTATATGTCCTGACAATGTTACATCGACCATATTTTTAAATAATTATCCGACTATTTTTATAGACTCGATCAATTAATGTGTAAAATGCACATCAGATGCGACTGAATTAGTCATCTTGATTACATGCCCTCCATAGCCATTGATCATATTTTACAATTCGACCAAAAATAAGTATTGAGCCGGAGTGGTCGACTAAATACAATATAGATAAAGTCACTTTGTAGTGGACTCGACCAAACTTGAGGATCGACCAAAGTGGTCGACCACAGACATCACTTATACTTGACCAAATTTGACAATTCTGATGAAGCATATATTATTGAGATGACCATGAAAACACTCTATCGACCATTTTTAAAAGTCGACCAGACTCAACTTTAACATATATTATGCGACGAAGTGACAGTAAACCTCGATGAAGAGAAACTTAAATTGATGAACAATCGCAAATCAAGAGGCAGTTTTCCATTTGCTTTATGAGCGAGGAATCTAGCCGTCATTTGTTTTTCTCGAATGAAAATCATTGATAAACTTATGAATGGTTTCGTTGACTTGAACGTGAAGCCGACTTGGGCACTAACGACACAAACTAACCGTCTAAAGAATATGTGTGAGATGGTCTAGGGAAAACTCTAGTCGACATATAGACATAAGGAAACGAGGTTAGTCCGCAGCTAGACATAAAGCAAGATTTTAATGAGTCGATGGTCTTTTGATTGAGCACACTCATTTCCTTGGTGGGAAGCAATATAATTTAACGGAAACATAAATTTCCTGAAGCAACATTACCTGCAAATAGTTTGAAAATGTTTCATTACCACGATAGAATTCATTTTTGCCTTTGTTCGAGAATGGATGCACAATGCCTGCAAACCACTCGGTTTCAATGGTCAAGTCAACAAACCAATCGATTGCATGAGTCGAGGAATGTCTCCAGTTGGTTGGATTGGTCGAGTCTCCAAATAAAATGACTTATCACTTGACCAAATAGCATATAATTTTGTTTGTCGACCATATGGGCGGACTTTTCCCATTTCTGCCGACATTAGCCAAAGCGGTCGGCGTAAACCCACAAAAAATGCGACACGGTCGACAGGCCAACTCTAGTAGACATAAAGCAATATTTTAATGAGTCAATGGTATTTTGATTAAGCACACTCATTTCCTTGCTCCGCAACAATATAATTTAACGGAAACATAAATTTCCACCAGAGTCAAATTCCGCCAGACTCAACTTTAACATATACTATGCCAAATGTATCAATGAAAACTCTCTTTTGGTCGCATATTCTCAAATAAAATTACTTATCACTTGACAAAATAGCATATAATTTTTTTTATCGACCATATAATGTCTAGACTCAAACTATATGTCTCGACAATGTTAAATCGACCATTTTTTTAAATAATTATCTGACTATTTTTATAGACTCGATCAATTAATGCGTAAGATGCACATCAGATGCGACTGAATTTGTCATCTTGATTACATGCCCTCCATAGCCATTGGTCATATTTTACAATTCGACCAAAAATAATTATTGAGTCGGAGTGGTTGACTAAATACAATATAGATAAAGTCACTTTGTAGTGGACTTGACCAAACTTCCTTCGACCAAACTTGAGGATCGACCACAGACATCACTTATACTTGACCAAATTTGACAATTCTGATGAAGCATATATTATCGAGACGACCATGAAAACACTCTACCGACCACTTTTAAAAGTCAACTAGACTCAACTTTAATATATACTATGCGATGAAGTGACAAGAAACCTCGGTGAAGAGAAACTTAAATTGACGAACAATCACAAATCAAGTGGCATTTTTCCATTCACTCTATGAGCGAGGAATCTGGCTGACATTTGTTTTTCTCGAATGAAAAGCGTTGATAAACTTATGCATGGTTTTTTTGAACTGAATGTGAAGCTGACTTGGGCACTAACAATACAAATTGACCGTCTAAAGAATATGTGCTGTCGGCCATAATTCAAAAAGAGTTTGTCGACCACTCTTCACCAACATGTGCAATCTCCTATCGGGTATGCCAAAGCAGTCGACCACTCTTCATCGAAAAACACGACTTATTCTAACAAACATCAACCATATTTTTAAATAATTAGTCGAATATTTGTGCTAATTTACCAGCCAAACCGGTTGGCGTGACCTCACCAAAACCTGAGACATGGTCCACGATCCACGGTCGGTGTCAAACAGCCAATTACTCGAATAGACAAAAAAATAATTACATGACTAGAATGACTTCTTGGTAATTTCTCACCTGGAGCCTGAAATTCAAACATGAGTATGTAATTCGACTATGAGAATGACTCGTTGGTTTTGCATATTGAAGATGTGTTTTCCCTTTGATATTACTTATTTTCTCGTAAACATACATTGTGGGAAGATGAATCAATCTGACAGATATTTAAAGGCTTGATTATAAGAAACAAATACTATACAACTTTACAGTATATTGAAAATATCATTTTCTTATTATTTTAAACTTTCACTTGGGTTAATGGATGTCAATGTCGTGTTCCTGAAGTTGCGGAAATTGAAGTTTAGCAGGCCTCTAGCCCTGGACTGCAGAAGCTCTATCTCAAATTTGTGCCCCCCACCACGCAACAGACCATGTATGAGCATCAATCCTTTAAGGGCCACAACCCAATTGTGAGTTTTATGGAAGCGCTTGTACAAACCCATCACCAAGGAAGCCACAGAACCTGGCGAGTTGGAAACAAGAAATAAGATGTCGTGAACATATTTTTCATCAATTGGCCTATGAGAAGCATGCCTCATGGCCTTCACAATGGAAATTTCTAAATCTGCAGGGATTACACTATTGGACATTACTCTGGCCAACCCAATGCTGGTTTGATCCTTCACAACACCCACTACCTCATGAATCTTTCCGTTCCACGGTCAGGGTGAAATGGCAAACAAACTCAAATAAACAAAAAACACTACATAATGGTGCGACGGTCAGCGTGAATCGGCTACATAAGCATGAAGTCTCAAAATTGCTGCAACATGGTCGAGGGTCTACATGAAAGGGGCAAAGTCAACAAAGACGGCTCAAGATAAAATATGACTTCTCCTTCAGAAAAAGTCGTAAGAGTCAGAAATATCTAGTGCCAAAGCGAAAAACACGTGACAGGATTCCATTCGCTCCATAAGTGAGGAATCTAGCAGACGTAGATGGTCACGCTTCTTGTTGGTGAAACGCCTTTGGCGTAAAAATGAAATTAAAAAATTAAAAAACTGAATTCCTATTTTTCAAATATTATATTTAACATAGTATTTTATGTCTTATCTTCGTATTCTCAAACAAACAAAAAACAAAATAATAAAATTTAAAAATTATAAAACTGATTTTCTATTAATATTTTCTAAAACTTTATAGAAATTGAATGGATTAATATATTCCAAAGACTAATAATGATATATGTAAAGTTTACGTGGGAAAAGTCATATTCTGTCATGAATTATTTTTAAACATTTTAATTTGACCTTCTGGAAATGTTAAAAAATATAGTTTAGTATCAATTTTTGAATATTAAATTTTTTTCACTTTGGAAACTAAATTTTAAAGTTAGATGTCGAAAATTTAATCCAAAGTTATATGCCTGATGTTTTATGGCTTCTCATCAACTTGCGAGGATACCTTGTACCTTGTCAACCACGAAAATAAACCAATCCAAAATAGTAAGTATACAAGGGAAACACCAATGGCAGCTTGTCTATGTCTATGCAATAGAACTATACCCAAATTTGAGAACGTACTCACATTATGATTCTTTGCAATAGAACTATGCCCTAACCTTTATCGCCATTTGATTTTTATAATAATCAATTAATGCAGTGTCAATGAATTAATCTGATGTACCTTTAAACTACGGCCCAAGAAAACTTGTGTATATAAAAAACTGATTATATGCAAAATACATTTACTCAATAATGGTTTAAAGATTGTGCTGCCATCAAAGCTTAAATTTCTCATCTAGAGCCTGAAATATAAACAAAAGTATGTAATTCAACTGTGAGAATGACTTCTTGGTAATTTCTCACGTGGAGCCTGAAATTCAAACATGAGTATGTAATTCGACTATGAGAATGACTCGTTGGTTTTGCATATTGAAGATGTGTTTTCCCTTTGATATTACTTATTTTATCGTAAACATACATTGTGGGAAGATGAATCAATTTGACAGATATTTAAAGGCTTGATTATAAGAAACAAATACTATACAACTTTACAATTTATTGAAAATATCATTTTCTTATTATTTTAAACTTTCACTTGGGTTAATGGATGTCAATGTCGTGTTCCTGAAGTTGCAGAAATTGAAGTTTAGTAGGCCTCTAGCCCTGGACCGCAAAAGCTCTGTCTCAAATTTGCGCCCCCCACCACGCAACAGACCATGTATGAGCACCAATCCTTTAAGAGCCACAACCCAATTGTGAGTTTTATGGAAGCGCTTGTACAAATCCATCACCAAGGAAGCCACAGAGCCTGGTGAGTTGGAAACAAGAAATAAGATGTCGTGAATATATTTTTCATCAATTGGCCTGTGAGCATCATGCCTCATGGCCTTCACAATGGAAATTTCTAAATCTGCAGGGATTCCACTATTGGACAGTACTCTGGCCAACCCAATGCTGGTTTGATCCTTCACAACACCCACTACCTCACGAATCTTTCCCTTCACTATCGCCATTTTGGATTCAAATTCTAATTAAAATCAACCAGACAAAACAACCAATAAAGCTTATGAAGATCCCACCAACCCAAACATGTATCAGAACAAATGTTGATGTATATGTAACTTCGGAATGTATTTCATATATATATTTATTGTACTCCTATAGAGAGTATTATTCCTCTATACGGAAGTGTTTGTATTCCTATAGAGATGTTATTATTCCTCTATACGGAAGTGTCATCATTTATATTGTAAGTGTCCTAACTTATACTTGATGGGTTATTAGACCACCTTGTTGGGGTTAGCCCTATATAAGTCATGTGGGTCGAAGGGTTATTAGACCACCCTATTGGGTGTCAGCCCAGTCAACATTGTGTTATGTGGTTAAGTTGAGGCTGACCTAGTAAGGTTATTAGGCAAGTCAAGTCAAGTATAAATAGAGTGCGGGAGGCACTCTATTTCATGATTCTATTCTCACACACACTCTTTGGAGAGTGGCGCACTTGTGGAGGAGGAGAAGCTACTGCTAGGAGATGCCTATCTCTTATTCTTGGGTTGTATCATTGCTCTATCTATCTCTGAGGAAGTTATTGGGGTTTTTCACCTCTATGGTTTTCCCCAAGTAAACTCTGTGTCTCTTGTGTGCTTGCATTATTGTGTCCATGATTGATATGTTGTAGATATGTTGTACATGTTGTTCTCTCAGTTAAGATCCTAGATCAGATTGAAGTAAATTCTGAAAAACTAACATGGTATCAGAGCTAGCCTGAAAGAAGGCATGGTATGGCATGTATGACACTTGTTGCACTTACGATGCTAGGGTTTGATATAGCAAAAACCAGTCATCGTAGAACTTTCTCTATAAATCCATTTTGGAAATGTTTTAGGATCTGAAAATTTTACAGGTCGAAGAACAGATCCCCATGTACCTCGTGTCCAAAGGAAAACTTCTAATTCGTTGTACTTTGTGTTTTATGATCTGTACAATCTAGGGTTTCTGTCTCTTCCAGATTTGAGTCATAAACAGGTGACCTAGGAAAAAAGGTCATAACTTGGGCTAGGAAGCTCCAAATGAAATTTAGTAAAACGTGACAGGTAGTGCACGGACTCTAATTTCTCAGGTAACGTTTTCAGAGGCAGAAACTGAACCAGTAACATGTGGCATGCCGTACAAGTTCGCTCTCCTGTTTTATCACATAAACAGGTCACGTTGCGACACTTGGCATAACTCTCTCTCAGAGAATCCATTTGAGTTCAGACCTATGGGGTTGGAAATATGACAGGTCAGGCTACCACAAGAAATATTTTCAAACCCTGTGGATGGGAAAGTTTGGAGTTACACTAGAAACAATCAGGTGGATATTTATGTCAAAACAGAAATATTTTTTAGCACCTTCATTCATGGCTCCGGGAATTAAGGTTTTGGAGAAAGATGAAATTTTTGTAATCGGAGACCACGAATGAATGCTACTCATCAAAATCAAAATTTAGATACCAAGATCAAAATTTTTGGTTGGGAAGAAGGCCGGGCTTGATCAGACCCTAGTTCGGGACTTTGATCGAAAAAGTGGAAAATTAGGGCTTTTGCAAAACTGAGAATTTTTGAAATCTGTGACCATGGCTCGAAGCTCCTTAGAAAAATAGAAGCTTAGAGCTTTGGATCAAACCTTTTGATTGGGCAGAAGGGTGGGATTTATCAAACCCTAGTTTGGGGTCATGTCCAGTGAATCCAGAAGTTTCAAAGGAAATTTTGAAGGGTGAAACTTTGTAGTTTTCAAATTCTGAGTATACCAGGTTGATCAACTCATCAAGGCACATATTTCTATTCTTTCAGAAGTTTGAAATTCAAAGTTCAAATTTTTAGGATTTCTGTGACAAACCTTAATCCAACTCTAGATCCAGTTCCTGCAAATCAAGTGGATTGGGTTAATCCTAGAAGAGAATGGATTGGTCACCTGCCTAAGTGAAGAAGTTACTGTTTCAGAGGGAGATGAGGCTAAGGCCTTACATAAGAAGATTACAAGCAATCTCGACAGGTATGACTTATCTAGGTATTTTTCGAGATTTGTTCATGATTAAGTTTATGGTATGTTTGTCTTCATATTATAACGGTTAGTACAATCTTGATTAAATTTAGACTTGTCGTATCACCTTAATAAAATTATGAATGCATGATAGAAGATCTTCATTAATTAGGGTGTTGACACTTATGATTGTACTAATGCATTATGGTGTTGTATGAGGTTTATGTTGTCCGCTAACATGAAAGGTACACCAAGAAAGACAAATCATGTTCTAGTTCAAGAACATATGATCATGGTGACATGAAGACAAAGATTCATCCATTATCATGGATCACTTAGAAGATCTATTTACGAGGTATGTATAGCTTGGTTCTATAATGGTTAATCTATGAGATATGCAGGTTACTAGCACAAGTCATTGAAGAGAACAAGAAGACAAATGTGGGTATGTTAGACATAACTAGCTAACATACTAATCCAGGTATGTTTTTCCTATATCAAGTTAGAATCCTACCTTGTGATAGGATCTCTTATATAAGTATACATGGCATGATTGATAATGATTATTCATAGGTTTGAATAAACATGTTTCTTATATTAATTGATGATATGACTAACTAGAAGAGTCATGAAAGTATAGGTTTGAGTAATCATGGGTTTAGGCATATTATGTTTCTTACTTTAATTTATGATATGACTAACCATAAGAGTCCTTGAATACCGATGCTTATTATTTATGTGATCATTACTATACATGTTTAAGATTATTGTGTTTCTGGTAGTATTGAGATTATACTAATAAATGTATGATTATGTATGAGATCTCGAGGATATCACAATAATGGTACTTGTAAGCATGCATAGTGATCTAGGATGGATATAAGTTCAAGGACAGGTAATCCAGGAAGCAAAGATCAAGAGGGAGCACACTCCAGTAGTTTCTACAAGGATGCAGATATTCAGAGGGAGTCGACCACTTCTCATAATCCACATCAGAATGGAGTTGCAGAAAGGAAGCAAAGACTAAGAGGAAGTCAACCCTACAACCAAAAAAAGATAAGTATTTGAATTGTCATTTCTTGTATACTTGTTTGTTTAAATAATATTGTTCAATGATGTATATGCTTATGTTCTAAGACTTAGGGTGTGTATTATGCATATTAGAATAATTGCATTAATGAACAGTATACTACTAATATGCATGTGATGGGTAAGTGGCCTATGGAACTGTACAACATTCCATTGCTACTTATCTAGAATGAAGCCTCTTTGCTGACATGTTGGGAGTTGTGCACACTCTTAACAATGTTCTGGCAGAGATTAGAAGGCATCTAGAAAGTTACGGGATATGGATAAATGTTGTTTTGAAGCATTGGCTAAGATAATTGCATGACTGTATGACATATTTATTTATGTGTAAGAATTTGTTCTGAAAACTATGAAATGTTTCTAATCATGCAATTTAACTTGTTTTGTAGGAAAGATCGTATACCATCACCTACAAAAGAAGGACTACAACATTTGTTCCAGCAAGAAAGATATCTATTGAATATATGGAAGATATTGAATATATTGAAGTTCCCAGGATCTGGGATGAAGTAATGGAAGAATGCCATGATCCATCGATCATGAAGAATGATGGTTGGGATGTGGTCCCAGACCAGAAGGGAAGTCTGTCATGACTTCCAAATGGATCTACAAGATCAAGCATGCTACAGATGGCAGCATAGAGAAATACAAGGCAAGATTTGTAGCTCGTGGCTTCTCTCAGAAAGAGGGAATAGGTTATGAAGAAACTTTTGCTCCTGTAGCCAGGTACACTTCCATCAGAACAGTACTTGCTTTGGCTACAGTGATGAAATGGAAGATACACCAGATGGATGTCAAGACTGCTTTCTTGAATGGTGTAGTTGAAGAGGAAGTGTATGTGGAGCAGCCACTCGGTTTTGAAACACATGACAAGAAATCATATGTGTGCAGATTGAAGAAAGCCTTGTATGGCTTGCAGCAAGATCCCAGAACTTGGTATTATAGGATGGAAAGTTTCATATCTAGTTTGGGCTTTACCAAGAGTAAGGCGGATTCCAACCTTTACTACAAGGTTGAGGAAGGCAGCCCTGTGTTACTGCTCTTATACGTAGATGACCTATTTGTAACAGGTGAAGATGGATTGATTGCCGATACAAAGAGGAAGCTTGCTGCCGAGTTCGAGATGAAGGACTTGGGGATGATGCACTATTTTCTAGGTATGGAGGTGTGGCAAAGTGCAGATGGAATCTTCCTTGGACAAGGGAAGTATGCAGTAGAGATCCTGAAGAGGTTCAGGATGATGGACTGCAAAGCCATGGCCACACCTATGGCATCGAACCTGAAGCTTCTGTGTGATGCTTCATCTGAGCCAGTTGATGTCTCTATGTATCGTCAGATGATTGGGTCCTTGATGTACCTGACGAACATGAGACCAGATATTTTCTTTGCGGTGAACACATTGAGCCAGTTCCTGACAGATCCGAGGAGTGTTCACCTGGTTGCTGTAAAGCATATTCTGAGGTACCTAAAGGGTACAGTTGATTATGGGCTCAAGTATGATGCAAATCAAAAGTTTAACCTATAGGGTTATGTTGATTCAGATTGGGCAGGCAGTGCTATAGATAGGAAGAGAACTTATGGGTGTTGTTTCAATATGGGATCAGGTGTGATCTCTTGGTTTAGCAGGAAGCAATCCTACGTAGCACTGAGTACAGCCGAAGCAGAGTATGTTGGAGCTTGTTCGGCTAGTTGTGAGGTAGTATGGCTGAGGAAGCTACTATCTGAGTTATTTGATCTACCGTTGGAGGCTACTGGTATATTCTACGACAGCCAGAGTTGTGTGAAGCTATCTGAGAACTCAGTGTTCCATGACAGGTCGAAACACATTGAGATCAAATATCACTATATCAGGGATATGGTGCAGAGAGGAGCAGTGAAGCTCCTGTATGTTGCGACAGATGAGCAGATTGCATATGTGCTGACGAAGCCACTAGCCAAAGTGAATTTTGAATACTTCAGAGAGACGCTTGGTGTTCTTCAGATCGACAACACTTCGAGGAAGAAGTGATGGAGACATTTTGCTGAAGCCATTCCAAGCATGATGGAAGGGGGATCCTTCACACGGATATGGATGTAATCGTTGGATGATGAGCATCAGGATGATGTTCTAGTTTCTTCTCTGTATAATCGGTTGGATCATTTATGTACGTATGCATCATGTTGGATGCTGGATATGATCAGTTGGATCATTTATGTATGTATACATCATGTTGGATGTTGGATATGATCAGTTGGATCATTTATGTATGCATGCATCATGTTGGATGCTGGATATGATCAGTTGGATCATTTATTTATGTATGCATCATGTTGGATGCTGGATATGATCAGTTGGATCATTTGTATGTATTTGTATGTGCATCATGTTGGATGCTTGGACCATGTATCTGTATATGTATCAGGTGGATACGTTGTATGATCAGGTAGATAATGTATGTTGATATGTATCAGGTAGATACTTGTGTGATCAGGTGGATCATGTATCTATGTATGTATAAGGTGGATACATTGTATTATCGGGTGGATCATGTATGATGATATGTATCAGGTAGATACTTGGTATGCATCAAGTAGATGCATTGTATGATTAGGATGATCATGGATGGCGAGCTTCATGATGTTTCTCCAGATGACATGCATCAGGACAATGCAGTGTTGATGATCAGGATGATGTATGGTGAGTATCAGGTTGATACTTTGTGGTCATGGACAGGTTGTGTAGATGAGCATGTGAGTACACCTGGGAGATCTGGACAGGATGAAAAAGGCCTCAGATGCTCTTTCGAGGCATTGCTCTGAGAGGACATGTAAGTAGACCTGGGAGATCTGTACAGGATGAAAAAGGCCTCAGATGCTCTTTCGAGGCATTGTCTTATGGCATGTAAGTAGACTTGGCAGATCTAGACAGGGTGAAAAAGGCCTCAGATGCTCTTTCAAGGCATTTCCATGACCACATGTAATAAGTCCGGGAGATCTGGACAAGATGAAAAAGGCCTCAGATGCTCTTTTAGGGTTCTTGCTTGGCAAGACAATCTTTTAAGGTTTTGTGGTGGGGGTCACATGTAATAAGTGCTGGAGATATGGACAGGATGAAAAAGGCCTCAGATGCTCTTTAGGGTTCTTGCTAGTCAAGAGACTCTTTTAAGGTTTTGCGACAGTCACATGTAATAAGTCCTGGAGATTTGGACTAGATGAAAAAGGCCTCATATTCTCTTTAGGGTTCTTGCTAGTCAAGAGACTCTTTTAAGGTTTTGTGACGCACATAATAAGTCCTGAGGATTCCACAGTATGGCCAGTGATGATAAAGATCTAAAGGTGGTGGTCCTACATCCAGTATGAAAAAGGACTGGCTATGTAAAACTTCCTATGACGAGTAGATTCAGAGATTGATTGAGATAGCAGCAGCAGTGATGATGACGATGATTCGAGGACAATGCATCGATGATGATGATCCAGAGAAGAAGACTTGTGCTAGATGATCTGTGTCGAGAAATACCTTCCTAGTTAAGAGGGAGTGTTGATGTATATGTAACTTCGGAATGTATTTCATATATATATATTTATTGTACTCCTATAGAGATGTATTATTCCTCTATACGGAAGTGTTTGTATTCCTATAGAGATGTTATTATTCCTCTATACGGAAGTGTCGTCATTTATATTGTAAGTGTCGTAACTTATACTTGATGGGTTATTAGACCACCTTGTTGGGGTCGGCCTTGTATAAGTCATGTGGGTTGAAGGGTTATTAGACCACCTTATTGGGTGTTGGCCCAATCAGCATTGTGTTATGTGGTTAAGTTGAGGCCGACCTAGTAAAGGTTATTAGGTAAGTCAAGTCAAGTATAAATAGAGTGCAGGAGGAACTCTATTTCATGATTCTATTCTCACACACACTCTTTGGAGAGTGGCACACTTGTGGAGGAGGAGAAGTTGTTGCTAGGAGATGCCTATCTCTTATTCTTGGGTTGTTTCATTGCTCTATCTATCTCTGAGGAAGTTATTGGGGTTTTTCACCTTTATGGTTTTCCCCAAGTAAACTCTGTGTCTCTTGTGTGCTTGCATTATTGTGTCCATGATTGATATGCTGTAGATATGTTGTACATATTGTTCTCTTAGTTAATATCCTAGATCAGATTGAAGTAAATTATGAAAAACTAACAACAAATCCTTCCTCTGAGAAATTCAAAATTTGTGAAGTACCCAAATCAAATGACAAGAATACTACAAAGTCATGTTGTTGCTGCAACATCTAATTTCCTGTAGACCTGGAAAATTCGAAAGTGCAAACTCTGAGAAAAAGTGAAAAGATGAGAGTGGGAAAATAATGCAACGGTTGAGCATGCGATGACACCGAATTCATTCATCTCCTATCTTTTCTAATCAATGGATTACTCTCATACTCTCAAGTTTTAACAGTTCTGGGTATTAATTATTCCATGTGCATTAACGTCCACTCACATAATACTCATTTATTCACTAATCGCTTATGTCAAGAAGAGTTGTTGCTCTGTAGATAGCACCTTCCCACTCATTCTTCACTAATAGACGATCTGAGAATGCTTCAACTTGTGTTTTTAGTTCGGGGTGTTAGTTTATTGAATAAATGGTTGATTACAAGGAGGTCGTCTAAGAATGCTTCAACTTGTGTTTTTGGTTTGGGGTGTTAGTTTATTGAATAAATGGATGATTACAAGGAGCTCTACATGCATCACAATTAAACATCTAAAAATGCAGAAAGTGAACTGATATCTAATCGCGATGAAGTTAACTAAAACTTATGCATTATGCATGCACAAGTGGAACGCCTCTTAAATTTGGTAAACTACGTTTAAACTGAATGTGAAAGTGTGCATGTAATACATGCAACAACAAATGGAATAAATATCCCTACAAAGGGGAAGAAGGCGAAGAGCCATTTGCATGCAAAATTTCGAATTCCCTATATAATACTACTAATTCCTTCTCTTTTTGCACACTTCGTTCAAAGGCTGGGCAGTATCTTCCTTATAACACGACTAATTCCTTCTCTTTTTGCATACTTGGGTCAAAAGCTGGGCATCATCTTCCTTTTCCATTCAATATATCAACGATATATAATGTATAAGGTGTACGAATGACAATTCTGCAAAAGGAGATAAGGTTATACTCGACATATATGTGAAAGACGCTAAGATACACCCAGATCAAGAAACTTGTGTGAAGCTTTATGCCAAAGATGGTAAGATACACCAAGAAAAAGGAACATATGTGAAGTTCTATAACTCATCTTGAAATGATCTTAGCCATTGTATCTTCAAGATCTACATGCCTCAATGTTGCATTCTGCAACTCTCCTTGTAGTTCCAATGACTTTACCTCTCCCTATTTCAAATTATCCTCCAGCAATTCATTGGATTCATTTGCTTCCTGCAACTTATTGTTCAAGTCATTCAATTCATCCAATTTAAGCTTAAGGTTATCTTCAGAAGTTAAAAGCATTTTCTCCAAAGCTTGAGTGTGATAAGGAAGGCAGAAACTATGGATACAATGAGTGGACAACATGGTCTTTTGAAATGGACAATATTTTGATAAATTTAGAATCTCAAATTGTTGGTAGTCAATAATTGGAAATATATTGATCCTTTGTTTGTGGAAATGGAATTTTTGGAACTGAATGATCAGATAGGACAAGTTTTGGATAACTGCCACTAAGAGAACTTTGGACTGCGCAAGGATGGACCTTGAGACAAGTATTTGGCACTATGAACAATATGCTTGTGTTAGAATTTTGGACGTTATTAAAAAGTAATAGAGCGTGTACTTCATATTCAAGATTTATGTTAGAGTGCGTAGGCCCATGTACATGTGGTGGTAGCTGATAGCTTGTGAAATCTGGAGTAAGTGGACTATTCTTCCAGTTTGGAGTTACCAGAAGTATAAACATTGGAATTGGTAGTAGTATCAATATGAATGTCAAATAGGGGATGTTGGAAGCGAAATGAGGAAATTGTTATTGTAGGTAGATGCATGCAAAAGGATCGTTGCATTAAAAAATAGAAAAATAATTTAAATAAATGATTCTCTATTTTTTTTTAAATTGATTAAATATGTACTTGGAAGAGGAAAAGCAAATAGTATAATTATAAATTTACTAAAATATAATTCAATTCAGTATTTATATTCTTTTTTCTCTCATTCGTGTTTGCATTTGAATTATGAAAGATGTAATTGGAAGAGGGAAATTGAACAGTATTAAAATTTAGTTAAAAAAAATAAATTTAGTATTTAAATTATTTTTTCTCATTTGTTTTTTCCTATGTTATATGACTCAGTGTATATCATAAACATTTTTCTAGCATGTTATCATAGTCCAAGTAAGGAATTTGGTGGCAAAATTTCTGTTAAACCTGTTTAATTAGACAATTGTCAATTAGTTAGACAATACATTGTCCAACTAGAGAAGTTATAGAAAAAGACTATCAAGGTTGTTGATTACAAAAGGAGGCCATGAAAGAAATAAGTTGTACATATCTGTTTAAAATGTTATAAATTGAAGTTGTTACATGAAAGGAATCAATGAGGATTTGAAATGTTATGATATCTGCAACATTAATGTTGAACATTAAAAATAATAAGATAAAATAAAAACTTAACATGGCAGGCCCCCACCAATGAGAAAGTAGTTGCAACCAATACAATGATAAGAACACTTTAAAAGATCATAGTAGAGGAAATTTAATTGGAGATGCATTCTCCATTTAGAACAAGAGTTTGGAAATTGAAATATAGGAGAGATTGTAAAAATAAGTTTGACAAGCTACGACAGAACCATATGATAGAGATTTGCAAAAAATAAATAGTTAGGAGTAGATATAACCAAGAATCCGACCAAAAGTACTAGCATTGTGTATTCAAATTGCCTTGGTGCAATTGTTTCACAAATTAACATTAGAAATAATACTTGACAACAAATTAAAACTAGGAATTTAAATGTTCATTATAGGCTTTAGTTGCCAAGTTCATTGGAATCTCTAGCACGACCAATGTAGTTGTTTGTAGCCACATTAGGACCTTTAGAAAAGGTTGATAGTCTATAGGGGTGTGAATTTTGGGAAATATAATGATCTAGAGAAGCCGTTGGTAAACCATAGGATGTAGAGTTAAAATAGATGTCCTCAAATCTAGGAGGTGTGGATGGGGGACATACTTACCTTTGGAGGAAGATTAAGGTGATCCATGATGCACATTGCCAATTTTTTGGAGAGATGCCATGGTTGAGGCCATTTACAACTATTTAACCTTGTAAATGGTCATGAAGGCACGGTTTTTTGCCTCCCATGCTCTTAAATCAAGACTGCAGTTTGCTATCTTCCACTGTAAATGCCATATATTAAGCCTTCAAAGCAACACAAATTGCAAATGCTTTCCTGCATTGTTCCCATTACAATTTATGAATGATTTGAAAAACATGAAACTATATAAGTAGGCACAGATTTCAACTCATGAATTAGAGAATAATATCTTGATAGATTTGGAATTGGATGCTTGGTGGCAGTTCACAAGAAAGAGACCCGCATGAGCTCCAAGTCGGGACCTCTTTTAGAGGGGACCTTGTTCTAAGACCATGGGAAGCACCCTTTTTCCATTCCATGTATTCTTTCCCCGCCACCATCGACATGGATCTGAACCCACATAACTCAGACTTATCTGCAAATTAACATTGAAGTGTGTCATGGGTAGCAGTGCTCGAAAAAAAGGCAGAGGGTTTGTCCCACTCGCAGAATTTCCAAGAGTAGCATGCAGAGCTTCTAACCACCTCGTCGGTAGGATTTTCAAAAGGTGGCTTGCAAAGATACTAACCAGCATCTCGCCCACTCTTCCCAAGGATCCATGGGATCATAAACATATTACTCTCCACCATTAAGCTATAGATTTACCTACGATGTGTATTAAGGTGCCTAGAATAATAACAATTAGCATATGGTTGCATGCATTCGACACTTGTACACTTATTATATTATTTGTATAATGTTATTCATGTAGAAACTGGTACGGGTTGTTCGGTTCTTTGTTGGTTGAATTCTATGTGAATGTGTCTATTATGAAGGCTTGGGTCAAGTAAGCCCGAGATGGTACATGGTTGGATTTGTCTAAGTAGATATAGCCTGACAAAAGGGTTTTTTACTCTCTTTTTTTCAATTTTCCAGAAAGAGAGACCTTTGGGTTCAAATATTAAGCATAGATTATTGACATCAGATTCACCTCCCAGTAAGTTGTCCAGGGCATTCACTTTCAGAGAGACCCACCCATCTCTGCGGCCTTTTAGTACATGCCATGATGGTCCATGCGTCTTCATAATAAAATGAGAATTAACCAACTTGGTCATCTCCTTGTTATTCTAAAGCAACAAAAACAAGTCTGGAAATTCAAAATTGAGTACAAATGGAGGTCTAGCGATTGAGTATATGTACGAGAACAGTGGCATCTCGAGCCAAAATAGCTAGAATATCAACATAGGAGACAACCCCTAGACATGCTCTTTCCAATGCCTTCTTATATCAGACAACCACATAAAACCCATCTCTTGCATCTATCTCGACCCAATTGCCTCTAGTGGATGAAATTAATACATACCCATCACAACCCTGCATATATGACACCAATTTAGTTCGTTTTTAAATAGCAATTAACATGGGGATATATGCATTATGGGTATGGGATGCATTTGTGTGGATGTTTCAAATCATTATTTTGGGAAATGGTAAAAAATCCCTGCAATATTCAAGTTATTGGTTTAGTTTATATTTATTCAATCTCAAGATTCTGATCTAAAGCATCCTCATTGTTTGTAGATAAGTCTTGGTCATATGGTGGTTATATTTCTACTCTTGGCTATCTGGTGGTTAATAAGAGTGTAGATTTCTACTCTTACCAAATGTATATGAGTTTTGAGTCATTAATCTATTTTTCTGCATCCAAAGAACATGAATTTTTAACCAATCAGAAGTAGCTTAAGGTCATGTACTCTTGGACCATTAACCTATTTCCATGTATCCAAAAAACATCCTAGAAAAATGAATTCTTAACCAAAGAAAAGCAATTTAAGGTCATACTCTAGTGATTTCAACTAAAATAATAAACCCAAGTTATTTAGTAGGGATCATCATGTATAGACCAGACATATAATCAAGCTGTGTGAAAGAAATTGAGGAATTTCCCATTCCAACCATTTATGCCTACCAATCCTCTGTTCTATCCATTGAAGATAGACCACCTTTTACCTTTTTCCTTCTCGAGGACGAAAGATTGGTCGAACACTTGCAGATGTCGCAATATATTTTCACCTGATTAACCAAAGTTTCCTTGGGATTTTTGTGTTTAGAAATGTATCTTCATTTTCTCCCATCCATTTTTGGCATTCAAATCTAGAAGTGAGTTGTTATATTGTTTCCCTTGAAAAATTGATTTTTTTTTTTATTATTAAAAATTATAATTAAAATTAAAACAATGGAAAAATGGCCAACTGAAACTTTTCTATGATCAACAAGCCTTATAAACTCAGCACCAGGTCAAATAAATTTAGTTGAATGAGAATATTAATGACGTGCATACTTTGTAAATAGGATTTATATTTATAGTAAATAATTGTAATTTTTAATTACAATAGTAAAAAAGTCTTACAAACTTTTAACCACGAAATCATAATTACATTCATAAAAGCAGTTAACCACATGGATTCTTTATTAAAGATGTACATTTGTAGTAAATAAATAAATTTTGAAATTTCAATTACAATCCACTTAGATGTAACACAAAAATACAATGCAAAGTGATGAGGACAAAATTATTTGTCCTAATTGAACCACTTTGCTTTAGACCATGTATATATATATTAAAAAATTCAAGATTTATGACTACTAAATGTAACACAAAAATACAAAGCAAAGTGATGAAGAAAAACTTATTTGTTGTAATTGAACCACTTTGTTTTATACCATGTATATATATATATAAAATTCAAGGTTTATGACTACTAAATATTGGATTTGTATTAGGAGCATTGAAAATTTGACACACCAATCCATCTCTTTTCAACGAACATTCTTGCAAACAATCATAACAAATGCATGCTCCAAGCATTGGCTATGCCTATAGCACGATTTGTCGCAAATTTCACCAATGGTTCAGATGCATAGCAAGATGATGACCATCAACCAGAAAAATAAATATTGTTATGTGTGGGGCAACGAGTAATTCTATCTTGTGATTTATGGGTCCAATCAAGACTGGTAAATGGTGTACTTGGAGTGGCCGTGAAAATTGTATACTCGATTTATAGTTTTATGATTGGGATGGGAATCGGAAGGTCGAAAAAGTACAAATGAAAAATGAAAGTGTGGGTATCCAACGACCTTCCCCTACCACCTTACGAATCGGTGCTGCCAGTCTACGGTGTTGCTATTATCAAACCATTTTCTCGTGTTTGAACAAGCGACTATCATAAATTTCTATATAAAATATTCGCTCAGTTTGAATTTTATGATTCATTGTACAAAAATATTAATAAAATCTCATCTCATATTGAAATTTATGATTCATTCTATGAAAATATTAATAGATTATGAGTTGGGACCTAATGGATTGTTGATTACCTCATATGTCTCACTTTGCAAAAAACAAGAGGCATACCTTCATTCTCTATCCTTTCACTTAAAATTGCAACCCTCAATCTCTGCACCCCCCTACCAAATGAAAATACCAATGTCGATTTCCAATATATTTAAAGCCAAACTTGATCACTACCTAACCCTTTATTGTTTTACTCACATATGTATACTTTTTGGTATGACAAATTAATGTACAAATCATTTTAGTTTCCATGGATTACATGGGTTTTTATTTATTGCTTATTAGTACTACTATCCCTATCATAAATTAGCTAGACTTACTTTGAAACACATACAATTATATTATCTACATACCCACAACTTTCTATCATTTTTTAACATCTTTAACTTCTTCTTAATGTTTCATTTCTCCACTTTGAAGGTAAGCTAGTATATATTTCTTTTAAAGTGCCGTACACCTACTCGATACATGTCTGAGCGAATGCATATCTTACACAAAATATAGAATTTATCACGGTTATTTATTTTCTAAAGCATAGCGTTTATAAATAGTTATGTAATATTATAGTTGTGGTCAATATCTATGCAACTCCAATAATAAATTTAACAGTAAAATTGGCGCCGTTTGATTGGACTTCTCCATGGGTATAATTATATAAAATAAAATTATTATTAGCGCCGTTTGATTGGACTTCTCCATGGGTATAATTATGAAAATAAAATTATTATTAAATGGAATTGTATGGTTGAAACTTTAAAGCTGGGTTGTGGGTGGATGAAATATTATTTTCTTTGTATTTTTCATAAGCTTGAGAAAACATTTATCTTTAATCTCATTTCATGTTATGTCTGTTCATTGCTCCTCTAATTAAGATTTAGCGAAGAAAGTTCTAAGTAGACTGTTTCACGTTATAAGCGTGTAAAGTTGACAAGGAGATTTGCACATATCAACACCACCAATATATGACGAGGTTGCAACATTATTATAATAAATAATATAAAAATCACTCCTATTTTAGGATGATAGTTAATATATGGTACGATATGATGATCAGGAAGTTGATGAATAACACTTAAAATTATGACTTCGAGGATGACACATAATGTTTAGAAAACTCTATGAATATAGATGAAATAAAACCAATGAAATTTTAGATATCGAGTATTTCTAAAATACAAATAATCCCCTTTCATTCTTATTCATTCCTGTAATCTAAATATACTGCGCAGAAAATGACAAAGTCTACAGGTGCGCAGACTTATTTACAATCTGCAAAAGTAATGTTAAACAGCTATCGGAAACAGCAAAAGGGCCCATCCGGGTTCGAACCGGTGACCTCTTGATCTGCAGTCAAATGCTGTACCACTGAGCTATAGGCCCAAATGATCATCATTGGTTTTATGTATTTATCAATACAAAATCCAATTTGACGATGCAGCAACCTCAAAGGAAAATGTCAATCTGTCAATTTGATTTAAAGGGTTATTGAGGTGAAATTAATGAAGAGGTGTCAGGTAAAGAGATTCCGGAAACTTCTTTACCTAAAGCAATATGCAAAGCAAAGAGGTGTGTTATAGAGACTTTATGCTTTATGTTCTTGTTGTATATTTTTTTCCCACGAAAAAAAACATACTATTGATATTCATAGTTTGAATCAAATAGTACATGATTAGGTCTATCATAGAACCAGATTGTCCACAAAGCAATCTTATCATAGAGAGCCTTGATAATACAAAATTACATCATAAAAGATGCCAATAGTCCAAAAGCCATAAGAAGCATAAAACAGAATCATATCATGATATTAAAAGAACCTGAATCAATCATCTGATTCTCACAGAATTCTTCCCATATCACATAATCCTCCTCGCCTGCAAGAGAAAATTTAGACAGACAGTCTGCTTGAGCATTGAATTCCCTGAAGATATGCACCAAAGTAACCAAACCGAGAAGACTGAGCTCATCCTTTATTCTCCTACACTAGCTGACCAAATCCAGAACTTTAATGTCATATTCACCACGTGCCCATTTAATAGTCACACGTGAATCCCCAAAGATCTTCACGTCAACTAACCCAAAGATATTTGCAACTCTGACAACACACCACAAAGCCAAGAGTTCTGCCTTCATATTAGAGCCTCTACCACACTTTAAACGAAGTAAAAAAGTAATGAGATTGGTTTAAAAAGATAACTCCACCAGCCCCACAATCACCAAAATTTGCAGCCCCATCAAAAAATAGGACCGACTCCTTGATGATGAAATGAAATTCCCCAATATTTCTAGGAACCGAAGCTGGTATATCTGTCTGATACTGCAAAAAGCGTGAAAGGATAATATTGAAAGAGCCCTGTACATTTGGATTCTGATCTTCAAAAGTAGCCTTATTTCTAACAAACCAAATGGACCAGCGTATAAATATAGGCAGTGTTAGATACTGTTTACAATTCCGCATCCACTCCAGAAGATAGATATCCACAGTAGTACCACTCCATTTATAAACAATACCAAAAGATTGATAGAACTTGTCCCAAAGTTCCACAGCAAATGAACAATTTATGAAGAGATGAGAAGTAGTCTCCTGATGAGATTTACATAAAATACAACAATTAGGACCAACCCAACCGATCCCAGACAAATTGTCCCAAGTCTTTAAGCGATCCAGTAATAGGAACCAGCTAAAACATTTCAGTTTCAATGGCATATTCCATTGCCAAATCTTCCTGTACCGCCAGTTATTAGGAAAAATACATCTTCTTTTGATAATGCAGTCATAAGCCGATTTTGCAGTAATGTTACCGGAAACTTCATTACCAGCCCACACCACCATATCAGCATTAGCACTAAGCCGAATACCAACAACATTTAAACCATGAATATAAGTTTCCCATTCTTCAATCAAATCCGGTGGCAGATTTAAATCACCAGCGTTAAGCCAGTATCCAGAGACAACATTTTTAACAATAGAATTAATAGTAATCAGCCCAGCCCTTCTCAAAAAAGTAGACAATTTAGTCGAAAATATATAATTTCCTTTGAGCCCAAGAATTGGATCAACTCCAATAGCCACCTCTGATCCATTACCAACTTTCTAGCAAAGAAAATAAGCAAACCAACAGTGAACCTTCATAAATACTCTCCAAATAGGGGAGACTCCCCTCACCTTCTTCTTAGGTTGTCTCAACCAGAAAGAAATCTTGGTATTGATATATGTAAGATAAATTATCCGAGACCAAAGGGATCCACCATAGATAGCCCTCCACATACTCTTCAGTCGCAAAGCATCACTGAAAGCAGACAGATCCTTTAAACCCCAACCTCCTGAAGTATAAGGAAGAGATAATCTCTCCCACCCAACCAAGCTCAGACTAGCTCGATTCAGGCATCCAGTCCATAAGAAATTGAAAAGAAGTCTTCGTAAAGAATTGATAATAGAGCAAGGCACTGGGAGAAGAGAAAACCAATAGACCGGTGTCCCCAACAATACAGACTTTGCCAAAGTAAGCTTACCACCAATGGAGAGCAGCCGGTAAGTCCAATGTGAAATTCCAGCTTCCAAACGCTTAATCAACCAATCCCAATCTTTAACTAGATAACCATTAGGCTTTAGGTGAAAGCCCAAATATGTGAAACCATCAGACATCTTATTGCAATTGTATGGGAGAATTGATTGGAAATCTGTAATCCTATCATCGGCGACCTGATTTTGATAGAGGCAAGACTTCAATAAACTAACCTTCATGCCAAAAGCCTTACAAAAGAGATCAATAATACCATGGAGTATTCTCCATTCATCAACAGAGGCAATCCCAGCAATGAGCACATCATCAACAAAAGGAACATGTGTCAGAAAAAGTTCTTTTGAGATTTTAATACCTTTAAACTTACCCTTCTCATGAGCTTGCTTAATCAACCGACTTAAACCATCAATCACCAACAGAAATAAAAGAGGTGACATCGAACAGCCTTGTCGAATACCTTTTGAACGACTGAAAAAGGATGTGGGAGCCCCATTAACTAAAATAGCAATATTCATTGTATTAACACGGGCCATAATCTAGTTAATAGCTAAAGCTAGCACACCAATCTGTATCAAGAGAATCCTCAAAAAATCCCAATTGACCCGATCATAAGCTTTCCCAAGATCCATTTTAAGTAGTATTGCACTTTTCTTCTTGCACTTAATGGAATGTAGTAATTCTTGAGTAATACCAACAGCATCATGTATCTGTCAGTCTTCTAAAAAACCAAACTGTTCAGGAGTAATAAACTTTGAGAAAACAGGCTTGAGACGTCCTGCAATAATCTTAGAAACAATTTTATAAGAAAAATTACAAAGTGCAATGGACTTGAAGTCTGCAAAGGTCTTCGGATCATTCACCTTAGTAATGAGAGTAATGAAGATAGAATTCAAAGCACCTGATAAATACCCCTGTGTTCTCGAAAAATTCCACCATCTTGACAATATCATCCCCCATAATATCCAAGAAATGCAGAAACAGCTCAACTGTCCAGCCATATGGCCCTGGACTTTTCTCTTTTGAAAACAATTTTAGAGTTCATTCCACTTCTTCAAATGTAACCTCCGAACATAAAAATGCTGCATCTTCCCTATCAAAATATCGAGGATAGAGTCTAGCCACTTGAAGTTGTGAGGTTAAATCATAGCTATTATCATCTGAGTATACCCGATAGAAATGTTTTAAAGCTTGAGACTAAAGACCCTGAACACTAGTAACAATAGACCCTTCCTCGTCTTCCATTTTCCATATAGTATTATTGTTTCTTTGAGCAGAAGCAAAAGAATGAAAAAATCTAGTATTTTTGTCACCAGATTTTACCCATAAAGCCTTGCTTTTTAATCTCCATTCCTTCTCTTCCATAACATAAATTCTTTCTTTTTCAGCTTCTAATCTTTTTAGAAACTCCAACTCAGAACCAACCAAGGGCTTGTCTGTATTGAGCAGATATAATTTCTGTAGCTAAGTATCCACATCAACCAGACTACATCTGTCACTTTGTTTCTTATGATGAATCCAATTAGAAACTTCTCTCTTTAGAACTTTCAACTTGTAGCAGAAAAGATCAACAGGGTTAACTGATTGACTGCTAGCTTTTAACCAAACATCCCTGACCAAACAATCAAAATCCGGATGTGATAACCAGGAATAGTCGAACTTGAAGGGATATTTTAAATCCATAAACTTCTCTTCCAATTGTAAGAAGATAGGCCAATGATCCGATACTTTAGAATCACCGACCCAGGAACGATAACGACTGCATTTTTCCAACAATGAAGAATCCACCAGAAATTTATCAAGTCGTTTGTGAATACCATCACAACCATCTCTACCATTTGACCAGGTTGGGAGCATAGCCCCTGTACAAACATCAATAAGATTATTGTCAATAAGATAATCAGAAAAGAAAGTTGCCAATTCATCCATTTTATCCTTTGAGCCCCATACTTCCTGAGCCAATCTGCTGAAGTTAAGATCTCCCGCAACCATAAGATTATCCATTTTTAAAATCCCTGAAGACTGCAACCCAAGCCAAAAAACCTCTCGATTTGTATAAGGAGCATAGCAATTAAGAATCGAGAGATGAAGATCTGTAGCCTTGCAAGACCCCTCCAATAAAATACCCCAAAGAGTCTAAAAAACACAAAAAGAATAGATTATAGGGTCCCAAGCAACGACCAAACCCCCAGATAATCCATTTGAACCAACAGCAGAGATTTCCCAACTCAGCAAAACCCCCGCAACTTTAGAAATAGCTAAAAGATCGTCACACATAGTTTCCTGCAACAACAAAATACTGGGACGAGAAGTAGCAATTAAATTGGATAGAGCCCTTACTCATGCAAGTCTACCCAACCCCCGAATATTAAGGGAGCAAATAGACATCAGGAAACATCATCACAGGGGGAACTAGCTCTAAGGCCTCTGGACATAACAGGCAAAGCATCCACCTCCTTTCCAATAATATCTTCTCCAGGTATTGTGGTAGCCACCGAACCATTATCAATCCCCCCAGAATCAACATTAAGACCAACCAGACCCTCTTTCATCCTAATTCTTTCAGACATCGGAGCAATAATAGGGACCGAAAAATCTTCCATATCCTTCCTATTCCTAGCAGACTTCCTAGCTCTCCGGATAGTGACATTTTGGAATCTAACTGAATTGACCGACTGTACAAGAGGATTGTGAGAAGGGTATTTTGAATATATCTGTAATGGAGTGATCACATCAGAATGAGACCTATAGCCTGCCCGGGAGGACCCTCAGAAACCCTAGTCCTAGACACCTTATAGAAAGAGGCAATATCCGAAGCCAAATTATCACCACAATCAACATTATCTAGAACAGAAATATGCCACCTTTCGGTTGATAACCAAAGCTCCACCGCCTCACCCAAAGGCATAGAATCCTCCCCAAACAATCCCTGACAAATCTTAGACTTAGAAGGAAGGGAATCATGCAGAATGACAGACGATGAGCCCTCCCCCTTCCCAAGATTCAACACAATATCCCGAGAAGCAATTTTCTTGTCTAAAATAACTTCAGCTGCTTGTGCCAACAATAAATCTTCCTCAAGAATATAAGGGATAGGAGAGCCAATACGAGGAGAAATCTTACCCGAATTTGCAGCACAATCATCAGAAACCCCAGCCAAACTAGCAGAAACTTTGACAGAGGAACTAGACAGGTTAGAAGACTGCCACCAATGCTCCCGAGCTTGAGTCTCCGGACATGAAGCTTGAATATGTCTGGTCTTCTGGCAATAATGACAGCGAAAAGGGATACGGAAGTAATCCAATTACTGGCGCCAAACCCTATACCCCCACACCAACTCCACCTCCACAGGAAACCCTTTAGAAATTTTGAATTCTACCATCACCTGAGCAGACCGACGATCAAAACCATGAAGTGAGGAATTGTCCAAATGAACAAACCGCCCAACCGAATTAGCAATACCCATCAAAATCTCTTCAGTCCAGAGCTCAATCGGGAGGCCAGCGATAAGGAGCCAAAGATGTCGAATGTTTTGTTTCTCCTACAGGGGTTCAAACGATAAATGCCACCTTTTCAAGCAGAGAGATCCATCCTTAAAACACCAAAATATCTTAAGTATTATGCCAACATGTTCAAGCTTCGTAAAAACGTACATTAACCACCCATTCAAGAGTTGCATAACCCGGGGCATGTCACCAACAATCGATAACCAGTATTTTCGAACCCAATCCACCAAATCCTTTTGTTCCCCACTCGTAAATTCCAAGCGACCAACAATGTCCCTAGCGCTCAGCATTTCAATGCGCACCAAGTTAGTATCCTGCGGGATGAGAAAATGAGCCAAACCTTCCCGAACTTTCAACGTTTTCACAGACCTCCATTTTCGCACCTTCTCTCCCCTGAACCGACGAGACCAACCAAACCAAGACTTAGGGATAGCCTTCAGAACTAGCGCTGCATCATCTAGCGATCCAGGGAGCACACTATTAACCCTGCTCTTCCCCTTAGAAGAAAACGGCAAAGAGCCCTCAAAATCTGTCGAAGGGGATAACCCAAGGTTATTGTAATGTCGTCCCATCGAGGACCAAACCCCAACCAGAACTGACAGGTGTCTCCACGAAAAACAACAAAACCGGCAAATGTCCCCAGCAATAAAAGTATGGAGACGAGCTTGGCCTATAGAAAAAGACCCCACCACAATCCCAAAGACCAAAATAGTAATAAAAAACCAAGAACCCGAAACACCACAGGTAAACTGAAAATTATAGGCTAAAATGCACATACAAAATGATGAAGCGAATGCATAAATTCTCACTTGTTTTTATACTTGGTTGGTACTGAGTTAACTCGCTTGAGCTAACGTGACTCCAAGTTGATCATCACTCATTATGCCATCATCAACCTGCATTATCAGCCCATTATTACATGTAAATGTAGAGGAGTTTTGAGGCATAATATAATATGATTTGTTTATGGATAGAGATTTTGTGAAAAAAATAGTAAATAAAAATTATTCAATAAGAGAGTGATTAATGTTGTGGCACGGTTTTGACAATCTAACATCTTATTTTGTGGAATTTATTGACATATTCACATTGCTAAATATATACATTTGATGTACATCCAATTTTATCATTTTTTTAAACCATTTCATATCACATTCGTATACATATTATATATACATTCATACATAATAGTATATGGAAATTATATATATATATATATATATATATATATAATTTCCATATACTATTATGTATATATATATAATACATAATAGTATATGGAAATTATAATTTCCATATACTATTATGTATTATATATATATATACATAATAGTATATGGAAATTATATATATATATATATATATATATAATTTCCATATACTATTATGTGTGTGTATATATATATATACACACAGGTTGTACAAGTTTAACAACTTTGGGTCATCACCTTTCCCTTCAGTTTTTGTTGCTCATAGTGATAACTTGAGCAAACTTTGGCATGAGCGATTTGGTCACTTAAATTTTCCATATACTATTATGTATATATATATATATATATATATATATATATATATATATATATATATAATTTCCATATACTATTATCACACATAATAGTATATGGAAATTATATATATATATATAATTTCCATATACTATTATCACACATAATAGTATATGGAAATTATATATATATATATATATATATATATACATAATAGTATATGGAAAATTTAAGTGACCAAATCGCTCATGCCAAAGTTTGCTCAAGTTATCACTATGAGCAACAAAAACTGAAGGGAAAGGTGATGACCCAAAGTTGTTAAACTTGTACAACCTGGTAATATCATCAACAATTCCGGTAGCTAGGACCTATTGAGGATCTTTAAAATCCTCGATTACAACTTGGTGAGGTGTAAAGGTCACAGTTTTACCTTCACCAGAATGAGTGATCTGATAGACTGATAACAAATTGCAGGAAATTCTTGGAACATATATATATATACATAATAGTATATGGAAATTATATATTTATATATATATAGATATAGATATATATAAGCACATGTATTAGCTAGTATATATGACCTATACATCAACCAGTAGTATTAACATTACCAGTTTTTTTTAATAATAATAATCTATTTTTAAGGTCACCACCAAGCAAGACACCAATTTGGTGTATGAGACCCCCTTGTTTGTGGAACAGGGGACCCGCCTCTACGCAACGAGTTAACTGCTAAAGTATACAAAGGTGTACATACCCTACCCCCCTCTGGATTTGAACCTGTGACCTCCTAGGAGGAAACACATGCTCTTAACTTCTTTTAATAGTGTGTTGCCACGTAGAAATGGTGCTTTGTTTTTCAATCGTCTAGTAACGCACAAAGGATTGAAAATTAGAACTCACCAATGAAAACTCAAGAAAACTATCATATTATTAAAAACCTCAAGCAAACCCCTATTTTTTTAATTGTAGCCCTTATAAACCTTACTTGTAAAACCCTATCATCCATCACTTGTATTGCTGAAGTAGTTCAGCATGCCAATCCTATAAGTTGTAAGATATCATTGAAATAGACCAATGAGTTGTCTTCGAGGTGGCAAGCTAGGCCATCTTTTGATGTATAAATTGGATGAGTTTCACGTGGATCAGGCACTAGAGCTACAATAATATTGCATTGAAGATTGGGTAGTAGCCACACATCAAGGGTCAGGCATGATCACTAATAAGCATTGGTCACACAAAAAGGAAGTATGATAATTCCTAGAAGTATAGCGCACTAAAATCTAAAAGAGGCATGACAAAGGTTAGAAGCGCTCTAATGCATAGATTAATAGTCCTTGATTAACAATGGTCCCCATTGCATATGGTGTGGCATTATCCAACATATGAGGAAACTTTCATAGCCCCCATTCAAGTGTGAAATACTTGCCATATGTTGATAATTGACCTGCCTTAACGTTTTTGATGATATTTATTGTGCTGTTCGTTACCCCTGTAACTTGAGAATCACACAATATACAACTAGATTAGCATTCATTAAACCATAAATAAACAACACTTAACTATAAATATAAGAAAACAACAACATAGTATGGCAGAAAATAGATTTTTTATTGTGGGAACAATGTTCACAGGCCTCTTATGGTAGGGCGACCATTCGCTTGAGCAAAGCTTCGTTCCAATATTCTTCACAAAACACATCATAACCTTGAAGCTTCTTTAAATATGCTTCAAATGTCCAAAACCATAACTACTTGTCATAGTTAAGTACTATATCCTAATGAATCTTAATTAATAAAGAGACCCTTTTTACATTGATTGTTGAACATCAACTAATTCTTTCTTATTACAACATTATGGACTTATAATATGTTTGATTACTTTTTAGAGCAAGGCGAGTTAGGGTAGGAATTTAACATACCCCTCCCTTCAAAAGCAGTATTTCCCTCAACGATGTAAGTGCGAAAATTACTGTAAAATGTTGGTTGGTTCCCAAGTGGCATCTTCTAGCAACATTTCTTGCCAGTGGACCAAATATTAGTTGATGGTGTTCCCTCACAATTGTCTTTCCCTAAAAGGAAATACTGTAGGTGGTTGAATCCAATTGGAGGCTTCCTCATCCAATTCTGATAAAATGGTATGTACTTTGCAATTTGATCCCACCACTTTTATGTGCCAAGAGACATGGAAGACATGATGAATCTTGGAGTGGTCCATAAGAGAAATATTATAAGCGACCTGGCTAATGCATTATAGAATGGTGTAGGGTCCATAGAACTTCAGATTGAGCTTTTGATGAGGATGGGTCTTGAGAGATGATTTCTTATATGGTATAGAATTGATCCCCAACTTCAAAGGAGCACTCGAAGTGATGTTGACTGACATGTTGCTTCATTTTGTTTTGGGAAAGAATTAGATTGTCTTTAAGGGTGTAGAGAATGTCATCCCTCGTGCGGAGTGCACCTCCATTGCTTAAGCCTTAGAGTTACCTCGTACATAGGAGATCATTCATAATGGTTTTTTTCCGAACACTGCTTCATATGGTGTCATCTTCATGGAACCATGATAAGTGGTATTATACCACCATTCAACTAGAGGGAGCTAGTGTTCCTAATGGTGTGGATTATTGGATGCAAAGCAACACAAGTAGTTTTATAAGCACTTATTTACTGCTTCAATTTGACCATCTATTTGGGGGTGGTACGTAGTGTTGAGATTCAATTGAGTGCCTTGAAGTTTGAACAACTCTTTCCAAAATTTGTTGGTAAGATTTGTGTCACGATCAGAGACAATAGAAGTAGGCATGCCATGGAGTTTGAAAATTTGATCTAGAAAAACTTGGGCCAAAAAAGAGGATGTGAAAGTGGGTGGTAAGGAACACAAATTTGCATATTTGGTCAGACGATTTACTACCACCATAATTATTTTTTATTTCCTGCCTTAGGAAGCACCACAATGAAATCCATAGTTATGTCTATCTAGATATGATTAGGAATGGGGGGTGGTTGCAAAGACCTCATTAACTTCATTGTTTCACCTTTATGACATTGGAAAATGTTGCAAGAAAAAACGAAGTTATGGATATCTTTTTTCATGCCTTCCTACTAAGAAGAAAGATCACTTAATTCTTTCATAAGTTTTATGAAATCTTGAGTGGCCTAATGTGGGTGATGAATGTAATTCCTCCAATATTCTTGGCTTCAGTGTTCAATTTCGTGTGAGAAATACGTGCTCCTTATACCTCAAAATATTTTGGTTCCATGAATACCCTCGTGGAGGATTTTGGTCTCCTTGAAACTGTTTGATGGGGTGGAAAAATATGTCCTGAGCTAACCATTCTTGTTGCACTTCAATCTTCATTGAGCCATCCTAGGACTGGAAAGGATAACACAAAGAGTGAAATTTTAATGCTTAAATCTCGCATACATGTGAATTTTAGGCTAATATTGTAGAAACACATCATCAACATAGATAATGTAGCTCACTGAAGACATCCTCATAAGATCTAGAAGATAAAATAATCCCTAGAATGCTAAAGGCAGTAAAAATGGAAAATTGCGCGACTAAAAGCACTGGAAACCCATGCTATTAGCACGACGTATCTATATAGCCATCCGTACATACTCACACAAGATTTCTATTGACACCCACATGGCTATTAAAATGACAGGACCACACACTTCCACAGCACATTGAAGGCTCGAAATGTCTCTCTTGGCTCCAAAATTTGAATGGGAACTTCTCACATGCTTGGGAACATTGAATAGACCCTCTCATTTACTTAGGAAACTAGTTCAAAGGATGGAGTGTTCACATATGGATCTAGATGTTTCTTGGCCTCCATTTGGCATATAAAAGGAAGACATGGGAATGAATTCCATAGGAATAAATCAAAGCAAAGCTATGATGTTAGAATTACATTGAGCGATCCTCTTTCAATCTATTTCCTCCCTCATAGTGGCTTACACAAATCTCCCTTGCTCTCTTCTCTTGAGAGGCAAGTGTTTCTCCATTGTTCTATCCAAGTTATCTAGCAACTGTGTGGACAAAAAGAACCTCCCTAAGAGATAATGTTAGCTTCCCCTGAAGCTTGCACCTCTTAGGTGACACTTGTATTTAGCTATACCATTAGGCAATAAAAACATGGTTGGGAAATAAAAACTTGGTTCGGCACACTCTTGTTCCATCTTGTTTGGTTTATCTCTTATCCCCTCTTTTATTTAAAATCATTTCTTGTTATTTGTTTTTTGTTCTAATCAAGAGTTTGCTTGGCAATTTGGGGTTTTATGTTAGATTTTGAGCATTAATTCAACATAGTCTAGGATCTTTACTAAGAGAATAACATGTACAACATATCAATCATATCAAGCATGTATCAAGCATATCAAGCAATCACATAAGACAATGGACACACAGAGTTTCATCGGGGAAAACCATAAAGGTGAAAAACCCCACAACTTCCTTAGAGATAGAAAGAGCAATGATACAACCAAAGTACATGAGATAGTCTTCTCCTAATAGCTACTCCTCCTCCTCAATTAGTGCACCACTTTCCGAGTGATGTAAGAGTGAATAATGAGATGATCAAATAGAGAGCTCCCGCTCTCTATTTATACTTGTCCTGTCCTGCCCAATACACTAATAGGGCCAACTTGTCTAACTCGGTCTAATAACCATGGTTACATTAATCCGGGCAGAACCCTCACTAGGTGGTCTAATAACCCATCACAGCAAGTTGCGACACTTGTCAATACAAATTATGACACTTCCATATAGAGGAATAATACCATCTCTATAGGAGTACAATATACATAGGTGAAATACATTCTGAAGTTACATATACGTCAACAATCCCTCTTAACTAGGAAGGTATTTCTCGACACAGATATGCTAGCACAAGTCTTCTTCTCTGGATCATCATCACTGGATCATCGTCATCATCACTACTACTGCTATCTAAATGAATCTCCAATCTACTCATCATTGGAATTTCTATAGGGCCAATCCTTTTTCATAGTGCATGTAGGCCCGCCACCTGCAAGTCTTCATCATCTACAAAGCCATCCCTTTTTGATGCTGGATGAACATCATCAACATCTTTGCGAGCAAGCCATCAAGTAGGTACACCTCAAGACTGATTACACTACCTCTGTAAAACCTGTAAGATCTCTCAGGACTGATTATACTACTTCTACAAAACCTGCAAGAGCATCTCAGGACTAATCATATGCCTCTACAAAACCTGTGTAGCATACTGTCACATCATTGTCTTTAGATCATCGTCATCATCCATGGAGCACAACCCAGATGCACACACATAGCACTTACATCAACGACCATGGGAGGACCAACCTACCACCATGTCAGAATGGCACAAAACTTACATCAATGACCATGGGAGGACCAACCTACCACCATATCGGAATGGCCCAACACTTATATCAACGACCATGGGAGGACCAACCTACCACCATGTCGGAATGGCCCAGCACTTATATCTTACCATGGGAGGACCAACCTACCACCATGTCAGAATGGCCCAGCAATTATATCTTACCATGGGAGGACCAACCTAACACCATGTAAGAATGGCTCCAGCCCTTACATCTTACCATGGGAGGACCAACCTACCACCATGTAAGAATGGCTCCAGCCCTTACATCTACACCATAGGAGGACCAACATACCACTATGTGAGAATGGCTCTGGCCCTTACATCTACACCACAGGAGGACCAACCTACCACTATGTGAGAATGGATCGTGTGCATCTGTGTCTCTGGACTCATCACTTCCCCTTGGAAGGTATCTCAATCTGAAGTACACCAAGTCTCCCTCTGAAGTATTCAAACTTCACTCTGGCAAGCGGCTTGGTCAGCACATCGGCTATCTACTCGTCTGTCGCAACATACAGGAGTTTCACTGCACCTCTCTGTACCATATCCCTGATATAGTGATACTTGATCTCAATGTGCTTCGACTTGTCATGGAACACTGGGTTCTCCAACAACTTCACACAACTTTGGTTGTCGCAATATATACAAGTAGCACTCAGCTGGAGATCAAACAAATCAGATAGTATCTTCCTAAGCCATACTGCCTCACAACTAGCCGAACAAGCTGTGACATACTCTGCTTCGACTAGACTCAGTGCCACACAGGACTGCTTCCTGCTAAACCAAGAGATCATACCAGATCCCATGCTGAAGCAACACCCCGAATTGATCTTCCCATCAATGGCATTTCCTGCCCAATCCGAATCAACATAACCCTCCAGGTTAAACTTCTTATTCGCCTCATATTTGATCCCATAGTCAACTGTACCCTTCAGGTACCTCAAAATATGCTTTGCAGCTATCGTGTGAACATGTCTCGGATCTGTCAAGTACTGGCTCAAGGTGTTCACCGCAAAGCAGATATCTGGTCTTGTATTCATCAAGTACATCAGGGACCCAATCATCTAATGATACATCGTAGCATCAACCGGCTCAGATGAAGCATCACACAGAAGCTTTAGGTTCGATGCCATAGGTGTGGCCATGGCCTTACAGTCCATCATCCCGAACCTCTTCAGGATCTCTACTGCATACTTCCCTTGTCCAAGGAAGATTCCATCTGTACTCTGCCACACCTCCATACCAAGAAAGTAGTGCATCATACCCAAGTCCTTCATCTTGAACTCGGTAGCAAGCTTCCTCTTCGTGTCGGCAATCAATCTATCCTCACCTATTACAAGCAGGTCATCCACATACAATAGTAGTATCACTGGATTTCCTTCCTCAACCTTGTAGTAAAGGTTGGAATTTGCTTTACTCTTGGTAAAGCCTAAACTAGATAGGAAGCCATCTATCCTACCACACTAGGTCGTGGGTGCCTGTTTCAAACCATACATGGATTTCTTCAGTTTGCACACATGTGACCCTCGATCATGTGTCTCAAACCTGAGTGGCTGCTCCACATACACTTCCTCTTCAACTACACCATTCAAGAAAGTTGTCTTGACATCCATTTGGTGTACCTTCCATTTCATCACTGCATCTAGAGCAAGTACTAATATAATGGAAGTGTATCTGGCCACAAGAGAAAATGTCTCTTCATAATGAATCCCTTCTTTCTGGGAGAAGACACGAGCTACAAACCTTACTTTATATTTTTCTATGTTGCCATCTACATCATGCTTGATCTTATAGATCCACTTGGAAGTCACCACAGACTTCCCATTTGGTCTTGGGACCACATCCCAAACATCATTCTTCATGATCGACTGGTATTCCTCGACCATAGCATTCTTCCCAGATCCTGGGAACTTCAATATCTTCAATATCTTAAATAGGTAACTTTGTTGCTGGAATAAATGTTGTAGTCCTTCCTTTGTAGGTGCTCGTATACGATATTTCCTAGAAAACAAGTTGATTTGCATGATTAGAAAAATCTCATAGTTTTCAGAACAAATTCTTACACATAAAGAAATATGTCATACAGTCATGCAATTAATTTAGCCAATGCTTCAATACAACATTTATCCATATCCCATAACTTTCTAGATGCCTTCCAATCTCTAACCGAACATTGTTAAGAGTGTGCACAACTCCCAACATGTCCGCAAAGAGGTTTCATTCTAGATAAGTAGCAATGGAATGTTGTACAGTACCATAGGCCACTTACCCATTACTTGCATATTAGTAGTATCTTGTTCATCAATGCAATTATTCTAATATGCATAATACACAACCTATGTCTAGGAACATAAGCATATACATCATTGAATAACATTATTTAAACAAACAGAATATACAAGAAATGATAATTCAAATACTTATCTTTGTTTGTTTGTTAAGTGGACTCCCTCTGAATCTTTGCTTCCTTGCAGGAGTTGCTGGAGTCCTATTGTAAAGTAACTTCTTCTACTCCTTTCTGTTGTGAATTGTAAGGAGTGTAAACTCCTTGAATCACTGCATAGCACTTGAAGTCTGCTAAAGTGAATTCTCCACCATTGTCAGATCTAAAGGTCTTGAACTTCTTTTCAATGTGGTTTTCTATCAAGGCCTTGAATTCCTTGAATTTGCGGAATACTTCATCTTTGTTCTTCAAGAAATAAATCCCAAGTCTTCCTAGAGAAGTCATCAATGAAAGAACCATAGCCTACATACCCACTCAGAGAACTAGATGACATCGGATTGCATACATCGGAGTGGATAATTCCTTTTTCCTTACTTGCTTGTGATTGCCTTCTTTGTGTTCTTTCCTTTTGCAAATCCTTTGCAAACATCTTCATACTTTGACTGGATTTTAGGAAGACCTTCAACTACTTTGCTTGCAATAGGTAGTGCCCTATAGTGCACATGTGCAAGCCTTCTATGCCAAAGTTCACTTAGCTCTACTGAATCATGGGCCATGGCTTGTTCTAGTTGGACCTTCAATTTGTATAATTCTCCCTCTTGCTCTCCAATCACCACTGCATCATCAATAGTCTTACCCTTTGGTCACATTAGGACTTGGCCATCTACAAATGCAACCCTCATGCCTTTTGCATCCAATGCAAATATGGAGAGTAGATTCTTCTTGAGACTTGGAACATATAGTACATCTTTCATCTTCGTAGACTTTCCAAAGTCTAGTTTATAGGAGGCTTCACCACTCCCTTTTATTGGATACTGGTAGTCATCCCCAAGTTTCACCTTGTTGGGTGTTTCATGTTCAGATAGGTTCATGAAGGATTCCTTGAATCCTGTCATGTGTTTAGAAGCCCCACTATCTATAAGCCAATCATTACTTCCATGATTAATGGTTCCAGTGAGAGCAGAAATCAAAACATATTCTTCATCACTTGAAGAATCTTCACTATCTTCTCTAGCCCTCTTCCTGTGAGGTTCATCATCCTCTGCAGCATGAGCATGATGTCTTCTTTTGATGTTCTTCTTCTTGTGAGAACCATCTTTCTTATTTCTGGGACACTCTCTAGAATAGTGTCCCTTTTCATCACATATATAGCAATGGGCATGAGACATATTTCTTCGAATTCTGGGACCACCCCTTTGATTCTGATGGTGATGTCTCTCTTTCTTGCCATGATGGTGAGTCTTTTTGTCACCATAACTTTTGGAGTGTGCTGTGAGAGTTTGGTCTTCATTCCCCATCTTCTCTTCTCGATCTATAATTCAAGCTTCTTCATGTGAGCATTCTTCTCACAGTTTAATGAAAGTGATAAGTTTCTTCCTAGCACAAATCCCTTGGATGAACGAATCCCATGACCTAGGAAGGCCATTAAGAGTGGTCATTACCACTTCTCCATTTTCTATGTCTTCTCCCACAGCTTCAGGTTGTTCTTTTATTTGGGAGACCCTTGAGAAATAAGACTGCATAGTCTCTACATTCTGTATCTTGACATTCTTCAATTGATTCCTCAAGGTCATCTTCTAATTTATGTTCTTCCCTTCAAATAACTTGGTTAGGGAATCAAACATCTCCTTTGGTGTCTTTAGGGATGACACATGGGGTATGAGATGATCTTTGATAGAATAAACAATGATCCTCTTTTCCTTGACCAAGTACTTCTTGTGAAGAGCCTTAGCCTCTTCTTCCTCTGGGACAGGGACCGCTTCACTTATATAAGTGTCCAACTCATTTTCTTCCAGGATTAACCCAATCCTATACTTCCATGCTCGGAAGTTATAAAACCCTTCAAGCTTATCCTCAAGCTTGGTGTGGTGAGACATATTAAAGAGTACTTCAAAATGGAAATAGAAAAGATTTAGGTCTTACCACTTGATTTGCAGAAATCTAGATCTAGTGTCGGATTAGGGTTTGTTAGAGAAACCCTAAAAATTCAAATTTTGAATTTCAAACTTCTGAAAGGATGGAAAGATGCGCCTTGATGAGCTGATCAGCTTGGTATACTCAGAATTTGAAAACTGCAAAGTTTCACCCTTCAGAAATGCTTTTCAATCTCTCGGATTCACTAGGGAGGACCCTGAATTAGGGTTTGAGTTTCCCGGAGCTTCACCCAACCAAAATCTCGATCCAAAGCTCTAAAAATCGATTTTTCCAAGGAGCTTCCAGCTATGTCTTCAAATTTCAGAAATTCCTATTTTTGTGGAAACCCTAATTTTTAGGGCCAAAACTGAAAGTGCTCAAAATTGAATTTTGATTTGACAGAAAGATTCTCCTTGATGCGTAGAGTCAATATACCTTACTGCTTTTCCAAAATCTGTGGAGAGAAACCCAATAAACAAGAAACCCTAATTTCCACCACTGCACAATGTCTTCTTCTCAGGGAAGCTCTGATACCATGTTAGATTTTGAGCATTAATTCAACATACTCTAGGATCTTTACTGAGAGAATAACATGTACAACATATCAATCCTATCAAACATGTATCAAGCATATCAAGAAATCACATAAGACAATGGACACACAAGGTTTCACTAGAGAAAACCATAAAGGTGAAAAACCCCACAACTTCCTTAGAGATAGAAAGAGCAATGATACAACCAAAGTACAAGAAATAGTCTTCTCCTAGAAGATACTCCTCCTCCTCAACTAGTGCGCCACTTTCCGAGTGATGTAAAAGTGAATAATGAGATGATCAATTAGAGAGCTCTTGCTCTCTATTTATACTTGTCCTGTCCTTCCCAATAAACTAATAGGGCCGACTTGTCTAACTTAGTCTAATAACCCATGGTTACATTAATCCGGGCTGACCCTTCACTAGGTGCTCTAATAACCCATCACATCCAGTTACGACACTTGTGACACTTGTCAATACAAATGATGACACTTCCGTATAGAGGAATAATACCATCTATATAGGAGTACAATATACATAGGTGAAATATATTCTGAAGTTACATATACATCAACATTTTAGTTATTGAATTCTAAAAAAAACACTAAATCCTTGCTGCAGCCTCAAGGATACTTTTGCTAAGGCAAGGTTGTCCACCCTTGTGGCTATTTTTCCCACAACAGTGCTTATGGCGGCTCAACTCTTATTTTTGTTCATTACATGTTAGATAGGTTGTCTTTTGCTAGATAACTTATTTTGGCTATTGTGCAGGTGCAGGATCTTAGTGTCCAACCTCTCATCAACTAGTCTTTTGTGGTCCTCTGCCCATGACAGAATTTTTATTAGTAGCACGTATCCTAGTGTCTCATACATGCTACATCACGCGAAAATCACCTTGATAGCTGCATGACTTGTGCAGTTGAATTTCTTTTTCATCCACACAATAAATCCATGTGAATTTCTCTTCATTGTAACCATGATATTAGTGCAATTATGGGTCCAATACCCACACAACTGTGTCTTTCATTTATTTTTTATCTTTGTTTTTCATAATCATCTATATTTTTAAAGGCTTCCTAATGAACCAAAAACTATAACTCACATCCAATACAATTTTCTTTGGTAATTAAATAACTTAGTCCAATATAGGTAGTAAATAATTGACTTCTTGAAATCTCTAGGCTAAAACATTTTGACGCTTTTAATGGGCCGCTTACTACTCACTAGTGATTGAATGATTATGATTGCCATGCCATTGGAATTGTTAGTCTAGGAAACTAGATTTGACTATCTCTAGTTATAGATCTTTTGATTCTTGCTTATTTCTTTGTTTAGTTCACTTTCCTCACACAAGCAAAGGACCTAAAGACTCCTTTACTTGAAGTATGCTATTTGCCTTGCACTCTTAATGATCTTGGAAAATCAGAAAAGGGTGATAGGTTTGAAATACCTCCTTTGCACACGGTTACTTCATTTAAGCATCTTGAGCAATTGTTATTTTCTTAGGGTTTTTACATAGTATATTTCCATGCATCTTTACTTTATGCTCTCTTATTTAGTTGCAAATTTCAATTACATTTGCTTTCCAAACATATGTGTGATTTCCACTTAAGAACACATTAAGAGACCTAAAGACTCTTTGATATCTAGTATGCTCTCCATCTTGCACCCTTAGTGATATGGATGGATTAGAATCATATGAAAGTTTGAAATTCCTCTCTCAGACTCCTTAATCAAATTTGGACCTTTTAAAATCAACATTGTACATGTAATTCTACAACCAACTAAAATCCTCCACAAGAGGTCACAAAATAGCATTTTAGTTAGGTAGGATTGATTGGGCTAGGCATCCAAATAATTCCCACCAATATTCTACATTAATTGAAACATAGCAATGTTGACTTATAGGTTACTTCAAAGCATTTTATTAGCAAGTGTCAAAAGACAACCTAGATAAGAAGGCGCAACGCCCAAGGATGTGAAATATAAGGTATAGTTGTATTTATCTCCATAAAGAGTCACTCAATTTTTTGTGGAGACACAAATTTACCGCCTAGGAAGATCCACCTATCCACACCTTACACATGTATCACAGTGGCCAAAAACTAGGATATCACCAAGGAGAAATTGTGAGTGCAATTGATTGTTGAGTTGGATATCGTAATTTTTTGGAAATGTTTCCATCCCTTTTCGAAAATAGACCTGGCATCATTACTTGATAAATGAATCTATCATACGTTCAGTAGCCAACATCAAGGGATTTCATCATTGTCGGCGAGTGAGCTATTGGAAGGCCTAGAGAATTTTGAGAGGAAAGGAAATTACATATTACAAGGAATTTATTTGATTTCTTATTTTTTTACAAGGTCACCTAAATCATAGTTAAAAAGAACCAACTTGTGGACTACTTGCATAAAGACTCAAGCACCTATCTCTCACTTTGCATCATATTGCATTTGTTGTGGTTGGAATATTTTTGCATTTGTTCATTTGTGTTTGGACTTATTTATCATCACTCTCACTTGATCATATAGAACACAACCATATATGAACATATAAATATGATTATATCTCTTAGATTGCAAGCAATTTCTCCTCTCCATATAGGTGTTTTCCAATTCGCTCCCTGTGGTTCATGGGGGAGATACTCTATCTAGGGACATTCTTAGGAAACAATGTTAGGATCATCTAGGAGAGGAGGTTCCTTGCTTAAAATATCCCTTTATTCCATTGCATATCATACAAATCCACTTGCTTCTTCCTCTCGCAGAAGAGTCAACACCCTATCCTCACACCCCAATGGGAATACCCCTATCTTTTCCATCTTCAAGAGAAATGACACTGCCATTATCACCACTCTTACTTTCTATAGGGATAAACACACATAACACTATGGAGAGACCAACCCATAATACAAATCTTCCTTTCATGGAAACCTTAAATCTCCCTGAATTCGCTAAGATGATTAATGACCCCATCCATTATGATCCAACTTGGATAGATATGCCTATGAAACTTCCCTCCGATATTCCAAATTTTGAAGGGAATCAAAAAGATGACCCAAAAAACCATAACATGTCATTTTACCTTTGGTGCTCTTCTAATAGCATCGTCGAGGACCCAGTTTGTCTTCAACTCTTCCAGAGAACCATCACAGGAACATCGACTAAATGGTATGTCAATATACCATCAATGAATAATTCCACATTTGAGTCAATCGCCACTATCTTCCTAACCTATTTCTAGTTTCCCATTAATCATGAACTAGGTCTTGAAATCCTCACGGAATTTCGACAAAACATTTCCACTCATATGGTAGATAACATCCATTAATGGTGTAGACATCGAACCTTGTGAAAAATAAACATCCACCCCCAATTTTTGTTGGATTGGTTTCTAAAATCACTTCAACCTATGATTGTAAAAGATGTGGAAACCACCTTTCCAACAATGGAAGAAGAGGCCATCTTGAAGGCCCAACATTTTGATCTCATTTATGCCTAATATGGGTATCTGTATAGTATCCTCTTAGATTCCCCTCAACATTATTCTATGAACACAACACCGTTAGGAACATGAAATTTAGATGATGGAATTATTGGGACTATTTCTCATCAAGGAAATGCCCCCCCACTTATGAATTATGTACCATCCACTATGTCACAACAATTCCCACCAACACCCCATGTATCAATGGCACCTACATTTGCACCAACTCCTCCATTTGGTCAACTCTCCTATATTGGACCATATAGTCCTATTATGGTAGAGAATTCTTCCTACGGATAGTTAAACTCTCTCATGGACATAAATAAGTCCCTATACACTTAATCTATGACAGAAAGGAAACAAATAGACACTATAGTCCTCCTAGATATTGCTCACACATCATCTAACAAGCCATGGAAAGACAAAGCAAGTAGATGGCGTACCTTACTTTGATGGTTGTCTCCGCCGCTCCTAAGTTCCTCTAGCTCCAGCCTTTGATTATGGACTTATGAACCTGTTCACAAAGGAAAGACAACACCTTCTCCAAAGCAATATATGTATAAACAAATATCTAACTATAAAAACATAGAAAAATTCATGCATTCATGATTAAAGACATGAAAATGAGAGGAATAGACTAAGTTATATTAATGACAAGAAAGCCAAAGGAAGCTGATTACAATGTTATACCTTGATGTACAAAGTAGCAACACCTCCTTTCAAGCTCTCCAACATCACCCTTGCAAGACTCATAGGATCATAAGTTTAGTGCTTCTAAGATCACCCCTCTCCATAGCTCATGGATGGTCCTCCTTAAGTAGGATTTGGGAAGGCCAACCACTAGGAGAAAATAATGGATCTAAGTGAATAATATGTGGATCAAGGATCTAAACCATTCCAAGGAGGGAATGTGAGATGGGAGTCGAAGGGGTACTTCATCCCAAGAAAATATCCATGAGATCCAAGATCCAAAATCAAAGGGATAAGCCTAAACCAAAATTTTTGCTCCCCTATAACTAAGAAAAGAGAGAAAATATTGACATTTTTGCTCCCCCATAGGCATGCAAGGTGCGAAAATGTGAAATTGTCTCTCCCCCATAGGCATGCATGGCGCGAAAATTCCAGATGGCTAATTTTTGGAGGTGGTTAAGGTGGGTTTCGACCCCTTGCTTGTTGGATTTGCTTCCAAATGTTACTAGGGAAGGTACCAACATTAGAATGAAGGGTCCTAGCACCCTTAGGAGGCATAAACAACATGTTTTCCATGGTGGTGAAACATGCAGACTCTCACTTACACATGGTGTGGCAATTTGAGGTATAAAATATGACCCCTAAAGTGTGAGGTTAGAAGGAATCTGATGGCCAAAACACTTTACCAATAGTAAGTCTGCAAGGATATATGAAGGAGAATTGGAGAAGAGCTACAAGCAAATATCAACAATATGTCTAATGACCCCGAGGTGGGCATACCCATTCTCGGAACAACTGACTCAAAGAATGGTTGTCGACCAATACATTGTAGATCCATGATAGTACTGACTTAACAATGACTGAAAACAAATCATGGCTACTAGACTGCAAGCATAGATCCATGATAAGACAATGACACAGCCACGACCAATACAAGAGTGGATCTATGTGACAGTACATCAATGAGGTCACCGACATAATATATATGTGGGAATCTACTCAAAAATCATCATCGCAACCTGGATGTCATAAATAGACTTCAGAAACATCCAGGGTCTTCTACTTGATCCCAAATCGATACGAATCTAACCATGCGATTACAAGGTGTTGAAGTCGAACATGGAGGAAACCACTTGATTACCGGTCAATGATGTGAATCGTTAACAAGTACAAGGGAAATCACTAATGATGAAAATGACTCCCAAGGTATCATAGTACATCTAAACAAAATTTTAATAAATGATTTGGCGTTGAACATCCACGAGATCATTCAATCAGAGGTCAATGATGAAAACCTACTGTCGAACACGAGGAAACCTACCAATTAGGGATGCAGGTACCAAGGTACTACAATTGTTCCTAATTCTAATTCCTGGATGATGTTGAAGTCGACAGGAATAGACTCGTCGTAGGAGGGCCATGATGCATCCCACATCAACGAAACAAAACCGACATAGGAAAGTGATGTGGAGTAATGAAAAATATGAGTATGGACTAACACAAGGATTCAAAGGTTGACAATATTGCAGAGGCTAACTAAGGTAAACTTCTCTTGAACATTGAATGGCACGACAATGACTCGGCAGCATTGACTCAACGAGGCAAAGACCATGACATAATGCAACGATGACTGAGGAATTCTTCAGATGACTTGAAGGAGTGGGACAACTCATATAATTGGCATGAATCAATGACAATCATATTACCCTATTGTATGACGAGATGCAAACAGGTGCCATGTTCAAGGGCAACACAAGCTGCCATAAAGATTTCTAAAGCAAATTTAGCTTTCTCCCCAAACCCCATCATGCTTGATGAGTACCTCTTTGTTTTTTAACGAGCTTGAGGAGGATATCAGATGCTCAACATAGCTCATCCTTTGGATGAGTCCAATCTCACATGTTTTATGAACCTGAGAACGGAGGGGTTCGGTCCCAAAAGGGTCCTTCGATGTTTGATTTTATGAGTCCAAGGAAAGGAAACTCAACGATTTTTCATGTTTAAAGAGTCTGAAATAATCTAAAAAAGACTCCACGGTTTGAATTTTTCACAAAGGTTAGTCTCCAAACCCCAAAAAGTATAAAACAATATATGGAGGAACTCTCCCAATCAAAGATTGACTAAGGTATACCTTTCTCGTAAATAGTCTAAACGGTACGAAAAAGGGATAACCTACCACCGGATAGATGACCTTTCAAATACTTTTACAAGTGTGAAAGAGACAAGTGCACACAGCAATATTTTCCTATTTTGAGAGTCTGAAAAGAGCTTAAAGAGGACTCCATGTACAACTTTGTCATGGTTGGTGACCGAGTACGACAAAGGAAAAGTAAAATCGACACAGTTCCTTTTCTGTAAATAGTCTAGAGAGGCCGGATAAAGTGATAAACCTATACTCGTTAGACACACCTTTTTACTCGATTTTTAACGAGCACAACAATGGTATCAAAAGCATTCGGAATCTTTTTCATGTTTGAACCAGAGCACAAAAAAGTTAAAAGTAAGCTCAAACCGATTTTCATATTTTTAACTAGAGCATGAAAAAGTGAAAAGTTAGCTCGACACCATCTTACTGTTTTAACGAGATCGAAGAAGGGTTGGAAGAATGTAATATCCCTTTTTCAAATTTTATTAAAATGCCCAATTTTCCACTTTTTTTCCCAATTTCGACCTTTGACTAGTTTTACTGTTTTGACCTCCAAATCAACCCAAATGCTCCCAAATATTCTGTATGAGTGTATTAATGGTATTTAGACTTGAATATAAGGTTCAGGGATGTTTTATGGCCCTCCAAATACTGCTGCAAACTTGATTTGTATTCTGATCAATATATGTAATTTTGACTAGTAATTTGTGCATCAAATCCCCCTCGGGTAACACTGCAAATGGCCTTCCAAATGCCTCCAAACTCCCACAAATTTATGAACAGAGGTATATAATGTGTTAAGTATGTTATTAAGGTCTCATATGCACCATTAATTTATTTTTAATACTGTTCTAACTCTCTCACATTCAACAGCAAAAACCCCCAATTCGACCCTTGGGGAAATGGCACTATTTCACCTCCCAATACAACTAAACTGAGTAAAAATGCTTCAAATGCTCAAGTACAGTACATAAAACTTGTATAAGACATCCATGGCAGTATATTTATCACAAATATATCATAGAATCATCCATCCATTCGAAATAATCAACATTATAGTGTCATACATCAATGCATTGGGGAAATGGACATTGTTTGCTCATTAATCAATAGTTTTGCATACAACCAGTGGGTATTTTGACCTGAGACTTTCTGAATATGAATAACAGAGAATATGAATCTATTAAAATCATAAATATGTAATCAAAATCTCTCTCAAGAAGCACAAGTGCTCACCAAAAACGCCCTCCCTCAAGGAGCACGAATATGCCTTCAAAACTGGAAATGGTGGAGAGAAAGTGCTGCACTAAACCAAACCATGAAACTTCCTGTAGCTGATACCTGCAAGTACAAACTCCATTAAAGCACCATGAAAGACCTGAGAGGCCTCTCCAAACACCAACTTGGATGGGAATCTTTCACCCTCGAAATTGGCTAAGGCAAGAAACTAGTCATCCACTAGCTCTCTCTTCACAAATGCAATTTTTCTCAAATCATCAAAATCCATTCTCATACTTGATTTCTACATTTTATAACCAACATTAGCCTTCAAGGGGTCGAAATCCTCTCAATAGATTCAATAATTTTCCATTTAGAAAATATTCCTCATTTTCCACTTGTCTCCTAGTTCCAACCTTCCATCTTCTCCCAAATTCGAATTTGAGTCTCTTTAGATTCCTCCAACTCCATGAGCGCCTTCTTGAGCCTATTTTTGGGGCTGACATGTCATAATGGTCAGGTGTAAGAATTCAGGTCTGAATTTTGTCATAAAATGTCATAGATGCTTCATTATTGTTGTCATAAAACTAGGGAATCTAGCCCATGTGTCCACTAGTCTCCAATTTGACTCTTCCTCTCCCATGGAGGTTACTATTCCTTCCCATTTCGACCTAATATGATCAATGCCATGTGTTATGACTTACCAACTCACCCAAGAGTGTTCACCTTCCCATGAATTCGAATTGGCAAGAGAGAGCTGCCATGTGTCATTGAAAAATCAAGCTAGTGTGGGTCCCACCACCTCCATATGTCTCCAAAACCACTTGCCACCTATAATTTCTCTTTAATTTATTTATTCATAATATTTATTAAATTCTTGAACCCTTATAATGTCTAAATATCATTTATTAGTTTCCTTATTACCATCCCACATGTGCCCATCCAACCTAGGAAACTAGTAGGATTGATGGGATTGTCTTACTATGCATTTATTTGAATGGGGACATTACAAAGAATTCTCATGGTATCTGCTTCATTTTTTAACGAGCTTGGAACATAAAATGAACTATGCTCGGGTGATGGTTTCATTTTTTAGTGAGCTTGAAGTTGAAACTAAACTATGCTCGAAATGAGGTCCACTGATGGGTTACTTCCCAACATGATGTCCAGAGGTTGGAAATTTTGCCCCCAGCATAAGAATCTAATGGCTAACCTCTAGTATGATGTCTAGAGGATGGAGACATGCCCCCGAAGCTTCATTTCATTTAATCTTTTCTTCATACAAACAAAATCATGGGTACTAATAGGAATATGTTCACCATGGGAGCATGAAAAAATAGGATTAGATAGCATAGGCGAATGAAATGAAGGTTCATATATTAAATCTTGCGAAAGACTCGACTCAAGAGGAGGGGATCGGTTTCATTTTTTAATGAGCTTAAAATGGAATAAAACTATGCTCATAGGGTATTGTTTCATTTTTTAACGAGCTTGACACAAAAATAGAACCATGCTCATGAGGCTAGTTTCATTTTTATCCAAGCTTGAAACCAAATGTGAACTATGGTTGGAGGTAGTTTCATTTTTACGCAAGCTTGAAACCAGAAGTAAACTATGCTTGGAGGTAGTTTCATTTTTAGGCAAGCTTGAACCTGGAAGTAAACAATGCCTGGAGGTAGTTTCATTTTTATGCAAGCTTGAAATCGGAAGTAAACTATGCTTGGGATTGGTTTCATTTTTACACAAGCTCAAAACCAAAGGTAAATTGTGCTTGTATGGGTCCTACCCAACATGATGTTCAGAGGTTAGTAGTGTGCCCCCTAGCATAAGAATCTAGGGTGGTAAACTCCAGCATGATGTCCAGAGGCTGGAGACATGCCTCCTATTCTTAAGGGGTAGAAACCACTAAAACATGTGGAACATTTAGGGAAGTCTGATGACTAGGAGTCATGCGATGAGTGGGTGTCATAAAGGAAAGTTGATCAATGGTCACCATATTCCCATGATGGGAAAAATACATCACTTGAAAGAGTGTGGACACTACAGCTTTCATAGCATAGACATAATCACGTCCAAGGAGCATATTAAAATGTAAGGGACCTTGGACTACCATAGCATCAATGCAGACATTTTTCCCTCCTACAGTGATAGGTAACTGAGGAAGGATTCCTAAAGGTCCAGTAGGCCTTCTATTGAAAGCTAGTATCTAGTTAGTGACTGGCACAAGCTGAGGAGAACCTATAGCTTTCCAAGCGGTTGAGGATAAAATACTAACAGAAGCTCCCTAGTCAACAATAGTGTGAAGTACATTCGTGCTAGTAACTTCTACAGATATCTAGAAAGGAACACTCAAAGGAATACAACATTCTGTTAAACTATTCCAATCAAAGGAAATGACCTCAGTACTTGGGGGGGCTCCGTTGAAATGGGAGAAATGCCCCCTTGTCAGGAACAATATGAACTGACTAGGAAAACATCAGTGGTTTTAAATTCACTCTCAACTAGAAGAGCAATGTGATTTGAAGATTGTGTCATGGTGACTGCTTCAATCTGGGGATTCTCTAATAAAAGAGCAGGATCGAGTGGAGGTGATATCGACTCGACCACTTCAATTTCACTCTTTGAAGAAAGAGTGGGATCGATTGAGGATGGGGCTGGATCGAGCACTTCATCAACCAATAGGGGGTCAAGGGACAACTTACGACATCCAGCTGGAAGGTGTTTCTAAGATAGAGTAATGTCTTCCAACAAATGTGAAGCTTCATCCATGCGTGGACAAAGGCAAGAAAGGTGCATGCCCCTGCATAACAAACAAGGATTCTTGACTTTACCTTTCCAACCCTTAACCATAGAGTCACTGGTTGATGGGGTATCATCGGTATGATGTCTAGAGGTTGGCGATATAGGTGGTTTGGAGGCTTTAGATCACTCTTCTAACACTTTGGAAAGACCGGGACAATCCTTGAGAAGGTGATCACCCTTGCAAAGCTTGCAAGGGAACTTGGGTTTTCGAGGTGTATGACTAGAAAGAGCATTATTAGGAGTAACTGTTTGATGCATGGTCTCTTTCTTATTCTTGTTCTTCTTAACCTTCCTTTTCTTCCTCTTCTTATCCTCCTTATTAATAGCACTGCTGCTTTTGTCAGGCGAGGAAGAGGAAACGGAAGAAGATACGTCCGACAAAGAAGACGAAGGATCAATTTGGGATTTATGCTCTCATGATGGAGATTTAACATTTGAAGCATTAGGCACATTTGGGATCACCGGATTGGAGAATAACCATACTGGTAACCCTATAGACAATCTAGGAAGATTCAAAGTAGAAATAAAGGGAGGACCAATATCTCCAAATGGAGGGAAAGCAAAAGGTACCCCTTGAAAAGGGGTCTCTTAATTGGTAGTCCCATAAGAGTTTTCCATGTCTAAAATATCTAAGAACCTATAAATTACCACACAAATCAAACCCTACTCAAATCTAAAAGAAACAAGAAGTCTGTGAAAGGAGTGGATAAATCAGCCAGATTCTCACAGGATTATCAAATTATCACAACTCACGATATACTGTAGGGTCCAACAGTTATACTTGGCCCAATATTTCATAGCACTAACCAGGGAGGATTGGGACTGTACCCCTGACCGTATAACCCGACTACCTAGCAGTATGTGCGTAGTAATCTCCCCGAGTGATGTTCTCGGTGTATTGCAACAGTAAGACAGCCAATAGGTTTACTCAGATAGTTCTAGGATGCTAAAGGGGTCTCCCAATATACGCAAGGTACGTGGGAGCTCAAATCCATAGTAGTGTTGTCTAATGCACAACCATATGAAAGGGGCCTTCTGATATACCGTTGAGTACGTGAAGTACCTTTCTATATACCCAAAGGTACGTGAAAGGCCGTTCGGTATACCAACGAGTACGTGGAAGAACCACACAGACCCCAGAATTCAATGCAGGAAAATAACGATTGCTCCTACACTTTAAGATGACGGAACACATCTCTAACCTATAACACAAGTTGATAATTTTTTTTAACTTAGACTAGCGCTTTATTTTATCTTATGCGGTTAAGTGGATGCATGACGTGTAGACTTGTAAAGTAAACAAAATGCACCACTAATCTAAATGAAATGCAAATCCTTCATTTTTCAATGAAAGTTAGCTAAATAAAGAGTAAGAGGTTCTTTTTCCCAAATGAACAACCCAATGCAAATTAAATTTAATCTTTTTAATGAATGATAACCACTCATGTAAAACCATACCTTGACTATCCTAAAGTGACAAGAAGATATCTTTCTATCAATAACAAATGCAAAAATTCTAATTTGTTTCCTGTCTTTTTACACTTAAAAAAGAAACATCCAAGTTATGGGAAAGAAAGATTCAGTACACGTTTCCAATAAAATGAAATGCAAATAAAAACATCCAATATATTTTTGTAACTCAAATGCACAAGAACATGAAAAAATCTTTTCTTCTTCTCAAGAATGTAAGACCAAGAATGTCAAATGTTCAAACCAATACAAAAAGGAGAGTTATGTTTTTCAAGCTTGTAAATCTAGCAAAGAGAGACAAAAATAAGATTTCCTCTAAACAAATATGGAAACAAATAATCGATCTACTCCAATAACCAATAAATAGATAAATATGTAAAGGAAACAAAGTGCAAAACCCAAGAAATATGACTTCAAAAGACAAGGATGTCCCAATCCTTTCAAATCCTAATAACCAAACCAAACCACGCCAAACCAAACAAACCTTTGCAATAGCACACTAAAGAGATCTCTAAGAATTGAATCCAATCACAATCCGATGGAAAGAAGAAGTTCAAAAATAAATGCAAGCTATTGGGACTTGAAAAGAATGACAATTCTACCCAACAAGCAAACAAAGCACTAGTTTGACTCAAGAGACCAAACAAAGGCTTTGAAATTCCAAACCATGCCAAGAGTTTCCAAACAAATCCAAATATGATTTGTATCAGTCCAAAATATTCATGTAATGATCACAAAATCACTGATCAAGAGACTCTAATTTAGAAAAATTGAAAATTGACACAAGGGATCAAGTTAACCCAAGGGGATTTCAATTTTCCAAGGTAGAACCTAGTCTTCCAAACAAAGAAAAAGTGTCCCAAATTCTCCCAAATGATGTTTGGAATGGTTCAAAATTATTTTATAGAGTTCCTAAAGCGACTGGGAAGGTACACTTGACTCCCAGAATTGAAAAATGGCTTATAGGACTCAAAATTGACCAAATTGCCTCAAAGCTACCAATGAAGGACTAGAGACAAAATGTTGATGAATAGGACTCAAAAGAGACTCAAATTTATTCAAAAAGGTATAAAAAAGAATCCAATGGACCATATGGAGGCACCCCAAAAGTTTGGGAGCAAAAAACCCAAGCAAACCCCTCCAAACAAGCTCAAAAATGACCAAAACATGGAATTTTTGCCCCTGCACAGACCAATACAAAGCAAAAATTTGAGAATTTCGCCCCCTATAACACTGTGGGGGAGTGCAAATTTGGAAATTTTCACACCCTATCCCACTATTAGGGAGTGAAAATTTGGAAATTTTGCTTTGTAACCTTTTTTGAGGGAGCGAAAATTCTCCTGTGGGATTGAGAAAATGAAAAGTTGGCCTAGATCCGAGCAGGGATAAGCTCTTGAGTTTAAAATGGTCCTCAATGATGATAAAAGAGGATATAAGGTGATGAGTAACAACACTTATAAGAGGATTTGATGATCCAAACAAGCAAGCAAAGGTGAAACTAGGGAAAAGTCCCCAGTATGGTCGCCAATTTCTGTGGTAGAGAATTCTTCCTACAGATAGTTAAACTTTCTCATGGACATAACTAAGTCCCTACATACTTAAGCCATGACAGAAAGGAAACAAATAGACACTATAGTCCTCCTATATATTGCTCACACATCATCTAACAAGCCATGGAAAGACAAAGCAAGTAGATGGCGTACCTTACTTTGATGGTTATCTCCGCCGCTCCGAAGTTGCTCCACCTCTAGCCTTTGATTATGGACTTATGAACCTGTTCACAAAGGAAAGACACTACCTTCTCCAAATCAATATATGTATAAACAAAGATATAACTATAAAAACATAGACAAATTCATGCATTCATCATTAAAGACAAGAAAATGAGAGGAATAGGCTAAGTTATATTAATGATAAGAAAGCCGAAAGAAGCTGATTACAATGTTATACCTTGATGTCCAAAGTAGAAGCACCCCCTTCCAAGCTCTCCAACATCACCCTTGCAAGACTCATAGGATCATAATTTTAGTGCTTCCAACATCACCCCTCTCCATATCTCATGGATGGTCCTCCTTAAGTAGGATTTGGGAAGGCAAACCACTAGGAGAAAATGATGGATCTAAGTGAATAATATGTGGATCAAGGATCTAAACCATGCCAAGGAGGGAATGTGAGATGGGATTCGAAGGGTACCCCATCAAAGAAAATATCCATGAGATCCAAGATCCAAAATCAAAGGGATAAGGCTAAACCAAAATTTTCGCTCCCCTATAACTAAGCAAAGCACTAAAATATTGACATTTCCGCTCCCCCATAGGCATACAAGGCGCGAAAAAGTGAAATTGTCGCTCCCCCATAGGCATGTAGGGCGCGAAAATTCCAGATGGCTAATTTTTGGAGGTGGTTAAGGTGGGCTTTGATCCCTTGCATGTTGGATTTGCTTCCAAATGTGACTAGGGAAGGTACCAACATTATAATGAAGGGTCCTAGCACCCTTAGGAGACATAAACATCATGTTTTCCATGGTGGTGAAACATGCAGACTCTCACTTACACATGGTGTTACGGAGAAAACATTTTATGGCTTGGGGTAGACCACAACAGACAGCTGACTACCAAAAATTAACTCAATTCTGAATGTTATGCTATATAAATGACAATGCTAAGATAATGGAGAATATAACCAACCTCGATCCGGACGTTCGATGTCGATCCCCGTTGAAGCTTTCAATTCGTGCACTTGAACCTGCAAGTTAGTCTTGACAACCAATATACAACAAGCACATATAATATGAAAGACATTAACATCATCAAAAGTAATGGTCCATGATATCATAAGTAAATGCAACCCAATGTAATATAAACAACATTCACAACATTAATGGATGAGAATATGAGTATTTCTATTAATAAATAACAAGAAGTATAATGTGATAAGACCTCTTGTCAGCAACCAATCTGAATCAAGAACTAGGTCTCTCCACTTGTGCCTCCACCATTTCAATCCTCCATGGAATGGCAAACTCAAACTATGATAGGAGTTTGGAAGGTGAACATAAAGGGTTCACAACAACAAGGATCAATGAGTATAGCCTCAAGATGCGACAAAAATCCACTAGAGTTATCTTGCTCTCTCTTTCTCCTCCCTTCCATATGCCATATGTGCTCAATATATAGTCCTTCCAAAGGTAAGTGAAATGACACATCAAGGCGTTTCGGGGGCAAATGGAGGGCCAAAGGTCACGCTAAGACCGCTTTTTGGGAATAAAAAGTCATTTACTAGTGATTTTTATCATTTTACTTGTCACTCACGGGCTATAGTGTTGCAGCTCGCGGGTACACTGGCTTAAGTGGAACAGCTAGCGTACAGGAAGAAAAAATAGGGAAATATTGTATCTGAAGGATATAAAGTGGATCTGAGTCAGTAAAATGGATCCTGAAGGCCAAAGAGTGCTGATGCTCACAAGGTCGAAAATTACGTTGTAATAGATGCCCCCCAATGTGTGAGGTCAGAGAATGGTGCTACGATGGCCGAAATACATTATAAATACCAGAAGTGGAGTGATGGAGACACAAGTGGAAGGAGCAGATCACTCGTCATAATACAATAGTATCTCTTAACACATGTCGATAGACTACAACAATTTGATACAATGGCCATGAATAAGCAGTACATAGTGAATACATGTCATAAGTGATCATAGCCATGATCCCTCGATAGTAAGATATGGTCTCTTGCTGAAAAGGAAACAACTGGTGCAAACTAGAGGTACAAACTGCTGATATCTGAGAGGTGATATCTCATATGTAAAGTCACGATCATAAGTAGCATACTGAATGCCACTATCACCTGGGGTCTTCTACACAAATCATCTAAGGTGCAAGTCCCATCAAGTGAATAAAGGATTTGAGGTGAACCTAATGTGACATCGTCTGATTACTGGTCAATGATGTATACCGTTAACAGATGCGAGATAACCCACCAATAATGAAAATGGGCATCAAGGCACATAGTACAATCATCAAAATGCGAATAGATGTGTTGAAGTTGAACACTAAGATGAATCCATCGATCATGGGACATTGATGTATTCCAAAAAACTATCGATGGCAAGAAAACCTACTACTAATGACTGCAAGCATTAAGGTACTCAACCAAACTCTAAGTCTCAAATTCCAGAATAAATGGGTTGAAGTCGACGGAACGAAACTTGCTGGAAGGAGGGAATTAAGAAATCCCCCATCAACCAGCACGACGTACCAGCTATGCTGAAAGATTTGGAAGAACTCAAGTGAAACAAACTGACTTAATAGGATGGTCAACATGCAATAGTCAAGAGATCTGAGGAGTGGCCGACTCTGGTTTCAGGACTTCCTTTGAACAAGAGCATGAGCAGATGGATAGACTCAAGTAGCATAGACTTGACATAACACTTTGCGATGCAGGAGGCATCAACAAAGGGCTCCATAGTGACTCGAAGCTTAACCAATTGGTGGAGTAAACTGGGAAGCAAGTACAGCTCCTAAGGTCCAACTATAGTCCCAACTCGTAATGTCTGGAGTGGAATGAATGCTCTGTTCAAAGGCAACACAACAACTGCTAACTAGAAGTAGTAACCATAATCCCATCTGGCTTTTTGGAATATTTGATTTTTTTGGTCTTTTTCATATTTGAAAAATCTTGAAAAAGAATAAAATTGCTTATAGTACAACAAGTGAGGGAACGAGTGTCAAATAGTGAGCATACTAGTCCCAAGCAGTGGAATATACCTATGATCAATGCAAGGAAGCATGTGCAGGATGTGGACACTCGAGGGGGTGTTCCCTTAGGGTCATAAGGTCAACAAAATGCGAAGGGAAAATGGAATCTCTGCAAGGCTCGACAGGGAAAAGTGCTCAGGCACCAGGCTAACAACTAAGTAAGCGGGATCCGGCACAAGGCTCAAGCAATAAGCAGGATGATGCAATGCAATCACAATTTGATATAACTGGGGGAGTCCTTATGGGAGATGGCCAGCATAAGACAAAGTAGAGTATGAGTCTTTATAAAAAAATTCATGGCGTAACTACAAAGGACTCTCGATCTAAAGGACAAATAACGACATGGGCACCATAATGCAAAAGGGGTTCTAACTAGGGTACCCATGTTTGGAAAGGCCCTACCGCCACATAATGACACTTCTATAACAATGTGAAGGTTCTATGTTGGTTAAGAAGTGGGGTCTCACCTAGGGTTTATGAAAATGGTCAAAAGGTCAAATGCATAATGCATGTGAAAATGACATCTAACCTATATGCCAGGTGTGAAATATACCTGTTGTAAGCATGAAACTGTCAAAAACAACTCTTGCCGAAGAAATCTGGACAAAAATGCTACTCCAAGACATTATATTAGTCCAAAACAGCTTAAAATGGCAAAAATATAGACAAGTGGGTTTTCAAAACTATAAATAGTAATAAAAAATTACAATTTACAATTCTTTTTCACTATTCACCCAATTTGGAGTTCTTGGTTATTTTTCACCTCGAATCTCAACTGCTGATTCTGGGAGCTACGGGCATTCATTTGTCAAGCCGTCTAGAGCAGGTTGGTAATCTCATCCATAGCTTTCATTTGAATGTTTTTATTTGAATTTTCATTGGTTAAAAATTTTAAATGGCCAAGCCCTAAATGGTCACGGTGGTACCTGCAAGCTATTAGCATATGGGTAGCGGGTAGGGCAAGGTACCCGCGGTTAACGCATGAATTAACCGCGAGTACCTACCTCTGTGAGCTAATTAGCTCACAGGTACGACCGTGGAGTTTTTTTTTTAAATGAAAATGACTAAACTCTTTGCTTTCTCTTCCTCCAGGATGGTTCTAGAGTGGAGAGAGAGGGAACATGACCTTGTGGATGAGGTCGTCCGCAATGATTTGTCTGCACAGCAAGATTTACAAGCATGTGGGATTTAAAAAATTTGGAACATAGGGGGTTTGAGGGCCCAAAACTTATTGCTCCGCCATTTGATAGACTACTGGGACATAGATGCACAAAAATTCAACTTGGAGGGAAAATACTCTCCTTGGAGGTCAATGATATCTATTTCATTACTGGTTTGTCCTGACGGGGTGAAGTGGAAAGCCTTCGATCTCATTCTATGGGTGGTGGGATCACCATTCCCTACTATATCGAGCGGTATTGTGTTCCCAATACTCGGACAGTGGGGAGTCAGGTGCCCATTAGAGCCATAGTCGATCTGAGCATGAAGGTTATAGTGGCTACCCTAGTGCGGATTACAGGTTCGACAACTCTTCACCAAGCATCAAGGCCGGTGATGTTCTATGCCTCACAGTGTATGCGGCCCATTGTATATGAATGGCGTACAATGTTAATGGGGTCCATGAAGACTCAGTTAACGAAGTACAAGCAAGGGGCATGGGGGCTTCACTAGAAGGCACTATAATAGCATGTTCATTCATATTGCGGTATTAGATATTCATGAAAACCTAAAAATCATATTGCTTATATATTAAGGGGCAAAGTTTTTTTTTTTATTTAATGTAACAATACAAAAATACTTTGGGGTATTTTTTGTATGGGCGGGCTGACAAATATCTGCCAGATGGTGATGGAGGGATCACGACCGGATGAGAAATCGGGTTGAGGCAAGGCTCGGGCTTACCAGTACACAGGGAAATCCCGTCTTGAGTCATGCTTGAGGCCAGGGGTTTCGTGGTGAAGTGGGTTTCCAGTCGATCATAGTCGAGAGACAGTGGTCATTGACAGCCAATTGCTACCAATAGCACTCAGCCAGTTGTTACCAATAGCCTCGGGAGTCTCTAAACCTCTAGGGCCTATTATAGGCCCTCGATAGGCCTTGGGGGCTTGAATACCCAACCAATCGTGCCTATTACAGGCCTTGGGAGGTTTAGTCAACCTCCTAGAGCTTGTTATAGGCCTTGGGGGCTTGGATACCTAACCCACAATAGGCTTAGTCAGAGATTGGGGAACTGCAACATGCAATCTAAATGTTGTACCATGTGCATTGGCTCTAGTGACATACAAGAAGTGATTTCCTATCTCTTCATTAGACCATTAGATGTTTCAAATCATAATGATATGTGGTTGAGTAATTGCATTGTGGGTGAAGTAATGTGCATTCACACTATACATCGAAAGAAGCAAGGTGCATTGTAGAATGCATGTGGGGTCATAAGAGGGGTATCATATCAATATACTAGGTAGAAACATAAAGGGGTATAAAAAATGTCAACAAAAAAATTCATACATACAATATCTAGTGAAAATAGGGGCTTTTATAAATTGGGAAGGAATATTGGGAGGGGGTTAAAAAAAATGATGTTGGAAGGTATTTTCCAATATTTAGCAAAATTAGGGGTATTGTTTCATATGCCACGAACGAACGTTCTATGATAGCGGTTTATTGAGTGAAGTCCCCATGGCAAGGGGAGGCAAAAAAATTTCAATACAGAAGTATCTTATGCAATTTATTCTTTGAGCGAGTTCCGAGGCTTAGTCCGAGGGTTGAAGTCCCTCCTCATAATCTCTGCGACCCTTCCCTGACCCGGTGGGTAGAGGTTTTTATGCAACAGGGTTGTGGCCGTCAGGAATCACCATATATAGCTGAGTTTTTTCACTGGTGGGACCGACAGGTCATAGCTATAGATGACTACCCCTATGCAGGGATAGACTTCCATCAGGATCGTGACATGCCTCTTCCACCTGAAGCAGTGTTTGGAGACATCGGTGAGACCACAGGGCTTCCCGAGACATCATTGACGGGGCAGGGGTGATGAAGTAGTGGGTGCTACAGCAGAGCATACACTACAGACAACAGGGTACCAGGTATAGAGATAGTGTAGCTACCAGAGGATATGCAACGCCACGTGGTGGGGGTACCGACCAGCTAGGTGTGATTACTACAGCGTATAGCGAACGCAGTACATGATTACTATCAGACGCATTCTACCGAGGTGACAGCTAGGCCTCCTCGTAGGGCTTAGATATCTTAGAGTCCCATTTTTGTATCGATATGTATATTTTTGAGGACTACAGGCTCTAGTTTTGTATTATGACAATACCATTTTGGACATATTATTTATAAAAAACTATGGTTCTTCGGTTCTACTATATGTGTGTATGTACAAATGTATGAATGTATCTTTTATTTGTGTGCTTCATTAGGAATGTGACAAATGAAAATCTAGGACATAGTTAGCATATGCATCAGATATATGATTAAAACTTCTCGAAACATGAATGTATGTAATGGAAACAAAATGTTGTTCCAAGAGTCTTACCCTTAAGAATTTCCGTAGTAACGTAGGATTCCTCACATGGCACTGACCATTCAGCTGAGACACAACTAATTGTGAATCCAAGCCGACTTCTAAAAACTGGATACCATGTGAAATAGCATCCTGAAGTAGCTCAATCACGGCACTATAGTCAACCACATTGTTAGATGTAGGACCGAGACAAGCACCTCCTGAGGACACAACTAGGTGGTCAGGTGAATAAATAACCCAGGCAGCAAAAGCAAGCTGCTGCATATGATCGCTAGCACCATCCGCAAATCCGAAGAACATAGGAGATCCCACTGACATCCGTCAATCAAACGGAAGCGAATCAGCAGACCCGAAAACCAAAAGAAATCTAAATTATGTATAGAAGCAACTATACAATAGTATACAAAAGTATTAGCTTGAAGATGTTCAAGTATTAGAAGTTCAAGAGTAATACCGCTTGACGTAGAGCCCATTTCTAGGATCCTTCAAGATGTTCCCCTCATAATCCTCTAATTCATAGGCTCCTTTTTCCAGGACACGCCTCACGATGTAAGGACCATGCCACACGGGATTAAACTTGCTTTCCCCCAGGGGTTCTTTAGCTTGGTCATATAAGAGGACCAAGTCACCTTCAGCATATTGTTGGGGACAGATAGACCTATCGTACTGAACCTTGACGCAACGTTTATTGGCATCTATAGCCACATTGGCATCTCGACACTACTCGTCAAGCTGCTCGAGGTGGATTAAACGTTGCTCAATACCTGACATATCAGGGAGGAGCTCTATGGCTATTTTTAGAAAAGGGATTTCACATTCAATCGGTAAAATTGACTCCACACTGTGTACCTGCTGAAATAGTAAGAACCCGGTGGAAGTCTTGATTGTGGTTCGATATGCCCACAAAACCGGATATAACATAATATGAGAGTTGTTCTTGCTTTGTTGGATGGTACGTTGGAGAATGGTATTTAAAGACTTATTGACTACTTCAACCTGACCATTCGCTTGTGGATAGCAAGAAGATGTGTGTTTATGACGAAACCCGAGCTTGAGTGACAAATACTCCATCATTTTGTTCTGAAAGTGACTGCCGTGGTCAACGACAATCTCTTTCAGAATACCAAACCGAGTAATAATCTGATTGAATACGAAGTAGGATGTTGTAGCACCATCGGCTTTTACGGTAGGCATGGCCTCAGCCCATTTGGAAAAGTAGTCCATGGCCACTATGATATGGTGATGCCCCCCAGCTAAAGTTCGTTTGCAATCCATGAAATCCACCCCCCACTTGGTGAAGGGACCAACGGTGACGACCAGATGAAGGGGGGTTGGATGCAAGTGTATATTCCGAGAAAACACCTGGCAAGGGTGACATCTCTTCACAGTGTTTATACAATCTTTAAATATCGAAGGCCAAAAGTAACCAGCTCACATAATGTGCTGGGTTGTTGCAAGCCCAGATAAGTGACCACCACATGCCCCACCATGGAAATCATTAAGCACACGCTCTGCTTCTTCGTGAGTCAAACAACGACGGAGAATAGAATCCTTTCCTCGATGATACAAAGTGTCGCTGACGATAGTATAATCTTTAGCATGGTGTTTCACACGCCGTGGCTCATCTAGCGAATAATGCGAAGGAAACTTCAAAGTTTGGAGATATACAATGATATCTCCATACCAAGGGTCTTCTGACGAGATAAGAAATAAGTGCTCATCCACAAAGGAATGTTCATGGATCAAATCCTCATCAAGTCGCGGAAGGTCCTACATAACCTCAACAAAAACCAAGGATTTCACCGACTTCGTCGAAGCAAAATTGAGATAAAACTCCTGAAGGATCACAATCCATTTATTGTACTTCCCCCATATAAGATGTCGTGATAGCATGAACTGAAATGGATTGATATGCGCTATAACTGTGGTTGTTCTAAGCATAATATAGTGTCATAACCATTGGATTGCATGAATAGTCGCAAGTGCCAGCTTTTCCAGGTGAATATATCTGAGTTCAATGTCTACTAGATTTCGACTAAGGTAATAGATCACATGCTCGACGAGCGCATCATAAACCTAAACTAAGACCATGCCAATCATCTCTTGAGACAAAACCACATAAAGTATAAAATCTCATACGAAGTTGGGTGGACTAAGCACAAGGGCTGATACCAAAGCTTTCTTAAGGGAATCGAAAGACTGCTGGGCTTGCACATCCCAGATAAACAGTGTGTATTTCTTTAACAAGCACGCAAAAAATTTGGTAATACTAGCATAATTCACTACAAAGTGAAATAGAAAAGTAGCTCTCCCTTGGAGGCTCTGAAGTTGAAACAAGATGCGTGGAGGAGGAAACCAAAGTATTGCCTCAACTTTAAGAGGATCGACTCTAACACCCTCTTTTGAAACTATGAATCCTAGAAGGCGACCTAACCTCACCGCAAAGATGCATTTATTGGGATTCAATTGAATCTTGTAACGTATACATCGTTCGAGAATCCAACAGAGGTGCTTGGGGTGGTCCACTCTCTTGCGAGAATGGTCGTCAAGATCATCCAAGAAAACCTCCATTATACTTTTAAGGTCGTGAAAGGAATAGGTCATGGCATGCTAAAATGTAGCTCCGATGTTTTTAAGGCCAAAGGGAATTTTCCGATATGCAAACGTACCCCAAGGACAAATGAAAACAGTCTTATGTTGGTCCTCAGTTTTGATTTGGATCTGATTATACCCTGAAAAGCCGTCCATGAACGAAAAAATTTCACTTCCCACACAAGCATCCAATATCTGATCAATGAATGGAGTGGGGAAATTGTCCTTCAGACATGCACGGTTCAATTCTCTAAAATCAATGCATACACGGATCGTTCCCTGCTTCTTATCCATAGGAACAGGGTTTAACACCCATTCGGTAAGGGGAATGGGGTAGATAACACTAGCTTTGAGCAATTTCTCCACCTCTGCCTTGATAGCGGCTACCTTCCTAGGGTTAACAACACGAAGAGGTTCTCAAACTGGTTTAGCATGAGGATACGTTCTAATCTCATGTTTGACAATACTAGGCTCTATTCTTGGCATCTCCTCATATGACCAGGTGAAAGCTTCCCAAAGTTCTATAAACAATTTGGTGTAAATGGAAACCTCCTCAGAAGAGCAATCATCACCGATGTAAACGTTCTCAATTTTTTCGTGAGTGCAAGAGATGTTGATCGGTATAGTTGGGGAAATATTAGCCATGTTCCCCTCCGTGTAAATCTCATGTGAGCCCAAAAGAGCCACAGGGTGACCAACCATCTTGGTAAGAGTCGTCCTAAACTCTTCTTGTTCGGAGGGATCAAGGTTGGGAAGGAAATAAGAGTGATGATGCATATCCTCCCAAGGTCTCTCACTACCACACATGGCCTCGATAATAGCTTCATCCAAAGGTAAAGTACCATCAAGGCAATCGTGCGAACAAGACGAGTTGGCTTCCCAAACCGGAAACATAATGGGAACTTCCTCTTCTGTCCAGGAAGAGGTGAGATATGACTCTACCGTGGCTTGTTGAATATCCTAATAAGCAAGCTCAATAGTAGACAATGGCATAGACATCCCGACGTGTGCAATGTCTCCAGACGTGGAACTAGTGGACGGTAAAGTCCATGGATCCCCAAAATATGAAGTTTGGAACGATACATTATACAATGGAGGAGACGCATTATCGAAAATGGTTCCAATAAAATTAATGGGTGAAGGGAAATCAAAAGATCCCATCAATGAGGGCTACAATCCGACATCCATGTTCCTAGTTTTCGGCTAAGAATCTGTAACTTGGGGGACCACTGATCCCATGGATGTTGTGGGAGAAGGATTAACGAAATCCAGCTGATCGATTGTCACAATCTTACCTTCGTGTGGAAATCAAATAACTTTGATTACAGTAGATGCGACAGCTTTCATAGCATACATCCAATTCCTACCTAGGAGAAGGTTGTAGTCAATGGGCACATCAACCACCTCGCCTTCAATAGGCACAGGTTTACCTCCCAAGCAGATAACAAGGGAAGGGATAATCCCATGCGGCTTAAATGACCTACCATCAAATGCAGTGAACATGGTCCTAGAAGTGAGTAGAGGAGGAGAGCCAAGAGCTTTCCAACAAGATAAAGAAATCACTCACGCAGAAACACCTTTGTTAACCATCATTCTCTTTACGAAATTCTGAAGGCACTCCACATGGATTTGAAAAGCCACGTGGTAAGGTAAGAGAGGTTGAACATCTGTAGTGTCAAACTTGATAACATTTGGACTCGCCCCATCCTGAACTCCTAAAGCACACAAAAGGGCATGCCTTTGAGAAGGGCACGCCTGTAAAACTTCAAGAGCTGATATGGCACACAAAGTTTGTCCCAAATATTCTACAATGGAGTAGTTCTGGGCGACTCGAGCATTGGAATTATGCGTAGAGCACTTGAGAACACCTTTCAATATCCGCGACATAATAGAGGGCTTCTCGATATGCAAGGAATTATCGGGAGGAGGGGGAGGCTCATTCCCCAAATTAAGTTGTGTTGCACCATAATCGCATTGATGAGTGGCAACACTAACCTCCAATTGGACCATATTCACACATCCATATCCACTAGTATTGGAAGAAGACGTGGTAGTCTCATTAGGTCCATAACCAGTAGCGGGAGCATGTGAAGCCATGTTCTAATGATGAGGAAGGGGGTCTTTTAACACAGCTGGGCTCTGTTCCAGATGCTTCGATGCTTCTTCGATTCGAGGACACAAGTGAGTAAGGTGATCTTCCCCACAAAGCTTGCAAGGGAATTTCACCTTATGCCTAGGTTTACAGTCCTCGCTAGCAATTTTTCCTTCCTGAGGAGGGTTGGAATTCTCCTTACGAGGGGTATTGCAACTACTATTATTGTTCCCATTGTTTCCACCCTTGCGGTTGTTTCTCCCCTTCTTCTTACCACCAGGCTACTGGTTACTCGATGGATTCATCGATTGCACAATGTGTACATCAGACGATGGGGTGGAAGTGGACAAGGTGTGAACCTATCCGAGAGTAGACTAGTTAAGCAAAAAAAATTGCATTTGATTGGCAATCAAATCTACCGTGCGAGTACTTGCGGATCCCACAATGTCATTGGCATGTGGTCCCGGAATTGACTTGGGCTCATGTCGTGTTCGCGGTGCGTCAGGAATAATGTCATACAAAATGCTAGATTGAGAGTATAGTAAATCTAACTGCTAGACTTTTAAGATGGCTTGTTCCTCAGTCATAATACTAGACATTGAAGCATCCTTAGAAATATATGGAAGTAAAGACTTGAGAAACCATTCCAACAAAAACTCTAGAGGAATGTTGGCTTTCACTAATATCTTCTGTCGACGCCACTCTTGAATGTGGTCAAAAATATGTGTGGCTTTATTCTGATGGAAGGTAGACAAAAGTTCAGTACCAGTATCGTAATGAACCGGTGACTGGAAATGATCCAAGAAAACCAAAGCGATCTCATTGAAACCCCTATAAGTTCCCCCAGGAAGCTCAACATACCACTTCGCAGTTTTCCCCATGAGGGTGCGTTGAAATAGTCGTAATCGAACAAAATCGTGATTCAACGAGTTGGAAGAGCACCAAAGGTGAAAACTTGTGACGTGATCACTCGGATCCTCACCACCTTTCCCCTTGAACTTAGGAATGTACGAAGGGAGCTTGGTAGGGACCAAAGGCCAATTAGGATCATGACACACCAGATCATTTGTGAGCTTCAAAAGATCCGGAAGATTCAATCATGCAAGGAACGGGAACTGCGGTTGGAAAGCTTGATTGTAAGCTCCCATAAAAGGTTGGTTGTATGGAACCAAAGTATAAGAAGGACCATAAGCTTGACCATGACCAGTAAAATGCTGATTATATGGGCCTGACTGACCATAAGCTTGACCATGGCCATAAGGTTGATAACCTCCTCCGACCTGACCCTGTGAGAGTAAGCAGGTATATATGCATTTTGAGCACCATATTGAGGTGGGTTATAATGATGGCCAACACCGACTGTATTGTAGTAAGGGTTACCACCATAATTATGGGGCATATACGTACAATTCATAGCAGGAACCGTGTTGTAATGACCATGGTTATAAGGTATGTTCCCACCCCCTACGTAAGCATTATTAGTAGCATGAGCAGTCGTGTGGTGACCATAAGTATGAGATGTATTCTCAACCCCAACATTGGTATTACTAGTAGTAGGAATGGTGGTGTTGTGACCATGAGTATAAGGGATATTCCCACCTCCTACATTAGCATTACTAGTAGCAGTGACAGACATAAAAGTATACGATATATGTCCACCCCCGTAATTGGGAGGAATGTTAACATTCACGAAAGTGGTCCTCGGTTGACGGGTAGAGGCATGTGTATTGAACTGTGGATGGCGAGTTGTGTTGTGCACAATGTTCCTATTAGGATGGGTAGTCCTAGGAGGTGGCCGTCTTCCAACATTTGCATTATTAGGAGGAATGTGACTAGTCCCCACACTATGTGTGTGATTGGAAAAAGTGGTTCCCCTGGCGAGGGTATTGCCCCCAGTGGGTGTAGTGTTGCAAACACCATGACTAGTGCCAGCATGACTACCAAATGCAGCGGAAGGATCAACTGTGTTGTAATCAGGCATACCAAAAGAGAATGGGGTAGCATTGGTCGTAGGACCTATGTTATCATGTAAATCATGTGGATTCAAAGGATCGAACGGGTCGTACTCGGGTGGATCCGGACCAAACAAACTAGGTTGGGTCTCGGGTGGATCACCCCCCCACGCCTCTCTAGGAGTAGGGTTGTTTGAAGTGTGTTTGAATCTACCCGATGGAATCGTAGGGAGTTATCCCATGCCAGAATGTGCAGTCATGACATCGGCGATATATGTTTCATAAGAATCCGAAGATTCGGAGGGGGCCTTCCAGCATCCCCTATCAATACGGCGTGAAAGTTTGGCAGCTGGTAAACCAACCAACCAACGAGATCGGTGGAGAGGAGGACTCTACGCAACGATATCTCCGGAGAGACTATAAAATCAAAGCGTCTCCTAACGGCCAAAATATCAATCAAAAATAGAAAATCAAGAGCACACACCTAGAGAAACTACAACCAAGAGCAGACAAACAGAGTGGCTAAATGAGCTCCCGTCACTAGAGCCGATATGTCTCTCCTAGGAGAGGCTTGAGACTCCCAAACTGTAGCCTAGGGTAACATAATCAATTATAAAGTTTCCCAGGATTCACTGCATGCAAAGGGCCAGAACCCTCAGCAACAAACAACTATGTTGTCCAACCCCTATCTCACTTAGGACACAAATAGTATAACCATTGCAAGCACCATGTGTGATACCTAGGTAAGGAAACTATGGTCACTGCAGTATAACCAATGCTCGGGGGGACAGTCACAGGTGGGATCCATCGTATGAGCAGGGTAGCTAAGCTCGACACTCAAGAGGGGCAAATCCCCCAAGAGTCCCCAGATAAGAACAAATCCTGGAAATATCTCCCACATTGAGCCGGTATTGGAGGGATATCTCCGCAACCAAACTCCCGTGACCTCATGCTTAACTCTGGTCTGAGTAGAGCTTCCTCAAAAGAACACCGATGTATACCATAGATTTCACCACTCCCTACTCAGACACATAATGTTTCGTCTAGTAGTCTTGGATTTTTAACTCACAATGATATATTCCAAGACTTTAAACCTATGCTAGTTGGTGTACCCTATAAATAAAAATCTTTCTAATCAAGTTTAAGATTGAACGTTAATTTTAATGACTGTGGTTAATCAAAGGATATGATCGTGAAACTAATGATGTATATGACTCAATAGTATGCAAAATCTTCAAACTCTAGACTCATCTATCCAATAAAAACAATGCCACTAGAATGAAAATCAAACCAATGGTTTCGAAATAAAAATGAAACTCTTTTATATTTTCAATGCACAAGCAGAACCTGAATGAAAGCAAAAGCACTCAGATGCAAAATGCAGTACATAAAAGTAAATTTTTTTGTATTTTCACTTATAAGCAAAAGGAAAATGCAAAACTATGTTTTTGTATTTTTCAAAATAATGTAATAAAAAATGCAAGCAAAATCCCACTATTTAGCTACAACAATGCAAAGGAGATCACTCAGACAACCTAGCCGATCCCAAACAGTAATACTCAACCAATGTAATGAGCTAAAAAATTAAAAATGGGTAAAAACCAACAAGGCTCAAAACCAAGAGAAAAGAGGAGTTTTGGTCATGAACAAGGCTTGGAACAGTCAGGAACAAGGCCAAAGAAGACTCAAGAACACTCAAAACCAACCCAAAAACAACCAAAGTCCATAAACCAATCACCCTCGGAGTTGTACGCTATTGTCGAAGGAATACCTGCGGGTACCCACGAGCTATAATGCAGACATGAGCGGGTAGAACTAGGCTCACCTGCGTATAGGGAAAAGAAAATGAATAGAAAAAGAGTCCAATGGCTCAGAAAAAAAAGTGTTTTCTATAGTGTATCCTAACGACCAATCAATGACACAGAGACTTGACACACAACAACTCTAAACAAGGACTAATGCCTAAAAATCCCCAAAAATGGATGTTCTCCCCAGTGGAGTCGCCATTTCTGTTACGGAGAAAACTTTCTATGGCTTGGAGTAGACCACAACAGACAGCTCACTACCAGAAATTAACTCAATTATCAATGCTATTCTATATAAATGACAATGCTAAGATAATGGAGAATATAACCAACCTCGATCCGGACGTTCGATGTAGATCCCCGTTGAATCTTTCAATTTGTGCACTTGAACCTGCAAATTAGTCTTGACAGCCAATATACAACAAGCACATGTAATATGAAAGACATTAACATCATCAATAGCAATGGTCCATGATATCATAAGTAAATGCAACCCAATGTAATATAAACAACATTCACAACATTAATGGATGAGAATATGAGTATTTCTATTAATAAATAACAAGAAGTATAATGTGATACGACCTCTTGTCAGCAAGCAATATGAACCAAGAACTGGGTCTCTCCACTTATGCCTCCACCACTTCAATCCTCCATGGAATGGCAAACTCAAACTATGATAGGATTTTGGAAGGTGAACATAAAGGGTTCACAACAACAAGGATCAATGAGTGTAGCCTCAAGATGCGGCAAAAATCCACTAGAGTTATCTTGCTCTCTCTTTCTCCTCCCTTCCATATTCCATATGTGCTCAATATATAGTCCTTCCAAAGGTAAGTGAAAGGACACATCGAGGTGTTTCGGGGGAAAATGGAGGGCCGAAGGTCACCCTAAGACCGCTTTTTGGGAGTAAAAAATCATTTACTAGTGATTTTTACCATTTTACTTGTCACTCGTGGGATATAGTGTTGCAGCTCGTGGGTATGCTTGCTAAAGTGGAACAGCTAGTGTATAAGAAGAAAAAATACGGAAATAGTGTATTTGCAAGATATAAAGTGGATCTGAGTCAATAAAATGGATCCTAAAGGCCAAAGAGTGCTGATGCTCACAAGGTGGAAAATTACGTTGTAACACATGGTGTGGAAATTTTAGGTATAACACCTATATACTTGAATGCTAGCCAAGAAACTCCAGTACCACCACTGCAAATGGCACATCCTTCTCACATTGTATGGAGCACCTAATGCATATATTCCCACAACTGGATACAATCCATATTTTATGTTTCTTGGTCCTATTAGTCTCGCTCCCATTTCTCAATTGGGGGTAAATCTAGTACATCCTTCTCCTGTGCAAAGAAATCATAGATTTGAGAAGTAAAACATGGCTAATACCCCAAATCCCCAGAATCGGGGAAAGAAGAAAAGAACCAATAAGAAAACCCAATAGTAGGGACAGGGGGGAAATCCATATCCCCAAAACCATAACATGGGTAACCAGAATAAGGGGGAAAAATACCCCCCCAAACAGGGAAAGAATTCCAATCTTAGCACTAATTATCCTTTCTCTATGTGTGGAGAGTATGGCCACTACAAGGACCATTTCCCATTAATACATGAGTGCAAAAAAATAATTGAAACAAAGAAGTTTTCCATAACCAACCATCCTCAAGCACCTAATGCTCCAAAAACCCAACAAATTGTGTTGCAACAACCCTTTTCCAATTAACAAGTAGTCACTCAACAACCAAATCCACGCCCTCTAGGTGATGGAACTTTTCAGAATATTTACATTAACATTATAGAGTTGATCCTCCAAACCCATGCTAAAGGGTATGGCATGCATGAATCCATGCAAGGGGATGATGCACCCAACAACTCTTGTGGGCCTTTGGAAATGCATCACCCAAATGGTGATCAAATCCCTAGGGTCCCAAGAGAATCGCTTAGATGGACTACCTATAACCCTCACATGAAAGCTTCCCACAACTATAGTATCATGGTCGATATGGCTAAATCACCCACCACCATGTTGACATTATAATTTCTTTAGTATTTACCTTCTAAAAAGAAGGAATTGCTTAATGCATTAGGTCTTGTTGATCCTTCATATTCATGTCTTATGAACTTTAATCTCGACAAAGGTGAACCATGACTACCCTTGTCAGTCGCTTTTCGAATCCCTATCACAATCAAAACAATTAGCATTCATTAATGCATCATGGATAAAGGAGCATTGACTTCTGTGATGTCCACCCATGTTCGTAAGTGTATGGGTTCACCAGACCTGGTTCCCTCATCTATCACTTTCCACACTTATGATGGGAGGTCATCAAAACCTTTGGCTTTGTACTAAAATGTCCCCATTGAGGTAGGGGTAAAAATAATAATTTTGGATATTGAGGTAGTTGATGCATAGGTTGAGCACAACATTTTGCTAAGATGTAGTTATATGTATGCGATGAAGGCTGTATCCTCCTTAGTTTTCCATATCATGATGTTCCCTCATAATGGGAAGATCATCACTCTCAATCAACTTAACTACTATGACCCGCATACCAACACAAAGCCATATAGCATCCTACCCACCATAGGATTGGCTACTCCTCCCCGATATGTTGATATTGGTCCATGCATTTACAAATATTCTGACTTGTTGGGGGCGTACTCAGGCTCTCCACCCGAAATCCCCATGTCCACAGACAATCTCATGTGCACTATCTCCACCTCTAAAGATAAGGCACATGCCCCCTCAACATCAAAATCCATACCTCCTACAAGTTATGGCAATGATCATACCTTGAACCCATTTGTACCACTACTTTTTCAAATCCCTTTATTGTATCCCCCCATAGGAGTACAAGGAACACTAGTAATGGCTCAACTCACACTGCCCATGCTCACTTTAGGAATACCTCCGTGGTACCTCAAACCACCTTACCTAGAGATGGATTCTAGGCCATTATCCCACTATGAGTTTATACCCATTTCCACCACAAGCCCACCACCAAGTCCTCCTATTGAAGAAAAACCACCTGTGACCCAACCACAACTGGTGGTCACTAAACCTAAATGCAAGGGCACAAAAAAATCCAAGTTGAAGTCCCCAGTAGTCTCAAGTATTACTCCCACCCATAGAGTCATCCCAACATGTTCTCTATGCAGGTAATCAAGACATGCTACCAACCTATGCCCCACCTTGATGGATCTCATGAATTGGATTAACACCCATATTAGTGTAACCCATGCCCAAAACACTTCAACAGGGGGTACTCCAACCTTGTCATCCACTACCAATACCAACACAAAGACCAAGTCATTGCGCACTAACCATGAGTGCACAATATGTTCTCGATTTGGGCATTACACACATCATTGTCCCAATATCCCCATATTTTGAAATGCATTGGTGACTATCCACCTTACACACCCCATGGATGAGAGACCTCCTCCTAACTGTCAAGGAACAACCTCCATCAATGCTGTCACTATATTGATTCCCACATAGGGGGCACCACCTCAATAGGCACTAGTTCTAGATGCATCACCACTAGGTGCACTAGCACTACCGACACCCTACGAGTGGTGAAACCCCATGGGTGTTCATCATGTGGGAACCATGACCATATGATATCCAGTAGAATTGACATTGTCATACCTAACCAAGCCTCCCAACCTCTAAGTCCAATGCATGAGCTCAATCATGCCCAAGCCACTCGTCCATGTAGATCATGTGTACAACTGACACATTACTCATTTCAATTCCCTATCTTATGTGTAGAACAAGAATTCTTCCTTGAACATATGATGCTTGAAGACCACCCCCCTCCCCTTGGGGCATACCCACCAAGGTTATCCATTATGGAGGTTATCCTCTTATAATCGGAGAATACTGATCACAGTGATGTCATTAACATGTCATCATTATATAGTCTACTCACCATGCATGACACATCATCATACACAACTGAGGAAGACCAAGTTTTATCACTAAAACTATCCTTGATCATGGATGATAACCATGATCCACCAACAAACCCTAAGACACTGAGAAATCCTTTTATAGTGATGGGTATCCTTGGGAGATGAAAAAATATCCCCCATAAGTCGACCAACATGGCCTTCTACATGGACATGCAAATATTCTATCACCTAGATAAGTTTCATTGATTACCAACACTAGAGAGCTCTAAAGTAAAAAAGGTGGTGCCATCATTCACCCCTTATGTTGTCTTTTCCATTTTAATATAATGTAGTATTTTGTTTTACTCATTCATGTTTTTGATATCCCAGATTGAAAATAAGACCAAATGTTATTTGTCATGCAAATGACCTCTCCATCAGATTGCTTCATCAACTTCACTGATGGTTTGATCCGTTGTTCAAAGAACTTGGCATCCACTTCTTGGGCCATGTATACCCCTGCTCAAACTCTATACCACACATGTAGAGTTTTCTTGGGGGGATTCACAAACAATCAAGCAGAATTCATCGGGTTATTGAGCAATACCCTACACACTAGGATACACAACCTGCATGTCCATTTAGATTCCCAACTTGTAGTCCCATAGATAAACAATGTATTTTCTGTCGTCAATCCACTCTTCTTTCGCAAGTATTTGCGAGTTCGCTTCCTGGTAAGAAAATTTGAAACCATCATGTTTACTGATGTTCCTAGGAAATTCAATGAATGAATTGATCACGTCACTAATGAAGTCCTTTATTGGCACCTACTGCATCAACAATCAATCTAACCCCACAAGCAAACACAACATATATATCTTTACCATCTAAGTCATGTGCTTGTACCTACAACTATGCATCAAAGCAAATACATGTAAGTTTTAAACCTGTGTAGAGAAGAAAAGAACACATATTATTTTAAGCAAAACAAAGATTACACCATAGCATTCACACATGATACACGGATATTTACTATGGAAACCATTAACCAGGAAAACCAAAAAAACTTAGATATGCACCTCTCACTTTCTCGTTCTAATTATTAACCATGCACAATACAATATGTAGGTATTCTGTAACATGAAAAACCCTAATCCATTAACCTGGATTAGAAATAAACCCCAACCAATTAATTGGGATTAAATTACATATTTTTAGAAAAAACCCAAATATACCCCTAACCCCCTACCCCTAACCCCCCCACTCACTATCTCTCAATCCCTAACAAACCCCCCTCTCTCTATCTCTCTCATTGATCTGAATTTTAGGGGGTATATGGTTTAAATTCAGATGTATAAGCCATAAAAACATTGAATGGAGAGGCCACCCTCTTCCATTTATCATAAAAGCATTCAATGAAGAGGCCACCCTCTCATATCCATGGTATTTGGTAGCACATGGTTTTGGCTCATGGTATGGCCTCAAGACACATTGTAATAATGCTATATAAAGGCCTAGCAAGCCTTCTCATGATAAAAAGTTACTCATTTGGTTTCTCTCCTATTTTCTATTGTTCATTGTGAGACTAATTAGATCTGAGTGACTTATTGGTAATTAGTTTCAGAAGTGGGGCTCCTCTTTGAGCCTCACCTCCCATTCACTTCATATGTTTTTGTTCATGATTATTCTCATGCAAGATTAGTGTTTTTCATGTGAATTTTATGACAGATTTGCATGCTTAACCTCCTCCTCTCTCGACATTCAATCCTTCTGGTTCTCAACACCCAAGATCCGGATCAGTGGTATCAAAGCAGGTATGCTCTCCATCAGGACAATATTTTGATTCATGCTGCGGGTTCAATGGAGGTTCCACAACCTCTACAACAACCCATGCTTCTATACAAACCCTTGGCATCTCTATACTCAACACTCTCACATTCATCATACTTTGAATAGGTTCCATGGACTGCACAAGATGTTTCAGAGGCTCTACCATAGCTCATCGGAAAGGTATTTCCGTCATCTCAAATGGGTATTTCACAGAATTTCATTTCATTTCCTGGTTTGTGAGATATGCTTGTTTGAAGTAGCACATGTTTGTGCATAATGCGGCCGGACATACAACAACTTTAAACAAGTGCTACAGACTCCACATAATGTCTCAGTGACTGTATCATATCTCATTGGAAATCTATTTCCGTCAACTAAAATGGGTATTTCACGGAATTTCATTTCGTTTTCTGGTTTGTGAGATATGTTTGTTTTCAGTAATACATGTTTATACACAATGTAGCCGGACGTACAAAAACTTTAAACAAGTGATACAGACTCCAAAAAATGTCTCAGAGGCTCTACCATAGCTCATTGGAAAGCTCTTTCCATTAGCTAAAATGTGTATTTTGTGGTTTTCCATTTGGCTTTCTGGTTTGAGAGATATCATCGATTGAAGAAACATATGTCTACAAAATTGTGTGCACATGTCTCTTAAGCTTCAACAAACATTTTCTCAATCTCTACGCCACCCCAAAGAAAGTATGTTATATGGATGGAAAGGTCTCTTTGAGATCTCAAATGGGTCTTCAATGGAATTCAATTTCACTATATGCATCAGAAGCTATGAATGGATTTGTAGCAACACAACAACTGCACCAAAGATCATGAATTTTCAATTGTTTAAATCTTATTCTAATCATGGTTATGGCTAACCACACAAACCCTATGGTTCTGGGTCAACCACAAAAAACCCATGGTTATGGGGAAACCACACAAAACCCATGGTTATGGGTTAACCACACAAAACCCATGGTTATGGGTCAACCACACAAAACCCACAGTTATATATTATAATCATGGTTGTGGGTCAACCACACAAAACCCACGGTTATTGGTTAACCTTAGAAAACCCTTCTCTTCAGTGGAAACAAGCTTGTCATTGCCACCATGGTTATGGGTCAACCACATAAAACCCACGGTTATGGGTCAACCACACAAAACCCATGGTTCCGAGTCAACCACACAAAACTCTTCTCTTCATTGGAATCAAGCTTGCCATTTCCATCATGGCTATGGGTCACCCTTGCAAAACTCATGGTTATGGGTCAACCTCGCAAAACCCACGGTTGTGGGTCAACCACACAAAACCCTTCTCTTTATTGGTAACTAGCACATTGTAATCATGGGTTTCTTTTTAGCATGAAATGATGGGGACCATTATTTTCTAAGGAGGGAGGAATGATCCAAATTTTAGGGGGCATATGGTCTAAATTCGGATTTATAAGCCATAAAAGCATTGAATGGAGAGGCCAACCTCTCCCATTTATCATAAAAGCATTAAATGAAGAGGCCACCCTCTCATATCCATGGTATTTGGTAGCACATGGTTTTGGCCCATGGTATGGCCTCAAGACACATTGTAATAATGCTATATAAAGGCCTGACAAGCCTTCTCATGATAACAAGTTACTCATTTGGTTTCTCCCCTATTTTCTATTGTTCATTGTGAGACTAATTAGATCTGAGTGACTTATTGGTAATTAGTTTCAGAGGTGGGGCTTCTCTTTGAGCCTCACCTCCCATTCACTTCATATGTTTTTGTTCATGCTTATTCTCATGCAAGATTAGTGTTTTTCATGTGAATTTTATGACAGATTTGCACGCTTAACCTCCTCCTCTCTTGGAATTCAAGCCTTCCGGTTCTCAACTCCCAAGATCCATATCAATCATACTCCCCCTACACCTAAACCCATGTACCCTCTCTATATCTCTCTTAATCTCCTAATCCTCCTACCCCTAAACCCCTAACACTGCTCTACCTCTAATCCCCTACCACTAACCCCCCCTCTCTACCTCTCATTCACTAACAACCCCCCCTCTATCTATCTGTCTCATACTCCCGCTAATCCTAACCCCCTACATTCTCTCTCTATATTTATCCAACTCCCCTTACCCATAACCCCCTAACACCTCTCTACCTCTAACCCCCTACCCCTACCCCCCCTCTCTCTCTACCTCTCACTCCCTAACATCCTCTCTCTCTCTATCTCTCTCATACCCTACCCTTAACCCTTTTCCCCTCTCTCTATCTCCCTCCTACTTCCCCTACCCCTAACCCCCTAACATCTCTCTACCTCTAACCTCCTACTCCTAATCCCCCCTTATCTCTACCTCTCGCTCCCTAACAACCCTCCCTCTCTCTATCGTACCCAAATCGTACATACGAAAACCCCCCCACATACATTGAAATGATATAACACCTACACAACATTCTCCCACTTGTTGTTTTCTTTGCATAACAACGGGACATGCACTGGTAGGGTCACAGGTTCAAGGCATTAATTCCCATATATTCTCTTCACCAACAAAACTTCTCAGTACCGACAAACTTTTTCAATGAGTTTGCAACATTCTTTAAGGTATCAACCTTTCCCAGCAACACCTTCTTGTCTTCAACCATATCTGTCACAAAGTGATATTGCACATTAATATGTTTTGGCTTAGCATGATAAGCAGGGTTCTTTTCCAGGAAGATTGCACATTGGATGTCGTAATCTAACCTTATAGGTTTATGTACAAAACCAATATTTGAACACAATATTTACAACCATACAACTCCTTTACTTGCATGGGTGCCTACCATGTATTCATATTTTGTAGTTGAAAGGGAAACTACATCCTGTGTCTTTCTCTTCCAACTGATATCTCCTCCAAATAGGATAAACACATACCCACTTGTAGATCTTTTGTGATGAAGATCTCCATCCTAGTCTGCATCAACAAATCCCTGTACATCTATTACTCTATGTGGTCTAGGCCTTCCTTGGCAGTAGACTACATAATCTGTGGTGCCACAAAAATATCTAAAGACCCTCTTTACAACTATCAAGTGCTCCTTCCCTGGTTTTGACATATATCTGCTTAAAAATCTGTCTACATGAGCAATGTCTAGTCCAATACAGACCATTGCATACATCAAACTACCAATTGCACTAGCATATGAAACTCGTGACATATCTTCTTCCTCTTTGTGTCTCTTGGGACACTGATCTACAAATAACTTTACACCTACATAAATAGGTACCTTGATTGGTTTACTTCTTGCATACTAAATCTCTATAGTATCCTCTCAACATATTTTATCTGATTCAACCAAATTTTCATGTTTGCATGATTTATTTTAATCCCCATTCCCAATATGAATTTTGAAACACCAAGATCCTTCATGTCAAACTTGAAGTTTAGTTGTGACTTCACCTCCTTTATCACATCTTTGTTGTTTCGAATCAACATATAGTACATCTATGTTAATGAAGTGATCACCAATTTGCTTGGAGAAAACACAATGATCAACCTTGCTACTCACAAATACCAATCCAGGGATGTATATGTCAAAATTTTGGTACCACGTCCTTGGAGTGCTTTAGACCATAAAGGGTCTTCTTTAACTTACAGACCAACTCTTTCCTTCCTTTTAATGTAAACCATTCTAGTTGTTTCATGTAGATTTTTTCTTCAAGATCTCCATGTAAGAATGTTGTCTTCACATCCATCTGCTCTACTTCAATATCTAAAGCAGTAGTAGTAGCAAGAAGTAATCTAATAGAAGTTAGTTTATCAAGTGGAGAAAATATTTCACCAAAATCAATTCCGTCTATCTGTGAATATCCCTTTTCTACTAAGTGGGCTTTGTACTTCTCCACTTTACCTTCTGCATTTGACTTCTTCTTAAACAACCACTTGCTACCAATGGCTTTTCTTCCAACTGGTAACTCAACTAGATCCCAAGATTCATTTTTGTCCAAGGAATCCATTTCTTCAACCATGGGCTTCTTCTAGAGATCGCTATCCTCTGAATCAATAGCTTCCTTCACATTTCTAGGATCATCATTAGTAATAGATAAAACAAACTAGACCGAAAATCAGGAGAGGAATACTTTTTAGGTTTCCTTCTTTCTTGATACGATCTCCTCAAAAATGGGGTATGAGGTTCTTCTTCTTAATTGTTTTAGCTTCATCAATTGAGTCATATTCTTCATCTTTTAACTCAAAATCTATTTTCTCTAGTTCCTTTTCCACTGGAGTCACTCCCTATCTGGGAACATCTTTGACCTCTCTAAAAATAACATCTTGACTATAAACAATCTTCCTAGTTATAGGATTCCAAAGGTACAAACCTTTCACACCCTCTTTATAACTGATAATGATACATTTTTCATCTTTATTATCCAACTTACTCCTTTTATTCTTTGGAACATGTACATAAGCATCACAACCAAAAAATTTAAGATGTTTAAGAGAGGGTTTCTTACCAATCCATGCGTCGTGTGGAGTTTTGTCAACCAATGCTAATGTGGGTGACCGATTTAAAAGGAACATGCAATATCCACTGCCTCTACCCAGAACTCTTGTCCTATTCCAACACTATTAAGCATGCTCCTTTCCTTTTGCATCAACATTCTATTCATTCTTTCAGCGACTCCATTTTGTTGAGGTGTGTATGGAGTAGTCTTCTGCCTTGCTATATCGCACTTATTATGGAATTCCTCGAATGCATTCCCATAAAACTCCCCATCATTATATTTCCTTAACACCTTTTTTTTATTCTCTAAATAAGCCTTAAATTATTTAAACGTACCAAATAATTCATATTTATTTTAAAGTATTAGAAAAATAGGATTGTAGAACAATAGCATAAATTAAGATGTAGAAATAAAGCACATAAAAACAATACAAGACAGACACCAATATACTTGGTTCACCCAATATGGGCTATGTCAACGGAGAAATTGTGAGTCCTTTTATTATACCGTCCAACAAATGAAGGTCCATACAACCCATAGCACATCCGTTGCAATTTCCTCTTCACTCTAGCACAGTCCCTTTCACACAAACACAAATATAATTTTCACAATATTACAATACAATACACAACCATATTACAATGGGAAAATACCATGGACTACCCAATACCATGGCCCCGTAAACCACTAGAAAAAAATACCAAAAAAAAATTCTTTTGGGGGATTTTCCCCCAAACCCCCCAACTAGGTGGGGCGGGGGGGTTAAGCCCCCTGACTAGGATGAGTGTACATTCCACCTACACAACATATAAAATTTGGGTACAAACATGGATGAACAACAATATCTTTGAATCGGGAAGATAATCAGGTTCCACAACTAACAATATCCCACTTGGATATTGATCACATAAAATCCACTGCTACTGCATTCGTTGAACTATGCTCCAAAATTTGGACCTGGTAAATTTATCATCTTCACCTTCATGCTTGAAGGTCGGTTGAAATTGAGAAGGAATTTAGTTTCTCTCTGGTTAATACCTTTTTCAACTTGTATGTACGATTATGGCTAGTATCTATATTTTCCAACTTCAATAGTTCATCTTCCAGAAAGAGATCATATGAAATGGTACTTGAGTTGAATATGTTTAGCTTTAGAATGGAGGGCTGATTTCTTTGCAATATGAATGGCACTTTGGATGTCATTGTACAAGCTGCTATTTTCCTTGTTCTTACCCAATTATCCATGAACCTCTATAGCCAAATCATATCTTTACTAGCTTATGTAGCAACAACATACTCTACTTCCATTTTTGAAAGTGCAACAACCTTTTGAAATTTTGAAATTCAACTTATTGTTGTTCCACCTATAGTAAATACATACCCGTGGTGCTTCTCCTGCTATCTTTATCATCTGCCTTAGCTACATCAACATATCCCTATAGAATAGTGTCTAAACCTCCAAAACATAATGCATGAGTAGTAGTACTTATAAAATACTCGAGAATCCATTTTACTGCGTTTCAATGTTCTTTACTTGGATTGTTCATATACTTGCTCACAACTCCCACTGCATGTGCAATATATGGTCCTGTGCACACCATCGCATAAATCAAACTTCCAACTGTTGATGAATAAGGGATGTTGGACATGTATTATGTTTCCTCCTATGTCTTGGGACACATATCCTTACTTAGTTTGAAATGGTTGACCAAAGGTGTGTTAACTTATTTTACATCCTACATTCTAAACCTCTCCAACACCTTTTCTATGTACTCACCCCGAGACACTATCAATTTGCGATTTTTCTTGTCTCTTTTTCTTTGCATACCAAAGATTTGATTTGAAACACACAAATCCTTCATCGCAAATGAATTATCTAATTTCCTTTTGAGAACATTTATATTATATAGGTTAGGCCCTGCAAAAAACATGTCAACCACATACAATAACAAGATAATATATCTTCCATTATCTAGCTTCTTGAAATAAAAACAATGGTCAGAATGACATCTACTATAACCTTGTTTTATCATAAACTTGTCAAATTTCAAATACCATTGTCTTGGAGCTTGTTTCGGGCCATACAAGATCTTCTTCAACCTACATACTAAATTATCCTTCAGTTTGACCTCACACCCTTGTGGTTGCTACATACAAATCTCTTTCTTCAAATCCCCAAGGAGAAAGGTTGTTTTTACATCTAACTGTTCAAGATGCAGATGTTCTACCACCACTAGACCTAAAATAGTTCTAATTGAAGTGATTTTACAACATGAGAAAATATTTCATCAAAATCTATAACTTTATTTTGTGCAAACCCCTTTACAACAAGTCTGGCCTTGTACCGCTTCTTGCCTCAATATTCTTTCTTCAACCTATAGACCCCTTTATTCTACAATGCTCTTTTACCTGCGGGAAACTGAACCAAATCCCATGTCTGGTTTCTTACCATTGAGTCCATCTCCTCATTCATGCCTTTCTCCCACTTCAGTCTAGTTTCCACTTGCATTGCTTCTTTATAACATTCGGGTTCACCAGAATTAGACATCAATAAATAATACAGTGAAGGAGAGTATCATTCAGGGGGTCTACTTAACCTGGTATATCTTCTAACACTTGCAGGATTTTGAGGTACTGTTGCAGCTGCAACTTGATCGCCAATTTCTTTTATAAAATTGTAGGGCCCCTCCTTTATTTTTTGATTTTACTCAGAGTTTGTTTCATCTTGGATCTACTCATTTTTTACACTAGGATTTTTTCTTAAAAGACAAAAGAAAAGGCATTTTCTGAATCAGGAGAACTTTTGATTTTGCGCCAAAACGGTTGGAGCAGTTGCGAGTTGGATGCCGAAACACTTAGGTTTTGTTGAAGAAATTGTGTTTTGGAGAAGAATTAGATGTTCCGCGAAAAATAGTTGGAGGACAATCCGAAGTTGCGCCGACATGGTCGGAAGGGGTTTAATTTAACAGATTCCAATTGCGGATTGCAGATTGCATTTCTGCATTTCTGACTTTCTAAAATTGTTTCCGCATTCCTACATTTCTGCATTGCATTACAGATTGCGGGGGGGATGAAATTGGTTATTTTCGAAAATCATTTTTTGACTTTCCGCATTCTCGCATTTTCGCATTCCTGCATTTTCCTGCATTTTTGCATCGCATTGGGGATTGCAGGGGGATGAAATTGGTTATTTTCGAAAATCATTTTCCAACTTTCTGCATTCCCACGTTGCGAGATTTACGCATTCCCACATTTTCGTATTCCCACATTTCCCGCATTTCCGTGATCACACTGCTAAAGACCATGAAATAATGTTATGATACATTGACTAATCTATATGAGAAGAAGGCCCTGATTCAAAAGAGGGCATTGAAGAATAAGCTTTGAAACTTAAAGATGGAAATGGATGAGACAATGGCCTCCTTCTTCTCCAATATCTCTCAGGTAAGTGATCATCTTTATAGTATTGGAGTAGTGGTGGATGAATATGATAGTATCCAAATCGCTATTGATGGTCTCCCATCCTCATGGGATAAATTATTGGCTATGGTAAATGGCCGAGAGGTACAACCTAGCTTCGATAGGTTGTGGCATGACTACCTCCAAGAGGATCAGAAAATCCAGAGAAAGTCATTGTGCATCAAAGAAGAAAATCTTGTCCTCATGGAAAGAATGAAGAAAGGAAATAAACCCTTCTTCCAAAAGAAGTTCTCTCATCTAAAGAGGAAGGATTTCAATAAAGGATTTGACAAGTCAAAAGCTAGATGCTTCAATTGCAACAACAAAATCCATTTCTCAAGAGAGTGCAAAGCAAAGAGGAAAGGAAAGTTTCATGCTGCTACCGCCATAAAAGATGAAATCTCTCAAAAGAATGCATCCAAAGAAAAGGAGACAAAAAGGGAGTATTACCTTATCTCATCCCTTTTGGGATCCGTCATCACAAATGTATACACATGGTTGATTGAAAGTGGTGCATCCAAACATATGAATAGTTACAAGAGTTACATCACTAATCTAAAGGAGAAAGAATTCACATGCATGGTAGAGTTGGGGGAAAACTCAACTTATTTGATCCAAGGAGTTGGATACACCTCATTATAGTTGAGCACCAATGATATTCTACATGTGGAGGACATTATATGTGTTCCAGGATTGAAGAAGAACCTCCTCTCAGTTTCAGTTCTTGAGGACAAAGGCTTCCGAGTTATCTTCATGGATGACAAAATTCAATTTTATGGATGAAGAACAAAATCCTAGAAGTTCCTGCCATGATTGGAGTTCGAGAGGGAGGACTCTACAAGGTACTTGGGAAGTAAATTCAAGTTATGATTCACCACACTATCAGTTCATGCAAGCTATGGCACTGAAGGCTTGGGAATATACACTACAAATCACTACTAGGACTTCAAAAGATGGTAAAAGGTACACCCATATTTGATTTTGAACATGATAGCGTATGTCGTGGTTGTTCACTTGGGAAGGATGTTAAGAAATTTTTTTCTAGTAGTAATACTAGATCTAAAGAGATTAGATTTAATACATTCTAATATATGTGGTCCCATGTCATCCCCCTCCATGAGTGGCTTCTTATATTATGTATTGTTCATAAATTATTTTCCTAGGAAGTCATGGATTTATTTCATGAAGGCTAAAAGTGAAACTCTTAGAAAATTTAAAGATTTTAAAGCCCTAGCTGAAAATCAGAAAGAAAAGCACATATGTGCATTAAGGTATGATAATGGAGGTGAATTTGATTCACATGCAATTAATGATCTATGTAGTGATGCAAGAATATGTAGATAGTAAACAGTACGATACAACCCTCAACAAAATGGGGTTTCCAAGAGGAAGAATAGAACCATATCTGAGGTTGCAAAAGCCATGATGCATGATAAAGATATTTCTACCTCATTATGGGAAGAATCCACCTGTACTGCTGTGTAAATCCAGAATAGAAGCATGCATGCCATTCTAGATGAGAAGACACCAGAATAAGTGTTTACTCATGAGAAGCTAGACATATCACACTTGAGAATCTTCGGGATCCCAGTATACATTCATGTACCAAAAGAAAAGAGATCAAAGATGGAGACTTTTGGAAAGAAAGGAAACTTTGTGGGTTATAGTGAGTCATCCAAAGCATACCGAATATATGAACCTAGAGAGAGACACATTGAAGTCAGACGAGATGTTTCCTTCCATGAGGAAGTTTCTTTCAAAAGATTGAAAGAGATTCAATGTGATTCAGAGATGGAGGATCCCGAGTTTGATTCTCCCCCTTCATAGTTTGAGAGGGAGAAACCAGAAGATACCTCAGATTCACTAGCTCCTGAAGAACCAGTAGAACTGGTTGAGAGGTTACCTGATGAACCTCCCTTCTAAAAGAAGATATGCTTGGTGTCGAGACATCTTACAAAATGTAGAGAAACATGGAGAAATAGAAAATATGGGGTCTCTCCAAGGTGTACGAGCCAGTCAATGGTAGAAAATGGGTGCCGTTAGAATTGAGCACTGGTTAGAACAATGGTGGGTTTGTGCACCCAATTGCACGGGGACTCTTTGGTGAGAAAGGTAATGGAAAGGGCTAGGAGGCCTCTCTGGAATTGGGAAACAATTAGAACATGGGTGGGGTGGTGCACCCTTCTGCTCGCTGCGGGATTTCCAGCGAGACTAGTAGTGGCAAGAATTGGAACTCTCATGAGCATGGGATGGATAACAGTTTTATCAACCTGGAGTCTCCCCCGCGTCGGGAGGACAACCCGTCTTCAGAATTTCTTGTGCATCTGATGGAGCTAGAGAGTCATCTTCGTAGGATTTGCAGGGATTAATCCAATCAAAAGAAAGCTCTGTCTCATCTTACCACTTTCGTTCAGATCTCTTCTACAAAAATCAGGGTTGTCTTCTTTAAAATGAAATATTACTTTGAGGTACTTGTTGGAAAAATGGACAACGGCTGCCCTTGCTCCAGGGATATCAGCACCCAGATTAACTCGCTGCACAATAGTTTGAAAGTTGTTGAAGCAAAGCTGGATGGAATGAAGTCTGATATCAAAAGAAGCTCTATGGTCTTAAATGGTTGCAACGACGAGGAGAACGCCAGAACAAGGAATGGCAATGATGAGGAGAACGCTGGAACAAGGAATGGAAACGACGGGGAGAACGCTGGAACAAGGAATGGAAACAAGGATAACATTGGCCATCAATGCTCTGCATAATTCACCATGATTCTCTAGATGTTTTGTTTTTTTGTGTATAATAGCTTAGAAGCGAGTTAACTATCTATCTGCGCGATAATGTATTTCCTTTGTTGTTTACTATTAGGAAAGTATATAAAGATCTATAGATGTCATAGAATCAAGGGTGTGATTGAACATCAAAGACTTGAAATGGATGAACCTACTATGACAGCTCTCCAATTTTGGGAATCTATTAAATATCTATTGTAACTCTGCTCTCCAATTTTGGGAGTCTATTGAATATCTATTGTAACTCTGCTCTTTTTTTCAATATAAAAGCTTGCCAATCGTTACTGTAAAAAAAAAAAGTGTGAACCGCTCTTTTGGGAACAATCTTCAAGAATATCTATTGTAACTCTGCTCTTTTTTTCAATATGCATAGAACAATACAGATGCTGTTATGTTCTACTTTGCTTTGTGGGCATCTTGTTCGTATTTCGTGTTTCTGTCCCCATAATTTATTCAGTCAAATCTTTTAATTTTTTCCTCTAATTTGCATCTTGGAATTGGATCACGTACCCTCTGATCAGCATTGCTATTCCATTGACAAACTATTCGTTCTATCAAACAATAATAAAATGAATTTAGCAGTCACTCGGTGATCCATTCATTCTATCAAACAATAATAAAATGAATTTAGCAGTCACTCGGTGATCCATGATATCGGTTGGAAAATTTTGTAAACCAATTAAGTGATCTAGTGTAACTAAATGTTGGAATGTGTGTTGTTCTTGGTTGTCTTTCTCTTTGAAGTAAATAATATGCATTGCAATAGTGCGTGGATTTAATCTTCACTTTGGTTTCATTGCATATTTTGCATATTTTTATATTAAAATTGTATAAAAAATAAGGCAATAGTTAAATACACATGCCTCATTGGTGTAAGTAGAAGTGAAAATATGCCTCGTTGGTGTAAGTAGAAATGAAAATATGCCTCGTTGGTGTAAGTAGAAGTGAAAATTTGAGTTTAAGATGTATTAAAGGAACTTTGGGAAACAGTGTGCAATGCAAACATTTTGGGATGCTTCAACAACCTGTTGGGATATTACAAACATATTACCAAGATGTATATAATATAAAGTAATGGTAATAGTCCAACACTATTTTGATCATAAAGATGCATGATCAACATGAAGTTTGAATGACAAAATGCTAATGTTATAAATACAATGCCAACAATTGTGAAATGGTTAGCTCATAAATATTCTTGTTTGAAAAAATAATTGATATCATAGCTTAACATGTGATAAATTTGAAAGTATGAAGCCTAACATTATGAAAAATAATTATTATATGTTGCTTGAATTGATGTAAATGATACATGCTTGTGATAGATAGTGTGGATGGTCTTAAGATGTGTAATATAAATTCATTTGATAAATTTCAAAAAATCAATCTAACTTTTTTTAGAATGATATAGATAGGGGTAGATCCCTTCAAGGTATCACTAGACAAGGATTGGAATTACTGTTAAGTGATTTCAAATAACTTTTAGAAAACATGTTCGATTGCTACACTATTGAATTTGATAAAAAAAGTCTATGAGAGTGTTACATTTTATCACAACTATGTAATGAAAATTTTCTATATGCATAGGTATAACAAACACTTACAGGAAAAACCAAAGTTACATTGGTATGTCCATATTTTTTCCAAAAATCTATTTCTAAAACTTGAAACCTTCTTTTGTGGTGATTAACCTTAGTTGACTTAAATTTTAGTTAGAGTTTATGAACACCAAAACACCTTTACATGTTTGCAATATCCAAAACTTCTTTTTACATAACAAAAAAAAAAAACATATTCCAAATTTATTTAAATAAAAACTTATCTGAAGAAAAAGAGGGAGAAAGAGTACAAGTAGCTATGCTATGTTTATATTATGATTCATTAAAGTCCATTTTCCATATGAGTTCCCATCTAAGAAGACCTTCTTAATCATCATCAATGAAAATGGAAATATTCTTGAGAATCTAGTTTGATCATGATCTCTAGTAGGTGGAATACCTTTGGGAATATCTCACAAATAGATTTGAATGTTTGTCAATTACAATTTGGAGATCCATGAGAACATAGGGTTCGGATGTTTGAAAATCTAATGAGTACAATGTGCGATTACCATACTATCTCATTTTTAACAATTTTGTCATGTTGTTGGATATAATCACTTTAGATGGTTTCCATTTTATAAAACCTTTGAGTTCAACTACATTTCCTTGACAATTGTGGAACGATGATATCATATGGCATCCCATTACAGTATGCTAAGAGTAAGAAGTAAGCCCCAAAGGTATGCTACAAGATGCATGCTAGTTATAAAAAATAATATATTTTGAAAATGAATTGTAAATAAAAGAGAGAAGGGACAAAAACATGATACCTGCACTTATCTATGCATAGACAATGACCTAATGAAACGTAAACGAATTGTCAACAACATGGAATTTCTCCACAACATTAAGATGGCTATAAGAGGGATCAATAGGAGCCTACTTCTTAGAAGGATTGGGAGGTGGAGGCCACTATAATTTTATTTATAATAAGGAAAATGATGATGATGATGATGAATCCGACGACCTCGCCATCAACATTCAAATTTGAACCCTTCCTAGCCCTTCCAAAGGGTTCTATCCCTTCATAGAAGTGTAATGTTAAAATTGATTGCCCTTCAAAAAAAAATTAAAATATGTAGTTTACCCTTCCAATTAAGAAGGGAAACATTTGAAATTACCCATCCATATAAATTTCAATTTTTATGTTGAGATTCCTATGCTATAATATTAGACTCGTCATTCAAAATATTGGAAATATCATAAATTACAATCACCTCCGTCACCAGATGTGCAAGATGACCAGTGATGACTGACAACTACGAGGCAGTGACTTCTAGGATTTGACTCTGACTCCCAAGTCACCTCGGGATTATATCTAAGATGTGACAATGTATTAGCGAAAACGATTGTAACAATAAAGAACCATCACTAGTCTACTACTAGGCCCAAAACGAGCCCAAAACATTGTACCTACTACCTATGTGAACCTGGCCTCTACCAATGTCCACTCATTTTTCGTCAAAATGAAATTCAAATGGACGGTTTGATGAATCCTCCTATACAAGACTTCATTTCTTACATGAATGTCATGGACTCACAACAACTCTAAACAACACTCAATGGAATGCAACTACAAAAAATGGCATGTAGCTAGGACCACAAACCGTGTAGAGGTTGATTTATGCATTGATATAGAGAGGTGGCACTTGGCACACAATATGGAGAAAAAATGAGTTAGAAAAAACGTTTGGACCAAAGCACCACAGTGGTTATTAATAAAAAAAATTTTAAAAAAACAATTTTTGGCTCAAGAATAGTCTTCAATTTGATGGGTGGCATGATTATGATGTAATCCCCCTCCATCCTTCCAAACATATGTGGTTTCTCATCACATTTGTCTTCGACACTCGCCACCAAAATACGTATAAAAATTACTTGTATTTACATCCTCTTCTCTTTAAATCCTCATCTCATAGTCATAACTAGGGATTATTGTGCATGCTCATCCTCACCTTATAATGTCAATTGGGTCAAGGCGCAAAGACAACCATAAAATATCAAATGTGTCAAGACGCAAAGAGTAAGAGACAACTGCAAGTAAGTATTATATTAAATTTACCATATAATTCTTAATTGAGACTATCAACTGATATTTGACACGTAGGATTGTGTGATCTTCTTATCACTCCTTGCCAATGTGATTGTAAGGCAGTCTTTGAAGGTGAAGTCTTCTTCCTCATTCTCATGCCTTTTAGTAAGACAATAAGGAGGATAGTGGCCCACATTAGCATGGAAAACAATTTCGACATATAGGTAGATACATTAAATCTTTTCATTAAATAACTTATTAAATTTCATGCTAGTGACTGCGAATTCGCCGAATCGTGGATTGTTACAAAACAAAACAAATTTTAGAGCCTTAAGCTCTTAATTACTCACATCTAGAATTTTCTCAAATTGAGCCATTAACAAACTTATTTTGGTATTCTGGTTCAATTTAAAAGGAAGATTGTCAAGACTCAAACATGCAGTGAGTTGCAAGGCTCCTGTTGACTAAGGATTGATTCCATTTCCCCTCCATCCCATGCATGTATGTTGTCGCGACAAGTGTTGAACAACAAAATTTGATGCCTTGGCTACTGTGATGCTAGTGTTTCTAACTTACTTGGTATGGAGGATTTTTTTTAATGTTTTCTGAGCTATGTATTATTTTTTCTTAGGTGTCCAATGCCCATCATTATTACATCTCTCGGGCTTGGATGGTTTCCCTCTCTCCAGTTTGATTTAATTTTTTGGTTGGTTTTATATGTATTTTTTGGTTGTAGGTTTATTATAGCCTTGTTTTGCTTAGTGGATTCCTTTTGTACATAGTTAACAATAAGTAATTTTCTCATGGTTCTAGTTTTATTTTAAGACTATACTTAGTTACAACCTACTACACTATGCATAAGATCATGTGGATGCCCCAATATGGTTATTGCATAGTCTAAGTAGTTTTTACGTATAATGAAGTGTGCTCCAACCCAGGAAAAATACAACAGAATAGTTGTTATTTTAATAAAATGTAAAATTAATGTTACATGTATGTCAAATTAACGTGTTCAAATTAGGTTTTGTTAAAAATAAATTGTTTTTTAATGTAGATATTAAGGAGTGCTCAATTGGTTAAGATTGTAAAAATTTGGATGGGCAATATTTTGTTTTTACATTTTTTGGGGGGGGGTTTAATTAATTTATACTTGTCAATTGAAGTACAATTATTTATATTGCCCCTCATCTTTGAAGGGCTCCTAGAACAAATGCCCTTCCAATTGAAATTAAGACCCACCCTTCAAATTTGACCACTGCTCACCAAAATGCCAAAAATGAAAAAATGCCTTCCATCCGACGTTCTTAGTTATCAACGGTATGGCAGGAACGTCGGATATTTCCCTAGTATGGAGAATATCCGACATCTATTCCGTTCATCGGAAATCAGACAATATTTTACATTTGTTTAAAAAAAACATTATCCCTAGACTTTTTTAACTTGGTACTTTTATAAATAAAGTTTTCATGTCCCACCCTTTTTTTTAACACTATCCCTATAAGATCTTCGGCTCTTTGTATTATCTTTCTTTTAGCGCCTTTTCAACACAGCATAGGACCATCAATTACACGCTCTAGGATTTAAGAGCTTCGGCTCCTCTTGGTTCTTATACACTGCCACTTCATTATCCACCTTGTCGTCCTTGTCAATGCCACGCCATTTTTCCATCTCAGATTCATGTTCTGCCATGTTTGCAACACATCACTGCCACATCATTATCCTCATCAACACCTGAGTTGCCACATGTACCAAAAGGATAGGGGGCCTAACAAGTCATCCCGAGCGCCGAGCTGGTGATCTTCTCATGGAGTCCAAACACCCAGCGCCCCCGCCTATCCTTTGCACTACGCGTCGAAAGAATTAGGGAGGACCAGCATATATCAACACATAAAGACTCATCTGCACAACCAATGTGGGATAAATCACAATGACTAAATAGATCACCACCGTTGATCAACCGAACAGACGGTCCCTAAGTCTCGTTTATATGTTCTTATTTTTCTCCTTGTCCTCGGGTGTAGATTCGTAACCTTATTTATCTTCTTCCTGAAGCTACAAGGAACATCACGATCATGAACATTCAGATTTAGATCGGGAAGGAAAGGCAGAAGCTCGACATGTACATTCTGATTGAGACGAGTTATCCTTCAGTCCATTCCTGCTGTATTACACTATGAGCTTCACTATGGATTTCAACATCTACAGTACTATCCTTTGACATATTTTCATGATGGAATTTTTAGTTGCCTGAACTGGATAAGGACGTTGATGCTGCTTCAAGTGGAAGTGAATCGTTTTTGCAGCTATGATGTCGTTATATTTCTCTAACGCAACAGGATTATTTTTAATGCATTCTTTTCTCAACAAGCAGATATCTCTAACGCGTAGACGGGTCCTTTCAGTTTTGGATGGACTTTCACCTTTGGATGTAACGTCCTTCCATACAACTTCGAACCTTCATTCATATATTAACATCAATGCCAACAGATCCATCTCTCATGAAACTTTAGAAGATTCACATTCATCTTTCATTTTCTCTGCAACTTTACGCAAATCCAATACCTCCTCCTGTAATGTCGCCAATGATTTAGGGTTACCCAAATCTTGTGTAGTTTCTCCCTGGAGAACAACCTACCTCTCATAGTTACTATGAGCAGTGCGCCAGTTCTGGTGTTCCTTTTCCAAATCTGCTTTCAAGGCAGTAATGCAAATATGGGCCTCTTTTAATTGTCATGTTGTTTTCAAGTGATTGTCATTATACATTCTAGAATTTATTGTTATAACCCCCAATTTGGAAATGGCATGGATAATATGCTTATGATGGCACTCATGTAGTAGCAATCTAGTGAGTAGCAACCCCTTCCTATTTCTTCTTGTTTTAGGATCGGAATAACCTCCTTCAAGGAATGTAACAAAAGGTACTATTTCTTTTGTTGGTTGTCAATTTGATTTAAAATAAATGGAAAATATTTTGAGAGGTTTCCGACAGCTATGTTTCCAAGTGCATGCATAAGAAGCAGCTGACTTTATTTCTTCAAAAGAATATTGGAAAGACTCAATCACAATGCCTTCAATGATTGCATGATGGCTAAGATCTTTTCGTCTACCAATTTCACCTAGGCATAGCATAGCAAGGTGATGTTGGGCCGAATAGGCACCGCTACTGTCTCTTAGAATGTTCATCAGCATTTCTACAGTAGATGCACATTTCTGATCTCCTATAGCAAGGCAAACAACTACCACACACTGAGCAATTGAATAGAGAGCTTGCTTTGCAAGACCACCCAATTGTGGAGAAGGTTTGGAACTTGAAAGAAGAGCATCGATCGATCGACAATAAAGCATCAAAGCTCGAAATCCGATGACCTTACCATACCACCGATGACAAGAGGCATCGAATATCCGACTTCTGACTTCAAAAGAATCTGACAAGCTTGCTAATGCCACGTTTTCCAAAAGGATTGGGGCCTGACAAGGCGTCTCGGGCTCCGGGATGGTGATATTCTTGTGGAGTCCAATCACCCAAAGCCCCCACCAAGAATCCTTTGCACTACGCATCGAATTATACTACTCAGACTTGGCATTATAAATGCCAAGATACAAAACTTCGTGGCCACTGTGGGATATCTACCAAAATGAAATGCAACCGCAACCGTCGGTCATTGCGATCGGACGGTCCCTGAGTCTCCGCCTTCAACATCTTCAGAATTCTTCCAATATTCACTGAATTGGAAAACAAGTCGAAGGTTGCTTGTTCTGTGATTGATCTCTTCAGCTCCAACATAAATGAGGAGTTCATCAGCATTTTATAGTAGATGCAAATTTATGATCTCTTGCAGCAAGGCAAAGAACTGCCACACACTCAGCAATTGAATAGAGAGCTTTCTTATCAATGTGTAGCAATCTCATCAATGTGTTCAGTCGAATATTATATGCATTCCCATAGGATAGAATTAATATAATTTGCAACTCTATGTAGCGATCTGATTGTTGTACACAGTTGATATGCCAAATTTGCATATTGAGGCATTCCTACAACGCAAAGTCCAAATCATATACTCTAGCGCGCTGCAGGAAACCGAAATCATGAGGGTTCATGGTACATTGATCACAGGATGTGGTCATTGCATTTGATGAGGATACAGAGCTTCCAGACACTTGTTCACTTTATTATGACACATGCATGAACCTGTTGTAATTATCATCAAGGAGTTTGGGGATTTTAAGTGCCATGATTTCATATTTGGGGATTTCAAATTTATTACCAAGACAAGTACTATTGAGGTTTTGATTGAAGTTTCTTCTCCTTTAATTCAATTACAAGAGAGTAAATTAGTGAGTTTGCACAGTTATACTGAGAATATGGGGAGGAGTGGTTAGCTGAGTCGGTTTGAACCAACAAATACTACCTGGGCAGCAAAATTTCCTGAGTGTGCTACATTTTTCAAGACCACATGATGGTTTGAGTTTTTTGAAAGGATTTCAGGGTTTAATGTCAAAGTAACTCATGATTTTGCTCAGCACATTATCAACAGTAGTGTGAGTTTCAATACCCTAAAATTTGAATTGACAGAAGCCCTAATTTCTGAAGCAATTGGTGTGCCATTAGAAGGAGAACTATGGTTTAAAAAGGCTCCTTTTGATTTCAACCCTGGCATTTTTTTGATACCCGAAGTTGGATCTCTTGACTGGAGTAAAGGTGTGCAACTAAAGAATTTCAAGCCAGAGTGAAGAGAGGTGATTGAGGTCATACAGAGTTACATTACATGTGAAGGCCGATTTGACTCTGTTTTCAAGTACCACATTAGGTTTTTGCTGCATCTAACTCAACAATCTAAGATGAATTTACCCTTCTTCCTATTAAAAAGTCTCCAGAAGATGTCCAATAGGCTAAAAAGTCACACAGTAAACTCAAAGCAGTCATTATTCCATCTTGGTTTAATTAAGTTGATAATTTGCACAGTATTGCAGAAGGAAGGTCGAAATTGGGATCATTTCCTGTTCTGGTCAGGATTTGTATTTATGCAAGATGAGCAAGGAAAGAAGCATATGCCTGATAAGCAGTCATGCTTTATGAAGAAATTTAAAAGAAATGCAGGGGACGATGTAATACAGAATGATCTGCAAAATGTTGATGTGCAAGAAAATTTTAAAGACCCTAATGATATGGAGCCAGAAAACATGCTTGAGAACAACATGAACATATCTTAGGGGATAATTTGGAGAAAAATATTACTCTTATGGACAAACAAGAAGCTGATAGATCGAAAGAAGGAATGCACAGTTGCGTTTTTTAGGAAGGAGCTCAGCCCTAACTCTTCCTGTTGTAAGTATTAAAGAGAAGGTGCTCCATAATCCATATTTTTGAGCTGATGTTAAATATTTGACAAATCTTAGAGAGACTAAATGGAGACCCAAAACAAGAGCAACCAATAAACTCAGATTGAATATGAGAAGGATTCTAGATCCTAAACTGAAGGAAGAGAAGGTCACTATCATTGAAGATTTTTCAGGTGAGGAGGATGGGAATAGTAAAGGAGAGTTAAATTCAGAGGAGATTCAGACAAATACAGAGAAGGAGCGTGAAATGATAGCTGAAATAGTTAAAGAATGTGAAAGGGTTTCAGAACAAGAGATGGTTATAGAGCAAGAAATTATCCCAAGTGTTGGACAAGCATCTACTTCAGTGTTTCCTCTCTCAGCTGCAGCAGCCAGAACTAAACATGAAGAAGAGTTGATTTTTAAAAAGTTGAATATTCCATGTGGAGGAGAAGATTATTCAATTATACATCAAGGTGTTCATATGGAAACAGAAATTGATAACTTAAAGAAATCAATACAGCGGTATATATCCCAAGAAAGATTCCTAAATGAGTCTAATGAGAAACTTAGAACTACTAATAAAAGGCTAAGGGAGGATTTAGAAGACATAAATTCTCATTACCAAGAACTAATTATAGTAGCTAAAGAAGCTTTAAGAAGGAAAGGAGAGGTAGAAGCACAGGTTGAAGAAATGGCAAAGCAAATTGAAGAGTTAAGCAAACAGAACAGGGTATTGCTTGACAAAGTTCGAGGAATGAAGATTCAGCAAGTTCGAGATGAAAAGAAGTCCCATGCTTTAGAAGGCATAGCTATGCTGGCTGAGGCTGCCAAGCAGTTATGAGCCACCTAATCTCTAGCTGTCAAGTATTTCATTTTTTTATTGTATACCTAGTTGTTAATATATTGTTTTAAAGATTCGAAAGTTAGGATGTAATTTCTTAAATGTAACTACTTCGAATATAGACCAAAGATAGTTATGAAACTGCTTTATTTTGTAAAGGATAAAAGCAAGAAATTTTAGGGGAGAGGGGTTCGATTTTGGTTTTCAAGAAACAATATACAGCAAAGAGCATTGGAAACATTTCAGACTGATACAAATGACTCTTATGTAAGTTTTTAAAGACTGAGACTGATTTATACATGAATATAAGCCACTCTATTTTATCTATTGATTCTGTTTATGGTCATTTTGACCACTCAACCTATGATTTCATTCCTTGTTTAAAGTTTTTTCTCATGTGAATGCTCATGTGTTGTGGACTGAACCAGTTAATGTGCTCACAAATGTGATGGTTTATGTTTCTTCTTTTCAGCTTTAACATTCAATTATTAATTCCTATGTTGCACCAAGTTTCTTATGTCTAGGGATATGCACCCAATACATTGTAGGTTCATAGACCTATTGATTTTCCCATGATTGGGTCCTATACCTACGCATTGTAGGTTCATAAGCCTACGATTGTCCTAGCTTGTACCTTCGTAGTCTAGGTACAATTTCTAGCACAAACAGGAGGTGCATTTCCTTAGTACTTATAATCTTCTCTCTGTTTCAAGAATCATTTAATATTCTCTACTAAACAAGGCCAACCATATGAAGGTGGAAGCTCTTATGGCCCCTCCCCCCCCCTCACACCACTCTCAATTCCCCATAACCCGACAAAAATATCTATGTACAAAAAAAATAAATGTGTTTTGTCATACTATATAACATGCAATGTTTCTAATTATAGCATACAGGAAAATGGAAAAAACACTAAAAATAGTTAATTTATTATACGTACCGGCAAAAAAAATCAATATTTCTATCGCAATATTAAATATTCAAAATATATGGAGTACAAATTATTACACTTCAATGGACTTCATCATCTTCTCCATCCAATTCATCATCTGTATCATCTAATGATCCAAATTCAACATTGTAAGGATTGGCCATATCATCGTCGTCATCGATGTCAGTTACGATCATCATGTCATCGTCGATATCATCTTCATGGAAATTTTCTTATACATCATCTGATTCAATAAATTCTTCGACATCTTCTTCTGGAACATGATCATCTAACTCATGTTGATCATGATCATCTTCAATGACATTTTCTTCTTTGAGAACTTCTTCATTACCTTCATCTATGTTATGCTTTACCGGCCTTCCCCTTGGATCATGTCTCACAACAAATGACCAACCCGCTCTACCTGGAACCTCAGAGTAAAATACATGTTCACATTAGGTTGGAAGAACATAGGGCTATGTTCCTGGCTTAAACAACCTTGTATTTACCATGTTAAATCCATTATCATGTTCAATAATTGTTTTATTGGGATCACGTGGATTCAATCGACACCTGTACCATTTGACAACGAACAGAAATACCTTGAAGGAGTTAAACTCACTATTGACACCATATTTCAAAAATCCAAAGAAAGCTTAAAAATTTGTCCAAAATACAACGAATTTGTTGAGGGGTTATAATAAAACTCAAACAACAAAAAACCCATAAGCGCTATAGTCCGAAAGAAATTTTTGGGAAGATTAACTTCCGGCGAAGTTCCAATGGCGGAGATGGCTCAAGAAAAGATAGATGGTTGTCGTGGATTCCCGCATAGCCAAAAAGCTTATGTGAAAACCATGGTGAGCGGTTGTGGATACAATACCACTGGAATACGTGGTGCAATGCTATTGCCCCGCATCGACGCAATAGTGGTATCACAAACTACTGAAGCGCCATGCGGAACCACCAAATACACAGGAGACGCACCATATATTGATGATGATCGGACGGATGACATGCATTAAGAAAAGATCAAGGGATGAAATCCATCCGCATCAGGACAAATGCACACTCGTTAAGGGAAAAGGTGGTTGCGGTAAACAAACCACTTTAACAAGTGTCACGTGATGGTTGATCCGCATGCAGTCGAATCCAGGAAGGAAAACCACTATCTAGGATCATGGATACCACCATGGAGAATAAAGGGCACAAGATCTGATGGCTCAAATTACTAATATATGCAATCAACGACCGGAAAGAAGATACGTTCAGAAAGCTGCAAGAAATAAAAGAAAAGAAGCTGATATAAAATAAAAGGGCTTTGAAAACGGCATTTTGTCTATGTGTCGCTGTTCTCAGGAGCTTTGAAGATAGATGGAGATTTCCAGTTACGTCAGAAGGATAAAGGACGTGTCTGCACAGGTAGGGTCTGGTGACCTGTCTCGCATTTTTTAAAGGAATTTGTTTTTAAAAAACAATTTAAATGCAGACTATGCATGATATAGATGTTTTTAAAGCCAAAGAAGCCCTAGAAGACAGAGATGGGGATGTTTACGATACCCTAATTAGGTTATCGGTCGCTAAGATCAAGCTTCAATTGTCTAGGTTGTTAGAAGAAGGTATAGACGTACACAAAGTCCACCAGTCATCCTTGCTAACCTTCTTCCCTGACCAAATCCCGTCTTTTCTAGAATTAGTGTCGTGGTGTGTTGATAATTATTCCAGAGAAGAAAGGACTGTCTTAGACGGTCGAAAAACTAGAGCCGTCTGTAAAATAGAGCCCATTGTCATAACTGAAGCCCTAGAAATAAATTTTTCCCAAACCCTCAAATCTAAAAGTTTTTCCGAAACCTCTGCTATTGAGTTTTATCACTAATCCCTTCAAGATAGTAGAGAAATGTTTATGCCCACATGTCTTAAACCAGAAGTAAGCATTTCAGATATCCCTTACCCTATAGAGGCCACTCTATTTGATGAAAATACCCAGCTGGTTTTAACTTTGTTGACTTTGGTCCTAGGGTTCGACACAAACATGTACGTAACTGAGTTTCAATTAAGCCTTTTGTATAGAATGAGTACAGTTCCGTCAGGGATTGATGAAAGTCAAATTCCTTGACTTAACTTTGAAGAATTATTGGCTGAAAAGATCCATTACCAGATGGTTAATTTTGCATGCTCTCAGACACTTCAGATTTCAGTCATTCTTGATGAGAATGATCACGATGGCCAATCACAAAGAGCTACAATTCCCTGAGATAGTTTCGACAAATTTATTGGAGAATAATATGTTTAATTACATAAATTATATGCTCTCAGAAATCTACCAAATGATTTATGGAGAAAGGTTTCCTAGAGTACTACCGGAGATGCAGACATGGATGCAATTAAGTACTGAATATGCTATAGGGGATTGGTTCCTGTCAAAAGATAGTACAGTGATTAGGTTATATGGCTTTAAACATAAACCCTACTTTTTACTGGCGTTTCTTACCTTAAGGGTTTTCGACTTGGATTTTCTCAGGCAGAAACTAATTGTTGAAGCTAATAATTTCTTGTTTTTCAAACAAGCAACAAATATTAAGTATCCGTTTACACTTGGCCCATTCATAGTGAAGAACAAAAATGATGCTATTTATATAGAAAAATTATTGAAAGATATGGAATTGGAGACAGACATGGCCATCGAATATGATCCGTTAAACATAATTTCAAAAAGGAGAACGGATCATCGCATCAAAGCGCTGGATCATCAGGTGATTGAGGGAATGTCTGATAGAGAAAATTGGTTCGACTATAAGGAGACCAAAGAAATCGTTCCTTATTCTCAAGAAAAAGAAATGATATTGATAGGTACGATGGTAGAGGCAAAAAGCACGATGAACATGGCAATGGTGGGGTCTAAAAGGTCTGCACAAGACATAGTTAACATTGAGATTGAAGAAGCAGAAAAAGGGAAAAAAGTTAAAAATGGATGAGAAACAAGATCTAATGGCATTTTCAGAAGAGGAAGAAAAAACCAAAATCAAAATACCAGAGGTCATGGTAAATGAATATAGTATTCAGGAAGCCCCGGTGGAAAAAGATGTAAATAAACCATGTAATATAATGGATGTTTTTAATGAGCACAGTCAAAATAAGAAAGAATCTTCCTAGCAAACCAGTCAATTATTTCCAAAGGTTAGGAGTATATCCAGCACAAAAGTCAGTTTATTTACTAGCAGAAATGTTAAAGAAAACTCTCTTAAATTTTCAGTTGTTACCAAAGACAAGATCTCAAAAATGAAAGTTGACTTGACAAAAATCAATGCCCCAGATATAATCTTATTGCATAGACAAACCGAGGAAGTTATATACTCAGATTATTTGGAAGGGATCATAAAAGTTGACAATTTGAAGATTTTAGTAGACAAATTAAATAACCAATTGAGACAAGAAAAGACAGAAAATAAGTCTCGACAGCAGCAAATAAAAAGATTGCAATCATATTTGGTAAACAAAGAAGGAGATGGGATGGCAAATTTACTCAAAGAAAAGGACAACACAATTCGAACGTTAAAGCAGAGGCCGAAAATCCTAGACGCTCAGCTTATCCAAGGAGTTGAACTGACTGTACTAGAGAAAGAAAAAGAAGAGCTGTCAGATGAAGTGAAATATATTACTGCAAAAATGTTAAAGCTTGCCGAAGAAAAAGTTCATTGGGAAAAAGAGAAGATTTGTTTGGAAGAGGTAAAGAAAAAGTTAATAGAATTACGTCAACAATAAGCATATGCAGGTATAGGTGAAGAGAAAGCTGGAGCAGACAATCTCTTACAAGCCATGTCTCAAATAAGTTTGAAGGATGTTGAGATTAAAGAATTGAAAAATGGAACAGAGAGGCTAAAAGAAGAGAATGAAACAAAGGATAAGGAAATTGAAACCTTGCAAGCAAAGAATCAAGAATTTCCTGATAACAATAAAAGATTGGCAGCCCATATAACAGGACAAGCTGCAATGCAGGGTTGTAAACATATGGTGTGGGATCAGATTATAAAAGAAGTTGAAAAATTGAGACCCTATTTTGATTATATGAAGGTTAAAGAAAAAGTGGCCAAAGATGCTTTTGAAAGCTGCAGAGCAACCAAAAAGAATCTGAACAAAAAGCCAAAGGAAATAGCACAAAGAGCAATAACTTTCCTAAATAGTTTGACTGAAGCGGATTTGACAACAATGGATATAAGGAATAGAATTTCAGTCATTACATGGGCTAAAAGAATTTTAGGGAAGTATTCACATGTTGAAAATATTGAAGTTAAAGCTAGAGATATACGAGAGGAAGTAATCAGGTTTAAGAAACAATTTGAAAAATTGATAATCAAAGGATTCCCTGCTTTTTGGGATGCAAATCATGAATTGATTTCTCCAAACGAATATAAGAGGTTATTGTTTGGTACAAGAATGAATCACGAAAAGTTTCAGCATTTGGATCATATGCTTACTGGCAAGATTCTAATGGAGAAAATTGCGGAGGACTTTGAAATTTTAAATATGTTGATCTCAATCTGTGAGAATCTTCCTCTTGTTTCTTATGCAGGTCACATTGATATGCGAGTCTTGATAAAGGAAATGACCAGTTATGATCTGCCCATGACTGACCAATGGAACTATGTGGATAAATATTGAAAACAGAGATATTCTGTTCATACATGAAGATGCATTCAGAAACTCTTTCCAAGTGGCAAAAATGATGTTTTTATTTTAAAAGAAAATTTTGTAATATTGTTTAAAGATTGTTATCTTTCGAGTTAAGACATTTTCAGTTATTAGTTAAAAGAAGTGGTTATGTCAAGCTTCTTTCGAATTTTATATAAAAGACAATGAGAATCATTTTTGAAGGGGTTGGAAACTCCTTGAGAGACAATAAGTTTTGAAGTCAAATTTTGAATAAAAAGGTCGTACAGTGGAAAATACCTATTTTGTTGAAGACCAGAGATTCATGTGTTGATCATTTTTACAGTCTGTCTTTTCCCTTATCTCTTCATGTGCATGTCTACTTTCTTTGTTATATCTTCCATTATGTTCTTCTTCTACGCTTAAATGAACGTTTGAAATAGATTGGGATTCATACTGGTTATGCCTTGATCTATCACATTTAAGTATCCATTTATTTCTCTAAAGTTGACAATGGATTCATCATAGTTTGATGCCTGTTGTTAATGGACTATCATTATTTCTTTCTATGCTACCTACAAAATCTTATTGACTTTGATATGGTTGTTATCTTGCCTCTGTGAAAATCTATTTGGTATTAAATCACTTGTTGGTACATTAAGTATCTGAAAGTTGACTCCATGCCCAATGTTTCTTGTTTCCTTTTCAACCAAGTAAATCATTTTTGAGAAATTTGAGCATGTTCTATATATTTTTAGCCTTTATATATATCTTGTGAGAGAGCTGTTAGGATATTCCTATACTCCATCCTAGTCCCACCAGTATTTTGATCATTTACTTTTTCAGTCATGCATGTACTTTTAGGGTTTGCATGCATTTTAGGGTTTGCATGCATCCCAGTCATCAATCCAGCACCTAGCCCTCAGTTAGCCAGCCCCCAGGAGCTTCTCACTATTCAGTTTTATCCCTCCAGTTGCTTAATGTGCCCTTCTTCCTTGATTTTAGGGAGCAACTCGCCCTTCTTCACCTACCAGTCCAGTTGTCACTCGGTTACACTCAGTTACACTTAGTTACATTGAGTTACACTCAGTTACACCTACCATAGTTAGTTTGACTGATGGTTGACAGTCACTTGAGCATTGATGACTCCACTGATGATGATGAAGACTTCTAGTTGCGCTCTGATGATCATGAGGACACCTATTTGTGCTCCGATGACACTCTATTGATCTTATGATCACTCTGAGAGGCTAATTCGAATTGCCACCTTAGGCATTCAAATCCTCTCTACCATTGTACTATTTATTTGTCCATACTGTGATTAATTAATTAGTGTGTGTGAAGTATTATTGCTTCTATCTGAGTTCTACTGTACCATATTATTATGTTGCTCATTCTACTGTATTGTTCACTCTTATTCTATTTTCCTTCTTAATCATAATTACTCTTGTGAGGTACACATCATCTCTTAGATCTGCTGTGAGGATTTTCACATGGTATCAGAGCATGTTGAGAGTATTGTTTATCTCCATTCTTGAGAGTTTTTTGCAGGTTATTACCAAGATTTCGAGTGCAACAGTTGCAGCAGTTTCTGCATTTTTGTAGCAGTAGCAGTTGCAGTTATTCTATATTGTTTTTGCAGGTCTTCTACAGCTTCTATGTATTCATCAGGAATTACTCCTCTTGATCCACTCAACTATGATGAATGGAAACCAAGAATGATAGCAGACTTGAAGATCCATGATCTTTTTTATTGTTATTTTGAAAGAGAGTTCGAATCCCCTGAAGAGAAGATTGACTGGTTAAATAAAAGTGACATGCACTTTCAAGCAATAATGTTTTCTTTGTTTGCACGCTAGAGATTCCAATTCAAATACCGTAATGGTGTTGAAACTCCAAATGAGTTATGGACTCCAAAAGAGATATGGTCTCACCTGGATGGAAAATTTTGCAAAGAGAATGAAGGACTTGGTCCCAACCCATTCGAAAGAAAACAAAGTGATGCATTCGCCCCTCTTGATGGTCTCTCGGATCATGCACCAGTATCATCTCATATTGAAGTTGTTGACAAAGAACTTGCAGATTCTCCACTCATGCTCAAACTTTCTTCTCTTTCTATGCCAACTCACACTCTAGATATTGCAAAAGGTCCTAAATCCTCTCTTGCACTAGATTTTGTTGGTTTGCATCATGATCACATAATTATTTCGGAGGTCAAAATAGTTATTGAAGGTAATTCATTTGCTCCTCTCCAGCTATCTCCTCTTTTATACTACTATATGATCACAATTCCATGCTTTCAGAAGGTCATTGAAGAATATGGCAATTGCCATTCACTTGGGAATATTTCTCATGCATGTCATGGTTTTGATCTCACCCTTGTTGGTTCAAAGGAGATCTCAAGAAACTGTGGCCATTCGCTTGTGGTAATTTCTCATGCATCTACTGGTTTTGATCTCACCTCTCATGGTTCAAAGGAGATCTCAAGAAACCATGATTCAAGTCTTGGATCTAATTTGGTTTCTGAGCAATTACTACTTGGGATAATTTCTCATGCATATGATAGTTTTGATCTCACCCCTGCTGGTTCAAAGGAGATCTCAAGAAACTATTTTTTAAGTCTTAAATCTGATTTTGATTTCAAGCAAACATGTAATAGTTATTTTTGGCATAATCTCACCCATGGTGGTTCGAAGGAGAAGACAAAAGACTATATGCACTTTCATAGATTTGATCCTACCTCAGCTGATTCGAATCACAGGTTCAAGGATCATTCTCATACTGTTGGATTTGTTCTCATCACATTCGATCTAAAGAGCAAGTACAAGCACATGCTTTTTGAGCATGATCCACTTCTTCCCAAGAAGAAGATACCTCCAGACATATGACCAAGCATCAAACATGCTTGAGTTTGGAGCATTTATTTTTATGTGTGCCTTACAGTCTATTTTTTTAGGAGGGGGTATGTTTCCCATGAAATTTTCCCACTTCCTTGGTTTATTGATTGTTATTATTCATTGTATTGGGTGACCTTTGGTCTTAGTTACCAAGGCCCGGGATGGATTAAGGGGGGGTGTTAGGATATTCCTATACTCCATCCTCGTCCCACCAGTATTTTGATCATTTACTTTTTCAGTCATGCATGCACTTTTAGGATTTGCATGCATTCTAGGGTTTGCATGCATCCCAGTCATCAGTCCAGCACCTAGCCCTCAGTTAGCCAACCCCCAAGAGCTTCTCACTATTCAGTTATAGCCCTCCAGTTGCTTAATGCGGCCTTCTTCCTTGATTTTAGGGAGCAACTCGCCCTTATTCACCTACCAGTCCAGGTGTCACTCAGTTACAGTCAGTTACACTTAGTTACATTAAGTTACACTCAGTTACACCTACCAGAGTTAGTTTGACTGATGGTTGACAGTTACTTGAGCATTGATGACTCCACTGATGATGATGAAGACTTCCAGTTGCGCTCCGATGATCATGAGGACACCTAGTTGTGCTCCAATGACACTCTATTGATCTTGTGATCACTCTAAGAGGCTAATTTGAATTGCCACCTTAGGCATTCGAATCCTCTCTACCATTGTACTATTTATTTTTCCATACTGTGATTAATTAATTAGTGTGTGTGAAGTAATATTGCTTCTATCTGAGTTCTACTATACCATATTATTCTGTTGCTCATTATACTGTATTGTTCACGCTTATTCTATTTTCCTGCTTATTCATAATTACTCTTGTGAGGTACACATCATCTCTTAGATCTGCTGTGAGGATTTTCACAAGAGCCCTCTCTGGTGGAAAAAATGGCTAAGTTTTCTACCTAAAGATCGGTTTGAAATAGGTTACCTTAGGTGTTATTCTTTTACAACCGGGGATGAAATCTAAGTGCTAAAATTTTGGTGCCGTTGCCGGGGAACGAAAGTGAAATTTTCCCTGGGAGAAACGACAAAGAATGGTCAAATTTCGTGGGCAAGGAAGTTTGAAGATTTGAAAATTGGTTGTAGATATTGCCCCGGCAACTTCACAGGTGAAAAATTTTCAAAGTTTTAAAAAAAAAACGTATTCAGAAATAGACATTGTGGCTACAAGAAGAAATTCGGGTTCCCAGTTCTTCTCAAGCGTGGATAATCCAGAAAAGCTCCTCAAAACAGATAAAGGAAAAGGCAAGACAAAAGAAGGTATTTCTCAGGCTTCGAACATATTCCCTTCTTTTCAAGAAAATCTGTTTGAGAAAGAAAATATTGGTTCAAGTGAAAAAGTTTTGTTAAGAACTAAATTAGATTCTGATTTGAAAGAAACGAGGGTTGATCCAAATAGTTTGTGGGAATATTCTTTAAAATCTGTCTGGGAAAATCTACAAAAATCTGAAAGGGTTGGTTCCAAAATATCCAAAGTCCTAATTTTATAAAACAAAAGGTAGTGATTGTTCCACCACATAATCCACCACCCATGGCTGCCCGATTTGCCCCACTGGTTTTACCCGCTATCTTACACGATTTGCCTCAGAATTATGGACAGAGGATCATTACTCTTGATGGTGAGGGTGATTTTACAGCACAACAACATGTAGATAGTTTCAGTGATTTAATTGATTTAGAAGAAGTGGATCATGATTATGCAAAAATGAGGTTGTTTTCCCAAATCTTACGAGGCAAAGTCAAAAAATGGTTCAGACCTTTAGCTGCAGGATCGATTGCGAATTATGATGCTTTCACAACTCTTTTCATCGAGAGATGGGAAAACCAAAAGAATCCTTCACATATTTTGACACAATATAACAATCTGAAGAAAGGAGGTTTTGAGTCGGTCCAAGAATTCTCTGCCAGATTTATGAAGGTTTATAGCTCTATCCCTATAGAAATAAAACCTCCAGTAGGAGCAGCCAAGTTACATTATGCAGATGCTTACGAAGGTGATTTTTCATGCACATTAAGAGAAAGAAGATCTACCACTTTGGCAGTAATGATGAAAGATGCAGTAGAAGTTGAAGCCAATATGATGGCTTCTGGAAAGTTGCGACATAGAGATACCGACCGAAAGAAAAATAAAGAGGTAATCAAAATGCAGCTTCTTCTTCTTCCACAGATGTAAAATTTGAAGCGATGATGAAAACCATGGAGAAGTTGTTAGACATGTTAGTGGCGGATAACAAAACTCAGAATAGAGAGCAAGCGGAACCTCAAATCAGAAGCCCTAATTTCAGGAGACCTTTTGTCCCACCCGTAAGACCAAGAGATCAAAGGAATCCAAGGAATGCAGAAGAAGATCCCGTAAGACCCCCTTTTCTTGAAAATTATGTTGCTGGAGAAGCTGAAGCTGAGATGGCTAAGAGTGACATTCACCATTGTGGCAGTTTTGATTCATAAGTTTATCTGACTAAAAATGAACATGATATGTTCCTTGCAGAAGGAGAATGTTATAATCTGGAGACAGAAACTGATCAATACCAAATTGGTTACCAAAGTTATATAAACGATCTTCAAAGAAAGATAAATCTGAGAAATAAAGACGTTATAATAGACAAAGGAAAGAAGTCAATGGATAAACCAAAAGGATCTACAGATAAACCCTCTACTAGTCAGAATGTTCAGCAAACAGGTAGAAAGGAAAATGAAGATGTACCAAAAGGGATTTCAGATGACAAGAAAGATCCAATGAAAGAAATTGATAAAAGTTTAACTCCTTTCAACATACAAAGCGAAATGTCCAAAGTCAAGATTTCAGTACCTTTCAATGAGATACTTAAAAACAAAGAATACAAGGAAAAAAAATTAAGATGATGCAAATAGAAAATCCAGTGGAATTAGATACTTTGGAATTGGATAATGATGCTCCTAATATTTGTCTGGGTTCAAGAATGGAAGATAATAGTTTTGAAGAGGTTTCTCCTTTTTATATAGATTTGAACGTCCATGATAAAGTTGTGCATAATTGTATGTTGGACTCGGGAGTTTCTCATAACTTGATACCAAAACTTTTAGTTGAATCTTTGGGTTTGGAGATCACAAGACCATATGATGACCTATTCTCTTTTGATTCAAGGAAAGTTAAATGCCTAGGGTTGATTAAGGATTTGACAGTCATTCTCAATAAAATGCCAGTCAAGGGTATCCTCATGGATGTAGTGGTCGTTGATATTCCGGCAAAATTCGGTATGCTGTTGTCTAGATCATGGGCTTCGAAGTTGAAAGGAACTTTGCAAATGGATATGTCTTTTGCTACCATTCTAGTGTTGGGGTACACAGAAGATTATATGCTGAAAAAAGGGTTGGTTATTTGGTAAGTGACTTAAATGAGCCTGAAAAACATGCCATATATGCAGTAGATACAGATTTGGGGTCATGTATTCTGTACAATGATGTTGAATGCAAAGAAAAGATGGATTTGATTGAACCTAAAGAAGATGAAAAAGAAAGACTATTAAGAGAAAAAATTAGAAAAGAAGGAATTTGGACAATGCATTTTGACGGAGCCAGGAGCAGAGAAGGAGCTAGTGTGGGAATATGGATAATCACACCTAACCGAGAATTCTTGATGTTTTCTTATCAATTGAATTTTGAATGTACAAACAATGTTGCACAATATGAGGCTTTGATTCTGGGTTTGAATGTATTGAGAGATTTAAAAGCAAAAATAATTGAAGTGTTTGGAGATTCTGAACTGGTAATAAATAAGGTAAAAGCTATTTATCAGACCAGACATCCTAAAATGAGGACATACAGGAATGAAGTATGGGATTTGTTGGAAAACTTTTTCGATGAGCATGATGTTGTTGCAATTCCCAGAGTTAATAACACCGTAGCAGATTCTTTAGCCACTGCTGGAGCTGCGTTCAAAACCCCCATCTTTTCTAAAAACAAATATGATATCGAATTTATACACAGGCCATCTATCCTAGACAATATCAGACACTGGCAGGTTTTTGAAGACGATCAACAGATTAAACGCTTTTTGGAAATGACTGATGAATTCAATCATAGGTCCATTGATGCAGAAGATGCTGAAGCTTGTTCAGATAAAGAAGATTCCCCTGAAGAAATAGAAAATTTCAAGCAAAGGATTGGTGGTAAGGATATAATTTAGCTGAAGAATAACATTATCCCCATAGGTTTAATTCCTTTAGAGCAATTGTTTGATAAAAATGATGTGGTGAAAAACCCAAAAGTAGAACCTAAACCTGAAGATGTCAAAGATTGCAATTTAGGTTCTGAAAAAGATCCCAAATTAGTAAAGCTTTCAAAGAAACTCCCAAGAAAGGAAGAAGATAAAAGTGTGGAATTGATGAAAATATTCTCAGATGTTTTCGCCTGGAGCTATGAAGACCTGAAAGAATATGATACTTCTATTATACAGCATACAATTCCTATCAAACCTAATGAAAATCCTTTTAAGCAGAAGTTGAGAAGAATAAATCCCAAATTGCTTCCAGTAATAGAAAAAGAGGTGAGAAAGCTTTTTGATGCTAAGATAATCGTTTCCTTGAGATTTTCCAAGTGGTTGGCTAACCTAGTACCAGTAAGGAAAAAGAATGGTGAAATAAGGTTGTGCGTGGGCTTTAGAAATTTGAACAAAGTCTCTTTAAAAGATAATATCCACTCCTGAAAATGGATCATATTTTGCAGCAAGTTATAAGAGCTGAAATAATTTCCATGTTAGATGGTTTCTCAGGGTACAATCAAATTAAATTTCATCCAGAGGATCAGGAAAAAACTGCTTTTACTACTCCATGGGGAACATTTATGTATGCCAAAATGCCATTTGGTTTGATGAACGCGGGGGCGACTTTCCAGAGAGCCATGGACATTGCATTTGCAGATGAAAGGGATAAATTCGTAGTAGTATATATGGATGATATCACTGTATATTCAAAAAATGTTGCGGATCACTGGAAATATTTGGAAAGAGTTTTCTTGAAATGTAGAAGGTACGAGATCTCTTTAAATCCAAAGAAATCTCATTTTTTCATGGAAGAAGGCAGATTGTTGGGACACATTATATCAAAAGAAGGCATCAAGATTGACCCAAAAAGAGTATCTGCTATTCAGAAAGTCGGAATCCCTAGAAGTAAGAAGGAAATTCAGTCATTTATTGGAAGGGTAAATTGGTCAAGAAGGTTCATTCCTAGTTTTGCTGAGATCCTAAGGAATATATCTGAAATGCTGAGAAAAGACAAGGAGATTAAATGGACTGATGAAGCAAGGCAATCTTTTGATGATATTAAAAAGGCATTGACTGAAGCACCAGTATTGATTAGTCCAGATTATTCAAAAGATTTCATTATGTTTACCTATGCATCAGAGCACACAATCGCTGGAGTATTGTTACAAAAGAACCAAGAAGGTGTGGAACAGCCAATTGCATTTTTCAGTAAAATTTTGAGGGATGCAGAATTAAAATATAACATTATGGAGAAACAGGATTATGCTTTAGTGAAAGCATTGAAGGATTTCAGGATATACATATTGCACTCTCATATAATAGTGCATGTCCCATCAGCAACAGTAAAATATATTCTTACCCAACCAGATCCTGAAGGAAAGAGAGCAAAATGGATAACAGTACTATTGGAATATGATCTTGACATCAAGCCTACAAAGTTGATAAAAGGCCAAAGTCTGGCCAAAATGATGACGAAGACAAATTGGTATTCTCTAGGTATGAATTTTCTTTCCGAAATTTCAAAAGAAAATATTCCAAATTGCCAAGTAATCGAAGATTTCTCTTCATCTCCCTGGTACCCAGACATTGTATATGTTCTGCAAAATCTTCAAGCACCTGCGGATATGGAAAAAACAAGAGCAAGATCAGTAAAATTGAAAGCAGCCAAGTTCTGTATATTAGATGGGAATTTATTTTGGAAAGATCCAGGAGGCATTCTGTTGAATTGTCTGTTGGAGAATGAAGCTCAACATGTTATGGTGGAATTTCATAAAGGGATGTGTGGAGGACTTCATTCATGGAAGGCTACAGTGAACAAGATTCTTAGAGCTGGTTTTTATTGGCCCAACATGTATTCAGATGTATATAAAGAGGTGCCCAAATGCCATGAATGTCAAATTTTTTATGGGAAAAGAGAACTATTACCACTCCCTTTGAAACCTATTTCAGTCGAAGCACCTTTTCAACAGTGGGGGTTAGATTTCATTGGCGAAATTAACCCAAATTCCTCAGGGCAGCATAAGTGGATTTTGACTGCTACAGATTATTTCACAAAATGGATTGAGGCCATCCCAACAAGAAATGCCACAGAAACAGTAATAATGAACTTTTTAGAAGAGAACATCCTATCTAGGTTTGGCTGTCCTAGAAGGATAGTGACCGATAATGCTCCTGTGTTCAAATCAAAAAAGATGATAAATTTTTGTCACAAATATCACATACATTTAAATCATTCCACTGCTTATCATCCACAAGGAAATGGGTTAGCTGAGTCTTCAAATAAAAGTCTGGTGAGGATCATAAAGAAATTTCTATAGGTTAACAAGAGAGCTTGGCACACTAAATTGAAATATGCTTTGTGGGCAGACAGAATCAGTACAAAAAGAGCAATTGGCACTTCACCTTTCTAGTTGGTGTATGGCACAGAGGTAATTTTTCCTGTTTCTTTGGGTTTTCCAGTTATGAAATTGTTACAAGAAGTTGAAGAGGAACCAAATCATATGCAAAGGAGGATAAATCAGATGATAGAATTACATGAAGTTAGAGAAAAGGAATACAATAAAACCCAAATGCATCAGGAGAAAATGAAGAAAACTTTTGACAGAAAGGTTAAAGAAATGAATTTTCAGATAGATGATTTAGTTTTGAAGTGGGATTCTAGAATGGAAGATCACCATGGAAAGTTTGAACATTTGTGGAAAGGTCCATATATTGTTGCAGGATACCAAGGTGAAAATGCATTCAACCTTAAGAAATGTAATGGAGAATTCCTTCCTGGAGGACCAGTGAATGGAAGACATCTCAAACATTATCTCTCTTAAAAACAGAGGTGAAAGAGAACCTTGTACAGTGTATATATTTTTCTTTACAATGTACTATCCAAAATAAAAAAATAAAAAATAAAAAATAAAGGATGATATGAATGTAGATTTGCAGACAGTTTGAAGCAGCCCAATGGATCAGGCACTTGGTCTATGATGTTCTTTTCTACCTCGCAGGAAGGATAGCATCCCCAGTTGGAGCCAATTGTTGACACCATATTTCAAAAAAATAAAGAAAGCTTAAAAATTTGTCCAAAATACAAAGGATTTGTTGAATGAGGGGTTATAATAAAAATCAAACAACAAAAAACCCATAAGTGCTATAGTCCGAAAGAAATTTTTGGGAGGATTAACTTCCGATGAAGTTCCAATGGCGGAGATGGCTCAATAAAAGATCGATGGTTGTCGTGGATTCCCACATCGCCAAAAAGCTCGTGTGAAAACCATGGTGAGTGGTTGCGGATACAATACCACTGGAATACGTGGTGCAATGCTATTGCCCCGCATCGACGCGATAGTGGTATCAGAAACCACTGAAGTGCCATGCGGAACCTCCAAAGAGTAATATGTGGAAGCGTGGGCCATGGCACGTGGCGGATGCAGAAATACACAGGAGACGCACCATATATTGATGATGATCGAACAGACGACATGCATTAAGAAAAGATCAAGGGATGAAATCCATCCGCATCAGGACAAATGCACACTCGATAAGGGAGAAGGTGGTTGTTGTAAACAAACCACTATAACAGGTGTCACGCGATGGTTGATCTGCATGTAGTCGAAACCAGGAAGGAAAACCACTATCTAGGATCGCGGATACCGCCGTGGAGAATAAAGGGTGCAAGATATGATGGCTCAAATTACTAATACGTGCGATCAACGGCTGGAAAGAAGATACGTCCAGAAAGATGCAAGAAAGATAAGAAAAGAAGCTTATATAAAATAAAAAGGGTTTTGAAAACGGCATTTTGTCTATGTGTCGCTGTTCTCGGGAGCTTTGAAGATCGGTGGATATTTCCAGTTACGTCAGAAGGATAAAGGATGTGTCTGCACAGGTAGGGTCCGGTGACCTGTCTTGCATTTTTTAAAGGAATTTGTTTTCAAAAAATAATTTAAATGGAGACTGTGCATGATATAGATGTTTTTAAAGCCAAAGAAGCCCTAGAATACAGAGATGGGGACGTTTACGATACCCTAATTACGTTACCGGTCATTGAGATCAAGCTTAAATTGTCTAGGTTGTTAGAAGAAGGTATAGACGTACATAGATTCCACCAGTCATCCTTGCTAATCTTCTGCCCTGACCAAATCCCATCTTTTCCAGAATTAGTGTCGTGGTGTGTTGATAATTATTCCAGAGAAGAAAGGATTGTCTTAGACGGTCGGCAAAACCAGAGCCGTTTGTAAAATAGAGCCCGCTGTCATAATTGAAGCCCTAGAAATAATTTTTTCCCAAACCCTTGAATCTGAAAGTTTTTTCGAAACCTCTACTATTGAGTTTTATCACCAAGCCCTTCAAGATACTAGAGAAAAGTTCCTATCCACATGTCTTAAACCAGAAGTAAGCATTTAAGATATCCCTTACCCTATAGAGGCCACTCTATTTGATGAAAATACCCAGCTGGTTTTAACTTTGTTGACTTTGGTCCTAGGGTTCGACACAGACATGTACGTAACTGAGTTTCAATTAAGCCTTTTGTATAGAATGAGTATAGTTCCGCCGGGGATTGATGAAAGTCAAATTCCTTGACTTAACTTTGAAGAATTCTTGGCTGAAAAGATCCATTACCAGATGGTTAATTTCCATGCTCTCAGACACTTCAGATTTTAGTCATTCTTGATGAGAATGATCACGATGGCCAATCACAAAGAGCTACAATTCCCTGAGATAGTTTCGACAAATTTATTGGAGAATAATATGTTTAATTACATAAATTATATGCTCTCAGAAATCTATAGAATGATTTATGGAGAAAGATTGCCTAGAGTACTACCGGAGATGCAGACATGGATGCAATTAAGTACTGAATATGCTATAGGGGATTGGTTCCTGTCAAAAGATAGTACAGTGATCGGGTTATATGGCTTTAAACATAAACCCTACTTTTTACCAGCATTTCTTACCTTAAGGGTTTTCGCCTTGGAGTTTCTTAGGCAGAAACTAATTGTTGAAGATAATAATTTCTTGTTTTTCAAACAAGCAACTAATATTAAGTATCCGTTTACACTTGGCCCATTCACAGTGAAGAACAAAAATGCTACTATTTATATAGAAAAATTATTGAAAGATATGGAATTTGAGATAGATGTGGCCATCGAATATGATCCGTTAAACATAATTTCAAAAAGGAGAACGGATCATCGCATCAAAGTGCTGGATCATCAGGTGATTGAGGGAATGTCTGATAGAGCAAATTGGTTCGACTATAAAGAGACCAAAGAAATCGTTCCTGATTCTCAAGAAAAAGAAATGATATTGACAGGTATGATGGTAGAGGCAAAAAGCACGATGAACATGGCAATGGTGGGGTCTAAAAGGTCTGCACAAGACATAGTTAACATTGAGAGTGAAGAAGCAGAGAATGGGAAAAAGTTAAAAATGGATGAGCAACAAGATCTAATGGCGTTTTCAGAAGAGGAAGAAAAAACCGAAATCAAAATACCAAAGGTCATGGTAAATGAATATAGTATTCAGGAAGCCCCGGTGGAAAAAGATGTAAATAAACCATGTAATATAATGGATGTTTTTAATGAGCACAGTCAAAATAAGCAAGAATATTCCTGGAAAACCAGTCAATTATTTCTAAAGGTTAGGAGTATATCCAGCACAGAAGTCAGTTTATTTACTAGCAGAAATGTTAAAGAAAACTCTCTTAAATTTTCAGTTGTTACCAAAGACAAGATCTCAGAAATGAAAGTTGACTTGACAAAAATCAATGCCCCAGATATAATCTTATTGCATAGGCAAACCGGGGAAGTTATATACTCAGATTATTTGGAAGGGATCATAAAAGTTGACAATTTGAAGATTTTAGTAGACAAATTAAATAACCAGTTGAGACAAGAAAAGACAGAAAATAAGTCTCAACAGCAGCAAATAAAAAGATTGCAATCAGATTTGGTAAACAAAGAAGGAGATGGGGCGGCAAATTTACTCAAAGAAAAGGACAACACAATTTGAATGTTAAAGTAGATGCTGAAAATCCCAGACACTCAACTTATCCAAGGAGCCAAACTGACTGTACTAGAGAAAGAAAAAGAAGAGCTGTCAGATGAAGTGAAAGATATTACTGCAAAAATGTTAAATCTCACCGAAGAAAAAGTTCATTGAGAAAAAGAGAAGATTTGTTTGGAAGATCAATTGGAAGAGGTAAAGAAAAAGTTAACAGAATTAGGTCAGCAACAAGCATATGCAGGTACAGGTGAAGAGAAATCTGGAGTAGAGAATCTCTTACAAGCCATTTCTCAGATAAGTCTGAAGGATGTTGAGATTAAAGAATTGAAAAATGGAACACAGAGGCTAAAAGAAGAGAATGAAACAAAGGATAAGGAAATTGAAACCTTGCAAGCAAAGAATCAAGAATTTCCTGATAACAATAAAAGATTGGCAGCCCATATAACAGGACAAGCTGCAATGCAAGGTTGTAAGCATATGGTGTAGGATCATATTATAAAAGAAGTTGAAAAATTGAGACCCTATCTTGATTATATGAAGGTTAAAGAAAAAGTGGCCAAAGATGCTTTTGAAAGCTGCAGAGCAGCCAGAGAGAATCTGAACAAAAAGCCAAAGGAAATAGCACAAAGAGCAATAACTTTCCTAAATAGTTTGACTAAAGTGGATTCGACAATAATGGATATAAGGAATAGAATTTCAATCATTACATGGGCTAGAAGAATTTTACGGAAGTATTCACATGTTCAAAATATTGAAGTTAAAGCTGGAGATATACGAGAGGATGTAATCAGGTTTAAGAAACAATTTGAAAATTTGATAATCAAAGGATTCCCTGCTTTTTGGGATGCAAATCATGAATTGATTTCTCCAAATGAATATAAGAGGTTATTGTTTGGTATAAGAATGAATCACGAAAATTTTCAGCATTTGGATCATATGCTTACTGGCAAGATTCTAATGGAGAAAATTGCGGAGGACTTTGAAATTTTAAATATGTTGATCTCAATCTGTGAGAATCTTCCTCTTGTTTCTTATGCAGGTCACATTGAAATGTGAGTCTTGATAAAGGAAATGACCATTTATGATCTACCCACGGCTGACCAATGGAACTATGTGGATAAATATGGAAGACAGAGATATCTTGTTCATACATGAAGATGCATTCAGAAACTCTTTCCAAGTGGCAAAAATGATGTTTTTATTTTAAAAGAAAATTTTGTAATATTGTTTAAAGACTGTTATCTTTTGAGTTAAGACATTTTCAGTTATTGGTTAAAAGAAGCGATTATGTCAAGCTTCTTTCGAATTTTATATAAAAGACAATGAGAATCATTTTTGAAGGAGTTGAAAACTCCTTGAGAGACAATAAGTTTTGAAGTCAAATTTTGAATAAAAAGGCCGTACAGTGGAAAATACCTATTTTGTTGAAGACCAGAGATTCATGTGTTGATCATTTTTACAGTCTGTCTTTTCCCTTATCTCTTCATGTGCATGTCTACTTTCTTTGTTATATCTTCCATTATGTTCTTCTTCTATGCTTAAATGAACGTTTGAAATAGATTGGGATTCATACTAGTTATGCCTTGATCTAGAGCATTTAAGTATCCATTTATTTCTCTAAAGTTGACAATGGATTCATCCTAGTTTGATGCCTGTTGTTGATGGACTTTCATTATTTCTTTCCATGCCACCTACAAAATCTTATTGACTGTGATATGGTTGCTATCTTGCCTCTGTGAAAATCTATTTGGTATTAAATCACTTGTTGGTACATTAAGTATCTGAAAGTTGACTCCATGCCCAATGTTTCTTGTTTCCTTTTCAACCAAGTAAATCATTTTTGAGAAATTTGAGCGTGTTCTATACATTTTTAGCCTTTATATATATCTTGTGAGAGAGCCCTCTCTGGTGGAAAAAATGGCTAAGTTTTCTACCTAAAGATTGGTTTGAAATAGGTTACCTTAGGTGTTATTCTTTTACAACTGAGAATGAAATCTAAGTGCTAACACTGACACTAAAGAATGTCTTCCAAATACCCATAGTATCGATTTTCAGAGAGTTTTGGATGTTTTTCACTTCTGGAAGAGACATTGGTCACCTCAAAGACTGCAGATATCCCACAATCCGATGTTTTCTTCGTGTCATCCAGCTTTTTGATGCGATATCTACAGCCATTGCACCACATAACCTTATGGTTTTTTACCTACAACAAGCCATACAGGAAAATATTACATAATGATCCAATATTTATGATTAACTAGTGCATGTTTATAATGCCATATAACAGGGAAAAAAATCAGCGTGTACAATGACAATATTTTTTACAAAAAAATAAATAGTGTGGTTGATTAATATGCTTACCTTCTTATCTTTTAAACCTCTTGCTAAATCGATTTCCCTTTGTGTTAGATTGGTATCTCCATTGCGATGTGCAGCTTTAATCGATGAAGCCACACCTTCCCATGATATTCCATGACCAGATTGTTCACATCTTTCGATCCATACCTTCATCCAGTCAAGATTATTTGCGATGTATAAATGAATTGCATCCCACTCTCGATCATCTATTTGATGGCAATAAAATTAAAATTCAATACAAATGTATAGTCACTTAACATGAAAGTATATTATTACACTCTAAATTGATGCAAAATATTGAATATAAAAATAGAATATGTATGATAGATATACATAAAAATCAACAGTCAATTGTGTTAGATTACCTTTCACCTTCCTCGATCTACCTTTCCCCTTCGGGTACTCCCCTTAGAAATATTTATTGGAGTCTGGATCACAAATGCGACGTAAATTGAGCTTTGATGCTAATATAGGAAGATATTCACTAATATACATGTGTTGGTATACTATATATCCCTCCATCATAGAACCCTCAATATAGGCTCATTGTCTGACCAAACCCTTCATAAATTTCAAATGCCTCTCAACCATCCACATGGACCTTGAGTGCGCAAGTCCACATAGTTCAATCTCCTCAACTTGGTGTATGAGGTAGTGTTCCTGTGCATTGAAAAATTCCAAAGGTAAATGCTTCTGCATTTCACACATGAGACGAGGAATCTCTCTCCTCCAATACTTTATGTCTTCTTTATGGAATTATTTAGATGACAACCATCTACAAGTGACATGACAACCCAATCAAGATATTAAAGGAAAAAAACATTATATTATGTAACATGAATTAGAGAACGAAAATCAAATATAAGTTCTATGTTGAATTAAACAAACACTAGTAAGCGCATGGAAAAAATCACCACTTACCTCATGTATTTCCCGAGACTATATATTATTTGCTTGACATTGTTGTCGAAGTTGTCTGGGATAGAGAGAGGTAGAACATATTGTAACAATAATATACAAATCGTTTCATTTTATCAACAAAGAGTAGACAAACAAAAATACCAGCCATATTCACTGGAATAGGAAAAAAATAATAATTAAATGCATACCATAATAATTACCTTCATGAAGACATGCCAATCGTGCATTTTCACCCTTGTGAAATCACCTTTCTTTGTTATGATATTCTTCATGTTCGTAAAAAATCCTGTGGGAAATTTAATTTTTCGAACGACTTCTTTTACAACATTACTTTGTTGGTCCATTAACATCCATGTAAGTGAGTTTATATTAATTTTCTATCCGTTGCTATGAAATTGAATGACATCTTGCATTGCATGGTTGCTATATTGAATGTCTTTGCAAATTTTGACAATTTTTTCTTTGTCACTCCTTCCATCCAATATTTTCCATAATGTTTCAGTCGCATTCTTTCTGATATGCATTGTATCAAATAGATGAGCAATTTGTAGGTGCTCATAGTAGGGCAACCTACTAAATTGTCTAGGATAACTTTTCATTCCTTGTGGAAGCCCATTAATGCCTTCATGATCACATGAACAACAATCATGAAATTACATAAATCAATGTCAATTACAGTAAATAACACACAATAAAAAAAATACAATATAACATTTCAAATACAATGATTCATATGTACCTTGACGATTTCTATTATATTGCAACTTCCATAGGTGAGGTGTCATTCTCTGTGGTTTTAATTCAGTCTCTTGCTTGCCATTGAACAGATGTTTTTCAGTAGTTCGATACCTGTGATTCTTAGAGAGGAAGTGCCTATACTCATCAAACACCTCCTTTCCTAAGCTTTTTGAATGACGAGATTTGATCTTAGGACCACAAGCTGGACATGCAAATTTCTCCTTTGTCTGAAGACCTACATAAAGAGATGGAATATCTATGTGATCAGTTATAATTCTATACAAAATGACTTGATTATTTAGAAAAACATGCGTGCGTAGTATATAAACTAGCTAGTTCATAAAATTAAATGCAAATAAAGTGAAACTTATAATTACATACCAGAAAAATGGGTTAACCCTGGGGCATCATGTATTGTCCATACAAGCATTGCATGGAATTGAAATTGCCTTTGTTGTATTGGTCTAGATACGTCATACATAGTGATGCCATTCCATAACTTTAGTAACTCGTCAATAAGAGGTTCGATATATACATTCATATCTTTGACTTGGTACTTACTTGATTGATTTGAACATATAAAAAATATAATTATGAGACGTACCATTTAGATATATAAACTGTATTGCACAATAGAAAAACATTAAATATATATATGACATTATGCGAAAAAATACGATAAATAAGATACCACTACATTAAAAAAAAATGTAGACACAATATACCTGGAACAATCATTCGCAACATTATATGCTCCCTCTTTATTGTCAACCATAAAGGAAGGTTATTGTTGATAACAAAAATAGGCCACACGGAGTAAACAGATCTCATCTCTACAAATGGATTGACACCATCTGCTACCAAAGAAATCCTAAGATTATGAGGTTCTTCTTTAAAGTGAGGCCATTTTTCCTCCATGGCTCTAAATGCAGACCCATATGCAGGCATCTGAATAATGTCATCTTGACTTCTGTTCCATGCATGGTAGTCCATAAATTGCGCTATGTTTTTGCACCTGACTAGTCGTTGCAAATGTGGAATAATGGGAATATAACGTAGAACTTTGTGATGCACCTTTTTTGTTACTTGATCTATTCGATATCTACTGATATGATATTCAGGACATTCTATTTCAAATTCATGCTGATTATAATATAGAACATGGTCATCGGGGCATGCATGAATTGCTTCATACTGCATTCCAATTTCTTTCATGATGGCAGATAGATATGGATATGTGCGAGGTAAAATATTTGACGCTAGTAACAAATATTCACCTATCATGCTACAACAAATTAAAATAAAAATCTACTAGTTAATATAATATAGAAATAATATTAATGAAACACATTTCATATTCCGTATTAAATTGACTTATGAATTAACAATAAAATTATTAGACAATCATATATATTATGTGATGGAATGTATTACATACCTTAACATCCGTGTGACTGATATGTTTGAAAGACCATTCATAACCTTCAAGTTCATTATCAACAATATAGCAGAGAGAAGATTTGTCTTGGAGCCCTCATAAAGTGGTTCGTATGCCTTCTCAAGAAGAGGTATATCAAGAATATCATCAAAATGATCATCATCATCCTCATCCATTCTAACATTAAATGAATCATGGATCAAAGTATTTGTAACATCATCTTCAACTATGTTATCAATATGATCATATTCTTCAATATGATCATTAACTTGTTCTCCATTAATATTCATAGCTCCATGTTCCTCCAGTACTTGTTCTGGAAGCACTTCCTCCGAACGAAATGCAGTAGGATGTCTTTCCTTTATAATTACATGAAACCATCAATAGATAAAAGTTAATATAAGAAATTCAAACGAAAAAATATAAAAATTTCAAACGCAAAATGTAATAACATCAATGATTTTGGAATAAAAGAAGTAAAAAATTGACCTGTTGGTCAAATAGGTGCATCCGAACTTTCCAAAAAACATGAAAATTGACCCAATTACTGAGCAAAGCTACTCAAATATAACTCAAAATTTCTCATACTGTAAACTAAGGTAAGATAAACGATTCTATGGTTTCTATAGAGAAAATAGAAGAGAAACAACATGCCAATATAGTCGTTATTTCTATTATCATGGAAAGTGACACAAATCTAGAGAGCTAAGTGCTCCTCGGTGAGTGGGTTACTCTCATTAATGAACAAATAAATGAGTTATTCTACTATACACTAGATTCAACATGCACACAAGAAAAAAAATATATAATATAATAAATATTAAATATTAAAATAGTATTTAATGTCCATTCTAGTCCCAATCTATTGAAACCATCAATAGATAAAAGTTAATATAAGAAATATTAAAATAATACATACATTTACAAAAGCAATCAAAATAAAAACATATATAATGCAAAACTTACAAATGGATGATATTCATGTCCCCCCTCAGCATGTCCATGTTCCCTACAATGTTTTCTGGCTATTGTGATCAAAATTCTTCTCCTCTTAAACCCCTTGCATTGACTACATGGACAATAACATTTTCCATCACCCCTTCTTTCAACTCCTTCCCACAACCTAGCAAGCAATTGTCGATTTTGTTCCTCCATCTCAGGAATATTGCTAGTTGACATTTTCTCGTAAAGAACTTGAATGAAGATTATCGATCTTAGAAAATCAAGCTTCACACTTCGCTCACTTTAATCACAAAAACAAGAGAAATAATGCAAAACAATCCATCGTGCGCTTATATAGCAAACATGTTGGAATGTTTCGGAATTTATAGGTTTTATAATATTCCATATCGTTGTATTTCCGACAAACAGAATAGATGTTGGATATTCGCCATACTAGGGCAATATCCAACGTTCCTACCATACCACTGACGGCTAAGAACGTTGGATGGTGGGCATTTTTGCATTCTGATCTCGACGGTTATCTGACTATAATGGGATAAAGTACTCGACATTTACGCCATACCACCGACGGCTACGAACGTCGGATGGCAGGCATTTTTGCATTGAATTGTCATCAGTGATCCGACGTTCATGTCTAATATATCCGACTTTAAATTAAGTGTTGACCGTCGGATAATCGACTTCGTGGCCGTCGGTTGTATGTGTCGCCATACTAGGGCGCAATATTAAGACGGATATCCTTTGGCAATGGTCAATATTCGTCGGAATGTCGTCGGATATCCGACATAACCTTGTATCATTTTTAAAAAACTCATTGAATTTCGTAAATTTGAAGGTGAAATCCGACAACAAAATCCTTTTCATCGGAGGTCGTCGGATTTTGGGTTCAAATCCACTAGTGATGCAAATAGTTTTTCCAACCGTTGTGTCTATCCCCTTACTGTAGTATGAGATGTTATGTCTTGTCAAGCCTTGCTTAGTCGCTTATATTCAGAGCACCCCATTAATCATTCCTAGTCTTAGTTCGCGTTAGATGAACATTTTGATGCACATTGCCTACCAGAAATTTTAGGACTCACGTTAGATGAAAATTTAAAGGGAACCTGATGTTCTTTGGATGAGATTTCCCCTGATGTTCCTGCCACATCTCACTCTGTGAAGCCCCCTTCTTCCACCGCAAAAATTTATGGAAGTTTGAGAGTGTGATGATTTGCAATCCAAGACAAACCTTCTAACATTGATGGTGTCATTGTCCCTACTTCGCCCTCATTTCTTAGTCTCCTTGATGCATGGAAGACTGTAACCTACCTAGAACTTGAAACATTTTATGTTTGTGGAAAAACATTACTCTAACTTTTATTGTAAAGTTTTATGATAATGACCAAGGATGGTCAAGGATGACTGTAAATGAATAATATTATTATTTAATAAATTAAAATAGGAGACACTCACCCAAAGAGACTGTTGAAGAGTGTTCACTGACCCACTAGGAGGAATGAAACAGGTGTAGAAGGCAATGGACAAGTGGCAACATCTACACTCACTTACTAGCTGTTGCAGGGGGCAACTTCCCTAAAAATGTGGTCATGTTCCCCAAGGATGGTGGAATTGAGCAGGTGGCTCATTAAATGTGAAACTGACCCAAAATACCTAGGCAATATTTTATAGCCATCGAATTGAGCAAAGGCTCACAACTTTTTCCTTGTGTTGGCTGGAAAACTACTATGTTGGGCACACAAGAGATTCGATTAAGGGAAGCTAGATAATGAGTTGTAGAGTAAGACAGTCTTATGTGTAAAATTAGTCACAGCAGATCTAATGAACAAGTAAATCAATCACAACAGATGAACATAGAAAATATGGTGTAAAACTGTGCAAAACATGCAGCAGTGCTCAATATCCCAATAAGAGTGAATGAATTACAATAGAATACAATATGTCTGTCAATGAGCAATTCGAATTGACTAAGTAGGCCATTCGAATCACTGAATGGAGTAGCTTGACTCCAACTAGGATTCCTCATCATCAATCGGTGGTGGTCATCAATGCACAAGAACCAGTCATCCAGGTGTCAATCTGAGTCTAACTGAGTGTGTCATGTGTAACTAAAGTGTGTAGCACTGATTAAGGGAAGGAGGCTCAGTGGGGGGCGCATGGGAGACTAACTGAAGTCAGAACAAGTCATCTAGTCAAACTGGAGGTCCAACGGAAGTGAAACAGTCAGTCGGGAGTGAAACTAGCCTCAAATCAGGGAGAATCAGAGCTAACTGAATGTAACTGAAGTGGAACTGCAGTGGTAGGTGAACAAGTGCGCCCTTCTCTGGCAGTAGGTGAGAAGTGGGCGCCTTTCAGCCTAGGAGGGCTAAAAATCTGTAGTAAGTGGCTCCCGGGTGCTAGAATAAGGTGGATAAGGTGTTGGAGGCATCAAACTGGTGACTGGGATGCATGCAAGTGCATGCAGGTGCATGCAAACCCTAGATTTTGCATGCAAACCCTAATTGCATGCAAGATCCTGAAAAAGATGATGTGGATATCCGAACACCCCCCCTCAAGCTAGACTATGATGTGCAAAAAATAATGTGGGGCCCTGGTAACTAAGACCAAAGGTCACCCCGATACAATAATCCAAAAAATGTTGAAAATAAACTAAGTGAGGAAAGAGGGAAAACCCAGTGGGAAGAAAGCCCCCCCTCAAGCTAAAGCATAATAATGAATCAATCTGTCTCCACCATGATGGAACTCACCCCCAACAGTGAACGGAGGTAAGAGAACTTCTTCTCATTGAAGCTCTTGGTGAAGATGTCTGCAATTTGCTCATCAGTAGGGCAATATTGTAGAATGATGGTGCGGTCATGCACCAACTGTCGAATGTAATGCATATGAATCTCAATGTGTTTGGTACTCTGCCGCTGAACTGGATCTGTGGAGATATTGATAGCACTTTGATTGTCAGAAAATAGGACAGTCGAAGTAGTTCCACCAAAACCAAACTCGAAAAGAATACCCTGCAACCAAACTGCCTGAATGCAGGCATTGACTGCCCCTCGATACTCTGCCTCTGCTGAAGAAAGTGCAATGGCTGCTTGCTTTTTGCTGGACCAGCAAATAGCACCATGACCAATCATGAAAACATAACCGGAAGTGGACTTCCGATCAATGCTATCACCTGCCCAATCTGAATCAGTAAAACCAATGAAATCTAGCTCAGAATCTGCAGCATAATGTATGCCAAACTGTCTCGTACCTTGCACATACTGCAAGATCCACTTGGCTGCTCTCCAATGAAGCTCATGTGGCTGATGCATATATCTTGACACGGCACTCACGGCATATGAGATATCAGGCCGTGAGTGTGTCAAATAAAGTAGTGAACCAATCAACTGTCGATACATACTGCAATCTGCAAGCGGTGTGGAATCTCCCTCCTCAAGACTGATTCTTGAGAGGAATGGGAATGGGGCTGCCTTACATTCAGCCATATTAAACTTCAATAACAGGTCAGAAGCATATTTTTGCTGAGATATAGTGATCCCATCAAAATTTTGAGCTATCTCCAAGCCCAAAAAATGACTCAGCAAGCCCAAATCGCTCATGTCCAAAGCTAGATTTAAGGCAGATTTTAGCTTGTTTATTGAAGTAAGTGTGCTACCAGTGATGAGAAGATCATCAACATAAAGTACAATAACCAACAAACTACCTTTAACTCGCTGAAGATACACATTCGGATCAGATTTTCATCTTTGGAAATTCTGAGAAAGAAGGAAGGAGTCCATCTTTGCGTACCAAGCTCTTGGGGCCTGTTTTAACCCGTACAAAGATTTATTCAATCTACAAACCAATGATGGATCTGATGTATAACCCTCTGGCTTCTGCATATAGACCTCTTCAGCAAAGTCTCCATGTAAAAATGCACTCTTCACATCCATGTGGTGCACTTCCCAGTGCTTGGATGCGGCAATAGCTAAAACAAGGCGGATGGAATCCATCTTTGCAACCGGTGCAATAATCTCAGTATAGTCCACTCCTTGGACTTGGGAGAAACCTTTTGCCACCAACCTTGCTTTGTATTTGTTGATAGTGCCATCAGCAGCAACTTTAGTACGATAGACCCATTTACACTTCACTAATTTTCTTCCAGGTGGAAGAGAAACTAGCTCCCATGTGTTGTTCTTTTGAAGAGAACTGTACTCTTCATCCATGGCACTTTTCCATCTCGGATCTCGATGAGCTGAATAGTATGATGTAGGATTTGAACCAGCCATCAAATAACAAATCTCAGGAAGAAATGGATCAGCAATAGAAAGAGCCATACCTGCTCTTTGAAAGTCTCCTCTTGTTCGTCTCGGATCAGCAGGATTTCCAAGATTCGAACCAGCAGAATGTAGAGTGTTTTGGGCCCACTTTGGTAACTGAGGAGGATCATAATGGTCGAATTCCGAACCTGATATGTCATGATCATCATATGCTGCTAGAATATCAGAAATATCAGAACTCATACCTTCATTATCGCTGCTCGGATCTTCTTCTGGTGAAGGCGGTGAATCGACAGTCTTCTCCTCGACTAGTTGCAATTCTTGAAGCTGTTCTTCAAATTGCACACTGCGCTCGATGAATATATTTTTAGATATGATATCCATGAGTTTATATGCTTTTGATTCTTCCCCATATCCTATCAATATGCACTCGATACTTTGTGGATCCAAAGCTCGTCTCTTCTCAGAAGGAATTCTAGCCCATGCAATAGAGCCAAAAACTCTCAAATTTGACACATCCAATTTGTGACCAAAGAATGCTTCGAAAGGAGTCATACCTTTCACGGATGAATGTGGAACACGGTTCTGTATGTATGCAGCAACATTGATTGCTTCAGCCCAAATATTTGCATCCAAACCTTTCGATTCAATCATGCATGTAGCCATCTCTTTCAGTGACCGATTTTTCCTTTCCGCTACACCGTTCTGCTGGGGTGTGTAGGGAACTGTATGTTGGATCTTAATTCCGCTTTGGGAACAAAGTTGCAGCAACTCGGACTTGATATATTCCCCACCATTATCAAATCTAAGAGCTTTGATCTTGCTCTCAGTGGTGGTCTCAACAGAAGCCTTAAAATCCTTGAATTTTCCAAGCACTTCTGACTTGTTTTTGAGAAAGAATACCCATGTAAAGCGGGAAAAACCATCAATAAATGTCAAAACATACCTTGAACCATTTAATGACATATAGGGCAGCGGACCACTGATATCAGAATGGATCAATCCCAAAATAGTAGAAGCTCTGCTAGCTTTGCCGCAGTCGAATCTATGCTCGGGGTGCTTCCCAATGATGCAACCAGTGCATATTCCCTTCGAGGAACGGAGTTGTGGAATCCCATCTACCATGGATTTGTTTGATAACAGCAGCAAATACTTATAATTAAGATGTCCAAATCTTTCATTCCAAATCCTACTGACCTCATTACCATGTGTGCGAAGAGCAGTGGGCTTTGCAAGCGGAATAAAGTGTGAAAACTCAACTAGTCTTCCACTTTTGATATCAGAAATTTCAACTGTATTAGGGCTGACTGTTACTTGCTTTGGTTCACCAGTGTGTGTCATTTGATACACAGAAAGGAGATTTGAAGCCAAAGAAGGCACATAGAGAACATTCTGAAAGCTTCCATGTTCTACATAAATCGTACCTTTTCCCTTTGAAGAAATTTTTGAGTCATCTCCCAAATGGATGGGGATGGAGCTGTTTGGATCGAATGAGGAAAAAGAATCAATATTTGCAGCCATATGATTTGATGCACCCGAATCTATCAAGAGAGCAGTGGGCTTCGAAACCGTTGCCATGAGTGCTTGTCCTCTTTCATGATCATCATTCCTATCCTTCTTCCTTGCACCGTCAGGAAGGGTTATGTTGTTCTTTTCCAAAATGAGGGCCATTTGATCTATAGTCTTCTTCATACATGAACTTTCGGGATGAAAGCCACGGTTACAATAAGTACATTTAGATTTTTGGTTACCTTCTTTGCCCTTTTGCTTGGATTTCGAACTGGATGGTGCATCCGTTTGCTTGCCTTTGTCTTTTTGCTTGTGAGGCTCGAATTTGGGCTTCTCCTTCTTTTGCTTTCCTTTACCATTTGAGATCTTGGGTCCTTGAACATATAGGGCTGAATCTTTGGAGCTTATGGACCCCATTTGAATCAACTTGTCATGCTCTTTTGTGACGGACTCAATGAAGGCATTCAAGGTAGGCATCTTCCAATTCGGGGTAGTTAGCCGACCGGAATTGAAAATAGAGACAAATACCGAATAATCTTTCCCAAGCTTGCTTAGAATGGAGAGGATCAATTGTTTATCCTCTTTGATAAATCCACTGTTCTTCAATTGCAAGTTCAAGTTCTTGAATTTTGTGAAGAATTCATTGATGGTCTCCAAATTCTTAGGACTAAGGGCAATCAATTCATTCTCTAATTGAAAAGCCCTAAGCTCATCCTGCTTGCCAAATAGTGTTTCAAGTTGCTCCCATATAGCTTTTGGAGTCTTCAATCCGCTGAGATGGAAGTGAAGATCTTTGGAGATGGAGAGACAAAGAAGACCATAAGCTTCATCAAGCTTGTTGTAGTGTTTGGTTCTATCTGATAGATTACTTGGCTCCAATTCAAGACCAACAGTGACTCGGTAGTAACCTTTTGAACGTAATATGATCTCCATATCATCTTTCCAATCAAAATAATTGAATGGGGTGAGGATAGGCTTTGAAGAAGAGTATTCCATTGCTAGGAGCGAGTCAAACTGATGTAGATGAGCTTGCATGCAGAGTGTAGAGAATGCAAAAGAGGAGTTTGCATGCACAGTGTAGCGAATGCAAAAGAAGAGCTTGATAACCTGCAAATCACAATCAAACCAAGAACCGTAAGGTCAAACAATCCACCCTTTTAGAGTTGCATCACACCTGGGATTGGAGATCAAACAATGTTGAATGGGTCCAATGTATCAGATCCAGGAATTATGTGGAAACTCAAGCTTCTGGAGTGGTATTGGAAGTATTTTTAAGCTTTGCATGCACAGGAGCGAATGCCCTTGAGATATCTCATGCCAAAACTTTTTGCAATTTTAGCAATTTAGTCAAATCTTCTTGTACAAACACCTGTAGAAAAAAGATCTTGTCCCTGCAATGGCTCTGATACCATGTAAAATTAGTCACAGCAGATCTAATGAACAAGTAAATCAACCACAACAGATGAACATAGAAAATATGGTGTAAAACTGTGCAAAACATGTAGCAGTGCTCAATATCCCAATAAGGGTGAATGAATTATAATAGAATACAATATGTCTTTCAATGAGCAATTCGAATTGACTAAGTAGGCCATTCGAATCACTGAATGGAGTAGCTTGACTCCAACTAGGAGTCCTCATCATCAATCGGTGGTGGTCATCAATGCACAAGAACCAGTCATCCAGGTGTCAATCTGAGTCTAACTAAGTGTGTCATGTGTAACTGAAGTGTGTAGCACTGATTAAGGGAAGGAGGCTCAGTGGGGGGCACATGGGAGACTAACTGAAGTCAGAACAAGTCATCTAGTCAAACTGGAGGTCCAACGGAAGTGAAACAGTCAGTCGGGAGTGAAACTAGCCTCAAATCAGGGAGAATCGGAGCTAACTGAATGTAACTGAAGTGGAACTGCAGTGGTAGGTGAACAAGTGCGCCCTTCTCTGGCAGTAGGTGAGAAGTGGGCGCCTTTCAGCCTAGGAGGGCTAAAACTCTGTAGTAAGTGGCTCTCGGGTGCTAGAATAAGGTGGATAAGGTGCTGGAGGCATCAAACTGGTGACTGGGATGCATGCAGGTGCATGCAAACCCTAGATTTTGCATGCAAACCCTAATTGCATGCAAGATCCTGAAAAAGATGATGTGGATATCCGAACATTATGCTATTGAGATGCGGAGTGAATGCTATGTATGCAAGTCTTCATGATTGTTGAAGTACATAAGAGTGATTTGTATGCAAGTCTTCATGATTGTTGAAGTAAAAAGAGAGTTTTTTGTATGCAAGTCTTCTTGATTACTGAAGTACAAATAGATTGTCTTGCTTCTACACAGTATCTTCGTCCTGGTGGATTCAGGACGCCCTGGTTACCAAAATATGATAACAATGTTAAGAAAATATTACTTTTGGCCAAATATGAAGAATGAGAAGGGTGAATACATAGCTAGGTGCTTTGAATGTCATCAACTTAAAGTTGAGCATCAACACCCAGCTGGTTTATTACATCCATTGCCAATTCCAGAGTGGAAGTGGGAAATTATCAGCATTGATTTTATAATTGGTTTTCCTAAAAATCAAAAGCAGAATGATTCAATAATGGTAGTAGTAGATAAGCTTAGCAAAGAAACTCATTTTATACCTATCAAAACTACTTTTAAGGCTACTAACATTGCTGATGTGTTTATGAAGCAAGTTTTTCGTTTGCATGGAATTCCTAAGGTAATAATTTCTGATCGAGATTTTAAATTTACTGGAAATTTTTGGAAATCATTATTTAAAGGTTTGGATACTAAATTAAATTTCAACACATCTTTTCATCCACAAACAGATGGACAAACTGAAAGAGTAAATCAGATTCTAGAGGATATGTTAAGAATGTATGTTAAAGATCAGCCAATAATGGGAAGAATATCTGCACTTAGTTGAATTTGCTTATAATAATCACTATCAAGCTTCAACTAAACTTAGTCATTTTGAAATTTTGTTTGGTAGGAAGTGTAATACTCCTATCTCATGGAGTAATCTGGTTGATAGATTGATTTTAGGACCTAAATTATTGAAAGAGGTGGAACTAATAGTGAAGCAGGTACAAAGCAATTTGAAAATTGCACAAGACAAACAAAAGAGTCATGCATATCTAAAAAGAACTGAGAAAGAATTCCAAGTAGGTGAGCATGTTTTTGTCAAGGTAAAACCCAAGAAAATATATTTTAAGTTGGGGAGTTGTGCTAAATTAGCACCCAGGTATTGTGGACCATTTGAAATACTATCAAGAATTGGACTAGTGGCATATCAGTTAGACTTACCACCTAATCTGAAAATACATAATGTATTTCATATTTCTATGTTGAAAAAGTATGTACATGATGCTACTCATGTAATCTATTGGAATGACATACATGTGGAACCAAAAGGAGATTTTTAGGTGGAACTAGATTGTATCCTCGACAAGAGAGAAATTTTACTTCAGAATCGCACCATTGGATAGGTAAAGGTGCAATGGAAGCACTTTAGTCCAGATGAAGCAACCTCGGAATTGGAGAGTCATATGCGGGCAGCATATCCAATTATGTTCCAGGAATCCTTTAATGATGAATAAGCAACATCGAGGACTATGTTGAACTTAAGAGGGGGTGTTTGTAACCTAACTAGTACTTGAAACATTTTATGTTTGTGTAAAAACATTACTCTAACTTATATTGTAAAGTTTTATGATAATGACCAAGGATGGTCAAGGATGACTGTAAATGAATAATATTATTATATAAAAAAATAAAATAGGAGACACTCACCCAAATAGGCTATTGAAGAGTGTTCACTAACCCACTAGGAGGAATGAAACTAGTGTAGAATGCAATGGATAAGTGGCATCATCTGCACTCACTTACTTGTTGTTGTAGGGGGCAACTTCCCTAAAAATGTGGTCATGTTCCCCAAGGATGGTGGAATTGAGCAGGTGGCTCATTAAATGTGAAACTAACACAAAAGACCTAGTCAATCTTTTATAGCCATCGAATTGAGCATAGGCTCACAATTTTTTCCTTGTGTTGGCTGGAAAACTACTATGTTGGGCACACAAGAGATTCGATGAGCAGAAGCTAGATAATGAGTTGCAGAGTAATACTGTCTTATGCTGTTGAGATGCAAAGTGAATGCTATGTATGCAAGTCTTCATGATTGTTGAAGTACATAAGAATGATTTGTATGCAAGTCTTCATGATTGCTAAAGTACATAAGAGTGATTTGTATGCAAATCTTAATGATTGCTGAATTACAAAGAGACTGTTCTGTATGCAGTCTCATTGATTGCTGAAGTACAAACAGATTGTCTTGCTTCTACACAGTATCTTCGTTCTGGTGATTCAGTGAACAGGCTCGAGGGTCCAAAAGCAAGTGATCTTGGCTGCTTTCTGGAGAAGGTTGGGAGGAACGATCCTCATTGGGTGTTTTTCCACCCTATCAGTTATCAGGTTCTACTTTGTTTTTAATTTATTTTTAAAATGTTGTTCTATTTCTGAGAACTGTTATCATAGTTTTAGATGTATCCTAGATTCCAATTAGCAGTTAGAAATAATAGTATATTGAACTGATTATTGTTTTATGTTTCTAAGATTTAATGGTTATGGAAAGTAAAGAATGATGAATAAAATCCCTCTCTGTATTTTTCCTTTCACCAAGGTGATGTACTCTAGTACGGAGAGTTTGATTAAGTAGATAAATTCGAAATGATTCCATTTATGTAATTAGAATGCTGATCTTTTCTAAATATCAAAAGTTGGTAGAATTTCAACATTTCCACAAAAGAATTGTGCTAAGTATGTATTCATGGAAATAACTTATATAGTTATTAGTCATCGTATAAACAGAATACTATTTTTACATCTATTTACAATCTCTATTACTATAATGAGTCAACCAAATAACTTTGTACATCATCATAAATCATTATTTATACACTACTTGAAAACATTAAACAGTTACGAACAGAAGTAGAATAAACCCAATCATTGTTTATAAGTTTTCAAGAAGATCTATATAAGCGAACACAGTCTAGAGTTTAGCATCTAGTTCCAATTTACTTTCCCAACATTTAAGCATACATATAGAATAACTAAACCAACCCATAATAACATTAATCCAAAGAATATTAAAAGCATAGTTGGGGTCATCCCAGATAATCGATGTTGAGCATATAGAGGCTCAGGGCCATGCCCATATATTCTTTCATAAACAAAATATTCTATTTAAAAAGAAAAAACAAAGATTCGCCATTACAGGCTGTAGAACAAATATAAACCCTTATTACAAATTGAATTTATATACTCAAGTGTATTCTAGAAATATCATCATTTAAGAAAAGAACTATAATCAGCAAACTGTGGGATAAGTATTCCATTATACATATATTCAATCTACAAACAGTCTCGCAATTACAAGTGACAGGATTATTCAACCCGAGTTACATTATTGTAAATCAAATAAATTGTAACCTGATAAATAAACCCTAATATTACAACAGGAGTAATACGAGATCTAATCCCCCTAGCTACAGATAAAAACAAGATTTTAACAAAGTAAAACCTGTGACAGGTCAAAGGTTCAAGGAACTGTAAAGAGTGACCACTAGGTCACCATTGTTAACAATTTATAATCCTGTTGATATCATTCTCCAGGGATCGAACCCCTTCAACAACTTTTATATCATAGTAACAACCCACAAAAATAAAAACAACCAAATTAATCCACAGTCAAACCAAATAAAGCTTAACATAATGTATTAAAATTAGAGCCCGATGGATACATCATTTCCATCTAGACAGAGCTCGATAACATCTATTTAATGCATCATTGCCATCCTAACTGGACAGATCATCATAAGACTTGTTCAAAATTTAGGAGACAAGGGTTCAAGTTTCGAGAGAGCTCGCCCGATTCTATTTACACTTTAAAAATCAAATTACAAAACTTTATTACTGGATAGGGTTTAGGTTTTAACCCTACGAAATTTATAAACTGAACATTACTGGTGTATCATAAACAATAAAACTCGAAAGTAGGGCTTAGCTCCAAAACGAGTCATACTTTGACATTTACCAAAATACAAATAGATAAACTGTAAAGGAGGCCAAAGGGAAACCAACATCCATAATAGAACAAGCTTATACAAGAAGCGTAACCAATAACTTTGCTTTTATTTAAACGAGTACAACGCAGTGGACACTGCTCGGGTCTACCAAAATTGGTACCAAAAAAAAATAAACAGATGTCTTAAATTCTTTGCAACAATTGGTCGAAACCCCAATGCTGGCATTAGCCAGGAAAAAACTTTACATCAACCGTATTGTCCCCAACGATTGCCAAATGGATCATAATGCAAGAAATGGGCAACACAAAAACAGTAACCCTAAAACATCTGTTGGCAGGGGTGTCATTCAATGGAAGGCTCGAAGCTTACCGTAGTCCTCAAACCACTAGATTTGTCTCTCGTGCCCTGAAGCTTCGCTAAGACCAAACCAAGACTGGAGAACATCGAGGAATCCCTGCCAACACAAGAAGCGAGTGGTTAATAATAAGAAATGCATAAAAGAAATAAAAATAAACCGTGAATTATTAACAACGAACAACACCTGTTAAGTTTCGAATGTTGTCCTCAAACTGCGCTTATCCATCACGGTGGAAGACCAGAAGAGCCGAGAGCATGGTTTCTTTGCAAAGCAATTGAATGCATAAGTTTTAACACTAATACTTAGTAAAAAACTTCACGATTTTTACCCTACGATCATTATACTTTTCACTCAGTAATCATGGCAGCCCAGAGAGCAGAGCTCTCTAGCCCTTCGAAAACGTAACATAATGCCAAGGACCAAACTCTTAGCGCAAGGTTAGGGTTTCCCCACACGTGGATACCATTAACCAAACCCCTTCTTCACGTGGTCTCATTTATTATGCAACCTGGCAACCACTATCATTCGAATTTCAAACCCCAACTCTATAGTTTTTCGCCATCGTTTTTGCTTAGTAGTTATTACCGTGGCGCCTTTGCCATTGATCCACTTCTATATAGTTTTGATTCAAGTATTCGAGCACCATTGAGTTGTTCCTAGGGATCTCTAACCCTATAGTGAAAAAATAACCAAGGAATGCATTTAAAACATAATCAAGTATAAAAATTGAGATGCTTTTCACCATCAAGTTCAATTAGTAACCACCAAGACCAAAGAGATAAATTGACCAACTTTCAGGATTGTCATATAACCAACTATGTAAAGAAGCTTGTTTGTTTACCATGCTAACCATGAGCGTAAATACAACATCAAAATTCGTTGGATGCCTAACCTCACCTGTAACCTGGTCAAGGTGGTAGAATGCATTAGCAGAAAGCTAAGTAAGCTTCAGGGCTCCACAAGAACCCCTTCAATAAGAGAAATACATGCTCAGTATTAATGTTGTAATCATAATTACGAAATCATAATACAACCAAAAGAATGATCTAGATAAGTAGTAACTAATACTCATTTAAAAACATGCTCTGTGATATGATGAACTAAACGTACATAACGTAATTTAAAATATCATGAGTCTGTTGATAAGTAGCATCAATGAATGTATAAAGCATTGATACAACTAATAAGTTGAAAGCAATTCCGCAAGTATCACACTGATTTTTATGACAGTCATCATATTTGCATAATCATTCTAATGTTGTTAAGACATAATTAATAATTGATGACTATTCGTAATAAGTAAGTGTTTCAAATAAAATTATAGCAAAACAATCAGAATAAAGCTCATACACAAATATACCTTTCGCATGGTAAATTGTAGCATTTATACTACACAGAAAAGAAAAAGAAAAAAATTTATGAATTTTTGGTGTTACAGAAGGCATTATCTTGAATTCCGGTCTTTTGTTGAAAATATTGCCATTGGTTTTCCACCTACAATAGAGTCCTCAGGAATGAATATTTTGAAGACGAAATATCATTAGCCGAGTTTGTTTCCTCTAATGCCACAATCAAGCAAGGTGTAGTCTTTATTGTAGATATTCTCCTTTAGCGCAACATGTGGCAATTTTCTTTGGTGTCCCATAGACGGAAGTTGAAGACCAATTTTGTTCAGTACCAAAAATGGTACACCAACGTTTCTTAGTACCAGAGTTGGCTCATTTGTTTGATGGGCAAGTAGTAGAAGATGCACAAGGATCAGTAATGTAGGAGATTTGACTCGATGACGAGTCAACCTTTGTGATCGGGGCTTGTTGGATACTTCATTTTTGAACAAGTCAAGAAAAGGTGACAGAAGAGAAGACCAAAGAAGGAAGCACGAAAAGAAAGCAGGAGCAAGTTTGCACTAGTTTTGGACCCATTTCACGAGTATAAAAGGAAGTGGAGGGTAATCACAAAGAGATGATCATGGAGCATGAGAGTATCAAAGGATAAGAGCCAGACGAAGACAAAGACATCCATATTTAAAGTAGAATACATGTCTTTAGGTTTTGGGTTTTGTTTGTTTGGTTGCATATGACACGGCGGTAATCCTGCAGTGATTGTAAGACTTTAGAGCCATGATGTAATCTGTTGTAATGAAGAAGTATTTGCTATAATGAAAAGTATTGTTGGGCCCCTCAAATTTTCTATGTGATGTCTTGGATGTGCTTATTTTTGTTTGTTGTCATAATATGATTGAATGAATAATGTATTTGAATAAGTAGTGTTGTGATATACATGGATGAATGGTGTTGCAATGGATATTATTGTGATATGAATTAAAGAAAACCCTCAACCGCATCCATACAGTTAACCACTCCCCATATTATGTCGGTATTGGCTATGCTTTGGGTGATACCTTCCCCCTTAAGGGGATTGAAAATTTCAGCACACAAGACTATAGCAACACCCTTTTGTTGGCCCATGCATAAGAACCTTGGTCTCAATTTTGTGCCAACATCACATAGTTATACCAATTTTCCATAAATAAAAGTTATATATTCATGAAGCTTATTCAATTTTCTACATTTCATTTTTTTGTACTATATTATAATAGATTGTGCCTATATAATTCCTCTAAATCAACATGTTTTTCCAAATTTCCATTTCAATTAATGTGTCGTGAGAAAAAAAACATTAAAACTAACCCCTTTATGAAATTTGATCATAGGTTTCATCAAAATCCTTCCCTTTATAATCTATATAAAAACATTAACACTAATTATCTATATTAGAAGGCATATCTCTAATGTACATCATATACAAATAAGTTAGAAACAATAAAGATATCTTATTACACCACTTGGTCTATAATGCTTACTTAAATAACTAAGAATATACTTTTATTTGCGAGTCAAAGTGCCATCATTTAGCATGAACTTTCATTTGCAAATCAAAATACCCTCATTCAACATGAATTCAATTTCATCTTATAAATTTTCATAATTCCCAAGATTTATGTCTAATTAGATAACCTCTTTAGCCACTCAAAAATGGAATGAGTGAAAATATTAAAAAAAAAAATTCTTTAATAAAAAAATTTGAATATTAAAAATTATAAAATCAATTTAGTATAAAAACTTTTTTGAAAATTAAAATAAATTACATAATTTAAAATTTCAGTCATTGTTTTATTATTAATTTTTAAAAAACCAAAAATAACTATAAACATTTAATATTATTTCTTTTAAATGTCACATGTTATATTTCATTATTTTAATTTTTTATGGTTATTTTTAAAACAAGAAAAGAAAAACTGTGAACATTTAATATTAATTGTTTTAAATTCACATGTTTATTTCATTGTTTTAACTTTTATTCATTAAAATTAAAATTGCATTCCCTATATATTTGATTTCAATATAATCAATTTCATGAATATAAACAATTAATTAATAATGTAACACGTTCCATCGAAATACTCACTTGCCTCACTTAACACAAATTGCCTAACTTAACACAAATTTGTAAAATATTTGAAGATTTTCCCATCTTAAGTCGTTCGGCCTACCATCCATTATTTTGATTATTTGGTATGTGGTCGGTTTATTTTACTTATGAGGGAAGTTGTAGTTTTTGGAATGTTCAAAGTATTGTAGGTCCAGAAAGTTAACAGCACATTCTTTATACATCCATCTCATACGCAGCTACTTTCCTACATTTTGTTGTGGTCTCGAGGAAACGTGCTGGTTACGTGTTGACTTGGGATTTGTATGGCTGTACTTCCCCTGCGAGACTTTGATATAATTTTACATTTCCAAAGGTTATCAATAAGCATCGTCCCAATATGTGCCGTCACATTCATATCCTACCATATCTGAAAATAGAAAATCACAATAATACTTGTCAAAGCGTTTTCGGTTGATTTTTCTTTCAAAGTTATCTCTTGAATGATTAACTTTTGGAATCCGGAAGAGCCAACGAATTGACGTTTGGATGATACCGTTGACGGGGAGGGGAAAGGGAAAGAAGCTATGTATCTATATTAAATTATTGGATCTTTATGTTTAAAACTAATTCAACGATTTAAGTTGATTTCGTTCACTTTTATAGACATTACTCAATTATTTAACACCGCCAGTGCCTACGCTTCAGTGTCCCTCGATCTGTTGCCAACGCCGATTGTGTGTGTATCGTCTCATCTTCCCCCGATGGATTTATATGTTCCTCGCCTGCTTCCTTCCCTGCCTCAACACCTCTTCTTCCTTATCGTTACTGCCTGCTGTGCCTCTCTTTTCCCCTGCTCCTTGTGCTTGGATGCACAATATCAGTATTGCCAAGATACTAGTAAATGTGGCTCTATGAATATCACGTATCCTTTTGGTCTAGGAAATCGCGGATGCGGTCTCCCTCGCTTTCAGATCAACTGTCTGCAGAACTCAAGTTTAGTTATCCAGATTCATGGCCAGAATTACACAATACTAAGGATAACAGACTCTCCTATGACCCTCGCTATTGTCAGGGGCGAGAACTGCGATTTTTTTTATCGTCCAAATAATAATCTGCATATGCCGTTTTCAGGAGACGCCCTTTTCGACATTTCGGGTAAAGAGAACCGGACTCTAGACGTATACAAGTGCAATATAACTTTGCAGGATGCATTAATCGACTCCAGTACAGGAGAGCAGCAGCTCTGGAAATGTAATGCTACTGTCTATTACGGTTTCTACAACACTGGAGATTTGATCCATGGATGTTCTACGGAACAAGTAGTTGTTGAGGTCGGAAAAACGCACTGGGTTTCCAATGATACGGAGAGAGATAAAGTCTGCAAATCATGCGAAGCAACTGGAGGGATATGTGGTTACAACATTTCGGACTCAACTTTGCCGTTCCTCTGCTATTGCAAAGACGGACCCCGTACCCACAAATGCCCCGGCCACGCGGGTATGCTCTATTTTAACTTTCTGCAAACTTTTTGGAACTGCTAGTTCAGTTAAGATGTTACGAATTTACTCTTCGAGGTCCAAAAATTGGGGTTATTATTAACTTATTATAGCTAACAGTATATCGCCTCCAATCCATCTCATTTGAAGCTTCCAATATTAATATCGATGGGTGCACTGAACTCAAAACATCTTAAACGAGAAGATATTATTATATGTAAATGTGAATCCTTCCCGTTACTTACAATAGTTGTCTTATGGCCGCGTTGCAGATCGCCGAACAGCCATCATAATAGGTAAAATTTATGATTTCTTCCTATTCTGTTTCTCCGCTTTAAATCTATACAGTGAATTGGTTTCCATTCTTCTATTCGGGGTTGGACGAAGATCACACTGATATCAATCTTTTCATTCCACTGCAGGTTGCTCCGTTGGAGGAGCTGCGCTGCTAGCGGTACTGTCCTTAGCTTATTATCTGAAGGACGGAAAACCTCCTCCTAGCAGGGGTCTTCCTAGACATTTGCCGGGGCGCGAAATGGGCAGCTTGCCAATATTCTCTTATGAAGGACTTCGTCAGTCTACAAATTGCTTCCACGAGGAGAACGAACTTGGCGTTGGAGGGTTCGGGTCGGTTTATCTGGGTAAACTTTCGGACGGACGATTTGTGGCCGTAAAGAGACTTTATCAGGATAACTCTAGGAGACTCGACCAGTTCATTAACGAGGTGAAGATATTTTCGACTTTGAATCATCCACACATCGTTCGTCTTTATGGCTGCACCCCTGCAGACAGTCCAGAGCTGCTGCTCGTATACGAATTTGTTCCAAATGGGACACTGGCCGATCATCTTCATGGCGATCGCAAAAACCCCAGGGGATTACCATGGAATACTCGCTTGAACATTGCTGTTCAAACTGCCGAGGCGTTGGCTTTCCTTCACGGCCTTGATCCGCCCATATTCCACAGAGATGTGAAATCTTCTAATATTCTCTTGGACGAGAATTTGGATGTCAAATTGGCTGATTTTGGGCTTTGTAGGCTTGTGCCTGTCGATGTCTCCCATGTCACTACTATCCCACAAGGCACACCAGGGTATGTTGACCCAGAGTACTATCAGTGTTATCAGCTGACTGACAAATCCGATGTCTACAGCTTCGGGGTCGTTTTGGTAGAGATTATCTCTGTCAAAATAGCGATGGACATAAATCGGAACAGAAGGGAAATCAACCTTGCTAACTTAGCGATAACGAAGATTCAGGAAAGAACCTTGCATGAACTAGTGGATCCGCAGCTGGAGATTGAATTGAATCATCAGGTGAAGGTCATGGTAAATGCAGTTGCAGAATTGGCCTTCAGATGCCTGGCGTCAGAGAGGGATGACAGACCGCATATGACGGAAGTTGTTGCTCAGCTTCAGGAAATCAGAGATTTGTGTGGTACCTCAACTGGTCCAGTTGTACAACAGTTAGGATCGTTTTCCAACATCAAACAGTCAAACAGAGCACCTTTTTCTCCCATCTCTGTGCAAGACAAGTGGCCCAGCGTAAGCTCCACTCCCAACATCAGTGCATAGATTTCTCCTGTTGTTCATGGCGAGTTTTAGGCATTGAACTGCAAAGCATTTAAAATGTTGTAGTTCAGTGTTTAGGTCCGTTGGATTTAAAGAATCTTCAGATCCAACTGATGTTAAGTACCCATTAAGTGTTTAGATTTTATTTTTAATTATAAAACTAGATTTAATATCTTTAAATATTTTTTTATCATCTAATCTAATAATGTATATATAAGATTCTAATTAATATAGTCACTTAACTTGTGGTTGATGAATATAAATAGGTCAGTCCATGCATCAACTACCACTTATCTATGTATTGACTACCAGTTATTTTTATATATTATTTTTTCTTTTTTTTATGATTGTTTATTTCAAATTTGAAATGATTGTCATAAAATCAATTTGGATAGTACACTTATCTCATCCTCGTGCAATCTACTAAAAATATAGATACTAGTCCACCCCAAATTCTAAAATATAAACACCTATCAATATAACAATTCCCACCAAATTTTAGATAAAAATTATTAAAAAATTACAAAAAAAAATCAAAATCATAAAATGTTTAGATATTTTAATATCCCATGCCCTAATGCCAGAAAGAGTGAAAGCCTTAATCAAGAGGCAAGCCTTAGCTTTAGCCCAATGATATCTTCGTAGTCCCCTGGTCTTAGCTAGCTAGCAAAACACTCTCCTCTAGCAACACGTCTCGCCATGGTCTAGCCTGGTTCATAAAGCAGCTTCCTTGGTCATAGTTCAAAATTCTAGCCTCTCGCCACACGATATAGCCAGTTTCAACCAGCCTTCGTATTCGACCAGCTCTTGTTTAGACAACTTTAAAGTTTCCAAATTGAAACTCACAATCTCACCATAATAGTAGAACATGTTTGTTTCTATCTCCAAATTCATGTGGTTGCATATGTCATGACCCGGGGAAATTATTAGTATATCCAAATTTATGTGGTTGCATAGGTTATGCCCCGGGGAATTAGTTGGGAGCTGCTAAATGAAATATAATTAAATTAAGATTAATATTTTTATTATTTTAATATTTGAAATTAAATTTAATATATATTTTAATTTTAAAATCAATTTATTTATTTTTAAATAATAAATTTATCGAGGAGCTAAGTGGAGGTGGGTGGGCGGGTGTTGTCATTAAATGAATCACGGTTGTAATTTTGGAATTAAGTTGAGGTCGGTGAGCCGTAGTTTTCTAGGTTCACCTTTTCTCGGCTATAGTTGACTCTACGTTTATTGGTTTAGATCACAGTAAGGGTTAGGTAGGGCCAGTGGTGGGGACTCATCTGGGTGGTCGGTTGGTGGTCAGTTGTATGGGTTCATCTCTCATACTAAAAAGGTTTTTTTTTCCAACGAAATATACGCTTTAGATTTTGGAATCATGAAATGTCACATATCATTGGTGGGTGGGTTATAAAAATACAATACAAAATGAAAAAATATATTATTATAAATTTATATTAATTCAAAGATTTATAGGTTTATTTTTAAATGATTTTTGTATTAGAAATATAAAAAGAGAGTAAAATGGATATAATTTTGGTGATTTTTAACCAAAGGATCATTTTAATCTTGGATTTGTTCTAAAGATCTTGGAGGCATAAAGATTTTTAATTGTTTAAATATTTTTTTCAAACTTTTTATTTTAATAAAATTTGTATTATTTTGGATTTGTTAAGTATTCTAGAGATCTTGGATTATTTTAATCTTGGATTTGTTAAGTATTCTAAAGATTGGGAGGTATAAAGATTTTTAATTGTTTAAACATTTTCTCAAACTTTATATTTTACTAAAATTTGTATTATTTTGGATTTATCAAGTATTCTAGAGATCTTGGATTATTTTAATCTTAGAGGCATACAGATTTTTAATTGTTTAAACATTTTTTTAAACTTTATATTTTAATAAAATTTGTATTATTTGAAGGTAAAATAAATTTAATATTTTGCATTTTGTTTAAATAATTCAAAAAACTTCTAATTTCAGTTAAAGTTAATACATTAATAGTGTTTTGTAAATATATACAGTTTAATACATATAATTAATTGATTGGTTAAAAAAATTATATTAATTTAATAATTTTAATTTACACCTAATGCATTAATAATGTTTTGTAGATATATACAATTTAATACATATAATTAAAAACTTTATATTAATTTAATAGTTTTAATTTTAATTTAATATTTAACATATTGTTCTCATACCACTCATCCAAAATGAGTTAACTAATGTTTTGTAGATATATACACTTTAATACATATAATTAAAAAAATTTATATTAATTTAATAGTTTTAATTTTAATTTAATATTTTAAATATTGTTATCATACATCCAAAATAGGAATTGGAATAGGAAAAATTTAGTATGTTAAGCAAGATCATTTGTTTTCTCTAAAATATTAGAGAACTGAAATTGAGATATAAAGTATTAAAATTTTAAGAAAATCAAAAGAAAGGGGAACACACAATTATACATTATGAAAAGAATGAAAGGACTAAGGTGGAAATTTACTAGGTATACTTTTAATGGAGAAGTTAAATTAAAAGGAGGTTTAATTTAGAAAATAAATAAATTATGAGTATAGTTTTGAATTATTGTATTAGAGGTGGAGTTCCATGCAAAGTCATTGACACTATATACATATTGTTAAAATCCTTTTCAGCATGGATCATAGTGACAATTTAGTGTTGTTGGTGCACGAGTAGACCTAGGGTTCATCATAAATCACATTAACAAAAACCAAGACACTGGTCCTTTCGGCATCACCTACAAGCAAGCGAAGTCTCACTCGACGTTTCTTGGGGACTCCAAGAACCAAGCTTTATCAGTATTGAAGGGATGTGAGCATTCATCTAACAGATCTATCATTCATTCAATTATTGTGCAATACATCATGACTTACTCATGGTAATCAATAACACATTCATAACATAGCATCCATGTGTGCATTAAACACAAGCATTCATCACATTCAAGACATGTGTAAGTTACTGCAATCAGATGTACTCATTCTCATTAACAATAAGACAATCTTACATAACATGCGTGATGCGCAACCATTCTCAGACTTCAACTACCCAGCATTACACAACAACCAATGACTCATGGAAATATAACAAGATAAATGTCATGAGCGATACTCTTCTAGCATGAGCAACAGAATGACATACAAAAAGCTGTACAACCCTTACAACCCTTACATATTTATACATCACAATCTGGGTTGAGCCCATTACAAAGTTGACAAAACACCTAACTAACTTTTGTCTTGTGCACAGTTTTGGTCCAATTGTTGAGTTGTCCCACAGTCCATCTCTGGTGCGCGACTTCCAAGACATGTCCAATCCATCTCCAAGAATAATGTTCTAACATAATTGCATAATTCCAAAGTTTAATTGCACTAAAATCTTGTTACACTACCTTCGCTCTCTGTTCTTTATCACAAATACACATACCTTGGTTTGAACGGGAACCTCAATGCACTCTGACATGGTTACATGTGAATGTCCAACAATCATGGAAGGTCATTTTTTCACTATAAATAAAACTTGTATATAAAAAGAAAATGAAAAAGAAGAAAATTGTTTTGTATTCCCTTGGTAGATTATTTATACATGTTAAGATTATGAAATGGTTGGCTATGTTAAACCTCAATGTGCCTGAAGTGTTCCTTCTAGATGTACCAGAGTGAGGGCTTTCTTTTTTCTTTTGTAAAGGTTGAGTTTTGGGGCTATATTATGTAGAGTGTTGATTATGGGGCTAAATACCCTTGATTAGGTCATGGAAGGTCCCCTTGGTTTCCACCTCAGGGAGGCGTTGGCCTTATGGCCCTCTTGACTATCCTTTGGGTGAGTGTCTGGTGCCCTTGAGAAAAATCATTGTGACACATGGCCACACTCATATTTTTCTTTTACCAGGTGATTGCACATGTAAGGGTTGTCATACCTAGTTTATCACACCTCATTTTCCAACTTGGACCTATTGTTTTCATGCAAAATCTCTTTTCCTAGCCCCCATCCCCATTATGCCATTCCTTAAGAAGAAGCCTACATTGTTAAAAAGGAGGGCATTGGAGGACAAGTATCTATTGGGGTTAGTTGTGGCATGGTGCCCTCCATTTGGCTCACCTTGCACTTGGTTGAGCTTAATTTCACTTTTTTTTGTGTTATTTTATGTCATTGTGTGGTTTAGTCCCCAAGTTTGTGGGTGCACTATTAAATTTTATAATTTGTCATTAACTTTGTAGGCTCAAATTTGTAAAAGGTTGAGTGTTGTCTCATATAAGTAAGACAACCTCACCTCATTTTTAAATCATGGACAAGGGTTCAAATATGGAAAAATTTATTTTCCTACTGCTTTATTGGAGCACTTGAAGCTATGTGCACCTCTCTCTTGGATGTAATTTTTGCTCGAAGGATGAATGGATGATGTTCTAGGGTTTATTTTGCACATGCTAAGTTGATGCTAGACTGGTTGTAATAACTCATGCTCAAGGGTGACCTACTACACACTATCTTGCTCATTCTTGATTAAAGTTAGTAAGTTATCTCTTAAACCTAGTTTAGTGTTTCTCTTGAAGTGCTTTGGACTATGTTAGGGTTTGTTTGCTAGCATTTTGTCAACTTTCTTGAGGAGATCTTCCTACCAAGGAGCTATCCATTGGTTTTGTTGGGCCTTGGAATTCTCTATTTTCCCTAATTAGGGCTTCACTACCTAACCCTATAGGTTTCTAACTCAGCCCGACCTAGTTGCAAGTATTGAATACCATCTCAAGAGGAGATATGTTAGTCTCGATATCTCACAACCCTAGGGTTTTAGACAAAAATATAATTCCCTATCTATAAATCCTTGTTTTATCAAATTTCACATGTTTCATTGTATGCATAAAAATATTTTACTACTAGAAAAACCCAAAAAATCTAAACAAATTCAAAAATCCAAAAATAGGCGTGATTTGGTATTTCTAGTCCACCTTAAAATTTCTCCCTAGGATTTTATCCATAAGCATTAGAGGGAGTCATATTTTGCCAGGAAGTGTGTAGGATACGTGAAACCCTCTTAATTGGTGAATTAGAGGGTGTGTGGTATTTATGGCTTGTCCTACAATTTCACCCAAGTCCAATTTTTCTTTTTTCCTTGAGGGTGTACTTTTTGGAGTGGCTACCTTCGGAAGAGTGGCATTGTCTAGGGAAGTGTGAAATTGCCTTGAAAGGCATGATATTCTTTGGGATTTGTAAAAAAGGTGAATAACTCCATTTATATATGATTCTTGTATCTTGATTTGATATTGTTTGACTCCGATAAGGAACTGATCATTGCTATTAAGGCTTTATGGAAGGTATTTGTGGTTTGTTGGTATTTGTGGTTTGTGGAAGGTATTTAGGGTATCCTCTGGGTTTTGGAGTTACCCAAAGTGTTGAGAGGTTAGACTGTGGTGACATTGGGTTTAAATCTCTCCCAAGCTTACCGTCACTAGTACTAGGTCTGCATAGCCTTGATTTGTAAAGGGGTGCTAGTTTGAGTGGTAATATTTTGGCACCATTATCGAGGACTCAAAGGAAAAGTGACGACGTTCCATTTGAGGTGTTCCCTAGTTTATTTCATTCATTTATTGCAATGATTAACATTTTTGGCACCATTGTCATGGACTCAAAGAAAAATGACGACATTCCATTCGAGGTATTCCATGGTTCATTTTATTCATTTCTGGAAAGGATTAACATTTTAGCATTGTTGTCGGGGACCTCGAAGAACAACGCCAATATTCCATTGAAGAGGGATTCTTGGGTTGAATCCATTTATCTTTGAGATACTTCCAACATATTTTGTTTACCTCAAGTACATTATTGTTTTGTACTTTGGTTAGGTTTGTTTTGGTCTAACTTGACAGGTCTCACTTGGTGACTCCACTGAAGAAAAATAAAGAGGTACTCTACAAGAATGAGTCCAAGAGGTAATTTTTTCTTTGTAGTTTGATAATATTATTGTGAAAGGCTAACGTTTCAAGTCCTATTTAGCGACCCCCAAGAAAACAAATCAAACAAGTGCAATTCAAAACAATAAATCTTAACTATTAATAAGAAGATGATATGGTGTCCTTTGACGAAACAAAGGTGCACAATTGATATTCTTCATTAGATTTCTCAAATATTTTGGGATATCCAAATGAGTCAGATAAATGTGATTGGATCAAGTCCATCCCAATATGTCAAGAATATGGAAATACAATTGTAGACCATATTATGATGTTTGGAGAATTTCTTATGGCATGGAATATTCGGGAAAGAATGGGATCCTAATCTTGATGAAGAAACTATGGAGGCCATGTTTTCCCTTCCCAAAAAGGAGCATGTTAAAGAAATCCTTAGAGACCGTTTCGATCCTCTTGATTTGTCAAGCACTTCAAATGAGCTACGAGGGATGTTCATGGTAGAATTCTATGATCATGATGATGATCCGTTGGACCATGTCAAAGAGTTCATGGAAAATGCTCACGATTTTGGTATCAAGGATGAAGACACCTACATGAACTCATTTGTGCTACACTTGCAAGAAAAGGCCCTTGATTGGTTTAAATGCTTGGACAAGGGTACAATATCCTCTCTTGCAGAATTGATAGGGGTATCTTACATCTATTAGTTCCCATAAAAATGAAAGAGATGGATGCCCCACGTCGAAGAGGTGAAGGGATTATTCAAGAAAGAAATCCAGGAAGAAGACCAAGCCCTCGAGGAAAATATTGAAGAAGAACATAGCAAATATGAATAGATCATCCCAAACCTAGAAGAGCATAAAGAAAACCTTGTCGAAGAAATCCATGATGAAGATCAAGCTTTGGAAGCCTTCCTTGGAGAAACCATTGATCAAGATGTTGTTGATAACATTCTAGTCCTTATTTCCACATTAGAGAAATTTTGATGTCTAAAATGGGCCTCCTAAGGAAAATTATAAAATAATAGTGGAAATAATAAAATAATATTAGCGTACCTCATAAAATTTTGGACGAAAAAAGAAGAAAACTACTTTTTCAAGTCATATTTTCAATTGATCTCCCTATATATTCTCTCAAATTTCGAGCGGGAGCACTTGTCGAATGGGGAATTCGATTCTCCATCCAACCAGTACCCACACAACAGACTTTTGATGGACTCCACTCCCCGAAAAAGAATAAATACATGAAAAAACGTGATGATGGATGGACCCCGCTCCCCGAAAAAGAATAAATACATGAAAAGTATTCTTTTTCGGAGAGCGGGGTCCATCCATCATCACGTTTTTTCATGTATTTACTCTTTTTTGGGGAGTGGGGTCCATCAAAAGTATGTCGTGTGGATACTTGTTGGATGCAAAATCGAATTCCCCATCCAACGAGTGCTCCTGATCGAAATTTGAGTGAATATATAGGGAGACAAGTTGAAAATATAGTTTTTTTGCTTTTTCACTTTTTTCATTTTTTCACATTTTTACCCAAAAATTGTGATTCATCCCCATGGTTGACATCATCATCTTGAGTCATATTGGTTTTTTTTTTTTTACAATATTAATTTTTTAAGGCCCATTTTTTACATCAAAATTTATCTAATGAAGAAGAAGGTACTTCTAAAGATGAAGATGATAAGGATCATAAGATGAAGACGAAGAAGGATTGATTGAAGAAATTGAAGACCACAAGAAACTGGTGAGATATCCTTACCCTCATTTCAAAAATTATTATGATATCTTGGGATTCTTGGAATAAGGTGGTAGAATTATTGAAGACGATGATTAATCGAAGTTCCTCGATCCTCCGATCTATGATTCTTCAAGGCCTTGCGGTGTTATATTAGAAGATTTAGAAGAAATTGTTGGAATCTATTTAATACTGAGAGGGGGGGCGAATCAATATTAGTGCAGTTATGAACAATTTTTAACTTCTTGACATATTAATCTAAACTTAATATTGATCATCAATTATGCATCATCATACATAAAACGTTCATCCACATATGCGCAAATCATAGAACACAGAACCCACATAATTTTTACATGGAAACCAAAACGGGAGAAAACCATAGAATGCTATTTTATAATGAAAATATTACATTCGAAGAAGCACCAACTTCCTAAGTTTTACCAGCACCAACTGGAAAGAGGCACTGACCCCCTGGTTTTTCAGGCACCGACTTGAAGGAAGCTACAAATCCTTGTGTTCTCCCAGCACCAACTGGAAGGAGGCTATGACCCCTGGCTCCTTGCCCCATCCTGCCACCCAGATATACAAAATAAGATATTGCCTTGTGGTACTTTTGATATGTGCACACTTCAGATCTTTTGATGTTTGTTCTGTTGTGTGCACCTTTTGTATGTTGTAGTAGTGTTGTCACTTTGCTGCATACACCACTTGACTTCTCATTCCACTCAACACTTCACTTTAACTGATGTCGCACTATGTCATACTTCAATTGATTCTACAGTTTTCACCAAGATTCAATATATCATTCTACTACTACGCTATTGCTCTCTTCAACTGATATTGCGCATCAACTGATAACTTGTTGTTTTGATATTGTACATCAGTATCAGATGGCACTGTGCACCCTCTAAGATATGGTCGTTCTGATTAGGTGCCAATTTTTTTCAAACACTTTGCAACCTTCTATGAATTATATGATTCGTCCTTTCCATTTAATGCATTTGTCTCAGATCATATTCATCATGACATGCATACTTGATTATGTTGCAATTATGTCTTTGTGCATCTGATGGACAGCTTTACTTGCACACATCAACTCAATATTCGTGCATCAATTATTCTTCTTCACTTCGTGCATCCTATGATATGCCTCAAATATGTTTCTGCGCTTTCTGTCTTAAAACACCAGTGACTTTCTACATGTTGTCTGAAATACTATCAATTGGTCCTCACGCACTTGCGCATCTTCTGCAACTCTCCCTTTATGTCTTTGCACAACCATCACGGATTCACAACATCCTTCTACGCACCATTATCTATTCCATTCCTCTATTTTTGTGCACTCGTCTCTTCGCTAGATCATTCTATTCTGGTTCCATAAGCCCTTGATTCCCAGAAAACTATAAATCTATATCTTCCATCTTTTTCACAAGCTCTTCATCAAGCTTCAAATCTCCAACTTGCTTCTTATTTATACATGTCCTGCACAGATTGTATGTCCACAAGTTGGTTGTGGCATTCCTTCTTCTTGCTTCACGGTTTATGCTTCTGCTACATGTCATATTTTGCTCTGTTTATGTGTCATCCCCTATGGGATTTGCGCATGCATGATCCTTGACTTAGTGGGACTTTAACTCTTGCACCTTTGATGTACTGTTTCCTGTGGAATTTGTGCATATATATTTTTTGACTTAGTGGGACCTTCATCCTTGCGGTGTGGTCTTGCGCCGCCCTTGATGTACCATTTCTTGTGGAATTTGCACATATGTTATTTTCAACCACTACACCCTTCTTGATACTTATGCGCGATTCAACAACTAAAACACTAATACAAAATGAAAAATTAATGACTAAAATTCGACTATAAACGACAATTTTTGAGTCGGTGACTAATAGCATCCGATTTCCACTATCTTATCTTTAGTCGTATTTCACTAGTCATTAATTGGTTGACTTATTAGTCATTGATAGTCACTAATTAAGTCATTGATTTAGTCATTGATACTCACTGATTTAGTCATTGATACTCATTGATTAGTCATTGATTTAGTCATTGATTGTCACAATTGATGACCAAATATACGACTAAATAAACTACTAGATGATAACATATTAATGACTAAGTTAAATACAAGTAAAAATTAGTCACGCTATAAGATACTGGAAATTAGCTACTAATAGTCGTATATATGTGATTTTAGTCGTTTTCTTATTCACTAATTTATGATAGGGTACGGAGGAATCGAACCACCAATCTCCTACCTATATTTAGGCAAGTGCTCTACCATTGAGCTAGCACCCTTTAAGAAGTTGTTATTGCTTGACAATGATGATATTCAAACAAATTTTGCATCATTCAAACATACAAAGTAATGATTAACAAGGTCAAATAATTAAGAATACAAGAATAAAAGTTGGAGCCGTTATCTTCTGGTTCTAGTGTAAATGCCTTTTCAAATGATGATGCCCCATTTTTATCATCTGCCGTCGATCCTGACATACAGAACAAAATATTTCAGATAGTGGGCACATCAAAAACAGTATCAACATTGTCATTGCACCTTGGTCCTTATAAGTTGATAAGTTAAACCAAGTAAATAACAGTGAACTACACCCCAAGAATATTAGGCTAAGCTTAACCACCATCCAACTTACAAGCCCATTGTCTGTCCAATTAAGAAGCATACAAATTACATTCCAATTATTATAAAAACTAATGGGCGCCAACTTACAAGCCCATTGTCGGTCCAATTAAGAAGCATACAAATTACAGTCCAATTATTATAAAAACTAATGGGCGCCACACCCTACATTTTGAAAGTGAATCCTGAGATCTCGCCATTATCATTAATAGGTATGGCCATTTCCTTCATGTTTGCTGTTGGTTTGCATGCAGCAGAGGTAGGAGATTGATCAGGCTGTTGAATGAAAAGTGCCCTTGGGTTTTCTCTTGGGATGAACATGGCATCTGCCTTTGGAGTGATAGGTGCTTCTTCACTATCGCTAAAAAATGATACCTACATTGCAGCAAAAGAACCAAATTAGTGAATACCAGCACACAGTGCAAACTAGAAACCTTATGCATTTCGATCTATCCTGTAGGTGTGTGAAACAAAAAATGCTCCATTAATGGCTATCACTTAACCTTTGGACTATCCCTCCTAGGATTGTATCTACGTGAATGCATGCGGATCCTTGACCTTTCAGTGACATGCCTTGGAGTCAACAGAGATGTTGTCCTTACTTGAGCAGGCTTTTCATTAACCTACCCACATCAGTTTATCAAATCAGCAACAAAATTAATTGAATCACAACATATGTTAATATTACTCTATGTATAAAGCAACTTTATTTTAAAAACTAGATATATTGCATATCTGAAGAATAGTTGAAACATTGATTCCACACTCACAGGCAAACTAGATATTCCATATTGAACAAAAGGAGATCCCCCACTTCGGCCAATAGACATCTGAGGCATTGCCGGAAGAGTTCCAAATGGATTTGTTACAGGTTGAGGTGTTGTAACCATTATATTTTGCTGAGTGCTGCAACAAGAGGAAGGAGGTGCTCTGTTAGAAGAGCAAACGGCACTAATGACATGAATCTCATATTCCTAAGAAATAGAAGCAAGGAAATAATTGTAGTTCTCACGGTTGCCCAAAAGTGCTCTGCCCAAAAGCTAGAGTTGATACGCCACCAAAACCACCAGAAGCAGCTAACGAAGTGCAGAAAAGATACACATCCCATGTCAAATCTTGTAACCTAATACAAATTCCATTGATAGTGAAAGATAAATCCAAGTAATAGAATTGGAATATCTATAGTTAATAATAATGATCATTAACATACCTGGCTGCGACTGGCCAAAATTACCAAAAGAAAATGCATCTTGTGTCTGGGCAGGGTTGGATGTTTGAAAGCCATTGAACAAGGAAGGCTGCAGTTCATACCAATCAAATATTAAAACACAAGGTCCACAAAATACATCACATAATAAAGAATTGCTATATAGGATTAACACATAAATAAACACACATTCCAGAATGCCTAATAAACTGAAAAAAATGCCCTGAGCATCTATCTCATTAGAGAGATGAGATTTCAAACTGCAATTCAGGAATGCCTAATAAACTGAAAAAAATGCCCTGAGCATCCATCTCATTAGAGGAATGAGATTTCAAACTGCAATTCAGTATCGCTCATACAATGGAAAATATTAGAGAACATGAACATACCTTTGATTGTACAAGACCTGTTGGTTTGCTCTGCGACATCAATGATGATGTGCTGCTAGAAAACAGGTTGCTCCCAAAAGCAGGAGTGCTTTGGCCAAAAGCTGGTGTTGAATGTCCAAACGCTGGCATGGATTGGCCAAAAGCTGGAGTTGACTGTCCAAACGCTGGTGTGGATTGGCCAAATGCTGGTGTGTATTGCCCAAAAGTCGACGTGGAAGATTGAAACAATCCAGATGACTGGGTACTTCCAAAAGGTGTGCTTGATCCAAATGCAGGAGCTGACCCTAACGATGGGGTTGAACCAAAAAGAGATGCAGGTTGAGATGGTTGACCAAAAGGTGATGAACCAAATGCAGGTGTGCTTGATGCTCCAAAAGGAGTTGAAGAAGATGGCCCTCCAAAGGCTGATGTTGTTGAAGATCCAAAAAGAGATGGAGCTGAAGAAGCAGTGCCAAAAGGGGAGGATGAGGAGGTTGCCCCAAATGGTGAATTAAATGCAGAACCTGATGATGATGCAAATGTGCTACCACCAAATCTTGCTGGTTTATTACCAAAAGGACTAGAAGACAATGACGCTGAAAAAGGATTTGGAGCAGATGCTTGACCAAAGGCATTCATCTGACCAAAGGAAGGTGTTGTTTGACCAAAGGGATTCGACTGTCCTGGCTGAGAAAATATACTTCCCCCTACAGCACGTTGTTGACTTGCAGTATTTGGGCCACCTGAAAAACATAACTTCAACAATCTATTAGTAATTAGTGCATAAATCAAGAGCAAGACCATGCTAAAACAACCATATTCTTGCAAATGATAATAATACTAATAATAAAATATTTTTCCGCTACCTTTGTCTCCCAATTGATAATCCTCCCATCTTATTTCCTCATAACTTTTGTCCTTGTATTGTGGCATAGCAGGTATGGAAATAAGTTTCCCAGGTGCCTGACCACCTACGGTATCTGACTCATTTGTAGTTGTGCATGGGGACACTCTACTACCTCCGCGTTGTCCACCAAAGGATGTCTGTCCAAATCACGGGCTGCCAAATGTTGGGGTCGTTGACTGAGCTCCTGTAGAATGGAAATGAACAAAATGTAAGAATATGTCAAGAAATTCCAAATACGACCAAATGCAGTTGAATGAAAAGGTACGAACACATGGCACAACATGACTGAGGAGTATCTATGTCCGATCCAATGTAGATCTACCTTGTTAAATCAGAAGTAAACAACAAATTCAATCAAAAAAATAAAATATTCAAGCATTAAAAAGGGCATTCAAAAATTATAATCCAAAAAGGAGGGGCTCCCATAAATTTCTCACCAAAAGCTGATCTCTGACTAAATTGGGATGGAGTGCTTCCAAATGTTGGGCTGCTCCCAAATGCTGGAGTAGATGCTGCACCAAAGGCTGGAGCTGACTGACCAAAATTGTTAGTACTTCCAAAGCCGAAGGACTGCTTGAAGCCCCAAATGCTGGAGTACTAGAAGCCCCAAAATCTGGAGTACTGGAAGCTCCAAAGGCAGGTGCACTCGTTGACCCAAATGCAGGTGTTGTGGTACCAAATGCAGGTGTTGAAGTAGATCCAAATGCAGGCTGACTGGCTACACCAAAAAGTTGACTACCAAAAGATGGTTGCGTCTGACCAAAATTACTTCCAAATGGACTTGATTGAGCAGGACTTGGTGTTCCAAATCCTCCAAATGCAGGTTTTTGTCCAAATGTAGATGCTCCTGGATATGAAAAATTATAGTCAAGAAAATGTACAATACTGTCTTAATGAATGAGTTAGTTCAGAGCAATAATTTATAATTACTTATTTTGTAATTAACTCAAAGACCAACTGCCATGAACTGCGAGTATATACTATACACACACTAACAACATGCATGACATGCTTTCATTCCATCCTGAAAATTTCCAGCTTTTCAGCACTGAAGAACAGAATGCTTTTCTAATCATTTCATTAAATAGTTTAATGCACTTTCATCTTGATACCAGATAAGAACCATAAGTGAGAGTACGTACATAACGGGTAGAAATTACAATAATAAAATATTATTAAATTAAAATGAGTCAAATGATAAAAATAAAAAATGATGATCCTGACTTAAACAATAATACCGGCAACCACTGACACACTCACTAAACTAGCTTATCCAATAATTCAAATTAGATGAAACTAAACAGAAATGAGAAATGGACAAAAATTAAATCCAAAGACAAGGATGCTAATGAGGTTTCTAAAGAGACAATGGTGAAATTCTTAATTGTAAAAACTTAAGGTAGATCATGTAGTGACATCTTAGAAGAAAGAAGATAATATAGTCGAGAATAAAATAACATGGGAAACAGTCAAATACTTTATATATTATTAGGGACTTGTTATTAGAACATATTTTTATTCAGAAAGCAAGGAAGCAAAAATGTTAAATTGCTTCAATTCTTTTGATGTTTCAACCAACACCTTGATATGTTTGTTTTGCGAGTCAGAAATGAAACTAGTTTTTCAGTAATCAGATCAGTGAAATATATTTAACAGTTGAAATCTATAAATTATAGAACCTATGAACATTACCTACTCATACTAAAATAAAGCCTATTCACTGAAGTAGAAAATATACAGTTGTAGCTTTAGCTTTTCTCAAAAGATAATTTCATGGATTCCATAGGCTAATCAAGGTAGGTAAAGAAAACTTAGGTGAATGAAAATGGTCATATTTCTTACAAGGTTATAATAATTTCAGTGACATGACTGATTTATTTCCTATTTCAGTCACATATAAAAACAGACAAGGTAAAGAAACAAGTTTTCCTCAGTAGCTGAAAGAATTTATGTATGATTTAAGTATATTCCTTTAATGGCATTGGATGGTATGTTTGCTTTTTAGGTCGTAGATATAAAAAGTAAGTGATTGAAAGGAATTTTCCTCTCACTCGCTCAATGGAGTGCCCTGTAAATAAATTAGAATAAATAGAATGAGGAGAGTATCCAGAGATTCATGCACTTATTTGATAGAGTTGAACGTTGGAAGAAGAGGAAGGGAAATGGGCATCCATTCATTGTCCCATGATTTAATTAGTGTCCTTTCCAATCCAAAAGCAGTCATAGACCATAAAATTCTCAGGCAGAAGTAGTCATAGGCAGAAAATTGACAAAATATCTCAATAAGTTTTATTCACAATTGAACAAAAACTTTGCAAAGAAAAAGATAAAATACGAAATTGTAAACTTCCCCAACTTCAAATGACAAGTAGCAACACTTCGGGACATTATGTTTGGACATTACGAATAGAATTGATTAATGACATGTGCAAATTTTGTATGCTACAAATAGTTATTGTTTGAGTTTTTCTTTTAATGTCCTCACAGGCCTGCCTGGCCTATAGGACCTCTTCTCCTAGGATCAGGACAACCGAGTTCAAATTTAATCAGAGTTTAATCAGATTTTGATCATAATGCTGGGTTTTTAAAATTACATTTCTATGGTTGAACATCCCAGTTATGAAGTTTCCTATTTTATTGTGGTTCTATAGGGTCAAAATATATCAAATGGAGTTGTAACTAAAAATTACATGCTTTTTTTCTAATCAAGGATCTAGAATATCGGGGTTTTTTATATACCTGCCATTTTACCTCATTGCAGCGGCCTATCTGCCATATTTTTTGTGAAATATACTTCGTATACGTTTATGTTTCATTAATCAAAATCTAGAAGCATGTTTCAAAAATGAAAAGATGAGAAGCTAACCACCAAATGGAGTAGATGGCGCATCACCGAATGCGGGTGTTGAAGTTGCACCAAAAGCTGGTGTCCAAGAGAGGTGCCAAATGCTGAGGTGGAAGAAGCCAATGGCGAGCAGGCTTCAACTTTGAAGCCTTCAAGGCCCCTTCAGAGGCCATTTTACACGTCATAGAAGGCCACTTCAAATTTTACCATGCAAAAAAAAATTAATTTCATGGTAAACCCTTCAATAATTAAATTAACCATTAGTGTTTAAAATTGCAACAGAAGGGTAGCTTCAAATTTCATCCATCGACAGTTTTCAGTGGGAAATTGAGAATGTGGCTACTAGCTAGGTGACTTGGGAGTGGGACTCGGTTACTCTCCAATATCCACGTGTTGTTCTCGATCATCCATGGATCATGGACCATTGGGCCTCTAATAATATCATTGACCATATTACGTGGACGAGCTTAGACTAAGCATCCCATGGCTTGAATGCTTCTAAGTTCTCGTGTTTGCAGCGAGCGCTTACGTGTTTAACACATTTAATGGAAGCAACAAATTTATTAAGCCTGGTTGGTGGCTCATACGTGTTGTTGGCAGTGGGCTTACCAAGTTACCAGTTATCACATACCAATTCGTGAATTCTGACTCCGTGAGTTAATTGAGTATTCAATGTATAATATATTATGTTAATCTGGCCCAAATTTGGCATTTCAAACAAAATCCAGAATCCAGAAAATTCTTGTAATGTTGCAGGCTACTGCTCCTGCCCGTGGCCCCTACCCACAACCCTGCATTTTCTTTGTTGTATCAAGTTAATCCTACCGTCTACGGCTCTTAGCCTCACACCCTGTGTTTTCTTTGATGTATCAAGTCAATCCTGCGGCTCCGGAGTCCCACCTTGTGTTTTCTTTATTGTATCAAGTCAATGCTCGAATTCCATGCTTCCATGGCTCCAACCATCAATATATAATATTACATGAATACAAACAAGTTTTTTCTTATACCCCTACTCCACTGTGGTCGAGCTACTTCCAAGTTCCACCTACCCTATCTCCTCCATTCTAATGCCATCTTGCCATAAACATATATAAAGAAATTTGTTTTCTTTGAGGAGTTCATCTTCAAGGATGACTAGATTGCCGACATCCTATGAATTTACAGGTATGTACATCATTTTATCCATTCATGATCCCATCAATTATTTAAAAATTTTGTTATTTGATTAAAATTCTGTAACTTCAAAGTTCAAACACAATCTTATTATTTGACTGAAATTTTGTTACTTCAAAATGGGCCTTTAAGGCTTCAGATTTGAAGCCTGGACCCGAGAGTAGGTTTGTCACAAATCTCCGTCAAAGGCTGTTTAGAACGACATTTATCAATTCCCAACTGTAGCAACAACAACAATTAATTCTTTCTTCATATGTCCTGAGTATACACATATTATTCCATGTGCTCCTTGCCTTGCTCTATTTTCCATTTTCGCTCGATCGAAGCTATTGAGAATTTAGCTGCCTTTTAACTTTCCTGAAATGGAGGGGATAAGGAAGACCATTGTTTTCACTCTGAAACCGAGTTCTTCCCCGTTCAACTTCCACTGGCCACGGTTGCATCCCTACGGGAAACAGGTGTGCACAGTGCACCCCCCAGCTTTACCAAAAAGCCTCGAGATTTGGGGAAGTTCCCACTCTGCCAACCTCCATGCATCTAGTTAATGAGTTAGATCAAGAATCCATACTTTGTATCTAAAACTGTATTACATGAGCTATTTTCCCCAATTTCTCACTCGTCGAATCTACACCTTCCTCTAGTACACGGTTTAAGATTCTTGGTATTTATTAATATGAAGACCACTGATGCTACTACACCTACAATCCACGTTCGACTGTACGAACTGGGACAAAAATATTCTTGTAATCTTGATTTTTAGAATGGCAGTGCTACTTTACCTTTTGATTTTATTGGCCTTATCGGCTAGTGTGGAATAAAACAAGAACTTCAACCATCTATGCATCTCCTCTCTACTTGGTCTACCTACGTTTTACTTATGCTTCACAAGTTACAACCCATCCTCTACTCCATCATACCATAGATTTAGTATGTATAACGAGATCTAGGGGGACAGCTATAGAGAAGAAGCATCTAGGGTCCTTAATCAGCTATTGAGCAAAAGTTTCCTAGAGTCGGATAGTTCTCTTTGCTCAAACCATAACATAGCATGTAACATGTAAGGAGTGCTTAAACTTATTCTATCCCAAGTATGTGTGGCATTCATTGTGTTGAATGAAAAATTAGAACATATATTGTTGTCATTTGCATTCAATTCTACCGTAGGATACACAATTAGAGTGACAAAGAAACTTGCTATTAGTTTTCAATCCAATCCAACTTCTTTGTTGAACTGTTCTCTCTAATATACTTGCGTGAAGGAGGATTATAAATGGAAATGCAGTTGTTTGATAGAGGTGCATGAAAGTGAATTATGGTCCTCAATTCAACAAAGTAAAAAAAAGTTACCATTCAGATTCTTTCCCTTCACCTTTTTTACTGCCTTTCTGCATACATCTCTATTCTTCACTAATTTAGTAACAGATACAAACCAAACTCAACGTCCAATGTTTTTGGCTTATGAAACAATTTCTTCCTTTTTTTTCTTACATTATCATTTTTTCCATTGTTAAGTAGGCTAGAATTTATATTAGTTTGAAGAAGGCTAGTGATTTACAAAGATTGAACTTTTCCAAGAATAAGCATCACTTTTCTTTTAGAAGAGTTGAAGAACCCAATTCTTCATCGGGCTTGTAGTGTTCAAAGTAGCCTAGGAACCCATTTTAAGAGGTATTAAATATTATTATACTGGTTAAAAGTTGGATTGCAATTGGGCTAGCAAGCTAAGTGTAGCTGATGCAGAAAAAAAGATCTATAAATATAGTTATGGCAATTCACACCGAACATCTGGAAAGTGGATTTTCTATGTGTCTCCTAAGTTATGTTTCACTAATAAATTCATCATGTTCAAGTAGATCATGAAAGAGTAAAATAGTATTAATTTTGGCTGTAAGGATGAAAGTTGGATTGGAATGGGGTTAGCAAGTTAACTGTATTATTATAATGATTAAAAGTTTAAGAGGTGTTAAAATTACAGGTTATGTACGTTTTATCACATATAACAACCTTGATATAAGAACATGTAAACAATTGTACTGCATAATTTAAATTTAAACTAATTTAAAACGTAAATAACACAATTTTCATCTCTTTCAACTTAATGCTCCATTTAGTCACTGCATTAATGTTGGTCCTCGAGAATCCTCAAATGCTAAATAAAATAAATGAACTACAGTAAGATAAACATGTACTGTATTAAAGAATTAAAACAACCATTTGGATCCAACTTATACTCAGATAGTTCTGAGTTTGATCTTGTCACTGAAAGGACAAGTCAAACTAGTTAAACCATATACGTACCTTAAGAGAGAGAAGGTTCAGGTAGAATAAAACAGACCTCAAGTTAATAAGAAAATGACAGTAGAAAGACACACAGGTGCTGCAGACTACAAAGGTCAAGCACATAAGCAAACACTCACTCAGAGTTCAATTATAGTGATGACTGCTGCATGCTACAGCCAGAATAGAGAAACTGTGAGACTGTTGAATGCTACAGCCAAAATAGAGAAACGGTGAGTCAATCAAATGCTACAGCCAAAATAAAGAAACGTGAGACAGTCACATGCTACAGCCAGAATAGACAATCAAATGCTACAGCCAAAATAGAGAAGCCGTGAGACAGTCAAGAGAAACTGTAAGACAATTAAAGCTACAACCAAAATAGAGAAGTCGCGAGACAATCAAATGCTATAGACAGTTAAATGCTACAGCCATGAAGAGAGACACTCGTGAAGGAGAGACAGTCGTGAAGAGATAACCGTGAAGATAAAGCTGTGAAGAGGAACCCGTGAAGATAAAGATGTGAAGGAGAAAGACAGTTGTGAAGGGAAACCCCCGTGGAGAGACAGCCGTGAAGAGTAACCCCCGTGGAGATACAACCGTGAAGGAGAAGCCCCCGTGGAGATACAGCCGTGAAGGAAAACCCCCGTGGAGATACAGTCATGAAGGAGAAACCCCCGTGGAAATACAGCCGTGAAGGAGAAGCCCTCGTGGAGATACAGTCATGAAGGAGAAGCCCCCGTGGAAATACAGCCGTGAAGGAGAAGGACAGTCGTGAAATCCAATTAGGAGCAGACCCGAAAATATTACCCGAGAGAAAACAAAACAAAAGTGAAGTGAGCTCACCGTAGATATGTAAGAGCATGAGCTTTGTAAAGTTTATATAGATTGAGAGTTAACAACCTTAGGTTTGAATAGGAATAAAATAAAAATAAATAAAATAATAAGAAAAGAAGGGTCAAAGGATAAAGTACCAATGGTCCAATGTAATAATAGGATAAGACTTAAATAGTCCAACAAACAATAATAAAATAATAAAACTTTATTAATAAAATCACAAAGTCTTTATTAATAAAATCATAAAGATTTTATTAATAAGACTAAAAATAAATATTTAATGAAATTATCATAAAGTGAAAAACCAAAGGTCCAACATAAAGTAAATAGACCAAAAACATAAGTGGGACAAGGCCCTATAACAAAACATAATAATACATGGTCCAATGGTCTTTAATAAACCCTTAGGTAAAAAATACTCCATAAAGTAGGAGTCATCATAGTCAAAGGTGCACACAAGTGAGAGTGCTAGGACCAAGTAAGAATAGGACCATGAGTCAACAACCACAAAATCAAAGCGGACAAGCAATCAAATAGGACCAACAAGACCAAAGACTTTTCTCTCTTAAGATACATATATATATATATTCATCACTGTATAAGGGAGAAGATCCAAACGGATGGTACAATCCTTTTGTCCTCAATACTGCTCCTAAGAGTTAGATACTAGGGACATCGTCAAGGGGTGGCCAGTCCCTTGAGAAGCAACCTAGCAATAACCGATTAAGAGAGGGGACAACAATATCTTCCATTCTCAATGAATGGCTTTCAGCTCAAGGTTGAACCTCAGTCCTAGACTGGGACATGTTGATCAACCATCTGGTCCATGACCAGGATCTCCATTCTCCCAGAGAATGGTCCTCAGCCTTAAGCTGAGCATTCGATCCTAGGCTGAATGTTGATCAACCAACTGCAGGACCTAGGAAGTCTCTGTCTCAACCTGCAGGATCTGCTTGGTCATCATGACCAAGAAACCGTCTGGTTCTGGACCAGAAAGCCCTAGAGACAAATAGGGGCCCTAGCCACATGCTAGGGACTTTGCCATGGCATCAACCTGCTTGGTCCTCGACCAAGAACCCCAGGAGACAACTGGGGGCCCTAGGGTACCTTCTAGGGTCTTACACATTACCCTGCCTGGTTAACTTGACCAAGAACCCTAGTTAACTGACTAGGGTACCATTCTCTCTAAGAATGGGTCTCGCAGCTGCACTAAAAATTAACAAGAGGCAAGATCAATTTGGGAAAGACAAAGGTGGCATAGTGGCCTAGAGACCAGCCGCTAGATCAGAGTGAAATATGGTTGTGTTATATGACATATATAACATTCAGTACTGCTATATCCACTGCAATAAAGCCTCTCGATTTTACTTACGTAAGTAAACATTGAAATTTTGATGTACTAGTACATTTTCAAATGAAATGAATGACTTATTTTTACATGGCAGCATTGAAGGGTTCAATATCTCATAGCCCTTCGAAGTGAAATGGGACCCCACCCTTCAAATTTTATCCCTAATGGCGAGGGAGTCTGTGTGGCTCCAAAAACGCCCGTTGCTATGCCTCCGAACATTGAACTGCTAGTCTGCGCACCAAACAGACTTGTGCTGCCAAAAGGCCTCGGGCTAAATGGATTAGAATTTGTAGTGTTGGTCTGCCCAAATGCTGGCTGTGCTCCAAATGGATTGGAACTCAGTTTCCCAAATGCTTCCCATAACGATTAAAATCAATCACACCAACGCAGAAATGATTGCAAATCATCAAAGCAATGAAAAACGCCAATTGCAAATGATAAAAATAATGAAAAACATGCATTAAATTGATCCCAAATAAAAAATTCCCCAATCCATGAATTTTCAATAATAGAAAGACAGAACAAATTCCCCCTCACTAAAAAACCAACAAAAAACCCTGCCCGTTTTCCCTAAATCTACTGATATAAAACCCCACTACTCTTCCAAATCTATCATCAAAATTAAACCTAAAATAACCCTAACTCATCAAATAAGCCCTTGAACAGATTAAAAGCGATGCAATACATACGGTTACTCGATCCAAACATGGTGAAATCCGATATTATTCGATCCTGATACACAAAACCCAGTGCTTGTCAATAAAACTGGAATGCTTATCCGATGGCCCTAAAAAGCCATACCCACATGATCTTGAATCAAATCAGTGCAATTAAACACTAGACAAAACATTTAATAATATCAGAGTAAGTTCGTCAAGTGCCGTACCTGAAATTCTTCGGAAGACGCTTTAGAAAACCCCGATCTGAACAAATTTTTCTCGGGATTTAAGCTTTGCTACGATTTCAGACATAGAATGGGAGCGTTGGATGCAAAGATAGCAGTCGGATTCTTCAAGGGATTCACAGAGAACGCCTCTAAACAATGAAAACTATACAGCATAAGAAGCAGGAAAAGGAAGGGCAGAGGAATACAGAAAACGCAAACCCACCCCTGGCTTCTGAGGGTCAGTTAACTTGTGGTTTGAACGTGAGTTATAAACCGGCTCTTTGTGGATGAATCAGGGTAATTAAGCGTTAAATAGGAGAAAATCAATAATTTGCTTTTTTTTTATTTTGGGGAGGGTGGGCGGCGAGTTTTGTGGTTTTTTTTTTTTTTTATTTTGGAGGCGGCGAATTGTGTGTTTTAAAATGGGGTATTGTAAATGGGTTTTAATAAGTTACTTCCGGTAATTTAAGTTATGTTAGTATCAAAGTAAGGTACTTTGAATGTTATTTTGTGACGGTTTCTATTTTAAATGATAAAGAGATAATATACAAATTACGAGAATAATGTATAAATTATGAAAATTGAGGTGAGGCATCGATCCTTCCCTATAACCCGCAAACTTTTTTAATGTTTCACTGACAAACCATAAGGTGTAAGTTGGTACCTAAATCGTGTGAGGGGTAGATTGTGGCAAGGATGAGAGCGTAGCCATGAGTCTTATTGAGGGTCGCTTAGCATTCTAATTCTGACTTGGTTCTAGTGGTGGGTTTCCCTACATTTATTTACGTGGTTTTTTGCTTTATCTTAATTACATTGATAGGTGTTTAAATCTTAGAATTTAGGGTGGACTGGCATCTATGCTTTTCCTAGATTATACGAGGATAAGGCAAGTGTACTACCTAGATTGATATGGTCGTCGTTCAAAATTTGAAATAAACAATTATAAAATAAAAAAGAATATAAAAAATAACTGGTAGTTGATGCATGGAGAACTGGTAGCTAATACATCCATAACTCTTAGTCGATGCATGTATAAGTGGCTTCATGTCATATAACTTATTATTTATTTGTGACACTTAACTTGGCCTATAGGTGTTCATCGACCACAAGTTAAGTGGTTGTGTTATTGTTCTGTTGGTGGTAATAGGAATTGTTCATGTACTAGTGTTAGTTGGCATGGGGCTCTTTGGCCTTTAAGTTTGATTTTTTCGTACCTGTTTCAGAGGGTGAGTGTTGTTTTCCAACAATCCTTTGTGTGACTCTATTGTTATTAATGGCAGTGTCTCTTGTTGTTCTCTACACTATGTTTTTCTTCTCCATTTTGTTAGTGGTGACATGCATTCTTTGTAGTGCATCGTTAGAGCTCATGGCTTGGTGGCAACAACCTTTGTTCTCCTTTGATAACTTTAATTATGATGTATCATTTACCTTAATCAACGACTTGTTATTGATGTTTAGGGTTTTATTTTTGTCCTTCTTTGTTCGTTGTGTCCTTGGGGGTGTGTTCTTCCCTACACACCCTTTCAACAATGTACGAAAGATTTTTTCTAGGTTTCAATGCCCAATGTCATTTAGTCTCCTAGTATGAATGTCTTTGTTTCGTGAAGGGAAGGTTTTATGTCTATAATAATCTATTTTTCATATAATCTTGTGTTATCTCTATATATGAGCAATTCTAATCATGCCCCTTAAGTTTTGCTTAACTTCTTTTTGGTGCTTATGGATGTTTCATGAGCAACCTACCCTTTTTGTATAAAAGTTATGTAAATTACATTTTATTAAAATAAATTGAGGCTTTCATGTCAATGAAAAATAAAATAAATAAAAGAATATGAATATAGAGAGAGAGAGAGAGAGGACAAGATCACCCAAAGGCTACGAGAAGAGCCTTTTGGTCAGGCTAATTCTGAATTGAACAACCTCTCACATATGTTTGTAGCATAGTGCTTTTGGCTGCAACCAACACACTTAACTCAATAAAGTGATGTTTCCTAAATGAAACAAGGGAAAGCATGATGTCATTGAAAACAAAGCTTCCACAAAATATATAATGTGAGAACTTAGTCATTTTGACAATAAGAGTCATTGTAGCTTGTATCCCCTCTCTTTGTGCCATCTAGTTCTCTTCATAGTGCATTTCATAACATAGTGCAATGATTCTTGTTGTACACATGGCATATTGATGTAGTTGAGGAGCTCAATATTTTGTGCATGGAAGGCCAATATTCAAGACGAATCATCTTCCTTGTTTGTCTCTTCCACTTTGGGAATTTGTGTACTTTGTTCAATATAGACAATATGAATAGACTAGAGCATCATTCCTAAGGCCCTAAGACACCTACATACTTCTCAAAACCACATAATAGCATGAATATCCTCAATCATTGGCCAATGATACCCTCAAGAGGCCATGTATGGTTGATTCATGAGTTGATCTTCTTAGCCTTGGATGGCTAGAAGATTCTGTTAGGACCATGGGTTTATGTGGTGTTAGAAACCATATCTAGTGTTTTAAACTTCAAAATGAGCACCACATCCCACTTCCAGGCCAAATATCCCCTATGGAGGGCTAATATGGTGGTTTGGGACCACACACATGGACCATGACCCCCATAGTAAGATCTCTAAATCCATCTGCATTGCTAAAATTTAGTAAAATATTGTACAAATTCATTATCAAAATTGCAATATTCCATTGTTAGTGTGACACAATTAAAAATGACTAACATAAACGACTAATTCACATTAATCGTTGTTAGCTAGTCATATTTATATTCCCGTGACTAAATTAGTCATTTTTACTTTAGTCACTTGTTATCTAGACATATATTTTATCCCGTGACTAAATTAGTCATTTATCTTAGTCGTTTTTAGTTGGCTTACTTAAAATTGCCCAATTTTAGTCATTTATCTCTTGAAAAAATAGTGGTGACTAAATTTTTTAGTGACCTAGTCACTTATCTCTCTTTTTGTACTAGTGAAAGATTCTTTTGATTGGTGAGACTTACGCGCTTTCAGGACTTGCATAATTGCTCGACTATTTCTTGTTCCAAGCTGCTTACGCAAACCCGAACCATGTCCAATCAAATCTTGACTTGCTTGCACACTCAAACCTTTTTCCAATGAACTATTTGGATTGCTTGCGCACTTATTCAATATTTTTTCCAGCCATTCTTTGACTTGCTTTTGCACTCCCAAATATTTGTCCAGAAAACATTTTAGCATGTATCTGAGGGACTATGACTGGATGGACTTGATATTTGAGCATGTACCACATGTTGTAATATACATTCCTTATGTACTTCTTCAAACTGTATATGCATAGTGTGCCTCTGAACATACTAGATTCCCTTCTGGATATACTTCTTCATACTAGAATCCATATACTTCTCCATTTTGCTTGCACATATACTTCTTCATAGTGGCTTTCATATAGTTCTCCATCTTGCTTGCGCATATACTTCTTCATAGTGGCTTTCATATACTTCTTGAAACTGACATAGGAATAATGATTCCTCATTAACATCAATTGACATCCTCTTTGACATTAGTTGACATCAATGAAAACCAAATTTCAACATAAATATACAAACCTTTCCTGTCATTCAGAAGAGAAGAAGGGGTCAGCCTAGATCGGATCGAGCTATAGTTTCATATAGGTTTCAAGCAATATTAAGAAGTATTTGTTGAATAATTGCTTCCATCTATGAAAGATAATGGGGATATGATTGATAAAGGTGTGGTGGATGCTTCTCCTTGTCCTTTTGATGATGACGGTTTGGTGAACCTTCCTTTCTCTTTCTCCCATACAGACATATTTTTGAAGATGAGAGGTTTGAGGTTATTTTAGTTAACAAAGATGGTTTCCATGGATATGATGATGCACATTTCTCTTATGGAAATGATGATGTGGGTATTGATTGTTGGGAATTTGTTGAAGAACCCATACATGATTCCTCCAAGGGAGATGCAAATTTTGGATACCTTGGAACACCTACCTTTGAGATGCCTCATGATTTGGTTTGGCCTCACTCATTCACCATTGATGACGACATAAGGTTGCATTGTTGAAATTTTGTAATGAGTTAGGTCCCTTACCATGTTTTTGTGTTTACCATGGTGGAGACATAAGTTGTCTTTCCTAGGAAATGTACTTTTGAAATATAAAAAGTGACTTTTTGTTTTAAAAGTGAAGTGACTTTATTAAATGTATTTGTGCATTAAATGATTAAAAAATGACATTTAATGTAAACCTTTAGATCTAAAGTGATCTTACCCATTCCAAAGTTAGTTTGAATTAGTTAGGGTTTAGGGAGGATAAATTCACCTATATATTACACCTTGGGAAGAGATCCAAAACACACAGAAAGATAAAAGAGAGAAAAAGAGAGAGAGATCTAGGGTTTCAAAGGAAAGCAAACCCATTTGTGAGAGAGAGAGAGAATTAATTGCAGTAGAAGGAGACTGAGTTTGCTTGTGCACAAATACCAAGGAGAAGGAAACTGTACCATTGCATAGAAACCGAGAAAATCCATATTGTACAGATGCGTATAGTAAGCCGTACAGTCTGTACAACAGCATTCATGCCACATAAATCGAGGAGCAGAAATTTGGCACAGATTTCAAGGTGTTCACTGCAGTTTTCTGAAGAACATTTGCACAGAAATCAAGGGTATCCATTGGCACAGATTTCAAGGCAGTTTATTGTGGAAGAAGAAGGTAGTACAGCAGGGCCGTAGAGTTGCATTTATTGCTGGTATTTTATTTCTGTTTTCTGACACATTTTCCAATGTATTTCAGATTTCCTAAGTATTAATGTCTCTGCTGTAATTAAGTTGCTACTCTTTAATAAAAATCTCTCTGGGTTTTCCCTAATGAAGTGTGAGGGTTTTTCCTTGGGCTTGGCCCTAAATTTTTGAGTTTTCAATGTGTATGCATTTGTCTTCAGCTCTTCAGCTAGGTCATTGGGTGAATGTATAAGTGTTTATGTTTCATTTATCAGAAGATTTATTGTACAATAGATACATAAAGCATAACTCAGATAAATGATAAACCTAGATATGCATTCAAAGTGTTAGATAAAATTTCATAAAGAGAATGTGTTATTTTATCAAATTTCTTCATGGTATCAGAGCTTGGATCTGTAAAATTTGTTGAAGATAGTTTGTATTTCTATGTGAACTTAGAATAGAAGAGTCTTTCAGGTGGTTATCAGTTTGAGGGTCATGGCATCAGCAGGATTAAGGTACAAGGATAGGCTGGAAACTTCAGTCCATGGAAGGAGCGTATCATGATATTGTTCAAAGAGAAAGGTTTGTGGGATGTTGTTGGAGCTTATGCTACAATAACAGTTCCTAAGGATCCCACACAGAAATATGACTTTGATAAAAAGGATGTCAAATCTCAGAGGATCTTTTTGGACTCTATCAAGGATCATGTGATACCTCATGTCTCTGGTAAGACTTATGAATTTGAAATGTGGTTTGCTTTATGTATCTTACATGATAGTGAGAACCATGACAAGAAGATGGTTCTCAGAGAGAAGTTGAGGAACACCAAGATGACAGAAACTGATATTGTTTCTTCTTATCTCACGAAGATTACCCAAGCTAGAGATGAACTAGGTGTTGTAGGTGAGAAAGTAGATGATGAAGAGCAAGTGATATATTCTCTCAATGGATTCACTGCAAATTGGCATACTTTTGTGCGAGGAGTTGTTTCCAGAGAAAATATTCCATATTGAACAAGGTTATGGGATGACTTTGTTCAAGAAGAGTCCTGGGAGGGGACATTCCAGAATGGAGCTTAGAACAGTGAAGACAATGTTTCCCTTGCAACTAAAGGTAAGGGAAAATGGAAGAAGAAAGAAAAATACCTCAGTAAGGTACGTTGCTTATGTTGCAATAAATTTTGTCATTATGCTAGCCAGTGTCCGAAAAGGAAAGGGAATGAAGAAAAAGAGGGAGTACCATCAACAAAGATGGGAGATTTTGCTTCCCAATTTGAAAATGAATTCTCTTTAGTTTATGTACAAACTAGTGTAGGTAGCACTAGATATTTCCATGAAATGTGGGTAGTTGATAGTGGATCAACAAGATACATGATGGGGCAATATGGAAATTTTCAAAAGATAGAAGAAATAGCTAGAGGACATTTTGTTGGAACAGGTATTGAAAGCACTCAAGTAGAAATCAGAGGAGTTGGAACTGTGAAATTCCAACTCAGGTTTGGAGAAGTTCTTGAAGTAGACGGAGTGTTGTTTGTCCCAAGAATGAAAGTCAATAGACTTTATATATCATCATTGGAGGATGATGGGTATGGAGTGTTATTTTTTTCAGAAATTTCAATCTGATCTAGGATCTTAACTGAGAGAATAACATGTATAGCATATCTACAACATATCAATCATGGACACAATAATGCAAGCACACAAGAGACACAAAGTTTCACCGGGGAAAAACAAGAAGGTGAAACACCCCGCAACTTCCTCAGAGATAGATAGAGCCATGTTACAAAACCCAAGCATAAGAGATATACTCCTAGCAGCAGCTTCTCCTCCTCCAATAGTGTGCCACTCTCCAATGAGTGTATGAGTGAGAAATTGAATGATCAAATAGAGTGCCTCCCGCACTCTATTTATACTTGACTTGACTTGCCTAATAACCTTTACTAGGTCGGCCTTAACTTAACCACATAACATAATGCTGACAGGGCCAAACCCCAATAGGGTGGTCTAATAACTCTTTAACCCACATGACTTATACAGGGACGACCCCAACAAGGTGGTCTAATAACCCATCAAGTATAAGTTACGACACTTACAATATAAATGATGACACTTCCATATAGAGGAATAATAACATCTCTATAGGAATACAAACACTTCCGTATAGAGGAATAATAACATCTCTATAGGAATACAATATCCATACATGAAATACATTCCGAAGTTACAAATACATCAACACTCCCTCTTAACTAGGAAGGTATTTCTAGACACAGATTTGCTAGCACAAGTCTTCTTCTTTGGATCATCGTCACTGGATCATCGACATCGAATCATCATCATCAAATCATCGTCATTGTCACCGCTGCTGCTATCTCAATCAATATCTAATCTACTCATCATAAGAAGTTCTACAGAGCCAGTCCTTTTTCATACTGGATGCAGGCTTGACACCTGCAGGTCTTCATCATCTACAGAGCCAACCCTTTTTCATGCTGGATGTGACCTAGAACAAATCTAGGATTTCCACCACAGAGCCAGTCCTTTTTCATACGGGATGGGACCTAGAACAAATCTAGGATTTCCACCATAGAGCCAGTCCTTTTTCATACTGAATGGGACCTAGAAAAAATCTAGGATTTATCACCACAGAGCTAGTCATTTTTCATACTGGATGGGACCTAGAACAAATCTAGGATTTGTCACCACAGAGCCATTCCTTTTTCATACTGGATGGGACTTAGAACAAATCTAGGATTTATCACCACATAGCTAGTCCTTTTTCATACTGGATGGGACCTAGAACAAATCTACGATTTATCACCACAGAGCCAGTCCTTTTTCATACTGGATGTGAGCCATACTGTGGAATCCTCAGGACTCATTACGTGCATCACAAAACCTGGCCAGAGCATCCCAGGACTTATTACGGGCACACAGCCCAACCTATCGGATCTCCCAGGGTGCTATTATATGTGATCACCATAAAACCTCGCAAGAGCATCCTAGGACTCATTACAAGCACACAACCCAACCTGTCGGATCACCTAGGGCTACATTACATGTGGTCATGGAAAAACCTCGAAAGAGCATCCCAGGACTTATTACGGGCACACAACCCAACCTATCGGATCTCCTAGGGATACATTACATGCCATAGGACAAAACCTCAAAAGAGCATCCCAAGACTTATTACGGGCACATAGCCCAACCTAATGGATCTCCGAGGGAAAAATTACATGTCCTCTTAGAGCAATGCCTCGAAAAAGCATCCCAAGACTTATTACGGGCACACAACCCAACCTATCGGATCTCCTAGGTCAACTTACATTCTCATTTGCACAACCTGTCGACGGCTATAGAGCATCAACCTAATACTCATCATACATCATCCTGATGTACATTATCACATGATCATCCTGATCATCATCATAGCACCATCCTGATACATATCATTTGGAGCAACATCCTAAAGCTCGTCATCCATGATCATCCTGATCATACAATGTATCCACCTGATACATATCATCTGGAGCAACATCCTGAAGCTCGTCATCCATGATCATCCTGATCATACAATGTATCCACCTGATACATATCATCTGGAGCAACATCCTGAAGCTCGTCATCCATGATCATCCTAATCATACAATGTATCCACTTGATACATATCCAGAGCAATAGCTGAAGCATCATCCTGATGCTCATCACACAACGCTTACATCCACATCCATGGGAAGGATCATCCTCTCACCATGCTTGGAATGGCTCCTGCAAATGTGTCCATCACTTCTTCCTCAAAGTGTCATCAATATGAAGAACACCAAGCCTCTCTCTGAAGTACTCAAACTTCACCTTGGCTAGTGGTTTTGTTAACACATCTGCAACCTATTCACCCATTGCAACATACAGGAGCTTCATTGCTCCTCTCTACACCATATCCCTGATATAGTGATATTTGATCTCAATGTACTTCGACCTGTTGTGAAACACTGGGTTCTCATATAGCTTCACACAACTTTGGTTGTCATAAAAGATACCAGTAGCCTCCAACGGGAGATCAAATAACTCAGACAGTAGCTTCCTCAACCATACTGCCTCACAACTATCCGAACAAGCTGCAACATACTCTGCTTCGGCTATACTCAGTGCTACACAGGACTGCTTCCTGCTAAACCAAGAGATCACACCTGATCCCATACTGAAGCAGCACCCAGAAGTGCTCTTCCTATCTGCAGCACTACCTTCCCAATCTAAATCAACATAACTCTACAGGTTAAACTTTTGATTCGCATCATACTTGAGCCCATAATCAATTGTACCCTTCAGGTACCTCAGAATATGCTTTACATCAACCAGGTGAACACCTCTGGGATCCGTTAGGAACTGGCTCAATGTGTTCACCGCAAAGCAAATGTCTGGTCCCATGTTCGTCAGGTACATCAAGGACCCAATCATCTGACGATACACAGTGACATCAACCAGATCAGATGAAGCATCACACAGAAGATTTAGGTTCGAAGCCATAGGTGTGGCCATGGCCTTGCAGTCCATCATCCCAAACCTCTTCAGGATCTCTACTGCATACTTCCCTTGTCCAAGGAAGATTCCATCTGCACTCTGCCACACCTCCATGCTTAGAAAGTATTGCATCATCCCCAAGTCCTTCATCTTGAACTCGGCAGCAAGCTTCCTCTTCGTGCCGACAATCAATCTATCCTCTCCTGTTACAAATAGGTCATCCGCATATAATAAGAGTATCACAGGATTGCCTTCCTCAACCTTGTATTAAAGGTTGGAATCCGCTTTAATCTTGGTAAATCCCAAACTGGATAGAAGGTTGTCTATCCTACCATACCAAGTCCTAGGAGCTTTCTTCAAACCATACAAGGCTTTCCTCAACCTGCACACATATGACTTCGTGTCATGTGTCTTAAAATCAAGTGGCTGCTCCACATACACTTCCTCCTCAATTACACCATTCAAGAAAGTTGTCTTGACATCCATCTGGTGTATCTTCCATTTCATCACTGCAGCCAGAGCAAGCACTGATTTGATGGAAGTGTACTTGGCTACAGGTGCAAAAGTCTCTTCATAATCAATCCTTCTTTTTGGGAGAAGCCACGAGCTATAAACGTCGCTTTGTATTTCTCCATGCTACCAACTGCAGCATGCTTGATCTTATAGATCCATTTGGAAGTCACAATAGACTTTCCATCTGGTCTTGGGACTACATCCCAAAAATATTTTTTCATGATCGATGGATCATGGTATTCTTCCATTACTTCATCCTAGATATTGGGAACTCCAATATCTTCAATAGATAGCTTTGTTGCTAGAACAAATGTTGTAGTCCTTTTGTAGGTGATGGTATACGATATTTCCTACAAGACAAGTTAAATTGCATGATTAGAAACATCTCATAGTTTTCAGAACAAATTCTTACACATACAGAAATATGTCATACAGTCATGCAATTCTTTTTAGCCAATGATTCAATACAACATTTATCCATATCCCGTAACTTTCTAGATGCCTTCCAATCTCTACCAGAACATTGTTAAGAGTTTTCACTACTCCCAACATGTCAGCAAAGAGGTCTCATTCTAGATAAATAGCAACGGAATGTTGTACAGTGCCATAGGCCACTTACCCATCACATACATATTAGTAGTATACTGTTCATTAATGCAATTATTCTAATATGCATAATACACACCCTAAGTCTAGGAACATAAGCATATACATAATTGAACAATATTATTTAAACAAACAAATATGCAAGAAATGACAATTCAAATACTTATCTTTGTTCGATTTGTAGGGTGGACTCCCTCTCAATATTTTCTTCCTTGCAGGAACTACTGGAGTGTTCTCCCTCTTGATATTTTCTTCCTGGATTACCTGTCTTTTAACTTATATCCATCCTCGATCACTGTGCATACTTATTAGTATCATCATTGTGTTATGCTCGAGGTCTCATACATACATTCATTAGTATAATCTTAATGCTATCAAAAGCATTATGATTCTAAGTAATCTTAAACATGTATGGTCAAGATCATTTCATACACAGATAATTTATCACAATTCTTTTACTCATGCATATTCCTATTTGACCATAGGAATTTTTTGGTTAGTCATATCATCAATCAAAGTAAGAAGCATAATATGCCTAAACCCATGATTACTCAAACCTATAACTTCATGAATAGTCATTATCAATCATACCAAGTATACTTATATAAGAGATCCTATCATAAGGTAGGATTCTAACTTGATATAGTATTCTAATTTGATATAGGAAAAACATGCCTGGATTAATATGTTAGCTGGTTATGTCTAACATACCCACATGATGTCTTCTTGTTCTCGTAAATGACTTGTGCTAGTGACCTACATATCTCATAAGTTAACCATTGTGGAACCAAATTATACATACCTCGTAAGTAGAGCTCCTATGTGATGCATGACTATGGATGAGTCTTTGTCTTCATGTCACCATGGTCATATGTTCTTGATCTAGAACTTGATTTGTATTTCTAGATGTACCTTTCATGTTAGCGGACAACATCATCCTCATACAACACCACAATGCATCAGTACAATCATAAGTGTCAAAACCCTAATCAATGAATATTTGCATTCATAATTTTATTAAGGTGATAAGACAAGTATAAAGTTAATCAAGATTGTACTAACCTTAATGAAGACAAACATACCATAAACTTAATCATGAATAGATCTTGAAACATACCTGGATAAGTCATACCTGTCGAGATTGCTTGTAATCTTCTTATGTAAGGCCTGTTAGGATATTCCTATACTCCATCCTAGTCCCACCAATATTTTGATCATTTACATTTTCAGTCATGCATGCACTTTTAGGGTTTGCATGCATCATTTATGGTTTGCATGCATCCCAGTCATCAATCCTAGAACCTAGCCCTCAGTTAGCTAGCCCCCGGAGCTTCCTTCCACTCAGTTTCATCCCTCCTAGCCTATCACGCGCCCTCCTTTCACCTACTGCATGAGAAGGGAGCCTTTCTCACCTACCAGTCTAGTTTACTTCAGTTAGCCACTAGTCTTTCCTTGATTTGAGGCCAGACTAACTCCTCACTGCTGTTATCACTTCGATTGACCTCCGATAAGACATGACTACATTTTATGACTCCAGTTAGCTCCTCATGCGCCCTCCACTAAGTCTCCTTCATTCAGTTAGTGTCTCCATGTGCCAGTTACATTCAATTACACCTACCACATTCAATTAGACTCAGTTTGACTGACGGTTGACAGTTACTTGTGCATTGATGACTCCACCAATGATGAGATAGACTACTAGTTGTGCTCCGATGACACTCAAGTGATCTTTTTATCACTCCATGAAGGCTAATTTGAATTGCCACCTTAGGCATTCGAATCCTCATGCATTGTACTATTTATTTGTCCATATTGTGATTAATTAACTAGAGTGTGTGAAGTATTTTTGCTTCTATCCGAGTTCTACTGTATTATTATTCTGTTGCTCATTACACTGCATTGACCACTCTTCTTCTATCTTCTTGCTTAATCATAATTACTCTTGTGAGGTATACATCATCTCTTAGATCTGCTGTGAGGATTTTCACATGGTATCAGAGCATGTTGAGAGTATTGTTTATCTCCATTCCTGAGAGTTTTTTGCAGGTTATTATCCAGATTTCGAGTGCAACAGTTGTAGCAGTAGCAGTTGCAGATATTCTCTATTGTTTTTGTAGGTCTTCTACAGCTTCAATGTATTCAGAAGAAATCCCTCCTCTTTCTCTATTCAACTATGATGAATGGAAACAAAAAATGATAACATATTTGAAGAGCCATGATCTCTTTGATTGTTATTTTGAAAGAGAGTTAGAATCCTCTGAAGAGAAGATTGACTGGTTGAATAAAGGTGACATGGCCCTTGGAAGAATGATGGTTACTATGCCTGATTACATATTGTACCCAACCATTATTGATATTGAAACTCCAAAAGAGCTATGGGCTCACCTGGATGAAAGATTCGGTAAACAGAATGAAGGATTTGGTCCAAACCCTTTCGAGAACAAGCAAAGTGATGCATTCGCCCTCCTTGATGATCTCATTGATCATGAACCAGTATCAAACTCATCTCATACTGAATTTGTCCACAAAGAAGAAGAACTTGTAGATTCTACACTCATGCTCCAAATTTCTTCTCTTTCTGTGCTAGCTCACACTCTAGATATTGCAGAAGGTCCTAAATCCTCTCTTGCACCAGAGTTTGTTGGTTTGCATCATGATCACATGATTATTTCGAAGGTAAAATCAGCTATTAGAGGTAATGCATTAGCTCTCCTCAAGCAATCACCTCTTATTTACTACTATATGATCATTATTCCATGCTTTCAGAAGGTTATTGAAGAATATGGCCATTGCCATTCGCTTGGGATAATTTCTCATGCACACCATGGTTTTGATCTCACCCTTGCTAGTTCAAAGGAGATCTCAAGAAACCATTGCCATCCGCTTGGGATAATTTCTCATGCATCTACTGGTTTTGATCTCACCTCTTATGGTTCAAAGGAGATCTCAAGAAACCATGATTCAAGCCTTGAATCTGATTTGGATTCCAAGCAATCACCTCTCAATTACTACTGTAAGATGTTGGTTAAGTATGGGAGATGGTTGATTAAATATCTTCTCTATATTTTTCCCATGTTGTCTTTTGCATATACGCTAATATAGAGAAGGAGAATTAAAGATAGATGATTTGATAGGTGGATTGCCAAATAATTGAAGAGACTAATGCTGTCATCTTTCACATACTGTTAGAAATAAATATTACCTTTCTGTATAAAAACCTGTGGTTTACACTTAAGATATTTACCTCTTACTGATTTCACATACATTGCATTTTACTGTCATTTCATTCAAGAACATTAAAGTATCATAGGTTCATTTCCTTCCTGCATCGATATTCAAAAATTGTAAACAGCTGCAAGTTAAGACCTAACATTTTCTTTATCTTTCTGGCTAGTCTGCTACGTCCCACATTTTACAGAAATAAAATATCTTAGGTCTTTATCTTCAAAGACATAGCAAATACTTTCATCACAGTATTATAAACATTATTCTATTTTTTTTATGTATTAGTCTTTTAAAAATAGCTGTAATATAAATAGAATTTCTTTGATACTTCAACATTATAGTTTTATATAATTACACAACAATGCTACATTTAAACTCTCCATATATTCCAAGGTAAGAATATTCTTCTTAAATCAATATCAGAATGAATTATCATAATTTTTGAAACCCTAGATTTTGACTCTCTTCCTTAACATCCATCATCCTGCTTAAACAAAAGTTTTCAGACACTTGCAGTATTCATTTAATAAAAACCCTAAGAATTTATTATAGCCAGTTTAAGGCCAAGCATTTAAAATCGTAACCATTAAATCCTTACATCAGTTTCCCAAAACCAAAAATGTTACTTCGTTCAACTATCACATACACCTTAGCTATCTATTATACAATCGATTTCAGACGAGGGTACTATTATCTTATCAACCATAATATTCATTCAAGTTATGGGTCAAAACCAAAATGGAGTCACTTTATCATATTCTAAACTCAAACTTAAAACAATACGAGTACAGGGTTTATCAGTCGAGAAATAATTAACCTACGGCTCTCGGCCTGAATCAACATTGTTTTTCTAACCAAAATATCAACTCTTTAAAAATATAGAAAATGCATAGAAAGCTATTTGAAGTTTCTTAAAGACTGTATTTCCCATTAAAAACAACGAGGGTTCATCCCTTTAGTATATACATTTTAAAACGAGTAAATTTCTACAACAAAATAGACGCTATGAAGTAAAATAACAAGAAAAGCCGAGGATCTCATCCTCTGGTGCTTTGTATTTTGTTTTCCAACACATATCACCGGCCAAAACCTTGCCATGAATCATTACAACCTAACGCCAACATCAAGCATCGATCACACTAGGCCAGGAGATCCTACGAGATAAAGAACCACCGAGGCTTATCGATGGTCAAGCAGTTTTCTTCCACAAGCTTTCGAACCCTATAATCCTTCAACGAAATGAAATACTTGCCACAAGAACCCTTATGAGGTTAAACGATGAAGGTAGAGTTATTAATATTAAAAAAAATAGATAACACTATCACTGTTTGATTGAAACATTACCTGTACAGTACCACTCCAAGTTTAAGACGCCGGTAACAAACAACGATGAAGCCATCTAGCAAATGCAACAAAGAGGAAATTCAAATCCTGAGAACCATCTTGTTTTGTAGTGAGAAACAACCCCGGTCCCAACTACTCTCTCAGAAACACTAATCACAAAAACAAACAGAGACAACTTCCTAAAAACATCTTAGAGGTTTAAGTGTTGGCTCAGTTCTTCAAGTAAACAAACACCTACAACTTTTAAGTTGTCCAACAGGTCCAAGGATCGAGCTCGAGGAAGGAGTCCTCCAAACCCCCAACTTCCTAACCCTACATTGTAGTAGGCTGTCGGCCTCTCTACATTGCCACTAACACACGAAATGAAAGCCAAGAAACACTTCAATGAAGACGTAGTGGTGAGATTAGGGTTGAAGTCCCAAAACCGAGACAGATCTAGATCAACGAGCGAGATTTGAGCTAGCTTAGCACCGTGTTCTATGAAGCATTCAAGCATTAATTCACCATTAATAACCTACCATCGTAAGTCCAGCTCAGAGGTGATTCACATGACAACTATGCATAACTCAGATTACTAGCAGTATCATCTACCAAGTTTCCACGTGAAGTTGGCTAAGTTGAAATCCAACAGTACATTCCACCATGAAGGTTAGCTAGGAGCATTAATACCTGGACGGGGCACATTTTAACCTGCCAACACATGACAGTAGTGAATTTAATACCTTTCATTTCCCTTATCATTACAAAGATCTTGTTTGCAAAGTGTAATATCATACAATATCAAAGTTTATAGTCGTTAATACATAGGATAGTAGTTAGGGTTTCTAAGCATAGTTCATTTCATTTCTAAGTATTAATCATCGAATGCTTGGTTTATATACATTATATTTTGTTCCTCAAAAGACTAGGGTCGCACTTCATATAAGTGTTTTTGAGACTTAGTACATAGTTGAAAAATGCATCATTTGGTATATGATAATTTTTGTTTATATTACCATATCTTTTTCACAAAGTTGCACATTACATCACATTACACAAATATTAAATTTGAAGGGTGCAATCCTATAGTGTAACAAATTCACAAATATATAATCATCATAAATATTATGGTAATACTTTAATAATCAATGCTAGTTTAGAACAATGTTCCATGCATTTATCAATTGAGAAATGCGTTAAAATGCTTTAGTCATAATTAGAATTTCTAATTTATCCATGTATTTAAAATAAACTAATGTTTCTTTTTATGTTTCCATAAAATAGAGCTTTTTACAAGTCGAAACTTTCACAATATCACCAATCGTTGCAATTAGTGAAATGACGACATAATCAAAATAGCACTGACACTTGTTAAGCTAGCACACATCTGATAATTCATAATGTAAGTATAGTCAAGGTAACACTTACAGAATTAAGATAGAGATTCATAACATTTATACCTCTCATGCACGAAGAAACATAGAGTTATCATAAAGCATTGACGGTTAATCAAAAGCATATTTAGAAGTTACTTGTAATACTTGAATTATCGGAATGCTCTTACCTGCGATTATGCGCAAGAGAAATAGGTTCAAATGCTTTAGCTAACATAGCTAAGTAAACCTCAGGGTACCTCGTAGGACCCCTTCGTCATCATCCAAAAGCAAACTGTCAATATTATGTCTAGATGAGTATATCGCAAGAAATTCTAAATACAACTAACATAAGCAAAACTAATGTTGTTTTTGTTTAAAGAAGTATGATGTGTCGTTATCGTTAAGGTGTTATTAGTTAAGAGGTTTAGTATTTATTTTATTTCCGCATTAGCAATTTCCATATTTATTGCTATTTTTAAATTTTTAAATTTTTGTAAATTTTGGGGATGTTACAAGAATGGAACTATTGGAGTGGGTTTTGGAACTATCTTGGAAGTTGCACATGGAAGTCGCACACTGGAGATGGATTGCGTGACAACTCACCAAATGGACCAAACCGCGTAGAAGGAGGAAGTTAGTTAGATTTTTATGTCCGTTTTGTAACAGGCTCAACCAATGTGGCGTTGTATAAATATGTAAGGGATTTAAGGGTGTTCAGGGTTTCTTTTTCCCATAGAAGTTATTATTGCTATTGGCTTGCTTTTATGTTGTGTGGTCATTAGTCACTGTTTTGATGTGTAATACTGGAATCTGTAACAGAGTATTGTTGTGCACTACGTAGGTTATGAAAGACCGCTCCCATTGATAAGATGAATGAAATGACTCTATTATGAAGTATATTGCATATGTGTTAAATGTGATGAATGTTGTATTTGATGCGCAAATGGATGTTGTGCGTATGTTGTTGTTTTGAATGCATTTCTTATGAGTGAGTTATTGAGTTCTGCACAATAGATGAATGAATGATTAATATTAGTCAAAAGAATGATTCACACCACTTCAGCACTATGGAAGCTTGGTTCCTACAGTGACCCTAGATACCTCGGGTGAGACTTCATCTGCTTGCAGGTGATGTCGAAAGGGCGGGTGTCTTGGGTATTGTTGGTAATTTTATGTTGAACATTGGGTTTTCCCATCGCGCATCAACATGTACAACAAACATGAACAAAACGAGAAACATAGTCTAGAGGTTTCACATACAAGAAACCCATAAATGAATCCTAGAGGTTTTGCATACAAGAAACAAGGAGAGAGGAAAACAACAAAATTGAAGATGACTTGAAGAGTGGGGAATGTTAAATATACAGCATCAGGAGACATTCTCCAAACCAATCTTGTGTAGCCAAGATTGATCCTCCCATATAGAGGTGAGAACTTTGATTTCCTTCCTTGTAAAGGTTATTCCTCCCGTATAGAGGTAATTGATGAAAGTAATGATGTTGTAAAGTCTTGTAGGACAAGGCTCCGGACTTGTGTGTCAAGTCATGATTCTCATGTGAACCTTCCGTATAAAGGTATCCATGGGATGGACCTCCCATATAGAGGTGGACCTTCTGTGTAAAGATCATGCTTTACTTGTTAAAAACAAGTTTAATGTTGTGTGGTGTATTATTAACCATGATCACCAGTTGCTATTAAGTTGCCTTTAGAGATTGATCACCTCTACAGTGAATTACTTTAGCATGATGATTTGGTCCAAAATAATATAAGATCATCACAGCATCCGATAATTCTTCTTAGTATAATGTAACATGATGGTTAATTAAAGTTAGCACATATTGACCATGTAGTAAGAGATAAAGAAATAAAAGATAAAGCATAGAGATTAAGATAATTCGAAATTTCCCATGCAGACAATTCAACTAATTAAAGAGACCTCAAATTGTTAAAGATCTAGTTAAGTATCAATGTATGCCATAATCAATGCTTTAGTTAAAGCATCAATTAAATATATTCCTCAGTTAACTAAAGAACTCACAGTGGTCACTTCAAGTAAATCAATCAACATGATTTCAGTTATTTAAGTGTTAAATAAGGACTAGTTAACTAAAGTGTTTTCACTTAGTTAAGCTAAAAGACGACACTTCAGTGAATCAAGGAGAACTTGAATTGATCACTACAGTGATGTTATCAAGAAAGAATCAATTAAAGAGTGTTAACTAAGTAACAACAAAGAAGATCTAGTTAATTAAGTGTGATTTCATGACGACACTTCTGTTAAACTAAAAGACGACACGTGAGTTGTGACACTTGCATGTCGACACTTAAGTTAGCCACCTAACTAAGTGGGCAAGCTTTTAGTTAAGAGGCGAATTCATCCTAATTGACAATTCAATGAGATAAAGAACTGCATGAGAAGTGGGGCGCACTTCCTCATGCAAGATTGATACATCCAGTCTAAGGGAAAGATCATCCAGAAGTTAGAAGAAGCCGATGATTGAGAAGAATGTATAAACATGTTATACGAGATTGATGAATCGAGTGTGAAGCAAATTCTCTTCTCCTTTGAAGGCAAAGCGCTTCTATTTGTGTGCAGGATATTATTATTGAAGGTAAGGTGCTTCTCTGATTGATCTCTCTTATCTATTGCTTCTGTATCTTCACTAAGAGTGTTTGGTGATCTCTTATCTTCTGAAAGCAATCTGCGATGTTGTAAAAGAAAACATTCTCTACTATCCATTATATTATACTGAGAAGAGTTGTTGGGGTTTTTGTTCTCATTGTTTTGAGGATTTTCCCAGGGTATATCTTGTGTTATGGTTGTATGAATTTCATGTGATTGAATTATCTCATTGCTTCAAGTCTCTACATCTAAAAGAACTAAAGATCAAATCTCAACCAAATATTAACAAGGACATCACGAAGTACACTAAATGTTAACATATTTCCCACATAGAAATTTAGGGGCTTGAAGAAGTCCCTAGGATCCCACACAAATAAATAAGCCTTTTCTTTTCTAATCATAATACCATTTAATAGAAATCTCGAGCTACCCTCATGATTGATCACAATTGCATAGCCATTTTTCCATCACTAGTACAAAATGATAAATTAATGACTAAAAAAATGACTAAAATTCGACTATAAACGACTATTTTTGAGTCGGTGACTAATATTATCCGATTTCCACTATCTTATCTCTAGTCGTATTTTACTAGTCATTAATTGGTTGACTTATTAGTCATTGATACTCACTGATTTAGTCATTGATTGTCACAATTAATGACTACTAGATGACAACATATTAATGACTAAGCTAAATATGACTAAACGTTAGTCGCACTATAAGATACTGGAAATTAGCTACTAATAGTCGTATATATGCGAATTTAGTCGTTTTCTTAGTCACTAATTTATGATAGGGTATAGAGGAATCGAACCACCAATCTCCTTCCTATAATTAGACAGGTGCTCTACCATTGAGCTAGCACCCTTTAAGAAGTTGTTATTGCTTGACAATGATGATATTCAAACAAATTTTGCATCATTCAAGCATACAAAATAATGATTACCAAGTTACTATAGATCCATAATGGCTTACCTTGTACTAGTCCTTCAAGTCTTTCAATTGCATTTATTAAGTGCAAATATATTTTTGCACTTAATAAAAGTAGTTGAAGAACTTGAAGGACTAGTACAAGGTAAGCCATTATGGATCTATAGTAACTTGGTAATTATTATTTTGTATGCTTGAATGATGCAAAATAAAAAAATCCCAGAAATTTATTGGAATGACAAGCATGCATCCATTGTTAAACTATCTACCGAGTCATCTAGAGTCATGCCAAGATATCCGAATTTGACTGAAAATTCATAAGTAACTTGAAGATAATGGTGGATGATGCCATGGAAAGGAGAATTTCAGTTTATATAGAAGCAAAGGATGAGCAAATGGTGTCCCAAACTCATCTTCCTCCAATGTGGGCCAAGTCACCTCCCTCGCTACATAAATGAGATCTTGATCACAGTGAAATCTAATAACAAATAGGTCCATGATATCAAACTACTGCTTGTATCTGCAAGATCCAATCATGGTTGGCAATTTGTCAAAGTTAACAAGACAACATGGCATGCTTCTTTAAAATTTAGCATCTTACTATATTCTTCTACAAACAAGCCCAGTGACCAAATGTGTTGCAAAGGGCAAGTCAAGCAAATCAAGAAGGTTGATCATGACATTGAAAATCAAAATAACGAAATTTTTTTATGTCCGCAACAATCATCCATATTCTGAGTCCAATATAACTTGGTTCATGATGAATTCAGAGTCAGTCGAATTGGCTAGGCTAAATTTAACCAATTATAGAGCCTTGCTGATAATACACAGCCAGGTAAAACACTTACATATAACTTCCATCTTGGATATCCTCTCTTTGTCCACAAAAATATAACTATATTATTGGCAAAATCCCAAATAACATTGTATGGACACATTAAATAAATAACATTACCAATCTTAGAAGTTCTACATTCATGGATTCCTGGGATATTCGACTTCGCTGACCTGTACATCTTCCTACAGATTTAGAGACAACCACCCAGAAATCTAATTAAATAGAAAAAATAATTTCTACTTACATTTGTATTCAGCAATTTAGGCAAGTAAGATGGGGAAATCCTTCCACAGTTTATTTTGAATCCAGTACATGAATGTCAAGACTAAATTTCTACTCAACGTGGGGCCTTCGAGAGCAATGTTTTGAAGAAATGACACATGCTCTGTTTGTTGCATTTTTTTATGCTTGTAATCTGAAACCGAAGTTTTATCTACTTTGAGTCAAGTTCTGACTGTCTTTCAATCTAAATGCTACACGATTTCATCAAAATTGATTATGGGATCCTTCCATCATTTCAAAAAACAAAACAAGAAGTGTTAATTTCCTAAAAATTCTAGGAGCATTTTTTATATAATATATATTTTTATATATTTGACCCATATATTTTAAAAAAAGCATGCAAAATAGTGAATTAGTTACAGAAAATATTAAAACGTGGACATATGTAATAGATTAATGATAATCATTAAAGTCTCATCAACCATTTAGTACACAAATACCATCAAAGAGCTAGTAGTTATAACTTATAATATTGTCATCAAATGATAAACCATAACATCAACCTCCATGTTTCAAGTTTCAATAGATAACATTTGTCATCATAAAACTGTAAGAGATAGCATCAACTATGAAATGAAATAGGGCATCATGATCAAAGGGTTGTAATAAGCAATCAATAGTTCAAAATTCAATTATCATATAATGTTTACAAAAGACAAATAATTCTAAGTTTTGGAAGCTAGATTCTAAACTAAAAAAGCAAATAATTATACTATCTACTAAGCTTTCTTAAGGCTCTTGCTATGAGCAATTTGTAATTTCTTCTCTCGTCATGTAGTAGCTACATGAATCATTCTAGGAATGTAGGGAATAGTTTTAGGAGAGTGGGGAATAGATTGGGGATTATGCACTCCTTGGAAGTGAGCTTCGAAAGTGGGAGTGCAAGGTGGGGTGGATCTTCCATGCATCTAGGGTTCAAAGTATAGAACATCGAAAAGAACACCTAAATTGTATCATTCCACTTATGATGAGGACATGAATTAGCTTCCATCGCCCTAGGATGAAGGACCAAGTGGAAGGCCAAAAAAGATAGGTAAGTAGTGTGTACAATAGGTTTATTATGTTGTGTTGTATGTTTTTCAAAGTTCTTTTGAATTGTGGTTCAGCAAGAAGGAAAAAAAAAGTGGAAGAATGCATTCATGAAGAATGAAAAAAGTTCGTTCCTACAACAAAGTAAAAGACATTCAAGTTGGTTCCATCCAAGGGAATATGATCTCTGGAGGATTTGCAAGATGCACATAAAGAGTGTCATTTGTGTGCATCAACCACAAGGTTTCTAGGTTGCAGGTGAAAAAAATCTTGTTTATATGAATCTTTATGAGTTAAGGAAAGCCCCAAAGGCTTGGAATATGATAATTGACATTCATTTTAATCTAGATGTTGATCAGATTCACATGTTGGAGTACAAATCAACATTTAACTCTATGGTAGTTTAACTAAAAAATATCAGCCAACATTGACTCTAATCCAACTAATGAGTCAATGAATGGAAAGTTGGTGGCTTGGCATAAATTACATCAACTAGGTTGGATACTTATCATGTAGTTAACTATATTTCTCACTATGTGACATCTAAGTTCGTACAAAATTGAATATGGAAAACCAATAGCAATTGTGTTTCATAATTGATCTTTCATAATCAATTTTATTAAATTGGAAATATGAAATGTCAATGCAAGCAAATAACACAGATCCATACATAATGAATCTTTTTAGTAACTGCAGAACCATATTATTGGGCCGTGAAGGATAAGCAAGCCACACATCATCCAATTCAACCTCTCCATCATCTTGGTCTATCACAGCCAGTATACATATTATCTTGTTATAATTACTTAAGAACCTAGCAGATCTTCCTAGTTATGTGTATTTTGCTACTCCATCCATAGTTTCTAACTTATAGCAGGTGTGATTAGTTACTCTGAATTGGTATCTACTCTTATTGTCGACAAAAAATTTAAACAATAATATCGCTCCCAGTGCATGAAGAACATCAGAGTGAAAAAATATCTCTATTTCTGACTCTTACTGTAAAGGACGTTTATCTCATGATTTTAGCATGGTTGAAGTACGATCTAGAATCTGGAAAAATCGTCGACTTGCTCCAGTAGTCTTCATGGTTGTTGTATACAATCCTGATAGGGAATATACAGATGAACTGACTAAATAAAGCATAAGATAAATGTTAACAAATCTATTAATTTGAACTGAACTATATGTCATACCTAGCTTTTACCACTTGTAAGGAAGAACAAATCGTTTAGACAAAATAAGCCTGGAAATATCAATTTTTCTTTAGATCGATACTAGTAACTACCATGCACCATTTATTTTGTTTTGAAAAACACATCATATATTTATAGATCTATATTTAGTATTTACAAATGGAGAAGCAAAATGTGGGAAGTTATATACAATGGACCTATGAGGCTATAAATAATAAAAGAAGTGATATTTCCAGTCGTCATGGACCCATAAATGGTCAAGAAAGAACCATAGACAACCACAATAACTACAGACAATGTGTATGCTCCATTCATGCCTCCATAAAATATCCCAACAACCTTCTACTCATAGAAAGGATTAAAATAAACCAGCCTGCACTGTTAGGACTTAACTAATATTTCACAACATGTTCTACAAAATTGTTTCCATTCCTGGTAAAGGAACATACACAAACCCATAATTTTCCTAGAATATTTGGAAACTTACAGCTTGTTTAAGGCCAAGCTTCAAAGTCTCATCCTTTTTCTGCATAACATAAGTTTTTGAGTCCTTCCTGTGCAAAGGATCTTGTTGTGCGTACTACACCAAAAGATTCCTGTAAGAGACAAAAAGTATTTTCATTGGCTGCAACAAAATCCTATTATGAAATCAGATGCAATGGACACTATGCTACAAGATTTAGACATTTATTTGATTGTTAGTCAACCTCATTTTTTATTTGTGTTTTCTCATCTTGTGGATTTATTAAAAGAATGTGTTAACTATGTAAGTCATGACTTGTGCCATTAAATATGAAATTTAAACTTAGCATTGTTTGAATACTATTGAGTTCTAGTGATTTGGTACCAAAGTTCTAGTGTGTAAGATGTAAAACAACCATTTCCTGGTGTATTTTTCCTTGGAAAAAGTCAGTAATTTTATTTCATAAAATGAACAAAATTCATTTCCTAGTGTATTATACAGCAAGAGTTTGGATTTCTTCCTCATCTATCCACTTGCTAGCCTAATATTATGATGACAGTTTCCAGCTTCGAATTCAACATTTGGCATGAAAATCAGAGTGGTTAGGGTTGAAAGAGTAAATTTTGCACCCTATATGGTTAGGGAAAATTAATGGGTGTTGGTACTCTGTCCTAGTGAAATTTTATCCTTATGATGTGTTTAATATTGGACAACATGCAATGGGTTTTCTTTCTGGATACATCTTCATGTGAACTATGCTACTTTTTATCATTCATGTTTTTAATTTAACCGACAACCACACCTATGAGCCCTGTTTTTCTCATCATTGTGTTGAGATGTGCATTCAGCTCAGTGTTAGGGAGATGGGGGAAATGTGAAGTGCAAACTTATAGTTTTCAAACCTTCAAAATCAGATAAATTAGATGGATATAGGATGGTTTAGACGGGACTTCATAGCTGGTTGCTAGTTATATCCTTTAATAAAAGCTGAAAGATTAGTTATCACATGTACACGAATTCAATTGCTTGAAGAGGCTTCCATAGGAGAGACATATCACTAGGAATTTAATACTGTTGAGAGGGACATAACATACACTAAGTTTATAGTAATATTATTAGGTTAGGGTAATGAACGTACAGCGTGGGGAATAACTTTTCCAATATCCAAATGGAATGAAAACATGATGAAACTTGATTTGATTTCAAAAAGGACAAAGCATAAAGGAAAGAGTAAGCAAGCTTTGGCAAGGAAAATGTGTATCTTCTGTGTAGAAGAAAAAATCTCACAAAATTTGGAAAGCAGTAAGCCCCTATTGTTCCCAGTATAACACATTTTACATGGTGTCTGATTCACCAGGCCTTGCTCCTGAGCATGGAATCTCCAAACTTAGGATTGAACCTCCAAAATTCCCTACCAGTGGCAAAGAGGATAGCATTATGCACACTTTTGGATATGTCCAAAGGTCAAATATGTAGGGAAACATGTGGCTGAAATTGCCAAAGATGCAACTACCACTAATATTGATTAGATAAAGCTCATCCATTTTAACGGATCTTAAACCATGGTCTGCAACATATGAAACATGATGATAAATTTCAATTCATATAATAGACATTTTATCTCATATTCAAAAGAAAGACATAATACATTCACAACAAGCACAAATTACAGATGAAAATTTATTTATTGAGTGCTACAACATAATTTCCAATGTTATGTGGAGATTCAAAATCATGACAAGTGAGTTTGGATCAAGAACGCTTCAAAGTTTAAAGCTATGGTTAGTAAGCAGAGCAGTGCACCATGTCACGTGCTCTGATGGGCTATAGGGTCAATGCACCATGTACACTATAGTGTGCTTATCATCAACATTAATATATTGTTCTAAACTTCAACTGCAACCTACAATTAAATTTGAAAAAGAATGGTATTCATATTAAAAATATTACTATTTCAACATTTTATCTCACTCTCATTTTCTTAATACATTTGAATGCAAATACATAGTAAATACTTGGCTGATGAGACCTCCAAATTTGTTTTTCATTGCCATCATCTTGGTCGACCCTTTTTCTAAAGTTGAAGGAAACAATAGCAATCACAATGTATGGTCAGTTGGAGTGGTGTCAAAAACTATGACTGAATAATCCATAGTTTGTACCAATCTGCACTCAAAAGAGAGAAAAATCAACAAGAAATACTTACCATTACATAATAAAGTTAACCACTGTCAATTGCCATAACAATTTGATATTTAGCACAACTCAATATTTGATCTCTATCTAATTAATGACAACACACCAAGACAAAAATTGAATAGGCACGAAAGTTAAAACCACTAGTAGCTCATCATCGAACTTCTGTAAGATTCTAAGCAATGCATCCTCTTTATTCTCTCAAGTAGAATGGTTCAGCTTTTGTCCATCTTCTGACTGTCTTAATTATACTATTTTAATGTTAAAATACTTTAACTTTTGGAGACTTCCCTTCCTTCATAGTATTACTTACACTTTGTTGTTATTTAGACCGATTGTCACTACTATTAAAATATATGTTAAGAGGAATTTGGATATTATTGGTACATTTATAAAATTAAATGCAGTTAATCTTGAGTCTTCATCCTTGTGTGTAGTGTTGTATTAAACTAAGAAGCATTATGAGATGTTACAATTATCACATATTTTATGCCTAACTATAATATAGTTCACTTATAACATTGTTTCGGACTAAATGTTATCATTGAATGGTCCCAGTCGCCCAGCTAAATATATAGAGGAAGAGATTCCATGCTACACATAGTCTAATTTCAGGTTTTCTTGAGTCAAAAGGCTAGTGTTTTCCCCTCTTTTCTTTCATTTTATTTTCTTTATTTATCCAAGTTGTGGAGCAGAGAGAAACTCACTTTTCATGGCTCTTAAACAGACTTGTGACATGTGGGAAAATTTATGATTCCAAAATACCACCTAACCACCTGTTCTTGTGCCTGGAATTATCCCATCTGGATCAGACAGTCAGATTCACATCACTAGATTTCTCTCTTTGCACTCAGATGTTATGGGAGGTCTTGACTCCTGTTGGTAACACCCAAGTTTCCCCAGGATTATATAGCATGGTCCGCTCAGTCTCAGCTATTCCCTAGAGGACATTGTTGGACTCTGCATTGGTACCTTCATTGTGATTGATGATAATGAAAATAACCCATCCACTTCTACTTCCGGTGCAAAGTAGTGGCTTCCTTCTCTTACATAGTGATATTTTTATCTTTAGTCCACTTTAGGGTTTACCTTACGAGTTTACCCTTTTACAATCTATTTTTATTTTTATTCTTTGTTTGATAATTTAAAGTTTCTCCATGTAATGATAATCATTTGACCGGACAGCTTCCAAATTTCCATTTTATTGAAGTCCTTGAGGTTGTGTGGTTGAGCAATAACTAATTTCCTAGCTTCATTCTATTTTCATTTTTGGCACGGGATTCTTCAGTCTGGAGTGAATTGGATCTCAACCACAATAATTTTTCAAGCCTTACCTACATATCTCTCTATTTGATGGTACATGAATGAAATTGGGCCTTATTATGAAATGGAGAGAGATTAGTTGGTGGCTAGAAATATATGAATAATGAAGGGCTTTGTTGTCATTATTGTTCCATTGAAACTAATAGTTCATTACAGTAATGATTTGTTCATCATTGTGATCTTGTGAAATGGAAATATTTGCAATGACCATAATACTTGATGTATTAAGTATGCTTTGACAGTTGGATGGTAGTTTGAAGAACAAACTATCCATTCTCGGTTTTCTTTAAAGTGTGCTTGGGGAGAGAAACTGTGGGATGCAAATAAGATCTCAAAATACTAAAATAGTCGTGGAGGAGAGAGGTTACTGGCTAGGGACTTCAGAGGCAGCTAAGAAATAAATCTTGGGAACCTGAAATCATTTGGGGAAGAAGAGGCTGGGCAGAAGATCTATATTCTAGCAATTATGCTTCTGATTCTAAAGATTCAGGCCAAGTCTTGTTGTTGACATCAAAAGAAATTGATTTTCCTCTGCCTCCAATGAAACCTTGCCTCAGTCTTCGGGAGATCTCTCTATACTAGAGAGTTGAGTTCCTGGCCTATTTTCTGTGTATAGCTATCTAAGAAGATTCAACAATTTGTTATTTTTGAGTCCCTCACTCTTGATCATTTTGTGGGAGATTTAAACTATAACTCTGCAAATACACTTCTAGACAATGTGCACATTTGTATTCTAAAGGCTATGAGGTGTCATCTAGAAACACTTTCAACAGAGGGAAATGATAAGGCATCAAAATGTTTTAGGAAACTTGATTGAATTTCCTAGAGGTAGTAACACGGCCAGTTTATCTTGTAGAATATATTTCAACTCAAGGTTTCAGTAGTCAGTTGGGATAGAAAATTTCTCATTTAAAGCTTTTGAATGTCAAGTACTACACCATATTTCCTTCCACAAAGCTTATAATTTTTCAGTTTATTTGTGATGAAAACATGGAGGCCGAGGACGTTCGAACAAAAATCAACATGCAGGTAAACTTTGAACAAGATACAAATGTAGATGCGAAAATGAACTTTTCTTCTGGTGCATCTGGATTGATTGGAAGAAATCCCTGCTATTTGAAAAGAAAGACGGTTTCTTGTACCAAAGCAGATGGGAAGAGGAGGTTCAATCCAGGTCAAGAGACACTTGAAAACACAAATTTTCATTTAAACAATTCCATCTCATAATACAAGCGTAGTTACTGTAAAAATGGATAGACCGAGTTTACAAATTCTCAGGTGAACTGTGAAGAGGATTTTAACAGTGGTGAATGCTGCCTAATACCTATGTGGAATGGATGGGAATTTGATTTGTTGTGATGGTTTCCCTTCTGCATATCATTTTGAAAGGAAAGGTCACAAGTTATATATGAGATAATTTTAGTAATGTCCAACGAATGACCACAATAAGTAGGTTAATGAGAGAAGCACATCAGGTGTCAGGTAACAGTATAGTAAATCTGAAGAACAACAAAAAAAATATAGATAGTAGACTACAAATTTCTCCATCCTAGAATAGATGCATAGCATAGGGGGTTGGAGACCATCATGCAAAGTAGATCATGGAAATGCACAGGAGACCATCTTTCAAACCACATCATGGAAATGTCCAAGGCAATGACAACCTATTAAACAATATAAAAAGGGAAATTGCAAAATATCTCCAAATCTCAATCCACCACCACGTTTGAATCTTGCAAAACATGATGTGTACAAACACTTTGGAAAAGCTTCACTAACTGTTTTTGGCAAATCTACCTGATGTAATACTGCAAACAATCTTAAACAAACTAGTATTGCATCAAGGGGATCACTTTTCTAGTCTCCATTAAAGAAATGAAGACTAATGCAATAATTGTATAGCACATCAACTATATGAACAACCAGTCATGATTTCCTTGTTAGCATCGAGGCCTTATAGGAAATATAATTATGTATTGTTTTATGGATTAGTAATAATCATATTTGCAAATGTTACAAAATCCATATACAGTTGCATTGAGTAGATAATATACTTTCTACAATAAAGGATTGAAAATTTATATTAGAAATGTTAACCATGTTTGTAAAAATAAGTAAAGAATGAGAAATTTTTAGGTTACACTATAATCATGGTGTAGTGTTATTTTTCTTTAGAGATCGAGACATGAGATATTATCGTTGGCGTCAGTGATCTATACCTTTCTCAACAGAGAACAACTGTAAGCTTGTATAGATCGAGTGGAGAGATGCCATCCCTGTATCCTCGTCTATGTTACCGGATCCACCACCCTAGTGTTTAGGATCCGCGGATCCGATACAAATCCTGATCGGATCCGCCTAGGATCCACCATGGAAACGTATCCCCTACAGAAGGAAACGTATCCTGGTCCTATGAAACAGATCATGTGAAAAATCAAATATTTCCTGAAATTTTCAAACGGATCCTGAAACTTCCAATGCTTCTATGACCCATTGATCCCCCCCCCAAAAAATGTTTTTTAATGAAAAACTTAAAAAACCCTAAAACTAATGGCTAAAAGTGTAAAACCCATTCTTGCTCACGGTCTAATATATCCTTATCATTTATGTCAAGATCTACTCTTGAACTCTGATATATCAATATCAAGTTCTGCTCTCAATGTTTTTATTTGATTTATCTTTATGGTCAAGGTCTGTTGTCAAGGGCTGATCTATCTTTACATGCTATGTTGTTGCTCACTTCACCTACACTGTTATTTAGTATTGCCATAGTCTCCAGGAAAACCACTTTATTCCCTGCTAATAGGGACATGTGGATGTGGCTCACAAAAACACTATTATGACCTGCTTCAAGTTCATGCTGAAATGGTTTTTAAAATTATCAATATCAAACAGGGTACAACTTATAAAATTATCAGTTATGGTACATGAACTCTCTTTTTTGGCAATAACTTATAGTTCTGCTCTTGAGTTTCATGAATATTTTGATTCTTCACTCTATATTTTTATTTATTATATGAATATATATATATATATATATATATATATATATATTTTTTTTTTTTTTTTGTACTTGTCGTTTCCCCGCTGTATCCGCATCCTGGGTTTTAAAAAATCTGGCAAATCCGTATCCGTATCCTGGTAACTTAGATCCTCGTGGGTCTCAACAAGGGTATAGCATTTTATGCTCGACATACCGTGTGTGGCCTCTGTACTAATTAATTAGATAGAGTTTGCATTTTTTTGATAAACCCTATACTCTGTTTTTCTTAGGGTTGTGTTTTTACATGGCTAAATGCCTCCACGTATGGGAAGAGCGTAGCGAGCGTACCCTAGTAGGTCGTAGGCTTCCCCACCCCTATCAGAGTTGGTTTCTCTTACTTCTAAGCGTTATAGACTTTAGTGATACGGATACCTCTCCTGGAGCTTAACAAATAGTATTCCCAGATCCGCGAAGGATGTATCTAGGATACGGTAAACTTTGTTATAGGAAAACAGAAAAGTTCATGTCAGGTTTTTGTTGGTTATTAACCTTCTTCTTAGACCGTGAAAAGGCCTGAAATTTTACCTGTTAGTATCTCTCATAATTTAGAATTTTGTTATTTTAAAGATTGTAAACCCTAACGCAAATCAAGAAGACTACTAACTACTTCCGAAAGAATGCACATGTCAGGGTTACGGTAAGGGCTTTAAAAGGTAGAATACAGAAATTTCGAGGGCGCAAGTTAAACACCAAACCTTTAAACTCTTTTTGAAAAGGGAACCCCGAAAAACATATCTTGGCTTTTGGAACCAATCTTCAGAAATGTCAGAGTTTTAGAAAAAGGGAGATATTTTCTTCTTGGTTGTTTTTATAAAGAAAAGTTGCAAAAGAGTTCTCGTGCAGGAGTTTTCTCCAAGTCATACAAACCCTTTGATTTTTGACTACAGAAATACTAAATTCTTAGCCTTGTATTTTTCAGAAGATAGACTTTGAGAAAATAACTATAATATGGTTGTTTCACTTGTTTAAAAAACCACGACCATTCACTTGGACGCATTGCCAGTAAGGGAGTAACATTTATATTCAACAGTATAAAATTTACACACATCAGAATTAGTTTAACTAAACGGAGAACGAAACTCCAAATATCTACTTATGGATAAGTATAGTTATAGCTCTTGGAACTGTGCGAATACCCAGTCGCCATTATTTTTCATTTTGGAACCTTCCAGGTTCATCCGCAAATGAGATTTGAAATTCAAAGGTTTCATCTGCTAAAATTTAATTACAGTTAGAGTAACTCTTTCTTTTCACGACAGAATTTCTTCATGTACTTAAAATACTTTTAAAACCCCAAATAGAAGAGGAGTACCATTAAATCTCATATGAGATAGAGAGTTAACGTGAGTCACCACGGACCTCAGCATTTAAACATCACTTCCAAGTTCCTCATCAGCGAAGGGTAGGAAACGGATTGGTGTATTGCTTACCAAGAATTAGCGTGTGCTGGAAAATGTGTATGGCGAGCATGTAAATACCTGCGTTAAAAATAAGTTAGGTGTTAGAACTGTTTGACAGTTTTTTTTTAGCTAGTAAAATGCTGACTTAGTAAAGAATTAACGAGCTTCTTTTTCTTATCTTACCTTGTAAGTGACAAATGTCGTGAGCTATTGAAGAGGACTGTAACTGGACGACTTACATCGGGCTGAGCTGAAATTTAAGACAGGGTTTAACCTGTGAAAACCTCCTCTCACCGAATAGGACTGAACATCAGGGTTCTTCACTTGGTTAAACTTTCTCGCACCAGATGGGTATGGCTCCCTCGAACCAGAACAATTTTGCAAACCCCAATACTTGTTGGAATAATTAATCATTCCTACCATTTATTTAATTACATAAGATTCATTAATTAATCACTTGTTGGTTAATTCTATGTAATAAATGAGGAAATTTCCATTGTGTGGTCCACAAGGCAACTTGGGAGGATAAGATTCCATTCAAGGTGTGATCTACAAGCTACCTAGGCCATTTGGGCGCTTTCCTAAACATTTCTGGATAAAATTTAGGAAGGAGGGCGCATTTGTGAAGAAAGCTGCCGCTTTTACTGCTTTTTCCCCCAAAGGAAAGAGCTAGTTAACCTAGGAAAGTGTTTTTTACACCAAAAACTTTCCTTAACACCAGTTCCACTCAAATTTTGTATTTGGCATTGCTTTTACCTATATTTCACATTCAACTCACTAATTTAGCAATTCCTGAGCTTTTGAGCAGATTTGGAAAGCCAACTTGCCACCTGGGGGGATGGGCAGTTTTAGAAAGTCTGATGGATAGAAGATTCTTTTGGAATATTTAGCCATTCAAATTATTGCTGTAATGTTATTTAATAACAGCCTACAACATTCATATGTAGGCTGGTGTAATTATTATTCATGAGAAGTAATACATAAATTCATTCTTGTGCATTATTTTTGTGTCTTTTGACCAGTTGTGTGAGATTTTTCATATGAGAGAGTGTAATTTCTTGGAGAGTTCTTGGATGTGATCTGATTTTCACATGATATCAGAGCCATCAATCTATTCCTTTCATCTATTTATTTTCTTGCAGGATCCAATAGTCTCAGGAAGGGCGCATTGATCAAACCACCGGGTGAATTCTATTCTCTGCAGGGCGCATTTAAGCATCCAGAAGTGTATCAAAATCAGTCCACAAGTTAATTTCAGGCTTCCATGGATCAGCCACATCAGATATCAGAGCTTATGGAGCTCATAGCTTCATGAGATGAGCCTTCCAATATAAGTTTCAAAATTGTTTTGCAGGTACAACTTCATGGGTTCGATTTCAGTTCCTCTTCTTACACCATTCAACTATGAGGAATGGAAGCCAAAGATAAGCGCATATCTGAAGAGTCAAGATCTCTTTGATGTGTCTATTGGAGCTGTTGCAAAGCCTGAATACTCAGAAGAGAAATATGGTTGGCTAAATGATTGTGATAGAGCGTTTGGAGCCATATGTCTAGATTTTTCTCCATGCATGCACTACCTTATTGATCCTGCTGAATACCCAAAGGATCTATGGACCAAATTGGATAGAGTCCTTGGCAAGCACAATGAGGGTCATATCAGCAATATGGAGAGCAATTCTGACACCTCCTCATATGTTCTTCCTCCTCCTGTCTTGGCCTCAACCATCTCTGAAGAAGTTGTTCTCGAAGAAAAAGAAATTGCAGAAATTTCTTCACAAGCAGTTCATGTTGATGACGATCTTCTTGATTCAAATGCTTCTTGCCATGAAGCAGTAATTGAAGAGACTTCTTCTTTGGCTCTAGAAGTTGAGAAATCAGATCTCTCTCCTTCATATGTGGCTGTTGATAATGAAGAAAGATCAACTAATAGAACTACCATTGTTGAAAAAGTTTCCATCCATTCACAGTTATATTTTGATCTTGAAAATGATAAGCTAGTTTTTAATGATTATGTGCATACATCACAAGCTATTGGTGTGCAATATACTGATATGTTGAATGATTTGGAGGCTATTTCAAATTTCAAGAGTGCTCCATTTGCACTCAACTATTGTGATCTCATGCTTTCTACCCATTCCTACAGGATGACTAGCACATGTCCTCAAAGTCTCATTGAAGATGGAGACATTGTCATCACATTGGCATATTTTCTTGGAGCTGATTTAACTTCCCATGATTTGAAGGTTCAGTTTCGAAACAAATCAGATCTGATTGAAGCTGAAAATTTTAAGTTCCAGAATGGTCTGGATATTTATGGATTTGTTCAGTTCAAGAGCAAGCTCAAAGAGCTTCCAGATTTGCTTGCATCCACTGAAGGAGAATTCAAGCACATGTTCTTGGAGCATGATCCACTTCTTCCCAAGCGGAATATACCTCCAGACATTTGACCAAGTTCACACCTACTTGCGTTTGGAGCAGCAACAATTTTTGGTGTGCACATGTCCATTTTGAGGGAAGGTTTTTCCCATGAGGTTTTCCTTCTATCCTTGCTTTTTTGGACCGGCAGTACTGTACAAGGTGACCAAGTCTTATTACTGGGCCCTTGGTATTTTATTTTCTGATATATAGTTCATTTAAGTCAGACTTAAGAGGGAGTGTTGGAATAATTAAGCCTTCCTAACATTTATTTAATTACATAAGATTCATTAATTAATCACTTGTTGGTTAATTCTATGTAATAAATGAGGAAATTGCCATTGTGTGGTCCATAAGGAAACTTGGGAGGATAAGATTCCATTCAAGGTGTGATCTACAAGTTACCTAGGCCACTAGGGCGCTTTCCTAAACATTTCTGGATAAGATTTAGGAAGGAGGGCGCATTTGTGAAGAAAGCTGCCGCTTTTACTGCTTTTTCCCCCAAAGGAAAGAGCTAGTCAACCTAGGAAAGTGTTTTTTACACCAAAAACTTCCCTTAACACCATTTCCACTCAAATTTCGTATTTGGCATTGCTTTTACCTATATTTCACATTCAGCTCACTAATTTAGCAATTCGTGAGCTTTTGAGCAGATTTGGAAAGCCCACTTGCCACCCGGGGGGATGGGCAGTTTTAGAAAGTCTGATAGATAAAATATTCTTTTGGCATCTTTAGCCATTCGAATTATTGCTGTAATGTTATTTAATAACAGCCTACAATATTCATATGTAGGCTGATGTAATTATTATTCATGAGAAGTAATACAAAAATCCATTCTTGTGCATTATTTTTGTGTCTTTTGACCAGTTGTGTGAGATTTTTCATATGAGAGAGTGTAATTTCTTGGAGAGTTCTTGGATGTGATATGATTTTCACAATACTTACTGACGAAGGTGGGAAACTTGAGAAGGTAGTCACCTTGTGAATGCATTTAACACTGTCTGACAGGTTAATAAGTGGAAAGACCCTTTCGCACTCTTCAAGGGCCAGCTAGTACACCCTTACAACATACCTTTTTTATTCCATAAGACAGGTGGATGACATCGAAACATTTGTACAAAAAATTTAGAATGTGGCTCTTGGTAAGAAAAATCTCGTAGTAGGATTTCATGAAGTTCGGTATGTTATAGACTTACTTTTTCTCTTTAAGGAGATCCTAATAACTATAAGTTCGACCTTTGTTTCTAGAGTTAGGAAGCCTTTTTACATAGGAAGAGTATTGACCCGCCAAGGATATATGGCTCTAGACTTTGGATTTGTGTTATCCCTTGGAAGTACCTTTTGCCCAAACTTGGAAACTCACTCACTGGAAGGAAAATTACAATGTTGTGAACTTAAAATCTGTTCTCAAGATTAACTCCTCCTTTTCTCGTTCCAGCTATCAAAACAAAGAAAACAATGCATTAGCTGGAGCTAAGTAAGCAATATTTCAACCCAAGGATCTTACCCTTGCTGAAAGAGAAACTTGAGAAAATTTTTAATCAAGTTTTGCTTTCAATAATATTTTCGATGGTGCTTGAAGAATTAGATTGCATCTGTGGAATGTTTTGGGTGTTTAATGCTGTCAAAATATTTGGAAGAGAAGTAGTTTTGTTAAAGAATTTTTTTTTTGAGTAATTTCACAATGTATTTCTCTCATATTCACAAGAAACAAAAAACCATAATCACAAGAAAAAGAAAACAATAGACAAAATTTTCCTACACTGTATAAGATGTAGTAACAGAGATGAATAATTCACAAACCCTTGAATGACCCATTTATCCGAATTTAAAAGAGGAAAATCAAGGGTTTTGATGTTATTACCTCCCTCAGCAATCTCGGTTTCAAGTCCAAGCAGACTCACTGCTTCGAATTCAAATACCCTTGCCAACAGTGGTCTCATTGACCCAACCTAATATGACATCCAGACATCGCGACCTTCTCTGACCATATGACAGAAATTGATGCCAATGTCGATCGGTTCTAGAGAATTGTTCTCCTATCTTTTTTTAAGGGTAAAGAAATATCCAATCCTAAATTAGGTAAATTTAATATTTAATGTTGATGGAATTAGTTTTTGCTTTCAATTTGGCTATGGTAGTTCACTTAGATTGTTGTCGTGTAGTTGTCTTTAGAAGTGGCGTAGAAGCAATTTATTACATTAGTCTAAATCTAGCCTTGATTGTATGTTGGTAGGTGGCATTGTGTCATAGAAATTTTGATACATATGCCATATCGCATGTTGTTTGTACATTCCCATTTAAATTCCATCTGTGAATTTGCACAAAAATCAGAAACCCATTTTCTTATTTTCTTCGTTTGAAATTTAGTGCTTTGTTATAAATAACTTAAGGGAATGTTAATAACTTATTGGGGAAAGAAGGATCAAAATAAAAATATTATGGGATCTATATAAAGACAATAATCAATACATCATATTTAGATTAACATAATAATAATCAACTAGAAAATAACATAATGCTCACAGTCAGCAAGCATAATTTAACTTTGTGTTTGTGTGTAAGTGACAGAATAAAGGGACCTCCAGCAATTAAAGTCTCCTTATTTACAAGGGCTGTGTTCTTTGCTACTTTTATTGTTGCAACAATTGGTTACATATAAACAAGAAACATGGAATTTCGGTTTGGTTAAATAACACACGTTTTTTCTAAGTTTTGAAACTGCATCCCTCCTTTTAAACCATTTTGTAACTTTATGTCGAGTGATACAGGGGGTCTCTCATGAATTTATCTATAGTGTTATAATTTACGGGGGTCTCTAAATCCATATGCAACATTAAAATTTAGTAAATCGTAACAATTCATTGTCAAAATTGCAATTTTCCATTGCTGAGTGACACAATTAACGTCACTTGGGTCTCTAACTCCATCTACAATGTTACAATTTACTAAATTTTAACACTGCGGGTTGATTCAGAGACCCCTTAGGGGGTCTCTGAATCAACCCGCAGTGTTAAAATTTAGTAAATTGTACAAATTCATTGTCAAAATTGTAATTTTCTATTGTCAGGGTGATACAACTAAAAATGACTAACATAAACGACTAATTCATATTCTTAGTCGTTGTTAGTTAGTCATATTTATATTCTCGTGACTAAATTAGTCATTTATGTTAGTCATTTTTATTTAGTCACTTATTATCTAGTCATATATTTTATCCTGTGACTAAATTAGTCATTTATCTTAGTCGTTTTTTGTAGGCTTATTTAAAATTGCTCAATTTTAGTCGTTTATCCCTTGAAAAAACAGCGGTGACTAATTTTTTTAGTCACCTAGTAACTTATCTCTCATTTTGTACTAGTTCATTCTTTTGTTTAAACATTGCAAATCTCAATTTCCATGGAGAGTTTTATTATTGATGAGCATGCAAGTTGATGATTAACTCACATTAATGCAATGTCAACTAAATATCCTATTGGAGAGAGAGAAGCTTAGAACCCTTATCTCTGAAATGTCCAAACATTAATCTATGACTAAATTTTTGAAAATTTATTTGAAATGAATATGACCTTTTCTTATAAAATTTCTATTTACAATTATAACCCAACTTTATAGAATTTTTATATGAAATCATAACTCAACTTTAAAGAATAAGTCGATGCCACCTAAATTAAATTTCAAATAATTTAGGACAAACATTGTCCCAAGTATTTTCTTCTACTTTCATCATAATTCAAATTTAAATTTTACATTGATTATTTTCTTATACATAAGTTAGTGAAGATCAACTATTTTTTATAGCAACTATTACGAGATCTATTAACTTTCCATGGCTTTGCCTGTCGTAGATAATTCTTCCTACGGATAGGTAGACTCTCTCATGAACATAACTAAGCCCCTAGACACTTAATCCATGACAGAAAGGAAATAAATAGACAATGTAGTCCTCTTAGATCTAGCGTACCTTACTTTGATGCTTGTCCTTGCTGCTCCTAAGTTGCTCCAGCTCCAGCCTTTGATTGTCAAGGCCTGAACCTGTTAAACAAGACAAATGACCAAAACTTCCAAGCAAGTATATGTATTGATCTAGATCTAATATACAACATATCATGCATCAATATAACAAGAGACAATACATGGGAGAATAGGGCAAGTTATATTAATGATAAGAAAGCCGAAAGAGGTCGATTACAATGTTATACCTTGATGTCCAAAGTAGCAGCACCTCCTTCCAAGCTCTCCAACATCACCCTTGCAAGACTCATGGGATCATAAGTTTAGTGCTTCCAAGATCACCCCCCATAGTTCATGGATGGCTCTCTTTAAGTAGGATTTGGGAGGCCAACCACTAAGAAGAGATTATGGATCTAAGTGAATAATGTGTGGATCAAGGATCTAAGCCATGGCAAGGAGGGAATGTGAGATGGGATTCGAAGGGGTACCTTATCCCAAGAAAATCTCCATGAGATGCAAGATCCAAAATCAAAGGGATAGGCCTAAACCCAAATTATCGCTTCCCTGTAACTAAGCAAAGTGCGATAATTTGGAAATTGTCGCTCCCCCATAGGCATGCAGGACGCGATAATTTGAATTTATTGCTCCCCCATAGGCATGCAGGATGCGATAATTTGAAATTATCGCTCCCCCATAGGCATGCACGGCACGATAATTCCAGAAGGCTAATTTTTGGAGGTGGTTAATGTGGGTTTCGCCCCCTTGCTTGTTGGATTTTCTTCCAAGTGTGACTAGGGAAGATACCAATATTAGAATGAAGGGTCCTAACACCCTTAGGAGGCATAAACATCATGTTTTCTATGGTGGTGAAACATGTATATATTCTCGCTTACACATGGTATGGCAATTTAAATATCAGTTTACTACTCCCAAAATATCAGTTTACTAAGTTGATATCCTCTACTAAAAAATAAAGACTTATCTTCAAAGTATACTCCCAAAATATCAGTTTACTAAGTTGATATCCTCTACTAAAAAATAAAGACTTATCTTCAAAGTATTAAGAAATACGAGATGACCTAATGAACTGTTTTCAGTAGTAAAAAGCGTAGAAATTGGTTGCAATTCAAACCCTAAAAAATACAGAAAAGGAGAAGTATTTTTGAAAAACGAGCCGTTTATGGAGAAATAGTGTTTTTGGCTGGAAAACAACAACGCCCGTATAAAACGATGTTTTTGCTCCGACTCTCGTTTTACGTCGTTTTCTTAACAAAAGAGAAACTTCGTCATCATGTTTCTGTAACAGAGGATGGAGTTCAAGAGCAATAATTTTACGACTCCTAACGAAATAGAATAATTTTAGATTCTCGACGTAATATTTTTATAGAAATGCACATTTATCTTATGTGCTGGTGGACAAGTAACAATGGATTTAATTGCAATGATGTGTGGATGATTGACCTTTCTATCTCTTTAACGCTTCCGTGTGAAATGGATTTACAACATACATCCCCTAACAAAATGATTAATGATCTTATAAGGTTTTGATAAATAGATACTAATTTCTTTATAAAATTGATTTATCCTTCCAAGATCACTCATCACTATCTACAAACATTTTCACCATCCGTTTATTTTCGTAATCTTGTTTCACTCTCTGTACCTAACAATTTGACACCTTCTTAAAATGAATTGACCAATCTATATATATATTATCCTTGATAATAAGTAATTAAGAATTCTCAAAACTTTTTGCTTTGATAATGGACATTTTAACATCCGTCTATTTTCGTAATCTTGTTTCACTTTATGTAACCTAACCATTTGACACCATATTAAAATGAATTGACCAATTTATTTTTAAGTATATTTATATATGCATATTATATATATATATATATATATATATATTCTTGATAAGTATTTAAGAATTCTCAAAGATTTTTGCTTTAATATGGGTATGACTTTTTACAAGTATCTAGGAATTGATATTCAGCACAAGTTCAATTGGAACTAGAGCATGGAGTGATTAACCAGGGTGGAAAGCTTATTTTGGTCTTGAAATAATTGTAAATCAGCCAAACTGGTCATGTGGGATAAAAATAAGTTCATCTTTGAAACTCTTATCATCCCTAGTATTTCTAGAGAATCTGGAAGAAAGATGGAGGAAATCCAGAAACGGTTTATAACTTACAACCTCCTAACTTGCCAAAACTCTCACCAAACTTTTTAAACATAAGAATAAAATGTTAAAACAAACCAAATAATAATCGATAAATCAAAAATTGCTCTCACTAAAATCAATCATCATCATCTTATATATACACTAAAGTCTTTATATATATGTTAATCTATGTATAACTATTATAGTTATCAATAATTACATTCTAACATTAATTATACTAATGCAGAGTGTATGTTTTTTGTTTCATGTTTCAAGTACAAAGAAACAGCACATGCACCCATTGCATATCCAAGCATACACAGTTCTATTTACCGAGTCATTATTCTCCTTACAAGTGGTTCCATATACAATGGACATACGTTACAGAATCACAAGCAATAAAGCTCTGGAGGGCAAAGACTCTGCCCTATCCGTAAGGAACAAATATAAAATTTACAGAAATAAATTGCTCTTGAATCTCTAGTAATTTGCCTAGATAAAACAATAAACAGTCATATATGATAAGAATGATAGTTTTTTTTCAGGAGTGGTTTTCGCTCAACAGAAGTTGGAGACGGAAGATGAAATGCAGCGTGTTTGCATGGCCCTCCATTTTGTTTAATTTGCTCAAGTTCTGCCAAAACTTCCTTCATATCTGGTCGGTCTTTCTTCACCGGTGCAAGGCATCTGACAGCCAATTTGGCAACTGCAGTAACCATTATTTTTCTGCCAGGGTTTGAATCAACGTCCAGACTTGGATCTATCAGCTCATGCAAAGATCCGGCCTGAATTTTCGATATAGCCATGTAAGCTAGGACAGGTTCCCCACTACTCCGATTTAGGTCCACGGCTAACTTGGCCGAGATGATTTCCATCAAAACAACGCCAAAACTGTAGACGTCGGATTTGTCTGTGAGCTGAAAGCATTGGTAGTATTCTGGGTCAATATAGCCCGGCGTACCTTGTGGAGCAGTGGAAACATGGGTTGCATCTATTGGCACAAATCTTGAAAGCCCAAAATCCGCTACTTTGACATGTAAGTCCTCGTCCAGTAGAATATTTGGAGATTTTACATCTCTGTGGAATATTGGTGGTTCAAGGCTATGAAGAAATGCCAGGGCCTGGGCAGTTTCTAAGCAAATTTTCAGACGAGTATGCCAATTTAGACCTTTGTCCTTTTTCCGTTTCCCGTGAAGATGATCTGCCAATGTTCCATTTGGAATATATTCATAAACAAGTAGCAAATCTCGGCTCTCTGGAGAAGTAAAACCATAGAGACGAACCAGGTTTGGATGATAGGATACCGAAAGAATCTGCACCTCGTTGATGAACTGTTTGAGTACTTTGTTATAATTAACCTGATAGAGTCTCTTCACGGCCACAGCTCGACCATCGCGGAGTTTGCCCAGATAGACAGAACCAAATCCCCCATCTCCTAGTTGATTCTTCTCGTCGAAGTCATTCGTTGCCTCTTTCAGTATTTCGTAGGAGAAGATGGGGAGAGTCCCTATTTTAGCTGGGATAGCTGCTACCATATCCTTCCCCTCATCGTCTCTTACGCCGCGAACAACTAATCTCTCGCGGAAACAAAGACTCTTCCTTGTCCTATATATAGTTATACCCACTAATAATGCTGCTGCTATGAACACCGCCGGTCCAATGAAACTACCTGGAGTTGTTAAAATGATTTAGTAATTAATAAACCCAAAAATACCCATCGACAGATCATTGAAACTGAAAATACTTTCGAGATGATCTTTACCTACTGCAGCGACAATTTCAATTCCTGTTCCAAAAAAATTAAATGGCAATTAGATTGAAGGTATTTTCTATTAATTTAACGGCTACTAAACGACATTCAGAGATGCATTCTACAAAAATATAAATGAATTAAGAGTACCATGTGGGCACTTGTCGGAACGGGGCCTATCCTTGCAGTAACAGACGAACGGCCTAGATGGAACTGAGATGTTGTAACCACATATCCCTCCACTTGCTTGACATGAATCACAGGCATGTCTCGTGCTCTCATTGAAAACCCAATCCATATTTCCCACCCCCACATATATTTCTTTCATCGTACATCCCCGAATCGAAAACCCAACTGGTATAGACGAGGCGTAATAGACAGTAGCGTTACATTGGCTGACAGGCCCTGCTCCTGTGGATTCTAACTTGAGCTGTACAAACGTGTCACAGTTGAACACGTTTAGAGTCCAGGTGTCTATACTTGTAATTCTGATGGCGGTGTCTTCATATTGCGATCCTATATTAATTGATTCGTTTAAAAACAGGCAGTTTTCGTGTCTCATAATAGTGAAGTCGTGGTTATCATAGAGAAGCTCTAATATTGTGTAATTCCGGCAGTGGATCGCAATAACTAGACTTGAGTTCTCCACACAGTCAATCTGAAAGCCAGGGACACCGCATCCACGATTTGCTACACCGAAGGGATAGATGATAGTTGTACTGCCGCATGTACTAATCTTTTGGCAAATCTCATATTGTGCGTCCAAGCATTCGGAGCGGGGGAGTATAGAGGAACACCACACAAATACGACGACGAAGAAGAGGTGTCGATGCATGGAGAGAACATATAATTCCATTGATACGATAGTCATAAACACCTCTCGGCCTTCTGAAGACAAAAAAACAACCCCTCAGAATTGGATTGGGTAATAATGAAGCAGAAGTGTGGTTGGTATATTCAGTGGCATCGATTCATAAGGCTATAAACGATAACGAACTTAAACTCAGCTAGCTCCTTGGGCCAGGACAATAGAAAGCTTATAAAATGGATCATCTTGACAAAGTTAAGCTATCAGTCATTATTTACTCACAGTCATTACTTACTCACAAGTTAATTGTTAATTGTTAGCTGCTATAAATAAGTTGTGGTATAAATAAGTTGTGTTTTGTTATCTATATATTAGCTATCAATTATTTATGTATCAATTATTACTTATTTTTTATATTTAACTATATATTTTAAAATTTGAGGTGAAGTAACAAATATATATTTTTCTTAAATTGCAGCAAAATGAAACAAATCAATATAAACAATACACTTGTCTCATCCTTATTTTCTTTTTCCTAGAATCTAGGAAAAATATAATTTCTAATTAACCTTAAATTCTAAAATATAAACATCTATAATTATAATAATAATTTATTTTCATTACCTTCCAATCTAACAACATGATTCACCAATTAATTTAATCTGAGTAGTTCATCGCTAACTTATTAATCATACTAGGGACAAAAATGTTTGGAATACAAATTTAATAGAAGATTCCTACCAAGTACTCTCTCTCAATCGTTAACCAAACGACTAAACTGACTATTAATTATTTACTAAACGACCAAAGTAGGTCCTACATAGCTATGGAGATGGATCCTTTATTTAAAGATTAAGGCAAGTCTTAAATATTCAATAAAAGCCAAATTGACAAATTATAAATGGAAATTAATCCTCAGCCATATCTGAACTAAAATACCAAACCTGATTACCAAAAACCAAAAAGATTAAAACCAAGTTACGTTGATATAGGTACTATCTAAATACCAAACTACGTTCTTTTCTGTAACTTGAACGCAATTATTAGTTTTGTAATTTTGAAAGTTTGCTATGAATTTGCGTGAAGCACGATGGAATTAGACGACATTATAAAATGGTAGTGCAGAGGTTGCTATACAAATTTGCATGCAGCATGATGGAATCAGACTGACTTATAAAAATGGCATTATAAATTTCTGAAATGACTGATCACCATGCATCTTGGTGTACGATACCATAGATCACAGAGTCTTCCCTGCTAAGTTAATATATTATATTTGGTTTATTTATATCTTAATTAATTAACAAATATTCCCCCCCTAGATACTGGAATTATATTTTTTTATGGACTTTTTAATACTGAATTTAGATAAAACAAAATTTTGAATAAAAAATATAATACGCAGCAGAAGATATTTACTCATTACCTTTATTTTAGCATGAAAGAACCCCGTTGACCTTAAAAGTTACCATGACAAACATTATTATTGAATAGATGCATGTTGCTTCGAACAGAGTTTGGTTCCTAAGATTTATGGATAAAAAATGGAAAGCTGCGAAGCAGCCAGTCCCTGCGATGTTTTTAAAAGAAATAGGTTCGTAAAGAGTTTCAAAGACCTGCGATGTATGTTTGTAAGACCAACATTAAATCTTTCAGTTCATAAAGCTCAAAACTTTTTCACAAAATAACTCTGAATTTAAACTTACTCTGACAGATTCATGCCATGGTTTGACATCTGTCTGGTATAATTAAAACAATACTATAAAGAAATATAAAAAACGTTGACATGTGCAACTTATAGCGCTTCTTTGCACACCATAGTCAAGAATTATAGTCCCTTTTGCTTTTTAGCGAGCAGTCGTCCCACCTTGCACCTGCAATAGAGGCAAAGACATATCCACCAACGCCTTGCTTAGGGAAAGAGCCATCCGTTGAAGCAACAATAAAGAAAGCATCCTTGTTAGTTGGAGACCTATAACCATTTAGTTAGATACCTAAAGCCTATTCGAACCACCCCAAGGTTCTGCATTTAATGAAATATCAATGGTGTTATGTGCTTCTGCATTTAGTGAAACATCAATGGTGTTATGTCATGTGTATTTAATAGATATTATGACTTTCTCAAATTAAAAATTTGTCATAGCATAAATTTAGGAAAACTAAAACTCTTTGAATCTCCACCAAATTCTAAAGTTTAACTTTTGAAAAAACATTTAAATTTTATCGACGTCATTAAAAACACTAAAATTCAAGAAAATCCATTACTAATAGTTCTTGCTAGCCTTTGGCAAGGAATAATAATGAATGAACTTTATTAAAGTTCACCACATGATGACAGAGGACTATTATTAAAGTTCTTTGCCGTTTGTGTTCTTATCAAATCCTAAAGTGGTATATCATTTTTTCTTGAGGCATTATTTACATTGCACCTGTTGAGGAGGATCATTGCCATACCCATTGTGTTTGTCAGGCGGAGGACAGCCAAGGAAGTGGGTGATGCCCTCGAGTTATTGATTGAAAGTACCCACATGAGTGAAAGGGGTGGGGTGGTCTTCAAAAAAAAGGAAAGTTATATATCCCGATAAGGTTGGTCTAGCGGGGTTTTCCCTTCAAGGGGCTGGCCTTGAGCCAATACATTTTTATCCCGGCTTATATTATCACCCAGCTTCCGCCAACTGTAAGCTTGATTGAATTGCTTTACAGTTCTTGATTTATTTGTTTTACAGTCACGGGTTCTTCCAAAGAGTTACTCCTATATAGGGATCTATAGATTTTCAAGGGAGTACAATTATGTGTATTTAAGGAAGTACAATTGTGTCTATTTAGACATTGATGTTGGCGTATGAGCTATAGCCATTTCTAGCAACTTAAAAAAAGTCATAGCCATAAGCGATATTAGTCTACGTATTGCCAAGGAGGAGCATTAAACATTTACGAAGACTTGTGATTTTGTACAATTTCGAGCCATTTATTTAGAGTCAAGGTATGTATTCAAAGCTAGAGCCATGTTTATCTCTACCCACATTACAACAAGTTTTATATAGGTGAAAATAAATGTGTAAGAATAACAACTACCAACCTCACTCCTAGAAGTGCCCAAACAATTGTAAACAAACAAACACTTAGATGCATTGTAGGTCAACAAACACTTAGATGCATTGTAGCATTGCCTTTGCCTCACAAATAGTGCTTATGTTCCTCCTGGTCCTCCATCGTAGAGTGGAAAGCTGAGCAACCCACAACTATAATGTTGAAGTTAGTAGGTGGGATATAAATTACATATCTTTGGGCTACCACTTAGTTAGCATCACAAATATTACATCATACAACAAATAATATGATGATATAAATATACCTCATGAGTAGGAAAATAAAGTTGTTACCAGGTGCAGTTAATTCATCTCGTCGTTCCTACCGGATCATGTCAATTCTGTAAGTGGTTTGTCTGTCTGAATGTATTGTTTGGTAGGTGGAAAATTAATGTGCCAATTGTAACAATGTAAGGAGAAGCTTGTTGAAGAAGCCTCTAGAGAAGGCACGATTTTGCACGTTGCAGAACCATCTAGAGATCCAGGGCGCCTTAACTATCTTGGGAGTTGGAAATGTTACCCTATTTTCGATATTCTCTGTAATCGTTTTTGTTTGAGGAAGTGGAGGAATGGAGTGAAACCAGTGTTATTTTGTTTTAGGAGTTCCTTCCTGTCTTGCTTTTATCTTGTTTTAGTTTAGTCTCTGATTGAATTATTGAGGTAAAATGATTCTTCGGATGTAGCTCATCCATGCTTTTCCCCTTCAAATGGTATCAGAGAAGGTTTCTCTCCTCCCCATCAGATCTTGAAAGCTCGACTTCTATGATGGTCTGGAAGTCTGGATGTAGAACTCGTTGAGCACGTGAGCAGGTTGTAACTTGGATTTAAGTGCTCGCAAAAGCTCGAGAGTGTAACCCAGTAGAAAAAACCATTTCACTGGTAGAGGAGAGTCAACGTGTGAGCTCAAGTTCATGAAGGAAGCTCACGTGTAGCTGTTGAAGAAAATAGAGGGTTGAGTAGGTGAAGTCATCCTCATAAAAGATCCGAGTTGAAAAATCATTGAGAGTTTATTGAAAAGAAAAATTGTGGACTCCAAGTGTGAGCTTAGAGCCAAGTGAAGAAGTGCATTTTAGTTTGTGAGAGGTTGAAGCACACAAAGAAAGTGTGTGGTGCTCCTGCTGTAGTATTTGTGCTAAAGAGAAAACAGTATGCATTGAAGAGGAGGTCCAACCCAAGTCAAGGTTGCATAGAAGGAACACAAAGGTGGTTTGAAGAGCCAATGAACTTTGGAGATGACCATCTTGAACAACCATGGGAGAATAAAACCTAAGTAAATTGTGGCATTTTAAGTTTTTTTTTTCAGACATGTGAATGCTTGGTTGAGACAAACTAGTAGGCCCAAATGTTCTTTTGTGTGAAGGTTGAAGGGTATATTGCTACCCATGTTTGGTTGTTGAGCCTATAACGCTCCTGAGCTTGTTGAGCTCATGAATTGGTAGGTGATTATAACAAAAGCTTGAGAAGATGCCAAGTTTGATGAACAAGGGAGAATATCGTTAATGTACAATGAAGAGTGAAGTTAGTCTTGTTAATGTTGTAGAAGTTAAAAACAAAGTTGAAGAAGAAAGAAACAATGATGTTGTATAAATTGGAGAAGTTCTTGATAAAAAATGAAGTAATGTATGATGAGTAAGATGAAGTAAAGTGTGATACAAAAAATTCTTTAGCGAAGAAGAAATGATAAAAATCAACAAAGAGATAAAATTGACAGAGGACATGATGAATGGAGTAGTCATGGATGTTGTTGAAAATGTTACTGAATATGAAATAAGTTGTGATGATGAAGCAAAAGAAGGTAGTGATAAAGAGAATGCAACTATGAAAGTTGCATGTGCAACAACACGAGAAGACTTGGAAAATATCACTATTTAAATTACAAGTGCAACACCTCAAGTGACAAGATATGTGGAAGAAAAAAATGTAAAAGAGAACCATATTTTGTTCAATATTTCTAATGTTTATGTTTGTGCAAGTATGGACACTAGTAGAAAGATTGCAAAGTTGAAGAAAAACTTTTGAATGAAGTGTCAAGGACACCAAACAACAAAATCAAGGAAAAGAGAAATGACAGTAAATGTTATTTGAGAATTGAATTTGCCTCATAAAGTGAATGGATAGTTTGAAGAAGTTCATGGACAACAGAATTGCAAAAGCAATAAAGAGGACAATGATGTTGGCGGTAGGTTTTAAGAACCTGAGAATTTTTTGAGGATGAAACCAAGAGTGAAGATGAAAAATATCAGAAGAATTGGTAAATACAAAGTATGGATTCTGAAAAAGAAAATGAAGGTAATATTGCCTTGTAAGCCTAGCTAAAACTAAGACTAGTAGGCATTAGTATAAAAAAAAAGTTGAAATTTGTTTTTTGTAAGCCCAGATAAGCATTGATGAAGCATGTTAGTCAAATGTTTCAGTTGTTCGTGTTCTTGTAAATCTTGTAAACGATGTAGCAGACTATGGTCAAAATTAAGGGGGAGTGTTGGTAGGTGTAGTTAATTCCTTCCATCGTTCCTATTATATCATGTTAATTTCGTAAGTGGTTTATTTGTCAGAATGTACTTCTTTGTAGGTGGAAACTTAATGTGCCCATTGTAACAATTCAAGGAGAATCTTATTGAAGAAGCCTCTTGAGGATGCATGCTTTTGTATGTTGCAGAACTGTCTAGAGATAGCATGATTTGCCTATCTCAAGACTTGGAAACAACTACCATGTTTCTTATATCCTCTGTAATTGTTCTGTTTTAGGGAAGTAGAGGGATGGAGTGCAACATGCTTTATTTTTTCCAGAGGGGTTCCTTCTTATCTTTCTTTCATATTGTTTCAATCATATCTTTTTTTAGTTTAGTCTCTAATTGAGAGGTAAAATGATTCCTAGGTTGTATCCCGTCCATGATTTCACCCCTTCAAAAGCTTCTCCCAAGAACTAAACTCTCTTGAGTAATAAGCAACAATAAAACACAAGCCTCATATTTTTAGTCCAATCTACTTTCATTATCTACTATATTGATATGTGGAGATAGCTCACTTCATGGAATGATAATTACCTCATTGCAGGAACACTTTGTAGACTGTCTTTGGACAAGACAGTTAGTTGAAAAAATCACAAGTGGGAGAAAGGTCCTCAAATCATGTCACCTAATATTCAATAGTATTTGGAACAACATTTGTCTTCAACAATAATTAGAGCAAAGCTAGGAAAAGCCTCACTGTGAGCTTTAGGATATTTACATGTAATTTCTTATGTAGTTTCTTCTCCTAGGGTGTTCCCATGAAGATGGGTAACACCTTTTGGAAATCAGAGGGCACGAGTATGTTGCAAAACGATCTTGATCGATAAATATTTTTTTAAGTGCTCAATCGATCTTTCAAAAGCTCGATTGAAGGATTAAACAAGCGCTTGATCGAGCTATTTTAAAACTCTCGATCGAGGGTTAATAAAACTCTCGATAGAGCTAATTTGCTCGCTCGAGGGTTTTATTAACTCTCGATCGAGCGTTGATAACTTGATCGAGGGTTTGCATTTCCAAGGCTCGATCAAGCCTAGAGGTTCGATCAAGGGTTGCAAAAACCCTCGATCGAGAACTTGCAATGGTTATAAGTATAAAAGAGCAACATACTAGGGATTATTTTACCATGTCTATTACATAGAAACAAAGAAAAGGACTATTATGGAGGGTTATTTATAGTCATTTATAAATATGGGTCATAGAGTAATTGGATTTATAGATGTGATTAGACACATCTATAACCCCAATTACTATGCGGATAATATTTACACATAAAATCTAGAGGAAGTTGCGATAGAAATGTTTTTATTTGATTCTCCTTCAAAGTATTTATTACTACCCACAAATATTAGCCTTCTTGTTGAAATTATGTTTTATTAGCTTTGATTATTCTATAATTGTATGTTCGATTTTAATTAAATTCAAAGAGAATCTATGTTAAGAACATATGTTTGACCTGAGCTTGTAAAATCTTTGATTAAAAAAATTTCAGGCATCCTTATTTGTTTGCACACATGAATAGGAGCACCCAGTTTTTTTTAATCAAAGGGTTTAAAAGCTCGTTTGAGTTACCTTTGAAAGCTTGATCGAGCTAAAGGCTGAATCGAGATAATATCTCAATCGAACTTTTGTTTAAGAACACACAAACCCTCGACCAAGGCATTTAAAACCGTGTGTAAAAGGTCAATTGAGGGTTTTATAAACCTTGATTGAGCTTATAGCTCGATCATGGGCTTAAAAATGACTTTTAGCCCTCATTTCTGCAATCTTAATTTTACTAACATCTTTGGTAGGCCTACCCTATCGTGGGATGCACCTTATGTGGTGGACTTCATACCAATGGGTTCATCACTGAATCATCTATCCATTGGCATATAATTTACAAGTTTTCGAGTTCATGTGATAATTTTTTTTCCAAACTTACACTTAAAAACCACGTCCACAACTTCGAATCAATGCAAAGAAAAATCAACCACATAAAAAGTACACAACCAAAAAAATTCAAAAAATATATATGCCCCACATCAACTTGCCCTCTTCAAAAGGGTATTTTTTTTTCAATTCTTGTAACCGGTAAAATAAAAGTTTACATGCACACACGTGTACAAAATGCAATTAAAATCTGAAATGGTTAGTTTCAAAAATTAATAAAAAATAGAAATTTCCAAAATAAATTTAAAAACATTTTGTGAAACTCGGTGCATTTTGGTGTAGATTATGTTAATATATATTTTTTTTCAAAAATTATGCATTTATCACTAAATTATTTTGCGTGCACACAATCCACTTGTAAACTTCTGTTGAAATTTACAAGAACAAACCTATCATTAAATGCAATTTTGGCATATTAAATAATTTTATTATTGATATATATAGGTGGAAATATGACATAATTCCCTACAATTTTAATTTTAATTTTTTTTTGTCTGTTGAGTGTCGGAATTCACAAGGCATATATGAGTTTTGAGGGCTTCGATTTAACGAATGAATAAATATTGAATTTTACACCATCACTTTTGGCCAAAAAGTGTTACCCATCTTCATGGATTCAGAACCTACTTATGCAACATAAAAATAAAAATATGCCTATTAAACTTAGAATTACTTTCAATAATTTATTATAATAGGGTATACATAATTAGTTTTCATTGATAACAATATATACAAATCAACGGGTCTAGTTGTGCAAACAAGGATAGAGCATATATTTGATTTTTCAAAGCAATAAACTCGAGCCATTATCACTAATAAATAGGTGGTATTGATTTGTCTCTCATGTTTGTTGCATTAAAAAAAACAGAGGACAATCATATACCACACATACCTATCCTCCCACAACATAAGGATTCCATAAATTTTTGATGTTGAAAATAGAACCTTTTTTTTGCCTCCTGAGCTATTACTTTCCACCTTTGATGTAGAATTAAGTTGGATAATTTACTGTGATATGGCATACCATATTTGTTATTGTGAACCAATCCATAACAATCAATGGGGCTCGTTGGCACACCCCAGAGCATAGCTCTTGATTTTTCAAGGAAAAAAACTTGAGCTTCACTAATAAATATGCGATGTACACTAGTGTTAATTTTCCTCCCATATTTGGTTCAATGAAAATCTTTGCTCAATCGTGACACCTCGCTCCTCCCATAGCATAATGATGCCATCGAGAATACAACTTTTTTTTTTCCTTCCAAATCTATTATTTTCCACCTCATTAGAGAAAAAGAATGGTTTCTGTTGGGCCCATGAATTGTTACCTTTTTTACCACTTGTTTACCCTGTTCTGTACTTCCTTGAGTTCATTTTGAACTCCTTTTGATACCATATTGCTCCGAATTGAAGTCCTAAAACCAAGGTATAACCCTTCTAAATGTTGCATTGCTTTGAGTTATAATGTAACGATTTAAAGTAGTTTTTGTGCTTAAGTTGCCTTATTAATCAGTCGATTCAGGATCTTTTGTGAACAAGGTAAGAACACACTGATCACGCATTGAACATTGGATGTTGTTACTTCCTCGTGGACCAAAGTACAAGAATTTTTTGGGTTGTTGTTACCTATGATGCTGCTACTTCTTCTCATACAATGTTTTCATCATGTTGACACTGGAGCATTTATTCTTTAACTGATGCTCAAGTGCAATTTATATGAATGCTAGCATGAAAACATGTGCTTATTCGAGGATCTGGAAGCCTCAACATTTACAGAACACTATGTATATTTTTGTAAGCCGGATGTAACAACAAATTAGCAAGTAACAAATATAGGTTATAAATTGAATGAACAACCTTGAGAAACTATGATTCTCAAGGTGTTCAATTATTTGTATTTAGGGAAGTTATTACTTGAGTGATAATATAAATATGTATCATATGGTTCATGGGGGGTATGTAGAATAGATGATTAAGACTTGGGAGAAGGAAGGAGCGTAAGAAAAATAGTGCTGCGACTTGTAATTAGACCCTTTCTTTGATAATATGAATGCTCTTTTGATTCTCTAAGTATTTAAGAGTGTGTAATAGCCCTAGTGAGAGAAGTAAGAGCCCCCTTCCCTAACTATAAGCTTCTTCATTTATTAATTTCTTTCTAGAATAGCTAATGTCTGTGTGTGCGGTTATTGATCTCTTTGATTGATGTTAAAATTGGTATTAAGGCTTTCTCTGTGAAGATGATTGATTGACAAATAAATGTGTGATCTTTGTCTATGGCTCTGTTATTTCTTTAACTTCGATTGCATAAAAGATTTATTAAGTTTTATTAATTTAGATGGAATCATTGATTTTATACACGTTTTTCTTTAAGATTGGATAGATGATTGAGTTAGTTATTTCCTTTTAATGAGCTTTGTTGTTATAATATTTTGGTGATCAATTACTGGTTCTCTTCTCTATAGATTGTAACTTAATTCATGTAGCAAAAGGAGTGGAGTGTCAACATTGAGCATTGTAGTTATATATTTTCTTGTTCCAAGTTGTGTGGATTACTGTATAATGCTTTTTACATGTCAGAGTGATTTCAATGCTATGCTTTCTAAATATTTCTAGAACATAGTATTGTTGAGTGGTATTTCTTAAGTTCCTATTTATGAATGAGCACTTCCAGATTAAGTAGATTGATGCTACTTTATTTTCTTAGTTGCACTGCATCTAGTTTTCATTACATCATTAGAGAAAATTTCCATCTACATATACTTTGCACATAGCCTTGAAAGCAAACATTCTTGGATTGACAATTAATGTGAGTGTGCTAGTTTTGTGATTTTAATAGACCATTATTATCCCCAACATTTTGGCATTGTTGTTGGGGGGTTACAAAGGTGCGAAATTGTAGTTTGTCCTGTTTATTTTTGTGGGTGCATTTGATTTTGTTGAGACTTGAGATATAAATATGGGACGTAAGAACCTAAGCATCTGTCACTGAGTCCTTTCGTGGGGATCATCCATGGTAGACTCTCTTCTCATCTGAATTGAAGTTTTTTTGTTTAATATTTTGTGTGAGTAAAGTAGCATATGGAATGAATTAATAGAGGAACAAATCCTAGGGGTAGAGGTAGACCACCATATACTAATAAAATTGCAGGTATAGGAGAACACAATGATCAAGGGAAAAGAACATACATTCAGGAAATCATTGAGAAGGTTGAATTGGAATTTGCATCATGCCACGTGTTTGAAATAGGATCGCAAATAGGTCCTAGCCATCGACACTCCACATAATAGAAGTCAACTGCTACTATAGAAGGGGAGTTGTATGATATTTCATAAAAAAAAAGTGAGACTATGGAACTGAGTCCATGAAGAGGATCAACCTCATCCATCATAATATCATGAGACTGTGGAACTGAGTCCATGAAGAGGATCAACCTCACCCATCATAATATCATGACATGAGCCCCATTTACCTCCAATGGAACCAGGGAATTACATATACCACTTGAAGGGAACAAGGAAACATAGGGGGCTACAATTGAACATCATATTTTAATAGTTCCTGAATTCACCCCTCTAGATCAAGGAAGCGTTGTTAATACCTATACACCAAATACAAAGGAATCTATTTTGTTTGAATGGGTTCCTATTGATTTTAGAATCCCTGAGGGATACTGCTGATTGTGGGAAGACACAAATCCATGAACGATCGCCGCTACTACATCTACCATCCAATTCCCCATTGCTGATACTCCAAGGGTGGAACCAATGAACCTATTTCATTGTCTTCTCTCCCAAATTTTCATGAGATAACCACTGAGGATCCATATGCCTTTCTATTTGAGTTTGACATATTATGCAGAAGGTACGACTATACTACTGATTTGTACAAACTCAAACTATTCCCTACCACTTTGAAGGGGGAGGCCTTGAGATGGTTCATGGGATTGGGTGGTGGATCTATAAGGACGTAGGATGAAATGAAGACTACTTTTCTAAAAAAATATCAATAATATTGCAGATCCCGAGACCTCATAGAAGAAATTTTGAAGATGAGTCGAAAAGAAGGAGAGAATTTGGAGGACTGGTAGAACGTTTCCAATACAATTTGCAAAGATCTCCACATTCTACATCAGGGAATGAAGTCTTGAAGACGATTCTGATCTGAGGAATGAGGTATGAGTGGCTTGGCATGATGAACATAATGGGAAAATGAGATATCTCTAAGGAAATATATGAGACCATTTGTGACTAGTGTAGGAGATGTTCTTGAGTATCTTCCAGAAAAAGGATAGGAATTAGAGACCTTCCTACCAGGGTGTCCAAGTTAGCTAATGGAGGAGAAAATCAAACAAAGATAGGGACCCTGTTGGAATATTTCAAAACAAAAATTCTAGGGACCTTATCATCACATCTAGATGTATTTCAAACATAGAGGAGACAATTTGAAGAAGATAAGTTATTAGTTGTTTTCTATCTGAGATGTAGGAAAAATAACCGAGCCAAGAAGTGTCCTCTCAATGTTTTGGAGTTATGTACAGTCTGCGATAAGGACCATCCTATGAAATCATGTCCATTAATACCAAGATTGAAGGTGGTTTACCAAAATACCAACGAGGAGGTCGAGCTAGCATACTTTATAGGACAAAAGAAGCCATAGAAAAATAGTCCCCTAGGTATGAATCAAGACCCATATTCATTTTTCAATAATTGGAAAAATCAGTTCATGGCTCAGCATCCACAAAAACAATATACATCTCAACAATCACAATTCCATACCCAGGATTGGAAAAATTCACAATAGTTTCAATATCCTTCTCCTTGGGTACCTTGGTCTGCTCGACCAAACCAAAACCCAACATGGTCTCAAAACTAGTGAAACAACCCTTTCCCTGCACAACAATTCCCAATGCCACAACCTATACTACCTCAGCAGTTACTAGCATCAGTACCTGTTCAGCCATAGTTGCAAATTCCTATGAACATGCCTATGAATACTCATATGAAAGCCCCTGCAATTCGATCCCAATTTCCTGTACAAGCAAAGTCCAACCCAAATAATAAAACGCTTTAGCAAGTTGAAACAACTACATTTCCAACCTACATTATTACCCCTTTACAATGCAATGACATTCATTTAAGGTATGGAAGTGTAATTCAACTTGAGAATCCACCAATAATTATGGTGGAAGAACCCTCATCTCCTAATGCCCCACAATCACAAGAGAAGGACATGAATCTTAACAAATTCACAACCCTAGGAGTAACAACAACTGTTACTAGCTCAACCCAATATCCGATTGTTGCCCCTCCATATCTAGAAAGATTGGTAATAACAAGGATACCCTCACAACCTGAGTTCAACATTTTTGGAGAACTCCGAAATGTATGTGTTAAAATACCCTTGTTATAGGAAATTCGAGATGTCTCGATTTATGCTAAAACTATTAGGGCACTGTGCCTCAAGAAACCGGGAAGGAAACCTAAGGATCCATCAACTATTCATGTATTAGGAAATTTATCCGACCTTATTTTAGGGAAGATAACACCTATTAAATATGATGATCTTGGGAACCTGACCGATACTGTCCAAATTCAAGGGAAATTCTTTCCTAATAGCTTAGTTGACCTCGGCATAACTATCAATAGAATGAAAAAGGACACCTAGGAGGCACCAAACCTTGCAAATCTGAGATCAACCCCGATAATCTTGGAATTAGAAGATAGGTCTACTATTAGGATAGAGTGGAAAATAGATGATGTTAGCATCTCAGTAGACCATTGGGAATATCCAGCCGCTTTCCTCGTCTTACAGATGAAATCTCGTTTAGAAGGACACCACCTAATATTAGGAAGACAGTTGCTAGCAACTGCAGATGCCTATAGTAGCTACAAATAATGAAACATGACTATTTTTCCATGGGGATTCTAAAAAGAACCTAACCCTCTAACCTCCAGCAAGGCTTAGTGCAACTTGTGAAGATTTTGCATGGGATGATTTTGAAAATGAAAATGAAACTGTGCAGCCTATCCTCACCATTAATATAGCTCTAACTTTTAAGGGTGAAATAGAGGATGATTTTATTTCGAGTTTTATCAGTAACCCACCCTTTGTCTCCCACCCTGCATATCAATTGATACATAATTCAATAGAGGAAAATATAGAGGATAATCCCGAAAAAGAACGAGAAGATGAATAGGAAATTCCAACAACAAAAATTCATGGTAGCATTCCTATCGAAATCGATCCTGGAAAAACTTTAAACATAAACCCAAATTTGACTCCATTGCAAAAAGACTAGCTGATACAAGTTTTAAAATATGAAAAGATGGATTTTTCATGGGATTATAGAGATATGAAGGGTGTACACCTCGATCTCTATACGCACTACATCTATATGAAGAAATACTGCATCCTATGTAGACAACCGCAAAGGAGGATGAACCCTGCATTACGATATATTGTCAAACAAGAGCTCCGGAAACTTTTGGATGTTAATTTTATCTATCATATATCAAATAGTGAATGAGTATCACCTCTTGTCATAGTTCCAAAGAAAAATGGAAAATGGTGGATTTGTGTATATTATAGAGAACTGAATAAAGCCACACAAAAGGATAATTCCCCACTGCCCTTCATAGACCAAGTACTCGGCACTCTCTTGGGAAATAAATTATTTTCTTTTCTTGATGTTTTCAGTGGATACAACCAGATCCAGATAGATCCTAAAGACCAAGATAAGACCACTTTTACTTGTCCATGGGGTACATTTTCATATTGATTTATCCCGTTTGGTCTGTACAACACACCTACCATTTTCAGAGGGCAATTCTAGGCATTTTCTCGAATTTGGTTAATGACAGTATTGATATTTTCATGGATGATGTTACACCATATGGTAGTACCTTTTAAGAAGCGCTATTTCAACTTGAAAGAGTAATTTCCCTGATTTCCTTTTGGGATCATTACAATTAATGGCAAGAGATGCAAGGGGTGCTAAACACCCTCTAGCAAAACTAACACAACATGGGCTAGTGAAGCTTTTTATTTTGGGTTCCCTTGAAGATGCTCAAACCTCCTGGGCCCAATTTTTAGGCCTACATGAACAAGTTGAAGAGGAAAAACAACATGAGGAAGAATAGGATGAGCAACAGGGGGAAGAGGAAATGGGACAAGTAAAACAACCAGAGGGAATTGAAACAAGAACTGTAAATGATATGGATGAAGTTGACCAAGATGATGGTACTAAATAGGTGAACGAGAAGAATGGGGATAATGTCATGCTAGCTCTTTCAGAGAGTGATGTGGATATTGCCGAGAAAGATCCTCCTCAAGAGAATTGGCAGTCGTGTGTTATTCAAGAGGAGGGTGAAATCGCGAACCTGGGAAACACTTCTGTGACAAACAGAGTGAAAAAAATGGAGCGCGGGTGGATGATCACGTGAAAATAAGTCAACCTCAAACTCTAGGCCAAGAGTTTTGAGATTTCAATCTCTCGCCCGAGAGTTTAAAAAAAATATAGGCCGAGAGTTTGATCCAATCGCCACGCTGTATTTTTAAAAAAACTCTTGGATGAGAGTTTGAACTAAACTCTTGGTTGAGAGTTTGGAAGATATTTTTCGACCGAGAGTTTATGGTCAACAAACCTGCGAAAATATATGGCATCTTTCTGGAACCTACAACTTCAGCAAGCCTGAACCCCTGCAAATTCTAAATATTATTTGTCGGACTTGGTAGCAGTGGATTCATATCCGAATCTAGTTTCCAATGATATAATAATTGTTTCATTTTGACTTGGATTTCTATTTATTAATATTTTTTTTCTAAACCTTATCCCTTAAGAATTTTATTACTTTGAAAATCACCCGAAATGAAAATTCAATATCATAACAAAGACAACACCAAAAAATTTGAAATTTCACAGAGATCATAATTGGCTCGTCCTCTTCAAATTGGTACTTTTATTTTTTCCAATAAGAGTAACATTTGAAAGAAAATGTGAAGACAAAAACATGTGTCGATAATGCACCATTTTCTGAACATACGTTGTTTCAATAAATAATAAAAAATAGTTCCAAAGTCTTAAAAAACTCAAAATATAGTCCAGGATCTAGTGTAGTGTGTGTAGATTATGAGCCTACAATTGTTTTCCCTAAAATGAATAACCATGTATAAAAGAACCATCACCAACACAGGTCACTCATTATCCATACCGAAAATTTTCAAGTATATGCCGTCTGTTGACAACAAATTTGTCCCATGATATGTCCATAACAAAAATGAACAAAAATACGAGTAGAAAGCTAATTCAATTATCTAAAACCTTTGTGTTTACTTCAAGTTGAAATTCCTAAGGGAGATATGGGTTTGAAGAGGTCGAAGTTGAAAAACATAAAATTTAGTAGTTTTGTTTGTCAAAAACAAGCCAAAATTGTTTCCCAACTTCATGTTTTCACCCAGGAGCAACTAGTAACTCCTCTTATGCCACGAGGAAGGAAGGAGCAGATGAAAAAATTTGTGGTGTTTTTTCCTAGATGCAAGACCAGGTCAATGGGCCTAGAATCACACACATTGGAACCACCTTTCATCACCCCTAGAACTACTATACAAGAATTAGTAAGGGGAGAGGTTAGAATGGAAGAAATGGATCAGAGTAAACCTGATGAAATGAGGGTTAATAAGGAAAAAGAACCCACAGTCATACCCCCATAACCTATCAATGAAAATGTCATGCTTGTCCCACAAGAAATGGGCGTGTATTTAAGGGGAGAAGACATAGGGACTTCTATGCAGAAAATGGAGGAAGTAAAATCCGAAGGAAGAACCCTGTATGTCCCACAAGAACCAGACATTGGCATTAAAATTAAAATGGAAATGGCTCATCTTGACAAAGAAACCATTTTCTTTCCCCCGTAATATGTTACGGAAGGTATAAGGTAAGATCCATAAGAACTTGGTAAGAATACGATGGGATATGGGGATGCATGTTAGAATGTTGGAGTAACAACAATAGAATAAAGGGACACATAGAATCCTAATGTCTCCAACTTCGAATCAGCTACAGTAAACGTGAAAAAGAGGAGCCTAGTACAGAAGGTAAAATAGGAAATCTCCTTCTTTAGTTAAGCAAGTTGCAAGACTGACTAGGACAAAACAGAAATTAAGGAAATGGATCAGGAAGTTGAGGAAACAGATCAAGGATTTAACTCATGCCCCAGGCTTGGACGCTCTTTCTCGTGCAACTCAAATTTTTGAGAAGAAACCTGTTCTAGAGAAAGAAAAAAAGAAGGATGATAGAGAAAATACAGAACAAACCTCAATATGGGAAGACATCCTGAATGAAGAAGGATACAAGAAAGGAAGAAGGGAGAAGTGCACAATTTTGAACCAGACTGGTTTACCTTCCCCTCGGTTATTGCAAGCTTGAAAGCAGTAGTAGATTCATATTAGGAAGGTGTGGTGTCCTTGGCAGAACACATACAGGCTACTCAAGCCTTGGAAAGAAGAATATATGAAGAGATTTCCCTCTACATGGAAAAGAAATAGCCTTGGAAGAAGATAAAAGGAAGTTTAGGATGGCTCATGAAATGATTAAGAAAGAACAAGAGGGAAGAACATTGTACATACAATGGTTTGTGATTTTTTGGCTTGCAGAGCACCATCTCCTGTGTATGCTCCTTTTTTAAAGGAACAATTCCTTCTTTTTTAGTTAACTTCCATAGTTAATGGTTAAAGTCCTCTAATTACTGATGTTAAGGGTTTATGGCGGGTATTATCTCAGGTGGACGTACTCACCCAACATTCCTTGTGTGATTTTTTTTTGCATAATCTCATTTTACCCCTGGAGTGAGACTTCAATCCAGTACCCTTCATTGGGGACTTACAATTAAGAGAATTTGTGTATTATATGTTGAACCAAATCAGGTGGATGGTGGCTCATGACATGTTGGAGTCTAACCAAGATACATGTCAGCTAACTATAAGGGTAGATCCTTCCAATGCAACAAAATTTTACCTGACTCAGGCTCCATTTTATAGATCTCTTGAAGCATCCCTAAGGGTTGTTTCTATTCAGTCACAGGTTCTACCCTATTTTTTGCAGTGTATTAATGACATTTCCTTTGATACCTTGGGAAGTAGTAAAAATAGGTGGCAACTATCCTCTGTAGTAGTCAGGACTAGAGAGCCTTTTAGGTTCCCTAATTTCAATAGGATTATGGGTAGATTGAACAAATATATACAATGCATTCAACAAAGACGACCAAGGTGGATTGCTTTAAGGTTACACTTTCCTCTTATTTGGTTTCAAGTTGAGAAATATAGGACTCTATATGATTTGCCTATACTTGAAAAATTGTGGGGAAGTGAGGTGATGATTTTAGTAGGGTTCAAGTATTCTATAGAATATAACCATGACACATACCAACTTATCTCTTTGCATGAATCCTTTGCTGAGGCTAACTTGGATATTAGATGGGATGCATGAGGGCATGCATTAGGATAATTTGGGGGGATATGTTGGGCCTGTGAATTGTCACCTTTTTTACCACTTGTTTACCCTGTTCTGGTCTTCCTTAGGTTCATTTTTACCTCCTTTCGATACCATATTGCTCCTAATTGAATTCCTAAACCCAAGGTACGTCCCTTCTAAGTATTGCATTGTTTTAAGTTATAATGTAACAATTTAAAATGGTTTTTGTTCTTGATTTGGATTATTAATTGGATGATTAAGGATATTATGTGAATAGGGTAAGAACAAGATGATCATGCATTGAACATTGGATGTTGTTACTTCCCCGTGAACCAAAGTATGACCTATTTTTGGGTTGTTGTTACCTACGATGCTGCTACTTCTTCTCAGATAGTGTTGTCATCATGTTTGCAATTGAGCATTTGGTATTCAACCAGTGCTCAAGTGCGATTTATATGAATGCCAACATGACAACATGTGCTTATTCGAGGATCTGAAACCCTCAACATTTACGAAATACTATGCATATTTTTGTAAACCGGTTGTAATATCAAATTAGAAAGTAATAGATATAGGTTATAAATTGAATGAACAACCTTGAGAATCTATGATTTTCAAGGTGTTCGATTATTTGCATTTAGGGAAGTTGTTACTTGAGTGATAATATACAGGTGTATCCTATGGTTCATGAACGGTGTGTAGAATAGATGATTAAGACTTGGGAGAAGGAATAAGCGCAAGAAAAATAGTGATATGAATTGTAATTGGACCCTTTCTATTATAGTATGATTTCTCTTTTGATTCTCTAAGTCTTTAAGAGTGTGTAGTATCCCTGGTGAGAGAAGGAATAGCCCCCTTCCCTGACCAAGAGCTGCTTGATTCATTAATTTCTTTCTAGAATAGATAATGTGTGCGCGTGTGGTTATTGATCTCTTTGATTGATGTCAGAATTTGTATTTTAGGGTTTCTCGTTGAATATGATTGATTGATAAATAAATGTGTGATCTTTGTCTATGTTTTGTTATTTCCTTAACTCCGATTGTAGAAAATATTAATTAAATTTTCTTAAGTTAGATCGAATCCTTGATTTTATAGATGCATTGTTCTCTAATATTGGATAGATGATTGAGTTAGTTGTCACCTTTCAATGAGCTTTGTTGTTATAAGAGTTTGGTGATCATTTATTGGTTTTCTATATATTGTAACTTAATTCTTGTAGCAGAAGGAGTGGAGTGTCAACAATTGAGCATTGTAGTTAGATATTTTCTTGTTCCAAGTTGTCTGGATTACTATAGAATTCTTTTTAGATATAGGAGTGATTTTAGTGCTATGATTTATAAAGTTTTCCATAATAGAGTATTGGTGAGTGGTAGTTCTTGAGTTCCTGTTTATGAATAAGCAATTCTAGATTAAGTAGATTGATGCTACTTTATTTTCTTAGTTGCATTGCATCTGGTTTTCATTACAACATTAGAGAACATTTCCATCTGCATATACTTTGCACGTATCCTTGAAAGTAAACGTTCATGGATTGACAATTAATGTGAGTGTGCTAGTTTTGTGATTTTAATAGAACATTATTAGCCCCAACAGTCTCCATGCAGATCCATCTAATATGTTTGTCAAAATAACAAAGTGTAGTAGAAAATTAATACAACCTTTGGCATGAATAATTTGTGACCAATATTCTACTCATCATGGGACTAGTTGATACCTTTATTGACTACTATAGAAATATATGGAGATAATTTGAGTAGGAATTACACTAAGTTGAGATAATATCCACACACAAACCATTGTTTATATCCCTCTTTGTCAATTCCAAGGAACTAGGAATTCTAATTGCAATGTTGTTGCTTAAGGCTCTTGTCACTATCATTACCCATGGAGAAGAAATGCTACAAACCATAGTGTTTATCCTCTTAGAAATCTTGAGTCATTTCCTTGATTAATTAGTTTTTTCATTGGGGAGCGTGGCTCATCCAAGGATGGGTTGGACTGTATGTAAAAGTGGAATACCAAATGTTGCTCACCATTACATGTTGGAACAACATGATTTGCTCGTTCATCAAATATCTGGATCTTTTGGAGACATGTAACCTAATGGTGTTGTTCAACTAGAAGAGTTGACTAATGGGATGATTGAGTGGTTAAATAATGGATAAAGTGGTCTCTTGATTAGTTGGATTGGTGGACCAAATGGACCATTCTAACAAAATAATTAACTATGGCACATATTTCAAGGAAAGTGTTATGTGTGATGACCCAAGTATGTGGATATGATCTTCCTCACTTCAAAGGAGTTGGTTACATCTTGGATATAAAAAAGAATGAATGAATGATGTGTGAAGTGTGCTGATACAATATGTATGAATTGTGAGGAGTGAGAAATGCATTTCAATGTATTTTCATTATGTTCTTAAGTGTTGAAACAATGTCTTTAGACATCACCTCTTCTTGGAATTTCTTAATCGTTTTGATTCCGTTATGTCTAATATCTTTATTTTATCCAACATGGTATCATGTGTTGGTTGGAGACACAAACTATTTTCTTTAAGTCTATTTGATGTGTCATCTTGACACTCTTTGTTGAGTCAGATCTATTTGTGATTGAATTTGGGTTTAGACTTGCAGATTATACCAGGGTTAGACTAATAGATTGGTATCATGGATTCCAAGAAAGAGTTTATGATCTAGAATGGTCACAACTATGGAATATTGGAGAAAGACATGGAAAACTCATTGAAACGTAAGGCTCTCTAGTAGTTTACCAATACCATGATAGTAGATCCGAAATATGATTAACAGAAGTTCATTCTTGATGGAAAGAAGGATGATGTTGTATGATTGATTACTACATATATTTCAAGGAGGATTCACTTTGATGCAAGTGGTATCGACTTCCCTCATTTGTTATAGAATAAACTAAAGGGTATGTTTGACAAATTCGATTAAAGTCAGGATATGTAGATTGAGAAATGGTTGATCTCTCTTGATCCTATCTCCTTTGAAATGATTGAGGACTATTTGGAATGAATCAAGGATCTACAACTAAATTAGGAGAAAGTGGGAAGGATTTTAAAATGAAATATGGACATCTCATTGAACTAATCCTCATGAACCTAAAAATTCCTATAATATAGTATGTTTGAAATTTCATGCTAGTTGGGAATCCCATAAAGAAGATGGTAAGGACTATACCCTTGATTCCTTCTGTGGGTTGTTGATTCGACCAAGAAAAAATACTTGATGGAGGGAATCTAAGCATCATGCAGTAGGAATATATTCCAAAAATTATCAGTTAAGGTGGCTGATATATCTATGGTAAGATTAGTATTTATGTTTATTGAAGGTTTGGCTGAACCCTTAAAAGGTTTAGTTAAGGCCCACAGACCCAATTCATTGAAGGATGCTATGAGCTTGACAAGAGATCTACAAAATGTGCTACCTAGGACAAGGTTTCCTCCCAAGCCCAACTTCCCTTCCCAATTCAGATCTGAAACAAAGCCATGGAAAGAATATGAATGTGGAAAGGATAATAAAGAGGAACTAAGAAGGGAAGAAATAAGAAGGAAGAAACTATGTTACTCATGATTCCAACCATGGGTACCAGGACATAAATGTGCTAAGGGAAAGGCCCAATTCATTGAAGTGTTTTGTGATGATGAGTATGAAGGGGGCATGGAGGAAGGAGGACATATTTCATCCCAAGAAGAGGGATATGCCACAGCAGAAGAAGAAGATAAAATAGAAGAAGATCATCCATTACCTGACAAAGGGAGACTAGCAGTGATTTCAGGAGTGCCTCATTTCCACACTATTTGATACCAAGGAGTTGTACAAGGACAAAGGGTTTCAATATTGGTAGATGGAGGAGCCACACATAACTTTATTGATGTAGCCATGGTGGAGAGGAGAAAGATACCTACTGAACCATTCAAGGACTTCATAGTCATCATTCCAGGTCACCATACTATGGTGTGCAAAACATGGATTCCAAAGCTACAACTCACCATAGGTAATTACACATTTTTTTTTATAGATTTTATGTGGTTGATGTTGTTGATACTAATGTGGTCTTGGGAGTGCAATGGCTGTACTCTATAAGGGAATATACAGTGAATTATCAAATCCTTGAAATGAGATTCAAAGATTCGGAGGGAAAACAAAGGGTATTTAGAGGAATGCACACCTATCCGAATAAGGTAGTTTCCTCCCACAGTATGAAACACAAGAATGAAAAGGATTTGGGAGACATTACTCATGGAAGGCCACTTGATAAAGGAGGAAAATTTTTGCAGCATACTAAATTGAGATTCCTTGAGGGAAAGCAATATTAGGTGGGGAGGAATGTAATGTCCCCATTCAAATAAATATCATGTAGGGAAAATTCCACCAACCTACTAGTTTCCTAGGTTGGAGTGGAGACATTAAAATTGGAATAGGGAGACTAATAAACCCAAATGCAAATTTGGTTTGGGAATAAATATATTAAAAGGGGAAAAATAAATATTTATGGTGAGAAAATAAGATGGCACTTGGTCATGGAGACACATTGGTGGTGTGGAACCCCCAAAACGCTAGATTCCCCATGGAACATGGCATTCCACTCTCACCCATTCAAATCCAAGGTGGAGTCCACTATTCTTGGGGTAGTTGGAAGGGAATATTACTTGGCATGACCCAATGAGGTCGAAATGTAGAGGAAGAGTAACTCCCATGGGAGAGGAAGAGGCATTTTGGAGCTAGTGGGACACTTGGGCTAGATTCCCTAGCTTCTATGACACCAATGATGAAGATTCCTATAAAATTTCTGAAAAATCAGACCTGATGGATGACATCTGACATACATGACATGTTAGGGCTAAAAATAGCCTCTAAGAAGGTGCCCAAGTAAGTTAGGGCAGCCAAAGAGACACCAATTCGAATTTAGTGAATGAGGAGGCTAGAATTGGAAGGACAAGTGGCATACTTGAGAATCTCTTCCCAAATTGAGTTGGCATGAAGCTCATGGATGGAATTAGAATTAGGGAAGCCTTAGGAAGTTTATAAAATTTAGGAATAAAGAAGAATACCAGCTTTTTATCATTTTACATTTTGCATTTTGCATTTGGAGAGAAGAGCCAGTAGAGAGCTAGTCTACTTGCCTTAGCACCAATTTCGAGGGTGAAAGATTCCCATACTAATTGGAAATTGGAGAGGCCATTCAGAACTTTCATTTGGAGCTAAAATGGATTCTTTAGTTACAGGTTGAATCTATAGGGAAGCTCGTGGTTCATTCATCTACAACTCGTTCTTGCATCTCTTTCACATTTTCTTGCATATTTGGGCCCCTGGAGGAATTGCGCCTTTGGTGAGATGATGATCTCTTTGTGAGAGCCCAATAATCTCCATTTATTTTTATTTTGATATATATACTTTGTATTTACTGCTTAGAAGACTCTCAGGTCTAAATACCAAACAATGGATAAATGATGTTATTTTCCCTATATCTTGTTGTTGGAGCTTGAAGAGACATTATTTCGAGTTTGATCAGTCATTATCTATGATTTTGTTTATATATGGAGTGTCATTAATGTTTTGAATAAGTTTAATTAGCATTTCACAAGTCCTTGGCACATAAATTTCTAATTTCATAACATATGGTGAAAATTACTAGCTTTCCCCCCTATGTGAAGATTTGCATATAAACATCTGATTTAAGGGACTTGCAGAAGGCCATAAGAACTAATTGATGATACATTGGGGAGCTCATTAAATTTATTTATCAGTACCATACCTATGTTCTTAAATTTGGAAGGGTTTAATACCATTTGGATAACCATCTTTGACCACTACCCTTGGGGGATTGAAGCTCGATTTGACTAGTACATTTCCCTTCTCTGTCTAGATTGTAAATGAATGTTTCAGAAGTGTTTTAAGGGTCATTAAGCATCCATCAACCTATATTATATGTCTGAATACCTTACAGACTCATTCGGACCCCATTAGGAATAATTTGGATCCATTCGGAAGTAGTTGGGTTAAGACTAGTCTAAGGGTCGAATTGGTTAAAATTTGTAACTTTTCCTAGTTTGTGCAAATTATTAAAAAGGGACACTACACACTTAGTTAACTTAAATCATGCTGATTGATTTACTTGAAGTGGCCACTATGAGTTCTTTAGTTAACTGAGGCATATCTTTAATTGATGGTTTAACTGAAGCATTGATTGAGGCATACATTGATACTTAACTGAGGCTTTATAACTGAAGCTTTGACAATTCGAGAGTTATATTTAATTAATTGAAGTGTCTGCATGGAAAATTTCGAATTCTCTTGATCTCTATGCTTTATATTTTATATATTTATCTCTTACTACATGGTAAATATGTGCTAACTTTAATTATCCATCACATTACATTATACTAAGAATAATTATCGGATGCTGTGATCATATTATATTATTCCGGACCAAATGACCATATGCTAATGTAATTCACTTTAGAGGTGATCAATATCTAAAGGAGACTTAATAAAAATTGGTGATCATGGTTAATAATACATCACACAACATTAAATGCTTTTAACAAGTAAAGCATGCCATTTATATGGAAGGTGCACCTCTATATAGGAGGTCCAACCCATGGATACCTTTATACGGAAGGTTCACATGAGAATCGTGACTTGAAACACAAGTCTGTAGTCTTGTTCAACAAGACTTAACAACATCATTACTTTGGTGAAGTACCTCTATACAGGAGGAATAACCTTTACACGGAAGGAAATCAAAGTGCTCACATCTATATGGGAGGATCAATCTTGGATGTACAATATTGGTTTGGAGAATGTCTCCCGATGTTGTACATTTAACAATAATGTGTTGAGAAAATAATATTATCCATTTTGAATCAATATTTTTAATATTTTGAGGTTTGGAGTTGAAATTTTTGGTTAAAAATCAATAAAGTATCAATGGAAATACCGATATTTATTAATGTAATACCCCATTTTGACCCTTATAATATATTGGCTTTTAATGTAAATATTGTATACATTGGATGTATGTTTTCCTAACGTGGAGCTCAAGGCCAAGGCTCCACTGGTGTATGCTCGGATTTTATTTAGAAAAGAAAGTATTTGATATTATGGTATCCATGTGCTATTAAGCCATGGATTATTGTAAATTGATGTGAATATTAATATTGCAATAAAATACCAAAACTGGCTATGGGAGAAACTAATCAGAGGGGGCCATGTGTATTCCACGAGGGAGTGGTGAGGTGGTTGTGGGGTTGAATCATATGCTTCCAAATTTCATCTTGTGAACCCATTTGACTTTCTTTGCTGACATTTAATTATGTGTAAGAAAGTTGTTGAAGAAATCAGTCCATGGATTCAATGGAGCATGGGAAGCCCATAAATTCGTATGGCAGGTATGGGCTCTATTTCCTTGACCCACAAGTCACTCTACCTCAGGGGAATTCGTTCTTCCTCATTCCCATTCCATTATGGAACATCTAAGCTTCAGTTTTCATCGATTACACAGACCGAATAGTGAGAAAAAACTGAAATCGCAACTTTGCATGAACCCACGTTTTGAAGTGCCATAAACGCCCCGAATCTCATGTGGATAGTGAAATACGATGGGGGATCCATAGACATGAACCTTGGGGTGAATTTGAGAGTGTGAGATACCCAGAAATCCATGGGAAAACCCATTTTGATAGCCCAGAAATCCAATTACGGGATTGAGTCATTTGGTCACCGAATTGTGAGAATCCAAGTGTGAATGATAGAACAGAGGTTGAGATTGCTTGATAAACCCAGTGAAGGCTAGAATCTCAAGGAATTAACAGCTGGACCTTTCTATGCCCACCCTGAATAGCACTGGAGGGAAGGGCACCTTAGGGACTGTGTAGCAGAGAGGGGGCCTTCTTTGTGTTGGGTGTGGTAGGTATTGTGGGTGCCATGACTGTTTGAGTTTAGTTGAGATGCATGTATCTCCGTGGTTGAGCTCACTAGCTTAGCATCCTCCTCCTTTATCTCTTGCATGCTTTATAAACCCAACTATGTGTTGGCTTAGAATGACTGTGTGTGTGAGACCATGGCTGTGAGTGAGCCTGTTTAGTTCCTCATTTTTTGGATACACATCTTAGCTCGGGGGTGGTCTCTCAGCTGAAAGAATATAGGCTGGACAGAGACCTACGGTTGGGTGGAACGTTGCTCTCACATAGCCAGTTGCTTGGACAGTTCATTTTGAAGATAAGTATTCTCTGTGGTTTAAATTATATTCATTTTTTGTTCCGCAATGCTTAATTTGATGAATGTTATGATTATATATTGAATGCATGATGCACTTGTGTGTGGATGATGTTTATTCCTGCCGTGTTTATTGAGTATGACCTGCACACATTATTTTTTATTTATTATGAATTTGTTATCAATGAACGGGGTTGAGTTTCCCAAATAAGCCCTAGAATGTGAGTTATGTTCCCTTCTTTGCATCGGATCAATGGGAGGGGACGTGACAATTTATAGGAGAGGAAGATGGAACTGATCCTAAGGAATGGTTTAGGATTGTGAAGAAAGATGTTGAAACTCCTTATATAGGTATTTATTTTGATAGTGAATCTCATAAGTGGTGGAGGAGTCATGATACAAATGCTCAAGCATATGAAAAATGGGAAGTATTTAGGGAACTCTTATGAAAAAGGTGAATCAAGAGCTAAAAAATGGAAGAGATGAATAAAAATCAAGTTGATTTGAAAAAATAGGAACTCAAGAATAAGGGTGAGGATTTGTCCAACATAGAATCCCTTAATGAATCACTCATTAAGGAGGTTCATAAATTGAATTAGGAATACTGAATAGAAAATGAAAGTGGGAAAATGACGAGTCAAGGGAAGAAATGGAAAAGAGAGTCATTATTGTATATATGAATGTCTTGCGGTATTTGGAGGAATTTATCTTATTCTTTAAGGAGTTATTGTAAAACTCATCTATATTAAGTATCTTGGAGTTGTTCTCCACATTAAAATTTGTTATAAGTGGTGTGTACTATGCTATATCATTTTAATTATTTGGTTTATAACATAATGCAAGTAACAAACGGGAGATTATGCAACCAATCATTTATTCACACTGAAGAAAATGATGATGTAGAATTTAGCCATAGATTTTGTTAACGAATAATAGTTACAACCATGTAACAAATAATGCTAAAAGCCAGTTCATCTTCCTACAAACCCTCACCTTTAATATGATACCAAGACCTATAGTCTTCCTTTAAAATTGTTATGAAATAGAAAAGGTTTGAAAATGAACTTAAAAACAATAAAAAGCAAAAAGCATACCATCCCTCACCTTTAATATGATACCATGACCTATAGTCTTCCTTCCATCAGTAAAATTGTTATTAAATAGAAAAGTTTTGAAAATGAATTTAGAAAAAAAACAAAGCACATGATGTAACTACTCGATTCCCTTTTCTCATCGATTCTCTTTCTTTGTTTATAGAAGACCAAGCAAGTAGGTAAGGATCCATGTGCACTTGATATGCTTCTAATTGATTTTAATAAAGGCATTAGATTTGAAATTATGGAAAATGAAGAGGCCACAGTTGTAAAAAGAAAAGGCGCATTGTAAATTTTAACACAATCATAGAATGTGAAGACCACATAAAGGGTGCATTGTAAATTTTAACACATTCATAGAATGTGAAGATCACTCATATAATAGTTGCATAAAACTAATATTTGGCATAAGAAACATCATGGTAGCTTAATAATACAAATATTTATTTATAAAGTTATTATAAATTTAATATTATTTTAAAAAATCGGTTAGATTAATGTACCAAGTATACAACTACAAAATATTAATGTACCAAGTATACAACTAAAAAATATCAAATAATGGTTAGAGTCAAAATCGAGTTAAAGTGAACTATAATGGTTAGAGTCAAAATCGAGTTAAAGTGAACTCTTAACTGAATAAATGGTGATGATTGTCACCTTGTTGGGGACATATCAACCTATTTCAATTAGGGAAACTCTATTCATTCCGTAAAATGACCCATTGGGCATAATGATCTGAGCCCACTCCAAGGTATCATTCTCAAGAGGGGGAACTTCCTTGATAATATTTTTCGAGTCTTGATCCTTCTTTGGCTTTTTCACTTACAATGTAGGAACTTGAAGCTTGTTGTGATGTTGTATTCACATTTAGCAAACCATTCACAACTATAGTTTCTTTTTCACAATATTAAATGTATTTTACGACGTCAACAGAGCTTAGACAAAACAGGAAAATAAGACATAAATAAATTAATGATGGTTTTCATGTCATAACATTACATATTTAGAAAAATATCAAAACAATCCTTGACATTCGCTCCTAGATATGTTGTTAAGTAATTGACATATACATATATTCAGGGAATACCTTGGCTCAAAAACTATGTGTATGCATGTGGAAAATCAAAGCTATATTAGCTGCAATACCTCGCACTATTAATTCCACTCAAGAAGTATGATAAGTTTTGAACTGATTTCATGGTTTGAGACCCTCCTCATAGTACATATATTCAACAAACTCACAACCTAATTTCATACAAACTCTTCTTCTTCATGGGTTTTATTCTCCTTTTTCCCATAATAACCGACAACTTGAAGCATAAGAAGCCAATCTTTGATATGATATCTTTTGAATTAGAGTTTACACTTTTCATAGGATGTTGTGAAGTCAAATGCTCCATATTAATGGGATAAGCAACATGCAATATGATATATGGACTGCAATCATTTGTAGAATAGGGATATAGTCACATACATGTCAAAACCTATATAATGCAGCTCTTACAACATACAAGTATGGTCATTTTGATCCATGTATATGATGTAAAAAGGAGACTATTTTCTCAATAAAATCATATTATTATGTCCGTGACATCTTGGGGTCACTTTGGACATATTAATCTTGTCGTACGTCATTCAAATTTTTATTTTTTTAAAGTTTTGTAATGTTTTAACTCTGAATTCATTTCTCGAAATTTGATGTAGGGGTTTCTCCTACAGCGTGTCCCTGGTCCGTCCGTCCTTCTGGTCCGTTCGTCCGTCCTTCTGACATCACACATCACTACGCAGAAGAATGTTGTCACGTTAGGTTTCTTGAGTGCTTGTACATAGCTCTCTTGTCTTGCGTCCACAATTGCAACAACATGTTATGCAAAGCGACAGGTGCTTAAACAATATCACCGCGGCACTGAATTGTATCTCCTCCCTACTTGGACGGGAACAATATCACCGTATCGCTTAAACAATATCAGCCGGGAACTATAACGAGGGTTTTTCGGTGATATTCGAGCATTTGGGCAGTTATTGCGGGTCTGTGTCGGAGAGTTTGCATTTGCGCAGTTATTGAAGGGATGGCATTTATGCAAAGCGATAGGCGCTTAAACAATATCACCGTATCACTGAATTGTATCTCCTCCCTACTTGGCCGGGGACAATATCACTGTATCGCTTAAACAATATCGGCCGAGAACTATAAGGAGGGTTTTCCGATGACATTCGAGCATTTGGGCAGTTATTGCGGGTTTGTGTTGGAGAGTTTGCATTTGCGCAGTTATTGAAGCGATGGCATTTAATGAGAGTCTATGTTAGAGAATTTGTTATTTAAAGGGGCTTGCTTGTTCTGGAATGGCGTTTATTGTGCTTGTTCTTGTTTGCTGGTTTCGTTCTCTGTTGTCTGGTGTGGGTAGTGATTCTCGGGGACAAGTCTCTGTAGCTGTGGCTGAAGTCTGTTGCGACAGGGACGGATTCGACAGGTTTGTTGTTCAACATTGTTGCAGTGACGACGACATTATCTAGGTATGCCCATGAGACCCGCCTCCTAATGCTGATGTCCAATGGTTTACTCGCTCTACATGTTTGCTTTGGTTTGATTGTAGATGCTGTAAATATTCATGTCCTTGTAGTGGTCTCATTAATGTTCATGTCCTTGCAGTGGTTGGGTTTATTCCGTCTTTCTCCCAGATTGATTTCCGGTCTTCAATTTCCGTCAATGGGTTTATTCCGTCTTTTTCCCAGATTGATTTCCGGCCTTGAATTTTCGTGAATTCCTAATGCTTGTTCTGGAATTTTCGTGAACTCCTTCTCAGATTCTAACCAGTACCTCAACTTTCCATATGCATCGATAATGGAAGCATAGCTTTTGGAGCTGATTCCTCCAAGAAGGCGAAACCTTTCAAACCAAACCCATGCGTTCATCAGTAACCCCATCTCTATGCACATTCTATTGTCGGCATTCAATGCTATAGGAGTATTGTAAGTCATAACATTTGGCTGGCACCCTGTTTCTTCCATTTTATTCATGAGATCCTCTGCTTCTCCTAGATGTCCATGTGAACCACAAATATGAATCATAGTATTAAAAGTTATAGTGTCAGAAAAAATATTTGGCTTGAGCATCTCCAAGAAGGCATTTGAACATTCCCCGAGGCGGCCTACCTGTCCATACCTGTCCATACATATCAATTAGAGTATTATATGTGAAATCTCGTTGTGGTCTATGAGTCCCAATTGCAAGCAACTTGTAGTGTTTTCCAGCACAACTACGGTTGAAAAGTTGCGTTCTTACAAAATAATGGAACTAATTTAGTTACATTAAAAACCAATTAAAGGATAAATTCAAGTTTATTTTGGAGTAAATATTGTTCAAAATAACAGGCCTTGAGAATTCATCCACACGAATCCCCAATCCATCCATCTCCTGGACCAGGGATTCAGCTTCTCCAATCATGTGCGTCCCACAAAGTATATGCAACAGAGTTCTGTAAGTCACAGTATTAGGTTTAACTCCAGTTTGTTTCATTCTATTGAAATAAGTTAATGCCATGCCTATATTGTTATTGTCGGCATTCAATTCTATAAGAATATTGTAAGTCATAACGTTTGGCTGGCACCCTGTTTCCTCCATTTTATCCATGAGAGCCTCTGCTTCTCCTAGATGACCTTGTGAACCACAAATATGAATCATGGTATTAAAAGTTACAGTGTCAGGAAAAATACTTGGTTTGAGCATCTCCAAGAAGGCATTTGAACATTCGCCGAGGCGGCCTGCCTGTCCATACCTATCCATACATATCGATTAGAGTATTGTATGTGAAAGCCCTTTGTGGTCTATGAGTCCCAATTGCAAGCAACTTGTAGTGTTTTCCAGCACAACTATGGTTGAAAAGTTGCGTTCTTACAAAATAATGGAACTAATTTAGTTACATTAAAAACCAATTAAAGGATAAATTCAAGTTTATTTTGGGGTAAATATTTGGATAAATTCAAGTTTATTTTGGAGTAAATATTGTTCAAATTTTTGTAAATAGTACAATCTAGATAATACAATTGTATGAGTTATTTAAATTGATGATATCAAGCAGAACCTTGTAGTTAACATAAATTATGGAAACCAACTGTGATTTGATCGATATCTCAATCTCTCTACTGTTTAATCAAATCCCCTCATATTCCATTGACAGGATTGATTCTTCCTCGTGGAATTTGATAGTGAAATGCGTAAAATTTTTATGATCCCCTTAATAATCAAATATGCTAAAAATTTATGCTACCCAATTAATTCGTTTAATATGTTTGAAGGAACCTTTCCTAAAAACATTAACCCTGAAGTTTTCTCCTTCTGTCATCTTTATGATGCTTTCTCTATGAAGGCTGTGGCTAATAGGACTTGTTCTATGTATGTTTCTCTCTTCGTGCAATGTCCACCCTTGCTTATTTTCATTCTTTATATTATATCTTTTAAAGTAAGTAACAAATCGCTTCAGTTTAGTGGTGACAATTCCATGGGCATGAAGACATGGGCTTGAATCCCAGTAGCCACACATTATTTGAATTCTTTTGAAATATATATTGTGGAAGCATTTTCTATTCAAACTTGATTATTTGAATTTTGGCCAAGGATTGAATTTGAAATTGCATTTCTGATTCTGAATGTGAGAAAGCTTTGTCGCTCACATATATATTTTGTAGTGTTGTAGTTGTGATGAAGTCAATTGGTTTGATGCAATGAGATTTCAAGGTTCCTGGCACAGTGAGCAACAAAGAAATGTTTGAGATTTCTGGTGTAGAGAAGAACTACTGCCAGTCATAAATGATATTATTAGATTCCATTTGGTTTGGTACAAATTTTTCATAATACCTGCAAAACAAAATTTAAAATATTTAAAGGTGATGCATTGTTTGATTAAGATCATATAATATAAATATTGTTGTGTAGAATGGGAGAATGCAAAACAATAGGATTAGATTATGGAAATTTGCATTTGAATTTATTTCTTGCAATTATTTCTCCCAAACACCCAAGCTATATCTCATGTGTATAAGTGCACTTATAATTTATTTTATAGAAAAACAGGAATATACTCTATATAAGCTCAACAAGTCATATTGACACAATCCATAATATAGCTCTACAAACATTAAGAAACCTATAATATTTCAACATTTTTATGAAAAAATGGGTCAATAACATCATTAATATCTACCTCTAATTTCACTTTATTAATCCTTATTATGTTTTCCTTTTTTCCAGTTTTTCATGGCCCCCAATCTCGTGTCTATTAATTTCTTCTAGGCTAGAAACAGTACATATTCTAAGCTGCCATACAAAGCTATCTTGTTTGAAGACTAAAGCACCTGTAATCTATTCCTAGCCCGTTTAACACGAAACTAGTTGTTTAAACTTAGTTTCTTCACTTCTAAGCATGATAATGACATTTCTTTTAAGCTAGAAACAATACATATTCTAAGCAGCAACCATAATAGTGCCCCCTCCTTGAATTGCTTTGCCCTAAAGCAATTGTTCTGATGGATATTAGCTATTTCAAATTCTGTCACAAAGAACAATTGTGCTGATAGAAATTTACTATTATAGATTTTGGCACAATGAAAAATTGTACTGATGCTTATTAACTATTTTAAATTCTGGCGCAAAGAACAATGGCAACAATTATGTGGATAGAAGTATGACAATCTACTTATTTTTATTATCATGGCCATAAACCGATAAAGCAGCATAGTGCTGACACTTGGACCAACAAACACTTTTGACTTGATTGCTTCAACCGCTGAAAGTGTAGCTTGTCTAATACAGCCTTCAACTAGAGCAGTAGTCGCTAATGCAGTGGAACTAGTGGCACTGCATAATAAAACTAGAAAGGAGGAAATGACCCTTACTTGAACCTTTCTAATCTCTCTTCAACATAATGTTCATTATCAGAGAACTTTAATTTTGTCCAAAGATTGCATATTCATTGAATCTTGTTGAATTGACCTTGAATGCCTCTAAACAATTGAGCTTCAATGCCTCTCCGTTTAGAATAGGAACATAAGTTCACGATTGAAAACATAAATCTTTGTGCCCTCTAAGCAAATGGCATTGCTAGCTCAGTTTACTTATAGCAATAAAAGTTAGAGTTTATTTAGGAACAAATTCGCTAGCACCATTTAGCAAGGCAACATTGCCAAAAGATATGCTTGATTGTCTCTTGTCGTTGACAATCTAGGTAGAGACCATCTGAGAGGCAATTATTAGCCAGCCTAGCCTTTGAGCGGATCCCTCAATAGATAACCAATGAAGCAAAAAACGTGCAATTTATACAAAATTCGCAACAATGATTTAATCGATCTGTTTCCATCCTTCAATCAGTAGGGCCAATATGCCTTGGTATTTATTGATGATCATTCAAGGTGCACCTGGGTATACTTTATTTAATAAAACTTAGAGGCCTTTAAGCAATTTCAAGACTTCAAATCACTTGATGATAAGTAGCCTAGAAAGGGTATTAAATTTCTACATAAAGACAATTGGGGGAAGTATGTGAACAACAACCTTGAGTGGTTTTGTGCAATAAGCATAGGCCTTTTGCACTTCTGTTGGTGTTGGTTTTCAAGGATTTTTTTGACCATCGTTGGCTTTGACTACCGCAAGAACATGGTTTTCATCTCCTACATCAACACAATTGCCAACACCTTTATTCAAGACTATCAATGGAATACCATCGCCAAAGGCTCTCTCTTCCTTTTACATAGAATAGGTACGAAATCCTTTTTTATAGAATAGGTGTCGGAGGTGGACATAGAACAAGCACACGACATATGTAGCCTTCAACCTAAGTCCACAAAACACTTGCACATGGAACACTTTACATTACAAAGATGGCATCTATCATGCTAACAATTATCCAACCCCAACATAGCGCACCCTTGAACCGTGATGTCCCTTGGAATCAACATCCTAGTCCCCTTATGCAAGGTCGTATGCAAGGTCCTATGTTTCTAGCCATGTTCCAAATGTCATCTTATGCCTAATGCACGCCCGTGAAGTATGCTTCATCATCTAGTCATCTTGAAGTCTTGTATCCAAACTAAAAGATGTATGTCTTAGGGCTAAGTGCCTTTCTCCACGTCTCTAGCAATCATGCTTCTAGGCAACTACGTCTCCTGGTATGGCAATCAACTCCTAGTCATAATACTAAGGTTTCTTTGTACATAGGTACCTTTTAGAGTGATAATTTATTTCCTATGTTCATGATACATGTATTCTTAATTAAGTCAAGATATACATGTTGAGATATGCATGTGCTCTTTATAAAGTCAAAATATTGATATAGTTTCCTAGTAATCATGTTCTTGCCTATTCATGTAATTTGTAAACAAAACAAATGTTTGGATGATGAACCGTAATTAAGGTTCGAAACGTCGACTTTCAAAATGAGTACTATGTTCTTCCTGAGCATACCACCAAAACAAATGTCATTTTCAAATCAGCAAATTAAAAAAAAATCTTCATGGGAAATGATTAATGTTCATCCTTTATTGGCTAGAGTATGATATAATTTCCCTAGAAGCATCTACCTTTTGCTAGTTACTTGTGCTTCCTTTGACACATGCATGTTTGCAGGTCAAAGGAGATCTTTCTCTTGTTGCATTGACCACTTGCAAAGGTAGCAAACACAAGCAAGTTACGCTCTATTCTACAGATCTTGTTCTATGGGCACATTTTCTATTAGCTGAAATGAAAATGCAAATAGGAAACTGTTGCAACAAAAACTTCCACAATAGATCATGTGCTTTTGCAGTCAATGGCCTTCCTATGCAAAAAATTGATTGCGCCCTGGCTAGACATGGACTTTTTAGGTTAAAAGATTTCTATTATCATGCAGGAGATTGTTTGTTTGATGCACTTGCAGTGCTACTACATTTTCGATATTCATCAATTGAAATTAGAGAAGGAATAGTAAATCATTTGAGGAGATGTTTAAGTTGAAAAGATCCAGATGCATTGCATTCAATGAAGATAGAATTGAGCAGTTGTTTTTTACAAGAGTTGCATGGTGTCAATGATTCAGATGCATATCTTCATCGAATGGCTCTTTCCACTGCAGATTTGCACTCTTCTTCAGAGTCTGGTCTATGGGGTGACGTCTTTTGTGTGAAATGGTTCTCAAAGTGGTTGGATGTCTCAGTGTCGATTTGGTCACTTGAAAAAGCACAAAGACACCTTTGTTTCAAAGGCAATTATGGTAAGCATGGACTTGATATTTTATTCCATGACCAAGTAACATGTTCTGGACACTTCGAGCCATTGTTGTCATATACAACAAGGATAGACATTCCATGTATGCAAATTGCACAACCCACATGTCCATTTGCAACAATGATCAATATGTACAAATAGACATGGCATCAATTGAACAAGAGTTGTCCAAACAACATCTCTTGCCAGTCTACATGGTTTTCGTTGACTGCCATGACTCATTGTTCAAGTCGATTTGCGACATGCTACCGAATTTTGATGCTCTTTGTTTGCGCAAAGCAATTGCACAAACATTTTGCAATCACTACAATGCAAATGATATTAGAGCAATTAGTTTCTTCAGAGAACATTTGCATCATAAACGCGTTATGGAGGAACAATGTATTGCCAACCCAGAAGCCTTTGTTATAAACTTGTCAATGGCATGCAGGGAAGGAAGACTCCAAGGCAATGGATTTGCATTACAATGGATAACTGATTTTTTCAATATCAACATAGACATTTGGAGCATGCAAACAAAGAAATTTGCCCAAAGATTCCAGCCAACTAATGGCTCTACAAATACAATCTTTCTAATGCATTTCGCTATCGACAATTCGCATGTGCACTTTTGGCCATTGCTTAAAGGCCAAGAGACCAATTCCATTCCATGCAATTGGCTTGTAGACATTGATACCTATGGCCAAGCAAAGAAAATTCACCTTGCAAATAGCGCAATGTCAGAAAATGGTTCTAGAGTTACAAGAGAACATGGTTTTGGATCAGAACAAGTACCAATAGCAATTTTAAAAGAAAAAACAAGCACTTGTAAAAAAAACAATGGAACCCGAGTAGAAACGTTGCACAATCTGAAAAAAAGAATACGAACACAAAATCATGTTCTCCCAGTTAGGAAGAAAAAAAATGCAAAACCGAGTACAACAATAAAAGCTTATTTGGCTCGTATTCAGGATACACCGACATATGCTTGCATTGTTTGTGAAATGTTGCAATTCAAAAAGGACATGGACAAAGTTGACAATATTGCAATCCAGAACTATGAAACATTGTGCATGGCTTCTAGCTCAAAGACAATTGACATAGATCAAGAAATATGCAAAAAATGAAAAAATAGTCTTCACAATGAAAAGATACCTGTATTTGCAGTTCCTTCACAATTCTAACAAAATTGGAAGAAAGATTGGTGTCACCAAGAGTATCTTTTTCTCAAATAAGACCATTAGGATACAAAAGAGCACAAACTGCACTTACAGGAACCGTTATTAATGTCCCTGCAAACTTGAACAAGATACAGAAGGCTTTTCCTAGACACTTTGAAACTTCAGAAATAGTTGCAGTTCTATTGAAAAGGAAACTAGAGTACAAGAGCTTTTTTTTTCTTTCTTTTTCTTTTTCTTGGAAATGTCCGCCCTTATATTGTTATGACTGCTTTGAATGACCTCTACAACACCCCACTTTATAAATATGAGAAAATTACTATTGACACTGAGTGGGAGCAAATTGTTAAAAAAAACATTGCAATACGTACTCAGTCCCCAACACACACAAACACAAGTGATTCGAGTGACGACGAAATTGATCTAGAACTTGCCAATGAAACAATGGTACATGGCTATGGGCAATCTCATCAAGTAGATGATCTAGAAAATGAGATTATACAAATTGCATCTTCTAAAGGATTGCAACCATTGGGCATTTTCCAAGACAAATTTTCTGAAGAGTTGAATTTACCTACATTGTTCTTTGGCTACAATCGACCTGAAGATATTGTAAACCGATTTACTTATGAACGAAACTCACAATGGGAATTGGAACATGTGTCAATAGACTTTGCAAGACATAAAACAAATATCTTTTTTAAAGCAGTTCGTGTTCTAATTCAACAAATCTGTAGTTCTGCATGGATTTCAATACAAAAAGGAGAGATAAAGGGAAAACCTCTTATGGCAAAGGACGTAAAATATAAAGCAAATATTCAAAAAATATTAAAATCATCAGTTGCTTATCAGTGTTTAAAAAACATACGTACATCTCATGATTACTTCGAACATATATGAAAGGATGTCTTTGCAATGATTCGGCAACTTGGGCCCCCGACGTTTTTTGTCACTTTCACCAGTGCTGAACATATTTGGCTTCCTCTTTGCAATGCACTGCAAAAAAATGCAGATAGGATTTCTCCCAAATCTGGCAAAGAACACGTTGCTCAACCAATTGAAACATTGATACAAGAAAATCTAGTGGCTTGTAGTCGTTACTATAAACATGGAATGTCAGCAATGCGATCTTTGATTTTGACAAACAATGAATTATTCGGAGAAGTAGTAGACTACTTTTTCATCACTGAATTCCAAAGTAGAGGAAATGAACATGACCATGCTTTGATATGGACAAAAGATGCCCCTGTCTATGGGAAAACGTCTGATAAAAATGTCATAAGATTTGTCGATAAATACCTCTCTTCCAACTCTTCTCTTCTTTTTGAAGGATTGACCAAGATCCAAACGCATCATCATACAAATTCTTGCAAAAAACATCGACATTCTAGCTGTAGGTTTAATTTTCCTTTTCCTCCAATGGATGAAACTACCATTTTGCAACCTACAGAAAATATTGGCCATAAAACAATTGACAAAGCAAAGAAACTATTCCTAGTTCTAGAACAGAAGACTTTCCCGAAAACTATGTCCTTTGATATGTTTCTTTCAGAACTCAACATAATAAAGGATGAATACCTTGTTCTTCTTCATTTAGTCTTGCAACGTCTTGCTTTGCTTTTGAAAAGAGACCCAGCTGATGTGTGGATCAATGCATTCTCCAAATAAATCCCAGCCTTATGGAATGCAAACAAGATGCACAATTCATCCTTGATGCCTATGCTGCAGCAACCTACTGTATCTCCTACATTACAAAAATGGATCGGACAATGACAACTGCCTTGAAAAAAAAAAAGAGAAATGCCTTCTTGACAATGATGGAAACATTGAAACAATTCGCAAACTTGGAAATGCACTCTTGAACATGCAACAAATGTCCATTCGACAAGCTATCTATATAGTGCTTTCATTGCCTTTACATACAAGCTCCAGGAAAACTAGATTCATTAATACGGGGCCAAATGACAAAAGAACCTATGTCTTAAAAACCCCAAAACTTTTGCAACAAGAACCAGATGACTCAGAAAACATTACGTGCCCATTGCTATTTGAAAAATACACTGCAAGACCTTCCGAGCTTGAACAGATTACCTTGTCAGAATATGCCTCCTGTTACACATGCTCCAACTCACGCATTAGAAAAAGAAAGAAGCCTGCAATCATATGCTATGTTCGATATAATGAGCATAAAGACCTAGAAAAATTTTACAGAGAAAAATTGATGTTGTTTGTCCCCTTCAGACAAAATGAAAATGTTCTTAAAAAGGATATAGAAACATGGGCAGAAGCATACTTGCCACACATAGCCTTCATAGAACAAATTGAACAAAATTTCATAGCCAAAACAAAGCCCGCTTGGGGTGACATTGACATAGTGTCCAAGACAATTGACTCAAGAAATGAACAACTTTTTATGACATACACACTTTGCGAAAAGCAAACTAACATTTATATATCTGATAAGTATGACATTAAAAACGATCTCATGCATGGAGCATTCTCCAAGAAGCTTGCAATTGCATATGACAATGCATTTGAAACTATGAAACTTCCCCACAGCATTAGCAAAGAGGCCTACTATTCGATTAGAAAAAAACTTAACAAAGAACAACAAGCAATAGTAAAGGAAATAATAATGAGAAAGATTGCTAATCCAACCACACCTATTCATCTGTTTGTGACCGAAGCCGTAGGCACAAGGAAAACATTCGTTGCGAAAAAAATTTACCATGGACTTTTGCGTTTTCACAACATGGACCTTCGTAGTGATCCTCTTAAAAAAAAGGCATTATACTTGCATTTACTGGAAGAGCTGTGCACAATGTAGATGGTGTTACTGTGCATTGTGCACTTCGCCTCCCTTTGACATTGACAAAGATGCTCCCACTAAGCTCCAACTCATTGGACCTATTGTCCAAGCATTTTGAACAATTGCATCTCATTCTAATAGACGAAGCGTCCTTGATTGGTGCTCGGATTCTATGGAGCATTGACAAAAGATTGCGCGAAATTGTGCATACTCCCAACTCTCCATTCGACAATTTGGACATTATTTTTTGCGGAGACTTATGTCAAGCACAACCTGTCAAAGATTCTTGGGTTTTTGAACAAGTGAATGTTGACTCACATCCATTGCCTTACAATTTCTGGAGACATAATATCAAATGCTTCCATCTCACACAAGTTGTAAGACAAGAAAACCCAACATTCATTTCAATCTTGAATAGAATCAGAACAAACTCGCAAACAAACAATGACATTGACTTCTTGAATAGGCATTGCTATAGAACACCGCCAAATGACCCAAAATTCCCCTTCCTATTTTATAGAAACAATGATGTTGATGAACACAACAAAAAGATGCTGGAATTTGTCCAAACAAAGTCATACACATGGCAATCAATTGACAAGAAAATAGACACAATAGAATTCACCTCATTTCAAAATGGCCAGATGGACTTGCCATTTGCAATAGTCTTGAAACAAAATATGCTTGTTGAACTAGTTGGGGGGAACTTTTCTATAGATGATGGACTTGTAAACGGTTCCGAAGGCATCTTCAGAGACTTTACTTCAAATGGAATTGACATAGTCTGGATTGAATTTGGCCTACCATCAACTAACGCAATGCAACGAGCAAAAATGCAGAATCACTTTGCAGTAGGAATTCCTTGTACATGGACACCTATCAAACAAATTACTAGACAAATGGCATCGACGTCAAAAAAACATATACTTCGACAACAATTCCCAATCCAATTAGCATGCGCACGAACTATCGACAGGTCACAAGGACTTACAATGGACAACTTGGCATTTGACCTAAAAGGCATCGGCCAACATGGACTAGTATATACTGCATTGTCACGTGTTAAAGACATGAACCATTTTTACCTACTAAACAAATTAGAGCACAAGAATTTTTGCCTCTCATATAAAGTTTCCATGGAAATAGATAGGCTCCAGAGTGAAGCATCTTTGGAATTCCACTATGGCTTTTTGGCAATTGAGAATAAAGACCACTTGCATCTTTGCTCATTGAACACAAGAAGCCTTGTGCTACATATAGAAAATATTGTCAATGACTATGACATAATGAAAACTGATATCCTGTGTTTGCAAGAAACACGTACAGATTCATTGGCAGCTGATTCTCTTCTTCAAGAAAAATATTCCTATCACTCTATATACAATGTCCATGGTGTTATTACATGTTATGGAAAAAACATGGCTATTCAGAAACAAATCACATATGCAACAGACTTTGTTGAGGCAACAATCATGGTTTCCAATTAACAATACTATTGTCACATTAGCAAATGTCTATATTGCACCACGCACGTCAATTGATCAAGTATATTCACTTGTTCTTTACACCATATAAAATAGTTATCATAATGAATATATCATCTTTGCTGGTGACTTTAATATTGACATGTTGTAAACGTCCAATGTTCAAAATGCATTTGCCTCTTTTATGCATAGCAATAATTTTTCTTTGCACACGACACAACCAACAACAATCTATGGCTCCTTGCTTGACCATTTCTGGACAACATTGCCATCTGATCATGTCAAAGTACAAATTTCTGAAGCCTATTGGAGAGATCATCATGCTATTTGTCTTTCAATCCCCTTCAAATTATTCATAGTTTGATGTTGCAAATGGAAAGTGCTAAAAAAATGCATATACAGCTATAAACAATTTCCATCGATCCATGTACACAAGCTAAACTAAAAAAAATGCATCTGCAGTTTTTACAAAAAACTTACCAACTGCAACATGGCTACAAAAAGCGGTACTTCAAACAAATCTGAGGCCAGTATCTCCAAGGAAACTACCAATGATGGCTCAAAAAGGTTAGACCACTTTGATTTCTCCATGCACAAGCATTCTTTCACTCTTTTCTGCATGAATCATTGTTTCTTTTCTCCCTTTATTTCTATAATTCATGTATCTGAATATAGTTTGCATTTTTCCTGCTTCTTGTAGAGAAAAACAAATGGCAACCACATCATGCAGTATTATGCAACTTTCTTCACCATCACATTCAAATTTATTTGAAGGCGATGTGGTTTCCTTGTATGGACCAGCATGCAATAGGAATTCAAATTCACCAAAGAAAATAGAGTTGGCACATGCTGATCTTATAGACAAAGATGGTCAGTTAACAGTAACAGTTAACATGAACAACACACTTGTCTCACGTTTCATGAAATATTTCACCCCTAGCAGCAGTGTGTGGATTTCAAATTTCATAACTAGAAACAAAGGGGTTTATGAGAGAGCAGATGCAAAGCATTGCATTGTTCTGCACTAGCAAACTACTGTGGAAACAATTCCACAAGTTTTCCAACAACGCAAATTGGCACCAGACACAACAATACATGCTTTCTCAATCTCAACAAATGCTTACTCTGTTGGTTCTATTGCAGCACTTGTTATTTCATGTGAACAAGACAACAAGAACTATGAGCTCTGTGTTAAAGATGGGGGAAAGATACAAGATACTGCAATGGTATGCTGGCATTTGATCTCATAGATCCTATGTATCTCTATTGAACTCAGCAGTTGGAAAGTTCATTTTTCTCTTTCAATCCTCTTACTAACAGCCAACAACAAATTTCATTCCATTGCAGTTGCAATTTCCTGACAGCTATAAGGACCTTTTCTTCAAGATACAACAAGCGTTAGTATCGGAGGTTCCACCCATGTACCTGTTCAAAAACATTGTTAGAAATGGTGCAACAGGTTCCCAGCTTCTGCATGTTTCTCAAGCCACATTTGTTGATGTGCTGAATGACAACTATGTAAAGGAACACTTGCTTGCGCTCATGCAATCAAAGACCAAGGCAAGTGCAGATTCTCTTCCTTTGGATTGCTTTAAAATACTTTGAAACATCTCAGCTTAATCTTTGCTCGACGTAATAACGCTTTGGCTACATTATCCATATAGGCAACTATATAAATGGCTACATCCATTGATTATGTTTGTTTCCATATCTAAGATTCTATAGCACAGCTGAAACCAACTGTTCTCTTAGATTTGTAGCTATGCTTCTAGGTTTCAGTAGACTGGTAGTATCAAGTCCTAATTTTGAAACCAAGTACATAAAAATGATCCAATGGCATTTCTAGTTTTCTACAAAATAAAAAACAACATATTTGAATACTAGTAGTCAGGGCTTCATGTTATCTATAGCTGCATTATCATCATTGAGTAGAGATAGCTCCTTAGTGAACAGGATGTCCATGTAATCATTACTGTGTAGTACAAGGTCATCCTCTAGCATTGCTGCTAGAGGTAAACTCCATTTTTTAATTTTTTAGCAATTGGCCTCTAATAGTTGTATATGTATCTTCCCAACATGTAAGGCAAAGTATGCACTTGATTTCTGATGTTCCTCTGGCACCCTTGGGCCCCTTTATCCTCACACAGTGTTTCCACAATGGATGCTGAGGTTTGAAATTCTTTCCCTGTTTGGACATGGTATGGAAATGACATACAAAAAAATCTACAAGCTTGCCAAGTATGCAGCCCTAACAACCTTAAACAATCTAACATGTAACAACATTGTCACCTTGCTCTACTTGCTAAGATATTGCAAATAGAGCTAATTGAGATAGCCAAATCACTCAATGTCATAATCTACTCACCTCATTTAATTGAGTGACAAGTACATTAGATGAAGACTCGAGAACAAAGTTAGAGAAAAAATACCTCCAAGACTAATGATCAACTTTACCAATAGCAACAAAAACACCATTTTTCATCTCACTATTGACCACAAAATTAAGTGTGAACTCAAATTTCTTTCCAAAACTAGAATGAGTAATCCAGTAGATACAGAGGAGATTGGTTGATAGTGTAGGTGCCTTTTTCTGCTCATGGTCATTCTTATCTATATTTTTTAGCTTCAAGTTGTTATTCTTCAAGGATTTTGTGGACTCTTTAGTGCCTTGATTTGAAATGAGAGCATGTGCCATTGTGTTTTTTTATTGCTTTAAAGCATCCATATGCACAAGCTTATCTTACTTCCTGGTTAGTACAAGAACAAAATCTTCAGGGGAAGGCATCTCCCAAATAGTTCAAAGAGTTTTCTTGTTGGCATGGAATGTGGAAAAAAAAAAGTTAATACAGTCCAAGTTGAGAAAGAATTGACATAATAAGTTCTGCATTCTCCTTGTTGATCCCACACAACTTCATTTGTAGCCTCAAAGATTTCAACCTAGTGAGAAAGACCTAAATGGTATTAAAAATGCTTGATCTTAATTTGATCATCTCATTCTCAGGACCATGTCCTCTTAACACATTTTTCTTCCCAAATATTGCTTCCATAGTATTCTAGATATTATTGGGTGAACTTGCACAATCAATGTGGAAAAGAAGATCCTAAGATGTAAAGAAAATCAATAAACCATACCATAGGCAACAGGTCAATTTCTTATGCTCTGGGTTGCAATTATGACAATTTTGACTTTCATTTCTCAATTGCTTATAAACCAATTTTTCCCTACCATTTGATAGTTGCCTTTTATATGCTTTTGTTATTTTATGTTTTTCCAGAATCAGTTAATTGTAGGATTGTTATAGTATCAGATCCATGCGCATATGTAATAGTATCTTTGCTTATATTTTTTTGTTCAGGGTTGCTAATGTGCTTGAATTTATTGCCATTATGCCATTGCAACATTGCTCATAATGTTTTTTATTGCACATAATTGCAAACTTCTTATCAATAGTTTAGTGCACTATGTCAAATTCATTGCTGCTTCATAGATTTCCACATTTGCAACCATCTTTGAATTCTTACTCAATATGATATTGACCAGTTGCATTTTGCAGGTACATGGAACACTCAAGCCAAAAAATGCCTTCACGTCTCCATTCCGCAAAATATGCAATAATTGCAACAAGCAGATCCCTAACAACTCGTTGGATTGCATAATATGCCAACAAAACACATCATCCAGGCAGGAGCATTCCCTGGAATGTGCTATTGAAACAAAAAATGGAACACTGGTTTGTACAATGAAATTTTCACAGCGGCAACAACATTTCCCAACAATTGCACTCACTACATACGAGCAATACTCAACCAGCATTTCATCAACAGTTTTTCACCTGCGAAGACTCTCTGTGCAAGCTGTTTTCACACTTGATGCATACAACACCATAACAAAAATCAATAGCACACAGTGACAGTGGATAGATCAGTTTTTGTTATTTTCACTCTATTTAGTTAACTCTCCATACAACATGCTATTTAGATTTTGCAAACTTCAAATTGCATGTTTGATAATATGTATAAAACCAACTTTATATGGCTTTTATCTTTAGATCGGCTATATCATTTTTCCTACTGTCCTCAGACTTTCTACCTACATATTTCATGTGACATATAAATACATGTATATATTTATATTACTATTACACATAATTACAAATATTTCAAACTCTGGTATATGTTAATGCTATATGTTCTTCTTGTTCATTGCATTGATAGAAATTTCAACTAAATGTCTTCTACATCTATAATGCAATGTTAGAATTCATCTCCTATATGTTCTTTTATTTTAACTTTTCTACCATTTTAATTGGTGTGTTGGCATGCTTGGCTCATTTTTTTTTGTCGATAACAAGCCATTAGGCTCTCTAGTCTTTAAACCTTGCCTAGCCTTATATAATGGTATCAGCATCCATCACTTGTGCTACTTATGTGTTTATCTACCTGGTTTCACTCTCTTATCCAAAGATGAATCACAATGGATCTTTTATTTTCTCCAATGAATGGACTTCCAGCCTAAGAAATCTATGACTCTGATATTAGAAATCTATAAAGTTTCTGGCTGATCTTTCGGTAGCTGCCTCTACAATCTTTGATTTCAAAAAACATTTCTATGGTTGTCTCAATTGCAAAAAAACATTTTCCCTCGTCTTTTTTGTCAACAACAAGCCATTAGCCTTTCCAGTCTTTAAACCTTGCCTAACCTTTGAAAGACATTGTGGTACTTGTTGCGTATTGATATTTTTATTAAAGCTTGTATTTATGACATCCAGATTTGATGGCTATCTGTGGCTTCTTAGTTAAAAGTACTTATGTATCTAAGTAGTTTTCTCTATCGTGCTATGTTAGATATAGTATAATGCAAGAACATGTTTATTGTTTTTTTCTTTGCTTTCATATGAATGATGCAATTTTTATTTTTGGTTGTGCACTAAGTAAAAAATATGTGACATATTTATGGCTATTTATTTTCATTTTATTGTTTTTTTTGCTTTGATCATGAATAAAGTGCCTATAACGAGTCTCTTAGGAAATGTAGATTTATGTAATTCTTTTATTTCCTCGATTATCAATGATGCATCTCATGAGTCTCATAGGAAACCTACAACTATATAATTATTGTTTTCATTGATCATCAATCATGCATCTCATTGTCTCTCGTGCTATGATTCTTTTTCCTTAAGCTTTAATGATAATAAATATTTTATTCATTGATTATCAATGATGCATCTCATGTGTCTCGTGCTAATTTTTTTTTTTCTTTAATGATACATGATGGGTCTCATGTAGCAAAAAAAATTGTTAATGATAATTGATTTGTCTAGTGTTACAAAACAAATTATTAGTGATAGGTAAAGTGTTTTGTGTTCTGGAATAAATATCTCAAATATGTTCAATTTAGGAAATTTGCTTTCTCTCTGGTGCATATATAATTTTAGGTAGTTTATTTTTATTATTTCTGTGTTTTTTTTTCATATTCATGTCAATGGGTACAAATGATATCTTCACTTGTCAATCTATATAAGTTGTACATCTCATTTATGTATAACACAATAAGTGTAAGTTTTCTATGTTCAAATATGTTATACATCTAATTTATGTATTATGTGCAAGACAAGACAAAAGTATAACTTAATTTGACATAAATTTTATTTTTTCGAAATATTTTGAAATAGTACAAGTGAATCATATTTCATTGTGACGACAGTATATTATCATCCACATTGTTATTTGGTTCATGGATGTGAAGTTCCAAGCTCAACTTTGCTATTATCATCAACATTGCTCTTTGGTTCCTGGATGTAAAGTTCCAAGTTCATGGATCTCGTTCATCTTGCTATTTGGTGCTAAATAGAAAGCATAATGAAAATTTGCAGCAATGTCACTCTTGCCCTGCCCCGTCCCAAAGCCCAATGCCCAAGCATGGCAAAGCTTTTGGCAACAACCAACACGCCAAAGCAAAAAACAAATCTCTTTTTGGGCATTGCCGCATGTGGCTCTTGTTTAATGTTGGGAAGATGGGAATGAAAAAATAAAAATCGTGACTGTGTTGTGCAACAGAGGAATGCATAATAACCTGATTACCAAAATCCACCAAAATGACGTAGATATGGATTCTATCTAATTACCAAACTAAGTTCTTTTGTGCAACTTGCACACAACTATTAGTTCTGTAATTCTGAAAGTTTGATATTAGTTTTGTAATTCTGAAAGTTTGGTATATGAATTTGCGTGAAGCACGATGGAATCAGACGACATTATAAATGGTAGTGCAAAGGCTACTATGCAAATTTGCATGCAGCATGATGGAATTGGACTGACATTATAAAATGTTTGTAAATTTCTGAAATGACTGAACACCATGCATCTTGGTGTACGAGTCCATATATAATAGAGGCTTCCCTACTATGTTAATAAATTATATTGGATTTATTTATATGGAAATTAATTAACAAATATTCCCCTTCCACATGGCCAAATTAACAAATATGATGACAGCATAACCCGTAATCATGTCATGGTAATTGTTGCTCTTGGTGTCCGAGATCATAGATAATAGATGCTTCCCTGCTATGTTAATAAATTATAATGGATTTATTCATATGGAAATTAATTAACAAATATTCCCCTCACATGGCCAAATTAACAAATATTATGACAGCATAGCATGTAGTTATGTCATGCTAATTATTGCCTGCAACGATCAAATTAATAATATTAATGTCTCTATAGGTGAATAGGTGATTTTTTTTTTCGAAAAAACATATCAAATATGTCAAATATATTTCTATCTACATATTCGGATATATTAAAATTAATGCAATGCTAAATATCTAAAAAAACATTAATAATATTACAAAATAATATAAAGAGTGAATAAATATATATTATGCATGATGTCATACTATATTTTAATATATACTAAATAACTAATATATTACAATATAATATAACATTATATTATTTATATGAAATAAATATTATCAAATAGTCTAGGAAAGTGTGTTCTAAGAACAAGTAGAAACTTATGAAGCTGATTAGAATATTAAATATTATGTATGTTTGGCAATATATATATATATATATAATTTTATATTTTATAATCACATTATATTATATTATTACATTATTAAATAGTTACGTTGGATTGTTTAGTTCATTAATATATATCTAAATAGTTATGTTGCGTCACTTATTTTATTAAGGTTTATGTCACATTGTGAAATTTCTTAATCGTTATGTCAAATTGTGACATACCTCTAGAGTTATGTCAAAATGTCACTGTCGTCATGTTATTAAAGAAGTACCATTTTTGCTTGCATTGGTATGTTCAATAAAGGTTATGTTAGAATGGGTTTGGTTGACTTCAGTTTGACATGGTTGTTTATGGTTGACTATGGGTGACAATGCTTCAATGTTGGTGAATATAGTCAACCATGATTGACTATTGTTTAATGTGGTTGACCAAGGTTGAATCAATTTCATTTTGTTGGCCATGGTCCATGGGTCAGAAGTTTATGTTGGGTTATGGAATTCCTTAATGGATGTCTCGTTACAGCATTCATCTTGGTTCACTTATGCCAAAGTGATGTGTGGTGCACAAAAATGAGTTTAATTGGCCATGGTTCTTAAACATTTTGTTAGATTATGGTGTTCCTCAATTATCTCTCACTATAACATGCATATTGGGTACGTTATGTCAAATTACTACATGTTCCTGAAGGGTTATGTTGCTATATTTTATACCAACCATCAAGCATTAAAATATATGGTAATAAACCTATGCCAAGTTGTCTTTCAATAATTGGAGAAGAACCTCATGTTGGTGCTCTATGTGATCCTCCACTAGAGAAATAGATTTTGCATTGCCTTGTATGAGAAAGAATATAGCTTTTTCACATCCATTGTTGATTTTTGTGAAACATGGTTAACCTTGGTTAGGTAAGATTGACCATGCTTAACCATTTTTTCCCATAGTTGACTCTAGTCAATGGTTAATTGTGGTAGAGTATGGTAGATAATGGTTGACCATGGTTGGTCATGCTTGACTATGTGTGGCCATGATTGAATGTCTTTAATGTTAGCTTTTTAGCTAAGGAGGCACTCCGCATATTTTTGTCTTGTATGCGGAAGTGACATTGCATTTGCATTACCTAGGCAGTTGACTTTTATAAAGTTGTAATAAAGTGACTTTTATGTAATGTTCCTACTCTATTATAAAGTGACTTTTTTTTTTATAAAGCGACTTTATGAAATAAAAGTGCACATATTTGATAAAGTGAAATTACTTTATTAAAAAAAATTGTAAGTGATTTATTTTGGACGGAATGAATTTCATCCCTTGATATTATCAAGACAATATTAGATCTTGACCATTGGATTTAGGGATTGGGAAGGTGCAAAGTCACTTTCAAGTTATAAAACAAGCCTAGGGTAATGTGTAAGAGACAATTTTTTTCCAAGAGGGGGAATTTTTGTCATTTTGAGTTTTTTTAGAGAGCAAGATTTTTTTTGGGTGGCTCGATTCCCTAGGAGAGGGATTCATCCCAAAAATAAGGTGGCTCGAATCACAAGGAAGATTAGCTGCATTTATTACTGAGGTCGTATTGTTGGGTTGGCACACAGTTTGAGGAAGTTTTTCAGATGCACGAACTTTGAGGGAGGCCGTACTACTGTACGGGAAGACTGGGCATGATTTTCGAGGTACTAATGGGCATGAATTTGGAGGTACTACTAGGCACAAATTTCGAGGCAATGTTGGGTGTTGTTTTCGAGAAGGGATAGCTGTTGTGAAGGCTGTACAAGCCATAGTTCTTCCTGGGAACGATTTTCAAGGTGCTCCATAGATTTCTAGGTGCTAGTACAATCATTAAATGCTGATTTTATTGTTGTTGTAACTCTGTCTTTATGCTTGAAAATGCTAAATGAAAATTTCCTCTTGGACTGGTTTTCCACTTGTGGGTTTTTCCAGGGTCTATTTTGACAAAAATTTCACGGTGCATACAATTTCCAGATTGTTGTTCTAATTGCTTTTTCCGTTGCTAAACTATCTCAGCATGAGTGTTTCAACTTGTTGATCATTGTTTAAGTGCTTGTAAATTGTCATTTTACTGTGACTACCTAATTCTAAAATCTAAGTTTTGCTGAGTGGTTGAATGGCTTTTAAAAGCCTGATTTTTATCATGGTATCATAGCTGGGACTCTGAGATAACAATAAATTATTATTGCTGCAGTGTATTGAGTTGTTGGGAAAGGATATTGTTGATTTAGACAACTTGTGTATTGGAAAAATATATCTACAAGTGTTTTGCAGGTGTTGGGTAGACCAGGGATATCTTGGTTTATTCTTCTTTTGGAAAGTAGAGAGAGATGGTTGGTTGCATTAGATTTGAGGACTGGTTGTATGGCATTTCCAACTATTTGCAATGGAAACTCAGGATGACTGTTGTACTTAAATAAAGCAGACTGTGGGCTAATGTCAACACTGTGATAATGCCTCCCACTCTGACCCTATTTCTCTTGACATTCATGAAGTAAAAGAGGCTAGAAAACAGAGGGTTATTCTGGATGGTGTTAAGGACCATCTCATCCCACATTTGGTTGAGAAGAAGTCATCTTATGAGATGTGGAACACACCGAAAACTTGTATGAGGTGAAGAATGAGAACCGAAAGATGGCACTCAAAGATAAATTGCATTCAACCAAGATGGACAAGGGTGAGGGTGTGGTATCCTATCTTACCCAAGTAGAACAGGTGAAAGATGATTTGGCTATAGTTGGGGAGGTCATCTCTAATTCTGAGTTGGTGAGGATAGCCTTGAAAGGCTTCAACAAAGACTGGGAAGTATTCGAGAAGTGTGTGGTTTTTTGTGAACATATTCTAGATTGGACTAGACCGTGGGACGATTTCACTCAGGAAGAGATCCACGAAGGATTTCAAGGCAGTGGACAGATGGAGGGTGTTGTTGAAGAAAATGTTGCTCTTTCAGCGAAGGGAAAGAATAAGTCCACTAAGGACTTGAGCAAAGTCAGATGTTTTGCTTGCAACCAGTATGGCCATTTTGCTTCTCAATGTCCTAAGAAGAAGGAGGAGGAGGAGGAGGATGCTGTTGCTGTAAATGCTGAGATATATGACTATGGGAAAAAGTTTGAGAAAGATTTCTCGATGTTCTCTCTTGTATCGAGTGCCGGCAACAATGGATTTGTGATGAACAATAGTTGGTTAATTGATAGTGGGGACTCTCGTCACATGACCAGAATGTATCATATATTCCGCAACATTATTGAGACAAATACAGACCGGATCGTTGAGAGTGAAGGGGAAATGACATGTTTAGTGCGTAGATTTGGGGGAGTCAAATTCCAGGTTCGATAGGATGAACTACTTGAGCAGGATGGAGTTCTGTTTGTTCCAGTGTTGAGTGTGAACTTTCTCTTTGTATCAGCCTTGGAGGATGCAGGGTATTCAACATTGTTCCAGAGGGGACATGTGTACATTATTCAAAATATGGAAGTTCTAGGAAATGCTCTTATATAATCAGAGGGAGCGGAACGGATACAACAAGAGTTAATTGGTGATGGGTTCAGTGAGATGTACTAGTTAGGTGGACAACCCATGATCTATGATCCAGATTCGGAAGAGGAGCAGGAGGCTCCTGAGGCTGTAGTGGCACCAAGGTTTCAGACTATATTTCAAATGGAAGAGAGGGCCTCTCTTCAAAGTACCGACAGGAGGCTTAATTAGTATGAGAGGAACGATGCTCAAGAAAGGAGGATGGATTCTCCTAGGAGCTCAGGGTTCAAGGTTGTTTCTAGGAGGTTGTCTTCAGATTTGAGTTCAGTATAGGTGGTTGCATTGGCTCCAGGTTCAGAGGGAGCTCCTACTGTGACGAGTGTGATGGACCTGAGGACCGGACCAGCGGATGGTTATGGAAGTGAGTACCTCCCTCGCTAAGTGGGCGTCTTATATTTTTAGCTCATGAGGCACTCCACATAGTTTTGTCTTGTATGCAGAAGTGACCTTGCATTTGCATTACGTAGGCAGTTGACTTTTATAAAGTTGTAATAAAGTGGCTCTTTTTATAAAGTGACTTTTAGGTAATGTTCCTAGTCTATTATAAAGTGACTTTTTGAAATAAAAGTGCACATATTTCATAAACTGAAATTACTTTATTAAAAACAAATTGTAAGTGATTTATTTTGGAGGGAATGAATTTCATCCCTTGATCTTATCAAGAAAAGATTAGATCTTGACCTTTGGATTTAGGGATTGGGAAGGTGAAAAGTTACCTTCAAGTTATAAGAGCAAGCCTAGGGTAGTGTGCAAGAGACATTTTTTTTTCAAGAGTGAGCATTTTTGGCATTTTGAGTTTTTTAGAGAGCAAGATTTTTTTTGGGTGGCTTGATTCCCTAGGAGAGAAAATCATCCCAAAAAGGTGGCTCGAATTTCAAGGAATCTCAGCTGCATTTATTGTTGAGGATGTACTGCTGGGTTGGCACATAGTTCGAGGAAGTTTTTCAGCTTCAAAATTTTTTAGGGAGGCCGTACTACTGTAGGGACATACTAGGCATGATTTTCGAGGTACTCATGGGCACAAATTTTGAGGTTCTATTGAGCACAAATTTCGAGGCACTACAGGGCACTGTTTTTTAGAAGGGACAGCTGTTGTGACGACCGTACTTCTTCCTGGGCATGATTTTTCAAGGTGCTACACAGATTTCTAGGTGCTGGTATAGTCATTAAATGATGATTTTATTGCTATTGTAACTCTGTTTTAATGCTTGAAAATGCTAAATGAAAATTTTCTCTTGGACTGGTTTTCCCCTTGTGGGTTTTTCCATGGTCTATTTTGACCAAAATTCCATTGAGCATACAAATTCCAGATTGTTTTTTTAATTGTTTTTTCCGCTACTAAACTATCTCAGCATGAGTGTTTCAGCTTGTTGAATCATTGTTTAAGTGCCTATAAATTGGCAATTAAATGTGACTACCTAAGTCTGAAATATAAGTTTTGCTGAGTGGTTGAGTGGATTTTAAAATCCTAATTTTTATCATGGTATCAGAGCTGGGACTCTGAGATAACAATACATTATTATTGCTACAGTGTATTGAGTTGGTGGGCAAAGATATTGTTGATTTTGACAACTTGTGTATTGAAAAATCTATCTACAAGTGTTTTGAAGCTGTTGGGTAGACCAGGGATATCTTGGTTTATTTTTCTTTTGGACATCAGAGAGGGATGGTTGGTTGCCTTAGATTTGAGGACTGGTTGGATGGAATTTCCAAATATTTGCAATGGAAAGTCATGATGACTATTGTACTTAAATAAAGCAGACTGTGGGCTAGTGTCAGCATTGTGATAACTCCTCCCACTGTTGACCCAATTTATCTTGACATTCATGAAGTAAAAGAGGCTACAACATAGAGGGTTATTCTGGATGGTGTCAAGGACCATCTCATCCCACATTTGGTTGAGAAGAAGTCAGCTTATGAGATGTGGAACACACTAAAAAACTTGTATGAGGTGAAGAATGAGAACTGAAAGATGGCACTCAAATATAAATTGCATTCAACCAATATGGCCAAGGGTGAGGGTGTGGTATCCTATCTTACCCGGGTGGCATAGGTGAAAGATGAGTTGGCTGCAGTTGGGGAGGTCATCTCTGATTCTGAGTTGGTGAGGATATCCTTGAAAGGATTCAACATAGACTGGGAAGTCTTCGTGAAGTGTGTGCTTGTTCGTGAACATCTTCCAGATTGGAGCAGACTATAGGATGATTTCACTCAAGAAGAGATCCGCGAAGGATCTCAAGGAAGTGGACAGATGGAGGGTGCTGTTGAAGAAAATGTTTCTCTTTTAGCTAAGGGAAAGAAGAAGTCCACTAAGGACTTGAGCAAAGTCAGATGTTTTGCTTGCAACCAGTATGTCCATTTTTCTTCTAAGTGTTGTGAGAAGAAGAAGAAGGAGGAGTAGGAGGAGGTTGTTGCTGCAACTGCGGAGATAGATGACCTTGGGAAAAAGTTTGAAAAATATTTCTCGATGTTCTCTCTTGTATCGAGTGCCGGAAACAATGGATTTGTGATGAACAGTAGTTGGTTCATTGACAGTGGGGACTCTTGTCACATGAACGGAATGTATCATATATTCCGTAGCATTACTGAGACAAATCCAGACCGGATGGTTAAGAGTGAAGGGGGAACGAAACGTTCAGTGCATGGATTTGGGAGAGTCGGATTCTAGGTTCGACGGGATGAACTTCTCAAGCAGGATGGAGTTCTGTTTGTTCTAGTGTTGAGTGTGAAATTTCTCTTTGTATCAGCCTTGGAGGATGCAGGGTATTCTAGATTGTTCAAGAGGGGACATGGCTACATTTTTCCAAAAAAGGAAGTTCTATGAAATGTTCTTTCAGACTCAGAGGGAGCGGAACTGATACAACCACAGTTGATTGCTGATGGGTTTGGTGAGTTGTACAAGTTAGGTGGAAAACCCATGATTTATGATCCAGAGTCGGAAGAGGAGAAGGAGGCTCCTGAGGCTGTAGTGGCACCAAGGTTTCAGTCTCAATTTCCAATGGAAGAGAGGGCCTCTCTTCAAATTACCGACAAGATGATCAATTGGTATGAGAGGAACGATGCTGAAGATTGGAGGCTGGATTCTCCTGGGAGCTCAGGGTTCAGGGTTGTTTCTAGGAGGTTGTCTTCAAATTTGAGTTCAGTACAGGTTGTTGCACTAGCTCTAGGTTCAGAGGGAGCTCCTATTGTGAAGAGTGTGATGGACCTAAGGACCGGACTAGCAAATGGTGATTGCTGTGAGTACCTCCCTCGCTAAGAGGGAGTGTTAGATTTTTAGCTCAAGAGGCATTCCGCATAATTTGTCTTGTATGCGGAAGTGACCTTGCATGTGCATTCCCTAGGGAGTTGACTTTTATAAAGTTGTAATAAAGTGGCTCTTTTTATAAAGTGAATTTTAGGTAATGTTCCTAGTCTATTATAAAGTGACTTTATGAAATAAAAGTGCACATATTTCATAAAGTGAAATTACTTTATTAAAAAAAACAATTGTAAGTGATTTATTTTGGACGGAATGAATTTCATCACTTGATCTTATCAAGACAAGATTAGATCTTGACCATCCGATTTAGGGATTGGGAAGGTGAAAAGTTACTTTCAAGTTATGAGAGAAATACTAGGGTAATGTGCAAGAGACTGTTTTTTTCCAAGAGTGATCATTTTTGGCATTTTGAGTTTTTTGAGAGAGCAAGATTTTTTTTGGGTGGCTCAATTCCCTAGGAGAGTGATTCATTCCAAAGAGTGATCATTTTTGGCATTTTTTTGGGACATACTAGGCATGATTTTCGAGCTACTGTTGGGCACGAATTTTGAGGTTTTGTTGGGCATGAATTTTGAGGCATTGCAGGGCACTTTTTTCGAGCAGGGACAGTTGTTGTGAAGGTCGTACATGATGTACTTCTTCCCGGGAATGATTTTCAAGGTGCTGCACAGATTTATGGGTGCTGGTATAGTTATTAAATGTTGATTTATTGCTGCTGTAACTCTGTTTTTATGCTTGAAAACGCTAAATGAAAAATTGCTCTTGGACTAGTTTAGGGTCTATTTTGACAAAAAATTCATTGAGCATGCAATTTCCAGATTGTTGTTTTAATTGTTTTTTCTGCTGCTAAACTATCTCAGCATGAGTGTTTCAGCTTGTTGAATCATTATTTAAGTGCCTGTAAATTGTCATTTAACTGTGACTACCTAAGTCTGAAATCTAAGTTTTGTTGAGTGGTTGAATGGATTTTAAAAGCCTGATTTGTATCATGGTATCAGAGTTGGGACTCTGAGATAACAATACATTATTATTGCTGCAGTGTATTAAGTTGTTGGGCAAGGATATTGTTGATTTTGACAACTTGTGTATTGGAAAAATCTATCTACAAGTGTTTTGCAGCTGTTGGGTAGACCATGGATATCTTGGTTTATTTTTATTTTGGACATCAGAGAGGGATGGTTGGTTGCCTTAGATTTGAGGACTAGTTGGATGGAATTTCCAACTATTCGCAATGGAAAGTCAGGATGATTGTTGTACTTAAAGAAAGCAGACTATGGGCTAATTTCAGCACTATGATATCTCCTCCCATTGTTGAATCTATTTCTCTTGACATTCATGAAGTAAAAGAGGCTAGAATAAAGAGGGTTATTCTTGATGCTGTCAAGGACCATATCATCCCACATTTGGATGAGAAGAATTTAACTTATGAGATGTGTAACACACTAACAAACTTGTATGAGGCGAAGAATGAGAACCAGAATATGGCACTCAAAAATAAATTTCATTCAACCAAGATGGCCAAGGGTGAGGGTGTGGTATCCTATCTTACCTGGGTGGCACAGGTGAAAGATGAGTTTCCTGCAGCTGGGGAGGTCATCTCTGATTCTGAGTTGGTGAGGATAGCCTTGAAAGGATTCAACAAAGACTAGGAAGTATTTGTTAAGTGTGTGGTTGTTCGTAAACATCTTCCATATTGGAGAAGACTGTGGGACGATTTCACTCAGGAAGAGATCCGCGAAGGATCTCAAGGAAGTAGACAGATGGAGGGTGCCATTGAAGAAAATGTTGCTCTTTCAGCTAAAGGAAAGAAGAAGTCCACTAAGGACTTGAGAAAATTCAGATGTTTTTCTTGCAACCAGTATGGCCATTTTTCTCCTCAATGTCCTAACAAGAAGAAGAAGGAGGAGAAGGAGGAGGTTGTTGCTGCAACTGCTGAGATAGATGACTTTGGGAAAAATGTTAGGAACCCATGTCAACCCTTCTATTTACTTTGTTAGTATATTGTTGTTGGACGCATATGCTTTGTAAGTCGTCCCATAGTATTTGTTGATCCATAGTTTGTCTTATTATTGTTGGACGCATATGCTTTGTAAGTCGTCCCATAGTAATTGTTGATCCATAGTTTGTATTGGCCCATGGTTTGTATTGACACATGGTATTGACCCATGGTATTAGCGCCTAGACTTAGTATATAAGTTTGTGTTGAGACCAATGAAGGTACCGTGAAGTTATTTGTATTGAGCTTACTCAAAGGAGGTTTCCCCCTCGAAGTGGAATGCAATCAATAAAAGTGATTTTGAGTTCTGTTATTTATGCTATCTCATGTATTTTCATTAATTAATTGTTGCAGGTTCTTCACATCTAGTATCAGAGCACTTTCTTGGGCTCATTGGGTGAAATTTCTGCCAATTGTTTTTTTCACATCTGTTGCAGCTTCGGATCTGGGAATAATCCCTATCCGCGTAACTGTGGGAAGTACTTGGGCATAAGCCCTAAAACTCATTGTGAGGAGTACCACAAGAACCCCGAAGTAGCTGGCCCATTGAGAGGACCTGCAAGCGAAAAGGGAAACGACCCCTACCTGATTGACTAGTTCCCACCCATGAGGTAAACCAAGAGCTGTCATTTGTGGAAAATCGGTTATCAGTTTTACCTGATCCATGGAGTGAGGGGTACTGCCCCAATGCACAAGCCGTTAGACAACGTTGGTGGCCGAGTGAAACCCCTGAACTATTAGGAAGCTGCACATACCTAGTTTCCATATATATTTTCAGTTGAACTGTTGCCGATCACTTCTGCGTCGTTTCAGATCCATTCTGAAAGCCGTTCCAGATCCATTCGTTTCAGATCTATTCTGAAATTCGTTTCAAATCCATCTGTTTTCTATCCATTCAGTGTCATTTTAGATCCATTTGTTTTCGATCACTTCCATGTCATTACAGATCCATCTGTTTCCGCTCCCTTTTAAATCCGTTTCCCTTGAAACTTCCCGGACACCCCTGCAATCCCATTCTGCATATTTCATTCCTGAGGACCCTATCCCAAATTCTACTTCCCAAAGCCACAAATCTCACATTTGTCTATTTTTAGGGTTTTCCATAACTTCTTCAATTTTCATCCACTCACCTCCAATTTTTTCCACCGTGTTCATTCCCTATTTCTGCTTCTTTGTCCCTCTTTGACCAATTTTCTCATTCTTTCACCCTGCTTCTAAAATCCCCATTTTCTGTTTCCTTGTCTATCAGAAAATGTCCAAAACCTAGTCAAACCCGAATTACCCATCCGAGTTTTTCCCAAATCCAAATTTCCCTTTACTAAATAATCTTTTGTTTGTGTTTTTCTATCCATCCCCCCCCCAAAAAAATAAAAATCCTAGTTATGGTTGTCACCCGTACAGGAGCAAAAACCATGGAGGAAGCACTTGTAGCCATCCAAACCAAACTCCAAGATCTGGATGAAAATTTTTTTAGCCTCCATCTTCAGCATTCAGCCATGAACAATAACCGATAGCAAGAATCTTCTGTAGCTAATGGGTTCTCTTCTTCTAGCAATTTCCATGGTCTGAAGCTTGAATTTCCTTGCTTCAATGGTACTGATCCGACTAGATGGATCTATCGTGAAAAACAATATTTCAGTCTGCATAATACTTTTGATGTCCAAAAAGTTCCACTTGCATCCTTTCATTTGGAATAGGAAGCCCTTCAATGGTACTGTTGGTATATCAAGGCTCATGACGAGCCAAAATGGACATATTTTTGCCAACTCCTTTTGCAACGATTTGATCCTAGTGCTTTTGATGACTTCACTGGAGCTCTCACTAAACTTCATCAAAGTGGCACTGTGAGAGAGTATCAGACAAAATTTGAGAAACTAGCCAATCACACAGAAGGATTGTCTGATGAATTCTACAGGAGTTGTTTTATCAGTGGTCTTAAGGATGAAATCCGGTTAGAGGTTAACATGTTCTGTCCCAACACAATGATGTAAGTCCTAGGGTTGGCTAAGTTGGCAGAAGAAAAGATTGCAACCCATCGGCACTCCAAACCCACTTTTTCTCCCTTCTGAAATATGGGTTCTCAATGACCTCCCATCCCGCTAGCTCCTCGACCAACTCCTATCAAGCATTTGTCTGGAATAGAGATGCAGGCACGCAAAGAAAAAGGGATTTGTTATAATTGTGATGAGAAATTCACTCGGAGACATAAATGTGTTCAAAAAAAGCTCTATCTCTTGGATATGGATTCTCTGCCTGCCTCTAAAATTGGTGAAGAAGATCCAGATACAATGGATGATCAGGTCGATATTCAGGAGCCACCTATTGACCCCCCATCTCAGGATGAACAACCAGAGATATCTCTCCATGCTTTATCTGGCGTCACCACCCCCCAAACAATGCGGGTCAGGGGTTACTTCAAGAAGCTTCCTCTTAAATTACTCATTGATTCTGGTAGCACTCATAACTTCATTGACCCTCGGATCACCAAAAATGCTGATTGTTTTGTCCATCCTTGCTCCAACTTTGAAGTCATGGTTGCCAATGGGGGCACCTTACCTTGCAAGGGGAAGTGTCATAATGTGCGTATCTCTTTGGAATATTATAACCTGCGCTCTGACATGTTTTCCTTGTCCCTAGGCAGATGTGATGTGGTTTTGGGCATTCAATGGTTACGCACACTTGGCCCCATCTTATGGGATTTTGCTGAACTTTGGATGTAGTTTTAAGTCAATGGGAAATAACACAAATTTAAGGGCTTACAACAAGGGTCTCTCTGCATCATCAGTTCACATCGCCTGGAAAAGATACTTAAGAAGAATTCACATGGTGTCATCGCTCAAATCCATTCTATTCAGATGCACCCATTAGCAGTCTCCCCTACTTCCTTGGATAGATATGCAGGTGTTCTTGCCGAACCAGTGCGTTTTTCCTTCCTTGGTAAGAATTTAGCCGCATCCACATCTCAGCAAGAAATGATGGCTATTTTGCATGTAGTACAGAAGTGGCAGCCATACCTATTAGGGAATTATTTCTGCATCAAGACTGATCTCCAGAGTCTGGAAAATTTCCTGGAACAATGGGTCTCCTCCCCAGCACACCTGAAACGGGTTATCCAGTTCATGGGTTATGCCTATGCGATCAATTACAAGAAGGGTAAACACAATATGGTAGCAGATGCTCCTTCTCGCACATTTGATGACCCAGTTTCTCTTACATCTATTTCTTTGCTTGTTCCAAATTGGTTGCAATCTGTTCAACAGGGCTATCTCTTCTTTGAACTCCACGCTTCTTCATCAGCAGGGCACTCTGGGTTCCTAAAAATGTATGACCTGGAACAATGTAACTTCTTTTGGCAGGGACTGAACATGAAAATTCAACAGATGGTAGCTGACTGTGATACTTTCCAGGTCAACAAGGGTGAACCGACACTCCTTTTAGGACTGCTAGAACCCTTTCCCATCCCTATAGAGATTTGGACAACTATTTCTATGGATTTCCTAGAAGCGCTCCAGTGGTACAATACCACATTTAAAAGGACACCATATGAAGCAATCTATGGACATGCACCGCTAGTTCTTCTTCCATACACCCTGAGCGGCTCCCCAGTTCAGGCAATTGACTCGGTTCTTCGACACCGCAATCAGATTCTTCTCATTCTGCAAGACAATCTTGACATGGCAAGAATTCGACTGAAACAACAAGTAGATCAACATCGTTCTGATTGCCTTTTTCATGTAGTTGATATGGTTCTTCTTCGTCTACAGCCTTCCAACCAACCCTCCCTACAACTGAAAAGGCATCAGTGGCCCGGAATGCAACCCGAGGATGCTACAGGGGAACCACTCCGTCAAATTCTACATCAATTTCCACATCTAAAGCTTTGAGGACAAAGCTTTTTCTAAGGAAGAGGGGATGTTAGGAACCCATGTCAACCCTTCTATTTACTTTGTTAGTATATTGTTGTTGGATGCATATGCTTTGTAAGTCGTCCCGTAGTATTTGTTGATCCATAGTTTGCCTTATTGTTGTTGGATGCATATGCTTTGGAAGTCGTCCCGTAGTAATTTTTGATCCATGGTTTGTATTGGCCCATGGTTTGTATTGACACATGGTATTGACCCATGGTATTGGCGCCTAGACTTAGTATATAAGTTTGTGTTGAGACCAATGAAGGTACCATGAAGTTATTTGTATTGAGCTTGCTCAAAGGAGGTTGCCCCCTCGAAGTGGCCTGTGATCAATAAAAGTGATTCTAAGTTCTGTTATTTTTGCTATCTCGTGTATTTTCATTAATTAATTGTTGTAGGTTATTCACAAAAAAGTATGAGAAATATTTCTCGATGTTCACTCTTGTATCGAGTGTCGACAACATTTGATTTGTGTTGAACAGTAGTTGGTTCATTGACAGTGGAGACTCTTATCACATGACCAGAATGTATCATATATTCCGCAGCATTACTGAGACAAATCCAGACCGGATGGTTGAGAGTGAAGGAGGAACGACACATTCACTGCATAGATTTGGGAGAGTCGGATTCCAGGTTCGATGTGGTGAACTCCTTGAGCAGGATGGAGTTTTGTTTGTTCCATGGTGGAGTGTGAACTTTCTCTTTTTATCAGCCTTGGAGGATGCAGGGTATTCGACATTGTTCCGGAGGGGACATGTGTACATTTTTTCCAAATACGATAGTTCTGGGAAATGTTCTTATATACTCAGAGGGAGTGAAACTTATATAACCACAGTTGATTGGTGATGGGTTCGGTGAGCTGTACAATTTAGGTGGACAACCCATGATTTATGATCCAGAGTTAGAAGAGGAGCTGGAGGCTCCTGAGTATGTAGTGGCACCAAGGTTTCAGTCTCGATTTTCGATGGAAGAGAGGGCGTCACTTCAAAGTATCGATAGGAGGCTCAATTGGTATGAGAAGAACGATGCTCAAGATTGGAGGATTGATTCTCCTAGGAACTCAGGGTTCAGGGTTGTTTCTAGGAGGTTGTCTTCAGATTCGAGTTCAGTATAGGTGCTTGCATTGGCTTTGGGTTCAGAGGGAGCTCCGACTATGAAGAGTTTGATGGACCTAAGGACCGGACCAGCGGATGGTGATGGCAGTGAGTACCTCCCTCACTAAGAGGGAGTGCTATATTTTTAGCTCAGGAGGCACTCCGCATAGTTTTGTCTTGTATGCGGAAGTGACCTTGCATTTTCATTACCTAGGCAGTTGACTTTTATAAAGTTGTAATAAAGTGACTTTTATGTAATGTTCCTAGTCTATTATAAAGTTACTTTTTTTTTATAAAGTGACTTTATGAAATAAAAGTGCACATATTTCATAAAGTGAAATTACTTTATTAAAAAAAAAATTGTAAGTGATTTATTTTGGAGGGAATGAATTTCATCCCTTCATCTTATCAAGACAAGATTAGATCTTGACCATTGGATTTAGGGATTGGGAAAGTGGAAAGTCATTTTCAAGTTATAAGAGAAATCCTAGGGTAATGTGCAAGAGACAAGTTTTTTCCAAGAGTAAACATTTTAAGCAATTTGAGTTTTTTGAGAGAGCAAGATTTGTTTTGGGTGGCTCGATTCCCTAGGAGAGTGATTCATCCCCAAAATAAGTTTGCTTGAATCTCAAGGCAGCTCAACTGCATTTATTGTTGAGGCCGTACTGCTGGGTTGGAACACAGTTTGAGGAATTTTTTCAGCTGCACGAATTTTAAGGGAGGTCATACTGTTGTACGGAGAGACTAGGCATGATTTTTGATATCTACGTAATCAATCATCCACTTTACCAGGTCGGTGTATGGCATGACTGCAAGGCGCGTGGAAATGGCATGAAGCTACGAGTTGCTAATGATCATGTAGATAGGGGCTCTCCCTTGAATTCTGATAATTCGTCGTTGTCAAAGAAGCTATAGATTCAGGCCCAATCCAAAAAGAGAGTATCAGTGACTCATGCATCTGTATCATACTAGAATCCAAAATTAGGGTCTTTGAGCTTCAATTCCTCCATTTCGGCCTTAGACCTGGTCCTTTTAGCCATGGGAAAGGAAAATGGTCCTGCAATGCGGCAAAAACCCAAATAAGACACTCAAATATGAAAATTGGGTGAAAAATTGATGAAATAATACAATAACTGTAAAATATTTCTACAAATTGAACCAAATTGATAGAATTCACTTGCAGATGCAGGGGGCACTGGTAGGTTGATTTCAAAATTCAATGTGTTGTAATGGAAAATGAAATTCAAAAAATTGATTAAGTAAATGTTGGATTAGGACCAAATCAAGTGCGCATTAATTATTGTCGAAATGCCCTAAAATCGACTGTTGGATCTTAATCCTTTATTGATTACATTAATTAGGCCCTTTTTTCAAAACATGTTGCTGCATGGAAAAATATGAATTGTGGCTGCATAAATAAGAATGTCGATGTGAGTTTCCACAAATTCAAAAAAATTGAGAGTTGTGAGTCGAGAGAAAAACTAGTATGAAATTTCATAATGTCTCGACTACCGAATGCCGCAGTTGATCATACGTTTAAAAGTCCGGAGTTGGGATATGGGGATGAAACTAGTATGACAAACCATAATGCTTTTGACTGCTGACCTCCACAAATTATGATAAATGTAAAAAGTTGTGATTCAGAAGTCAGGACTGGAATTCAATCAAAACAAATTATCTTTCCTGACTACCGACTGTCGATGTTAAAGTGAAGAATCGGGGGTCAGGAAGTCAAGAAACTTTAAATAATTTTAACCTAATTTCATACCGACTTCTGAATTCTAAAAACATCGGAGTCAAAAAATCGAGTGTTAACTCAACCTTCTTGTAATATGTTCTTGACTTTTGACTTCCGCAATTAAACCAATGGAGATATCGGGATTGGAACGTCGGAATAGTTGATAAGATCTTATAATCATTCTGACTTCCGAACTATTTGTTATTCTACTTAATTAAGTGAATTAGCAACTTTAGGACTAGTGCCATTTAAAACTCAATTTGTTTCATGTTTTTCCTTATTAAGAATTATTTCAAACAAGATTAAGTAAAGAAAATAATGAAATACTTTTGAGTAAAATAAATTAAGTAGACAACACTAAAATTAAAGGGGGCTCCCATATTTTTCAACCTTCTTGAAATATTTTCCTGACTTCCAACTGTTGCAATTAAACCAATGGAGATGTCGGGATCAGAACGTCAGGATAGTTGATAAGGGCTTATAATCATTCTGACTTCCGACCTATTTTTTCTTCCACTTAATTAAGTGAATTAGCAACTTCAGAACTAGTGCCATTTAAAACTTATTTTGTTTCAAGTTTTTCCTTATTAAGAGAAATCTCAAACAAGATTAAGTAAAGAGAATAACGAAATACTTTTGAGAAAAATAAACTAAGTGGACAACACTAAAATTAAAGGGGGCTCCCATATTTTTCAAACAAGATGGGATCGTTGTTGCTACAACACAGTACTAGAATGCACGGATTTTTCACCAAACAACACAATATCTTTCCTAATTTTCCCAATAATTGGTTTAGGAGCATCTACATACTCTAGGAAATCAGATCTACACAATAGAAAACTTTACAAATTAACTCAATTGATTTCAAGCACCTAGGGAATTTTCCAAACTCCCTCCCAAACAAACACAGGGATGTGATAACTCAGTATGATCTACAACATGCACCTACAAGTCTGCAAAATATAAATCAGAAATTTTTAGAGTCCATACATTCGAGAGTGGCACATTTTCTAAGTGCATCACACTTGGGATGACCCTTCGACAAAGCCAAGGACTTTGAGGCAATTTCCCCATGAATTATGTGGAACCCAACCACTTCTAGTGTTGCACTATATCATGTATGTAGACATTGTTACAATCACTATCTATGGTAGGGAACACTAAACAAATCTACATGCTTTGGTTTTGCAAGACTGGACATTTAGGATAAAGGTCGCTTTTCGGGACTCCTCGACTAGCTATTTTCCAAGCGAATATTTTGGAGTACTCGAGGGTCATGAATGTTTTCTATGAGGGTGGGATCAGGTCCAATTTTGTCTTATATTTCTATTGGTACCTTCATATTGTGAAATGGATGGGAATAAGTTATTCTATGACAACCAAAACAAAAACTAGTCAAAGTTGCTAGTGCATTGAGCATAGGTGAAGGAATACATAAAATAAAGAGATAGAATTGCAAAAAAGAGGTCAAGATTTATTTTTATTATAGTTCATAGGACCCAAATACATAAGAGAGATGCAAAAACAACAGTAAAATTATGTAGAGGATCCATCCTCCACCAACAACATCATCACTACCAAAAACACTGCAGAAACAACACTGAAACTAGACGTTGGCTAGTGGAGAAATTCCAACATCAATAACTAAAATGGAGAAATGCCAACATCAATAATTGAAATGGAGAAGTATATGAACATAAGTATAATATCTATTGAATCTGAATGAAAGAGATTGGGTGTCTCCTTCCTTGATCACCAGCTAAACATCAACTGGCTACAGTGTTACAGAGGGGCACATCTCCCAATGCTGGCAAGGGGCACACCACCCAAGCCTCTGAGAAGCGCGAATCTCTCAATTCAATCAATAAACTTCCGAAAAAGGTGAAATGGAGTGCTCAACCTCCTTTTATAAACTTCTCTCATGAAAATAACAAAATAATAATAATAATAATAATAAAATTAATTATTTTAGGTGACTATCTTTGGTACATTATTGGCACATGTGGACCCACTCTCTCTCATCAAATGTTCCCTCCTTGGCTAAATTTAAGACCTATAGATTTCCTGAGATTCTTTCCTTTCTTTCTTGTCTTTTCTTCTTTAGGTTTCCTTTCCTTCTTTTAGCAAAAATATGGAAACTTCTTCTTTCCTTGATTTTTTGCTGCTTTACTACTTTTCAGTATTTTCCTACTTTCCTTCTTTTCACTGCTTTTCAATGCTTTCCAATGGTTTCTTGCTTTTCATTGCTTTTCAGTCCTTTCCTTCCTTTCACTGTGGTTTCTTCATGGTGCTATAAAAAATGTGGACATTACAATAACCTATGACCTATGAGATAAAAATTGAAAAATCACTAACAAAAGAATGTGTAGCTATATTCAAATCCAAAAACAAATGCCCATCTACAAACTCGGGTTCTATGTCAAAGGCAACAACCAAGCAGGATTCCAATGTCGTTTATTTCAAATTGTAGTTTTGGAGCTTTAGATCACATTGTGGAATTAATAATCACACCACTCCATTCAAGTCACCAGTGGCATGGGTTGCATCGAGCAATATTTGCAGATCATTTCTCTTCTTTGAACTACACCTGGGAGAGTCTTCAATTCTTTCCAGCATTTTACTGAAGAAGGACACACTTAGACTTGAGGGAGGCTTGGGATTATTTTCACTTTGCATCTCCATTGCTTGGTTCATCCCTCTTCTTCTTTTATTCTCCGTGGTCTCTAGTCTAGTCTTGTTTCCCATGGAAAGAGATCTAGATCCCATAATAAACCTTTTGGAAGAGGCTCTTCTAACTCTGGATCAACTATTAATCAACCTCACAACATTTTTCTTGTTGCCCCTTCATTTGTGACTGAACTTGACGCCTACCTTGCTTTGGGATTTACTGTTCATCCTACCAAGGATAGAATTTATTATGTTCCTTCAATCACTTCTAGGAGGTCTTCCATCCATCGTTCTCTCAAGTGGTTCAACACCACCCAGTCCAAAGTTGTGCCGCCCAGTATTTCGAAGGGTATGCTAAATGATGAACCGATAATTTCTAAGTTTCTGGATTGACTAGCACTATCACTAGGGGAATAATAATCCTACAAAATAATCCCAATTTGCTTCTGTATCCAAACATTTAGATATTAAAACACAAAATCCTTCCACTTTTGTTTGTGGATATATACGCTGAACTTACCTTTCCTCACCTTTCATATACAACAAATGGAGTGAGACCTGATTCAACTATTTTGACTAATTCAATAGTTGCTAGATGTACTATTGGTTAGCTTACTAAAGGAGGACACAGTTCAAGAAGGTTTCATGGGTCATTTGTGGGAGAACATGTTTCTTGAGAAACTCTATGTTGTAAGTGGTCTCTCCACATTTGTTTTGTTGTTTCCATCTCTACCCTTAATCTCCCTTCTTGTGCATTGCATAGCTCGCCAAATTTATTATTGATACTCAGGCTTACTGTCAGATCACTTTATTTTGGAAAAATGGGTTTCTTCTACTCATCCTCTTATACTCATCCTCTTATAGTATTGCTTGGAACCTAATATAAAGAGACATCTGCAAAAAGGCAATGACCACTAATCTAGAAGAAGAGGATACTCTGTTAGCTACAGTCACCAGGAATCGTGGGGTTTCATATTGTCCATTTTGTTGGTCGAAATACTATGTTAATTGGTCATCCGAAAAATCTCATCATTGTTGAGTATGAACATTGAATACTGGAGCTTCTTGGAAATTATTTCCACACTTCATTTTGGCTCAAGCAAAAGAGGGACTTTCATACCTCCACAAAATGACATCTACAAGATATATATTAGGTTTGGGCTATACTAAAATTCATTGTATTTAGATCTGATTTTTGTGTGTTATAATTAGCAGAATAAGAATAGGGGACTTTAGGATATCATTGTAGTCTTTTGTAATGCATATATTCCCTGGTGGAGTAATAGAATGAAGTTGAATACTAGTTTTTCATTTTAAAATATGATTATTCTTCATTGTCATTCATTATAAGCATTGAAAGTTGATATACAAACCATAAATTCATGCCAATCGAACCAAGGAATAACTAGATCATAGTGAACACAACATGTTTGACGAAATCCAAGACTCAGCCTATGAGATATGTTAGCAGTGATTAATTACTCCACCGCTCACACAGACAGCCGCCGAAATTTCCAAAAGGAAACACCGCCCAGATTTGATTTGGAAAAACAGAAATTAATTAAGACAAACCAAATTAGATTTAATTTTGACTGTTCAAGAGTCCTCCACCACCAAACCGACTAAAGAATTAAAGGTTGAAAGGTCATCGAATTTTCAAGAGGCATCTACATCCAACTATTTAACTTCTCAAGAAATGCAACAGAACACAACATTTATTTTTGCTGATATGATTTTGTTACGAAGGGTTAATTGCATTTAATGTCTGATTACCTAGAAATACTATAAATACCCATTCCTGTAATCAGATTGATATAGACAGAGTTGAATACAATTAGAATTTGAAGTTAAACTCGAAATGTTTTCTGTGTATTTCTGTTATACTCTGTTATTTGAGTTTGAAACTCATAATTATTTTGAAGTTATTCTTGCTATAACAAGTGAGGAGATTTGTGTTATTTTCTGTGTTAAATGTGTTTAATTGTTGAAGTAGAATATTAGTTAAGCTTATGAATGAAGGGGTTATCAAAATATAGCCAAAACAGTCAGCTATTACTGTTAGCTATGACTATGCTGAATATTACAGTCAGCTATTACTGTTAGCTGCGACTGTCATGTAGGTGAAATTTCTGTGTTTGGAGATCCGTGTGTGCTGCTGGAAGTAAGAGAAACACCCCCCTTCCTTCCCATAGTGGTATCAGAGCCTGGTTAAGTTTTATTTCTAGTTTTTCGGTTTAGACTAATTTGGAATTTAATTTGAGATGGCTACTAACAGCAGTGTAGTGCAGCCACAAATTCCTGTGTTGATTGAAAGGAATTATGACACATGGTTTATTAAGATGAGAACTATCTTGCGTGCTCAGGATCTTTGGGAGTTTGTCATGAATGGATATCTAGAGATAGTTGATCAAGCTACTGAATTGGCTCTGTCAAATGCTGATCTTGTTCTGTTGAAGGAGAAGAAGAAGGACAACAAAGCCCTTGGCCTTATTCAACAAGGCCTAAGTAAATCTATATTTCCGAAGATATCAAGTGCTGAGTCTTCAAAGAAAGCTTGGGACACTCTTGAAACTTGCTATCAAGGTGTGACCAAGGTGAAGAATGTTAAGTTACAGAACTTGAGAAGGGACTTTGAGAATTTGAAGATGAAGTATAGTGAGACTATCGATAATTTTATGACTCAAGTTATGAATATTGTAAACCAAATGAGATAGCATGGTGAAGACTGTTAATTTTTTCAATAATTTCATTCCATTATCATTCAGGATCACTAAGAGAATAACATGTGCCACATATCTACAACATATCAATCATAGACACAAAAGAAATCACACAAGAGACACAGATTTTCACCGAGGAAAACCAAGAAGGTGAAAAACCATGCAACTTCCTCAGAGATAAGATAAGCGACAAACCAAGATCACAATGATCAAACCCAATAAGATGTCTCTAACAGATGCTCCTCCTCCTCCACTAGTGTGCTACTTTCTCTCTTAGCTATGCAATCTTGAGAAGTGAGTTAGTGAATAGAATGAGAGACACAACCTCTCTATTTATACACTGACTTGACCTGCCAATAATCCAACAAGGCCGACTTGCTACTCAAGTCTAATAACCCAACCACATGACCTAACTAAGGCCGAACCCACACTGGTGGTATAATAACCCATCAATACAAATGACGACACTTACAATGTAACTTGCGACACTCGCAAATACAAATGATGACACTTCCAATCAGAGGAATAATACATCTCTGTTGGATATACAATAAAGTACAAATGTAATAAACAAGTGAATATTTTTCAAAGTTACAAATACATCAACACTCCTCTTAACTAGGAAGGTATTCTCTAGACATAGGTCATCAATACATATTGGCACAAGTCTTCAATTCTGGAGCTGGATCATCATCACTGGATCACGGAGCATCATCATCATCACTGCTGTTGCACTCGACATCTCGATCACTGGGCTATCTCTGAATTCTTCTCGTCATAGGAAGTTCTATAGAGCCAACTCTTTTTCATGCTGGATGTAGGCCTAACCTCCTACTAGTCTTCATCATCACTGGCCATACTGTGGAATCCTTAGGACTTATTACATGCGCCAACAAAACCTCGAAAGAGCATACTAGGACTTATTTACGAGCTTACCGCTCAACCTATCGGATCTCTCAGGATATTTTACATGTTGACTATCACAAAACCTTAAAAGAGTGTCTTACTTCACGCAAGAACTCTAAAGAGCATCCCAGGACTTATTTACGAGCTTACCAATCAACCTATCGGATCTCCAGGACTGATTACATGTGACCACCACCACAAAACCTTTAAAGTGTCTTACTTCCCGTAAGAACTCTAAAGAGCATCCCAGGAATTATTTATGAGCTTATCGCTCAACCTATCAGATCTCCAGGATTGATTACATGTGGTCAGGCAAAACCTTTAAAGAGTGTCTTACTTCCCACAAGAACTCTAAAGAGCATCCCAGGACTTATTTATGAGCTTACCGCTCAACCTATTGGATCTCCAGGACTGATTACATGCCTCTAGTAGCAAAACCTCAAAAGAGCATCCCAGGACTGATTTACGACCTTACTGCTCAACCTATCGGATCTCCTAGGATCTTTTCTATGATACATGCACAACCTGTCCATGGCCACGAAGTATCAACCTGATACTCATGATCATACCGATCATCATCATATAGTATATCATCCCGATGCACATAATCATAGCATCATCCTGATGCATGTCATCTGAAGCATCATCCTGATACTTGTCATCACACATGATCGTCTTGATCATGTATAGCATCCACCTGATGCATATCATCACACATTATCCACCTGATCATGTAAAGCATCCACCTGATGCATATCATCTAGAGTATCATCCTGATACTCATCACATATGATCATCCTGATCATCGTCACTGCATCGTCCTGATGCATGTCATCATACATGATCCAACTGATCATACAAAGCATCCACCTGACGCATATACATATACATGATCCAATTGATCATACAAAGCATCCAACTGATGCATATATATATACATGATCCAACTGATCATACAAAGCATCAAAATGATGCATATACATATATACGATCCAACTAATCATACAAAGCATCCAACTGATGCATATCCAAAGCAGTAACTGGAGCATCATCCTAATGCTCATCACATAGCGCTTACATCCACAGCCATGGGAAGGATCCTCCTCTCACCATGCTTGGAATGGCTCCTGCAAATGTGTCCCATCACTTTTTCCTTGAAGTATCTTCAATCTGAAGAACACCAAGCCTCTCTCTGAAGTACTCAAACTTCACTCTGGCTAGTGGTTTCATCAACACATCTGCAACCTGCTCATCCGTCGCAACATACAGGAGCTTCACTGCTCCTCTCTGCACCATATCCCTGATATAGTGATATTTGATCTCAATGTGCTTTGACTTGTCATGGAACATCGGGTTCTCTGACAACTTCACACAACTTTGGTTGTCACAATAGATACATTTAGCATCCAACAGGAGATCAAATAACTTAGACAGTAGCTTCCTCAGCCATACTATCTCACAACTAGCCGAACAAGATGGGACATACTCTGCTTCGGATGTACTCAGTGCTACACAGGATTGCTTCCTACTAAACCAAGAGATCACACCTAATCCCATACTGAAGTAGCACCCAGAAGTGATATTCCTATCTACAGCACTGCCTACCCAATATGAATCAACATAACCCTCCAGCTTAAACTTTTGATTCACATCATACTTGATCGCATATTCAATTGTACCCTTCAAGTACCTTAGAATATGCTTTACAGCAATAAGGTGAACATGTCTAGGATCTATCATAAACTGGCTCAAGGTATTCACCGCAAAGCAAATATCTAATCTCGTGTTCATCAGGTACATCAAGGACCCAATCGTCTAACGATACACTGTGATATCAACCGGCTTAGATGAAGCATCGCACAGAAGTTTCAGGTTCGATGCCATAGGTGTGGCCATGGCCTTGCAGTCCATCATCCCGAACCGCTTCAGGATCTCTACTGCATACTTCCCTTGTCCAAGGAAGATTCCATCTGCACTCTGCCACACCTCCATACCTATAAATTAATGCATCATCCCCAAGTCCTTCATGTCGAACTCGACAGCAAGCTTCGTCTTCGCGTCGGCAATTAATCTATCCTCACCTGTAACAAACAGGTCATCCACATACAACAATAATATCACTGGATTGCCTTCCTCAACCTTGTAGTAAAGGTTGGAATCCGCCTTACTCTTGGTAAAGCCCAAACTTGATAGAAAGTTGTCTATCCTACCATACCAAGTCCTAGGAGCTTGCTTCAAGCCATACAAGGCTTTCTTCAACCTGCACACATATGACTCCCTGTCACGTGTCTCAAAACCGAGTGGCTACTCCACATACAGTTCCTCTTCGACTACACCATATCCATTTGGTGTATCTTCCACTTCATCACTGCATCCAGAGAAAGTAATGTCCTGATGGAAGTGTATCTGGCTACAGGAGCAAAAGTTTCTTCATAATCTATCCCCTCTTTCTAGGAGAAGCCACGAGCCACAAACCTTGCCTTGTATTTTTCTATGCTGCCATCTGCAGCATGCTTGATCTTATAGATCCACTTGGAAGTCACAACAGACTTCCCTTCAGGTCTTGGGACCACATCCCAAACATCATTCTTCATGATTGACTGATCATGGCATCCTTCCATTATTTCATCCCAGATCCTGGGAACTTCAGATTCTTCAATATCTTCAATTTATTGCTGGAACAAATGTTGTAGTTCTTCTTTTGTAGGTGATTGTACACAATCTTTCCTACAAGTCAAATTCAATTGCATGATTAGAAACTTCTCATAGTTTTCATAACAAAATCTTACACATAAAAAGATATTTCATATAGTCATGCAACTATCTTAGCCAATGCTTCAATACAACATTTATCCATATCCCGTAACTTTCTAGATGCCTTCCATCTCTACCAGAACATTGTTAAGAGTTTGCACTACTCCCAACATGTCAGCAAAGTGTTGATGTATATGTAAATTTGGAATGTATTTCATATATGTATATTGTACTCCTATAGAGATGGTATTATTCCTCTATACGGAAGTGTTTGTATTCCTATAGAGATGTTATTATTCCTCTATATGGAAGTGTCGTCATTTATATTGTAAGTGTCGTAACTTATACTTGATGGGTTATTAGGCCACCTTGTTGGGGTCGGCCCTGTATAAGTCATGTGGGTCGAAGGGTTATTAGACCACCCTATTGGGGGTCGGCCATGTGGGTCAAAGGGTTATTAGACCGCCCTATTGGGTGTCGGCCCAGTCAGCATTATGTTATGTGGTTAAGTTAAGGCTGACCTAGTAAAGGTTATTAGGCAAGTCAAGTCAAGTATAAATAGAGTGCGGGAGGCACTCTATTTGATCATTCTATTCTCTCTCACACACTCGGGAGAGTGGTGCACTTGTGGAGGAGGAGAAGCTGCTGCTAGGATATGTCTATCTCTTATGCTTGGGTTGTATCGTTGCTCTATCTATCTCTGAGGAAGTTAATGGGGTTTTTCACCTTTATGGTTTTCCCCAAGTAAACTCTGTGTCTCTTGTGTGCTTGCATTTTTGTGTCCATGATTGATATGTTGTAGATATGTTGTACATGTTGTTCTCTCAGTTAAGATCCTAGATCAGATTGAAGTAAGCTCTAAAAAATTAACATGGTATCAGAGCTAGCCTGAAAGAAGGCATGGTATGGCATGTATGACACTTGTTGCACTTGCGATGCTAGCGCTTGATATAGAAAAAAACCCGTCATCGTATAAATTTATCTATAAATAAATTTTGGTGAGGTTTCAGGGTCTTAAAATCATACAGGGAAAAGCTAAGATCCCCATGTACCTTGTGTCCAAAGGACAACCTCTAATTCATTGTACTTTGTGATTTATGATCTGTACAATATAGGGTTTTTGCCTCTTCCAGATCTCAGTCATAAACAGGTGACCTTGGAAAAAAGGTCATAACTTGGGCTAGGAAGCTCCAAATGAAATTTCATAAAATGTGACAAGTATTGCACGGACTGTACATTCTCAGGTAACTTTTTCAGAGGCTGAAACTGAAGCAGTGACACGTGGCACACCATACAAGTTCGCTCTCTTGTTTTATCCCATAAACAGGTCACGTTCAGACACTTGGAATAACTCTCTCTCAGAGAATCCATTTGAGGTCAGAACTATGGGGTTGGAAAGATGACAGGTTGGGCTATCACAGAGAAATGGTTCAGACCCTGTGGATTGAAAAGTTTGGAGTTACACCAGAAACAATCAGGTACATATTTCTGTCAAAACAGAATTATTTTTTAGCACCTTCATTCATGGCTTCCGGAATTTAGGGTTTCGGAGGAAGTTGGAATTTTTGTAATAGGAGACTACGGCTGAACTCTACTCATAAAAATCGAAATTTAGAGACCAAGATCAGAATTTTTGGCTAGACAGAAGGCCGGGCTTGATCAGACCCTAGTTCGGGACTTTGATCGGAAAAGTGGAAAATTAGGGCTTCTGCAAAAATGGAAATTTTTGAAATCTGTGACCACGGCTGGAAGCTCCTTAGAAAAATAGAAGCTTAGAGCTTTGGATTGAACCTTTTGATTAGGCAGAAAGGTGGGATTTATCAAACCCTAGTTCAGGGTCATGTCTAGTGAATCTGGAAGTTTCAAAGGCAAATTTGGGGGGTGAAACTTTGCAGTTTTCAAATTATGAGTATACCAGCTTGATCAGCTCATCAAGGCACATATTTCTATCCTTTCGGAAGTTTGAAATTCAAAGTTTGAATTTTTAGGGTTTCTTTGACAAACCATAATCCAGCTCTAGATCCAGTTCCTGCAAATCAAGTGGGTTGGGTTAATCCTAGAAGAGAATGGATTGGTCACCTGCATAAGTGAAGAAGTTCCTATTTCAGAGGGAGATGAGGCTAGGGCCTTACATAAGAAGATTACAAGCAATGTCGACAGGTATGACTTATCCAGGTATGTTTCGAGATTTGTTCATGATTTGTTGAATATTGTAACTTCTAAGAATATTATAATTGTACATTATTTATTCCGGAGATGTTTCATTCCTCCGAGGTAATCCTTCTATGTATCTGGAGATGTTTATTCCTCCAGGATTTAATATTAAATAGGGTTATTAGACCCACCATGTGTGGGTCGTCCCTGTAGTTATATTTTAGGGGTTATTAGACTTCTCTAGGTGAGGTCGGCCCCAACAGGTCTTTTAGTCAGTTGAGAGTCAAGTATAAATAGAGGAGGTGAACTCCTCATTAGAACATTCACTCACTTGTGGAAGAGTGCGCACTTGTCTGGGAGATCAGCTAAGGAGACAAAGGAAGGAGGAGCACATCTTGTATTTTGGTTGTTCATCTTATTGAGGAAAGCTTTACTGGGTTTTCTACCCCATGAGGGTTTCCCAGGATATATTGTGTGTCTATCTTGTGATTATGCTTCTTTCAGTGATCTTGCTTGGTTATTTTGGTTTAAACTTAACATGGTATCAGAGCTAGACTGAATAGGACATCTTTCACAAGGTAAGATTATCTCTCTCTCTCTCTTTGGTGAAGTTAGGGTTTCAGCCCAAAGTTGGTATTATTGATTTTTGGTTGCATGGCTGGATAGCCCTCCTCAATACCTTTCTTTTAAGCCCTAGATCGAACTTTTTGGTTGGATAGAACTCCGGGAATTGCAAACCCTAATTCTATCAAAAGTGCGATACGTCAGATTTTGGTTTCAGAAAAAAGTTGGAATTTTTGATTTCTGATTATATGGTTGGATAGCCCTTATCAAGAGCATTCTTTTAAGCTATAGATCGAACTTTTTGGTTAAGTAGAACTCCGGGAAAGTCAAACCCTAATTCTACCAAAAGTGCGATAAAATTCTGTTTCAGTTTCCGGAAAAGTGAAAAGTAACTTTCCAAGTAAGTCTACTCTGTCTCTTGGACTCCCCCAAGAGAAGATGGCTCCAAATACTAAGCTTGAAGACAAGCTAGAAGGCATAGAGAATTTCCGGGCATGGAAATACAGAATTGGTCTCATTCTTGAAGAGAATGATCTTGCTCAGCTTATCAAGGAAGAAGTTGCAGAACCAGAAGGAGATGAAGCCAAAGAGAAACACAGGAAAGATTTGATTAGGGAAAAGAGAATCATAGCTGATTCCATCAAAGACCACTTGATTCCCCAAGTGGCCTCCAAGAAGACTCCAAAGGAAATGTATGATGCCCTAGGAAGAATGTATGAAGGGAAGAACATCAATAGGAAGATGAATCTGAGGTCTAAATTGAAGAGCACCAAGATGCACAAAGGAGAATCCATTCAAGACTACTTCTCAAGGGTTTCACAAATCAAGGAACAACTAGATGCAATTGGTGATACCCTTGATGAGGATGAACTTGTGATGACTGCCCTCAATGGTCTCACTAGATCTTGGGAGTCATTTATACAAACCATGTGTGCCAGGAAAGAGAGTATGAAGTTTGATGTAGTATGGGAGGACTGTGTTCAAGAAGAAGCTAGGGTTGCAAATAGAGAAGCCCTTCTCAAAGAGGATGACCAATCCTTAGCCACTCATACCAAAAGAAGAAGAATGAGTCATTTCAAGAGAGTTGACCACAAAGGATTTCAACACTTCTCTAGATCTAACAAGAGAAGAGGACCCAATTCAGCAAGAGATCTTTCTAAGGTAGAATGCTACAGTTGTCATAAATTGGGACACATCTCCAGATTTTGTCCTTCTCAAAAGAAGAAAGTCTTCCACAAAAGACATCATGCACATATGGCAGAAAATGAAAGTGAAGAAGAAGAAGAGGAAGAAGATGAAGAAGAAGAAGAGGTAGAGGTAAAACCCAAAAGGAAAAGATGTAAGGTAAAGAAAGAAGATCCAGAAGAGTATGTTCTTTTCTCTGCACTCTCTGGATCTGTATCTCCTGGAGAAGATACATGGCTCATTGATAGTGGTGCTTCCAAGCACATGACAGGTCAAAGGAAGACCTTCTCAAATCTTGAAGAAAAGTCTTCTTCACAGAAAGTATCTCTAGGAGATGACTACCAATATCCTATCAAAGGAATTGGTGAAGCTAGCTATAAGCTAGATTCTGGAACACCCTTGAAGATGAAAGACATCTTATATGTCCCAGGTTTAAAGAAGAACCTTCTCTCCATTTCAGCTCTAGATAAGAAAGGCTTCAGAGTGGCCTTCATAGATGGACAAGTACTCATGTGGTCCAAAGGGAAGACAATTAAAGATGCAGTTGTTATTGGTGAAGAAGAAGGAGGTCTCTATAAACTCAAGGGTCATCCAGAAGCTGCCCTTGCACATGAGATCTCTAGCCCCAGTGAGCTATGGCATAGAAGATTAGCCCACATCAACTTTAAAGCCTTACCCTATGTAAGCAAGGTAGTCATAGGATTACCAGATTTAAAAGCTGATCATGATGGCTCATGTAAAGGATGTAAGAAAGGGAAAAATATCAAGAACCCCTTTCCAAAGAGTGAAACAAAGACTAAGAACATTTTAGAGCTTATACAATCAGATGTATGTGGTCCAATGCCCACCACTTCCTTAAGTGGGTTTGAATACTATCTTTCATTCATAGATGACTATTCAAGGAAAACTTGGATATACTTCCTAAAAGGGAAGAATGAAGTCTTTGGAAAATTCAAAGAGTTCAAGGCTCTAATAGAAAATCTATCAGACAAGAAAATCAAAACTCTCAGAACAGATAATGGCGGAGAATTCACCTCAAAGGAATTTGAGGACTTTTGCAAAGAAGCTGGAATTAAAAGGGAACTAACTACTCCCTACTTATCCCCAACAGAATGGGGTGGCTGAAAGGAAAAATAGAACAATCATGGAAGCTGTGAAGACTATGATACATGACCAAGATCTTCCCATGTACTTATGGGCTGAAGCAGCCAAGACAGCAGTTTATGTGCAAAATAGATTATCTCACAGTGCTCTTGAATTCAAAACTCCAGAAGAAGTGTTTACAGGTAAGAAGCCTGAGGTAAGTCATCTTAAAATATTTGGGTGTCCTGTGTATATCCACATTCCAAAAGAAAAGAGAACCAAGTTGGATCCCTTAGGTAAGAAGGGAATGTTTGTTGGTTATTGTGAAACTTCCAAAGCCTTCAGAATCTACATACCAGGTTTCCATCATATAGAAATAAGTAGAGATGTAACCTTTGATGAGGAAGCAGCTCTCAAGAAATCCAGAAAGTGTCAACTTGAAGAGGTTTATGAAGAAGATTCATCACCCAGAAGTTCAGAGACTGTTCACATCCCTGAAGAAGCTACACCAGAGGATCATGACATGCTGGAACCTCAAGAACCCCCTGTTGCAGAACTATCCAGGAAAAGAAGACCAGCATGGGCTAGAGATATTATTCAAGGAGCTGAAAGATATGGAGCTCCTGAAGGCTCCACTAGAGAAAGAAAGAAACCAAAGCTAGTATCCAACTATATGGCCTTAATGTGTGACCTTGTGGATCAACTACCTACTAGCTATGAAGAGGCAGCTTAGAAGAAAGAATGGCTAGAAGCAATGACAAAAGAATATCAGTCAATAATGAAAAATGATGTTTGGGATATAGTTCCCAAGCCAAAAGATAAAAGTGTGGTTTCTTCCAAATGGATCTTCAAAATAAAACATGCCGCAGATGGAAGCATTGAAAAATACAAAGCAAGATTTGTAGCCAGAGGATTCTCTCAGAAGGAGGGAATTGACTACGAAGAAACATTTGCACCAGTTGCCAGGTATTCTTCAATTAGAACTATTATGGCTCTTGCATCCATGATGAAGTGGAAATTACACCAAATGGATGTTAAGACAGCTTTTCTGAATGGAGTAATTGAAGAAGAAGTATACATAGAGCAACCTCAAGGGTTTGAGGTTAATGATGGAAGAACTCATGTATGCAAATTAAAGAAGGCATTATATGGTTTAAAACAAGCTCCAAGGGCTTGGTACGGAAGGATTGACAACTTCTTAACTAGCATGGGCTTTACCAAAAGTAAAGCTGACCCAAATCTTTATCTCAAGGTGATGGATGATGAACCAGTTATATTGCTGTTATATGTAGATGATCTTTTCCTAACTGGAGATGAGAAACAGATTATTGAAAGAAAGAAGAAGCTTTCTTCAGAATTCGAGATGAAGGATCTCGGACTAATGCACTACTTCTTAGGTCTAGAAGTATGGCAAGAACCAAAAGGGATTTTTCTAAATCAAGGTAAGTACACTGTGGAGATTCTCAAAAGATTTGATATGTTGGAGTGTAAAGCCATGGCCACTCCCATGGACTCCAACTTAAAGTTATTAGCTAATGATTCATCAGAACTAGTGGACATAACTCTATATAGACAAATCATTGGATCATTGATGAATTTAACAAATACTAGACCTGATATATGCTTTGCTGTAAATACCCTAAGTCAGTATCTAGTAGAACCTAGAAAGGTTCATTTAATAGCTGCAAAGCATATAATGAGGTACCTAAAAGGTACATTAGATTTTGGCCTATTTTATCTTGGAGGTAATGAACTCAGATTACATGGTTACTCAGATTCTGATTGGGCAGGTAGTGTCTCAGATAGAAAAAGTACCTCAGGTGGATGTTATGGTCTTGGATCTGCCATGATCTCATGGTTCAGCAAGAAACAATCAAGTGTGGCCCTCAGTACTGCTGAAGCTGAATACATAGCTGCCTGTTCTGCTAGCTGTGAAGCAGTATGGCTTCGGAAACTTTTATCTGGAGTGTTTGACTTAGAAATGGAACCCACTGTGATTATGTGTGATAATCAAAGCTGCATCAAGATGACTGAAAATCCTGTGTTTCATGATAAGTCAAAACACATAGAGATTCGTTACTTTTATATTCGAGATATGGTGCAGAAAGGAGCTATCAAGCTAGAGTATATAAGCACTGAGGATCAAATTGCTGATATCCTGACCAAGCCTCTGTCTCGAGTAAAGTTTGAACACTTCCGAGACAAGCTTGGTGTAGTTCAGAAGAACCCTCCTCGAAAGGGGGAGTAGCACAGTATGAGACAGACAAGCCTATCTCATCAATGATGAGGTTACTTATTTTTCTTTGCACTTACTCACCTAGAATTATTTAGATTTAGGACTCTTATATTCTTTATTTTTATGATTAGATGTATACATACTTTTGATGATAGATGTATACATGCTTTTGATGTTAGATGCTTAGATGTATACATACTTTTGATGATAGATGTATACATGCTTTTGATGTTAGATGCTTAGATGTATACATACTTTTGATGATAGATGTATACATGCTTTTGATGTTAGATGCTTAGATGTATACATACTTTTGATGATAGATGTATACATGCTTTTGATGTTAGATGCTTTTGATGATTAGATGTATACATGCTTTTGATGATAGATGTATACATGCTTTTGATGTTAGATGCTTTTGATGATTAGATGTATACATGCTTTTGATGATAGATGTATACATGTTTTGATGATGATGATACATGTTGTGGTTATACATGTTTTGATGATGATGATACATGTTGTGGTTATACATGTTTTGATGTTGATGATACATGTTGTGGTTATACATGATGTTGTGGTTACACATGTTTTGATGATGATGATACATGTTGTGGTTATACATGTTTTGATGATGATGATACATGTTGTGATGTTGATGATACATGATGTGGTTATACATGTTTTGATGTTGATGATACATGTTGTGGTTATACATGTTTTGATGTTGATGATACATGTTGTGGTGATACATGTTATGATGATGAGGATACATGTTCTTGATGAACATGTGAAGGGGATTGGATCATCCCTGGACTTTCAGTCCTAAAGAGAACCGTAGACGTGAGGTCTCCGAGAATGAAGTCCTTAGTGGACAGTTGAGGGGATTGGATCATCCCTGGACTTTCAGTCCTAAAGAGAGCCATAGACGTGAGGTCTCAGAGAATGAAGTCCTTAGTGGACAGTTGAGGGGATTGGATCATCCCTGGATTTTCAGTCCTAAAGAGAGCCGTAGACATGAGGTCTCCGAGAATGAAGTCCTTAGTGGACAGTTGAGGGGATTGGATCATCCCTGGACTTTCAGTCCTAAAGAGAGCCGTGGACGTGAGGTCTCCGATAATGAAGTCCTTAGTGGACAGTTGAGGGGATTGGATCATTCCTGGACTTCAGTCCGAAAGAAGAGCCGTAGACGTATGTCTTCGAGAATGAAGGGATTGGATCATTCCTGGACTTCAGTCCGAAAGAAGAGCCGTAGACGTATGTCTTCGATAATGAAGGGATTGGATCATTCCTGGACTTCAGTCCGAAAGAAGAGCCGTAGACGTATGTCTTCGAGAATGAAGGGATTGGATCATTCCTGGACTTCAGTCCGAAAGAATAGCCGTAGACGTATGTCTTCGATAATGAAGGGATTGGATCATTCCTGGACTTCAGTCCGAAAGAAGAGCCGTAGACGTATGTCTTCGAGAATGAAGGGATTGGATCATTCCTGGACTTCAGTCCGAAAGAAAAGCCGTAGATGTATGTCTTCGAGAATGAAGGGATTGGATCATTCCTAGACTTCAGTCCGAAAGAAGAGCCGTAGACGTATGTCTTCGAGAATGAAGGGATTGGATCATTCCTGGACTTCAGTCCGAAAGAAGAGCCGTAGACGTATGTCTTCGATAATGAAGGGATTGGATCATTCCTGGACTTCAGTCCGAAAGAAGAGCCGTAGACGTATGTCTTCGAGAATGAAGTCCTTGGTGGACGGTTGAGGATTAAGTCATCCTTGGACGTAGGTCCTAAAAGCACGGTGAAGGATTGGATCATCCTTGGACTTTGGTCCTGTAAACTGAGCCGTAGATGTAAGGTCTCCGAGAACATGATAGGACTGGATCGTCCCTGGACTTCGGTTCAAAAGGTACATGACTAGTTTACATCATTCCTTGACGATGCTGATGATCGTGTGATGACGATGCTGATGATCGTGTGATGACGATGCCGATGATCGTGCGATGACGATGCTGATGATCGTGTGATGACGATGCTGATGATCGTGTGATGACGATGCTGATGATCGTGTGGTGACGATGCCGATGATCATGTGTTGACAATACTGATGATCGTGTGATGACGATGCTGATGATCGTATGATGACGATGCTGATGATCGTGTGATGACGATGCCGATGATCGTGCGATGACGATGCTGATGATCGTGTGATGACGATGATGATGATTGTGTGGCGATGATGATGATGATCGTGTGATGACGATGCTAATGATCGTATGACGATGCTGATGACGATGTTGATATTTCAGTAACTAGTCAAGTTACTAATGATGATGAAATGAAGAAAGATTCCGATGATATATAGATGATGTAGTAAATGACTCCTTGCTCCTACAGATGTTATTATAATATCCTTCTCGTTAAGGGGGAGTGTTGAATATTGTAACTTCTAAGAATATTATAATTGTACATTATTTATTCCGGAGATGTTTCATTCCTCCAAGGTAATCCTTCTATGTATCTGGAGATGTTTATTCCTCCAGGATTTAATATTAACTAGGGTTATTAGACCCACCATGTGTGGGTCGGCCCTGTAGTTATATTTTAGGGGTTATTAGACTTCTCCAGGTGAGGTCGGCCCCAACAGGTCTTTTAGTCAGTTGAGAGTCAAGTATAAATAGAGGAGGTGAACTCCTCATTAGAACATTCACTCACTTGTGGAAGAGTGCGCACTTGTCTGGGAGATCAGCTAAGGAGACAAAGGAAGGAGGAGCACATCTTGTATTTTGGTTGTTCATCTTATTGAGGAAAGCTTTACTGGGTTTTCTACCCCATGAGGGTTTCCCAGGATATATTGTGTGTCTATCTTGTGATTATGCTTCTTTCAGTGATCTTGCTTGGTTATTTTGGTTTAAACTTAACATGATTAAGTTTATGGTATGTTTATCTTCATGTTATTACGGTTGGTACAATCTTGATTGAATTTAGACTTGTCGTATCACCTTAATAAAATTATGAAAGCATGATAGAAGATATTCATTGATTAGGGTGTTGACACTTATGATTGTACTAATTCATTAAGGTGTTGCATGAGGTTTATGTTGTCTGCTAACATGAAAAATACACCAAGAAAGACAGATCATGTTCTAGTTCAAGAACATATGATCATGATGACATGAAGACAAAGATTCATCCATTGTCATGGATCACTTAGAAGATCTATTTACGAGGTATGTATAACTTGGTTCTATAATGGTTAACCTATGAGATATGCAGGTTACTAGCACAAGTCATTGAAGAGAACAAGAAGACATCATGTAGGTATGTTAGACATAACTAGCTAACATACCAATCCAGGTATGTTTTTCCTATATCAAGTTAGAATCCTACCTTGTGTTAGTATCCCTTCTATAAGTATACTTGGTATGATTGGTCATGTTTATTCATAAAGTTAGAAATATAAGTAATCAAGGGTTTATGCATTTTATGTCTCTTATCTTGATTGATGATTTAACTAACCTATGATCAAATAAGAATATGCATGAATAAAAAAGACTTCCCTGAAACCTTGAATACTAATGTTTATTATCTGTGATCATGACTATACATGTTTAAGATTATTGTGTTTTGATAGTATTAAGATTATCCTAATGAATGTGTGATTATGTATGAGACCTTGAGGATAACACAATGATGATACTAATAAGCATGCATAGTGATGGATATAAGTTCAAGGACAGATAATCTAGGAAGCAAAGATCAAGAAGGAGCACACTCTAGTTGTTCCTGCAAGGAAGCAAAGATCAAGAGGGAGCACACTCCAGTTGTTCCTGCAAGGAAGCAAAGATCAAGAGGGAGCACACTCCAGTTGTTCTTGCAAGGAAGCAAAGATCAAGAAGGAGCACATTTCAGTAGTTTCTGCAAGGATGCAGATATTTAGAGGGAGTTGACCACTTCTCACAATCCACATCAGAATGGAGTTGCAGAAAAGAAGCAAAGACTGAGAGGGAGTCAACCCAACAAACAAACAAAGATAAGTATTTGAATTATCATTCCTTGCATATTTTATTGTTTAAATAATACTGTTCAATAATGTATACACTCATGTTCCTAGAATTGGGTTGTGTATTATGCATATTAAAATCGCTGCATTGATGAACATTATACTACTAATATATATGGGTAAGTGGCCTATGGCACTGTACAACATTCCATTGCTACTTATCTAGAATGAAACCTCTTTGTTGACATGTTGGGAGTTGTGCACACTCTTAACAATGTTCTGGTAGAGATTGGAAGGCATCTAGAAAGTTACGAGATATGGATAAATGTTGTATTGAAGCATTGGCTAAGATAATTGCATGACTATATGACATATTTCTTTATGTGTAAGAATTTGTTCTGAAAACTATGAGATGTTTTCTAATCATGCAATTTAACTTGTTGTGTAGGAAAGATTGTATACCATCACCTACAAAAGGACTACAACATTTGTTCAGCAACAAAGTTATCTATTGAAAATATTGAAGATATTGAAGTTCCCAGGATCTGGGAAGAATGCCATGATCGAGGAGTACCAGTCGATCATGAAGATGTTTGGGATGCAGTCCCAAGACCTGAAGGGGAGTCTGTAGTGACTTCCAAGAGGATCTACAAGATCAAGCATGATGCAGGTGGTACAATAGAGACTTTTGCTCCTATAGCCAGATACACTTCCATTAGATCAGTACTTGCTCTGGCTACATTGATAAAGTGGAAGATACACCAAATGGATTTCAAGACAGCTTTCTTGAATGGTGTAGTTGAAGAAGAAGTGTATGTGGAACAACCACTTGGTTCTGAGACACATGACAAGGAGTCATATATGTGCAGAACTTGGTATGGTAGGATAGACAGCTTTCTATCTAGTTTGGGATTTACCAAGAGTAAAGCGGATTCCAACCTTTACTACTAGGTTGAGGAAGGCAATCCATTGATACTACTTTTGTATGTGGATGACAGGTTTATTACAGGTGAAGATAGATTGATTGTCTACACGCAGCGAAAGCTTGCTGCCAAGTTCTAGATGAAGGACTTGGGGATGATGCACTATTTTCTAGATATGGAGGTGTGGCAGAGAGCAGATGGAATCTTCCTTGGACAAGGGAAGTATGCAGTAGAGATCCTGAAGAGGTTTGGGATTATGGACTGCAAGGCCATGGAGACACCTATGGCATCGAACCTGAAGCTTCTGTGTGATGCTTCATATGATCCGGTTGATGTCACTATGTATCGTCAGATGATTGGGTCCTTGATGTACCTGACGAACACGAGACCAGATATTTGCTTTGCGGTGAACACATTGAGCCAGTCCCTGACGGATCCCAGAGGTGTTCACCTGGTTGCTGTAAAACATATTCTGAGGTACTTGAAGGGTACGGTTGACTATGGGATCAAGTATGATGCGAATCAAAAGTTTAACCTGCAGGGTTATGTTGATTCAGATTGGGCAGGCAATGCTGCAGATAAGAAGAGCACTCCTGGGTGCTACTTCAGTATGGGATCAGGTGTGATCTCTTGGTTTAGCAGGAAGCAGTCCTGCGTAGCACTGAGTACAGCCGAAGCAGAGTCTGTTGCGATGGATGAGCAGGTTGCAGATGTATTGACCAAGCCGTTGGCCAGAGTGCAGTTTGAGTACTTCAGAGAGAGGCTTGGTGCACTTCAGATTGAGGTTCCTTCCAAAGGGAAGTGATGAGTTCGGAAGATGCAGATGCACATGAGAATTTCTGACATGGTTGATGTGTTCTCCCATGTCGGTGGTGTAAGTGCTGGACGATGTGCATCTGGGCTGCGCTTCGTGGACGGTGATATGATCTGAAGAGGACGATGCTATGATGATCAGGAGGATCATGGATAATGAACATCAGGACGATGCTCTAGTTACTGCTTTGCATATGTATATGCATCATGTTGTATGCTTGTTATGACCAGTTGGATCATTTATGTATGTATGCATCATGTTGATGCTGGATATGATCAGTTGGATCATTTATATGTATGCATCATGTTGGATGCTGGATATGATTAGTTGGATCATTTATATGTATGTATATATGCATCATGTTGGATGCTTGGACTATGTATCTGTGTATGCTGTATGATCAGGTAGATCATGTATGATGATATGTATCAGGTATGATCAGGTGGATCATGTATTTGTAGATGTATCAGGTGGATACATTGTATGATCAGGTAGATCATGGATGATGATATGTATCAGGAAGATACTGTGTATGCATCAGGTGGATGCATTGTATGATCAGGATGACGAGCTTCAGGATGTTGCTCCAGATGACATGCATCAAGATGATGCAATGTTGATGATCAGGATGATCATGTGTACATTAGGACGATGTATGGTGAGTATCAGGATGATACTCTATGGCCGTGGAACATGTTGTGCAGATGAGCATGTCTGGGAGATCCTATAGGTCGGAGTTCTGTACCCGTAACAGCCTGGGATGCTCTTTCGAGACATTGCTCAGGGAGGACATATAATAGCGCCCTGGGAGATCCTTCAGGTCGGAATTGTGTACCCGTAACATCCTGGGATGTTCTTTAGAGGTTTTGTCCTATGGCATATAATAGCGCCCCGGGAGATCCTTCAGGTCGGAGTTGTGTACCCGTAACATCATGGGATGCTCTTTCGAGGTTTTTCCATGACCACATGTAATTTGTGCCCTGGGAGATCCTACAGGTCGGAGTTGTGTACTCGTAACATCGTGGGATTCTCTTGCGAGGTTTTGTGGTGACCACATGTAATTTGTGCCCTGGGAGATCCTATAGGTCAGAGTTGTGTACCCGTAACATCCTAGGATGCTCTTTCGAAGTTTTGTGGTGGGGTCACATGTAATAGCGCCCTGGAAGATCCTGCAGGTCAGATTTGTGTACCCGTAACATCCTGGGATGCTCTTTCGAGGTTTTGTGACACATGTAATAAGTCCTGAGGATTCCACAGTATGGCCAGTGATGATGAAGACCTGCAGGTGGTGGGCCTACATCCAGTATGAAAAATGACTGGCTCTATAGAACTTCCTATGATGAGTAGATTCAGAGATTGATCGAGATAGCAGCAACAGTGATGATGACGATGACTCGATGACGATTATCCAGTGACGATGATCCAGAGAAAAAGACTTGTGCTAGAAGACCTGTGTCAAGAAATACCTTCCTAGTTAAGAGGGAGTGTTGATGTATATGTAACTTCGAAATGTATTTCATATATGTATATTGTACTCCTATAGAGATGGTATTATTCCTCTATATGGAAGTGTTTGTATTCCTATAGAGATGTTATTATTCCTCTATACGGAAGTGTCGTCATTTATATTGTAAGTGTCGTAACTTATACTTGATGGGTTATTAGACCACCTTGTTGGGGTCGGCCTTGTATAAGTCATGTGGGTTGAAGGGTTATTAGACCACACTATTGGGGGTCGGCCATGTGGGTCAAAGGGTTATTAGACCACACTATTGGGGGTCGGCCATGTGGGTCAAAGGGTTATTAGACCACCCTATTGGGTGTCGGCCCAGTCAGCATTATGTTATGTGGTTAAGTAAAGGCCGACCTAGTAAAGGTTATTAGGCAAGTCAATTCAAGTATAAATAGAGTGAGGGAGGTGCTTTATTTGATCATTCTATCCTCTCTCACACACTCGGGAGAGTGGCACACTTGTAAAGAAGGAGAAGCTGCTGCTACGAGATGTCTATCTCTTATGCTTGGGTTGTATCATTGCTCTATCTATCTTTGAGAAAGTTATTGGGGTTTTTCACCTTTATGGTTTTCCCCAAGTAAACTCTATGTCTCTTGTGTGCTTGCATTTTTGTGTCCATGATTGATATGCTGTAGATATGCTGTACATGTTTTTCTCTCAGTTAAGATCCTAGATCAGATTGAAGTAAGCTCTGAAAAATTAACACAAAGAGGTTTCATTCTAGATAAGTAGCAATGGAATGTTGTATAGTACCATAGGCCACTTACCCATTACTATATTAGTAGTATCTTGTTCATTAATGCAACTATTCTACAATGAATAATATACATCCTAAATCTAGGAACATAAGTATGTACATGAATAAACAACATTATTTAAGTAATCATATATACAAGAAACGAAAATTTAAATACTTATCTTTGTTTGGTTGTAGGGTGGATTGCCTCTCAATCTTTGCTTCCTTGCAGGAACTACTAGAGTGTGCTCCCTCTTGATCTTTGCTTCCTGAATTACCTGTCCTTGAACTTATATTCATCCTGGACCACTATGCATGCTTAAGTGTGCACTAGTGTAATCCTCAAGATCTCATACATAATCATACATCCATTAGTATAATCTCAATACTATCAAAACATTATGATCCTAAATAAACTTAACATGTATGGTCATAATTATTTCAGACACAGGTAATTTATCACAAGCACTAGTATTCCAGGTTTCAGGGAGGACTTCTATTACTCATGCATATTCTTATTTGACCATAGGACTCTTCTAGTTAGTCATATCATTAATCAAAGTAAGAAACATAATATGCATAATCCCATGATTACTCAAACTTATAACTTCATGAACAATCATCAAGCATACAAAATTATAAGATCCTAACACAAGGTAAGATTCTAACTTGATGTAGGAAAACATACCTAGTTATCATATTTGCTAGTTATGTCTAGCAATGTCTTCTTGTTCTCTTCAATGACCTGCATAAATCATAAGTTAACCATTGTAGAACCAAAATATACATACCTCGTAAGTAGAGCTTCTATGTGATCCATGACTATGGATTAGTCTTTGTCTTCATGTCACCATGGTCTTGATCTAGAACTAGATTTGTACCTTTCATGTTAGCAGATAACATTATCCTCATACAACACCACAGTGCATTAGTACAATCATAAGTGTCATAACCCTAATCAATGAATGTCTTCTATCATGCATTCATACTTTTACTAGGGTGATAAGACAAGTCTAAAATTAATCAACATTGTTACTAAACTCAATAACATGAAGACAAACATATCATAAACTTAACAGATTTCAAAACATACCTGTAAGTCATACCTGTCAGATTGTTGTTGCTGTTGTTCTTTTTGTTCTTAGGACAATATGAGGAAAAGTGTCCCTTCTCATTACATGTAAAGCATCTCAGATCTTTCTTATCGCTATGATGATGGTGGTGTGACGATCTCTTGTTATGAGATGGCTCCCTCTTGAACTTACTCTTCTTGGTATGTGTTGTGAGATCTTGATCTTCATTCTCTACTACTTCATCCACAGCTTCAAGTTGTTCCTTGATTTGAGAGACCTTAGAAAAGTAGGATTGAATGGTCTCTCCATTTTGAAGCTTTACCCATTTCAATTTGTTTTGCAGAGTCATCTTTTGATTTATTTTCTTAAACAACTTGGTCAAGGAGTCAAACATCTCCTTAGGTGTCTTTAGGGAAGACACATGAGGTATGAGATGGTATTTGATAGAATCAACAATGATTCTCTTGGCTTTGACCAAGTTCTTCTTGTGTGAGTCCTTAGCCTCTTCTCCCTCTAGAACTAGAACCTCTTCACTTATGTAAGTGTCCAACTCATTCTCTTCTAGGATTAACCCAATCCTATACTTCCATGCTCGAAATTTATAACCCCCTTCAAGATTATCCTCAAGCTGGGTGTGGTGAGACATTTTAATGAGAAACTCAAATGGAAATAAAAGATTTAGGTCTTACCACTTGATTTGCTAAGAATTGGATCTGGAGCTGGATTAGGGTTTGTTAGAGAAACCCTAAAAATTCAAAATTTGAATTTCAAACTTTTGAAAGGATAGCAAGATGCGCCTTGCTGAGCTAGTTAGGCTGGTATACTCCAAATTCAAAAACTGTAAAATTTGACCCCTCAAAATTGCCTTTGAAACTTTCAGATTCACTAGATAGGACCCAAAATTAGGGTTTGATTTTTCCCGGAGCTTCACCCAACCAAAAAATTCGATCCAAAGCTCTAAACTTCGATTATTTAGAGTAGCATCCAGCCGTGGTCTCAGATTTCAAAAATTCCAACTTTCGCAGAAACCCTAATTTTCCACCTTTCTAATCAAAATCCCGAACTAGGGTTTGATTAAGCCCGTCCTTCTACCCAACCAAAATATTCGATCTTGTGCTCTAAATTTTTATTTTCTTGAGGAGCATCCAGCCATGTATTCAGATTCCAAAAATTTCAACTTTCTCCGAAACCCTAATTTCCCACATTAGTGATGGGCCAAAAAATGAAAATGCTCAGAATTGAATTCTGTCTCGACAGAAAGATGCGCCCTTTCTAGGAGAGTTAATCTAGCCTCCTGCCTTTGATGAACTATGGAGAGAAATCCAAAAATTAAGAATCCCTAGCTTCCGCAGCTGCACAGTGCCTTCTTCTTAGGTCAGCTTTGATCCATGTTAGTTTTTTTGATAATTTCATTCCATTATCATTCAAGATCACTAAGAGAATAACATGTACAACATATCTACAACATATCAATTATAGACACAAAAGCAATCACACAAGAGACATAGAGTTTCACCGGGGAAAACCAAGAAGGTGAAAAACCCCGCAACTTCCTCAAAGATAAGATAAGCCACAAACCAATATCACAATGATCAAACCCAATAAGATGTCTCTAGAAGATGCTCCTCCTCCTCCACTAGTGTGCCACTTTCTCTCTTAGCTATGCGATATTGATAAGTGAGTGAGTGAATAGAATGAGAGACACAACCTCTCTATTTATACATTGACTTGACCTACCAATAATCCAACAGGGCCGACTTGCTACTCAAGTCTAATAACCCAACCACATGACCTAACTAGGGTTGAACTCACACTGGTGGTCTAATAAGCCATGAATACAAATGATGACACTTACAATGTAACTTGCGACACTTGCAAATACAAATGATGGCACTTACAATCAGAGGAATAATACATCTTTGTTGGATATACAATAAAGTACAAATGTAATATACAATTGAATAGGAAGAAGGACAAGAAAACTCTTGGCCTTATTCAACAAGGCCTAAGTAAATCCATATTTCCAAAGATATCAAGAGCTGAGTCTTTAAAGAAATCTTGGGACACTCTTGAAGCTTGCTATCAAGGTGTGACCAAGGTGAAGAATGTTAAGTTGTAGAACTTGAGAAGGGACTTTGAGAATTTGAAGATGAAGGATAGTGAGACTGTTGATAATTTTATGACTCAAGTTATGAATATTGTAAACCAGCTGAGACAGCATGGTGAAGACCTCTTAGATCAACGTGTGATTGAAAAATTGCCGAGATGCTTTCCAAAGAAGTTTGAAGTAGTGGTTGTTCCAATTGAAGAGTTTAAAGATCTCAGTCAAATGTACATTGATGAGCTAACTGGTTCTTTAATTTCTCATGAATCAAGAATGAACAGGTAAGATGATACTCCATTAGAAAATGATTTTAAATCTCATTTACATGCTACTAGAGGTAGACACAGAGGAAGATCTAGTAACTAGTAGAGGAAGAGGAGGTAAAACTGCTGATCATAGTTACAGCAGAAATGATTCAGAATTTGAAGAGAATTTACAGCAGAATACTCCTAGTGAAAGGGGGAGTAGCAGAAGAACATGGCAGCCAAGAAATCAAAGGTATGAAAGGTCTAAAGTTCAATGTTTTTATTGCAAGAAATTTGGGCATTTTGCTAACAAGTGTTGGAAGAAGCAAGCAGATACTAGTAATTTGTCTACACACATTACAGAGGAGACTGGAAATGAAGAGACTCCTATGTTTTTAACTTGTAATGTCACCAAGGAAAGTTCAAATGATATATGGTTTTTGGACAACGCATGCATCAATCACATGATTGGAAATAAGGAGTTATTTTTAAGTATATATACAAGCATTCAGTCTAAAGTGAATTTAGGTAATGATAGTAAGGTAAAAGTTAATGGTAAAGGTGTGATTGTTGTATATGCCAAGAATGGTAAAAGAAGAACAATTTATGATGTTTATTATGTTCCTGGTTTGAAGTGTAATTTATTGAGTGTGGTACAATTGTTAGAGAAGAAGTACAGAGTGTTCTTTAAGAACAAGGTATGTACTATTTATGACAAATATCCAAGTAAGCAGTTGATAGCGAAAGTAGAGATCACAAAGAATAGAATGTTTCCGCTGATTATGAAGAATGATTTGACTAACTCTTTGAATGCTTATAAAACTAAGAGTTTAGATCAATCATGGTTATGGCATTTGAGGTATGGCCATTTAAATTTTGGTGGCTTAAATTTTCTACAGAAGAAGCAGATGGTAAAAGGGTTTCCCAATATTCAGCATCCAACAAGCTCATGTGAGATTTGCATATTGGGAAAGCATCATAGAGAGAAATTCGTATCTGGAGTCTCATACAGAGGAAAAGCACCATTGGAGCATGTACACACAGATTTGTGTGGACCGATGCAAACACCTTCCTTGACTGGTAATGCTTATTTTATGACTGTCGTGGATGATTTCAGTCGAAAAACTTGGGTGTATTTGTTGAAACAGAAATCTCAAGATTTTGATGTGTTTAAAATCTTTAAAGCTATGGTTGAAAAGGAGAGTGACAGATTTATTAAAGTCTTGAGATCATATAGAGGAGGTGAGTATATGTTAAATGGTTTTGTGGAATTTTGTCAATATCATGGAATTAAAAGACAGTTTACTGCTCGCTACACTCCACAGCAAAACGGATTGGCAGAAAGAAAGAATCAAACCATTATGAACATGGCTCGAAATATGATGAAGGAGAATCATCATTCAGATGAATATTGGGGAGACGTTGTTACCTGTGCAGTATACATTCTGAACAGAAACCCAACTAAAAGCGTAAAGGATCAAGTTCCACATCAAGCATGGAATGGTAAGAGTAGCAACATATCTCATTTAAGAATTTTTGGGTGTGGAGCTTATGCACATGTACCTGAAGAGATGAGGCGAAATTTAGATGACAGAAGTCAGAAATGTATTTTTGTTGGATATAGTGAAGAATCTAAAGCATATAGACTCTATAATCCCATCACCAAGAAGTATATCATCAGCAGAGATGTGGTGTTTAAGGAAGAAGAAGCATGTGATGGCAGCATAAATAAGTTGGTTGCAGAGGACGCTGTTACATCTCACACAGAAGATGAAGAAGATGAGTAGGGGATACATGGAGGAAAGTTAAATCCACATACGCCTACACCAGCAGTAAGAACACTTGCCAGAACGCACAGAAGTCAAGAACATGGTGAACCATCAAGTGTTCATGGACGACAAGGAACATGATTAGAGGTAAGCAATGAATCAAATCCTACATTAGCTTCATTAAGAAACAGATTTAGAGGTCAGAAGACTAGAAGTTTAAGAGAACTGTATGAGCAAAATGAAGAAGTAGATCAAGTTTCAAATTTTGGATTGATAGAATATGATCTTGTAAGTTTTGACGAAGCAGTTATAAAGGATGTTTGGATAAAAGCAATGGATGAAGAAATTGATGCCATAGAAAGAAATAATACTTGGGATCTTGTAGACTTGCCTGATAATAAAAATTGTATTGGTGTCAAATGGATTTATAAGACTAAGTTAAATGTTGATGGTGAAGTTGAAAAATACAAAGGAATACTTGTAGCTCATGGGTTTAGTCAACAACCTGGTATTGATTATAATGAGACTTTGCACCTGTAGCCAGACTTGATACAGTAAGGATGGTATTAGCTATTGCCACTCATAATAAATGGTATGCATATCAAATGGATGTAATGTCTGCATTTTTTAATGGATCTTTATAAAAAGAGGTTTATGTGAGACAACTGCCTAGATATGAAATTGATGGACAAAATGACAAAGTTTACAGATTAAAGAAAGAATTGCATGGATTGAAGAAGGCACCTAGAGTTTGGTACAACAGGATTGATGAATATTTGAATAGTGAAGGATTCAACAGAAGTCCAAGTGATCCAACCTTGTATACAAAGGTAAACCAAGAAGGTAAAATTCTAATTTTTTACTTATATGTTGATGATTTGATCTTCCCTGGAGATCTTTCAGTAGATGAGTTTAAGAAAGCCATGAAAACAAAATTTGAGATGAATGATTTAGGAATGATGAAATATTTTCTTTGTATTGAAGTAACTCAATTTGAGGATGGTATTTTTATCAATCAAACTAAGTATGCAAATGATGTACTGAAAAGATTCAGAGTGATGAATTGTATGCGAGCTGTAACTCCAATTGCAACTGGTACAAAATTCAGTAAGGAGGATGATGGTTCAAAAGTTGATCCAACATTGTATAAGAGACTGGTAGAAAGTCTCATGTACTTGACTGCAACAAGACCTGATATAGTGTTTGCGGTAAGTATGATTTCAAGATTTATGGAGTCTCCAAAGAATACCCACTGGCAAGTTGGAAAGAGGATTCTGAGATATATTGCTTGAACAACAAAGTTTGGTATCCAGTATACATCAAACTCAAATTTTAAGTTGATTGGATATACTGACAGTGATTTTGCAGGTTCTACAAATGATAGAAAGAGTACATCTGGATATGTATTCAATTTTTTATCGGGATCGGTAGCATGGGATTCAAAGAAGCATCCCATAGTGACATTATCCTCTGCTGAGGCAAAGTATGTTGTAGCAACAGCAGCTACACGTCAAACTGTGTGGATGAGAAGAACTCTTTTTGACTTGCAGCATGAATAAGATGAACCAACTCAGATTTTCTGTGACAACAAATCAACCATTGCACTATCAAGAAATCATGTCTTTCATAAAAGAAGTAACCATATTGATACAAGGTATCATTTCATTCGAGAATTAATAAACAAGAATGAAATCAGTATGGAATTTTGCAAATTCGAAAATCAGTTTGCAGACCTATTTACAAAACCTTTGGGGAAAGAATTGTTTGAGTTTCATAGAAAAAACATTAGGGTTTGTAAGTTGTAATAGAAATCCAGTATTTCAAAGTTTTGTTTTTGGGTGAAGTAATTAAGGGGGAGAATGTTGGCAGTGATTAATTACTCCACCGCTCACACAGACGGCCACCAGAATTTCCAAAAGGAAACACCGTGCAGATTTGATTTGGAAAGCCAGAAATTAATTAAGACAAACCAAATAAGATTTAATTTTGACTCTTCAAGAGTCCTCCACCGCCAAACCGACTCAAGCATTAAAGGTTTATAGAGTCATCAAATTATGAAGAGGCATCTATAGCCAACTATTTAACTTCTCAAGAAATGCAACAGAACAGAGCATTTATTTCTGCTGATATGATTTTGTTATGAAGGGTTAATTGCATTTAATTTCTGATTACCCATAAACACTATAAATACCCATCCCTATAATAAGATTGATATAGACAAAGTTGAATACAATTAGAAGTTGAATTTAAACTCGAAAATTTTTTCTGTGTGTTTCTGTTATACTTTGTTATTTGAGTTTGAAACTCATAATTATTTTGAAGTTATTCTTGCTGTAGCAAGTGAGGAGATTTGTGTTATTTTCTGTGTTAAATGTGTTTAATTGTTGAAATAGAATAGTTAAGTTTAAGAACGAAGGGGTTATCAAAATATAGCCAAAACAGTCAGCTGTTATGTTAGCTGTGACTGTGTTGAATATTACAGTCAGTTGTTACTGTCAGCTGCGACTGTCCTGTAGGTGAAATTTATGTGTTTGGAGATTCATGTGTGTTGTTGGAAGTAAGAGAAACACCCCCTGCCTTTCCATAAGATATACGATGCTCTAACTCATACAAAACCATCAACCAGTCAACGAAAACAATGGTCCAACCCCAAAACTCATTGTCCATATTCTTCTAACATTTGAACTAGTGGTGCTTGGATTTATACATGAGAGAGGATTTTGGGTTTCGATTGTCATTGTTGGAATAAGAAAGTGTTTGGAAAACTATATCTAGAATTAATTTGAGGTGAGATAAGGAGAATTTGGGATGAGTTAGACAAGCTCTCATGCAAGACACTCGTCCTGCATATTAAAATTGCCAATGTCATTCGTATTGATCCCTGTGGATGATAGTGGATGCAAGTGCATCCTTGAGAGCTGAAAAGAAGGGACGTGCTGCCAAGGAAAAGCAGGTCTAGAAGTTTGAGAGGTTAAGAAGCAACTAATCCTAAGGTTACTCTTATTTCCATTATTTATTTTTCAATGGCTAGGGTTAGTTCCTCATTTCCTTTTTAGATTAAAAGATTTATCAAAAATTTCCAGGTTGTAGTTTAGTTGGTATTCAAAATGATTTAGGGTGAACAAAGTAAAAAATTTAGGTTTTAGTTGAAGAATAATACATAATGTTAATATCAAAAAAATTTAGAATTAGATAACAATTTTTTTTTCAATTAAATAACTCAAATTAAAATAAAAAATATTTTTATTTTTACTAAATTTAGGAGTTTATAATATTTTTAGGTTTAATTTTTAGAGTTGTGATTATTTTGGGTTTCGTCTTTAAAGTTGTAGTTATTCTAATATAATATAATTAAAACTTGGGTATTTTTTGTTTAGAAAAATTTAGAATTCTAGTTTTTGGCTAGTTATCATATTAAGTATTTATAAGCTTTTAGATTTCTTAAGTCACAACCTGTAGAAAACGTTTTTAGAGATCTTAGGTTAAAGTTAGACATTTTATAATTTATAATAAATAAATTTACATCTAATAATTTAGAATTTTAAAATATTGGAAATTCACATCATCTTTTCAGTATCCTTTTAGGATTTTCTACGTTATTTGCCTCTTAGCTTCTAGGGTTTGTGTTTTATATTATATATAGAGAGAGTATCCTTTTAGGATTTTTTAGGTTCTTTGTCTCTTAGCTTTTAGGGTTTGTGTTATATATAGTGTAAGATTCTTATTAATAAAAAAATTCTCAATAAATTATTTAGTTTCATACTTTTAGGGTTTACATTTTTTTAGTTTAGCAACTAATATCACTAATTTTTTCTAGGTTTTCTCTTATGTATGGATTTAAATAAATAAATATATTAATGGAACCTAATCTATTACTCGCAACTCGGCTTATTGTCTTGAAGATGAACCATGATATTGGTTCGAAAAGTCGACATACACAATGGATACTGAGGTTATCCCCGATACCACTCCTCAAGAATCTAAGAGCAGAGAACAACTTTGCCCATTGTTTCTTTGAGGGTTTTGTTGCGGTCCTTTTCTAACTTTCACAAAAAATTATGGGGTTCTGCAAATTGGAAGGCTTGAAGTTGTTGATTCTTTTTTTCATGACTTCATCTTTGGATTTGGCTTCCAGACGTTTGTGGCTTAGACAAAGTGCCTCGCAGAACAAGATGTTTGATAAAATGCCACTAAGAGTTTATACTTACAGAATAGACCTCTAGGAATGAAATAAATGGGTCAAAATATATCATGAGATTTATTTATTTGCAGGCCAAACATATAGTTTCATAAATTGAAAAAGGTTAGTGCAACAATTAATCTCCTGCATGGCAGTCTCAATTGTATACGAAGGCTTTTGTTTTTGTTTTTGTTTCTGCACTAGTAATTCCATATCAAATATATCAGCATCAAGTGTAACCTTCCATAGCCATAGTTTCCTTTTGCAAAGGAGCAACTTGCAGGGATTTTCTAGGCTAGCTAATAGATAACCCTGAAGGTGATAGATACAGCCACGCAAAATGATATTTTTTTGAGAATCCATTTGTGGTTTTGGAATCCACCTTGAATCTTGATATGTCTAATAACCTAACAAATGATCATTTTTTTCAAGTACTTAACTCCTAAAAGAGTAATGAATTGTGTCATCCATCCTTTTGGCACTGCAAATATCTATTTGATCACAATTTTGTGTAACACACACAAGCCTCCATATGATCTCCATTTGTCATCTTTATTAGGAATTAAAGTTGAGAAAAAACATTGGGTAATACTCTATTATATGCCCCATATCTCATCTTAATTAGGTCCTTAATATGTGTCCTAATCTCCTCATTCTTAATGATAAAGTTATGTTAGATGCTTTGTTTTTAAGAATCAATCATGGAATAAGATTGATATGGTGATTATTTTTTTTATGGCAAGGGGAGCCCGGACATCAGCAAGGCTGAGCCAGCCAGTGGATCCTGGATGGACCTCCAAATTCTTTGATTCTCTCAACGAAGGCGGCAGTGTGTTCATTAATATTTTTTATTTTTATTTATTACGCTGATTGGGTATATTATCTAATTATTGAGAAGAAATCATCCAAATAAATGATTATGTCCAATAGTTATAAGCCGTTATAAGTTTGCCATATTAGAGTTGAAGCATGAACCAAAGTAGTGACATATTTTCATCATTGAAATTCCTCATCTTAATCCAACGAGATGCGTTAATTTTATTGAACTATGCGAGTGTTGCGAATCCAAATCCTAGGAGGGAGATAGATGAACAGCGTTTGTGTAACGAAAGACTATTGCAAAAACATGGCCATTTATCTAACAACAATAACAGATTTGGTTACTGGACAATTAGCAAATTTTCAGTACCTAGGATTTTGATTGCGATTGCAAACTTGATTATTAGCATCAGATATGAAGCAATCCAATCTACTGAGTATATAAAGGATTTTATTAGAATATGATATTTTCTTATGTGAGAAAAGGTGAACAGTTTATAGTAGCATAATTCAAGTATAAATATGGATACGATTATGGTTTAACAGAAAAAAATACTACGTAATGAAAAAATCTAGTACTAATAAAATGCTGAAGTAGATTGCTTACATATAATACTTTTAATTAAATATTCACAAATACACCATAAATGTACATAAACATTTATATAATCAAATCAATCATTTGTGGAGTTGCAAGTAGTTATTAATAATTATTTTAATAAGATAGTATTAAATTGAATGATATTTTTGTTTTATAATGTTTAAATAATTAAAGTTTGGTTTTTTAAATTGGTTTAAAAAATTTAATTGTTTAATAGTAAAAATCTGTATTCTTATTACACTTACATCGAATTCGAATTTGTTCTGAATTTCTGTACATGAACTACCAATACTACCAAATTATACTACTATGGAACAAATGATATTATATTTGAGAGTAAGTTATAAATGAATCCACTTTATTTTGCATGGGTAATGACTTGAAAAAACATAATAAGTTATAAATGAATCCATGTTATATATTTAGTGTTAAATTGTTTAGTGGCTTAATTAATCAGTTCCAACAAACTTTCTCATGACACGAATCCATCCATTTTCAAATAGTAAATTTGTGTTGAAATAAAGCAATCTTCTAAACATATATTTTATGTAAAATATATCTCTCACTAAAAATATGAAAGTAACCAAGCCCTTGACCATTTTTCATAAATAGATTGTAACATTACATCAAATATAAATAACACCAAATACCTAACAATGCACATATGAATCGATGAGATATAGAATGCGGAGAATAAATATTGTGCAATGATGGTCGTAGAAAGTGCATATGAATCGATGAGATTTTGAATTCGGAGAATAAATATTTTGCAATGATGGTTGTAGAAAGTGATTATTCAATAATTTGGAATATTTTTGGTTATTAATATTTTTATTTCCACTCCACAATATGTTATATTATTTAATGAAATAATACATATTGAAAACTTTCAAACTTATCCTTATCAGTTAGAAAAGAGACAAGCACTCGAATTACAGGTGAAGAACCTACTTCTGAATTGCATAGGCTTCATTCATTGTCATCCCTTTTGAAGATAAGGCCAAAGAACATGTTCTCTTTTGTTTCCATTAGGCCTACTAGAAATTCCACGTTACTCAACTTTCTTAGTTTATTTTTATGTTTGTTCCACACAACCTTTTGTGTTTACCATTTAAATTTATTTTTCTAATGTGTCTTTTTCCTTGATTATCAGATTTCCCATTATTTGTGGTGTCATTAATCATAGTATAGAGTTACACAACTTGATCTTGTTTAGCTTCTCCATGATGGTTGCTTCTTACTTATTTGTGTTGTCTTGGTAACATTATTTATAGCTCTTTTTTATTCCATGTCATGCATTTTGTCTCATGCCACAAGGTAAATATATGGTAGTAAAAGTAAACTATTATAAAAGTGTCATGTTCAGTGCAATTTTCTTCCTAGTTTGTAGAGATTGATAAATTCTAGAAATCAAGAGGTAACTGGCACTAGAGGCTTTATTTACTAAGTCTTCTCCCTAGAAAGTAGATTCTTTATTTAGTAAGTCTTCATTTCTATTTCAAAACCTTTTCATCCATACTTGATCATTTTCCTTTTGTTTCTCAAGCAGTTTTGTCTTTTCAAAGTTTTTCCTCAAGTGCATGCTCGAAGCATTTTATCCTTTTCAACGTTTTTCCTTAGGTTCCTCAAGTCAATTACCCATTAGTCATTTAAAAAATGATTGGTTTGTGATGTATAATTAATCTGATGTTGGATCACCGAAATGCTTTGAGATTGTACCTCTTTGGGAATGATAACTTGATTGCATTGATGCTAGATTGACCTATCAAGGGATTGTACCTCTTTGGGAATAATACTCCTTCTCCCCCACTATTGACACTTGTAAAAAATTTGGTTATTTGGATTGTAAGAGAGGTCGGGGTATGTTATTTTCCTTCTAATTTGTGATTGTTCACGATTCTTGAGGTGGATAACCCTATCATAGGTTTGTGACTTGTTTATTTTGAAATATTTCACACTTGATGTTTGATGTGCCGAGGTCCAGTGGTGGCTACCTCCATTATCATTTTCAACATCACAAGATTTGAGAAGAGTTTTACATATTTTCATGATTCTCGATGCTCTCGAACCCAACTTTTCTTATGATTGGGGTGCAATGACTTTAAGAATTTGTGAATAAGAAAAAAATCCTTGATTAAAATCCTCTATGGATCACAACCACTTAGTGTGATTGGAAGTTTAAGAGTTTTAGTGGAAGATTTCACCATCAAACAAGGGGTTGCTATAATTAGAGCATGCAATGTTTTCAAAGCCAAATCAACCAAGTTTCTAAAGTATGAAAAAATGAAAGATCAAAACCATTGACTTCTAGAGACCACACTTATATACCATATATATACCCTTTGTGATAGTGTATTAAGGTTTGCAAGATTTTGTGATATGTTTTATATTATAGTTGTAATGGTAGTGTGCTAATGTTTTTAAGAGTTTGTGATATACTTTTAGTGTGAATTTCGATTATATTTAAGGGTGCTAACTTAATGAAAGAGCACCTGTCTTACAGGAAGGAGGTTGGTGGTTTGATTCCTTCATGTCCTATCTACATAAATCAATGACTAATTAAATGACCAATTAACAACAATCAATGACTAAATAAATGACTAGTTAACATAAATCAATGACTAAATAAATGACCATTTAACAACAATCAATGACTAAATAAACGACTAAATGTACTACTAAAAAATGATAATTTTAATGACCAAATATCCAAAATTAATGACTAAATAATGATGATTAATGACCAAATAACGACAATTAATAATCAAATAAATGACCAAATAGTGACAATTAATGACCAACTCATGAAGTAGTTCAAGAAATTTATGACTAAATGATAAATGACCAATGTGGTCGGGTGATAAGTGATTGTTAATTTATGACGAGTGATCACCGCCTCAACTTTAGTCATTTAGCTCTAATTTTTAGTCATTTATTTAGTCAGTTATCACCCATTTTGTACTAGTGTTTGGAATTAGCATTAGCTTCTCTGTATTTTCTTTTGAACTCCTTCCTCCCATAACAGATCTTGTAAGTCAGCAAGCATGGCCTTGTCCCTCCATTAAAAAATTCAAAAATAGTAACCCATTGAAGAACTTAAATCTTCATGCTTCTATGTGTGTATACTACATATGCCTTCATGTTACATGAACATAATCCCCAATAGGAGTTTGCTAAGTTTGGAATCAAGTAAATTAACACTGCAGTTATGTTTATGTTGAACTTTGGTTGTCATTGATGTCAACTAATGTCAAAGAGGATGTCAATTGATTCAGTTTGAGTCATTGATGTCAACTGATGTCAAAGTGGATATAGTATTCCTAGAGTAATTTGAAGAAGTATATGGAAGCCACTTTGAAGCAGTATATGCGCAAGTTGATGAAGGATATGGATGCCAGGCTAAAGAAGTATATCTAGAAGTTGCATCCAGTCTGGAGATGTATGTCCAAGGATACATCATGCATGTGTAGTGTGAAGAATTATGTAAGGAAGGTACATCATGAAGAGCTCAAAGAAGTACATAAGTAATGTATGGATTGGGTGAATCCATAAAGATGGGTGTCTATTTTGGGGGGTCTTATGAGAAAATAAATATGATTTTTTCATGTTTTTCAACTTTGGGCGAACAAAAGTGATATTTGTGTTTAGAATTTCACTTTTCAGTAAAACGAAAACTTTTAGAGAATTGTGTTAGCTTTCTATTCATTATTTTTTCAAATTTTTTTATTGCGATTTGATATGTCAATTTGGAAAATGTTCTACAGTATGTTCTTATAAAATGAAGGGACTAAAAAATAGTCATGTGTTTTGGAGAGGCTGAAATAATTGTTAAACTTGTGTTTTGTAAAAAAAAAATATGTTACGACAATCTACACAAAATGTACTACTGCACGACTATAATTTTGTAACCAATGGATCTATATATTAATTATTATATTTTTTTGAATTCGATCAATGTGGAAAGCTTGTCGATTTTCAACATGTTTTTTTTACCCGACATTTCTCTCAATTTACACTAAAACTAAAACATCTAAGAATACCCTTTTGAAGTAGACACTCCAATTAACTACAACATATTTTTTTCAAATTTTTTTATGGTGTATTTTTAAAGTTATGGATTGTTCATTTCACCTCATTTTGAAATTGATGAAACCAAACTGGGCACATGTTAACAAAAAAAATAATTACAATTATCAAATCCCACCTAAACACAACAAAATATATACCAACAGAGAGTAGATTCAATGACTAAACTAATGGTATCAAGTCCGACAGTCGATTTGTAATGTAACAGATGGATTTTCCCTTCCAAAAATAGAGAAGATTGAAAACAACATTGTTTTTAGGTCTAACATATTATTCGTCCGAATAAATATTTTCCGTTAGCAAGCCGTTAAAATTGGCAATGGTTATTCGGTTGAAAAACAAAATGCAAAAAATTTTCGTCGGCCGAAAAAATAAATAAATAAATAAATAAATAAAAATAAAAATAAATAAATAAATAAATTTAAATTATTTACAGTTGTATAAATAAAACTAAATGACATATTATTTCACATCTTATTTTTTCGTAGAGGTCTATATAAAATATTTTTGAAGGGGATTTTTCAAAGGAGATTTTTTTTCAAGGAGTTCTTATTTCTTTCCAAGGGGTTTTTTCAAAGGAGATCTCTTTCCATGGAGTTTTTTTTTTGCAAGGGGTTTTTTCAAAGAATATTTATTTCCAAGGAGTTCTTTTTTTTTTCCAAAGAGTTTTACTTCAAAGGATATTTCTTTCCTAGGATTTTTTTATTTCTTTCTAAGGAGATTTCTTATTTCTTTTCAAGGGGATTTTTCAAAGGAAATTTCTTTCCAAAGAGTTTTTCTTCAAAGGACTCTTACATGATTTTTGTAAGGTGAGTAAATTTTAGTTCATGTTTTTATAAATGGTTGAAAGACTAAAAAAAACAAATTGAGTAACTGTTTTTAAATCTTAAATTTTTATGTTTTTACTATAAAGTAATGATTATTTAATTTAACCTCTACAGATTAAACAATCATGGGTAGTAAGAGAAACCACCAAAGAAAAAATGATCGTAAACGTGATGATGATGCTCATAAGGAAATAGAAAGACTCAGATATCATGCCAAAAAAGCAAGGGTTGCACAAACAAAGGAGATAATTACTGAAGATACAAATACAGATTTACATGACAATGTTGATGAAATGGATATTGAAAATAGAGTACAATAAGAACAAATTGAAGCTGAAGAGATCATTGTTGAAGATGTAAATAGGGATTTACATGCTAATGTTGATAAAGTCAATATTGAAGATCAAGTTCAAGAACAAGAAATTTGACCTGGTATGTATATATCATGTATTTTCCAAATTTATTTTTTATAATGAATTGTATATTTTGGATATACATTAAATTAAATTTAAATTAATGTATAGGTTCTTTCACCATTGATGATGGAATGTTAGAAGACATTGATTGCGACAAATATGGAGAAAAAATAGCCACACATGTTGCACGATATCGTGCTATGCAAATTTATGATGATTTTCTCAAACAATATTCAATAGCAGGACAAGCGCAAATTTTGAGATGTTTATTAGTGTCCAAGAAGTTAAGAGATACTACATCATTATTGGGTATTCACAAGGCGAAAAAAGAGTCTAAATTGAAACATAATGTGATAGAAAATATAAGTGATGCAATAAAAAAATTTGGAAAATCCATGAAGAAATATACCAAAGTTGCACGTAGAGCAATTCAAACAACAATTATTTCAGCTAGTACTAAACGAAATCGTTTGACAACACAACTAGCAAAAACAATAGGAACCTCAAGAAAGACATTATACAAACATAACAAATTCAGAATGCAGATAGATGAAAATGATGAAGTTGCTTGTTGGGAAATTATTTGTAGACATCCTTACAATGATAGAATGAGAGAAGGTGTTAAAGATATTGTACAAAAATATTGGTTGGCACATGCTCGAGTTTCACCAAATTCAAGGGATGTGATACGACAAAGAGTCTCATGAAATGAATACGAAATCCATGCAAAACATATAATGGAAATGCCACAAGTACAATTGTTCAATAAATTCAAGGAGGATCATCGTGGAATTAATATGTCAATCACTACATTTGCGCAACAAAAGCCATGGCATGTTAGACCTATTACTATACGTGACACATGTTGTCGTTATCATGTGCAATTTAAATTATATTATGACACATTTCTTGAATTTGGTAAAAGGAAAAATTCACCACCTCCACCCACAATACGTGAATTCATATCTCAAATTCTATGTGAGAGAGATCATGATGAACTATTTTACAATAAGAAATGTGTCAATGGAAAACATTTTCATCATTATGGGAATCTAGTTTTATTTCACAATAAATATCCTATTGATAATGATCAATCAAATGTAACCATTGATTGGAGAAGATATGAATACATCAATTATGCTACAAGTTCTAGTGATGCACATTCCAAGTGAATTGATTTGCGAGAAGATAAAATATGTGTGACAGATTTTATGAAGAAATTTGAAAGTGAAATTTATACATACACCAAGCAATCACATAGAGCACGATGGCAAGACCTTCAATTCAAACAGTCTCGTGAAATTTTTCCACCCAGAACAATTTTGTCTATGGTTGATTTTGCAGAAAACCACACATTTGCTGCACAAAAGGAGATACAAAGTGAATACTATCATTCTAACCAAGTTTCAATATTTTTCCATGTTCTATATAGACATTCTCAACAATATGTTGATGGAATTGAAAGCTTGTGTGACAATCGAGATGTGATTAAGTAATATCAGTTTTATATCAATGATGATCATACACACGATACACATTTTGTTCAACATTGTATTGAAAATATTTTCTATGAATCTTAACAAGACGTGAAGTTAAATTCAATGATCATTGGATATGGTCGGATGGATGTGAGGGACAATTTAAATATTCACGATCTTTTTTTTTGTTATGTCGACTTCATAAAGCAATGAGCATTAAACATCGTTGGAATGTCTTTGAAACTGGACATGGAAAAGGTGAACATGATGGTGCAGGAGCATGTGTAAAAAGAGCACTTCGAATATGGAAAATGAACCATTCTTCCGTGCAATTTCATTCAGCTGCAAAGGTGGTCCAATTGTGTCAATTACATCTAAGTCATGATTATAATCAACAATCAAAAGATGTTCGCAGGTATGTACTCCCTTTTTTTATATTAATTGTCAATTTAAAAAAATGTTATATGCAAACTTCTATCATTTAAATATATGTACACTAACATTAAAAGTTTCCCTTTGTAATTTGTCATATATTGTGTAGGTTATTCTGGCTTATTGGAATCCAAGATATAGATAGATCAATCCCATACGAGGCTGGCAATATACATGGGACTAGAGATTTACACTCTATTCAATTAAAGTCCTTCCAAAATGTGTTTGCATTTGGCAGTAGAAAGCAATCATGCTTTTGTCATATTTGCATTGAAAATGTTGAATCTACAAAAGTTTGTGAAAACATAACGAAAAAACTATGTAAAACATTGGAAACACACAGATATTAATCCAAAGGGAAAAATGCCACTAGTAAGCTTAGAAGAATTAGAATCATAAGAAATAGCAATATCATCTGATGGCGATAGAATTTCAGATCTTGTTAGAGAAGGTAATGAAATAAACTATAAACAATGATTGTTCATTTCATATAAATTATGTATATATATAGAACTTACAAATTCTTTGTTGATTGTTCATTGTTAATTGTTACACCCATCACCTTAAATGTGTATAGTTAATTTAATTGATTTAAAAACACTAACGTCAATTGTAATTTGCACAGATGATGTTTTCACAGTGATTGCACCTTTAGACAACAAATAAAAAGTGAAATATTATTTGATGCGATGCATGGAAGGAAATATGAAGTTATTGGAAGACTACGATGACAAAGGATTTACATATGAGAGAGGATCCATCATTTTAAAAGGTTATTTCTTTCAACAAACCCATATGACTGAAAATTATGTCTACTTTCAAGATTATGAACCTGATGTTATTTGTTGTCAATATAGTCATTTAGTATGTGCATCTCGAATAAAATTAGTACAAGTTCCATCGAAAAAAAATTAAAAACTAGAAAATGGAAAATGTCCAAATATGACCATGAAAGAATAATTGAGGACAACATTCCATTGCGATGTTTTTAACCATATTGGAAATGAATTGGTCATGGTTAAGAGAACTATAGGAGACCCATGGCATCATTTTAGCTTCTATGTGGAAGATGATTGTGTAAGATTTAATGATGATGAATACAGATTTATACTTGTTTTGTGCATGTCAAATGTTGTGTACAATATATTTTTATATTGAGAACTATGACTATGATCTTGAGGTGTCATATTTTTATTTATGTTTTATAAGATTGTGTTTATGAGTGTGTATGCTTGAATATGGATGATGGCATGATGAATTGGTGTGTTAATTGGTAACGTGTAAGAAGATGGCATCAAGGATGAGATGTCATTAATAAAATGATTGTATTTTAGCATGTTGAAATTGATTCGATAATTATTTGGTAATGAGAACTTTAATAAAAGTTGGAAAAAGTTGAAATCTTTCAACTATGGAATGTTGATTGCAAATGTAATTTTACAAATAATGTATGTGAACTAAAATAATTTTTTAAACCATTGTTAATTGTTAAGAATGATTGTTTAAAGATTCTTGGACATGATTGAGTAATTATGTTATGTCATGTTGAAATATGGACATGTGGTGTATGACTTATTGATGTAGGATTAAATTGTTTAAGAAATGTTTGAAAATGATGGAGAATTCTCTATAACAAGTTGATTGTATATTATTATCTCTATTAGATTAAGCTAATTGGGTCTATTATATTTGGGGATCTATGGTATTTAAGTATGTGAAGGAAATCCTAAATTGGAATCCTTAAATCAATTTTGATATGTGGTTGTATAGTTAAAACCATTTGACCTTGATTGAATTTGAAGGATTTTAGGGTAATATGGGTGGTCTTTAATGTGTAAGTTCGTGAAAAGATTTGGATTGTGATGAATCCATTTCATGTTTCTCTAATGTATTATTAATAGACAATTATAGAATAGTAATTGTATGATGAATGGAATTATTATTTATATGAATATGAGCCATGAAATTCATATGAATATGATCCGTGAAATTTTGTGAACTTTGCTAACCTATGGTTTTTAAATAAATGATACATGCACAAGAATAATATCACTTGTGTAGATAGAATTTAGTTTCATTTGATCTAGATTATATGAAGATCTGATTTTATATGATGATGGAATTGATTTCAGTTATTTAAGTTCGCATAATTGAAATCATGGCAAATGGAGATAACGGTCATTTGATTTTTAATCACAAACAAGGATTTTGGGATTGTGAAGCTTATGCTAAATTAGAGCAATGGTTATTTACAACAAACCGATGAAAATTCATCAAATTGTTGTCTAAAATCATTGCTCTAATTTAGCATAAGATTCACAATCCTGAAATCCTTGCTTATGATTAAAAAACAAAAAATCATTAAATCCCCATTTGCCATGATTTTAGTAGCATCTATAGTTCACCAACTACAAAAGTGTGGTACCTGAACATTGAACATATGAATCATTAGTTAAAAATTGAAAGTATGAATCATTTATATAAGTTTCAAGTTATCATTTATATGAAATTCAAGTTTATTGTTGAAACCAAGATCATATATTAAAAGACAACCAAGAGGGTTGAAACCTTCACTAAATTTTCATTACATCTACACTCAAAATATTTTATTCCTGCACTCATAGATTTTTACATCTGCACTCAAAAATTCAAATATATGCAGTAAAAAATTGTCAATACTACAAATCTGCACTCAAGGATTAAATCCCGCGGGTTTTAAAACTTGTAACTTTAGATTGCACCTATCAAAAATTAAGCTAGCATATACTGAAATTCAATAAAGAAAGCTTCAGGAGTGCAAACTGCAAAACACTATATTCTATGAACTAATTTAAAGCAACAAATAATTAATGTTTACTTTACATCAAATTTGCAATCTGAAAATTACAAAAAGAAGGTACATCATCTAATCAGTGTTGTTCTACATCACACAGTGATCTAAAATATTCCAGTTTGCGAGGACAAGCTCCAACAACAATCACATGGACTTAATATTATTCATAAAATAAAGTAGTGTAAACATTAAAACATGTGTACTAATATATTTTAAAACCATTTCAAGATTGAACATACATTCATGAACATCATGCAAAATCATATTCTAAGCATTTACCAAACAAAGTATGCTATGTAATTAGCCCCAAAAAAATTTAGATCATTCAAAGAAAATACAGAATATGTAAGATCAATGTACATGTATATAATCCAAAAAATGGTTCCTAAACATGTGACTTCAATGTACATATATAATCCAAAAATAAAGTTTCTTAATGTCCAAAACAGCTACATCATATGTATCAACATGAAGATATATGCAATATGGTAGTATGGGAAAACAAAAAAAGACCAATAAAAATCATTCTCTGAATCAAAGTCCACCACTATCATCCAATGGGGTCTTCCCTTTGCCTCGAAGAGACCCAACCTACAACATGTATAAAATAAAATTATGAATCTCATAAATTATTTAAACAATTTTGAACTAAATTCAAAAAATTAAAACATTAAACTTATAATTTTTTTTTTGAAAATAATAGTTCAATTATTAACAAAATTACCTCAGTGCCAATGTCCACATCCATCAATGAACCTATATCCCCACCACCAATTTCCATATGTTCTCGTGTTCCCTAAAATTTAAATGTTGTTAATAAATAAAACATTGTGCAAGTAAAATAAACTAAAATTAAGCAATTCACTTAAAACCAAAACAAAAAAATTGAAATCATGAGCTCACAAGAGATGGAGAATCATCAAAAAAGTTGGAATCTACATGAACCTACATAGATAAGTCACATTAACAATAAGATACATAGATAAATTAAAATTCAAAAAAAACATACACTATCTTTCAAACATAAATATAAATATGTAAATAATAAATATACCTTTCTAAGATGCTCTTCTACATTTCACTAGTGGAGAGTCGAAAATTATGTTCATTCAACATTCTAGAAAACTGCAACCAATAAACATTTACGTAATGTATTTATTACTATACATAAAAAATACATAATGTCATAGATATAATTTGTAACAAAATTTCAATTCAAAATGAATAAAACAATTAAATAGATGGTATGTACAGAAACAACAGACCTCTCCTATACTCAATGTGTCATTGGATAGGACATCTGAAGTTGTACGCGACAAACCTTATCATAAGCCCTACGATATTCAATGTTCATTCCATCTACCTCATCATTTGTTTTGTAAACAAAATTTTGACGAATAGTGGCTCGAGCCCTCTCTAGAACCAATCCCACATCAACTCTTACAAACACCGATGTCAAACCTTCGACAACATGATCCCTTGTAGTTGTCCCAAGTTGGGATGTGGGCTCCATCTTCGATTTTAATGTCACAAGCCTAGGTGGGCGAGATATCTAGGGTGGAGGTCGAAGAGTTGTGGGATCTCTAAGAGAACCTTTTTTATCGTATATTCACCCCTTTCCAACTCCATAAAATTCAGAATTAATATTGGTATAGCCTGGCTTCATATTTAAAAAAAACTCTACATAAAAAAATCTGGCGAAATAATTAGGAACATCATCGTTCCATGGAAACTGACCATAGGCTACAAGGAACTGATCATATATTAGATGTGCAAGTTCAAGGTGCTTGAAATATTGTACTTTCAACATTTTTCTCTTTAGGCCTTCTTTGAAGTTAAACATTGAATTGGTCTGTTGTTGACACAAACCCAGTCGACAGGGGTTCCCAACATTGTCGACACCCAAACCACCGTGATCTCCCTGAGCATCGGCCCAGACAGGTTTTACCCCGTCCAGCAACACCTGCAAAGCAGATGAGGTCTCACCCGAGATGTTCAAGGGAGAGTTGATGGAACCATGTTTCCACCGAATGAAGGAGGATGTTGTGGATCAATTACTTAACTTATTGCAACATTTCAGAAATAGATCTAAGCATTTAACTCAGGAATCAATAATATTCATGGCATCATTCAACAAGACAATTCATCATTGCAACAGATATAACAGTAAAGCATTAATCGTAGCAAGGAAACATTGCATCATTCATATATTCATATCGCAAAATGCATTACCATAGATAAACAGGAAAAACACAGGGATTCTACTCAACAGCTCTGTCACATCATATTAACTCCGCAAAAACCCAGATACAACCAAATACTCAGCCTTCAGCATCATATCAATTTCTCTTAGATGTTAATATTTAACAATCATGCTCTCCAAAAGATGATTCAACACTTACAAACCTATGTCTATTTATAGGCGTGCACCTTTACATTGTTTGTTCACTTACTAACTACTTCCTGACCGACACTTCAAAGCAAATGACCCAAAATCTATCTATTGTGGTCCAAATGACCCAAAAACCCACATACTACGGTTCAACTAACCCAAAATTACATAAAATATTATCACTTGCACACAGCTTTCCGCCTTTCGCGATATCTTCGACCTTGCGCAGCATCCACGATGCTGTGATGCTGACTTGTACAAACTGCCTGCCAACAGGCCCCCAACACAATCTTGTGGCTCTCCCTCGAGCCACGTTAGCAGGACATGATGTACTCATTTGTATTCAGCCTGAAGTCCTCGTACTGCTGGCGGATTTTGCTAACCTGCTGCATGACTGTTGCGGCGGCTTCCTGGCTCTCAATTAATTCCTGTGCTAATGGGTGTTTAACCAGGTGCGCATTGACTTTCTTCTTTCCTTCCTGTACCACCTGCAGTGCAGAGTCATCCGCGGCATTAAACTGTGCCCTAAGTTCTTGAAACTCATCCAACTGCGCAACGCGCTTCTTTTGACGTTCTTCCGCTTTGGAGACTCACTGCTGCAACTCCTTGAGCTCGGTCGATTTGGACACCTGCGTTGTCAGTGGCATCTTATGCATGGATGTCTTCAGTGTTTCCATCTTCTCTTCCGCCTCGCATCGTTGCTTGGTCAGCTACTCAAGTTGCTCATCCTAGAAAATACTCCCTCAAAACAATGTGGTCTCAGTAGTGATCTTGGTCACTTCCTGTTCCAACTCGCCTAGTTGAATCGCCAACTCTTCGAGATGGCGCTTGTCCGTGCTGCAACAACTTCCCGTGGTGTGTTCAGCTGGAGTGCGCGAGCCAAGATAGCATTTCTCTCCTTTAAATCGGCGATGATAGTCCCCAACTTCTTCACTCACTCAATGGGATCCATTGCCTCTGTCGGCTCCAGTACATGTTGACAGGATTCAGCGACAACCCCCTCCAACTGCACATTACTATTCCACAGGGTGGTTTTCTCAACCGTCAACCGATCCTGTTTTTTCTTTAGATCCGTTATTTCCCTAGTCTTCACAGCCTGAAGCTGCTCTAGCTTATCCTCAAGTTCATCGACCACTTCCCGGGCCGCTACTGCCTTTCCTTTGAGTTCCTCCACTTCCTTGTTGACCGCCGCTTCCCCTTCTTACAATCGCAAGAGGTGACTCCGGACGTCATTTTCCCTATTCGCCAGTTCCTAACTGGGAAACGCCTGTAACTGCACCAACGTCTGTGATGACAAAGCGTTGATGTTAACAGACAACTCTTCCAACTGCTGTAGCAAATCCTTTAGAGCCTCGTCATTAGTCGCAATCGCAGTCGGGGGAATTTGTACATTCCGGAGTCACGGCTCAGTGCCGATTGCGCCAACTTCCTGCACAGTTGCTCCCTCTGGTGCCTTCTTCAAAACAATGTCACACAAGGAATCCAGACGGGCAGTTACCGCATGAAAACCTTCATCCTCCTTTGTCATCATTGCTCGAGCCACCTATTCATGCCTCGAAAATTGTAGCATCAATCAGCAAGGGATTCTCCTCGATAAGCAAGCCCAATTAGATCACTCACCGTTTGGTGTGGGGAATCCGTCCGGTTAACGGTTCTGGCTACCGTGTAAGATTTAAATATTTGTTTAATTTTCACCGGTTGCGGCCCGATCCACCGTTTATGTATTTTAATTTTAAAGATGATATGCAAGTGCGTTAATCTAAGTGCATGTAATTGAAACAAATCTAATCTAAAACTGATTTAAGCAAATTTAATCTATGCTTGCAAGGAGCAAACTGAAAGTATGAGCAATGAACTGAAAGAAACATCTAAAGATCTCATAGATAGCTATTTAATCATAAAGATGCATTTCCAGCAGAAAATAGAAGATATCAAAGATAACTTTGATTTAATTACATTTCATTGCTCATTTAACACAGAAATTCTGCAAAGGGAAGGAAATCATTCATAGTAGAGAATTAATTCACAATAGCTAGGAAAGATCTCACAGAAAATGTACGAAAGATGCAGAAATAGTTCAGCAATTATCCAACACAATCCCAAGCAAAATGTTGCGTAGGCTTCCACAGGCCAAAACGATTTTTCTTATTCATGTAGCAGAAATAGTTCATGTACACAAGAAGAGTGTCCTTTTACCTGCCAAAATTCCTTTCAATGTTCTCTAATCATCTATATATAGCTTTACAAAATGCTCCAAGAGCTGCCACCTGTACTCTAACCCCCCGGATTCTTTTAATTTGTCTTTTAGTGCCCATTTTACAAAAGTAGAATATATCCTCAAAATATTTTACAAAAGAATAAGGGAGCAAAACTCTAGTTGTATTTAACATTTAAAATATATAGGCCAAAAAAGGCTCCAGCCTTTAATCAGAAAATAAGAAATGCCAAATCAACTCTCTGCTGGAGCTTCTGCTTTTGCTATTCTACTTGCTTCTGTAATGTAATTTACCCAAAGGTTTGTTTCTCTAATAATGACATTCGCAGGGACAGCGAGCATGAATTTCAATGAGACTTCATGCTTGGCAAGCTCCTCTTCATTAACAATTACTTCTGTTGTTGTAACCTGAAGGATTTCTTCAAGAAGGTGTGCGTGAACAGTTGCTTGCCCGATGCAATGGTGAAGATCTTCTACTGTCAGCATGTCCATTTTCTTCACATAATCCATCTCTGCACTTGGAGTCTCATCTTTCAACATGTTTCAACTCTCGTTCCCAGGACCGCCTCGCCACCTGATTCGGGCTCAGACACCTTTGACTTCTTCTTGCCACCTTTCAGCATTGTTCATTAAACCTAGTAGCAATCATGCATGAGTAGGTAGATGATAAAACAAAATGCAAACCAAGCATTGAAACAAAAATTATCACCATAGCAAGCATAGCCTGGATGAAATAGTACTAGCTAGGACAACTTTCAACTTAATAAAACCGAGCGACAGTTGCGGCTCAACTCAATGAATTTTTTCGAAACAGGGAAGGAAAAAAGAAATCGACGTTGAGGCTCAACTCACCGAGTTGGGCCGACGTTGAGGCTCAAATCGCCGAGTTGGGATGACATTGAGGCTCAACTCACCGAGTTGGGCCGACGTTGCAGCTCAACTCGCCGAGTTGGGCCGACATTGTGGCTCAACTCGTCGAGTTGGGCCGACATTGCAGCTCAACTCACTAAGTTGGGCCGACGTTGAGGCTCAACTCGCCAATTTTTTTTTCTAAGTTTTTTTTTTTAAATAAGAAACTTTGCTCTCGTTAGAAAACTAAGAAAAAAGTCCCTTTTTATGGGGCTTGACTTCTAAGCAAACGTTTTTACAAAAATAGAAGGAGGGGCCCCAATATTTACAAAATGTTTGGGGGGGATGTTGCAGCAACAACAATGGCGATTCGCTGGCGACACAGATCTCTGAAACAAAATCTCCTCGTGGTCAGAAAACTTACAAAGTGTTGGTTATGTCACAAGATACCTTCATAGTTCAAATTCTGAGAATGCAGTGATCACTCTTATCATAATGGTCATCAGGGAAAAGGCAACTTTGACTCAGCCTTCCTTACAACTCTCTAAGGGCCAGAATGTGAGGTTCATTTTAAAAATCTTTCTTTCAGAAGTCTAATAATATAAGACTCCACAAGACCGTAACAATATCTCATAGACATATTCGTTTCTTCCTCATTCCCATGATTTTTTGCATCCTTTTGGATGTTTCTTTTAAATGGTGACTTTTGCCGCTTTGAGCCTTCTAGAAATAGATTTCTTCAACTTTCAAAATTTTTTTAGGTTCTTCAATCCATAATGTCCTTTTGTGAGAGCGAGAGATTTTCTTGATGATCAAGCTTCACAGGTGGAGAAGAACCTTGCTAGGATGATTTATTTGAATAGCTTCTTTAGTTGAATGCTTTTTGCTTCTCTTTGCCATGCTTTAATTGAGGCGAGAATTTCTGAAAAACGAACTCTTTGATATAATCCTTTTGGCTTTTATTTGCAGCATGGGATCATTTTAAATACCATACCTCTGTGAGACATGCTTCCTTTCCATGGGTCCGTCATAGTGAACTTCCTCGGATAGGCATTAATGTTTAGAGTGAATGGAGCCCTAAGATAGTCAGAAAGAAATGCTAAACCTTAGTTATTTAACCGGGGTTATTTCGACCAAAAAGAAAGGGAATTTCTACATTCCAGGAAACCAAACAGTGAAAGGAAAAGCACACATATACATTTCCTCTACAAGTAAGTTTCTTCCTTACCAGCTTCTGAGATTTTCTTGGAGCCTCATCTTCCAACTACGCCAAAATTGAGCTGATCTTTATTTTAAAGAAAGAAAGGGGTAAAGACAAACAAAAGAGATAGACCAAACCAACTAGCAATCTTAAAAAGTGACCGCAACAACTCCAAAACGAAACAAAGGGGACAACCAAGAAAAGAAAATAAAAGTGCTTTATTTATGTACAAAAAGTCCACATAGGACTTTAAGCAAAGTATTGCTTCGAGGCGAGGCCATTGAGAGGGAGATTTACTTCCTCTCCTTGTAGGTATTTCAATTTATAAGTCGATGGGCCAAGCTTTTCGGAAATTTGGTAAGGGCCAACCCATAAGTGTTGAAACTTTGTGTGCATTCCCTTACCATTGTGTTGGTGATCCTAGTTCAGAACTAAGTCACCTACTTCGAAACTTCTCTTGCCGGACTTCTTCTTTTCAAACCACCTTTTGACTATGTCTTGGTGATGGTGGAATTGGTATTTGGCCTTTTGCTGCGACTCTTCAAGTTTCAGTAAGGTATCAATTCTTGATTGGAGAACCTGACTAATAGAACCTCAGGAGGCTTAAGACAGCTGCAAGGATGGGAGTAAAATATTCAGAGGGAGAATGGCTTCATTACCGTAGACCAGGGTGAATGGGGAGATGCCTAAGGCATTCTTAGGAGTGACCCTATCTGCCCATAGAGCGTTCGGGAGTGCTATGTGCCAACTTCTCTTATTTTCAATCACAGTTTTCTTAAGGATTTAGATGAGATTTTTGTTGGTAGGCTCAGCTAATCCATTTCCTTGGGGATAGTAATTGGCTGAATAATTCAATTTAATTCCTTTCTCATACACAAATTCATTAATCTTTATAGATGACAAATAAGTTGCATTATCAAAGACTAGGGAAATTGGAACCCCAAACCTGGTTATGATGTTTTCTTCTAGGAACTTGATAACTACATCTTCATTCACTTTGCGCAGTGGAGCAGCCTCGGCCCATCTTGTGAAATAATATGTGGCTGTTAGAATGTACCAATGCTACAGCGAGGATTTTGGGTTTATCTTACCAATAATATCTATGCCCCATTGTTTGAATGGTTCAGAGATGATGACTGGCTGCAAGGGTCCTGCTGCTTTCAGCAGCTTTCCGGCACTTCTTTGGCATACATCACAATTTATTGCATAGGCGTGAGAATCCTTAAAAAGAGTGCACCAATAATACCCAGCCCTGAGAATTTTGTGAGCTGTAGTATCCCCATAATAATGTCCCCCAGCAGGGTCATTGTGTAATTCTTTGACCACTTTGCTCGCATCTTCTTTCTCCAAACATCTGAGAAAAATGCCATCATAATTCTTCCTAAATAGTAATCCTTCAATGAATTGATAAGTTGTTGATTTCAGACGGAGTGCCCTTCTTTGCTTCGAACTCTAGTGCTATGGAAAATAACCTGACTACAAATAGTGTACTAGGTCCCTGTACCAAGACTAAGGAGCTGTGAAAATTGGACATACGTCGATCATATTCAGCTCGGCTTCACTTTTCCAATCTAGCTCTTCATCAGCTAGATTTTCAGTAAGCAGCTTGTATAATCCTTGACCTTTGATAATAGTAGCTAGTTTGAATTCCAAGTCATACTCCTGAAGAGCAGTGACCCAGTTTCCTCTCCTTTCTCCCAATTCTTTCTGAACAAAAAGAGATCTAACAATGGGATGAGGAACTATGACTTTAGTTCTAATTTTTAGAATATATGGGCTGCATGGATTTACTGCCTTCAATACTGCATATGCTTGCTTATCTACCATGGGGTAGTTCAGTTCAACACCCTGCAGACCCGTGCTCATAAAAGAAATTGGGTTTTCATCTCCTGATTCTTCCTTTTGAATGAGCATAGTTGCGAGAGAGTTATCAGAAGCAAAGGTGTACATAATAAAATATTTAGCGAAGTATGGACTCCTTAAAGAAGGTGCATTAGCTATAGTAGCCTTAATTTCTTTAAATGCAACTTTCTCCAAGTCTGTCCACTTGAATTGTACACTTTGCTTTACCATTTGTTGCAAAGGTTTAATGATTTAAGCGAAATTTGGTACGAACCTTCGAACAAAATTAATGGTTCACATAAATTATTGCATAGACTTTTTTCTATGGGGCATCGGAATCTTGCTGATAGCCCGCACTCTCTCTTGATCTATCGAGATTCCCTTCTTTGAAATGATATGACCCAAAAGCTTTCCCTCAAGAACAACGAAAACACTTTTCTTGGGGTTCAAGGAAATTCCATACTTCCTGCAACGATAAAAAATCTGCTTCAAGTGGAACACATGGTCTTCCCTTTTCTTTGAGAAAATTGTCACATCATCCAGATAAACCACTACACATTTACCGCCCAACCCTCGGAAAGCGATGTCCATGGCTCGCAGAAAAGTAGCTCTTGCGTTTATCAAGCTGAATGGCATTCTTCGATATGCAAAGGTTCCCCACTTTGTACGAAAAGTGGTTTTGAGTCGGTCTTCCTCCGCTACCAGCACTTGATTGTATCTAGAAAAACTGTCTAGCAGAGAGAAAAGCTCTGATCCTGACACCATCTGCAATATTTGCTCCATTGGAGGCACATGATAGTTGTCTTTATCGGAAGCTTTATTTAAGTTTCGAAAATCTACACACAATCTGATTTCTCCTGATTTCTTTCGCACTCGAACTAAATTAGCTACCCATTCAGAATGTCTAACTTTAAAAATAATCTTGGCGTCTAGCAATTTCTTCAACTCTTTTTCAATTAAAATCTCAAGAGTTGGATGCATTCTTCTTAGCTGCTGCTGAAAAGGTTGAATGCCTTCCTTCATCGGTATTATGTGCTGAATAATGCGGGTATCATATGTTTTCAGATCATCGTAATTCCATGCGAAAACATATTTATACTGTTTAAAAATCTTGATGAACTTATCCCTTTCGCTTGGCGAGCAACATTTGCCAAGATTGACATATTTTGGCTCAGCCTCTGTACCTAAGTTTATCAATTCATGTTGCATGGAAGAGCTGTGAGTTTTAGCATTTATTGGCCTCCGTAACTTGCTCTGTAGATCATACAATGCTTCAAGAGTTCTCACTCCTTTGGGCATGAATTTTCCCTTAACAACATCTTTAGTTTGCAAATATGAATCGTGTTGTTCCTCATCTATTATAGCTTCTTGGAAGACACCTTCATTTGTTAAGAAGCTAATGATTTGATCATCATCATCAAATACTCTGAGATTTGTAATGTTATCCGAAACGGATGGCTTGAAAACCAATTCAATAGAGCATTTGTTATTAGTAGGTACTAATCTGGAAGCAGAGGTTGCTAATAAATCAGCAGCAACATTCTGCAGCCTAGGAATTGAATTTATATTGAAAGCATCAAAACATGGAATTAAATTCCAAACCTTAGACTGATAACTTTTTAAGTGTGGCGAAAGGCAGTGAATTGTGTCTCTCACTTGCCTGACAATTATTTTTGAATCACCAAAGACCTTCAAATATTTGTCATTTAAATCGATATCTTTCTTTAACCCATGGACCAGAGCTTCATACTCAGCAGTATTATTTGTACATTCAAATTCTAATCTACAAGATAAAAAATGCTTGTTTCTTTCGGGGTCAATCAAAACACAACCGGCTCCTGATCCTTCTTGAGTTTTGGAGCCATCGAAGTATAGAGTCCAAAAAACATTTACCTCTTTAACTAAGTTAGTGTCGTAACCACCTAAGTTAGTAACTAATTCTACTATGTTACAATCAATATCATCAGTCCGTGAGAAATGAAGGAGATCGGACTATTTGTCTAAATCATGGCTAACATCTTCTAATTTATAATTTCCCGGTTCAATTTCTAAGAAATAATTTCCCAAAACTGAAGATGAGAAAGCTACAACTTCATTATTTTCCTCTAACTGAGTGACATTTTGTTTCATGTGGGGTTCTCTCAGTATTTTGATTTTATTTTGCCTATTCTGGTAAGGTAACCACAAATGAGACCAATTTGTCACAAAGTAACCGTTTAGTTTCGTAGACCAGTCCCTACTCAAAATTAAACCATAAGCCTCAGGAATATCAACCACCATTGTGTCAATGAATTGACACACCCTAGAATCAACTGACAATCTAATAAGTACGTCTTTCAATTCACCGATGACTTTAACCGCAGTTATATCTAACTGTATGATTTGGGATGGGGATGGGATTGGCTTCCCATTAATCTTTTTGAACATAGACAAAGGCATGACATTCGAACTGACACCAGATTCCACCAAACAATTATGCACATTATGATTGAAAATTTCAAAAGTCAAGAGAAACGGGAGAGTCTGCGATCTAGATTTTCCGCCAATGCTAGCTTCATTTATTTCAAGATTTTCCTTAGTGTTACCTAACGGAGTGCTAGATTGTGGATCAAAGGCTTCTAGCAGTTTCTTTCTCTATTGGGGCAGACTTCACATATCGAATATGGATACATTTGCTTTCGCTTTCTTAATGTCTTCAATTATGTCATAACCCATATCACATTCTTTTGAAACTTTGGAATGATTTTCTGTTTTGTTCAAAGGCACTTTTGGTTGTTTGGTAGGTGTCATATTTGGTTCTTTTGTTACTACCACATTTGTCTTAGGGTGGGGAGGAGTGAAATTTATGTGCCACTTAGGGATTTCTTTGGTAAACTTAGCTTTAGGAACATCTAAGGTTTGATCAAGCAACGGACCTTTACTCCTAGCAGTGACATTAATAGATGTCGGTTGAACTTCATCAGTGAGATCTTCAAAAGACAGTTCTTGGGCAGGGGTCCAATCCCAAAGGATCATTGTGGTGTTAGGATCAAATTATTCTTGCTCAGAAAACTATTCTTCCTGAGGATCTTTCTAATCGGTAATTTGCGCATCTAGCATTTGATTCATTACTAAACTCATCGAGTTAATCCACTGTGGACAACTCTTTTCTGAATGTTGTTCTTGATGGAAAGTACAGAAATGGTCCATGCCTATCTCATTTAAATTTAACACAGCAGAATTATTTACAGGCGGAGTTGGTTGCCCGCCCTCATCCCTTTTCTTGTAGAAAGGATTGAATGGTTTCCTAGAAGAGATAGCTTCCTTATCTTTCTCTAGATCTACAATTTTATTTGAAGCTTTTGCATCATTTTTACCACATTTTCTAAATCAACTGTTGATTCTTCTTTTTACCTAGTTAACAAAAAAGGCCTTTTAACAGCTGTTGGATTTGCTTTTAGATCGAGAGAGTGTTTAACAATACTGTCTACTTCCTCTTCTACCTTCTTGGATTCTTCGAAGTTTTCGATCAAGGTAGTTTTTTTCGTTCTTTTGACAAACATTGCTAAAGGGGGGTCAAGAGCTATTGTATAATATTCCACTAAACATTCTTCAGCGGGCTTTGTTGCATCACTAAAGTTATTTAACAATGTCGTAAATCTTTGATTAAACTCTTGAACTTTCTCTTTCTTTTCCATTCTCATGGATAACAATTCTTTCATAAGAGTAGCTACTATCTTTTGATTTCCATACTTCTTTAAAAAACATTTTTCAAAATCTTACCAACTTGATATTGAGCTAGCTTGTAGGCTAAAGTATCAGGAAGATACTTTGGGTTCAAAATCAAAGGAAAGAGACGACAGACTAAATTTTCATGTTCTACATTAAGAAGATTCAAAGCTAAATAAAAACTTTTAATATGATCATCAGCAGAAATTCCTTTCCCAGGATCGTATTTAGGCAAAACCTTTTTTGAGTTTTTGGGTAAATAGTGGAATGGTCCAACTAGATTTAGTGCTCCCCTTTCTCTCCAAGCAGGCACAGCAATGGCTCTGGGCGGAGAATGTTGTGGTGTATGTGGTGGAGAATTTCGATGAGTATGTTGCGGAGTATGTGGTTCTTCTCGATTTGGAGGAGTTTCAGGGATGACTTCGTTGAAAGGTTCAATGATTTCTCCTAGAGATAAATCGAACAATTCTTCTAAACTCTGAACTAGAATGGAATCTCTTTTGTATTGCGTTCCCTTCCCAGGAGCTCTTATTTTGGGCAGCAAAGGAACAGTAGTTAATCCTCCAAGACTCCTGATGTAAGAGCGAGTTTTCCTTCTAAAACGGTTTACCCCCTCAAAAGGGACAACGTATAGCGTTTCTTGCTGTTCTGTTTCGGAATTGGGATTTTCTTGATTTCTTGAGTCCAGATCTAAATTATCTGGGATAGCTATTTCAAACGGGTATTCAGTGAGATTTATTCTAACGTAAGGATCTCCTCTGCCAGCCATGCACTGGTGGCCCTCCTTCTAGTGCCAAAAACTATTGATGCCTAAAAATTTGTACCATCAATCAGCAAGGGATTCTCCCCGGTAAGCAAGCCCAATTAGATCACTCACCATTTGGTGTGGGGAATCCGTCTGGTTAACGGTTCCGGCTACCGTGTACGATTTAAATATTTGTTTAATTTTCACTGGTTAAGACCCGATCCACCATTTATGTATTTTAATTTTAAAGATGATATGCAAGTGCGTTAATCTAAGTGCATGCAATTGGAACAAATCTAATCTAAAACTGATTTAAGTAAATTTAATCTATCCTTGCAAGGAGCAAACTGAAAGTATGAGCAATAAACTTAAAGAAACATCTAAAGATCTCACAGATAGCTATTTAATCATAAAGATGCATTTCCAACAGAAAATAAAAGATATCAAAGATAGCTTTGATTTAATTAAAACATTTCATTGTTCATTTAAGACAGAATTCTACAAAGGGAAGGAAATCATTCATAGTAGAGAATTAATTCACAACAACTAGGAAAGATCTCACATAAAATGTATGAAAGATGCATAAATAGTTCAGCAATTATCCAACACAATCCCAAGCAAAATGTTGCGCCGGCTTCCACAGGCCAAAACGATTTTTCTTATTCATGTAGCAGAAATAGTTCACGTACACAAGAAGAGTGTCCTTTCACTTGCCAAAAGTCCTTTCACTATTCTTTAATCATCTATATATAGTTTTAAAAAATGCTCTAAGAGCTGCCACCTGTACTCTAACCCCCCGGATTCTTTTAATTTGTCTTTTAGTGACCATTTTACAAAAGTAGAATAAATCCTCAAAATATTTTACAAAAGAAAAAGGGATCAAAACTCCAGTTGTCTTTAACATTTAAAATATGTAGGCCAAAAAATGCTCCGCCTTTAATAAGAAAATAAGAAATGCCAACTCAACTCTCTACTGGCGCTTTTGCTTCTACCATTTTGCATGCTTCTGCAATGTAATTTACCCAAAGGTTTGTTTCTCTAATAATGACATTCGTAGGGACAGCGAGCATGAATTTCAATGAGACTTCATGTTTGGCAAGCTCCTCTTCATTAACAATTACTTCTCCTGTTGTAACCTGGAGGATTTCTTCAAGAACGTGCTCGTGAACAACTGCTTTCCCGGTGCAATCGTGAATATATTCTACTGTCAGAACGTCCATTTTCTTCACATAATACATCTATGTGCTTGGAGTCTCATCTTTCAACATGTTTCAACTCTCGTTCCCAGGACTGCCTCGCCACCTAATTCGGGATCAGACACCTTTGACTTCTTCTTGCCATCTTTCGACATTGTGCTTTAAACCTGGTAGCAATCATGCATGAGTAGGTAGATGATAAAACAGAATGCAAACTAAGCATTGAAACTAAAATTATCACCACAGCAAGCATAGCCTGGATGAAATAGTACTAGCCAGGACAACTTTCAACTTAACAAAACCGAGCAACAGTTGTGGCTCAACTCAATGAGTTTTTTCGAAATGGGGAAGGCGAAAAGAAACCGAACGTTGCGGCTCAACTCGTCGAGTTGGGTCGATGTTGTGGCTCAACTCGCCAAGTTGGGTCGACGTTATGGTTCAACTCACCGAGTTGGGCCGACATTGTGGCTCAATGCGCCGATTTGGGCTGACGTTGTGGCTCAACTCGCCGAGTTGGGTCGACGTTGCGGCTCAACTCGCCGAGTTGGGCCGACATTGAGGCTCAACTCGCCAAGTTTTTTTTTAATTATTATTATTATTTTTAAATAAGAAACTTTGCTCTCTTTAGAAAACTAAGTAAGAAAAAAGGCCCTTTTTATGGGGCTTGACTTCTAAGCAAACATTTTTACAAAAATAGGAGGGGCCCCAATATTTACAAAAATTTTGGCGGGAGGTCCCACTAATTGTCCCATATTCATGGCATGCTTTCGTTCTTCCCTCTTCAAGCTCACACTCTTCATCCGTAGGGGTCTGCAATGACTCCTGGTCCGACTCCTGGTGATGTTGTGGTTCCATTGCCAGTGCATCTAATGGTATCCTCGTGGACTCCTCCTCCTGAGCAACTGGTTCACGCCATTCGACTGGCCAACCATTAATGATCGCATCTAATTCTTCATCTGATAACTTATAGGGGGTCTAAAACCACTGCTTATCATTATTACGTCGCGCTTGCACATGGATACTATGAGGTTCGATCACGAACCAGGCGATCCCCTTATATTTTCAACAAATTTCTAAGTCAACCACGGAACCTACTCGAGGGCCACCTACAGCGCTTCCCAATAGAACCAGAACTGCGTGGCGCAATCCTTGATGTGTTCTAGGTCCCGCACCCACCATAGGTTTTGGTAGCGTGCTCCCTTTCGAACTTGCACCGTGTCCACCTCCATTCCTTGGTAATCGTTGGGCTCCATCCAGGTGACAAGCGCGACTAAGATCAGCAACCAGCTGTATGAAAATTGTCACCGTCCCGCCTGGGCCACCAGTGTGTCCTCCATCAACTGGTTGAGTAGAAAAAGTGACCAATTCACTTGCATGCCTTCTGCACAGAGCTCCGCGCATGCGACAACCCCTGAGTTTCCTTGGTTGTGTTGATTGTTCCGAACGATTTTGGTAGCCAAGATTCACGCCCCAATTTTAACTGCGGGCTCATTGATGCTGTCTAGGCGTTAGGCCCATCCATCACGCTGCATTTTATATTGCTTCCTCAACTTTGCCATGAGCTTTTTGTCGTTGTTCTTCCCCTAAAAATATTGCGTTGGGTCTACCCCATCCTTTGGCAACCCAGTGATTTCGGAATTCAAGTCCACCATGATGGTGACCAGCTTGTCCAACCATAAAATGCCACCATGAAAACAGGCCAGCAGTTGTTTCACGCAGTCATTTGCTTCTGTCAACCACCCAAAATGTGGCATGTTGATCAAACCCAACAACTCAGCCTTCCTCAAACCGCGCGCCCAGTCATGTGCAATGCGTGGCGTCGGTCCACTCTCCCTTATTGCTCGTGGATTAAAGGGCTCTTTCACAACATCTTCCAGCACCAGCAAATCATGATCATCATACCGCAACTGCATCGGTGCAGGAACAATGTCGGTGGGGCATCTCATGCCTGGTGGAATTGTCAAAATTTTGATTTGATACCGCTGGTTCTTAGTGGACTTCCTTGGCTGCATACCAGGTCGACATGGAGGTCGATAGCCCAGGATATACATAGCAACAATTCCTTCTCGGACTGCGGATTCCACAACACCCGAGCTCGATGGGATCACCTCAGGGACCCCTTCCAGCACTTGGGCAGTGGAGCGGGTCTGCCACTTCTCTGGTTGTGGGGAGTTAGGCTGCATCCCCCCCTCTTCTGTCTCACAATGGAGGATGATCCCACCGACATGCTAGCAACTTCTTCCTCGAGATTGACCTCCTCTTCAATACTGACAGGGATGACGGGTGACTCCGATTCACTTGAAATATCCACCGTATCCAGTGCACCTGTCATGTCGCATTCAATTCCCATAATGCCAACAGATGGCTCAATCTTACTCAACCCGAGAACTTGCTCAACAGAACCCAACTACACTCTTCAACACACCCAACCTTGTACAATTCAACAATTGGGAGCTGAACTTACTCATTACGAACAGGTCCCTTCCGACCAGCCTCGGCTTGTTCTTATAGCGCCCAACTCGATCCCTCATAATCATAACTAAATCATTCATTAATTTAGACCAAATCCTACCTTAATGACCCAAATCCACCGTCAATCCTCCCATCCGATCGGTCGGATCTACGATTAATGTTCATCATTCGAACAAGCGTCGTTAATTAACTGTCTTGAACTTTTGGCATTTATTACCAATTTGACCCGGTCACAGCCCTGCACTTGTCGCGGACCTAATCTCGAACGATGATGTGACCCTTTCTCCTTACGCATTCTCTTCCTGCTGGTGCACCATCCTGCCACCTAGCATCCTGCGCTCTTCTATTTTTTTTTTCTTGTTGCGACTCAGGCATCATGTTGGTCCAAGCCAGTCCTATAGGGATTCAACCTACTACCATTAACCAACTTGGGGAGCATCGCTCCATCTAACTGCTGCAGTTGTACTGCGCCGCTTGACAGTATGCCACTGATGTGATAGGGACCAAGCCAATGCATCTGCAACTTTCCTGGATGCTTCATAAACTTGTTGTCATACAACAACACCAAGTCACCCTACTAAAACTGTTTATTTTTTATATGGTGATCATGCCAATCCTTTTGTTGATCCTTTTCCACGCTTTGATGAAACTCGGCGATAAAGCAATCTTCCTCCAGTTGCACTAGCTACGTCAGACGTTCTCCTAGTGCCACTTCATCGTCCATACCTATTTCCGTAGCTACGCACAGACTCATAACAATGTACTCCATTGGCATAATCGCTTCTTGCCCATATACCAACTTGAAAGGTCTTTGTCCCGTCAACCTTTTACACGTGGTGCGATATTCCCACAAAACTACTTGGATCTTCAGATCCTAGTCATCGCGGTTTTCATTGCACACCTTCGTCAGCGCATGCTCCAGAACCTTGTTGAATGCTTCTACTGTCCCATTTGCTTGCGGATGATATGGTGTGCTCTTCTTATGTTGTATCTGTAGTTCTGTTGTTAATGCACTGACGGTGCGATTGATGAAGTGACTGCCCTGATTGCTCATCAACACCTTCGGGCAGCCAAACCGAGTGACAATGTTGTCGAATAAGAAACGCGCTGCTGTTGCAGCAGTGCAATCTATGACTGGTGTAGCCTTCTCCCATCTTGTCAAGTAATCTATCACCGTAATGATGTATCTTGTACTAGTGCGCTTCCCAGGTGGGTTGATAGGATTCATGAAATACACTTCCCATTTATCAAATGGCTGCAGTGTCACTTGAGGTTTCAGGGGCATCTCATCCCTCCTAGAGGGTTTCCCAGTCCTTTGAAAAACATCGCAGGTCTGCACATAATATGTTGCATCATTGTGAAGCATGGGCCACCAAAGCCCTGCGCGAAGCACATTTCGAGCAGTCGCACGACTGCCATAGTGCCCACCAGCTACTCCTGCATGTGCTTCTAAAAAGATCTTCCCTTGATGATGAGGCAAGACGCAGCGCCTCAATATCTCCTCCGATCCCTTTTTGTATAATTCGCCTGCAATCCCTTGACTACCAATTGTTTCTTCTGACCGGTTGTAAATCCCTCCGGTGTAGTACCTGTCGCCAGGAACTAAATGATTTCTTCATAATATTCGTCCGCTACTTCAACTTTAAAAATTTGCGCATTGGGAAACCCATCTTCAATGTTGGTGGGTTCTGCTCCTGTCTCAATCCACGACAGATGATCTGGGCCTGCATTCAAACGTCCTGGCTTCACAATCACTTCAAAGTCGAACTCCTGAAAAAGAAGTAGCCAGCGACATATATTCCCACCCAAAATAGGCTTGTTGACCAGATATTTTAATGAAGAGTGGTCTGTGAACATCTTAAAGTATCCTCCCAGTAAGTAGTGGCGAAACTTCTGCAGTGCATAGACCATCGCCAAGCCCTCCCTCTCTGTCGTTGTATTGTTCCTTTCTGCAGATGACAACTTCCGACTTGCAAACGCAATGGGGTGATCCAAGTCCCCCTCCACTAGTTGCATGAGCACCACTCCCAGCACAATCGATGATGCATCAACGTGGACATGGAATTCCTTGCTCCAGTCCAGAAATACCAGTATTGGCGCTGAAACCACCTTAGACTCTAGCATTTCAAAACTAACTTGACATTCAGGGCTCCATTGAAATACCGCATCTTTCTTCAATAACTTCTCCATAGGGGCCGTGATTGCTGCATAACCCTTGATGAACTTGCGATAATAACCAGTGAGTCCCAACATCGCTCTCAACTGCTTGACATTAGTCGGCGATGTTAAGATCAGAATGAGCGCAATTTTTGTTGGGTCGACTAACAATCCCTGTTTGCACACAATGTGACCCAGTAATATTCCAAATGGTACACAAAAGATGCACTTCTTCAATTTCAGCGATATCTGATGCTGTTGACAATGCTCCAACATCAACCGTAGATTTTCTAGATGATCGTTGATCAAGCCATAATGTCCAGTCGTCCATGTACACCTGCAAATATTTCTGGATGAAATCCCGAAAAGCAGCAACGACAACCCATGAGAATATCACAGGTGCATTCTTCAGTCCAAATGACATCACTGTGTACTGAAAACAACCCCATTCTGTCACAAAATTTGTCTTGTGGTGGTCTTCTTTCTCAATTTGGATCTGATGATAGCCAGAGAACCCATCCGTGAAAGAATACATCTCTTGGCCACCCACACCTTCGAGCACCTCATCAGTAAACGGGGTTGTAAAGGGATCATGCAAGCATGCGTCATTCAACTTTCACAAATCGACACAAATGCACACTTCACCAGTCTTCTTGTCTTGCACCACCATAGGACTGATCCAGTCTGAATCCTCAACTGGTTCAATAATTCCAGCATCCAACATGCGATCAAGTTCTACCTTGACCCTCTCCTTATGGCGCGGATTCAGTCGATATGGTCACTGCCTTATCATTTTTGCATCTGGTTTCAATGGGATCTTCATCTCCCCTAGATCACCCAAGATTCCCTTCATCTCAAAAAACTTCATAGGGACAAGTCTTGGAATTCATGTAGCAAGTCTGTGACCTTCCCCATCATCTCATCATCCCAATAGTCCCCAACATTCACGAAGTTGGGACAGTCCTCTGTCCCAATGTTGACCTTTCGGAGCTTCAGCAGTTGATTGATCAGGTCAATTGGTGCATCAGGTGCTACAACATCACGACTTCCTTCGGATTTCGGAACATTGACATTCCGCGGATCATCACCATCTTCTAGTCCACCAGTGATATTATAGCATTCCATTATGGACTGCATCTTGCAGTGCGCATGCGGATCCGCAGGATATGCCACCGGAACAACCTTCAGAACTACGTCGCGGATGAGCTACAAAGCATTGTGGACATTCGAGTTGGCATCCGCGAAGCTTAACGTATGAGTAAAACAAACCGTCAACTCCAACCAAGTGTTAATTTCTCCTCGCAATTCAACTGAATTGTACCATGATCGCAGCATTTCATCCAGCGTATTGACGAAGGCGTGGACCCACTCATCCTTGGGTTGCGATGCCCACAGCATCTGACATTCCATCAAATGACTTCCAGGGTCATTCAGTCCATTTTATTTTCCTGTATGGTAAACTTTGGTGTCGCCAAAGCGAACCGACATCAATCTTCGGCACTGTGACCATCCATCGATTGATTTCTTATGTGTCTCCCACCAGCGTGCTGGAGCAGCCTTTAACACTTCTTCCAATGCCAGTAGTCGCTATGGTTCTGAAACCTTTTCTTCGAACGCCAAAATAAAATCAGACAAGTTGGGCAACCCTTCATATACTGTCAGTGCAATAGGCTCCGTCGCAACACGGCATAATGACTGCGTGACTAAACCACATTTGCGAAGTGACACCTCATGCAGGCAGTTGTGCCAATTCTCTAATGCATCGTCAAAGTCAGAAGATGCAGAGCTGAAGCTGCACCACCCGAGCTCACCATCGGCAGTCGAATGAATATAATCTTCTGAAATATTGTATGCATGCTCCCATCCACTGGGATCTTCATCTTTCATTGGTTCAATATACTTGTGTCCTTCAGCCGGATCAAACAGAGCTATGACTCTGAGATCATGGTTTTCAAAAGTCATAATCCACTTCTTAAAGTTGATAACTATTCCAATGTTGTTAGCCCATCCAACCCCCAACAACGCGGAATAGGAGATTCCCCCTTCAACTACTTCGATGGAATTGAAGTCGGCATATGTCTTCATTCCCTCGATGTCCACAACTAGGCATGGAACTCTCCCAATCAGTGTTACCTTGGCCTGATTAGCCAACCGAAGCTGTATGGGAGACCAGCTCAGTGTGGGACTCCCCATTTTCTGCTAGGCCTACTCGGTTAAGATGTTGACATCTGAACCAAGATCCAGAATAACTGAATCAAATTCATAGTCTCCAATTTGATTGTTCATATGCATATCCTTACTTGTCTTCTGCCTCTGCAAGGAGTTTACTACGGGCTCTTGCCGTCCCCTGGCTGGTCGTTGCAACAGTTCTTCGAGCTCAGCAAGAGCATCTGGATCCCTTACCAGTGATAAACGGCTTTCAAAAAATGTCTACAAGGCCCCAAATTACCACGATGGACCTTCCTCTGAAGTGGCATCAAAAATAGGAGGCATATCACAAACAATAGCCTTACCGCGATCTTTTTCCATCGTACGACGTGCCTGAAAGAATGCATCACACTCGCAATCAATGTCAAATGACACCTTCTTCTTCCTGGCTAACCGGATAACTAGATGCGGGCTATCCTCTCCTATTGTCGTACCTCCCCGAGTGATGACTATAACAACAACATCTTGTGTCCTTGGTTCCGCAGAAATTGTCGCAATAGTTGCACCCTGAGTCTGGTTCGGGGGATTCCCAGGTGGATTCACATTCTGGTTGGCATTTTGATTCGGGTGCTGGTTCTGATTCTGCATTAGTTGTTGCACTTGATTCTGCACTGGTTGTTGTACTTGATTATGGTTCTGCAGTTGTGGAACATTCCCTGCTTTCCATTGCACAATCAACTGTGGGCATTTTTCCACAGTGTGATCCGTAACAAAACAAAACTTACAATGCGTCTGCAATTGTGGGAAATCTCGCTGGTAGTGTCCCCATACCCCACAGTGATAACACTGAATAGGTCCTTGACCTCCTCGTCCTCCTCCGCGGCCAAATCCTCTGCCATGTCCTCCCCGAAATCCTCCCTACTACTCGTACTATGGTTGATTGAACTATTGCTACATAGAATTCGGTTGCATTCCTTTCCCTTGCTGCACATACTGTGATTGTTGAACATATTGTGGCTGTTGTGGAGCCATTTGCATCGGAGCATATTGCAGCATAAATTGTTATGGTTGCTACTACGGTACAAACTGCACCTGCGGTTGAGGTAGCGGCTGGGCTACCTGTGGCTGTGGTTGCGGTTGTTGTACGACACGCTGATCGTCCTTCACATAAAATGCATCATACGTTCTCTCCTGAAGAAACCCATATGCACGGCAATCTTTGTCTTCATGTCCCACTGATTTGTAGAATGTACAGTATAGATTCATCAGTTTTGTGACCATATTCTGCATGTATTGACACTCCTTGTGGCGATGCCCATATACTTGACATATGTGACACCACGGCATACCACCGCCGTTCAATGGATTCGGTGCTCCTGAAACCAGATAATTGCGGAAGTATGGGAAATTTTCCTTAGTATGCCCCTCTCCTCGACATCGCATACACCATACTTCTTCATGCTATTCTTTGCCCTTCTTAAGATCTTACAGCTGTATGGTCAAGTTGGTCAACTGTGTCTGAATCTTCAACATGCTAGCTACGTTCTCACCAATCGACTAAGCTTCCAACCACATAGCAATTTCAAGGGCTTCACTAGGCATCATAATGTTCTATTGCATTAGCGGTAATTGAATGTGCGGGAGCAATGCCGCAATGAACCATTCTTTGTGTTGGATAGTGCTCATGTTGAAACTGACCCTTTCCATCAATGTTTTGAATCGCTAGTCAAAATCCCACACAGTTTCATTGGGATACTGCTTAATCTCTTTTAATTTTGTAATATGCTGCGCTTCAAATTTGGGTTTTTTGAACTCCGCGATCAATCCAGCTCAAATTTCATCCAATGTTTTGTCTAATGTGCGACCCCGAAGGGTTGTCGCCAGTTGTCCTTTCTTAGCATTATCATCAGTAATTTTCTTTACAATCCATACTGCTTCACATAAAAACCAGTACTGCTCAGGATTATCTGTTCCATTTCCATGGAACAGTGGTAACTTGGTATCCTCACCTGCCATCCTAGGCCTCCTTCCTCCATTCGTTGAGCTATTAGTAATCAAGTTCTGTGGACCTGATGAACATGGTGGTGTCGAAGTTGTATTTATTACTTGTTGAGAGATAGTGAGCGGAGGTGTGGGCACATTGTTGCTGGGGTTTGGTCCTGCCTCTATCCTGGGCGTAGCCTGGTTGTCCTTGTCAGGACTGGAGGTTGCTTTGTCCCGTGTGGTCTTCCTTCACGGCCTTGCGTTTCAATCACAGCAGGACCTTCTCCTGTCCTCTTCCTCTTTTCCTGTCGAAACCTTGCTCCTCCCCTTGTAAGACCACTCTCTTACTCAGCTTCCCTCACAGTCTCATCGTGACCTACACCCATATCCCTTATCATTCCATGTACCTCCCCCCACTGTTGCGGTAACCACGACCTCCGCCCATCAGGTTTTTTACTGATCCAGATGCATATTCAATATGCCCTTCTCGCAAATTAGCATTTTAATGGACAACTGTAGCGACAACAGGAACCTTCCCCTGGGTCCGCGGAAGAAATATCTTTCAACTTCACTATAGGACTTTTTTGTATCAACCGCAAATTCAGTGATATACCCTTCCAGTATGTTGTCAAGCCAAACTTCGACACCCCATGATGCTTTGTTGTCGACTTCTTGCAGCTCTTGGATCAATTTTGGGGTCCAGGCTGTCGGCTCACCCCCTTGGAAGTTCCTCTTCTGGAAAGTCAATTTTTCAAACCACTCAAACAAGATGACTGGGAATTCACAGAAAAAATATTCATGCAGACTATCATGAATGTAACTCTCCACCCACTGATCTGTTGTCAACCGAGGGTTCTAATTTTCTTTATCATCGAACTCCTTGTTGAGGCCTCGGTTCTGCACGTTAGATGCAAAGGTGCTGGAAAGGTTCCAAGGCTCCCAACAGAGGAAGAAAACCCAAGTTGAAAGGCTTTGAAAGACCTTACGCAAGGAAAATTCTATCCCCAACCTGTTTGGTATGGTGATCCTCCACAGATATTCGGCCTCCGATGGCACTCTAAGAGTCGGTGATTTGACCAAATAGATCAGTTTTCCAATCAAGGAAAACAAGGGTGTGAAAATGTCAAAGCTAAGCTAAGCTAACCTATTTTAGAAGAGGAAACTAATCTAAGTTAGTCCTACTCTGAAATGAAAGCTTGATATTGTGCAGATCAACCTTGAGGTATGATGAACAAGTAAATTACCACCTTCAACATAAATGTCTTTGATGTGTTACTTATTAACTTAAATCACAATCTATTAATGAAAATTAAAAGACAATAATTCAAGTACTTAAGCCTGTTCAAGATTTAATCTGTAATCATTTTTGTCAATTGAAAAATTAGCTATGATTATTGAGTGCAACGAATCATTTGCAAAAATCGATAAAGAAAGTATTAATAATGAATAAACTCAATGAAATACCTCACAGCATAAATCAGTCATACAGGGAAACCAATATGATAGATCCATACATTATACATATGCAAAATGATAACATTCACTGTAGATGACAATCTGAACTACACAAACAGTAATTCTCAAATAAACTTGAAGAATAACAAGAGATAGATCAAAGATGACTTTACTGTATTAAAAGAGTCTTGTATAGAAATTACAAAAGCTCTGATGAACAGAGTATCCCAGTCCCTTATCCTGCTGATGCGTAACTCCAAAATTCTGAATTCTTAACTACGAGAAGCATTGCTCGTTAAATAGGAAATTACAAAAGAGTGCAGGTGGTATTTTCCCAAAAACAGGGATTACAAATTCGGATCTTCCTAAGGATCCAGGAAATCTTGCCATTTTCCTGGCTTACAAAATTTTAATGACCTTTCCTCTAAATGATTTTGAAGGATCCACCTTCTAATTAAAAATATCCTCGTGACATAACAAAAATTCAGTGCTTAATTGATGAGTATCAGCAATGGGCGGTTCGGCTTCTAAAGTATCTTCAACGGGAATTTCTGGATATTGAGCGACATCCTTAAAAACAGAGAAATCCGTCAAGGGGTTCACCTCAGAAGGAGTTGGCGGAATATCAGGTTTTTCGTTAATTATAAAAACCCTTCGGGATATTTCTTTTCCTTCTTCTTGAGGAGTTGCACGCATACATATAGAGCTTCAGAATCTTCTTCTTCGCTATCGCTGCTCACATCAGGGATACCTGCATCAAAATGAGGTGACATAGATTCTTGATATAGCAAGGGTTGTAGTTCCTCATATTCAAAACGTGCATCAAGAGATTCATTTCCTGTCTACATATTTCTCATACCAAATGCGTCAAGAAGAAACTTACAACATCAACACGCAAATTTTCCTCTTAAAGAATACAGAGGACGAACTGAAGGTTTCATGTTTGTTACCAATTTAAGGCCAACTGAAAGGATGGTAATGATTGAACAGAACTAGTCGTAATGATCAAATTATTACCATAAGGACACTGCAATCATCCGGACTGTAACGAAAGGAGCAATAACGTGTGTTAGCCGGATTTGGATCCATGTGAAAGTACAAATCCAATCGAGACTCGCATGACTTAAATTGGATTTGAAAGCTCATCATTACAAATCTAATCACATTAATAATCATGACTCCAAAATTGGGAGGAAAACAGGAATTATGGCGAGAGAGCTGACTGTGAAAAGACAAAGACAAAGAGTTTAGCACGTTCAAACAAGGCAACCTGGTTTCACCTGTTAAATCGGATCTAGATTGTCGATTTAATAGAATGACCAAAGGGACTCCTGAGAGACTAAAGGGTATAATTTACAAAGCCTTGCGAACTCCAATTAAACAACAGAAGAAGGTCATTACTGAATCCAAAACAACCAAACTACTAAACGCAGAATGCAGCAACGAAAACAACCCAACCTAAAATAACTGATAAACTGGTAAAAGCGACCCTTAGCAACCAAAATCGCAGTAAAAATCAGCACAGCGCAGTAATTTCGATAGTAAAAATGATAAAAGAAAAATAGAAAACCCCTTATTTATCGAATTTACAAGACGAAATCCTGACTGTGCGATCGGAGTGGATGAATGGCTTAGATTACCCGAATCGGGATTCGAGATCGGGCCGTTGGTGCTTTATTCACAAAATTTAAAAAGGTTCCCGAAAGCCGCAACCCAAAAATTTGCGTTTGGGTTCCGGGATTGTACATTGGCAAAACATAGCGAGAAAAGTAATTCCCGATAGCTACAACCCGAAAGGTCAGGTTTGGGTTTCGGGATCGCAATCCAAAAGAAAGACGCAAAACAAATTCCTGAAAGCTGCAACCCGAAATTCGAGGTTCGGGTTTTGGAAATAGAATAAAAGTAAACAAAAATGAACCCTTTTCCCAAATCCCGAAACGCGACATTGTCAGGTTTTGGGGTTTCAGGAACACACAAAAATGATAAAGATAAAATGAAGTCCCAAAAGCCGAAAGCCGCAATATCAGGTTTCAGGAACACATATCCCAGAATTATTAAAAGGAAGAACCTGCAACCCGCAACTGTCGAGTTTCGGGTTTCGGGTGCACAAACTGTCGGGTTTCAGGTTGGAATAGATAAACAACAAAACACTCAAAAATTAAGGTTTTCTCCAGACCGAAACACTTAGAAAAAGAAATAAAAAACTTAGCAAACAGACAGACCAAAAGCATGGGTAAGGGGTCTTCAGGATTTGGTGTTTAGCAAGCACTTACCCAAACGCTTTTGCGTTTATTTAGAAAAGGGGCTCCCGTGCTTCAGTTAAGCATGGGATATGTTGTGGCCACAACAAATGGCGACTAGTTGGGATGAACCAATTATCTCTGCAATCAAAATTTCAACTAAAGAAAGTATGTTAGGCAACCAAGACCATCCCAACCTAAAATTTTAGAAAGCGTTCACCAAAGGAGCAGTTGATAAGCAAGAAACATAAGATTGATATATTTCCATACATGATCATGTTAAAGTGATGCTAATTGGATAAGGAAATTCCAGAAACAACTGAAAGTCTTTACCTTCATGCAATCACAGAAGCCAGCTTGTGTTAAACCTGAAAATTAGCTCAGAACTGCTCATGGATATCCCAATTACACGTCACCTTGATTTATTGAAACTTATTTGTTTACAATACTTCGTTTAGCTATTTACATTCTGGATTTTTTTTTTATATATAGTTGATAACTTGGAGTAAGAACTTGTAGACATAGGACCACTGCCCTGATTTGGTGATCAAAAAATAGCAGTGCCATTCACAAATTTGATCCTGAAATTGAACAAGCCAGCTCAGTAAAGAGACTCCTTGTCTTCCAGTTGTGACATCGAAATCAACTATCATGGCTTGGTGACCATATGATAATAATTTCAGTCTAGGGTCAGACACATGATCATGGCAGGGTTGGCTTATGATAAGACCCCCCCGTCCCTACATTCCACAAGTATCTTACAAACAAAACTAAAAAACAATTATTGAGTTGTGAATTACAAGGCACTATCATGGCTTGGTAACCATATAATGGCAGCGTTACTCACTAGTGCTTTGCAGAACATGAATGGACAGACCTATGATAGGATCTTCCAACTCCCAGCTGACCGAGAGTCATCTTCCAAGTGTGGTGGCTTGATGTGAAGATGTTATTCCACTTTAGCACTTATGAACCTAATGGTCAGGCTTAAAAGAAGACCCCCCACCTTGTAATTTACATTTATTAAGAGGATTATTATCAAGGTGATTGTAAGAGGATTCCATATCAGATAAAGCTAAACAACTTATTATGATATGTTGTTTGATCTATGAAACATGAGACAAAAAAAACTTAGTCACACCCTGAACCTCAATTAAACAAGAAGACATGTGTAAGATGATGACCAGGATGAAAAGGTATCAATTGAAGTCTCGCAATTACTAATTGTTTAACCCTTCGCTGAACAAATTTTGACATAGGTTGAAGAAACTTTGGTTGAAAAACAGTACTAGAATTTAAATTAAACTGATTATGAGAGAAAAATTGACCGTCAGGCATTGCCATATGTGTGGGATTTATTAAAACAAACAAATGAAAACAATCATAGAAAATCAATAAAATCAAGGAAACAGAAATCACACACCAATCCTATGTACAAATGCATCAGATTAATCAAACAAAATACTTTTTGAGAAGTGAAACATTCACTAGATAGGTGTCCACAACTCCCTCTGTCTATAATTGAACCGTACCAGGGCCAATCTTTTCTGTAATAATGAAAGGCCCCAGCCAAAGACGTTGAAACTTGGTATAGGCGTTCTTGTCTTTATGTTGTTTGTCCCATATCAGGACCAAGCCTCCAACAGAAAATTCCCTATCAGATGATGATTTTTCATCAAACCATCTCTTCACCATCTGTTGATGATGATATAACTTGTTCTTAGCTATTTCCCTGTCTTCTTCCAGTTTGAGTAAAGTATCAATTCTTTGTTGGAGGGGAGAATATTCATCTTCTTGGACAGACTGAGCTAACTGTAGTGAGGGGATGGTGAGATTGGAAGGAAGAACAACTTCCTTACCATAAACCAAGCAGTAGGGGAAATTTCCAATTCCTGCCTTTGGAGTAATTTGATCTACCCAAAGAGAATTGTAAACTATGTGTGCCAATCTCTATGATGAGAAGCTACAGTCTTCTTTAGAATATTGACTAAATTTTTGTTAGAAGACTCAGCCAACCCATTCCCCTGTGGGTAGTAATTGGAGGAAAACTTCAACTTAATCCCCTTTTCAAGGGCATATTCAGTCAAATCAATCAAGGAAACATAGGACACGTTATAAAAAACGAGGTACTCTGGAGCACCAAAGCGTGTGACTATATGACTGTCAAGAAAGGAAATCACTTGGCCAGCATTACATTTTTTAAATGGGACTGCCTCTACCCATCTGGTAAAGTAGTCAGTGGCCGTAAGGATGTATTTGTGTTGCAAAGAAGAGGCAGGGTTGATAGGTCCAACAAAGTCCAGTCCCCATTGTTGGAATGGGAACTGAATAGTGACTGGTTGAAGAGGAAAAGCATATTTCCTGAACTTTCCTGCACATTTCTGGCATGGTTCGCATCTCCTTACATATGCATATGCGTCTTTAAACAATGTGGGCCAATAATATCTAGCCCTGAGTATCTTATGAGCTGTTGTCTCTCCCGAAAAGTGGCCTTTAGCAGGTCCTGCATGAAATTGAAAGAGGATGCTATCAGTTTCATTCTTTTCCAAACACCTAAGGAAAACCCCATCATAATTTTTTCTAAATAAGACTTCATTAATGAATTGATAAGGAGCAGCCTTCAATATTAAGGCTCTGCGTTTCTTAAAGTCAAGGGTTTCAGGGGAAAACCCATGGTTCAGAAAAAACAAATTGATATGGTCATACCACTCGGAGGTAGGGGTATCAATGGCATTGATAGAATGTAATTTCCCTTGTTAGTACTTTTATTAAAATGGCAATTTTCCACTTTTTTTCCCTAGTTCGACCTTTGACTAGTTTTGATCTCTAGGTCCCAAATTTGCCCCAAATGATCCCAAATCTTCTGAGAAGGTATATGAATGATATTAGAACATAAATATTTGTTTCAGGGATTCCTTTGGACCTTTAAAATACTTCTGCAAATCCTCTTTCAATTATGGTCAATGTAGGTAACTTTACTAGTGATTTACCTTTGACTAGTATTGGTCTCTAGGTCTCAAATTGACTCGAAATGCCTTCAAATATTCAAGGAAGGTGTATTAATGATATTAGGACTTGAATATGATGTTCAGGGATGATATATGGCCACTAAAATACCTCTGAAAACTCTCTTAAGATTCTGGACCAAGTATGCAATTTTACTAGTAATTTGGGGTTCAAATCCCCCTGAGGTAAGTACTGAAAATGGCTTCCCAAATGCCTCCAAACCCACTCAAATTTATGAACAGAGGTATGTAATGTGTTAAGTATGTTATTAAGGTCTCATATGTACCATTAATGGTTTATTACAACTGTTCTCGCCCTCTCCCATTCAACTGCAAAAATCCCCAATTCGACCCTTGGGGAAATGGCACTATTTCACCTCCCAATACAACTAAACTGAGTAAAAATGCTTCAAATTCTCAAGTACAGTACATGAAACTTGTAGAAGACATCCATGGAATTATATTGACCACAAATATATCAGAGAATCATCCATTCATTCGAAATCATCATCAATACATTGGCTCACAACAAGGTAGTGGGGAAATGGCATTGTTCTTCCATTAAAAATGAGATTTATACATTTCTACTTGGAATTTAGACCTGAAACTTTTTGGAGATGAATAAAAGAGTATTTAATTCATATTACAAAATAAATGGGGCATTAAAATCTTCCCCAAAGAGTACAATAGCTCACCAAAAACGCCCTCCCTCAAGGATCAAGAATATGCCATCAAAACTGGAAATGGGTGAAGGAGTGAGCTGCAATAGAAGAAACCATGAGCTTCCCTGTAGCTTACACCTGCAAATAAAGACTCCATTAAAGCTCCAAATGAAACGTCTGAATGGCCTTTCCAATTACCAACTTGGATGGGAATCGTTCACCCTCGAAATTGGCTACGGCAAGAAACTAGTCATCCACTAGCTCTCCCTCTTCACAAATGCAATTGCAAATTCTACAAATGATCAAAAGATATTCTCATACTTCATTTCTACATTTTATAACCAACATTAGCCTTCTAAGGGTCGAAATCCTCTCAATAGATTCAATAGATTTCCATTTAGGAAATATTCTACATTTGCCACTTGTCTCCTAGTTCCAACCTTCCATCTTCTCCCAAATTCGATTTTGAGTCTCTTTGGCTTCTCCAACTCCCAAATTCGCCTTCCTTGAGACTATTTTTGGGGCTGACATGTCATAGTGGTCAGATGTCAGAGGTCAGGTCTGCAATTTTTCATAGTTGTCATAGATGCTCCACCATGAAACGTATCTCTTTGATCCCTAGAACGTCATACCAAAGTCTGTAATCCCGAAATAGCCTTTTAGCTTTTCTGACCAGTCTCTGCTGAGCCACATACCATATGCTTTTGGGATATCATCAATGACTATATCAATTGTTTGGTGGATCCGAGGATCTGCTGAGAGTGTAAGCAAAACATTTCTAAGTCTCCCTACAACTCTGACTTTAGATCTATCAAGTTGTACAATCTGAGTGGGGCAAGGTTCCCATGTGGAATTCAACTTTCTACAAATAGACAAAGGCATCATATTTGATGAGGCACCAAAGTGTATCATGCAGTTATGTACGTTTTGGTTGAAAATATCAAAAGTAAGCAGAAAAGGGGGATTTCTTCTGCTTCCAGACTTTAGATCATCTGGTTTAGTGAAAGAGTCAAGGTTGTTATTCTGTGCTTATCTTGGTTGTTTGACCACCATACTTTTGGGTAAGGTATCCCTCATGGAAGGGATTTTTAACAATTCAAACAAAGAGATGTTTGCCTTAAACCTTTTAAGATCTTAAACTAGATTGTACTCCATTTCAGGGATCATTGTATCCTTCCGAGGAATAGTCTTACCTTTATTAGGAACTGGTGTGGAAAATGAAGGTTCCTGAGGGGGTTGAGGTTTAGACCTTGTGTTGTAAGGATGTTGAACATTGAACACAGTCTCAGGTTCTTCTTCTTCTTCACACATAGGAAGTTTTGAAAAGTAACTTACAGTGTTGATTTGTGGATTCTCATGTTCATGTTCTTCTCCTTCAGGTAACTGTGGATCTGGATCAGTTTGATCATTGGAACTTCAGGGGTGTTTTGGGATTTTGCTGCTAAGGCTCTAAAAATAGAATAAATTTCTTCATTTGTGAGGCCTTCTGTTGGATTAGGAGGTGGTGGATTCAGTGGAGGTCGATAAGGTCTCCTAAAAGGTGGCCTTATAAAACCTCTATTCTGGTTTTGATTTTCATTGTTTTTCTTTTTCAAGTCCACCATCTCGTTTGACATTTTCTGGATGAACTTCTTCATGTTAGTCATGTCGAATGGATCCTTGTTTTGAGCAGTGGGTTTGGGAGCATTATCATTTCTTTTCCTAGACGTGGAAGGCTGTTCTTCTAAGGTTTCAGGACTATCCTTCAGATAGAAGATGTCCTTTTCAACTTGTATTGCTTCATCAAATGCTTCCAGCAAAGTTTCTTTGTGTGCTTGTTTCACCCACATTGCAATAGGTGCAGGTAGGCCTTTTTCATAGTAGGCCACCAATAATTCTTCAGCTGGAAGAAGGTTGGTGGGAATTCTATTCTTTAGGTATGAGAATATTTGATTGAAATATTTAACCCTTTCTTTTCCTTTGATCTTCATGGAGGATAGTTCCAAAACAAGATCCTGTGGTGTTTTTTCATCTCCAAACTTGTGGATGAATAATTTCTCAAACTCATCCCAAGAAATGATAGACCTTGGTGGTAAGGAAAAATACCACGTAGCTGCCTTCCCTTCAAAAGTATAAGGAAAGAGTCTGCAGACCACATCCTCATGAATGAAACTTCTAAGTCTAATAGCCTGCATGAAGGTTTTAACATGATCTAGTGTAGGTGACTTGTCATCCGGGTTAAACTTGGGTAACCATTTCTCAGGGTTTTTGGGTAATCTATGTTGGTCTCCAAGTACCCATACTGCATCTTGGTCGAACCATGGTCTGTTTTGGCCTTCTCCAGCCATCGGTGGTTCTTCTTCTTCTGATGATGATGAAGAACTTGAATAATATTCACTATCTAAGGAAGATGATGAAGATGAAGGGGGAGATGGTGGTGGTCCACTAGCTCAAAGTTTTGGTTGATCTGGTGCTTCCTGAAAAAGTTGATTGAGGTTATATTCAGGAGAACCTGAATGATCAACTGTTTCTTGGTGTTGTGTGTTTTGATCAGCTGTTTGTTTATGTTCATTGTTGGGATCAACTGTGTGTTGGGTCGGTTGATCACTGGTCTGTGTAATCGTGTTTCATTGACCCTCTTGATCACTGGTCTGCAAAACGTTATCTAAATTGATATCTACCAGACCACAGTTTCGCTGAATAGCAATCCCTTGTTCCAATCTAGTTACACTGTCACGGGACTTTTTCAAAATGTCATCAAGGAGAATTGGTCCTCTTCTAGGGGATATGATTACGACGTCCCTTCCAACCTATTTTGTTGTAGGTGTAGCAACAATAGGAGTGGATTGAGCAGGTGTAATAGGAACAAGTGTGGATTGTAACTTAGTGGGTTGTTCATAGGTTGAAGCCCTTGATTGGCTTCGAGTTTGAACCATTGAAGTACTTGCTGGAGGAGGTTTCTTAGTGGCTTGTTTAGGCATGTTGTACTAGTGGCCCTCCTTCTAGCGCCATTTGTTGAGGCCTCGGTTGTGTAGGTTAGATGCAAAGGTGCTGGAAAGGTTCCAAAGCTCCCAACAGAGGAAGAAAACCCAAGTTGAAAGGCTTCGAAAGACCCTACACAAGGGCAATTCTATCCCCAACCTGTTTGGTATGGTGATCCTCCATGGATATTCGGCCTCCGTTGGCACTCTAAGAGTCGGTGATTTGACCAAATAGGTCAGTTTTCCAATCAACGAAAACAAGGGTGTGAAAATGGTAAAGCTAAGCTAAGATAACCTATTTCAGAAGAGGAAACTAATCTAAGTTAGTCCTACTCTAAAATGAAAGCTTGATATTGTGCAGATCAACCTTGAGGTATGATGAACAAGTAAGTTACCACCTTCAACAGAAATTTCTTTGATGTGTTACTTATTAACTTAAATCACAATCTATTAATGAAAAATAAAAGACAATAATTCAAGTACTTAAGCCTGTTCAAGATTTAATCTGTAATCATTTTTGTCAATTGAAAAATTAACTATGATTATTGAGTGCAACGAATCATTTGCAGAAATCAATAAAGAAAGTATTAATATTGAATAAACTCAATGAAATACCTCCCAACATCAATTAGTCATACAGGGAAACCAATATGATAGATCCATACATTATACATATGAAAAATGATAACATTCACTGTAGATGACAATCTGAACTACACAATCAGTAATTCTCAAATAAACTTGAAGAATAACAAGAGATAGATCAAAGATGACTTTACTGTATTAAAAGAGTCTTGTACAGAAATTACAAAAGCTCTGATGAACAGAGTATCCTAGTCCCTTCTCCTGCTGATGCGTAACTCCAAAATTCCCAACCCTTAACTACGAGAAGCATTGCTCGTTATATAGGAAATTACAAAAGAGTGCAGGTAGGATTTTCCCAAAAATAGGGATTACAAATTCAGATCTTCCTAAGGATCCAGGAAATCTTGCCATTTTCCCAACTTACAAAATTTTAATGACCTTTCCTCTAAATGATTTTGAGGGATCCACCTTCTAATTAAAAATATTCTCGTGACATAAAAAAATTCAGTTCTTAATTGATGAGTATCAACAACAGGCGGTTCGGCTTCTAAATTATCTTCCAGGGGAATTTCTGGATAATGAGCGACATCCTCAAAAACAGAGAAATCTGTCAAGGGGTCCATGTCAAAAGGAGTTGGAGGAATATCAGGTTCTTCGTTAATTATAAAATCCCATATAATAGTATCGTCTTTATCAATCGGCTCTTTGGGATATTTCTTTTCCTTCTTCTTGATGAGCTGCACACAAACAGACAGAGCTTCAGAATCTTCTTCTTCGCTATCGTTGCTCACATCAAGGATACCTGCATCAAAAGGAGGTGACATAGATTCTTGATATAGAAAGGGTTGTAGTTCCTCATCTTCAAAACATGCATCAAGAGATTCATTGTTGATGTATTTGTAACTTCGGAATGTATTTCCTATATGTATATTGTATTCCTATAGAGATGTTATTATTCTTGATCTATACGGAAGTGGTTGTATTCCTAAAGAGATGTTATTATTCCTCTATATGGAAGTGTCGTCATTTATATTGTAAGTGTCGTAACTTATACTTGATGGGTTATTAGACCACCTTGGTGGGGTCGGCCCATTCAGCATCATGTTATGTGGTTAAGTTAAGGCCGACCTAGTAAAGGTTATTAGGCAAGTCAATTCAAGTATAAATAGAGTGCGGGAGGCACTCTATTTGATCATTCAATTTCTCACTCATACTCTCATTGGAGAGTGGTGCACTTGTGGAGGAGGAGAAGCTTCTGCTAGGATAAGACTATCTCTTCTACTTGGGTTGTATCATTGCTCTATATATCTCTGAGGAAGTTGCAGGGTTTTTCACCTTCTTGGTTTTCCCCAGTGAAACTCTGTGTCTCTTGTGTGCTTTCATTATTGTGTCCATGATTGATATGCTATAGATATGTTGTAGATATGATGTACATGTTATTCTCTCAGTTAAGATCCTATATCATATTGAAATTTTTGAAAAACTAACATGGAATCAGAGCTAGCCTGAAAAAAGGCATGGTATGGCATTTATGACAGTTGTTGCACTTGCGAAGCTAGGGCTTGATATAGCAAAAACCAGTCATCGTATCACTTTTGATATAAATCCATTTTTCCAAGTTTTCAGGATCAGAAGCTCTTACAGGTCGAATATAAGATCCCCATGTACCTTTTGTTTGAAGCACAAATTCTAATTCGTTGTACTTTGTGTTTTATGATTTGTACAATCTAGGGTTTTTGCCTCTTCCAGATCTCAGTCATAAACAGGTGACCTCGGAAAAAAGGTCACAACTTGGGATAGGAAGATCCAAATGAAATTTCGTAAAATGTGATAGGTAGGGAATGGACTTTAGTTTCTCAGATAAGGTTTTCAGAAGCTTAAGTTGAACCAGTGACATGTGGCACTCCGTACAAGTTCGCTCTCCTGTTTTATCCCATAAACTGGTCACATTGCGACACTTGGCATAAATCTATCTTAGAGAATCCAATTGAGGTAAGACCTATGGGGTTGGAAAGATGACAGGTCGGGCTACCATAGATCTAAGTATCAGACCCTATGGATTTGTAATTTCGGAGTTACACCAGAAACAATCAGGTGCATATTTATGTCAAAACAGAATTGGATTTTGAGCACCTTCATTCATGGCTCCGGGAATTAGGGTTTCGGAGAAAGTTGGTATTTTTGTAATCAAAGACCACGGATGAATGCTACTCATCAAAATCAAAATTTAGAGACTAAGATCAAATTTTTTGGTTGGGTAGAAGGCCGGGCTTGATCAAACCCTAGTTCGGGACTTTGATCGGAAAAGTGAAAAATTAGGGCTTCTACAAAAATGGGAATTTTGGAAATCTGTGACCATAGCTGGAAGATCCTTAAATTGAAGTTTAGAGATTTGGATCAAACTATTTGGTTGGGTGAAGCTCCGGGAAACGCAAACCCTAATTTAGGTTCCTCCCTAGTGAATCTAGAAATCTAAAAGGCAATTTTGAGGGGTGAAACTTTGCAGTTTTCAAATTTTGAGTATACTAGCTTGACCAACTCAGAAAGGCGCATCTTTCTATCCTTTCAGAAGCTTGAAATTCAAAGTTTGATATTTTAGGGTTTCTATGACAAACCCTAATCCAACTCGAGATCCACTTTCTGCAAATCAAAGTGGATTGGGTTAATCCCATAAGAGAATGGATTAGTCACCTGGATAAGTGAATAAGTTCCTGTTTTAGAGGGAGATAAGGCCAAGGCCTTACATAAGAAGATTACAAGCAATCTCGGTAGGTATGAATTATCCAGGTATGTTTCGAGATCTGTTCATGATTAAGTCTATGGTATGTTTGTCTTTATTAAGGTTAGTACAATCTTGATTAACTTTAGACTTGTTGTATCACCTTAATAAAATTATGAATGTAGATATTCATTGATTAGGGTTTTGACACTTATGATTGTACTAATGCATTGTGGTGTTGTATGAGGTTGATGTTGTCCACTAACATGAAAGGTACATCAAGAAAGGCAAATCATGTTCTAGTTCAAGAACATATGACCATGGTGACATGAAGACAAAGATTCATCCATTGTCATGGATCACATAGAAGATCTACTTACGAGGTATGTATAAGTTGGTTCTACAATGCTTAACCTATGAGATATGTAGGTTACTAGCACAAGTCATTGAAGAGAACAAGAAGACATTGCTAGACATAACTAGCAAATATGATAACCAATTATGTTTTTCCTATATCAAGTTACAATCCTACCTTGTGTTAGGATCTTATACTATTGTATGGTTGATAATGATTATTCATGAAGTTAGAAATGTAAGTAATCAAGGGGTTATGCATATTATGTCTCTTACCTTGATTGATGATATGACTAACCAGAAAAGTCCTTTGGTCAAATAAGAATATGCATGAGTAAAAGAAGTATTCCCTGAAACCTTGAATACTAATGTTTATTATCTATGTTTGAAATGATCATGACTATACATGTTTAAGATTATTGTGATTATACTAATGAATGTATGTATGCATGAGACCTCGATGGTAACACAATGACGATACTAGTAAGTATGCATAAGTGATCGAGGATGGATATAAGTTCAAGGACAGGTAATCCAGGAAGCAAATATCAAGAGGGAGCACACTCCAGTAGCTCCTGCAAGGAAGCAAATATTGAGAGGGAGTCCACCCTACAAACAAACAAACAAAGATATGTATTTGAATTGTCATTTCTTGTATATTTGATTGTTTAAATAACACTGTTCAATAATGTATATACTTATGTTCCTAGACTTAGGTTGTGTATTATGCATATTAGAATAATTACATTAATGAACAGTATACTACTAATATGCATGTAATGGGTAAGTGGCCTATGGCACTATACAACATTCCATTGCTACTTAACTAGAATGAAACCTCTTTGCTGACATGTTGCGAGTTGTGCACACTCTTAACAATGTTTTGGTAGAGATTGGAAGGCATTTAGAAAGTTACGTGATATGGAAAAATGTTGTATTGAAGCATTGGCGAAAACAATTGCATGATTGTATGACATATTTCTTTATGTGTAAGAAATTGTTCTGAAAACTATGAGATGTTTATAATCATGCAATTTAACTTGTCTTGTAGGAAAGATCGTATACGATCACCTACAAAAGGAGGACTACAACATTTGTTCCAGTAACAAATATATCTATTGAAGATATTGAAGTTCCCAGGATCCGGGATGAAGTAATGGAAGAATGCCATGATTCGTCGATCATGAAGAATGATGGTTGGGATGTTGTCCCAGACCAGAAGGGAAGTCTGTGGTGACTTCCAAGTGGATCTATAAGATCAAGCATGCTCCAGATGGTAGCATGGAGAAATACAAAGCGAGGTTGTAGCTCGTGGCTTCTCCCAGAAAGAGGAATTGATTATGAAGAGACTTTTGCTCCTATAGCCAGATATACTTCCATTAGATCCGTACTTTCTTTGGCTGCAGTGATGAAATGGAAGATACACCAGATGGATGTCAAGACAACTTTCTTGAATGGTGTAGTCGAGGAGGAATTGTATGTGGTGCAGCCACTTGGTTTTGAGACACATGATAGAGAGTCATATGTGTGCAAGTTGAAGAAATCCTTGTATGGCTTGAAGCAAGCTCCTAGGACTTGTTATGGTAGGATAGATAGCTTTCTATCCAGTTTGGGCTTTACCAAGAGTAAAGCGGATTCCAACCTTTACTACAAGGTTGAGGAAGTCAATCCAGTGATACTACTATTGTATGTACATGACCTGTTTGTAATAGGCGAGGATAGATTGATTGCCGACACGAAGAGGAAGCTTGCTGCCAAGTTCGAGATGAAGGACTTGGGGATGATGCACTATTTTCTAGGCATGGAGGTGTGGAAAAGTGCAGATGGGATCTTCCTTGGATAAGGGAAGTATGTAGTAGAGATCCTGAAGAGATTCGGGATGATGGACTGCAAGGCCATGGCCATACCTATGGCATCGAACCTAAAGCTTCTGTGTGATGCTTCATCTGAGCCGATTGATGTCACCATGTATCGTCAGATGATTGGGTCCTCTATGCACCTGACGAACACAAGTTCATATATTTGCTTTGCGGTGAACACATTGAGCCAATTCCTAACGGATCCGAGAGGTGTTCACTTGGTTGCTGTAAAGCATATTCTGAGGTACCTGAAGGGTACAGTTGATTATGGGCTCAAGTATGATGTGAATCAAAAGTTTAACCTGCAGGGTTATGTTGATTCAGATTGGGTAGGTAGTGCTGCAGATAGGAAGAGCACTTTTGGGTGCTGCTTCAGTATGGGATCAGGTGTGATCTCTTGGTTTAGTAGGAAGCAGTCCTGTGTAGCACTGAGTACAGCCGAAGCAGATTATGTTGCAGCTTGTTCGGCTAGTTGTGAGGCAGTATGGCTCTGGAAGCTACTGTCTGAGATATTTGATCTCCCGTTGGAGGCTACTGGTATCTTTTGTGACAACCAGAGTTGTGTGAAGCTGTCTGAGAACCCGGTGTTCCACGACAGGTCGAGGCACATTGAGATCAAATATCACTATATTAGGGATATGGTGCAGAGAGGAGCAGTGAAGCTCCTATATGTTGCGACGGATGAGCAGATTGCGGATGTGTTGACGAAACCACTAGCCAGAGTGAAGTTTGAGTACTTCAGAGAGAGGCTTGGTGTTCTTCAGATTGACGACACTTTGAGGAAGAAGTGATGGACACATTTGCAGAAGCCATTACAATCATGGTGAGAGGAGGATCCTTCCCATGGATGTGGATGTAAGCACTGGATGATGAGCATCAGGACTATGCTCCAGTTGCTGCTCTATATATGCATCATGTTGGATGCTTGTTATGATCAGTTGGATCATGTATATGTATATGCATCATGTTGGATGCTTGAAATGATCAGTTGGATCATGTATATGTATATGCATCATGTTGGATGCTTGTTATGATCAATTGGATCATGTATATGTATATGCATCATGTTCGATGCTTGTTATGATTAGTTGGATAATGTATATGTATATGCATAATGTTCGATGCTTGTTATGATTAGTTGGATCATGTATATGTATATGCATAATGTTGGATGCTTGGACCATGTATCTGTACATGTATCAGGTGGATACGATTGTATGATCAGGTAGATCATGTATTTTGATATGTATCAGGTGGATCATGTATCTGTGTATGTATCAGGTGGATACATTGTATGATCAGGTGGATCATGTATGATGATATGTATCAGGTAGATACTTGGCATGCATCAGGTGGATGCATTGTATGATCAAGATGATCATAGATGACGAGCTTCAGGATGTTGCTTTAGATGACATGCATCAAGATGATGCAGTGATGATGATCAGGATGATCATGTACATTAGGATGATGTATGGTGAGTTGAGAGGTTGATAATCTATGGTCGTGGATAGGTTGTGCAAGGGTAGCATGTAATAAGTCTTGGACATCTGGATAGGATGAAAAAGGCCTCAAATGCTCTTTAGAGATCTTGCTTGGAAAGACACTCTTTTAAGGTTTTGCTAGACCACATGTAATAAGTCCTGGAGATCTGGACAGGATGAAAAAGGCCTCAAATGCTCTTTAGAGATCTTGCTTGGCAAGACACTCTTTTAAGGTTTTGTGGGGACCACATGTAATAAGTCCTAGAGATCTGGACAGGATGAAAAAGGCCTCAGATGCTCTTTAGAGATCTTGCTTGGAAAGACACTCTTTTAAGGTTTTGTGGTAGGGGTCACATGTAATAAGTCCTGGAGATCTTGACAGGATGAAAAAGGCCTTAGATGCTCTTTAGAGATCTTGTTTGGCAAGACACTCTTTTAAGGTTTTGTGACAGACACATGTAAAAGATCCTGGAAGATACTATAGGTTGAGTTGTGTGCTCATAAAAGGCCTGGGATGCTCTTTCGAGGTTTTGTGATGCACGTAATAAGTCCTGAGGATTCCACAGTATGGCCAGTGATGAAGACCTACAGGTGGTGGGCCGACATCCAGTATGAAAAAGGACTGGCTATGTAGAACTTCCTATGATGAGTAGTTCAGAGATTGATTGAGATAGCAGCAGCAGTGACGACGACGATGATTCGATGTCGATGATCCAGTGATGATGATCCAGAGAAGAAGAATTGTGCTAGAAGACCTGTGTCGAGAAATACCTTCCTAGTTAAGAGGGAGTGTTGATGTATTTGTAACTTCGGAATGTATTTCCTAAATGTATATTGTATTCCTATAGAGATGTTATTATTCCTCTATACGGAAGTGTTTGTATTCCTATAGAGATGTTATTATTCCTATATACGGAAGTGTCATCATTTATATTGTAAGTGTCATAACTTATACTTGATGGGTTATTAGACCACCTTGGTGGGGTCGGCCTTGTATAAGTCATGTGGGTCAAAGGGTTATTAGACCACCCTATTGGGGGTTGGCCCAGTCAGCATCATGTTATGTGGTTAAGTTAAGGCCGACCTAGTAAAGGTTATTAGGCAAGTCAAGTCAAGTATAAATTGAGTGCAAGAGGCACTCTATTTGATCATTCACTTTCTCACTCATAATCTCATTGGAGAGTGGCGCACTTGTGGAGGAGGAGAAGCTGCTGCTAGGAGAAGACTATCTCTTGTACTTGGGTTGTATCATTGCTTTATCTATCTCTAAGGAAGTTGCGGGGTTTTTCACCTTCTTGGTTTTTCCCGGTGAAACTCCGTGTCTCTTGTGTGCTTGCATTATTGTGTCCATGATTGATATGCTGTAGATATGTTGTACATGTTATTCTCTCAGTTATGGTCCTATATCAGATTGAAATTTTTGAAAAACTAACATTCATTTCCTATATGCATATTGCTCATACCAAATGCATCAAGAAGAAACTTACAACATCAACTCGCAAATTTTCCTCTTAAAGAATACAGAGGACGAATTGCAAGTTTCATGTTTGTTACCAATTTAAGGCCAACTGAAAGGATGGTAATGATTGAACAAAATCAGTTGTAATGATCAAATTATTACCATAAGGACACTGCAATCATCTGGACTGTAACGAAAAGAGAAATAATGTGTGTTAATTGGATCTCAATCCATGTGAAAGTACAAATCCAATCAAGACTCGCATGACTTAAATTGGATTTGAGAGCTCATCATTACAAATCTAATCACATCAATAATCATGACTCTAAAATTGGGAGGAAAACATGAATTATGGCGAGAGAGCTGACTGCGAAAAGACGAAGACAAGGAGTTTAGCACGTTCAAGCAAGGCAACTTGATTTCACCTGTCAAACCATATCCAGATCACCGATTTAACAGAACGACCAAAGGGACTCCTGAGAGAAAAAAGGATATAATTTACAAAGCCTTGCGGAGTCCAATTAAACAACAAAAGAAGGTCATTACTGAATCCAAAACAACCAAACTACTAAACACAGAATGCTGCAACGGCAAAAACCCAACCTGAAATAACTAATAAACCGGTAAAAGCAACCCTTAGCAACCAAAATCGTAGTAAAAATCAGCACAGCGCAGTAATTTCGATAGTAAAAAAGATAAAAGAAAAATAGAAAAACCCTTATTTATCGAATTTACTAGACGAAATCTTGACTGTGCGATCGGAGTGGATGAACGGCTTAGATTACCCGAATCGAGATTCGGGATCGGGTCGTTGGTACTTTATTCACAAAATTTAAAAAGATTCCCAAAAGCCGCAACCCAAAAAGTCGGGTTCGGGTTTTAGGATTGCACACTGGAAAAACATAACGAGAAAAGTAATTCCTGAAAGCCGCAACCCGAAAGGTTGGGTTCAGGTTTCAGGATCGCAATCCAAAAGAAAGATGCAAAACAAATTCCCAAAAGCCGCAACCTGAAATTCAGGGTTCGGGTTTCGGAAACAGAATAAAAGTAAACAAAAACGAACCCTTTTCCTGAATCCCGAAATGCGACATTATCGGGTTTCGGGTTTCGGGAACACACAAAAATGATAAAGATAAAATGAAGTCCCAAAAGCCGAAAGCTGCAATAGCGGGTTTCGGGTTTTGGGAACACATATCCCAGAATTATTAAAAGGAAGAACTCGCAACCCGTCACTGTTGGGTTTCGGGTTTTGGGTGCGCAAACTGTCGGGTTTCGGGTTGGAATAAATAAACAACAAAACACTCAAAAATTAAGGTTTTCTCCAGACCGAAACACTTATAAAAAGAAATAAAAAACTTGGCAAACAGACATACCAAAAGCATGGGTAAGGTATCTTCAGGATTTGGTGTTTAGAAAGCACTTACCCAAACACTTTTGCATTTATTTAGAAATGGGGCTCACGTGCTTCAGTTAAGGATGGGATCTGTTGTGGCCACAACACTCCTGCAACTTCTAATTGAACCAATCTTATATCTACGGTCTTGTCGGATGCCACAACATATCCTCCTGTCACTTCGCGTTATGGTCTTGGCAATGAAACCATTTGTTGACACAAACCCAGTCGACAGGGGTTCCCAACGCTATCGACACCCAAACCACTGCGATCTCCCTCAGCACTGGCCCAGACAGGTTTTACCCCATCCATCAACACCTGCAGAGCAGATGAGATCTCACTCGAGATGTGCAAGGGAGAGCTGACGGAACCATGTTTCTGCCGAATGAAGGGGGATGTTGTGGATCAATTACTTAACTTATTGCAACATTTCAGAAATAGATCTAAGCATTTAAATTAGGCATCAATCATATTCATGGCATCATTCAATAGGACAATTCATCATTGCAACATATATAATAGCAAAGCATTAATCGCAGCAAGGAAACATCACATCATTCATATATTCATATCGCAAAATGCATTACCACGGATAAATAGGAAAAACACATGGATTCTGCTCAACAGCTCTATCACATCATATTAACTCTACAAAAACCCAGATACAACCAAATACTTATCCTTCTGCATCGGATCAAGATCTCTTAGATGTTAAGATTCAACAATCATGCTCTCCAAAAGATGATTCAACACTTACAAACCTACATCTATTTATAGGCTTGCGCCTTTACATTGTTTTTCCACTTACCAACTACTTCCTAACCGACACTTCCAATCAAATGACCCAATGTATCTATTGTGGTCGAAATGACCCAAAAACCCGCATACTGCAGTTCAACTGACCCAAAATTACATAAAATATTATCACTTGCACACAGCTTTCCGCCTTTCGCAGTATCTTCGACCTTGCGCAGCATCTGCGATGTTGCGATGCTGACTTGTCCAAACCACCTGCCAACATCTGTTCTTTGGTCACTCTCTCATTCACAGCAGCGCACTTGTCCGGACATCACTTGTGCCCTTCTCCTCCGTATCAAGTCAACAAAACCGTTCGTAGTTGGTCTGAGATCCTCATATGCCTCAATGAATTTTTGCAATGATCGCAAAACAATCTCTAGACTTTGTTTGCTCTCTGGAGGGAGATCCAAACTAGAAATATCATGTTGCAACTTATCATAGTGAGATATACAGCTTTCAAGGGTCATTTGTTGAACACCACTTTCCCATGGAAGCTCCTTAGGTAAATCAAATGGATAAGTTGTTATGGGTGTACAACTCACATCTAATTCAACATATGTCATCCTTGCTCGACCTATGTCCCTCTGTTTAGAATTACGAGCCTCTTCCGAACCTTGCTCTACACCCACATTTGGTTCAGCATCTATCCTCCTTGCTCGAACTTCATCCCTGTGTGTATAATTATGAGACTCTTCCGAACCTTGATCCGCTTCAAATACTAACACAGTTGTGTGTAAACATGTACAAACGTTTTGAACATGCACAAAAATACAATTGATACATGTATTAAAACATAAATGTTCATACAAACAGAAGGTCGAGATCGACGTTCTCCCATAGAAGATACAAGGGAATCATCTGTACCCCTTTGGCCTCCCCGATGATTAGATGAATGTGAAGAATACAATAAGCTTGAATCCCGAGGTGAAGCCGAAAACCTTTGATTATAAGTCGAGACACCAATACCTGATGACCGTGATGACCTCCTACGCTTTTTCCTCAAAGACTCCTCTCTTTCCATTGGATATGATATCTACATTTACACAACTATCAACTCATAACATATTCAAATTCTACATGTTTTGATATTTTAACATTCCAAACATTTAACCTAATCTCCCAGAAAAATATATTATGTTATATAAGACAAAATAAATATTGTAAGTGTTTTTATGATCAATTGTAATTTTGACCATCCAACCATTTGAGGTACAATACCAATGACAAGGGGAGTTCTATACATTACTTTTATTTCCTAGATTAGTGTAGTCATGTTAGTAAAGTTCATCCATATGGTGGGACAACATTTATTAGCTATTTTATAGTTTGTGAATTGAAAGTGGCTAAGTCAATGCGAAGAAGAAAGAGGTGCACCAATGTGATGTTTATTCCTTCTCACTCATTAGATTTAATAGGGGTCTAAGTATAATGACATTAAGAATATTAGCACTACTAAAATAATTTAATTATATTAGTAGTGTTAATATGATAAGGATCATTGCATTGAAGTACCATTAGCTTAGGCCCTTAACAATTGTTCTATCAAGTCTAATATATGAACATTAAAAATATTAATACTACTAAAATAATTTAATTATATTATATTTTTCTATATGTTTGTTCATGAACTTCGTCGATGAACAAAAGTTTCTATAGGAAAATATCTTAAAAAGTGGTCAAAACTCGTGCTCACCTTATCATAAAGGTAATTACACATTAAAACAATATAACATAAATGAAGAGCGTAATTACATATATATATACTTTCATGCAATTATCTCAAATATTGGAAAATGACTAGTCTCAATCTTTTTATAATAGTTTTATTTAATTCAAACTATCATTTAAGTTTTAAGAGACAATTATACCTATCTATAACCGAATTCTACCTAACTACAACTAAATTCTACCTATCTACAACTCCCCGACAACGGCGCCAAAATGTTGAGGTGTAATTACTGTCTTAAAGAACCACCAAAATATTTAATTATCAACCAGGGTTGGTAATCTTAGAGTTGTGGCACAGTATATGCTAAGGTAGAATGGGGCCTAAAGTTTCAGCTCGGCTAACCTTAGAAATGTTTAATAAATAAAAGATCGAAAGATCTTTCAAAATGAAAAACCGAGTCAAACTTCAGAAATACAACAAACAAACTAATTAAACCTAACTAAACCAACAAATCAAAATAGTATTAAGCTATACTACTCTACTCTATGGATAATAATTAAAAAGATAAAAACAAATATTATTCTAGGAAGCAGAACTAAATCAAGACAGAACTACTTTGATGAAATTGAAAACTACTGATAAAGCTTTAATCTAAGAATTAGAAAACAACTATTAAATGAGTTTAGAGACCTATCTATTAACTTAAAGCAAAACTACAAATGACTAAGTGAATTCAACAACTATCCATGCATTCAATTAATACTTCAAGACTACACTAAACTACCTAATTCCATTCTCCTTGGGGATTCTGAGGAAATGTATCAAAGTGACTTTCAAATGTGACAAGGAAACAAAATGGAGACAAGTCCAATTTAACTTCTATAGATAAATGCAAACTGAAGATTTTCCAACTACAATTAACTTTAAACATCTTAATCTATCTTTTATCCATAAGAAAAATGACATGAAACTAATGAAATCTAGAAGCAAGTAGAAAACTTAATAAATATATTTACTTGAACTGAATTTGATTTGGAAGCAAGTAGAAAACTTGATAAAGATATATTACTATAGAAGCTAGTAGAAAACTTGATAAAGATATTTATTTCTGAACCAAACCCTATTTCATGAACATCTTCATTAATTGTAAGAATGGGAAAACTGATTCTATGCTTAACAAGGAAACTATTCAAAACTGAGATAACTTGGAGAATGAAATTACTAAGTCTAATCTAAAATTAATCTTAACAACATATAATAAACTACACTAAGAATGGAGCTAATAAATTCTAGAACAGAAACATATTAGCAAATTAAACATGAAAGTCATAACTTGAAGAACAGTTAAAGCAAAGTTAAGGAAGATGGAATAGAAACTAAGAATGATGACAAACTTAATTAAAACTCTATGTGGGATAAAACAAGATCTAAATTACATCTAGGAGGCTAATTAAAAGCAAGAAATATCATAGTTCAGAGGCCTAAGAAACTGGATTCTAAATCAACATAAGAACAATGCAGAAAGTATTAAGGTCCATATGACGATCCGGATGGCTTTCCGAGGGACAGTCCGAATGACAGTCCAGATGGAGGAAAATGATTTAAACTAAGGAAAGAAGCAGTTTGGGTGATCTTAACTACCAGCTGGTTGATGCATATGATCCTACAGTGCAAGGGAAGCAATAAATCGGATGTTCAGAAAGGAAATCTATAGAAAGCAAACTACACTATTCTATGTCTAGGAAAGGGAAACTAGTTCCTAATGCATAATAAAGTGAGACCTAAAAGGAAATGAACGAAACTACAGCTACAACACACTTAACAGAACTAAATCTAAATACAACTGAACTTGGAATGTTAAGCTAACTAAACTCTAAGTGTTTGTAAATACAGAACTAAAAACAAGCTAAGTAACTAATCAATTTAAGCAAACTATGCAAACTAAACAATTTAAGCAAACTAAGCGAACTAAGCAAACTAAGCAAACTAAACGTGACCAGTCACTAATTACATCTAGAAATATCATCAATATGAACAGAAAATAAGATATACATTTCATAAAACAGAGACATCATTTATATAAGTAGCAAAACAACATATATATTACAAAACAAAGATATCATATACAAAATAAATACATAAATTAAATGAATAACACAACTTATCTGCAGAAGACAAAGACAAATTATATACACAGATGGAAGAGCACTGGTTGTTGAGGGGCCCGTCTCAGTAATCAGAGGCTGGGCCTTAATCAATCAATCACCACGCACGCTACTGAGCTTTCATAAAAACTACAATAGAGGTATATTAAATTAAAATGGAGTTACAGCGTTTCTGTGTCTAATTGCAGCTGAAAAGACTAAAAAAAACTCTCTCGTCTCAGTCACGAAGACGTCTATATATATAGAATTACAAATGAGAGAGAAAGTTGACCCTTTAGTGGTCGACTGCTCTAATAATAGGCACTCTTAATTCCATAAAATGGTTCTGCTTAACAACTCATGACACCACATGGCCAAGGAATGGCCCCATAACAATTTACGACAACGCACAGAGCATCTACCAGGTTCCACGGTGTTGGTTTCCTTCACGCGGTCATTGAGACGTTGATCCTCCTTTGACGTGGGCAGAGAAACGTGCTGTCGATTTGCGCGTGGGAGGACGAGGGCTTCTGGAATGTCGACGTGGGCAGAGGTGCGCGCTGTCAGGCTAGACGAACAGGAAAGACGGAACTTCTGGAGTGTTGACGTGAGCTGAAGGTGTGTTGTCAAGCGAGGCGAGTAGGAGGGAAAATATTCTAGAACAGGGGCTCACCAACCATGACATCCATGTTGCTAAAAAAACCCACCTTTCCGTTTCTGCCTTTAATGACTGAAATATTCCAACCGACGATCTCGTGGGCCGAATGAAGGTTTGAACAACGGTCTGGATATGGATGAACATTTGCAACGTGAACACGCGTATGAATGGAGGTCCATTTGAAACCCATTGCCTGCAGAACAAAATCTAGTTGAAAAGCAAGTTGAGAAATGTCAAATAAACATCAATAAATCACAATATGATGATTTTTACCCAAAATTCATGTGATGTGTGAATATATGCATACCTGATCTGATTGACGGTCTGAATGGCGAAAAGAATGACTTATCATAGCAAAAATAGTGAAAATGACGCTAGTCAGAGTGTGTTTGATGATCAAAAGTGGTGACAAAATGGACACCAACAGTTATGAGCTTGACACATGGAAGCAAAGGATTTGGTTTCCCATAGGCCCCCTTTCTCTTCCCCTCTGGTGGAATCATAGCCCCTCTAGTGCTCTTTACAAAACCATCTTGGACCATTTTATTAATTTTCAACATAATATTTACATACATTTCGAATTGGCATGATAAGACAATCATATGGTCCAAATAAAAATATATATGCATCATACATTCCTAGCCATTCACTAGTTGGTCCTTGGCCTTGAGCTCCACCCTAGGAATTCGTACTAGCATATTTACATCATTTACATAATTTTGATTAAATACATTCCAAGTCAAAATTGGGGGTATTACACCAAAGATTTGGTTAAGAAAAGGTACAAGTGCTCAATCAAGTCAAGAGAATATTATGGAATGTGCAAGCAAGCCTGAACATTGTATGGTCAAAGATTGAGAGTGCACAAGCAGTATGAAATGGCTTATGATTGAACAGTCCTGAAAGCGCGCAAGTCTCACCAATCATAAGATGATTTCAGTTATTGGAGCGCTCACAAGTTCCAAGAAGGGTGTAGTAGTTGATGTCAACATATGAGAAAATTCCACAGCCGATGACATAGAAAGTGTAAAAGTCCCACAAGTGATGGTATTGCAAGGGTCAAAGTCCCACCAATTCAAATATAACATATGCGCAAGTTCCGCAAAGCATTGAAACATCAAGTGCACAAGACCCACAAGTAATGGTACAACAAGGGTGAAAATCCCACCAAGTTGTGGACCATGGATGCATAAGACTCACAAAGGATGACACATCAGCAGTGCAAAAGATGACATGTGGAAAAAGCACAATCCGTGAAGCAAGGAATATTGGATGCCACAACCAAATTGTGGACATACAATCCATGCAAGACATGTATAAATAAATATGCAAGTTGGAGATTTGATGTAAGGTTGATGGAAAGGTCATAGGATTCAAGTGGAATATATAGATTTATATTCAGGGCATCAAAGGATTGAGGACGGAACAACATGATCTAGCGAGGAGTTGAGTGCACACATACAACAAAATGATATATTGATGGTGCATGGAATGATGTTGTAGATCTATGACGATTGCGCAAAGATAGAAAGAGCAGAACGCAAAGGATGCGCAAGTGCATGAGGACCAGATGACAGTATCACGGGAAGCATGCAGATAGTCACATATGTATTAAGGTATAAGCGCAAAGATACAATTGAAGTATATCAGAAGATGAGCAAAAATTTGGTTGATGCACAGAGTTTAAATTGAAGTGTGTGAAGTAGTGAAGTACATCAGATGCGCGATGACAGAGCAGAAATAGAAACTAGTATGTGCATTATGATGATTATGATATGAGGCAAGTGCGCTAAACCGAAAGGATGAATCATATGATGCACAATATGTCGCGGACTTTCTGAAATACTTTGGCACTTAAACATAATAGACACATCTCAGTAAGCGTGCAGTTCCATCTAATGTTGGTGCATAAATTCAGAACAACAATATATCAATTGAAGCACAGTATTAGTTGGTATAGTGCAATTGCGCAAAAGAAGAACGACAAAATGAATCTTGGCGCAAACTGCAGCATCTGTTGAAGTAGCACACAGTACATGAAGTAAGTCATCAACAAAAGTGAAGAATTGAGTGGAATGAGAATTCAAGTGATTTATGCAGCATAGTGATAGTGAATCTCATGCATACAAGGTAGCGCACAACAAAACTAATATCATAGAGTCATAAGTGTGCTCGTGTTGTAGGGAAAGTAAGGAAACATCTTATTTTGTTCATTTGGGAGATAGGACAGGGTAAGGAGCAAGAGGTCGTAGACTCCTTCCAGTTGGTGTTGGAGAAAACAGGGAGTTGGTGCTTCCTTTAGGTCAATTTCTGTAAAACCAAGGGGTCAATGCCTCCTTCCATTTGGTGCTGGTAAACACAGGAAATCGATGCTTCCTTGAATGTAATATTTTCATTACAATAGAGCATTCTGTGGTTTTCTCCCATTTGGGTTTACGCGTAAAAATTATGTTTGTCCCATGTTCTTTGTTTTGGTGCATATATGTGAATGATGTTTATTTATGATGGATGCATAACTAAGGATCAATGATTAAGTTAGGAAAAATCTATTAAAGAACTTAAAATTTGTTCATAACTGCGCTAAGTATTCAAAATCAAGGTTTCTTACATAAAAACAAGGAAAGATGTATGTCAATTATAGGAATGATTTTGATCCTTTGGATTATTTCCACATTTTGGAGCCCTTTCCAAAATCCAACAATCCAATGTTGGTTGAAATTCACCATGAAATGCACTGAAATTGCAGATTTTAATTGCACAAATAGATTCAAGAACCTGCAAAACCTTTATTGCATCCATATTATGCAATTCATGGATTTGATGTGTGCAATATCATGCAATAAAAATAATTTGACCCAAATTTCCCTCACAAATCATAGGTTTGGCCTCTTATTCTTACGAAGAATGGGAGCTTGGAAAAATGGGTTTTTTGTAATACCTCTTAACACGAATATATATATATATATATATATGCAAAACAATCTCCATGCTTTCTAGATCATATCATTGTGACTTTATATAAATTGAAACTCCGAAATGAAGTTTGTAGATTCATATAATTTCATCATTTAAAAACATTTAACAATATACACTCTCAAAATTATCACCATTGATATTGCTTCACTAAGACTGCCAAATTGCCATCCAGTCGATACATCGCATGCCCCTAACATCGCCAAAAATGTGACTACAAGTGTGACAACATTCTAAGCAAAAAATTTGATCAACACCTGATGTATCTACCTCAAACATATAGATATTGATAATGCTTCACTAAGACTACCAAATTGCCATCTAGTTAGGACATCTCATGCCCCTAGCATCCCTAAAAAAGTAACTACAAGTCTTTGATAAAATTTTGAACAACACCGGTTGTATCTATCTATCTCATATATATATATATATATATATATATAGTTTACCATGTTCAATGTACTATAGTTAAGAAACACCAAATTTACAATGAGAAACAATATTGCAGTGCTAAAACTACTAGTTAACTCATCTAAGTCAAGGAGATTTAGTGAAGCTTCTCTTCAAATTCTAGTGATTGGATAAGAGGGTATCATAAACCATTTCACATGCAAACATACATTTCCTTTTGGTTGTGGTATTATATTAATAGTACTCACTGGGAGCCTGATATAGGAGTGCATGTCCAAAATTGCGGCAACTCCCCTCTATCAAATATGAAACAACTTTTATGTGACTCGGCTGGAGTGGAGATAAACGTTACTTGATTCCTTTCTAAATCAACATTTGAGATTTCATGCCCCTGAGAAGTGAAATTATATGTAGGAGGAGGCAGTTGAGAACCTCTTTCTAGGTGGTACCTTGTTGTGGAAAAAATAGACAAAGGGATGATTAGTCCTTCCACTTTGGGGGAATCCTTGAGGTTGCAACAAGGACATAATATTGTAAATTGTAAAGTTAGTATCCAAAAATTCAAATGGAAAAGAAAACTCTAAACAATAAATAAAAATAAAATGAAATGAAATAAAATGGACAAGTGATAAGCGAAACAAAATACAAGAGTATGACAAACCGAATGTTGATTTCCCAATAGTACAACTAAATACAATGGTGTCACCTAGAAGGTGATGGATTCAAAAGGAATCCAACAATATCCCTTAGGGGTGTCACCTAGAAGGTGATGGCTTCAAAAGGAATCCAACAATATCCCTTAGGGAGGTCCTATTTTTTCCACACGATTGAAGGATAACTAGGATAGAACATTGGAGAAACACTTGCTTCTTAGAGGAAGAAAGCAGTGGATATTTTCAATGCCAACTTGAGGTAAAAATTGGATTGAAAGGTGAGCTCTCAATGCAATTCTAATAGCATATCTTTCCTCTTAATTTTCTCCTATAGAATGCATGCCCATGGATTCCTTTTATAGACCAAATGGAGGCCAGGAAACATATAGATCCCAATGTGAACGCCCTTTCTCTTGAACCGCTTATTCAAGTACATGAAGGGGGCTATTGAACGCTCTCAAGCATGTGAGGAGTCCAGTTCAAATTTTGGATCCAAGGTAACCGTTATGATATTTGAATGCATCGTGGAAAGTAAGCGATCCCCTATTTTGATATTCATGTGACTTTCAAAGGAAAATTCATGCAAGTACACATGGGTCATTGAACAAAGAGTCGTGCTAATATAGTGGATATCTAGTGAAAATAGTCATTGGTTGTCCGTACATACTTCATTTGTCATTGTAGGGCTCAATTTCTCTTGTGAGTGTGATGAGGAAGTATTTGGTGAGTTGCATGGTGTATGTCGATGATGTCTTTATACAAGATTATCCAAAATGTCACATGTGTATGAAATTTAAGTGTTTACATACTTGCCATAGAACCACTTTTCTTAGGCCGACCCCTTATCTGCTCTGAAACCTCTTCTTTCCTTATTCCTTTTAAAATAGAGAGGGTGGCTAAGCATGAGAAAATGGATTTCGAATCTTAGTGGATTTTAGAACAAATATGAAGGCTCACTGCTTTCCATAACTATTCTAACATCATTTGGATTTGATAATGCATTGGGGTTACCTGAAACAAGCAATACTAGAGGCAAGAAGACATTGTTGGGTACCTACATATTCTCTATGATCTTGCATTTAGTAGAAGAAAACTGTAAAATCACTGACACTTCTCCCAATAGTTGTCTCCATCCTGTATATAGTTTTTCCATGAAATATAATTTCATTTCTAGCTCCTACTTCAATGATGATGAACCAAATGTCCTTCATGTGATTGCCCTGCATATAAGGTTATTTCATCAATTAATCAAGTGTATAAAACCATGAACCAACAAATTCTTCTCACCGGTTGACCTACGCTAATCTAAGCCACATAAGGAACCATAAAACATGTTCACATATATTTCAACCACTACAGTAACAATCATTAACATTGTTATGCAATCAATGAAAACACCATCTCTAGTTATTGGTTTTAAGGGAATGAAAGGGAAAGACGAAATGTTGGAGAAGTGATGAATCACTTCCCACCTCCGCTCCTTACGTTGTTGATCCTATAGTGCCCATAGACTATGATTTCCCATCGATCGGTATGAATGATTAGATACAGACATAACCCACTATGGTCACTAGACCATAGCCCACCTCAAGCCAATGTCTGGAGACTAGAGAATTAAATGATGAATGATTGAAATGGAAGATAAAGGATGAATGATCGATGGTTGACCAGCTTTCAATGGTAGTCTAACGATGATCAACTCTTCTGAACCCTCCTCAGGTTAAAAAACAAAACATCGACTCCATTAAAGAAAAATTGCCTTGTGACACAATAATAAATATTTAATGTTGTGTTTTCCCTCAAAACTTGGTGGTAAGCTCTAATTCCTCGTCTTTTCCCTCCGTGGTCGAATATTTAAAGGGAGTTGTCTATAAGTGCGATGATTTCGCCCGGACGACGAAATCGTCCGGTGACCGTCGATCAACTCCGAAAATGGAGAAGGGAGAAGTACCTTCAAGGAATCCCAAGAATGGATTGAAGATCTCCTCTGTGGGGCCCTCTACTCTTCGTAGACATGAGCAGAGGTGGTGAGTCAATGCGAGCAGACCCGTTTGGTGAACTCCTAAATGCATCCCCAATTAGAATTCGAATGCTCCTTGCCCGCCATACCCGGCGCAGACCCTGCCCTGCACACCCTCTGTGAACTCTGCTCCTCTGGCAACCTCTCTGGCAACCTCTCTAAAGACTACGACTTCAACAACCTCTTTGTCAACACCGCTCCTTGGAAAAACTGTGCGACATCAACGGATTTGACGGCCACGAGGCTAAAGACGGATCCTCTTGTAGTTTTATTGCAGCGAGCAGGCAGGTTTATAGTTCGCAGGCACTCCATTTCTGAAATGTATGGGCAGGTTTATAGTTCGGATCCTCTTTTTTTGAAGAGTTGTGCTTTCAGCTTTCTTGATTTGTAAAGGAGGCATTGTGATATCCTGTTTTTGTTATTATCCTATAGCTCTAACCATCAACGATTTCCACTAACCAATAACTTATGGGTAGCCGATTAGACAAATTTATAGCCACTAATTCATGGAGCCTCTCAAATAGGTTACCAGTGAGGTTTAAAAAGGTTTTAAATGACGTCATTACAGAAACCTATGTTTGACCATGGCTGTTATCTCTTTGTTTGCAAACCTGGGTCTTGTTAAGTGGGGGCATCGGTTCATTATCATAATCGTATTCTTCCAACTTGTTTTCTAATATATATATATATTTTGCAGCAAGATCAACATAGATATAGTTACCAATAGTTAGTAATTTCTGTTCAAAATTGTCATATGTGGCCTTTGATTGAATGTTATTTGCAAAATTTAATTTTTTTTTTTTTAAATTTTTTGTTGTCTTCATTTGCACTAGGTATCACGCTTCATGACACAAGTTTCTTCGCACATTTTTTCGAAGGAAAGGGGATCCATCGAAAGGACGAAGGTTTCTCAACACTCTACATAGTGGAGTCTGCAAGCTATATAGAGATATTCTTATTGGAAAAGTCTTATAAAGATTATCCTTATTTAATTTTCATGGGGCTCAAAGTAGAACACAGAATTTCAATTATATTTGAAAGCTTTGATGTTAATTACATAAGAATTGAATAATATATATATATATATTTTCTTATTCCTGAATTATGCCTGCTATCATTCTTGAATTATGCTTGCTATCAGACGAAAAAGAAATAGTAGAAATCGTCACATTTTACCATGGGAGAAAATAACTTAATAGAGATATTCCTACTTTTTCAGTTTTTCTTAGTGAAGTTGGAGTAGGCTTAGTGTACAACCAATGTTGATTATTTGTGCCTTCACAAACAAATTGTATGGCTCTTCTAATGATTTCATATTTTTATCTGTGGTTTAATTATGGCTTTTCTAATGATTTCGGACCATGACAGGCTTGTACCATTTGTATCACAGATTACCATATAGTTATACCAGTGCTCATAATATTTCTGTATTTTGTGGGGTGTATCTTTAGAAACATGTATGTTATACTCTGTATAGTGTCCTGAGGAGTCAAAAGGTTAGATTTATGGTTTTAGGGTAGAATTTTAAAATGCCTTGGGTATAAGGGAGAATGGAATCAAACCTCGAATTTGGATTTGATCCACAAACACCAATAAGAATATTTTGTTTTATAACATTGTAATTTTTTATTGTTGTTTCTCAACTTAGCAAGAGAGGGAGAGCAATTAAAAATATCGGAAATAATGGAGATTTAAATTTTAAAACAATAAAACTGAACATTGAAAGGCATGAGCATCAAGTTATATTTTAGAAAATTATAAACGGAGTAGACATGTAGTGGCTACTATAATGTAAGAAAATGAGAGTGTGTGTAATGTACCTTAATGGATTGATTGTGGATTTTTCTATCAGTTTCCATAGTAAAATTATAGTGAAATGTCAGAACCATCCATGAAATTTTTATGATTCATAACATACATTATATACATCAATGTCAAGTTGAACATAAATGTAGTTGAGAAACTATGATATCTTTATGATAGTTCCTCTCCCAAAATGAAAAATTAATCCTTCCAAACTGAAAACCAGCCTTCCTCTACGCTGAAAAACCAATCTCTCCAAGTTGTTGTGTGAAAAATTAATACAGACAACAATGTAAATAATCTTTTAAACATAAACTATAAAATATTAATACAGACAACAATATGTTTTTAAGCATAAACCTCTACTTACCTTGTTAATGTATTATGGTATTGTATTATGTGAGAAACTCCAAATCATAAAGAAATGTACAGATGAATATAATGATGATGGCACCACTAATTACTAGGTTGATATAAGTGAGTTTCATGGGACCAAAGAAAAATTTAAATATCAGTTCAGTACCCTTAATTGTCAATACTTTTAATGATGTGTTAAATTTTGAGTATTAATTCACAATACTATAGGATCTTTGCTGAGAGAATAACATCTACAGTATATCAATGCATGACAATCATAATATGACAAGCATCACAAGCATCACAAGCATCACATGAATCAAAAGCATAGAGACAAGAGACACAGAGTTTTCGTGGGGAAAACCCTAAGGTGAAAAACCCCACAACTTCCTCAGAGATAGAGAGAGCAATGGCTCAACCAAAATACAACCAAATAACACTGAGATAGTCTCCTAGCAGATGATCCTCCTCCTCCTCACTAGTGCGCCACTTTTTAGAGTGAGAGTGAGTTACTTTTCCGAGTGAGTAAAATAGAGATCTCCTATCTCTATTTATACTCACCTTTTTGCCCAGTGACCTAATGGGGCCGACTTGTATACTTAAATACATCCACATTATATTATATATAAATCAGGGCTGACCCCACATGGTGGTCTAATAACCCATCGGCAAGTACACACACTTGCGACACTTGTCAATCCACATGACGACACTTCCTTATAGAGGAATAACACATCTCTTATAAGGGTGCAATAAATATATATATAAAATATACAGATGAAATACATTCCGAAGTTACATATACATCAACACTCCCTCTTAACTAGGAAGGTATTTCTCGACACAGATCTGCTAGACAAGTCTTCTTCTCTGGATCATCATCATCATCATCGTCACTACTGCTGCTATCTCAACCAATCTCTGACTCTACTCGTCATAGGAAGTTCTACAGAGCCAGTCCTTTTTCATACTGGATGTAGGCCCACCACCTGCAGGTCTTCATCATCACTGGCCATACTGTGGAATCCTCAGGACTTATTACGGTGCGTCACAAAACCTTGAAAGAGCATCCCAGGCTATTACGAGCACACAGCTCTACCTATAGGATCTCCTAGGGCACCGAATTACATGTGACCTCACCACAAAACCTCGCAAGAGCATCCCAGGCTGTTACGAGCACACAACTCTACCTATAGGATCTCCTAGGGCACAGAATTACATGTGGTCATGGCAAAACCTCGCAAGAGCATCCCAGGACTGATTACGGGCACACATCCCAACCTATCGGATCTCCCAGGGAACCGAATTACATGCCATAGGACAAAACCTCGAAAGAGCATCTGCCAGATATCCCAGGGAACCGAATTACATGCCATAGGAAAAACCTCGAAATACTATCTGCAGATCTCCTAGGGCACCGAATTACATGTCCTCCCAGAGCAAAACCTTGAAAGAGCATTTGCCAGAAGTCCCAGGGCACCAAATTACATGCCATAGGCAAAACCTCGAAAGACCATCTGCAAATCTCCCAGGGCACCGGATTACATGCTCATCTGCACAACCTGATCCATGGCCATAGAGTATCAACCTGATACTCTCCATACATCATCCTGATGTATCCATGATCATCCTGATCATCATCACTGCAACGTCCTGCTGCATGTCATCTGGAGCAACATCCTGAAGCTCGTCATCCATGATCATCCTGATCATACAATGCATCCATCTGATGCACACCATGTATCTACCTGATACATATCATCATACATGATCCACCTGATCATACAACGTATCCACCTGATACAAATACAAATACATGATACATATCACCACACATGATCCACCTGATCATACAATGTATCCACCTGATACATATACAGATACATGGTCCAAGCATCCAACATGATGCATATACAAAAATACATACACATGATCCAACTGATCATATCCAGCATCCAACATGATGCGTACATATAAATGATCCAACTGATCATATCCAACATCCAACATGATGCGTACAGACATACATAAAAATGATCCAACTGATCATATCCAGCATCCAACATGATGCGTACATACATACATAAAAATGATCCAACTGATCATATCCAAGCAGAAACCAGAACATCATCCTGATGCTCATCATCCAGCGCTTACATCCACAGCCATGTGAAGGATCCTCCTTCCAACATGCTTGGAATGGCTTCAGCAAATGTGTCCATCACTTCTTCCTCGAAGTGTCCTCGATCTAAAGAATGCCAAGCCTCTCTCTGAAGTACTCGAACTTCACCCTGGCTAGTGGCTTCGTCAGTACATCTACAATCTGCTCGTCCGTCGCAACATACAGGAGCTTCATAGCTCCTCTCTGCACCATATCCCTGATATACTGATATTTGATCTCTATGTGTTTTGACCTGTCATGAAACACGGGGTTCTCAGACAGCTTCACACAACTCTCGTTATCACAGAAGATACCAGTAGCCTCCAACGGGAGATCAAATAACTCAGACAGTAGCTTCTGTAGCCATACTGCCTCACAACTAGCTGAACAGGCTGCAACATACTTTTCCTCAGCTGTACTCAGTGCCACGCAGGACTGCTTCCTGCTGAACCAAGAGATCACACCTGATCCCATACTGAAGCAACACCCAGATGTGCTCTTCCTGTCTGCAGCACTGCCAGCCCAATCTGAATCAACATAACCCTGCAGGTTAAACTTTTGATTCGCTTCATACTTGAGCCCATAATCCACTGTACCCTTCAGGTACCTCAGAACATGCTTTACAGCAACCAGGTGAACACTCCTCGGATCCGTCAGGAACTGGCTCAATGTGTTCACAGCAAAGCAAATGTCTGGTCTCGTGTTCGTCAGGTACATCAAGGACCCAATCATCTGACGATACATAGAGACATCAACTGGCTCAGATGAAGCATCACATAGAAGCTTCAGATTCGATGCCATAGGTGTGGCCATGGCCTTGCAATCCATCATCCCAAATCTCTTCAGGATATCAACTGTGTACTTCCCTTGACCAAGGAAGATCCCACCTGCACTCTGCCACACCTCCATACCTAGGAAATAGTGCATCATTCCCAAATCTTTCATATCGAATTCAGCAGCAAGCTTCCTCTTAGTATCTGCAATCACTCTATCATCTCCTGTTACAAATAGGTCATCCACATACAAGAGTAGAATCACAGGATTCCCTTCCTCAACCTTGTAGTAAAGGTTGGAATCTGCTTTACTTTTGGTAAATCCCAAACTAGATAGGAAACTGTCCATCCTACCATACCATGTTCTGGGTGCTTGTTTCAAGCCATACAAGGCTTTCTTCAATTTGCACACATATGACTCCCTATCATGTATTTCAAAACCGAGTGGCTGTTCCACATATACTTCCTCTTCAACTACACCATTCAAGAAGGCAGTCTTGACATCCATCTGGTGTATTTTCCATTTCATAGTTGCAGCCAGGGCAAGTACAGTTCTGATGGAAGTATACCTGGCTACAGGTGCAAAGGTTTCTTCATAATCTATTCCCTCTTTCTGAGAGAAACCACGGGCTACGAATCTTGCTTTGTATTTTTCTACACTGCCATCTGCAGCATGCTTGATTTTGTAGATCCACTTGGAAGTCACAACAGACTTCTCTTTAGGTCTTGGGACAACATCCCAAACATCATTCTTCATTATTGATTGGTATTCCTCAACCATAGCATCCTTCCATTCTTTCTTTTCTGCTGCCTCTTCATAACTGGAAGGCTCTTTGTTCATGATGTCACAGAGTAAAGCAACATAACTGGTATGTGATCTGGTTCTCTTCTTTGCTCTGTGTTCTTCTTCTGGAATGCCAAATCTTTCTGCATCTTGAATGAGCTCTCTAGCCCATGCTGGTTTCCTCTTGTGAGAATTATCCTCACGGGGTGGATCTACAGGTTCTTGCGGATCTTCAAACTCACGAACAACTTCTGGAACTGCTTCTGTCATGGTAGTGTCTTGAAATCTAGTTTCCTTAGGTTCTTCACAAACTTCGATAGGTGCCTTCCTTGATTTGATGAATGCTGAGTTTTCATCAAATGTTACATCCCTGCTGACATCAATCTTCTTGAACCCTGGAAAGTATATTCTGTAAGCCTTCGAGCTTTCACTGTAACCCACAAAGATACCCTTCTTTCCTGAAGGATCTAGTTTAGTCCTCTTTTCCTTTGGGACATGAGTGTATACTAGAAAACCAAATATTCTGAGATGGCTGACTTCAGGTTTCTTTCCAGAAAATACCTCTTCTGGTGTCTTGTTGTCCAATATCTTGTGGGGTGTTCTGTTCTGCACATATACAACTGTTCTAGCTGCTTCTGCCCATAGATGCATAGGTAGATCCTGGTCATGCAGCATTGCCCTTGCTGCTTCCATGATAGTTCTGTTCTTCCTTTCTGCAACTCCATTCTGTTGAGGATTATATGGAGCAGTCAACTCCCTCTTAATCCCTAAATCACTACAAATCCTTTTGAAGTCACTTGAGGTGAATTCTCCACCATTGTCGGATCTGAATGTTTTTATCTTCTTGTCAGTTTGATTCTCCATCAAGGTTTTGAATTCCTTGAATTTATCAAGCACCTCAACTTTGCCCTTCAAGAAGTATACCCAAGTCTTCCTGGAGAAGTCATCAATAAATGAGACATAGTAAACATACCCACTTAGGGAACTGGATGACATAGGGCCACATACATCTGAGTGAATGATTTCCAGTATGTCTTTTGCCTTGCTTTCACTGCTTGGGAAAGCCTTCTTAATGTTCTTACCTTTTGCACATCCTTTGTAAACACCTTCATGTTTGGTCTTGATTTCAGGAAGACCCTCTACTGCCTTGCTTGCAATTGGAAGTGCTCTATAGTGCATATGAGCAAGTCTTCTATGCCAAATTTCACTTGGCTCCATGGATTCATGTACCATGGCATGTTCAGGTTGTCCCTTCAATTTATACAGGCCTCCCTCTTGCTCTCCAATCACTACTGCATCATCTATGTTCTTTCCCTTTGGCCACATTAGGACTTGGCCATCCACAAATGCAACCCTCATACCTTTTGCATCCAATGCAGAGATGGAGAGTAAGTTCTTCTTGAGTCCAGGCACATAAAGGACTTCTTTCATCTTCAAAGATTTTCCAGAATCTAGGTTGTAGGAGGCTTCACCACTTCCTTTGATTGGGTATTGATAATCATCCCCAAGTTTCACCTTATGGGGTGATTCATGTTCAGATAGGTTTACAAAATATTCCTTAAACCCAGTCATGTGTTTGGAAGCCCCACTATCAATCAACCAATCATTACAACCATGGTAGATAGTACCTGTGAGAGCAGAGATCAGAACATACTCTTCTTCACTTGATGAGTCATCATCACTATCACTTTCTTCCCTAGCCTTCTTCTTTGGAGGTTCATCATCTTCGGCAGCATGAGCATGAAACCTTCTTTTGCTGCCCTTCTTCTTCTTACTGGAGCTGTTGTTATTATCCCTTTTGTTCTTGGGACAATCTGAAGCAAAGTGACCCTTCTCATTGCATGTGAAGCATCTTAGGTCTTTCTTACTCCTTTGATAGGATCCATTGTGGCGAGAGTGATCCTTCTTGGTTTTGCTTATTTTGGTGTGAGCTGCAAGAGATTGATCTTCACCTCCCATCTTTTCCTCACGAGCTATAAGTCTAGCTTCTTCTTGAGAGCATTCTTCCCGCAATCTGTTGAAGGAGATCAACTTCTTTCTTGCACAAATTCCTTGGATAAAGGAATCCCATGACCTGGGTAGGCCATTTAGAGTGGTCATCACCACTTCACCATTCTCCACCATTTCATCTACTGCTTCTAATTGTTCCTTGATCTGGGAGACCCTTGAAAAATAAGGTTGAATGGTTTCTCCATTCTGAAACTTTACTGCTTTCAATTGGTTCCACAGGGTCATCTTCCGATTTATGTTCTTTCCTTCAAATAGCTTGGTCAAGGATTCAAACATCTCCTTGGGTGTCTTGAGAGAAGACACATGGGGTATGATATGGTCTTTGATAGAATCAGCAATGATTCTCTTTGCCTTGACCAAGTTCTTCTTATGCAATACCTTGGCCTCTTCATCCTCTAGGATAGGGATGTCTTCTTTCACATATGAGTCTAACTCATTTTCTTCTAGGATTAGCCCAATCCTATACTTCCAGGCTCGGAAGTTATCATCCCCTTCAAGCTTATCCTCAAGCTTGGTGTGGAGAGACATCTTAAAGAGTACTTCAAATGGAAATAGAAAATATTTAGGTCTTACCACTTGAAATGTTGAAAACTGGATCTGGTCCCGGATTAGGGTTTGTCAGAGAAACCCTAAAAACTCAAAATGTGAATTTCAAAATTCTGAAGGGATAGAAAGATGCGCTTTGATGAGCTGATCAGCTTGGTGCATTCAGAATTTGAGATCAGCAAATTCTTGCCCTTTAGAATTGCCTTTTTGTCCTCCTGGGTTCACTAGGGAGAGCCCTGAATTAGGGTTTGAGTTTCCCGGAGATCTACCTAGCCAAAAATCTCGACCCAAAGCTCTAACCTTCGATTTTTGCAAGGAGCTTCCAGCTGTGTCTTCAGATTCCTGAAATTCCTATTTTTGTGGAAACCCTAATTTTTAGGGCCAAATCTGAAAATGCTTGGAACTGAATTCTGATTGGATAGATAGATGCGCCTTGATGAGTAGAGTCAATATACTATACTGAATTTCAAAAATCTGTGGAGAGAAACCCAATAAACAAGGATCTCAAGCTTCCGTCACTGCAAAATGTCTTCTTCTCAGGTTAGCTCTGATACCATGTTAAATTTTGAGTATTAATTCACAATACTATAGGATCTTTGCTGAGAGAATAACATCTACAGTATATCAATGCATGACAATCATAATATGACAAGCATCACAAGCATCACAGAAATCAAAAGCATAGAGACAAGAGACACAGAGTTTCCGTGGGGAAAACCCTAAGGTGAAAAACCCCACAACTTTTTCAGAGATAGAGAGAGCAATGGCTCAACCAAAATACAACCAAATAACACTGAGATAGTCTCCTAGCAGATGATCCTCCTCCTCCTCACTAGTGCGCCACTTTTCAGAGTGAGAGTGAGTTACTTTTCCGAGTGAGTAAAATAGAGATCTCCTATCTCTATTTATACTCACCTTTTTGCCCAGTGACCTAATGGGGCCGACTTGTCTACTTAGATACATCCACATTATATTATATATAAATCAGGGCCGACCCCACATGGTGGTCTAATAACCCATCGGCAAGTACACACACTTGCGACACTTGTCAATCCACATGACGACACTTCCTTATAGAGGAATAACACATCTCTTATAAGGGTACAATAAATATATATATATAATATACAGATGAAATACATTCCGAAGTTACATATACATCAAAATGATGAGGCTCCTTTCTTTATTATATTTGATCCTAACAATATATCAATATTGGTGATCAAGAAATCAGGAATGAGGTTTTATCTGACACCTAATTTCAAATTTATATAGTAAGAGATTTGGTAGTGTTGCACAAAACCTCCTTCCTAGAATATTCATTTAAGTCCTAAGCCACGAACTTCCTCCCCCAACCTTATTCAAGGGCCCATGACCTGTTATTAGTGCTAAAAACATTTTAATGGAGTCCATATCCTCTCTTGGATGTCAAATATCTTAAAGAGAGGTCATATGTGGCGGTTCAAGTCCTCCTTCATGGCGCTCGAGACTTAGAAGCTAACTTTAAGGATTAATTCATTAGCTTCCTCCATTGACCATGGCCAATACACTAAGATGCATACCTAGTGTTCAAAATTGGCTAATGGTGCCATATCCCAATTTGGAAGAAAATAATACCCTTGGGAGGTCATGAGTTGTGGTTCAAGGTGTTTTTATTGAAGTAGGATACCTAGAAGCTTACTTTATATCCTAAGGGTCATGTTACTTCCTTAAATATTTATGTGTCTCCATAATGCGTCTTTGGTTCTTTAAATCTTCTAATGTTCTCCATATGACTAATCAAAGGACAAATATCTCATAAAGAGTTCATGTGTGGCAGATCAAAGCCTTTATCATGGCCATTGAGATTTAGAAGCTACCTTTTATGCCTAATGCCCAAGTTTAATAACCTGGTGCTAGTCTAGGTCTCTCTACCAATACATGGTTCTAAAATATTATACTGGTTGCAATATTATCACTTTGTAGTGAAGAATTCAACTAGGAGGCTATGTGTGTTGGTTCATCAAATTTGCATTGCCCTTGGATACACAAAATATTCCTTTCTATTTGAAGGTCCATATTTCCTCCCTCGACTATGTCAAGGTTATCAAGAATGATACCTTGTTCTTCAAAATTTGTACTGGTGTCAATGTCCCCACTTGGAGGCCAAATATGCCCTCAAGAGGACATGTGTTTTGGTTCAAGACGTCATTCTTGGGCCTGGATTCCTATAATCTCCATTCAGGACCTAAGGCTTATTTTTGTCTCCCAACCATGTTGAGTTCCTTAATACAGTATCTAATGTGCAAAGTTTCATAATATTTCTAATATTCCCACTCAAAGGCTAAGGATGTGCTTGAGAGGTAATGTGTGGTGGATTGATGTTTTGTTCTTAAAGTTGGATGTTTATAAGCTCATTGGGTCATGTGTAGTGGTTTTAGGTGTTCATGGCCATGCATGCCTAGAAGATTCATTTAGGGTCTCATCCACACATTTCCTCCCCCAACAATGTCAAAGGCCTTGAGATGCATACCTACTACTAAAAATATTCTAATGGCTCCCACATCCTAACTTTGAAGACAAGGATACCCTTTAGAGAGCTACGTTGTAGCTTAAGTTGTCATCCATAGCCCTATATGCCCCAAATATTACTTTATAGTGTATGTCTTTGGATTCCTTCTCCAACTATGTCAAGGGATTCAAGACCTATACCTAGTGGTCAACAACCTCCTAATGTCACCAATAGCCTCACTCAGAGGCCAAGGATATCCTAGGAGCTCATGTGTGTTGGTTCTAGGTGTTCTTCTAGGCCCTCAATGACTATAAGTTTCCTTTAGGGTATAATGATCATATTTCTACCCAAGAGCATGTCAAAAATAGTGAGACCAATACCAACTATTTGAAACCTCATAATGTCACCGATATCCCCACTTAGAGGTGAAGGATATCACTTGTAGGTCATGTGTGTTGGTTCAAGGCATCGCTTTGAGCCATGGGTGAGTAAAATATTCTTTTAGGGTAAGGCATGGGTTTCCTCCACTAAGCATGTAAAGTGCCTAAATACCCATGTCTAGTGTTGAAAACCTCTTAATGGCACCAATATTCCCACTCATATACCAAGAATACCATGAAGAATTCTTATGTGGTGGTATGAGGCCTCTTTATTTACCCTAGATGCCTATATGATTCTTTTAGGACTTATAACCTAGGATTCCTCCCTTGACCATATCTAGGTCTTGAGACCCATACCTAGTCCTAAAAACCTCCCATTTCACCCCATATCATTACTCTAAAGCCATCCAAGGATCCATTCAATATTTCATGTGTGGCGGTTTGAGGTGTGTGCATCTTTCTTGGCCTTTGATGCCTAAAAGCTTCATTTAGTGCCTAATACTTGGGTTTCGTCCCTCAACCATGCCAAAGGGACCTAGACCCACCCCTAGTGTTCAAAGCCTCCTAATGATGTTGATACCCATAAGGAAAAAGCTAAGATACCGACATAAGGCCCTGTGTGGTGGTTTTAGGTGTCGTTGCCATTTTAGAATGCCTAAAAGATTCTTGTAAAGATGGATAAAGTAGGTGTTCCTTCCATAAACCATTTTTAGGGCCTTAAGACACATATGAAGCATATAAATCCTCCTAATGGTACTGATATACATAAACAATTTCACAAAGAATATACTATGATTTATAAAATAAAAAATCCATTCAAACAATATAGCTCAATATATATAAATTTTATCATAACCTTTATAATCATAATAAATTAAAATTCATTATCTTTAATTATCTTTCAACAATAATTTTAAAATGAGTGATCATTTATTTATTTTAAGTGAAAATAAGATAATTGGTAATTAATATAATTTGGACATTTACATTCTAAATATTTATGTAATATGGTGGCAAACATTTATTTCTTTAAACAACATTAAAAATAAATAACTAAATTAAATTATTTCTAAGTTTGTTGTGTATATGGTGCACAGCCTCATAATTAATTTTGGACATTTATTTTTTTATAATATAGAAAATAAATAATTGATTTGGATTTTTTGTAAAATAATTATTTTGAACTCATTTTGTTTATGGTGCAACCCTTCATAATTAAAGCATACATCTACATGTCATTGTGGCAAAGAAGGGCTTAGCTCCACCTTTTTAGAGTTGCCAATATGGCATGCAATATTTCTCTTAACATATATGATGACATGTGGCATTTTCAACAAGGTTAACAAAACATTACCACCACTTTAACAACACATAATATAAGTGGTGCTACTACCACCACTTTAAATTCAAATAATTTAAGTGGTGTTAATACCACCACATTAATACCACATAATACAAGTGGTGCTAACTTATGGTGCTAAAACATGGATTTTCTTGTTGTAGTGGCAGCTGCAGAATATTGGTAGTTGCAGTCTGCCCATCATATTTATATTTATTTATCACTATAAGGCTACCCATTGCCAATACTAGTGAACAAGTAGCAACTCATCTCGATTGATTGGATTTGAGCGAAGTGTTAACCGTTCATTGAAACATAAAAATGCAGTAGAAACAAATGCATGTGATCTACATGTATTCTCTTCCTACATGGATTAGTTGAAGAACCAAGAAACATTGTGATATAAAGAATACAAAGAATCTTTGTCAAGGAGCTGTGAAACTTTGTGTGTGTGATGCCAGTTCATGATAGTTCAAAATGCCAAAAAAATTAAACAACAAATCATTTATCTAGTTCAAATTGCAGAAAAATTTAGCAGTGGTGCCATTGGTATTCTTGGCATATGAGTGGGAATATTGGTGCCATTAAGAGGTTTTCAACACTATACATGGGTATTTAGGCACTTTACATGCTTAGTGGAGGAAACCCATGCCTTACCCTAAAAGAATATTTTACTCACCCATGACTCAAAGCGATGCCTTGAACCAACACACATGACCTACAAGTGATATCCTTCACCTCTAAGTGGGGATATCGGTGACATTATGAGGTTTCAAATAGTTGGTATTGGTCTCACTATTTTTGACATGCTCTTGGGTAGAAATATGATCATTATACCCTAAAGGAAACTTATAGGCATTGAGGGCCTAGAAGAACACCTAGAACCAATACACATGAGCTCCTAGGATATCCTTGGCCTCTGAGTGAGGCTATTGGTGACATTAGGAGGTTGTTGACCACTAGGTATAGGTCTTGAATCCCTTGACATAGTTGGAGAAGGAATCCAAAGACATACACTATAAAGTAATATTTGGGGCATATAGGGCTATGGATGACAACTTAAGCTACAACGTAGCTCTCTAAAGGGTATCCTTGTCTTCAAAGTTAGGATGTGGGAGCCATTAGAATATTTTTAGTAGTAGGTATGCATCTCAAGGCCTTTGACATTGTTGGGGGAGGAAATGTGGGGATGAGACCCTAAATGAATCTTCTAGGCATGCATGACCATGAACACCTAAAACCACTACACATGACCCAATGAGCTTATAAACATCCAACTTTAAGAACAAAACATCAATCCACCACATATTACCTCTCAAGCACATCCTTAGCCTTTGAGTGGGAATATTAGAAATATTATGAAACTTTGCACATTAGATACTGTATTAAGGAACTCAACATGGTTGGGAGACAAAAATAAGCCTTAGGTCTTGAATGGAGATTATAGGAATCCAGGCCCAAGAATGACGTCTTGAACCAAAACACATGTCCTCTTGAGGGCATATTTGGCCTTCAAGTGGGGACATTGACACTAGTACAAATTTTGAAGAACAAGGTATCATTCTTGATAACCTTGACATAATCGAGGGAGGAAATATGGACCTTCAAATAGAAAGGAATATTTTGTGTATCCAAGGCCAATGAAAATTTGTTGAACCAACACACATAGCCTCCTAGTTGAATCCTTCACTACAAAGTGAGAATATTGCAACCAGTATAATATTTTAGAACCATGCATTGGTAGAGAGACCTAGACTAGCACCAGGTTATTAAACTTGGGCATTAGGCATAAAACGTAGCTTCTAAATCTCAATGGCCATGATAAAGGCTTTGATCTACCACACATGACCTCTTTATGAGATATTTGTCCTTTGATTAGTCATATGGAGAACATTAGAATATTTAAAGAACCAAAGATGCATTATGGAGACACATAAATATTTAATGAAGTAACATGACCCTTAGGATATAAAGTAAGCTTCTAGGTATCCTACTTCAATAAAAACACCTTGAACCACAACTTATGACCTCCCAAGGGTATTATTTTCTTCCAAATTGGGATATGGCACCATTAGCCGATTTTGAACACTAGGTATGCATCTTAGTGCATTGGCCATGGTCAAGGGAGGAAGCTAATGAATTAATCCTTAAAGTTAGCTTCTAAGTCTCGAGGGCCATGAAGGAGGACTTGAACCACCACATATGACCTCTCTTTAAGATATTTGACATCCAAAAAAGGATATGGACTCCATTAAAATGTTTTTAGCACTAATAACAGGTCATGGGCCCTTGAATAAGGTTGGGGGAGGAAGTTCGTGGCTTAGGACTTAAATGAATATTCTAGGAAGGAGGTTCTGTGCAACACTACCAAATCTCATACTATATAAATTTGAAATTAGGTGTCAGATGAAACCTCATTCCTAATTTCTTGATCACCAATATTGATATATTGTTGGGATCGAATATAATAAAGAAAGGAGCATCATCATTAAAAGTATTGACAATTAAGGGCACTGAACTGATATTTAAATTTTTCTTTAGTCCCATGAAACTCACTTATATCAACCTAGTAATTAGTGGTGCCATCATCATTATATTCATCTGTACATTTCTTTATGATTTGGAGTTTCTCACATTATACATTAACAAGGTAAGTAGAGGTTTATGCTTAAAAACATATCGTTTTCTATATTAATATTTTATAGTTTATGTTTAAAAGATTATTTACATTGTTGTCTGTATTAATTTTTCACACAACTTGGAGAGATTGTTTTTTTAGCGTAGAGGAAGGCTAGTTTTCACTTTGGAAGGATTAATTTTTCATTTTGGGAGAGGACCTATCATAAAGATATCATAGTTTCTCAACTACTTTTATATTCAACTTGACATTGATGTATATAATGTATGGTATGAATCATAAAAATTTCATGGATGGATCTGACATTTCACTATAATTTTACTATGGAAACTGAGAGAAAAATCCACAATCAATCCATTAAGATACATTACATACACTCTCATTTTCTTACATTATAGTAGCCACTACATGTCTACTCTGTTTATAATTTTCTAAAATATAACTTGATGCTCATGCCTTTCCATGTTTAGTTTTATTGTTTTAAAATTTAAATCTCCATTATTTCCGATATTTTTAATTACTCTCCCTCTCTTGCTAAGTTGAGAAACAACAGTAAAAAAATACAGTGTTATAAAACAGAATATTCTTATTGGTGTTTGTGGATCAAATCCAAATTCGATATTTGATTCCATTCTCCCTTATACCCAAGGCATTTTAAAATTCTACCCTAAAACCATAAATCTGACCTTTTGACTCCTCAAGATACTGTACAGAGTATAACATACATGTTTCCAAAGATACACCCCACAAAATACAGAAATATTATGAGCATTGGTATAACTATATGGTAATCTGTGATACAAATGGTACAAGCCTGTCATGGTCCGAAATCATTAGAAAAGCCATAATTAAACCACAGATAAAAGTCTGAAATAATTAGAAGAGCCATACAATTTTTTTGTGAAGGCACAAATAACCAACATCGGTTGTACACTAAGCCTACTCCAACTTCACTAAGAAAAACTGAAAAAGTAGGAATATCTCTATTAAGCTATTTTCTCCCATGGTAAAATGTGACGATTTCTACTATTTCTTTTTCGTCCGATAGCAGGCATAATTCAGGAATAATAGCAGGCATAATTCAGGAATAAGAAAATATATATATATTTTATTCAATTCTTGTTTAATTAACATCAAAGCTTTCAAATATAATTGAAATTCTGTGTTCTTCTTTGAGCCCCATGAAAATTAAATAAGGATTATCTTTATAAGACTTTTCCAATAAGAATATCTCTATATAGCTTGCAGACTCCACTATGTGGAGTGTTGAGAAACCTTCGTCCTTTCAATGGTTCCCCTTTCCTTCGAAAAAATGTGTGAAGAAACTTGTGTCATGAAGCGTGATACCTAGTGCAAATGAAGACAACAAAAAATTAAAAAAAAAAAACTTAAATTTTGCAAATAACATTCAATAAAAGGCCACATATGACAATTTTGAACAGAAATTACTAGCTATTGGTAACTATATCTATGTTGATCTTGCTGCAAAATATATATATATATATCAGAAAACAAGTTGGAAGAATACGATTATGATAATGAACCGATGCCCCCACTTAACAAGACCCAGGTTTGCAAACAAAGAGATAACAGCCATGGTCAAACATAGGTTTCTGTAATGACATCATTTAAAACCTGTTTAAACCTCACTGGTAACCTATTTGAGAGGCTCCATGAATTAGTGGCTATAAATTTGTCTAATCGGCTACCCATAAGTTATTGGTTAGTGGAAGTCGTTGATGGTTAGAGCTACAGGATAATAACAAAAACAGGATATCACAATGCCTCCTTTACAAATCAAGAAAGCTGAAAGCACAACTCTTCAAAAGAAGAGGATCCGAACTATAAAACTACCCATACATTTCAGAAATGGAGTGCCTGTGAACTATAAACCTGCCTGCCTGCTGCAATAAAACTGCAAGAGGATCCGTCTTCAGCCTCGTCGCCATTAGATTCGTCGATGTCGCACAGTTTGTCCAAGGAGCAGTGTTGACAGAGAGGTTGCCGAAGTCGCAGTCTTTAGAGAGGTTTCCAGAGGAGTAGAGTTCACAGAGGGTGTGCAGGGCAGGGTCTGCGTGGGGTATGGCGATCAAGGAGCATTCGAATTCGAATTGGGGATGCGTTTAGGAGTTCACCAATCGTGTCTGCTCGCATTGACTCACCACCTCTGCTCACGTCTACGAAGAGTAGAGGGCTCCATGGAGGAGATCTTCAATCCATTCTCGAGATTCCTTGAAGGTACTTCTCCCTTCTCCGTTGCCGGAGCTGATCGACGGTCACCGGACAATTTCGTCGTCCGGGCGAAATCGTCGCACTTCTACACAACTCCTATTTAAAGTATTTACTGGTGTGTCTGCAAGGGTCTACAGATTTGACTTTTAAGTCTAGGCCCATCCAAACATAGCATTAAATGCTTTAATATTGGGTAATACCATTCACAAGCCTACTTTCTCGAATTCCATGTCCTTCGTTTTAATGTATTTGCAAAACCCCAGCCCCTATTGTTGTTTTTATAATCTCCGCAAGAAGAACAGAGCATGCAAATACATGTTCCTCCTTTTCCCAATTCATTGTCTTGGTAGTTAGTACGAGAAGTGTCTTTGCAATAATAAATGTAGGCACTAGGGACTTTGAACCCTTCTAGTAAAAAATAACAAGGGGTGTGGTGACCCTTAGTTTCAGCTTGACTGTGATGACAAGGGCGCCCATCCTCTGTTTAATATCAGTGGAAATGAAATTCACATGTTGCAACCCTCTTTCTTTGTCAATATAATATATTGGAACCCTCCTACAATGGCAATATTCCACGACAATTACTGGGGTAACTTTTGGTAACTACAATCAATATCATCTTTCATTTGTCTTATCCTATTACTAAAAATGCTCACACATATCAAACTTTGACTTCAAAACATGGTAGCAGTATTGATACTTTGTGTATGGAAATTAAGAAGAAATTCCAATTGTTAAATATTAAATACAAATTCTTATTAGATAATTAAATTTTGAAAACCAATTTAAAAAAAAACTCTAATTATTTAAACAATACAAAACATAAATACTATTCAATTTCATACTTTTTATTAAAATAACTATTAATAACTAGTTATCATCTCACACTTTTATCTATTAATAACTAGTTACCATATCTCACACTTCTATATTCTAGATTGCTGGTATTTTACATTTTTGTTTTTTAAATATATGTTAAATTTTATTATATAAATCTCTATCTCACACCACTTCCACACCATATGAGATTTTGTTTTTTGTTAATGTATGTTAAATTTTATTATATAAATGTCAATATATATTTATGGTATATTTGTCAATATTTGATTAAAAGAATTGTAATATAAACAAGCTACCATCATATTTTATTCATTTTAGATTTTCTTACGTAATTTTTTAATATTAAATTAAATTCATAGTCAAATTATATTATTATGCTTCAAAATACAAACACATAATATAATAGTTATATAACATATACTACAAAGTAGATAGATATTTACGTTAAAAACATTTTCTTTAGGAGATATGATCTCATGCTAATGTTTCAATTCCTCATCTTTCAAGTGAATTAAGAACCGCCACATATCTGTACTTTAAAAAATTCTATCAATCGTTCAATTGCCTTGCTATTCAGCTCTTTTACATTCTACATCATAATTAATCAAATATTTTTCCACATCACATTAAAATTAAAGTTATTATTAAATCAAATATAGTATTGGAAATATGTTTGGTGAAATTTTCAACCAATCAAATACAAATACATTATGAAGACTTTTCCACGATATTTTATGTGGATTATAAATCAAATACAAATACATTATGAAGACTTTTCAACTTAATCAAATACATTATGAAGACATTTCCACGATATCTTACTTGGATTATTTGATTGGTTTTTTCTAGTTTTGTCACGTGACCCGTTTGACAAAATGGAAGCTCCATATGTAATCAAAATTGAAATGCATTCCAAAGACTTTGCCCATTCTATGAGTTGGAATTTGAATATGCAATGAAAATTGAAACATGTTTTTCTTGAGATATGTCACTCATTGGATTATGTTCATGGATATAATTAAATTAGACTATTATTATAGTTTTAAGGATTCAAATTTTTGGAAGTGATTGGTTGGTTATTATAAAAATTGTTTTGAAGGTATTAAAATCATTATAGTTATTAGGTTAAGTTAGATAATTACCAGTATAGATTTATATTAAATCGGTATTTATCAAGTATCGAGAGTGATCCAATTTTTTGAGGTGTATTTCTTTTTTTAAATTTAAACTCAAGAAATTTGATATCTTTTAATTGATAGATTGGGGTTTAAGTTTTAGGTTTTTATTTTATAAACGAACATCAATATTTTAATTACTAATGGCCCACATAATATGGTACTTCATTTTTTACTATCATTTTTTAAGTTTTATTAGATGACATGAATTTATTAATAACCGACATAATATAGTACCCCATACTGAGCTCGTTTCACTGGGTGCAATTATGTTAAATAAATTTAATTAAATTGTGTGCATTGGTTATTTTTCAACTTAATAAAAATAATAAAAATTGTTTTTAAAATTATTAATATTATTTTTTTTGAAAAAATTTCAAATTTGAATTTTCAATTTACATACAAATAATCATATTTTTGAAGAAGAAAATTCATTATTTGAATATAAATAAATTGAATTATAAAGATAAATATTAAAAAACAATTAATTATAAAAATAAAATAAATTGTTTTAATAATCCACATTAAAAATATATATTTGATAAAATAGAATTTGACTTTCTATGTGTACAAGTAAAAAAAAATAATTTTAAAAATAATTATTAAAAATATGTATAATTCGTAAAATAAAATTTGGCTTTCTATGTATATATATATCAGTAAAAAAATATCATTTAGAATTTTAGTAAGACATCATGTTCTAAGTTTAATATTTAAATATATTTACATCTTCCGTGCATTGACGCCCTCTTCTTTATGCTCTCCGTCCCATGACTTCTTCCATTAAAAATAAATAAAACCCCCTACTCATGGCCTCTACTTCTCCACTTTGAAACCGCCTTCCCAATCAAATACAATCTCGATTTAAAGTTATTACAAGGTTTTAACGATTACATAAGGTAAAGTGGTGGAATTTAAAACATGTTATGCACTCCCCTACATTCACACTTTAACAAAACAAAAAAAAATCATGTGCGTCTTCATTAACTCATAGTGATGGTCACAAGAATCATGGCATCACATATGATTAAGGGAGCTTATATCTAATACAGCATACACTAAATTATTAAATGTTTTGAATATCCATAGATAATTTTATATGCTTTCACGCATTGATTTAGTATACAATTATTTAATAATGATAAAAATTATCAATAACATTTTTTTAGAAGTAAGATATTATATTACATGGCTTCTATTACAAATGACCCTACCGGTTTAGTAAAGTTGGATTGCCTAATATACCACTGCTAAAATCGATCTAAGACACTTCACCTTATCGACTCCCACAAGGACATTTCATGGTCTTACAAAAAACTTCCAAGCCATACATAACATAAAGCTTTCAACCATACAGAGACTCTTGACCAAACTTCTTCTAAATTGAACCATAGACAAAATTAACAGTCTCAATACTAAATAACCCGAAAATACATAACTCTGAAGATATAAAACACAGTTATCAGACTTAGACCTTGACAAGTAGACGCTAACCCTAGGAAGGACTAACTAGCTTCAAAGATTGGGGTTGGGGCCCGAAGTCGCTTAGTGCTAGTGTTGAGGCTGTTGCGACCATCACCTGAGCATCCATAAACCAGAGTGGATACACCTTTTCCACCACCCAAACCAGAGGGAGAGAGGAATTGAATCCCCATCTTGTTGGCTATGACATCTATTTTCCTGTGTATCAGACAACAGTACATATTGTGCTCTTTCCAGGCCCGAACTAGTTCTTCGATGTCGGCTTCCTTGTTCAAGCATTCCATAAAAACGTGGGCAAGGGCCCTTAACAACCCAGTAGTTCACCATTAAGTGATCATAAGCCGACATTCTGCCATAAGTCGTCCTGGGATCATGCACCCAGTCTAACAGCTCTTCTCTAACCACTTCCAATGTGAAATTATTCAGTTATTCCCACAAATCTTTTCTATTTGTTCAATTTTCCCACGAATGATCTGGGGGATTGTAAGGTACAAGCCTTACATGATTATCTTTAATAGATAATATATATATTTTATAATTGAATTGATGATTATTACATAGGAATGGCTAATATTAAATATGGCCCTACGGGAATAGACATGTCATTTAATAATAATTAATTAATTATCCTAATTTAATAATAAATACATTCGTAATAACCAATTAGGTTTATTACAAGTCATCCCGCTCTAAAAAGATTCGACCACGAATCTTCTACGAGAGTGTTGCAGCTAGAATTTTTGACATGAATAACTGTGCCATGATTTAGCAGTACTTGGAATAATTGGTCACATTTCCATTCAAATCTTATCATGCTTATGATTCTGTAGATGAACGCATAACAACTAATCGACGTATATTTTGGATCTGCTAATCTGACGGTGTTCCTTTGCTCTTCTAATTTTATGTGGATCTTTGATAATTCTGCATGTTTTGATGTGGTTTTCTTATCTATAGGGGCAACTATTAGTAATGTACTTACTTCTTTGTATGACAAGTTTGTCATTAGTTGCTCCCTGGGATCCTTTCCATCTTGATATTCTAAAATATCTTTACTTGCGATAATTTGTAGAACTTTTGCTCTTTCAAGTGTCGCCTTATCTTCAAAGTTTCCTTCTTTATTAGGATCCTTTTTAGTTTTTATATTTTCATTATTGTATCATTCTACAACTTCAATTCTCTCATAATTACTATTAACTTTGAATTTATTGACTTCATTGATTTCTACGACATCATCATTTTCTTTACAATTGATATTGACATTGTGATTGTCAATATCATCTTGACCTTCCATCTCCTTGTCTTCTAACTCTTCTGTTTCATTGTCCTTGTTATCGTCATCTTTGACAAGTCCTTGTCCTGGAGTTTCACTAGACAAGTTTATAGACTTTTCAGCTAGTGTATTAATGTGCCTTTCTTCCTTGTCTAACAAGCTTGTCTTTATTTGTTCTCTCAGAACCTTTTGAGATTCTAGAACATCTTGAGTTGCAACTACTGATAGAATGTCGACATCATTATTTTTACAATTAATATTGACATCATGATTGTCAATATCATCTTGATCTTTCATGTCCTTGTCCTCTACAGCTTCTGTTTCATCGGCTTTGTCATCCTCTTCCTTATCATGTACTTTGCTTTGACTAAGAATCCCAACATGGTCTCTGGTTTGTCCTTGAGTACCACTAGACATCTTTATAGGATTTTCGCTTGGCGCATTAATGCGACTTACTTCCCTACCTTGTAAGAAACCACAACGAATTTCTAGACGACGTGCATATTTTTTATTGAGTATCACATTTTGAGGTTTGTAGTTGGGATGTCTTTTGTTATCTTTCCTAGTGACTAGTGGTTTGGATCTTTGGTGAGGAGGGATATAAGGAAGCGGTCGGCCTGGCTTTCCTTCTTTCCTGGGGGTAGTAGCGACCTTGAATTCCTCCTTACTAGAGTACTTATCTTTTTCCTTGGTAGTCCTTTCTTTTGTGTAGAGGCAGTTCCCCACCCTACCTGTCTTGAGAACTCGAGAGTTGTGATAGCTTCTTCCTTAACGGTCATAGTCACAATAGTTTTCATAGTCGCTTCTTTTGATGGGGGTGTTGATTCCGATGCTGGCTCTCTTTTGTCCATCCATTCGGTCATTGCAGCAATGTCTTCCATTTTATTCCTAGTGATCATTTCTTGCAATTCTAGTACGAGCGTCTTCACTTCTACGTAAGTTCCCTATTCCTTAAGGCATCTCTTTTCGATCTCGTCTAATTGTGCTTCAATAATTCTTCTCGATTTTTTGCCATGCATGATCTCATCAAACAACGGAAACATGCTAAGTCACCTTTCGAAATAATTCAATTTTTGTTTGATAAATAATAATTATTAATAATAATTAATTAATAATTATTATTGTTTTTAAACTATATAGATATATATAGTGTTTTTTTGAATAATTATTAATGTATTTTATTATTATTAATAATTTAATAATAATAATAATAAATTATGCGCGGTGGTGATGCGTGAGTGGGTGGATCTTGGATGGAGCAGCGATCGGAGGTGGGGATTGGAGTTGCACGACGAGGGTGCGGCCGGGGTGATGTTGAAAGGTGAAGGGAGAGCCGGTGAAGGGATGGGGAGGAGTGAGGGCGGAGATGGGTTGCAGTGCGGCTGGGCATGCGGAGTGGAGAAGGAAGGGTGGAGATGGGAGTGCGTGGATGGGCAGGTGTGAGGGCGGAGATGGGTTGTAGTGCGGATGGGGAGGAGTGCGGCTGGGCATGCGGAATGGAGGAGGAAGGGAGGAGACGGATTGCAAGTCGTGGAGATGGGAGTGCATGGATGGGGAGGAGTGAAGTGGCGTGAAAGGGAGTAGCGTTGCAGCACAAAGGTTTCCGCGTTGTGGGGATGATGTAGGGAGTGAGCAGGATTGCTGAGAGGGCACGCGAAGTGGAGAGAGCTAGCAAGGAGCTAGGGAAGTGGAGCTAGAGAGGACGAAGGGTGTATGGAGAGGCAGCGCAGAGTGGTGGAGGAGAGTGTGGATGGATTGTGGATATGGGAACGCAAAAATGGATTGATGGAGAGTGAGAGGAATGAAGATGCCGAGGATGAATGCTGAGATCTTGAAGGTGAGAAAGAGCAAAAAGCTCTGATACCACTTGTAAGGTACAAGCCTTACATGATTATCTTTAATAGATAATATATATATTTTATAATTGAATTAATGATTATTACATAGGAATGGTCGATATTAAATATGGCCCTACGGGAATAGACATGTCATTTAATAATAATTAATTAATTATCCTAATTTAATAATAAATACATTCGTAATAGCCAATTAGGTTTATTACAGGGATTCTCTCTCGGAAGAAATGAGCATTTTAGCTCACCTTCTTTTGTTCATGGTTTTCTCTAGGGATCTTGGCTTCCCCCTTTACCTTTGCATCCTTTCGTTCTCATTTCCCCCTAGTTTCCATGGTGAGGAGCTAAGGGAGAGCTCGGTTTGCCACTGAATTCCTTATTTCCTTTAAAACACACAAAAGCTCGAGTGAATTAAGAATATTGATAGCACTAAGCGTGGACAGAGGCTTTCCATCCACATACAAAGGTGCTTCGCCATCCTGTTTCATAATTTCCTTAATCATAGTATTATTGGTCTCATTAAGTTGTTGGATTGTGCTTGCTTTGTCAATATTCCTTCACATCATCTCAAGGTACTCCAGACGCAAGCCGAGGAAAATGTCGTACCCATTCTACATCATGGATCGCACGATATCTTGGGGCTTCATTCAAGTTTTGTACATATTTCATTAATGCCCATGTCACCAGAGGGAGGTGAGCTATTACTATTCCAAGTGTCATCATTTTTTGTCACATGGGGCCTTATCCGCGACGCGTGTGCTTGGGAAGTGTCATCACCTCTCCCCATTGGTGAATGAATTTCATGGGTGGCTATTTGGGCACATTAATTGGCCCAATCATCGTTTTCGAAGCAATCCATTTTCCCTTCTCTGCCACAATGCTTCTTTCTTTCTCCAACGTTTTCAAGGTGGTCAACAACTTTATTACCTGCCTGTTTGACATGGACAAATGTGTTGGTCTGCTTGGGCTGACCCGGGTTTGGTGAAGTTATCATAGCAACAACAAAACCCCTTTCACTGGCCCTTTCGGCATCAACCTGTAACCAGGATGAAGTCTCAATGGAAGTGAAGATGGGGGGTTACAAAATTAGGTTTCTGCAACCATGGCGATGTGCAGATGTGGTTAACGACCTTGCAACACGTCGCTTACTTAACATCTATTAACTGAATAGAATAAACAGTGGACTCCGCTCTTCACAGTTACCAACAGTCTACAGACTACGCTGAATCATTGTTGTCTTTACTAGTTAACTACACATTCATCATACTTAGTGCTACTTCGCAACATTCATGCTCTTGTATTTCATTTACTTAACATACGATTACCATTCACATACATATGAAGGAAAATACATAAACACATCATAACATAGACACAAAACATGTCACAAAATCATACACATAACACATAGATGTATGTGGTTCACCCCCAGGCGGGAGCTACGTCCACAAGAATTGTTCTTATATTACTTGGAAGGGTAACCATTCCAGTCTGTAGACTCAGCTGTAGACTCTTCTCTGCAATCAGATATCTATGCACACAGTTATAGAGTCTTTTTTCTCTCAGTCTAGATCTACAATCAACCCAAAACTAACAACCTTCGGATGTTGGAACTCTCCTAAATTTCGAACCCTTATACAAAAATACCCTTACATATAGATGTTCCCAAAGGTCACATATTACAATAACTATGGGCCAACCCCCATAGCACCCAAAACCCAAGAAACCCGCTTGGTTCTCCTGTAGACCATGCTTAGTTTTAACTTTCGTGTCCCTTCGACGCTGCTTCTTCTGACTCTGATGCTTTATATGATAGTGCAGTTCCGAATTCTGCAGTGGCATTTCCTTTACACCATCCCCTTCTTTACTTTCTGCTCTTGTAGTAGTTAGGTCTCCGCTCGACCTTTAACTTCTTCAACCACCTTTGGTTGTCCTTAGTACCTTGTCTTTACTAAGGAAACATGTCCTTTCTTTTTGATTGTACTTCGCTCCATACCCTCTGCCCGGAATTTGTGGAGTTTGTTTTCTCCCAAAAATGGTCAATGTCAGGCCTTGCCTAACTATACTTTCCTTCATCACTTCCTTTACTTGGGCTGCACCCAACAAAAGTTCCAAGCATGGAGTCCGTTGAGCAGGGTATGAATATTTTCCAGTCTATAGTCTAGCCTTCAGCTGTCCACCAGCTTGGATATCCTCTATCCATTCTATAACTTATTTGACATGTGGATAATGATCCTGGAGTCGCCTTCCACAATGGTGGGCTCCCAACCATCCCTACAAACCAAATTGAGCCCAAAGAGTAGGCATTCTAATTCCATGGTGTTGTTTGTGTCATTTCCTATGTATCCATAGAATACCATTAGTATGTTGCCCTCATGGTTCTGCACCACCTCGCCAAAACCAGCTTACCCCAGGTTCCCTTTGGAAGTCCCATCAAAGTTTAGCTTGAAAGAACCTTCCTAGGGGGGGACCAGAACGCTGGACTAGAGGGTGATGTTATTTTAGATTTTCTAAGGTTAGGCTCTGTTTTAACCAAGATATTCACCATTCAACTAAAATTCACTTATACAAGCCGACAACTTCCTAGTCCTTTTCATTCCATTTGGTTTTCCTTATCGATTCCTAAATATGGAGTTCCACCTTGGTCCATACGTCTCTTGGGGTGGATTTCCTATCCTAGAAGATGATCATGTTGCACTCCTTTCGGATCTCCCATGGCAGAAATTCGGGGAACAGTTGCCATATATGATTGGAAATAGATTTTTGGAAGGCATTCAAATCTCATTCCCTGATGGATTAATCTGCACTGCCTCTGATATAGTTATATCATCGAAACATCTCCGCCCCTTTGTCCCGGAGGTTAGACACAAAGGAGAATTAATATAGAAGGTGGCCCATTATTTCCTCTATTGCGGCGCACATTGCAAACTGGGTTGGGCCCAGCAATCCTTTCTTGTTGAGGTTTTCCCTGATTAGGATTCTTCGTTGTACAACTAACCAAATGATGCTGGCAACTTTGGGCCAAAGATTGGATTTTCAGATCTTCTTCCAAACTTCCGGTTTTAGGGAATCCTAGTGTCCTGTCCATAGTTCATATGGCTCCTTGATATTGAACACTCATTTTTTCATGTATCCCCATATTAGTTTATCTGGCCCACTTTGGATTCGAATGCATCTCTCTTGGATAGTATCCCATAGTCTAGGTATCTCTTATTACGAGAATCTATGATTCCACCACTCTGGTGGCTTCCATTCTCAAAATTACACCTTGCTCATGTCTATTTGCCAGAATTGCTTGAATTTTATGAGTCACATCTCGTGAAATCAAGCCTATATTACCGGGGTGTTAATCTAGAGGGATAGCTTAGGAATCTATTGCCACGAGTCCTTCCAGAATTCAGCATCTTCCCCATCCCTGATTTCCTAGAAGTTGTTCTCCTTAACAATATTTCTACTATGAAGAGTTGTCTTCCATATATGCAAGCTCATATTCTCCTCATTGAATCGAATTAGTTCCTATTTCAAGTGATTATGGGAATACTTGGCATGCCAAAGTTTTTCCTAGGGTTCAGATGTATGGGTGACCCATCCCCACTAGATCTTGGCTGCCAGGACTTCACTATTCCTTTTTGGATCACTTAGACCCATTCCTCCTTGGGATTTCGGTTTTCAAAGAGTCTCCCAACTAACCAGGGCCCATTTACTTTAGTATGAATTTCCTCCCCACAAATATTGGCGTTGGACACTCCTGATTTCTTTTAGGATAGCCTTAGGAGATGCCATGACCGAGAAAAAGTAAATGGGCATGGATTGGAGGATGGATTTGATGAGGGTAAGGCTACTTGCAAGTTTGAGAGGTTGGAGGGTCCAATTTGAAATTTTTCCTCTTATACGGTCAAGTAGATTAGACCACGAAACTTTTCTAACCACCCCTTCGGCCAGTGGGGCGTCTAAGTATTTGGATGGAAGGGAGCTCCCTTGGAAACCCATGATTTAGGTTATATTTCTTTGGGTTATCCTAGGAGAATTGAAAAAGAAGATTTGTGACTTGTCCTTATTGATCTCCAGACCTAGGGTCTTGTAAAATATGTTCATACATTTTTTGAAAGCTTTAGCTTCTTGAACTAAAGAGTGGCCCATGAGCATAGTATCGTCAACAAATTGTTGGTGGGTTTGTCTATTGGCTTCTGTGTGAAGACTTAACCCTTTGATTTCACTTCTTTCAACCATGGATTTTATTTTCCTGGTAATACCCTTTTCCATTAAGATAAACAAGAAAGGGGAGAGGCAATCCCCATGCCTTATTCCCCTTGATGGGCTAAACAAATTCATGGGAGACCCATTGAGAAGGATCAAGAAAAAATATGAAGATGTCAAGTTCAAAAACTGTTCAATCCATTGTTAGATGAAGCCATATACCTTGAGCATCTCTTTCATAAATTGCCAACGTATCTCGTCACAGAATTTTGAGATGTCAAGATTTAAGAGCATTCTTGGCTTCTTTGTCATTTTCAAGGAGTGTATCACCTCATGAACCAAGATGACTCCATCGAGGATCTACCAGCCCTCGATAAACCCATATTGTTCCGGGGACACCATGTTGGGGAGGAGTGGTTTCAATCTGTTGGAAATGACCTTGGTAATGATTTTATAAATAACACTGCAAAGAGATATAGGTCTAAACTTACCTGCAGAGTCATCTCCTTCACTTTTGGGGATGAGAGTTAGGAACATGGAATTGAAATATTTCAAGATGCCTTTAGTCTTCCTAGAGTCTTCCACAATCTTCCAGACCTCTTCCTTGATGAGATCCCAAAAGTAGTGAAAGAAGGTCGCAGTGAAGCCTTCAGGTCTTAGGGATTTCCCTGCAACCATCCGATGGACTACGTCTATTGGGCCTAGTGTTTTGGAGGTATCAATTTTGGTAAAAACAGTTTTGGTGTGGACAAAGGAAAGAAGGAAGTGGTTCGGAGAAGCAGTCAACTACAACAAAGAGGCCAATAATTCGGGAAAAATGGTTATGTTGAACAAGTCATATGGTCGAAGTTGAGTCAGTTTGTTAGAAATGGTCCACATTATAATAATGATTTGGTTAGTAAGTTAGTAAGTTAGTGGGTTAGTGGGAGTGGGGAAAGTTAAGTGCACCCTATAAATATGTAATAAGGGAATAGTTTTGGGTTGGTTCAAATTTGGTTAATTTGGGTTCCTAGTTTTGGTTACAGTCAATTGATGTTGTAAGAGCATAGTTTGAGTCTATAATGAAGCATTATGCCATATATGTCACAGTTATTTGGGACAATCCAAGTCTTTGATCTGCAGGATGTGTGCGTAGATCCCTTATATGTCATGAATAAATTTGTAAGTCTTAACTGAAGTGCTTATTTGGCCGCGACTCATAATAAAGACAGGCGCTTCCGTGGTTTTTCCTGGGATGGGTTTCCATGTTAAACATGGTGTCTTTGTGTATTGTGATGTGTGATGTGATATGTGTTTCTTTCCTATGTCTAAATGCTTAAAGGAATGCATGATCAATATGATTATAAGTAATATGTATGCAGAATATAAGTTAAGTTATGTCATTCTACCGATATCATGGATTTTGTCGAAGTGATGAATGTGTTGAAGCTCTGATTTTGTCATTGTTCTAGATTGGTCGATGTTATTGGGTTGTATGATGAATGCATCACATGTCGAGCTACTCCCCTTTTGTTCTACAGAAATTTGGTTCATGCAGTCTCAATAGGTACTTTGGGTGAGACTTCATATGCTCTGTAGGTGTAATTGAAATGGATTGAACTCCCTTTTGGGTCGGTATTTGTGGTAGTGGTGTTTGTTTGTATTTTGTTGAATGTTTGAACCTTGGTCAAAGTAAAAGTGCACCAACAAATGGTTCCATTGTCGGGACCTGGATTAGTGTGAAGGGGGAACGTTGTGGCACCTAACTAAACTGGAAATCCAGGATTGGGTAGATCCACAGCTGGAAGAATTCGCAAACGAATATAACAACCATCAATGGTTGGACAACAAAGGTTGGTTAGATAAGTATATTTTTACTTATATTCATGAAGTTTTCTTTGGTGAGTTCCTTGTGATATTGCATGAATGGTTAGAAAGGATGACTGAGCAGAAGAAAAATTTCCAAGGAGGTGAGCCTCAACATTGGACGCCAATGTTGATACCGCGATTGAAAGCCTTGAATAATAAGATTTCATGTGCAGTAGATTATTGGTTGGACAATGTAGTGGAGGGGTACATTACCGAATTTTTTGTTGACACTATTAATTCATATAGTGTAGCAGAATTTGAGTTCTTTGAAGGTCCATGTGGTAATTACCTCAAGTCATTGAACCTGTCGATCAAGAATCTACTTTGTGAAAAGGGTGTAATGCAAGTGGAATCTGACGAGTAGAACAATTGTGCACGGTGGGCATGGGTATGGTATGGTGGAAGGGTTGGATAGATAGATGGCATGAGATGAAATGATAAGTGGAGAAGAAATTGAATTAGACGAAGAGTGTGTATTTATATGGAGTGGGAGTCAATTTCAGTAGAACAAGAGGAGGAGAACTGCGACAGGAAAGAAGGGTTGTAGTGCGAAGGAAAGAAGCGACTATGAACCAGTACCACAACTCGACGAGGATTCTAGTGACGAGGAATACGAGTACCAATTCATTTATGAGGACGAAGAAGGATTTGCAAAACTGTTCTAGAACCAGGGTTGTGACATACCCATGGCCTCGCGTACATCCCATGAGACTGAGGCAAGACCTAGTAATTTTTAACATTTCTTTCAATCTAGTCAGACTAGCGGAAATAGTCAAAATAATAATTCGACGAGTGGGAAGGCTCCAAGTAGTGGTCCATTAATAGTGAATCAACCAAGACCCCAAAGGCCCAGAATGGCTAGGGATGACATGAATTTGCCTATTTTTAATGGGAATGGATATGAATATCTAGAACAACACCGATTTTTATGCAATGCAATTTGTACTGTTAAAAAAGTACAAGATGACAACGTCAAGTTAGCACAGTTGATCATGACCTTTAGGGGTCGTGCCTTAGACTGGTTTATGAAAATTTTTGAATTTACTGGCTCTCAACCTGTGAAGAGCTTGGGAGAGGTCAAGGAGGGATTGAAGACTGAATTAAAGAAGCCGAAGTTTGAATCTCAGTGCATTACCGAGTTGAAGGAGATCAAGCAAGCATCGAATGAGTCCATTTGGGACTTCGACAAGTGATATAAAAATTTAATGGATTGTGCAAGATTTCCAATGAATGATTTATAGCATAAGGAATGGTTCATCATTACATTACTACCCCATATTAGAGTCCCACTCATGCAACAGAATATTCTGACGCAATCAAAATCCTTGGGGTTGGCTATGAAATTAAAAGCATTGCCTTTCGGAGAGACTGGAGTTGGTATGACTCCGATCCAGTCGCAGTTAGAAACCTTGTCTATTCAAATTCAAGATATTAAGAAAGGTAAAGAAAAGTGAGAATACGTTTGGTGCACTAGATGCAAGGAGGATGGGCATTCTAAACATCAATGTACAACATTTCATGATTATCTCAATGTTGGTAATTTGAGTCCATTAAATCCTTTTGTATGGTGTAGAATTTGTCATACTAAAGGAAACCGACCGACAAAATGCTACTTATTATAGAATATGGTGAGTACTCCTCATAATTTATGGTGTAAGTTATGTCACTCTATCGGGCATGATGAGAAAAATTGTCGAGCATACCAGTTGCTCACTGAGTGCACTACATACACATTTCTTATGAAGGGAGAAGGTCAAGCTGAGAGAAATGATGCACAACTCAATCAACCGCGAGGTGGATTCATAGGCCATGGACGAGGAGGAGTTGGTCGAAGTAAAGGAAAATTCTAATAATAAATTGTAATAAATTCTTCATTTATTTTCCTCTTTGTACACATATATATAGTTTGAGCTAATATATTAATTTTGTGAACTTGCAGTTGATGCTTTATGCCGGCAGTGATGACCCAGAGTCATATGTTCCAGAATCTACAGGGGGGCATGAAATTCCATCCACTAATCCAGTCGTTGGTGGAGGGATTCGTGATGCTACCCAGTTGGAAGGCTCCTCTTATATAGCACCCATTGTCGTATCTCACACCGAGGTAAACATTTTAAAATTTCAGTTTTTTAATACTTGTTAATTTGTTAATTTCCACATACTTTACATGTTAATTCACTAATGCTATCTACGGTATAATATTTACAATTACCAAACTTGCAGATGGCAGATCCTTCACTGGGGAAATCTAATATGGAGGTAGCATCCATGGTCGTATCGTCCGAGGAAACATCTGGGCTCTAGGTAAACAATTAAAAATGTCATTTTTTAAATACATGTCTGTTCGTTGAATCATGCATGTCTAACTACATGAACAATTGCTAACCGTAGGAACCAACCGAAACATCTGGACCATTGCCTGGATTTGTATCTCCTCCTAGGCCATTCGTGAACAAGGGTCATGTGTATGTGAGGCAGCCTACTCCTAGCAAGACTCCAGCTGCCCACGACCATGGACTTATTGATTCCATGGTAATGTATATCCTTCGATGATATTTGTTGGTTAACTTGAAATCCAGTGCATAAATTATTTTTGTTAATGTTTGAATTGCATGTTTACTACATCAGGAACCAGATTTTTCTATTGCAAACCTCGCATCGATGGTTGATGCAACAGTCAGTACTGCATCTACAATGGCAACAAGTCACACAGAGGTATGTCACTATTTCAACATGATCTTTACAAAGTTTATTATTGTTGTCTATTGTTTATTCATGCATGTCTAACTATTTCAACATTTGGTGATTGTAGCCACGAGCAGCAGGAGCAGTTCCTGCCCCCCTTAGTTCGACTATCCTGGATGTTCAACCAATAGCTCCATCTAATACCATGGTAATGTATATCCTTCAATGATATTTGTTGGTTAACTTGAAATCTAGTGCATAAATTGTTTTTGTTAATGTTTGATTTGCATGTTTACTGCATCAGGATCTGGAGTTGTCTATTGCAAACCCCCCATGGGTCGTTGATGCAGCAGTCAATGTTGCATCTGCAATAACAACAAGACACATAGAGGTACAACTATTTCAACATGATCTAGACATAGTTTATTATTGTTGTCTATTGTTTATTCATGCATGTCTAACTATTTCAACATTTGGTGATTGTAGCCACCAGTAGTAGGAGCAGTTCCTGCCCCCCCTGGTTCGACCATGGTTGCAACCATCCTGGATGTTCAACCAAAAACTCCATCTGCTACACAAGGAATGCAATCCCCTTTGTCACAGTCTCTCGTTGAGGTGAGATGTCCATTAGTGACCAAGTGTTTCATGCAATTTCCATGCACATGTTGATAATTGTTGAGTTAATTTAGATATGGTCTTTTATTTGCAGAGACTGATTCCGAAGAGGAGGAGATTGGTGATCGGACCATCAGAGCTGTCAATTCGTCTAGCAGAGTGGGTGAGTGTTTGTTATAAATCAGTGAGCCACAAATTAACTTTTTTAATTTCCGTCTTGAGCTAATGTATTAGTACATAGTTAGTTGAATTTAACAATTGATATTTAATTTGCAGGATCCAGAGACGCACACTGATGCTAGAGATGTGCCTAGAGGATCATGTCGGGAAAGAAAAAGAGTAAGCTTGAGTTTTTATGTGTCTTATGGGATATATGTACATTTGGATACATGTACATGTGGCTTGGATAGTTTTGGATACATGTACTTTTGCATACTTTTGGATATATATGTACTTTTGGATACATTTACTTTTCGAGACGTGTACATTGACATTTCACTTATAAATGAATGATACATTTCACTTTGTATTTGTTCTTCGGTTTCCACATGTTGTTGTGTCAATCTATTGTGTTGATTTGTGTGGATTATCTATTACTTATGAATGCACTATGTCAAAAGAACAAACTATTATATTTAAAGGTTTCAACGAACTCACTACATGCACACTAATTGGATATCTAATTAAAAATTGTGATTTTGGATGATCATTACAAGTTAAGTCAAAGTTCTTGCCCGTGTAATTTAATAAAACTAAGTGAAATGCAATGTATTTAAAGGTTTCAATGAACTCACTCATGCATACTAATTGGATATATTTAATTAAAATTTGTGAGTTTGGATGATTAAATTACAAGTTAAGTCAATGTTCAAGTGTAATTTACTAAAACTAAGTGCAATACATGCTACACATTTCATCAACGCCCAATATTTGATTGTACAATTAGATTCAACACTACATATTATTAACTACATACAAGTGCTCAAAGCAACATTGGTGAAAGGAACAAACGTTACCTCGGGATTCGAGAAATAAAGTGCAATCAATAAATATAGTGCAACCTTACTCAATCAACATGAACAATAAATGCTCACTCAACATGAACCTAGCACGACCAACAACACTATTCAACAAACCTCATGCACCCATTGACTAATCACTCAACATTAAAGGAACTACAATAGAATCCAAGGACCGAGAACCAACTTCGTGAATCAACATGATTTGAAGCATAAGTCCACCGGATTTGAAAAAGTTGAGTTGGACATTAGACTGATTCTAAACTGAGTTATGACAGACCCAGACTATGCATGAAAATCTACAAGAAAAGGTGTGACTCACATACTGAAAATATATTTAAAAGATTCCAAAATAAAAAAGGATGAAAGATCGGCTTCATCAACTATGTTGTTATCAAGTGTTGAAAAAGCGAGACCTTCTCAATGATTGGACCATTTCTTGGAAAACTCTAAGAATCAACTCTAATGCATGGTAATCCCTAAACCCTGGTTATAGGATTAGGGTTTCCTTGCTAGGGTTAGGGTTTCCCCATTGATGAACATCCATTTGAACAATCTATGCATGCTAAACCATAGGTTATGATTTCCAAACCCTGGGCCATGCATGTTAAACACTAAACCCTAGTTACGGTTACGGTTCCCATGTGAACTCGTGCCGGGGTGAAAAAACCCACACGGAGCAGTGATTTTGAATTCCTTCAACTCCTGCTAGCATGTTTGGTCAGGAGCAATATGCGCCAACCGCAGCCCCACCGTTCGTGGGTTTCCAAGTTTGTCCCTTGTTGGCGTGAAATGCATTGTCCCCTACTGAGCCAAACCCTAGTTTCAGAAACCACCATATACGGAGGTCACCATGCAATGGACAGGCAGGAGAGAGACCCCCGTAGCTAAAATACCACGTCATGAATCCAACGGAATCGACGGTTCACCAATCGGAGGCCCGACCATCGATCTATGGCGAGTTGCAGGTCACCTTGAGATTTCGTTCAGGGACACTTAGTGGACTTGTACCCGGGGTGCAAAAAACATCACAGAGTAGTAGTTTTGAATTCCTTCAACTCCTACTGGTGTGTTTGGGCAGGGGCTATATGGAAACGCCAACCGCAGCCCCATCGTCTGTGGTTTTCCATGTTTGGACCTCGTTGGCATGAAATGCATTGTCCCCTACTTAGCCAAACCCTAGTTTCAGAAACCACAGTATACGGAGGTCACCAGGAAATGGACAGGTGGGAGAGAGGCCCCCTAGCTAAAATCCCACGTCACAAATCCAACGGAATTGACGGTTCATCGATCGGAGGTGGTGAGCTCCCAATATGGATGCCTAATGAGGGCAGCTATACTAACAACCTACTTTAAATGTCAACTCGGGGGACGTACAAACTTTAGAGGTGCAGACACTATCTGTGCTCTTATAGGATAATCTTTGTCATAGTTGGATGTCGGTATCTATGTCCTAAGGGTTTCCTACTAAATATGTAAAACTGGTTATGCTATAGGATTAAATACTGGAAAGCAATAAATCTATTTAAAAGAGTTAAAGTGCTGAAAGCAGTACATCTGTTCTAAGAAATAAAGATGCCAAAAGTAGTAAATCTATTTTAAACAATTTAAAATGCTAAGAGTGAAAGAGATAATATTATGAAATTACTTAAGGTAGAATCTATTTTAAATAATTAAAATGTTGAAAATGAAATGCCATAACAGAGCTATTCTACTATTGGGGAAACAAAGCTTGTAACTACTATCTGTGCATAAAAATGGAGTCCTGATCTAAATCGTTTTAAACACCAAAGCTAAAAATTGAAGTGTGATCATTTCATGCTATCCATCTATTACTAAGGATTCAAAGAGATTAATAACGATAAGAAACAGTCATAAACCTCATATCTAAACCATGATATTGAAAGCAAAGCTGATACACATGCAATCGTTGGTTAAAATATGCATTGAAAGAAACCTACATGACTACTGAAACCGTTTTGCTGTACTAAAGAATGTATTATAAATTACTACAGAAATAAGAAATCATTCAAGCGCTTCCATATGCAATATAACTGTTCATCAATGTAAAACGCATAATTGGAAAAATACCTGCAAATAGAAATCTCCTGACTCATGTGTTGGAGGGGCCCTCTCCAACCCATACTCAGGAGAGAATAAAACTTATAAACGTTGGCTGGAATTAATCATCAATCTCTTATTAAAATATAAAATCCATGTCAAAACAGAGGTCTATACTTCGCAGTATCTCAATAGTGCAGAAAAATTAAAACAATGTTTCTCCAAAATAATAGCAGGGGCCTCTCGCTACCCGAGAGGTCCATGTTTATATGATTTAATGTTGATCCTAACTAATTGTCAAAATTCCGATTCTCCTTGAACTGGAGTGCGTTCCCTATAAGTCAGGAACAGGGTGTAGAGCTTGGTGATCCCTCAGTCTTCTACGCGTTCATCCTTTAATGCCCTGAACCTACTCAATCACGCTTGGTTTCCACATAATTAGTTCATTGAAATATGCATTTTAAAATACAAGAATAATCATCAAAACAATTTCATTAAATAATTAAAGTAAAACATTTTCCCCACAATTGAGTGTGTTTCTTCACCATTGCTTGAGCTTGACTGTGGGAAAAAGGGTTATCAAATACCTGAAAATTGGACTCATCATTCTCTCCCCTACTTGAAGGATTCACCCATCCTTGGGTGACTTATTCAATTCGTCGATGACATCCCTGATATCCCATGCTACCACCCTAGGTATCCCTGCTTGCCTGTGATATCCAAAATGCTGATCCTCCCTGGCCCATGCCCTCCTCTCTTCCTCTTCATTAATCTGTCCCTTGATGACAGGGGAAAGAAAGAATGGGGGATTCAGCCTCATCCCTATCCATCTGAGTTGATTTCTTGCCAGAGATTCCTTGTAGAGTGTGGTTTTGAAAAGAACATCATTAAGCCTAAGGGGGGAGTGGAGTTCGTTTCCCTTCAGATCATTTGCCACTCTGCTCCATCTTTCCTTGATGCACTCATGAACTTCCTTCTGTGTGATTCGGAGTGTAATGTCAAAATGAGTCACAGCCTCCTGTTGTTTTGCAAGGAGAATGGGTATTAGTTCCTCGTCCTAGGTTTGGATCCTGTGATTATAGATTATCCCTTCAAGGTGAGTTGGCTCTGGTCTGATCATTAATGGGGTTTCCCATTTGGATACGACATAGATATGGTAGTCCTGTGCTCACTCAATTTTGTGGTTCATCCATGAACATAATTCCCTCAACTGGAAATCACCCACATATGGGTTTGGTGACTAGTTGGGTGAGCTAGAAACTACGAAATTATGCAAGAAGAATTCACTCAATTGGTCCTTTTCTAGTTTTGTGGAGTTCAAACATGCATCCATAAACTCTTTGGGAGTGCTTACCTCTATGGGGAGCCCTTGCTTCAACCTCTGGAGCTGGAATTTGCCCCATTTCTCCTGTATATAAACTACATATACTGCCGAGGGTGGTCTGAGGTCCCGCAGTCTATCATATATGCTGATAGTAGTGGCCAAAACGTCCTTTAATTTGGTAATCTCCTGGTCTTTCCTTTCTAATTTGTTTTGTACCTCAACCAACTTTTCTTGCAGCGCTGAATTCTTCTACTCAGCCAGCCGCAGCTCTTCTGCATGATGCATCTTCAGGATTTGTGTCTTCTCGGCTGAGAATCAAGGAGGTGTGGGCTGGCTTCCTGGCCCAATTCTTAATGTTGCCAACTCATTTCTGAGCCTTTCCAATTCTGATCGTGCTTCAACGAGCTGGGTAATGACCTCGGGGTTTTCATTATGTTCTGGAGGGTTTTCCTGGAAGTTGCCTTGCTCTTGTAAGCTCTGCTCTTCTTCTTTATCCATTTCTTCTTATGCATCATGTTCTTCTTCATCATTCCTTTCCTCTTCTTCATCCTCTTCTTCTTTTTCTTCTTTGTCCTCTTCTTCATTTGTAGTGGGATCCTTCTGATCTATAAAAGGATCAATGTCATCATTAGACACATTGGTAACTAGGGGGCTGGGTTCCCTTTCTTTCTCCTTGGAGACTCGGATTTTAGATACATGTGTGAATCTCTTGCTGCGCCTCTTCGACCCTTGACTACTGGTAGGAATATCTAGGTCTGACTTGGGGGAGTCCTCTTTTGAGTGCTTTATCTTTTACCAAGGTGTCGACCACACTATCCAAGTCAATTTTTCTTTTTTCCCCTGATACAAAGGTGGTCTTACTTTTTGATTCTGGTGGCAAGGGTGTAGTCTTCATTCTTTGAACGTCCTCAGCAGATACCACAATGAACTCCTCCCAAGAGAGCTCTGGAATCTGTGCTTTTAGTTCCTCACCAACTATTAGCTTGATCAGCCCATGATGGGCTAAAGCATCGTCTTTTCCTTTAGCCACCTTCCTGCTCATCTCTGCTAGGGATTGGAGCAGGTAAAATGGAATGCCAATATTGTTGTTTGATGAAATGTGGCTTCTGTGTTTGAGAAGTTCCAAAATACGAAAATGAAAAATGGGAACATAGCTTAATCTTCCAGTGCATGTAATGTACCTCTGACAATTGCAACCATTTCATCCCATGGTGCTGGCATGGAGGGTCTTTTAACTCCATTTTTGTCTTCATCATAAACTTCTCCTTGCTCAAAGAATGCTGCTTTTGCTGTGTGGTTTGCCTCTCGATCATTGCTGCTCCCAATGCAGGCCCATTGGAAGACCAGTGTATTTGGCAATCATGTCCTCATCCAATTTTATGTGCAACCCTTTTACTCAGGTGGCATACTACTCATCTTTGATATGTTTGAGGTTTCTTGCGAATTCCTGAGCTACCCCTATATCGTATCCTCTCAGTCCAAGGATAAATGGCATCGATCCTGAATTGCGAATGATCTACAGGACTCTCGGGCTTTGATAAATGGCACTGTGATCTTCTGGTTCACTTTTCTTAAAACCCTTCGTCATTTTTAGAATCTTCTTTATAATTAGACAAAAACTGGAACTTTGGAATGTGGTTTATACCTTCAACTACTCAGGCCTCTGCTTACGGGCTCGAGGATTGCAATGTTGGATGAGTGAGCGCACTAGTGTTGCTTCTTGAGAATTCCGAGTGGTTCCTTATATGCAAAATTGTGGAATATTATGCAGCCTCACTTGTTGTCTTTCCACACCTATTCTTTCCATCATTGTTGTACTTGCCTCTTTTAATCCTCTTTTTTCAATGATCGGTCTCTATACTCCCATGATCGATCTATGTACTTCATATGGTGAGGGTTGCGATCATGATTCGTTTAGGGTGATGGGACTTAGGTAGCGATCATGAGTTATTAAGGTGATTCGACCATGCCGCTGATTTAAAATAGAAGCTGTCCTCAGCTGACTAGAAATGAGTGTATTTTGGGATAATGTTTTACCTTAAGAATAAAATAAAATCGTTTTAGAGATTACCTTGGTATGTATGCGTACCTGCATTGATGATTTGGTGTGTTTTTTATGCATGGCAGATTCCATAGTAGATTTGGTGGTGTCTGTAGTTGATTTCTGCATGTCAGTAGTTACATGTGTGGGCTACTTTTTCCCTTTGTGCCCGTTTGAATTTGCTGAAGTGTCTTCTTTTGAAAATTGTGCCAGCTTGTTGCTATGACTGATGTGATGATGCTTCGTATTTGGGTGATTGCATGGCTGTATGTGACAGGCTCTCTTGAATAACTTGCAGGCTCGCGTGAGTAGGTTGAAAAAGAATGGAATGGCATGTTTGAAGAATTCCATAGTAGTTGATGATTGATTGCTGAATGTAGACCTGGCTGGCTCGCTTGAGTGTTGATATGTAATGTATCTGGCTCGCTTGGATTAATTTCAGGCTCACTTGAATAAATGGAAGCCTCGCTTGAATTGAATTGCAGGCTCTCTTGAATGCATATCCGGCTCACTGGATTGTGGTTGATATTTTTCTTTGCAATGGAAATGCTGGATCTTTCATAGGGATATTTGTGGCCCTGCAATTTTCTGTCACTTTTTATGAATTTTTCATTCTTTTTTCGTTTTTTTTTTCTCTTTTTTTTCATCATTTTTTTCTTTTCTTTTTTTTTTCTTTCCTTTTTTTTGGTTTTTGTTTTTATTGCAAATGAGTTGGATTTCACTGATTTCCCGCTTCCTCTATCAACATCAATTGTTGCTGGTAGAGTACCTATGTAAATTCTTCTTTTGATTGCGGTTTCTTGTACAGTTTTAGGCGATGCCCATTGACTATCATGGGGAACTCTTCTTCATCAATTGTAATAATTTTCACAGCTCCATTTTCATAAATTTTCTGTATAATGTAAGGTCCAAGCCATCTAGTGGTTAGCTTTCCTTTGAATGTGTGAAATATGGAGTCGTAGAGTAGTGCCCAATCATCTTCGTTGAACTTTTTATCCTTCAGATGTTGGTCATGCCATTTCTTTCTTTGTTGTTGGATGATTTCAGTATGTGTAAGTGCTTGTTGGCGGTGTTCATCCAGCTGATTTAGCTGTAGCATGCATTCTTTTTGAATTTATGATAGGTCCATATGTAAATCTGCTGCAATTCTTAATGTTTTTATTTCAAATTCGATTGGTAGCATGACCTTTTTTCCATAGACTAGCTCATAAGGTGTGAATCCTGTAGTTGTTTTCCATGTAGTATTGTAAGCCCAGACTGCCTCACTGAGTTTGTCAGCCCAATCCCTTTTGTGAAGTTGGACAGTTTTTGTCAAGATTCTCTCTAATTCCCGGTTGGTTACCTCAGCTTGACCATTTTCTTGAGGGTGATAAGAGGATGACTGTCTGTGCTTTACATTGTTTCTTTTCATCAAGTCTTCAATTAAATTTGATGTGAATTGTGGGCCCTGATCATAAACTACTTCTCTTGGAACCCCAAACCTGTGAAAGATATGCTCAGTAAAGAATTTGGCCACACTGGTTACATTTGCAGCAGCCAGTGCTGCTACCTCTGTCCATTTTGTAAGGTAATCAGTGCATACGAGGATGTAGCTTTCCTGATTGGACTGTGGATTGAATGGGCCAACAAAATCAAATCCCCACTTTTCAAATGCCTCCAAGGAGATTTGTGGATGGAGTGGCATTTCCTATTTTTGTGTTGGTCTTCCCATTCTCTGGCAATCATCATAGTGGGACACATGCTCATAAGCATCTTTGTGGAGTGTTGGCCAATAATACCCTGTTTGCAAGATCTTGTAGGCTGTCCTTTTTGCAGCATAGTGCCCTCCACAGGGTTCATTGTGGGTGGCATGAATGATGTCATGTACTTCATATTCCCTAATGCACCTTCTAAGTATTTGATCTGGTCCCTGTTTAAAAAGCATGCCCTCTATCCATGTATATGTGGCACTTTTCCTTATTACTTTTGTCCTTTCTTTATAACTATAATGTTCTTGAAACTTTCCCGATACTAAATAGTTTGCTATGTTAGCAAACCATGGGCTTCTTATTGATATGGCAAAAAGGTGCTCATCAGGGAAGTTATCTTGAACCAATTCATTATCTTTTCCATGTGTGACTCTTGACAAAAAGTCGGCTACCACATTATGCTTTCCTAGTTTATCTATTATAGTAATATCAAATTCTTGTAGAAGTAGCATCCATCTAATAATTATTGCGCTGGTATTAGGCTTGTTCATAAGATATCTGATCGCTGAGTGGTCAGTATGGATAAAGCTTTGGTATCCTGTGATCTAATGCCTGAATTTATTGATTGCATGTATGACTGCCAGAAATTCCTTCTCTGTGACTGTATAGTTAAGCTCTTCCCCAGCCAAATTTTTTCTTATATAGTATATGGCATAGGGTTGCTTGTCTTGTTCTTGTCCAAGCACAGATCCGATTGCTTTATCTAATGCATCTGTGTGAATGTGAAATGGAATTTCCCAGTTTGTTCCTTGAAGTATTGGTGCTGTGATGGTTTTCTATTTAAGACTTTCAAAGGCTGACATGCAGTTGCTTGTCCATATGAACTCATTGTATTTTGTGAGAAGTGCAAACATGGGGGCAACAATTTTTCTATAATTCTCAATAAACCTTCTGTAGTACCCTGTCTGTCCAAGGAAGCTTCTTACATCTCTTTGTTTGATAGGTGGGGGCAGTGTTCTGATTACTGAGACTTTGGCTTGATCCACCTCTATACCTCTTTGTGATATGTGATGTCCTAGAGCGATGCCTTCTTCCATTAACATCCTGCATTTGTCATTACTTAGGCACAAGCTCATTTCAATGCATTTCTTTAATACTAACTCAAGATTGTTCAATGCCTGGTGAAAGCTCTGTCCATAGGGTGTGAAATCATCCATGAAGACTTCCGTTTTGTCATTCAGAAAATCAGAGAAAATACTCAATATGGCTCTTTGAAATGTTGCTGGGGCGTTACATAAGCCAAAGAGTAGGACCCTATAGGCATAAGTTCCCCATGGGCATGTAAAGGTCATCTTATCTTGATCAGCTAGGTGTATTAAAATTTGGTTGTACCCACTGAAACCGTCTAAGAATGAAAAGTACTTGTTACTTGATAATGTATCCAGCACCTGGTCTATAAATGGAAGTGGAAAGTGATCTTTCTTGGTTGCTTTATTCAGCTCCCTGTAGTCCACACAAATTCTCCATTTTCCTCCTTTTTTGGGTACTATGACTAGTGGTGAGACCCACTCACTATCAGATATTGGGTAGATGAACCCTGCATCTAATAACTTTTGTAGTTCGGCTTTGACTATGTCCTTCAATGCTGGGTTTAGTCTCCTTTGTGGTTGTCTTATAGGAATAGAACCTTCTTTGATGTAGATATAATGCTTGCAGATGTCAGGATGAATACCTTTTATGTCTGCATATGTCCATGCAAAAGCTCTATTCTGCTCTGTTAATACCTTCATCAGCTGTTCTTCTTGCTGGGGTTGTAGATTAGGATTGATGTTAACTGTTTTTCCTAGTGTAATCTCCACGACCTTTGTTTTGTTTGCTTGGTCTTCCAGAGATGTCAATTCTGCCCATATGTTGTTCAAATTTTTGTTTGAAGATTCACCTTCATCCTATTGATCTGTTTCAAAAAACCTTTGAAGACCATCATCATTAGAAAAATCATTTTGTATGAATCTATCTATATGACCATATTCATCTATATGGCTTTTAGTGTTAGTGTTGCATCAATTGTGAGGATAGGTCTTATGTTTTGATTGATCGTGTCATTGTAATCGTGAGTCCAGTTTTGATATTCTATGTTTAAAGATTTCCTGGCTGGCGGGTAAATGGTGATTTTTTTCCTAGACTGGCCACTGGTGATGGTCATGTTGCCTGACCTGCATCCTATGTAAGCATCAATAGTTGCCATCCAGGGCCTTCCGAGTATAATAGGATATCCACTAAGTTTGCTTTTTACCTCAATGACTATGAAATATGCCGGGTATTCCCAGGATTCTATATTGATTATAATGTCCTCGAGCATTCCTTCAAGCTTCACAATGGATGTATCTGCTAGCTGGAGTACTGTTGTGGTTGGTTTGACCATTGATTGGAGACCTAGGTGGATCATAGTATCTTTGGTCATTACGTTTATAGCTACTCCTAAATCAATGAGACTCCTGTCAATTTGTTTGTTTTTGATGTTGACTTGGACCACGGGGCTACCTGGGTCCATATATTTTGGGTTAACCACGATACCTAGCATTAGATCGGCTAATTGGCCCACTACATTAATAGTTGGTGGGTCTCGTTTCCTCCTTCCAGGTCTTTTCAAACAATTCTCTTTTATATATTTGTTGCAGATGGGTACATCTATGATGGCTTGTAAGATGGGGATTTGGATACTCAAGTGTTTTAATTCATTCAGAATTGCATTTTCTTCTTCATCTTTGGTACTTCGTGTAATATTTTCAGGAAATGGAGGGTTTCTAGTTCGTGTGAGTGGTATAATTTCTTCCTTAGGAGGTTCTGGTTCATCAGGATGCTGAACATAGGGTTCTGATGCTTGGTCTTGAGTTTCAGGTCATTGTAGTATAGTGGTGAGTATTCCCGCCTGTCACACGGGTGACCCGGGTTCGATCCCCGGCAACGGCGCCAAAAAGTGGTGAGCTCCCAATATGGATTCCTAATGAGGGAAACTATACTAAGAGCCTACTTTAAATGTCAACCCGAGGGACGTACAAACTTTATAGGTGCATGCACTATCTGTGCTCTTATAGGATAATCTTTGTCACAGTTGGATGTCAGTATCTATGTCCTAAGGGTTGCCTACTAAATATGTAAAACTGGTTATGCTATAGAATTAAATACTGGAAAGCAATAAATCTATTTAAAAGAGCTAAAGTGCTGAAAGTAGTAAATCTGTTCTAAGAAATAAAGATGCCAAAAGCAGTAAATCTATTTTAAACAATTTAAAATGTTGAGAGTGAAAGAGATAATCTTATGAAATTACTTAAGGTAGAATCTATTTTAAATAATTAAAATGCTGAAAATGAAATGCCATAACAGAGCTATTCTACTATTGGGGAAACAAAGCTTGTAACTACTATTTGTGCATAAAAATGGAGTCCTGATCTAAATCGTTTTAAACACCAAAGCTAAAAATTGAAGTGTGATCGTTTCATGATGTCCATCTATTACTAAGGAGTCAAAGAGATTAATCACGATGAGAAACAGTCATAAACCTCAGATATAAACCATGATATTGAAAGCAAAGCTGATACACATGTAATCGTTGGTTAAAATATGCGTTGAAAGAAAGCACCTACAGGACTACTGAAACCGTTTTGTTGTACTAGAGAATGTATTATAAATTACTACAGAAATAAGAAATCATTCAAGCACTTCCATATGCAATATAATTGTTCATCAATGTAAAATGCATAATTGGAAAAATACCTGCAAATAGAAATCTCCTGACTCACGTGTTAGAGGGGCCCTCTCCAACCCGTACTCAGGAGAGAATAAAATTGTAAACGCTGGCTGGAATTAATCATCAATCTCTTATTAAAATATAAAATCCATGTCAAAACAGAGGTCTGTACTTCGCAGTATCTCAATAGTGCAGAAAACTTAAAACAATGTTTCTCCAAAATAACAACAGGGGCCTCTTGCTACCCGAGAGGTCCATATTTATATGATTTAATGTTGATCCTAACTAATTGTCAAAATGTCGATTCTCCTTGAACTGGAGTGCATTCCCTATAAGTCAGGAACAAGGTGCCGAGCTTGGTGATCCCTCAGTATTCTACGCGTTCATCCTTTAATGCCCTGAACCTACTCAATCACGCTTGGTTTCCATAGAATTAGTTCATTGAAATATGCATTTTAACATACAAGAATAATCATCAAAACAATTTCATTAAATAATTAAAGTAAAACATTTTTCCCACAGTTGAATGTCTTTCTTCACCATTGCTTGAGCTTGACTGTGGGAAAAAGGGTTATCAAATACCTGAAAATTGGACTCATTAGGAGGCCCGACCATCGATCTATGGAGATTTGCAGATCATCTCCAGATTCTGTTCAGGGACACTTGGTGGAATTGTGCCCAGGGCGCAAGAAACATCACGGAGCAGCATTTTTGAATTCCGTCAACTCCTGCTAGCCTGTTTGGGCAGGGGCCATATGGAAACGCCAACCGCAGCCCCACCATCCATGGTTTTCCAAGTTTGGCCCTTGTTCGCGTGAAATGCTTGGTGTCTAATGTAAATGTAAAATTAAGTTATGTTGTCCCACATGTAAGTGAATTCCCACTTGTAAAGTTAGAGTCATGTTCTTCATTTGTAAGACACTTCATGTCTTGTATTTGTCCTCTTGGAGTTGCACATGAAGGAGGAGGAAACTCTTATTTTAGGGTTTCCTCATGAGCTTGTGTATTAGGGTTTTGTAATGAGTAGGTGCCTTCTATTGTTGGTTGGGAAGGATATGCATGGATATCCTTATGGCTTGGAGGTCATCTTCATGGCGATAAGTACTCTTGTTGTCAGGTGTCATTAAGGTTTTTTCATGTGGTAAAACCCTTGAGGGTTAGGGTTTGTTCATGGTTTCATTGTACTTGTTTTCTAAACATAATTATTCTAAGAAAGGTTGCTAGGTTTTCTTCCCCGCCAGGGTTTCCCAGGATAAAATGTCATGTCTCTTGTGCATTGTTATTCTTAACTAGATTCTACATGTTAAATTATTTATGTAAATGTTTTATGGTTAAATTTATGCATCAAACTAATGGTTATAATTGGTATAAAGCATTTATCTAGATCAAGTATAAAAAATTTAACATGGTATAAGAGGTGAGCTGTCAAGAAGGAAATTATACAAGCCTTAAAAAATAGAAACCCTAGGAGGAAAATTTAGGGCTTCCAACGTTGGGAACCTCCTCTATAGCTTTGGAGGGTTTCTTCGTTGATTTGAGGGTTTCTAGGCCATGTAGCCATGAAGGGACCTTGTACAAAGTTGTAGGGTTCCAATGCAGTGTTTGGGAAAGTGATTATAGATTTGAAATCAACTCATCATAGCGCATCTACCAAGCTATAAACATTCAAAAGAAGAAGAGATTAAAAATTAGGGGTTTTGGGCCCTATAAGCAAGCAAAAACCCTAAGAGAGACAAGAGACTTCCAAGGAAGTTATGAGTGCCAATAATAAGTTATGATTGTTGGTAGTGTTCCCACATCAGCATTTCCCATACACACTTGCAGGAGCCAACAACACGCAATATTGCTGCTCTGTTTGCTTTTTCGCTCCCGGACTGAAAGTCACCAAGTGTCCTTGAACGACATTTTCATGCGACTTGCAACTCGACATAACTTGGAAACCAGAGGTCGGATCGATGAACCGTCAACTCCGTTGGTCTCCTGGCATGCGATTACCTCTAAGAGGCCCTCTCCCTCATTTTCTCATGGCCCAGTGACTTCATTATGCATTCATTTCGTAAACTAGGGTTTTGCTCAGTTTCCTTCAATGCAACTCTCGCATTGGTGGGTCAACTTTGCAAAACCCTCCATAGAGCCAGTGTTGGTATTCTTCCCAAGTCAGAATTTCCCATACACACTTGCAGGATCCAACGTCACGCAATCTTACTGCTTCGTTTTCTTTTTCGCTCCCGGATCGAAAGTCACCAAGTGTCCCTGAACGACATTTTCATGCGCCTTGCAACTCGACATAACTCAGCAACCGGAGGTCAGATTGACGAACCGTCAACTTCGTTGGTCTCTTGGCATGCAATTACCTCCAGGGGGGCCTCTCCTTGTGTTCTCATGGCCTAGTGACTTCATTGTGCATTCATTTTGTAAACCAGGGTTTTGCTCAGTTTCCTTCAATTCAATCTCGCATTGGTGGGTCAACTCTACAAAAACCTCCACCGAGCCAATGTTGGTAGTCTTCCCACGTTGACATTTCCCATACACACTTGCAGGAGCCAACGTCACGCAATCTTGCTGCTCCGTTTTCTTTTTTGCTCCCGTAACGAAAGTCACCAAGTGTCCCTGAACGACATTTTCATGCGACTTACAACTCGATATAACTCAAAAAATGGAGGTCGGATCGACAAACCATCAACTCCGTTGGTCTCCTGACATGCAATTACCTCTAGGGGGCCCTCTCCCTCGTGTTCTCATTGTTGGTTGTGGAGCCTGATCTTCCAATCTCATAGATGATGTTTCATCCGTGTTTGAACCCCAGGTTTGGTTATGATCTCGGCACGATCCCCAAGGGGGTGTTGACACCCCCCCCGGCTGGGGGGCATGGGGGCCAGCGGGCCCCCATTGGGGGTTCGGGGGCAATTCCCCCAAGTTACGGGGGTTCAGGAACAAATCCCCGGAGAAAACATTTTGGGGCTATTTTCGCAAACAGTTTACGGGCCCATGGTTTTGGGTAATGCGTGGTATTTTCCCATTGTATTTCCCTTATAAAAGAAATACATTGTAATACGGCTAGGGTTTATGTATTAGGTTTTATGCATTGTAAATATCTCTGAGATCATAAGAGAAACTGTGAGACAGTGAAGAGGAAGTGCAGCCGCTGTGCTGCAGGTTGTATCCCTTCACTTTGTTGGATGGTATAATAATAAGGACTGGAAACTTCAGTATGGACGTATCCCATCTTGGGTGAACCACGATATATCTATGTCTCTCTTGTAATGTGTATGTGTAATTATATTTTCATTTTTGTTTATTGTTATTGCTCTGCGATCCTGTTTTTCTAACACTCATGGCCCAGTGACTTCTTTGTGCATTCATTTCGTAAACTAGCGTTTTGCTCAGTTTCCTTCAATGCAATCTCACATTGGTGGGTAATCTCTACAAAACCCTCCACCGAGCCAGTTTTGGTAGTGTTCCTATGTTGGCATTTCCCATACACACTTGTAGGAGCCAACAACACGCAATTTTGCTGCTCCATTTTCGTTTTCGCTCCCGGACCGAAAGTCACCAAGTGTCCCTGAACGACATTTTCATGCGACTTGCAACTCTACATAAATCGACAATCGGAGATCGAATCGAAGAACCATCGACTCCGTTGGTATCCAGGCATGCGATTACCTCTAGGTATCCCTCTTCCTTGTGTTTTCATGGCCCAGTGACTTCATTGTGCATTCATTTTGTAAACTAGGGTTTTGCTCAGTTTCCTTCAATGAAATCTCGCATTGGTGGGTCAACTCTGCAAAACCCTCCACCGAGCCAGTGTTGGTAGTGTTCCCACGTTGGCATTTCCCATACACACTTGCAGGAGACAACGACACACAATCTTGCTGTTCCGTTTGATTTTTCGCTCCCAGACCGAAAGTCACCAAGTGTCCCTGAATGACATTTTCATGCAACTTGCAACTTGACATAACTCGAAAACCAGAAGTCGGATCGACAAACCGTCGACTCCGTTGGTCTCCTGGCATGCGATTACCTCTAGGGGGCCCTCTCCCTTGTGTTCTCATGGCCGAGTGACTTCATTGTGCATTCATTTCGTAAACTAGGGTTTTGCTCAGTTTCCTTCAATGCAACTCTTGCATTGGTTGTTTCAACAAATGCACATGGGTCTACTTCAAGTGACTTAATCATTCATTGTATATCAAACTCTACATATGCTACATTTGAACATGTTGCAGCATTAAGAAAACACTACGTGTCTAGAGATCACGGGCTATATTATTCTTGTACTAAAGTATAAGCCAACAACCATATGCCTAAGCTACACTTACAAATTACAAACCAACTAGGGTTTCATGAACTACACACCGCATAATAAAACTAGGGTTCACAAATTGAGAGATGGAACTACAAACTAGGGTTTTATGAACTCTTTAGGTTTAGATCATTATATTGGTTAGTATCATTTAAGTAGAAACCAAAAGGCCATATACCTAGGCTATGCACATACATGAAACAAAATGAATAGGGTTGAACATGGATCACAAGTGGAAGTTCACATGCATGCATGACTTAATAGTAGAAACATATGTACATGAATTACAAGCAAAACCAACTAAGGTTTCATGAATTATAAGAAACTATGGTTCTGACATTTTAGACATAGAACTAAAAACCAAGGGTTTCATGAACCAGTGCTTTATGGGAAAGGATAGTTCAAAGTCAAATATTGCCAAGTATAAACCCAAAAACAGATTAAAGAGTTAGTTCCAATGAGCAATATAGAAAATCAACACAATGATACTTTTGAACATCAAATGCTCAAATATTTGTTCAATAAAAGGATCCAAAACAAAACAATAGATATTTCAATGTGTTTATTCACAAATCTCCTCGTGCCAATGATAAAAAACAATAATATTTCAATGAGACAATATTTGCTAAAGTATAAATGATTTCTAAATCAATATGAAATGCTGATGACAAGGCCTAAATGTTCTCAATTTAATGATACGAGTGATATCTCTTTGTGTTGATACATACATTTGAGTCAAGACAAGTTATGACAACAAACAAATTATTGCTCTTGATTTGAATGGGTTGTAGACAATTTAAATCTCTTCCAAGTATCAATATACCACTGTCATAAAGGAAATATTCCATCCAAACAAATATGAAGTCCCATAAGTATAAGTATCAAAACAAGATTTTAATTCAAGCTTTCAAGGACATAAAGATTTGCAATGTCTTTGTTTTGATAATATCTTATATATCTCTGTCAAACTTATAATCGTTTCCAGCCAAGTAATGAAACGTTTTGCAATCCAAAGATATTCCCAATCAATGCCAAGTGATAATAAAATTCACATAAGTATGGAAAACAAGCTATGGAGGCAAAACCAAGTTTCTTTTACAATTTCCAAAGTCAAATTTTACTTGCATACCACTGTAAAAATCAACATCATTATAGCTGGAAATTACTTATGTTTGACAATCCTTAAAATGTTCTTGTAGCATGTTTTGGATGGCCAAGTTGTTGAAGACTTTAGGGAAGTTAGGATAGGGATGCTAGGAGTGAAATGATGTGAAGTAGGGCTGCAATAAAGGGTTAGGACAATAAAAAAACGTGGCAGTCCTGTAGGTGTCTAGGTAGTAAAAGATGGAAATAAATACCTTGCTTTGAGAGTCTAGGAAGCCTAGATGAAGGGGGTATGTCCTAGGTTTAGTTTAGAAAAGTTTAGGGTGTCAAAATAGGAACTTAGGGCTACCCAAAAGGGAATTTACAGTCAGTAAAAGAGGTAGTCCTGTAGGTTGTTTAGACACAAAACAAAATGGCAACTAGTGCCTTACGTTGAAGGATTATGATACCAGGGATGTAAGTCTAGGTATCTAGGATATGTTAGAATCCTAAGGAGTGGGAAATAAATGTTAGGTTAGGGCTGGAAAATAGTTGAGGTTTGCGTTTATTTTAGGAGCAACAATAGGTTAGTTTCTAGGGGGAGTTAAGGGTGTTTGAGTCTTAGCGTTAGAGAACCCAAGGAAAGTTTCATCTAACTCCCCAATCCCATCACATCAGATTATGCTTGCAAGCCAACAACCATAATGAAAGTGAAGGTTATCGATGCACCCTCAAGGATAAGGAGATCACACCTTCTCTCTTTGTTATGTATGAATATTTCTTGTGAAAGAGGGGGGTCAAACACTATGATTGATATTGACATGATCATGTTATTGATATTTACATGATCATTCATAATCTTAGGGTTTATTGATCATATGTAAAAATTGTCATATTCATAAACTTGACATACAAGGGAACTTTTGGCATATTTATAAACAACATAAACGAAAATTTGGAATATCAAGAACACAAAATTGACATATTCATAAACAACATAAATGAGAAAATTGAGCATATATCAATATTCAATTACAAATAGTATAAATAGTATAGTATTAAAAGTATGTAACATACCTCATCATTCCAGATCCCACCTATTATCATACAACCAAGCCCTTTGGATCATCTCTTATAATGATGGTCTCCATTAGTATCGCATGCTCTGTATCCGGTAAGAAGTAGTGTACCTTCGATGAATTTCGTTTAGGCATTGTTCATACCTGGAGGTTTGTACCAATGATTAAGTTGGTAAAACACTTGCACCCGATTTGTAATCCCTGTAAACATATACACCCTTCTTTCTTGCATTGTTGTCCCATGTCAAGTATTCACCTTTAACAACCATAGACCTGATTGGGAAGTGGTTGTTTTCATCGTCAGTTATGGACATATTGAGGGTTTTCTTTCCCTCTATACAATGTGCCAACCAATAATCACCACCCCATTCACTATCTTTTGAGGCAACCACTATGTATATGTACCCTGCATAATATGATTGTAGGTATATGATCAAAATATTTTTCGTGTGATACAAGGCCATTAATATGCATTTGAAGACTACGTAAATAAACAAAAAAATGTTAAGGAAATGCATCATACCAGGTTGTACAAGGTCTGATACATTATCAAAATCTATAGAAATAGATGATTGGTCTTCTTCCAATGGAGTTAAATCAACAATTGCACGTTGATCAAGTGGAAGTGATATGCGATCCCATCCATCAACCCAATCCAATGATTCACACCCATCCCAATCACCATCACAACAAGGTGGGCAAAAACAAGTGGGTTTTCTGGTCCAAATTTCAAATACTGGATTATCAGAGCTTCAGACCGAATGAAATCCACAAGTCTTAGGAACAGTCTTGCATTCCCATGCATGTGAACGATCTATGTCTACCACCTCCCAAAAAAATCTCTCCACATGTCTCTTTCTTGTGGATTCTACTAGCATAGTTGATTCCTCTCCCATTACTGATGTGCACCACCTCACTATAGATTGAGCATTTCGAATAGTAGATTCTGTAGATAATTTCAATTCCTCTCTTCGTAGGGCTGTTTTGACACATGCTCCAGCTCCATCATTCTCTCCTTCACCATGCCCAGTCTCAAAATAGTTCCACATATGTGGCACTTTGTAGTTTTTATGCAATGAACACAACCATTGAAATATGTGTGCATTTTTTAACTGACTAGCACATCCATCAGACCAAATCTAGTGTCGGTCCATATGTATGTTCCTGCCCTTCAAGTGATCATAGAACATGATGAAGCAATGACGTACATAGTGGAAGTCATGGAACCTATCATGACTTATGTAGAAGTGATATTCCTTCAGAATTTCTCTTTGCTCTTCACTGCTATTTGGGCCATGCCTATATGTGATATGGACCATCAAGGAAACCAGCTCAGAGTGATAATACTAACTTTGGATCTCATTTTGAGGTTGGAGAGTGTAGTTCTCGAAAAAATCAACAACTGAAAGTATAGTACCACGGGGAAATGTATCTCTGCATATTCTAAACTTCTCATCCCACCATCGTGCCAAGTGGACATGTTGAACATATTCATGTGTCTTTTCAATAAATTCCTTGACAAAGTCACTAACTTGTACCTAGTGACACAAAATGATCTCAATATCAGTTTTTTTTGTAAGTAAGGATTGAAATGTAATTGTTCAAACATAAATTTATAGATATAAATGCATACCTGAGATGTCACCAATTGTATTTCTTTGCTTTATTTCCCTGGGACTATTTCATAGCTGATATATTTGAAACTTTTCATGTCTATAACCATATTCCCAAATTCACTGTCTCCACTCTCGTGCATACATTGGCTCAATAATGCCATTCCAGCGCAGTTGGAGCATGTTCCATCCAAACAAGATTTTGCATAGTATGTTTTCCCCTCATGCCTATTGCACATGATGCTATGAATGAATTCTCTTGATGAAGCCAGTGGTATTGTCAGGGAGAAATCCTGCACATGGTTAGTATGCAACACACAACGAATGTACAAAAATGTTTCATAGTAATATTCATATTATACGTGGTATCTATAGCAACAAGTGTTACGAATTAAGAGTATTTATTCTAACATACTAGGGCTTACATTTATCAAAAGATCTTTGCCCCAAGTTCAATTGTCTATGTTCATTCCTAAATTTCTGGTATAGTTCTATCTGTGTTATATCAAGAATATGCTTAATATGTGGTTCACGATCCTTTGAACCCCTTCTCAGTTTTAGTACATCCTTATGGTTTGAAGAAGGCCTCGTGTGATAATGCCAAAAACTCCACACTAGTCCCTTTACTGCATCAACTAGCTTCATGTCACAATGTGGAAACCGACCAATAAAGGCCCAAAAATCTGTCTGATCGGTTGTGTCAAGATGTTCTCTTCTAATAGAATACCTATGTAGAGTTTTTACATTCAAATTAACTAGTTTGGATGTAGGCTTGAGAAAACAAAGGACCCTGGTGTTCTAATTTACAATTTCTTGTGACAACACATGACGAGCCGCATTGCGGTCCTTTGAACGTGCGTTCTTACCAATTTTACCAAAGGATTATACTAAGCTTTTAACTATGAGAACTTGGTCCAGAATTCTTTATCATCTTTATACCTAACTTTTTCCTAACAATATTCATTCCCCTAGATTTTAACAATGATAAAAATAATCTGCATTTATCTCCATCATATTTAGAAACAAAATATTTATCAAGTATCTGTTGAGTTTGATAAGAAATACTACGTTTAGATAGAGTGTCTTCGATGGAATTGAGGAGACTTTCATCAACTTGTATACACTTCGGATTTCTTCGACGTGTGATTGCTAATGGAGGTAAGGGGGTGTTGATTCCTCGGGGATGCAGGGTAAGTGCAAAGTGCTGGAATGGGTTCCAAGGCACACAACAGGGGATGAAAACCCAGCCAAAGGCTTCAGTTAACCCTACGCAAGAGTTACCCTATCCTCGAGCTGTTTGGTGTGGTAATCAACCACGGATATTTGGCCTCCGCTAGAACTCTAAGAGTAAAAGGTTTTATCTTTCAAAGATTAGTTTTCCTATTAAGGAAAATGAAGTGTGATAGCTGATTAACAAACCTAACCTAACCTACCTAAGGAAAGAATCTATCCTGAGTTATATCTAACCTAAAAAGGAAAGTTGATATTGTGCAGATCAGAACTGAAGTATGAAGGACAAGTGATTAAGTACCTTAAACACAAATGTCTTCGGGTTCTTCACTTGTTAATTAAAGTTTTATCAATTAAGAAATTAAGTGACAATTCTTCAAAATGTTTAAGCCCATTCAAATACCTGATCTGTAATCATTGTGTTAATTGAAAAATTAACAATTGATTATGCATATTTAATTGCATCGAATCATTTGTAGAAATATAAACATGAGAACTGTTCAATTAAAGAAATTTAATAGGACAATTTAGAACATGAGTCAAAACATACAGAAAAATCAATATGAAAGACCATGTACATCAATAAGTGACCTGCAATAGATTGAACGCATAACTGATGACAATTTGAAACATTTAACTCAGTGATTCTCAAAGAAATTTGAAGAACACAAGAAGGTGGATAGGAGATAACTTTACTGCATATAAAAGTCTTGTACAAAAATTACAATGGCTCGAATAGATAGAGCATCTTCAGTCCATACTCCTGCTGAATCAAAATTCCCAACCCTTTGCTAAGGGCCACATTCCTCCTTAAATACTAAATCTTATCCAAAATCCCAAAAGGAGAAATTATACAAAATAGAAATTACAAAAAAATCGGCTCCAACCGTCGATCCAATAAAACTTGCTATTTTCCAGCTTGAAGGATTCTCCGCCACCTTATCACCTAAAGATCTTAAAAAGAATTATCCTTTAGTCAAGTAAGTTCTCGTGGCACCATAGAGATTCAATAACCGATTGCTCATTATCTTCGATGAGTGACATGGTTTGTGGAACATCTGGTGTAAGAAATTTGGGATGAGGTAATTCATGGTCAGAAATAGAGAAATCCATTAAAGGATTTAGTTCAGAAACAATGGCTGATACGTCGGGTTCTCCATTGATTATAAAGTCTTGTATGAGATTGTCGTCAAATTCAGTTGATTCTTCCAGAACTTCCTTGCTATGCTCCATGGAATTTTGCACATAGGAAGATAACGCTTCAAAGTCCTCTTCACTACTGCCGTTGCTAAAATCAGGAACACCTGCATCAAATGGTGGTGACAATATTTCTTGATATAACAAAGGGTAAAGTTCTTCATCATCAACAAAAATATTAGAAGGTTCATATCCTGCATGAAAATTACTCATCCTGGGAAAATCTTAGATAACAAGATGTCCAAAACGCTGTACAGAATGTTTCCTATTACAGAAAGCAATTAACAATGTAGAATCTTCACATTAATTTCTACTTTAAGACCAACAGGCAGGTTGATGTCGATTGAGCGGGGAAATTTGCAATGATTAAACTTACACAGCGAACCCATTATAATTACTTCAACTGTCATGAAAAATTCAAGATTTGAGTTTAAGCTTGTGCGAAGTATAGGCTCAATTACTGCTTGCATGATTTTGAAATGCCTTTACGATCACATCGTTATAGGCAACTTCCCATCAATAATTATAATTGGTAATTAATAATGGAAATGGAGACTGCGGTGATAGAATTGGTCTGCAAAAAGTATGGATTAGGAGTTCCAGTACACGAGTGATAATTTCTTCACACGTAACACATCGGATCAATCTGACCCAACTTCCATGAGAATCATAGAAGCTTTGAAGTCGGAATTTAAGTGAAAATACATGATCATTAAGAAGCGGAAGAAAAACGACAAATTGTCAAAACTTGAGACCAGACACGGCGAACTTAAGGCAGAGCAATGGTGTCCATCCAACATGAAGCAACTGATATTCTTGTACTAGTACCCACTGTTACAGACAAATGATATTTTGGGGGGAACTAGTTTTCAACAGACAAAACAGAGCATCATGACTTAACTGATTACCCACAAATCAACATGACCACAAATTCATAGCAATGGATGGCTAAGATTAGCTAGAGCGGGATGCAGAATCAAATTCAATTATGTTCATGAAGTTTTTATTCAAAGATTCCGCAAGCTGAAATCTGAAAGTGCGGGTTTGCGGGTTGCGGATAGCAAAAATAAAAATAGAAAAAGGATTCCCGAAAGCTGAAAACCAACCATGCGGGTAATGGGTCTCGGGAATGTCACACTGTGAAGCGGGAAAACCATCCTGAAAGCCGCATTCCGAAGTTCATGAATTGCGGGTTTCAGAGCACACAACAAATAAACGAAAACGACCATCCCGAAAGCCGAAATGTCGTCATTGCGGGGTTCAAGTTTCGGGGTACTTATTCCTTGATCTTATTACCGATCAATTCCGCAACCCGCAAATGTCGGGTTGCGGATTGCGGGATCACCAAACACCAAAATTTTAAACAACAGACCCGCAATCCGCAAATGTCAGGTTGCGGGTTTTGGAGATTCCAAATGCTGATTTTCGAGATGATGATAACAATCAACAAAATAATCAAAATTTTATCTTTATTTTCTTTTTAGGCCGAAACAACTTGGTAAAATAAAAATGAACAACAGTTGCAAACAAGCAAATCAAAGGCACGAGTGACAAAATCTTAATATTTACAAAATGACTCACCCAAACACCTTAGTGTTTATTAAGATCTGGGCCCCCATGCTTAAGTAAGCATGGGATCTATTGTGGTCACAACAAATGGCGACTGGTTGGGAAGAACCAGTTATCTCTGCAATCAAATCCAACTAAAGACAACATGTTAATCAACCGATTTCTTGAAACCCAAGTCATAGAAGATACTGAAAAGATAACAACCAACAAACAGTGAACATAAAAATGAATAAGTCTCAATCAATGACCATTGTAAAGATAACGCTCATCTAATAAGGAGATTTAGAGAGTGATACTGAATCTTTATCATGATGTAGTCATTGAAAAACCAGCTTGAGTTGAACCTGAGGGAAGCCCTAGAAATGCTCATGGATATCCTAATTACAGATCTCTTTGGTTTATTAAGTGAGTAATCTTCTTGGGCTATGTATACTTCTTCATATGTTATATATATATATATATATATACATATATATATATATTTATAAATATATACTATACATAAAACTTTGTCGATACAAGACCATTGTATTGACTTGGTGATCGAATGAAACAACGCCATTTACAGGCCGGATCTGGAAACTGGTCAAGCTAGCTCGATAACGAGACTCCTTGTCTTCTGTTTGTAAGACCAAAAGAAATTATCATGGCTTGGTGACCACATAGTGATAATCCCAGTCCAAGGTCAAACCCATGATCATAGCAGGGCTGGCTTGTGATAAGACCCCCCTGTTCTTGTATACAACAAAATCTTATGAGAAGGAAACAGTTTATTATGGCATAAGCTACAAGGCATTACCATGGCTTGGTGACCATTTAGTGATAATGTTACTCACCAGTGCTTTGCGGATCATGAATGGATTGACCTATAATAGGATCTTCCATCTTTTAGAATAATTGAAAGTCACCTTCCAAGTGTGGTAGCTTGATGTGAAGATGTCATTCCACTTTAAGCACCTATGAACCTAATGGGCTAGCTTGATAACAAGACTACCCACCTTGTAACTTATAATTTTTAAACAAAATTTATATTCAAAGTGATTGTAAAAGGATCCATGAGCAATCAAAGCTGGTCAAGCTATTATGATATGATGTTCGACCATGAAACATCAGATAGAAAAATGATAACCAGCCTCTATACCTTAATTACACAAATGAAGCATTGTAAAAGATAATGATCAAGGTGAAAAGAATCCATAAATACTGCACTTATTGACTGTTTATTCCTCAGATCAAATTCTAATCATAAGCCAGGAAGTAGGATGAATAACAATGCTGATACTTCAGAAATAATTGCTGCCCTAAAAAAAATGATCCCAAGCCATTACCAAGAGTGTGAAGCCTTACTACTAAAAATAAAATCAAAACAACAAAATCAATTAGAATATCCAGACTAGAAAATAAATGACTGAAAACCAACCACACCTATATACAAATGCATCAAATTGATCAGACATGATACTTTTTGAGAAGAGGTATATTCACCAGGTAGGTGTCTACAACTCCCTCCAATGTCTGCAATCGAACTGTGCTGGGACCGATCTTTTCTGTAATAATGAAAGGTCCTAGCCAAAGGCGTTGGAACTTGGTGTACAAATTTTTGTCTTTATGTTGCTTGTCCCACCTCAAAACCAAGTCACCAATGGAAAAATCCCTATCAGAAGAAGATTTTTCATCAAACCATCTCTTCACCATCTGCTGATGATGATACAACTTGTTCTTAGCTATTTCCCTGTCCTCCTCTAGCTTCAAAAGGGTATCAATCCTCTGCTGGAGGGGAGAAGAATCATCTTCTTGAACAGACTGGGCCAATTGTAGCGAAGGAATGGTAAGATTAGTGGGAAGAATGGATTCTTTGCCATAAACCAAACAGTATGGGGAGTTTGCAATTGCTGCATTTGGGGTGATCTGATCTACCCATAATGCATTATACAACTATGTATGCTAATTTCTATGATGAGAGGCTACAGTTTTCTTGAGAATATTAATTAGGTTTTTATTTGATGATTCATCCAAGTTGTTACCCTAAGGGTAATAATTGGTAGAAAATTTGAGCTTAATTCCTATCTCAAAGGCATATTCAGTTATATCGATTGAATAAAAGTAGGATGCATTATCAAAAACTAAATACTTTGGAGCACCAAAGCGTGTGACAATCTGGCTATCAAGGAAAGAGATCACTTGGGTGGCGTTGCATTGCTTAAGAGGTGCTGCTTCAACCCATATAGTGAAATAGTCCATGGTTGTGAGAATATACTTATGTTGGAGAGACGAAGGAGGATTTATAGGACCAACAAAATCCAGTCCCCATTGTTGAAATGGAAACTGAATCGTAACTAGTTGTAAGGGAAACGCAGGTTTCCTAAACTTCCCTGTGCATTTCTGGCATGGCTCACATTTTCTCACATAAGCATAGGCATCTTTAAATAGTGTGGGCCAATAATATCCATCCCTAAGAATCTTATGTGCTATCATATATCCTGAAAAATGGCCTCCAGCTGGACCTGCATGAAATTGAAACAAAATGTCATCAGTTTCATGTTTTTCCAAGCATCTAAGAAATACTCCATCATAATTTTTTCTAAAAATAAATTGATCAATGAATTGATAAGGAGCAGACATTAGTCTTAAAGCTCTTCTTTTCTTAAAATCGAGAGTTTCAGAAGCAAACCCATGGTTCAGAAAAAAATTTGATATCGTTGTACCATTCTGATGTCAGGGCATCGATAACGTTAACAACACCTGAGGGAATTTCTTCCTCGTGATCCCATTCAGACTGCTGCTGTGCGGGGTCATTGGATTGTGCAGTAAGAAGAAAAAGGCCCTGCCCCTTTACAATTTTTGCCGGTCTGATCTCAAGATCATATTCTTGTAGGGCAGTCATCTAATGGGCCCTCTTTTCCCCTAACTCTTTCTGAATGAGGACATTCCTGATAGCAGAATATGGAACAATGACTTTGGTTCGGGACTTCAGCAAGTAGGGTCTGTAATGTTTAACAGATTTATAAACAGCATAGGCTTGCTTATCAATCTGTGAATATTTAAGCTCTGCACCTTTGAATGTTGAGCTCATGAAAGAGATGGGGATTTCTGCATCATTATCATGTTTTTGCGTTAGCACAGCTACATAAGAAAAATCAGTGGAAAAAGTATACATAATGAAATCCTTATCAAAATCTGGGGACATGAGGGTAGGAGCTTCTGCAATGGCCTTTCGAATTCTGATAAACGCATCTCTCTGTTCCTGTGACCAAATAAACTGTACATCTTTCTTGACCAACAGTTGCAATGGTTTGACTATTTGGGCAAAATTTGGTACAAATCTCCGTACAAAATTGATCTTACCTAGGAAGGATTGCATTGCTTTGCGCGAGCTAGGTAAACCAATCTTTGAAATGGCCTCTGTATGTTTAGGGTCAATAACCATACCTTCTTTCGAAACAATGAAACCCAGAAGCTTTCCTTCAGTTACTGCAAAAATAGATTTCTTCGGGTTGAGAGAAATGCCGAATTTTCTACAGTGATCAAAAACTTGTTTCAAAGCAAACACATGTTCATGTCTTTTCTTAGAATAAATAGTGATATCATCAAGATAAACTACGACATAATTATGCATTAACCCTCAAAAAGCTATATCCATAGCTCTCTAAAAAGTAGCTCCAGCATTGATCAACCTAAAAGGCATCCGTCTGTAAGCAAAAGTACCCCATGGGGTTCTAAAGGTTGTTTTCAATTGATCGTCTGGGGCAACCATAACCTGGTTATACCTCGAAAAACCATCCAAGAGGGAAAACATCTCTGACCCGGCTACCTTTTGAAGAATCTGCTCCATAGGCAGAATAGGATAGTTGTCTTTCTCAGAAGCCCGAAATCAACACAGAGTCGAATTTCTCCATTTTTCTTACGGGTAGGTACTAATTTGGCGATCCACTGAGTGTGCCTGACCGGAAAGATAATCCGAGCATTGAGTAACTTCTCCAGTTCCTTTTTAATAGAATACTCTAAACTGGGGTGCATTTTTCGCAGCTTTTGTTGAAATGGCTTAACCTCTGGTTTCATGGGTATGTTGTGGAACATGACGCTAGTGTCAAACGTTCTCAATTCGTCATAAGTCCAGGCAAAGACGTCTTTATACTGTTTACGCAATGCAATAATGGCTTTGCGTTCTTCAGGGGTGCAATCAATTCCCAAATTGATGAAACGAGGTTCCTGTTCGGTGCCTAGGTTGACCCGCTCATAATTTAAAGATGAACTTTGAGTTTTACAATTAGTCTGAGATTTGAATTTGTCCTATAAATCGTAAAACTTTTCTAGATTGATCACCGACTTCGGGATGACATTTGAGGAATCAGTGAGAGACTTTTCATGTTCTGCTTCATTGATGGCCATGTCTTGAAACGTATCCTGAGCAGTGAGGAAGTCAATTATCTGTCAATCATCATCAAACACTTTCCAATTAGTCACATTATCTGGAATAGATGGTCTGTAGATCAATTCAATCAAAAAGGTTTGAGGAGACAGACCTTCCGGCGGAATCAGTCTAGAAGCTGTATTTGCTAACAGATCTGCATCAAAATTTTGTGATCTAGGAACTGATTTAATATTGAATGCTGAAAATGAGTTGGCTAGTTCCCTTACCAGCTTTTGATAATTAGCCAAACGCGGAGATAAGTAGTGTATCTTATTTCTGACTTGTTTGACTATAATTTTGGAATCCCCATAACATTCTATTGCTTGAACACCCAAATCAATGGCTTTCCTGAGCCCCTGCACAAGAGCTTCATATTCGGCTACATTATTAGTGCAGTCAAATTCTAATATGCAAGCAATCATGATTTTCATTCCTTTAGGATTGATAAGAACACAACCTGCTCTAGCTCCCTCCTTGGATTTAGAACCATCGAAAAATAAAGTCCAGGAGACAGGGTCTAATCCAAAATTTGTATTCACATTGTATACATTATGCAAAATTTCACCAGAAAAAGGTACATAAGTAACCTGAGTGATATGTGATTCATTATGAATGCTTTCTTTTGGTGAAGCATAAGCTAGGATTTCACCGAAAAAGGTATCGAATGTAAATTGCTCCGTACGAGAGGTGAGATAACCAGCAGGCTCACTTGAATCATTAAGATCAGTAATTGTCTATTTCATAAAAGGTTCTATGCTAATCTTAATTTTATTCGGTTGACCATTGTATGGAAACCATAAGTGGGACCAGTCGGTTGCAAAATAACCTTTAAGTTTTTCTCACTAGTCCCTACTTAACCACATCCCATAAGATTCTGGGATGTTGGCTATCACAATGTCAATTGTCTAATGGATCCTGGGATCAGCTGACAATGTAAGCAGAACATTCCTCAATTTTCCAACCACTCTGACTTTGGATCTGTCAAGTTGCACAATCTGGGTTGGACAGGGTTCCCACGTTGCATTCAATTTTCTGCAAACAGAGAAGGGCATCACATTTGATGACGCTCCTAAATCTATCATGCAGTTGTGCACATTCCGGTTGAAAATATCAAAAGTGAGCAAGAAAGGAGGAGTTCTCTTGCTTGTTGGTTTTTGATCATCAGTCTTAGTGACAGAGTCTAAATTATTATTCTGTGACTCTCTAGGCTGTTTGACTACCATGTTTTTATGTAAAGAATCCCTCATAGCAGGAATTTTTAGTATCTCAAATAGAGAGATGTTTGCTTGGACTCTTTTTAAGTCTTCAACCAGCTTGTACTCCATTTGAGGGAGGACTGTATCCTTTTGTGGACAAGATTGTTTCTTGTGGGAATCAGGGAAGAGGATGAAGGTTGTTGAGGTGGCTGTGGTTTCAACCTTGTATTATAAGGATGTTGTGTGTTAAACACCGTCTCAGGTTCTTCTTCTTCTTCACACATAGGCAGTTCTGAAAAGCATCCCATAGCATCAACATGTGGGTCACCTTCCATTTCTTCTTCAGGTAGTGGAGAATCAGGAGCAGTCTGCTCATTGGGAGTGTCAGGATTGACTTGAGATTCTGTTGCCAATGCCCTAAAAATGGAAAAGAGTTCCTCGTTTGTGAATGCATCCACTGGATTTGGTGGTGGTGGATTTTGTGGAGGTTGGTAAGGTCTCCTCAATGGTGGCCTTACAAAACCTTAGTTCTGGTTTTGATTCTCATTAGTGCTCTTCTTTAAATCCACCATCTCATTTGACATTTTATGAAGAAATTTTTTCATTTCAGTCATATCAAATGTATCCCTGTTCTGAACTGTGGGTTTAGGGACATTCTTAGTTTTCTTCCTAGAGGTAGAAGGTTTCCCTTCTGAAGTTCCAGGGTTGTCTTCTAGACAAAATATGTCTTTCTCAACTTGGATTGCTTCATCAAAAGCTTCCAGTAGAGTACCCTTTTGTGCCCTTTTGACCCATATTGCAATAGGGGGAGGCAGACCTTTTTCATAATAGGCCACCAACAACTCTTCAGCAGGAAGAAGATTGGTAGGAATTTTGTTTTTGAGATATGAAAACCTTTGGTTAAAGTCTTTTTCTCTTTCTTTTCCTTTGGATTTCATGGAGGACAACTCTAAGACAAGATCTTGCGGTGTTTTGTCACCCCTGAACTTCTGGGTAAAATGTTTCTCGAATTCATCCCAGGAAGTTATAGATTGAGCCGGCAAAGAAAAATACCAAGTGGCCTCTCTACCCTCAAACGTGTATGGAAACAGTCTGCATACTACATCCTCATGTACCACACTTCTAAGCTTGATTGCTTGCATAAATTTTTTTATGTGGTCCAATGCAGGTATCTTGTCATCAGGGTTGTATTTAGGAAGCCATTTCTCAGGATTCTTTGGTAATCTAGGTTGATCACCTAGTATGAAAACTGTGCCTTGGTCAAGCCAAGGTCTGTTTTGACCTTCTCCAGCCATTGGAGGTTCTTGTTCCTCTTCTTCAGATGACGAACTAGAGGAATTCTCTTCATCTGAGGAAGATGATGAAGATGAAGGAGGGGACGGTGGTGGACCGCCTGCTCCAAGATTTGGCTGACCTTGTGTTGTTGTGTGAGTGGTCTCACGATTATATTCAGGAGAATCTGGTCGATTAATTTGGTCCCGATTTTCAGATTGGTGATTAGTTGTATGTTGATCCTGTGCGTTACAAATATCAGTATGTTGAACCAATGGATCAGAGGTGTGTGAAGTGGGAACTTGTTGTTCTTCCCAATCGCTAGTCTGCAAGACACCCTCTAAGTTCAAAGCTGCCAAGCCACGTCTTCTTTGGTCGGCAAGACGTTGTTCAACTCTTAGAACCCTATTGACAGATGTTTTCAATAACTACTCTAACGAGATGGGTCCCCTTGTGGGTGATGTGAAAATAACCTCTCTTATGTTCTCCTGTTCAATGTACCACATGTGTGACAGGTATAGTTGTAGGTTGTGCGGACGTAGCCGAGAGAACTGTAGGTCGTGAGTCAGTTGGTTGTTTAGATGTTGAAGCCCTAGTATGGCTTCGGGTTTGAACCATTGAAGTATTTGCTGGAGGAGGTTTATCAGTAGCTTGTTCAGGCATGCTTTACTAGCTGCCCTCCTTCTAGCGCCATTTGTTGATGCCTCGGGGGTGCAGGGTAAGTGCAAAGTGATGGAATGGGTTCCAAGGCACATAACAGGGGATGAAAACCCAGCCAAAGGCTTCAGTTAACCCTACGCAAGAGTTACCCTATCCTCGAGCTGTTTGGTGTGGTAATCACCCACGGATATTTGGCCTCCGCTGGCACTCTAAGAGTAAAAGGTTTGATATTTCAAAGATCAGTTTTCCTATTAAGGAAAACGAAGTGTGATAGCTGATTAACAAACCTAACCTAACCTACCTAAGGAAACAATCTATCCTGAGTTAGATCTAACCTAAAAAGGAAAGTTGATATTGTGCAGATCAGAACTGAAGTATGAAGGACAAGTGATTAAGTACCTTAAACACAAATGTATTTGGGTTCTTCACTTGTTAATTAAAGTTTTATCAATTAAGAAATTAAGTGACAAGTCTTCAAAATGTTTAAGCCCATTCAAATACCTGATCTGTAATCATTGTGTTAATTGAAAAATTAACAATTGATTATGCATATTTAATTGCATCGAATCATTTGCAGAAATATAAACATGAGAACTATTCAATTAAAGAAATTTAATAAGACAATTCAGAACATGAGTCAAAACATACAGAAAAATCCATTAAAGGATTTACTTCAGAAACAGTGGCCGATACGTCGGGTTCTCCATTGATTATAAAGTCTTGTATGAGATCGTCGTCAAAGTCAGTTGATTCTTCCAGAACTTCCTTGCTATGCTCCATGGAATTTTGCACATAGGAAGATAATGCTTCAAAGTACTCTTCACTACTGCCGCTGTAAAATCAGGAACACCTGCATCAAATGGTGGTGACAACATTTCTTGATATAACAAAGGGTAAAGTTCTTCATCATCAACAAAAATATTAGAAGGTTCATCTCTTGCATGAAAATTACTCATCCTGGGAAAATCTTAGATAACAAGATGTCCAGAACATTGTACAAAATGTTTCCTATTACAGAAAGCAATGAACAATGTAGAATCTTCATGTTAATTGCTACTTTAAGACCAATAGGCAGGGTGATGTCGATTGAGCGGGGCAATTTGCAATGATTAAACTTACGCAGCAAACCCATTATAATTACTTCAACTGTCATGAAAAAGCCGAGATTTGAGTTTAAGCTTGTGCGAAGTACATGCTCAATTACTACTTGCATGATTTTGAAATGACTTTACGATCACATCGTTATAGGAAACTTCCCATGAATAATTATAACTGGTAATTAATAATGGAAACATAGGCTACGGTGATAGAATTGGTGCGCAAAAAGTCTAGATTAGGAGTTCCAATACACGGGTGATCATTTCTTCACACATAACACATCAGATCAATCTGACCCAACTTCCATGAGAATCATAGAAGCTTTGAAGTTGGAATTTAAGTGAAAAGACATGATCATTAAGAAGCAGAAGAAAAACAAAAAATTGTCAAAACTTGAGACCAGACACGGTGAACTTAAGGCGGAGCAATGGTGTCCATCCAACATGAAGCAACTGATATTCTTGTAGTAGTACCCACTGTTACAGACAAATGATATTTTGGGGGGAACCAGTTTTCAACAGACAAAACAACGCATCATGACTTAACTGATTACCCACAAATCAACATGACCGTAAATTCATAGCAATGGATGGCTAAGATTAGCTAGAGCGAGATGCGGAATAGAATTCAATTATGTTCATGAAGTTTTTATTCAAAGATTCCACAAGCCGAAATCCGAAAGTGCAGGTTTGTGGGTTGCGGATAGCAAAAATAAAAATAGAAAAAGGATTCCCGAAAGCTGAAAATCAACCATGCAGGTAACGGGTCTCGGGAACGTCACACTATGAAGCAGGAAAACCATCCCGAAAGCCGCATTCCAAAGTTCATGAATTGCGGGTTTCAGGAGCACACAGCAAATAAATGAAAATGACCATCCCGAAAGCCGAAATGCCGCCATTGCAGGGTTCAAGTTTTGGGGTACTTATTCCTTGATCTTATTACTGATCAATTCCGCAACCCGCAAATGTCGGGTTGTGGATTGTGGGATCACCAGGCACCAAAATTTTAAACAACAGCCCCGCAACCCGCAAATGTCTGGTTGCGGGTTTCGGAGACTCCAAATGTTGATTTCCGGGATGACGATAACAATCAACAAAATAATCGAAATTTTAGCTTTCTTTTCTTTTTAGGCCGAAACACCTTGGAAAAAGAAAAATGAACAACAGTTGCAAACAAGCAAATCAAAGGCACGGGTGACAAAATCTTAATATTTACAAAATGAATCACCCAAACACCTTAGTGTTTATTAAGATCCGGACTCCCATGCTTAAGTAAGCATGGGATCTATTGTGGTCACAACAGGGGGTTGGAATTCTACCATGTAGCGCATCACCAAGACGCTCTGGCGTTTCAGTAGTAGCGTGTTGTCCTTCATTCTCTTCTCGATAGTTGGATGGTGGAAGTCCAACATCCTCATCGATGGTCCAGATAACATTTTCTTCTTCAACAGTAGGCTTCATGTCCAATGCCTCTATGCCTTGATCACTTGTATAACAACAAGAGGTGAAATTTTTTTGTGTTTCTTCATGAGCTTCATCTTGAGATGGTAACTTATCACTTTGACTTGAAGTGGGAATTGAAACATCCCCTAATGAGCACCTACGTTTTGCTTCTTGATTACTTCCATGGGGTGCTTGTTCAACAACTATTGTGGAAATTGAAGGTCCCTCTAGTGAATGATTTCTTTTTTCTTGTCCTGGATTAATAGGATTAACCATGGTATCCTCTATAATTGGATTTGTATTAGTTTCCAAAGAAATCCTCTGATTCATCATGTCTATTCTTTTCTTTTCTTTCTCTTCTTCAATGACTTCTTGAGGTCTCTTCTTCCTTGCTGATTTTCTTCCTCAGTTACCTACATTCCCCATCACTACAAGGATCAATTCAATATAGTTTGTTTTGTTTCTCCTCAATTACAAGCTTTCAAACCTTTAGTGATTTAGAACTATAGATCCTTCAAGGTGCTTCAATATTCCTTCTCAATTGTTCATATTTCCCATCAAAACAATGATGAATGAGAAAATTTAACTTTGGTGCTCTTCAATAATAAGCAAATGAAAGTTAAATCATAAATTGTTCCTCAAGCTAATTCTCTTGTACAATTGTGTATATCCACCATCACCATGAAATGGTCTTGAAGCTTGATATCTTATCTTGTGTGCTCCTCAAATATAGGAAAAATGAATCTTTCAAAGACCTTATCTTTGGTGTTAATCAATTGGAGATTCTTCAAGCTTGTTGATTATCTTCTTCAAATATGACCATATAACCCAACACCACACTGTTCAACCATGAAATATGTCCTCAATGTTGCACCTCCATAACAAAAATAATGATGGAGATGGTGTATTGTGAATATTTCCAATGGCGAGCTCGTGCTCTGTTCAAAAAATTGCACGATAACCTATTTTTCATTTAGACTGAGTAAAGTTGATGTCAAATAGGGATAGTCCACTGTTTATACAGTTACAAAACGCACACATGTTATATAAAGGCAAAATGCGCACACGATATGGAGAAGAAAAACACGCATGCGATATTGTTAAGCACACTAAATAGGTTAGGTGCACGGCTAAGGCAACGAATAAAATCAAAAGAAAACAAATGTTTTGTATGGTTACATACAAAACAAATGTTTTTAGTGTTCCATTCTTTTCATGCATATATATAAATTTTTCTCTCTATACCCCCCTAACTCTCTCCCAATAATCCCTAGATACCCCCTATCTCTTTCAAAATATATGTCCCTCATTCTCTCTGCATCCCTCCCTCTATGTTAATTTCTCTCCCTTACTCCATCCATGTCCCTACCACCCCACTCTTCATATCGCCACCTTCTCTTTATACTCTCCATTATCCCTCCCTATAACACTCTCTCCCTTCTTCTCCCTTAATCACTAACCTTCTATTCCTTTATCCCTCCCCCCTGCCCTCTCTCTCTTACCTTGTATCCCTCCCTCCCTATCTCTCTCTCTAGATCTATCCCTGGATCTCTCTATCTCTCTCTGGATTTGTCCCTCACTCCCTTTACCTCCCTCCCTCTATGTCACTTTCTCTCCCTTACACCGTATTCATCCCTACCACCCCACTGATTCCTTCTTCCCTGTCACACACACACACACACAACCTCCCACTTTCTTTGTCACTCACACCTCCCTCTAGTCCCTCTCTCCCCAACCATCAATCTCTCTTTATCTCTCTCTCTTTCTCTCTCTCTCTCTCACACACACACACACACGCACATTCACTCATTCCTTCTACATCCCTCCCTCTATGTTTCTTTCTCACCCTTACTCCATCCCTGTCCCTACCACCCCACTGATCCTTCCTGCCCTATTACACACACATGTTCACAACCTAACACTTTCTTTGTCGCTCACCGCTCCCTCTAGTCTCTATGTCCCCCACCATCTCTCTTGTTAGGATATTTAGACACTTAGGAGTTAGTTAAGATCAACTTGTGTAATATATCCATTAGGGATAGTGTATTTCTTTAGTATGCATTAGTATGCATTTGTAAATACTTAATCTGACGGTCACGATATGTTTCCGACATAGAGTGATCCGACGGCTCAACTTCTCTTAGATCAAACCTAACCTTGATCCGTGGCTTAACACCTGATTGGTCCATGATCTCTATTTAAAGAGCATGGAGGGTCATTGTTTAGTTGATCGATTATGAGAAGCTCATTTGTAACTTTTTTTCTTTGCATAATAAATTGTCCCGTAGAAGCTATTTGGCCGGGGCCGTGGAGTGTTTCCCTCAAGAGGGTTTAAACCACATCAAAACATCGGTGTGCTGATCTGTGATCTGTTTGTGTGAAGTGGTTGCTCTTGGTGTTCGGTCCTTTGGTAGTACCCTGTGTACCCAAACATGGTATCAGATCTTTTATGAAGTGCCGCTTCCGGTTATGATCTAGATCTTGAACTGTTGTTGCCGAAACTCGAAAGGGTTTCTAGTTCTGGTATTTATGTGAATTTCTGGACTGTGGGAGGTGTTCCATTGCGTCCGGAGCGTCGTTTCCATTGGGAAATAGTTTTCTTTTGATCGAAAACGGTTCCTGGTTGCTCCAGAAACACGTATTTCATCAGATCTGAAGGTATAATGTTACAGTGACGCATTTTTTTTATTTCGTTTTTTGAAAAGAAAAAATCTCATATTTCATCTTTTTTTTACTATTAGATTTTTTTGGTTCGGATTGTTGCTTTCCTATCTGCGTATGCTCTTTGCCGTGCACCTTGAGCGATCTCGGCAAATCAGAAACAGAAAGGGAAAGGGTTTTTCTCGGCTGCGTATGCTCTTTGCCGTGCACTTTGCGCGATCTCGGCAAATCAGAAACAGAGAGAAAACGTAGACTTTCCGGGCAAGTTAACAAGATCTAACTCCACAAGTGTGGAAAAGTTGTTTTTGTTTCGTTTTGTGGTTTGTTTTGCAGGGAAAAGGGGAAGCATGCAAACCGAGCAAGAAGAGTTAAAAAAAAGAAAAAAAAGAAAAGAAAAGAAAAGCAAAAAAAGCCCCCTTCCTCATTCCCATATTTTACATACCTTTTAATCTAGCTCACTTGGTTCAAAGTTGCTTTATTCCTTAATAGGTCTTGAGTTCAAGTCTTAGGAAGTTACTTTTAAAAAGAAAAGTGCATACCATTTCTATTTTCAAGTTACTTTATTGTAAAAGTGCATCTCACTTAAATAATAAAAAATAAAAATACAAGTGAGTCACTTAAGTTTTTTATTTATTGTTGCACTATTTAAAAGTAATATCATTGTAAAAGTGAAATCACTTATTTTACAAAAGTGGTTCACTTAAAGCAACTTTTTTGTAAAGTGATTGTCAAAAGGTTCATTTTGGGAAGAGGGGGGTTATTTTTTTTAGCTGGACATTCTCTAGCTGCCACGTCACTATTGGGGACATCTTCAACAGTTTCTTTGTTCAAGCATAACTTCATCATACAGAGTCAGTTTTCAGTGTCGTTTTTTTTTTAAACTGCCTATTTTTTCGAGCTCTTCACATCCAGACTATTGGTTTATGCTTTTACAGCCATTAATTTACAAATATGGCCGACCCTTGTGATATTCTACTTAATAGTTCCAACTATTTCTCATGGAAATATCGTATGGAGGATGTTCTACGAAGTAGGGGACTTTTCAGAATTACAACAGGGAAAGAAAAAGAACCCACTGATGATGATAATAAAATAAAATGGGCAAATAGATGTGATGAAGCTCGTGGATTGATTGGGATGTCAATCTCTACTGATTTGCGATTCCACATATCTGGAATTGATGAAGCTAATGCTGCTTGGGACAAGTTGGAAACTGTGTTTGGTAAACACAATGAAATTCGAGATCACCAACTCGAAAATGAGTTGATTTCTTTAAATCCAAGTGACTTTTCATGCATTCAAGATTATTTATCTAAGTACAAAACTCTTAAACTCTTATGTGCAGAATGTAAGATTGAGAGGGAAGACAAATAGTGCATTTATCATATTCTTTGCAAACTTGGACCTGCATATTCTGTTTTTGTATCTACATTTTACTCCATGAAAGCATCCTTGAATGCAGCTAGCTATCAAGAGCCTAGTCTTGAATCCTTTTGTGATTCCCTGATTAGAGAACAAGATAAACTCATTCATCTTGGAATAATCAACAATGCAGATACATCTGGGAAAGCCTTATTGTCCCAACAGAAAGAAAAGTCCAAGCCTCCCAAGAAACAAAATTTTCACAATAATAAGTCAAGCAAGGGTCCCAAACCCTCTCAGTCAGCTCCTTCTTTAAAAAATGACAAAGGATCAAAGCAAAAAGGCAAGAAGACTGAGCGTCATTGCAACTATTGCGGGAAAGATAATCATGATGAATCTAAGTGTTTCAAGAAGATGGAAGCCTTGGAAGAAGCAATGAAGAAGCACCACATGAGCCTAGATTCACCTTCAGAATCTACCTCTCATGGACATGCACTTTGTGCTTCTAGTTATTCTTATAATGCATCTTCTTCTTCTACTTCAAATGAATGGCTCATTGATTCTGGAGCATCTTATCATATGGCTAAGGATCAAGCCATCTTTTCTACTATGCATGAATGTAACACCAAACAAATATTTGTTGGTGATGATAGATCTCTAAGTGTTGTAGGAGCTGGAACAGTTCCAGTGGATAATGGTCATTTTAGTGATGTACTATGTGTTCCAAGAATTTCCTGCAATTTGTTATCAGTCTATCAGATCACTCATTCTGGTGAAGGTAAAACTGTGACCTTTACACCTCACCAAGTTGTAATCAAGGATTTTAAAGATCCTCAACAAGTCCTAGCTACCGGAATTGTTGATGATATTACCAGGTTGTACAAGTTTAACAACTTTGGGTCATCACCTTTCCCTTCAGTTTTTTTTGCTCATAGTGATAACTTGAGCAAACTTTGGCATGAGTGATTTGGTCACTTAAATTATCGCTCATTGCAACAACTATGTAAAGAAAATATGGTGACAGGTCTTCTAATGGTATCTTGCAGAGATGGTGTTTGTTCCGGTTGTGTACTCGGAAAACATCATCGGGACAGTTTTGACAAACGTGCCTCTTGGCACGCCTCGGTTCCCTTGGATCTTGTGCATAGTGACTTGTGTGGTCCTCTTCCATCTGCTTCCTTTTCTGGTTTCAAGTATTTCTTAACTTTCATTGATGACTACACCAGACGCACTTGGGTTTATTTCCTAAAACTTAAGATCGAAGTATTTAACATGTTCTTGGCCTACAAGGCCTTTGTTGAAAAACAATCTGGTCATCAAATTATTAAGTTAAGATCTGACAATGGAGGAGAATATGTTAACAAACAATTCACTACTTTCTGCACTGAACAAGGCATCCAACAACAACACACTGTTCCATATACACCACAACAAAATGGTGTAGCTGAGCGGAAGAACCGCACTTTAAAAGAAATGGCTAATTGTATGATCCAATCTAAGGGACTAAGTCTTCAATTTTGGGCTGAAGCCATTAATTGTGCAAATTACATAGTTAATCGCACCCCCACTAAAGCATTACAGGGTATAACACCGAAAGAAGCATGGACTAAAACTAAACCTGATGTAAGTCACTTCCGTGTGTTTGGTAGTGAAGCATGGGCTCACATTCCGGATGAAAAATGGAAAGCATTGCAGCCTCAAAGTGAAAAGTGCATATTTGTTGGATATTCTGAAGATGTAAAAGGTTATAGACTTCTTCAACCACATTCTCATGCTATAATCATTAGAAGAGATGTTCAATTTGATGAAAATATCTTGGCCTGTGAGCCTAACTTGGCAATTGTGCCATCTTTGGCCTGCGAGCCTGATTCGACGTTTGTGCCTTCTTCTTCTTCTTCCAACTTCCTTGATAGGTTTCCAACTCCAGTTTCTGATGATGATAGTGAGGATGAAAATCCACCTCCGCCTGCTCATGTTCCTCCAGTTGCACCAGCACAAGTGCTTCCTCGATGGGTCCGTTCAACATGTGAAGCAGCTGGTGATCTTGCCGGTGATCCTAGAGATCAACGTCGAACATGTTCTTAGTTTCAGCGAGCCTCTTCTCTTTTGGCTCAAGTTTCCGAGAATCATGATCCAGAAACTTTTGCAGAAGCTTCAGGGAATCCAAATTGGGATGCAGCCATGGATGAAGAATATCGTTCATTAATGGCGAACGATACTTGGGATCTTGTACCTCTTCCAAAATGAAGAAAACTTGTCAGATGTAAATGGGTCTACAGAACTAAGTGTGCATCAGATGGAAGTGTTGAAAGACTTAAGGCAAGGTTAGTTGCCAAAGGTTTTTCCCAAGTTGAAGGGATTGACTACAATGAAACCTTTGCTCCCGTCGCCAAAATGAACTCCATCCGCCTTGTTCTTTCCCTTGCAGCCTTACACAACTGGGAAGTCCATCAAATGGATGTCAAGTCTGCCTTCTTACATGGTGATTTACAGGAGGAAATTTACATGGAACAACCTCCTGGCTATGTTCAGAATAACTCTAGCCTTGTCTGCCGCCTTAAGAAATCCTTATATGGCCTTAAGCAAGCTCCTAGAGCTTGGTATGCCAAAATGGATAACTTTCTCCTTGACACTAGTTTTTCTAGATGCCATTTTGACCCCAATGTCTATACCAAGAAAGTAGGAAACCATCTCATCATACTTGTTCTCTATGTTGATGACCTTATTCTTACTGGTAGTGACCCTAAACTTATAACCCATGTGAAATCCAGTCTTAAACAAAATTTTGAAATGTCAGACTTAGGACACTTGCATTATTTTCTTGGTCTCCAAGTCCTACAAACCAAAGAATGAATCTTTCTTTCTCAGTCTAAGTATGCTTGTGACCTTCTTCGTCACTTTCACATGGAAGATTGTACACCAGCTCCTTCTCCCTTCCTGTCTGGAGTCAAACTTTCTCCCACTTGTACTTCACCTGAAGTCGATGCCACCTTGTATCGTCAGCTTGTTGGTAGTCTCTTATACTTGACTCATTCCCGTCCTGACCTTTCCTTTGCCATTGGTCATGTTGCCCGTTATATGCAGACACCTCATAAAAGTCACTGAAAAGAAGCTAAAAGAATACTTCGATATATTCGAGGTACAGTTCAGTTTGGGATTCATTACAGTACAGGGGGGAAACCTTTGTTGGTTGGTTTCACTGATTCAGATTGGGCCGACGATCCTGATGATCAGAAGTCTACTGCAGGTTATGTTTTCAGTCTGGGATCTGGACCTATTACTTGGGCTTGTAAGAAACAACAAGTTCTTGCTCTTTCTTCAGCAGAGGCAGAATATCGAGCAGCAGTTAATGCTAGTCAGGAAGCTTTATGGCTTCGACAGATCCTTTCAGAGTTTGGATTCGAGCAGCAGCAGCCTACTCCACTTTGGTGCGACAATCAAAGTGCCATCAAGCTTGCCAAAGATCCAGTTCTACATCAACGCAGCAAACACATTGAGCTACATATGCACTTCATCAGAAATCTTGTTTATGATCGTGTTCTTGAAGTGCTCTTTTGCCCTACAGATGATCAAGTTGCAGACATCTTCACCAAGTCTCTTACAGAAGCGAAGTTTTCTAAACTTTGATCTATGTTAGGAGTTCAGGAACTTGTCATTAAGGGAGTATAGGCTCTAATGCCTCCTTCCTTCTCCTAATAGTGTCACTTTTGTAAATCCTTCAATCCTATCCCAAGTTGTTCTTAAGGGGGGATGTTAGGATATTTAGACACTTAGGAGTTAGTTAAGATCAACTTGCGTAATATATCCGTTAGGGATAGTGTGTTTCTTTAGTATGCATTAGTATGCATTTGTAAATACTTAATCCGACGGTCACGATATGTTTCCAACATAGAGTGATCCGACGGCTCAACTTCTCTTAGATCAAACCTAACCTTGATCCGTGGTTTAACACCCGATTGGTCCATGATCTCTATTTAAAGAGCATGGAGGGTCATTGTTTAGTTGATCGATTATGAAAAGCTCATTTGTAACTTTCGTTCTTTGCATAATAAATTGTCCTGTAGAAGATATTTGGCCGGGGTCGTGGAGTGTTTTCCTCAAGAGGGTTTAAACCACGTCAAAACATCGGTGTGTTGATCTGTGATCTGTTTGTGTGAAGTGGTTGCTCTTGGTGTTCGATCCTTTGGTAGTACACTGTGTACCCGAACATCTCTCTCTCTCTCTCTCTCTCTCTCTCTCTCTCCCCCCCACACACACACATTATGTCCCTCGCCCCTCTCAAATCCATCCCTTTCATCCATCTCTATCTTCACCTTTATCTTCACCTAACACTTTCTTTGTCGCCCACCGCTCCCTCTAGTCTCTATGTCCCCCACCATCTCTCTCTCTCTCTCTCTCTCTCACACACACACACACACACACATTATGTCCCTTGCCCCTCTCAAATCCATCCCTTTCATCCATCTCTATCTTCACCTTTATCCCTCCATCCCTCCCTCTCTCACCGTCTCTCCCTTTCTCACCTTCTATCTCTCCCTATTTTTATCTTTGCCTCGCCCTATCCCCTTCTCTCTCACTCTCTCTCTCAACTTCTATTTATCTTCGCAACTATCCCTCCCTATAGCACTCTCTCCCTTCGTTTGCCCTTAATCACTAAACCTCTATTCCTTTATCCCTCCCCCGTTCCCTCTCTCTCTCACCTTCTATCCCTCCCTCCCTATCTCTTTCTCTAGATCTGTCCCTAGATCTATCCCTCATTCCCTTTACCTCCCTCCCGCTATGTCGCTTTCTCTCCCTTACACCATCTTCGTCCTTGCCACGCCACTGATTCCTCCTTCCCTATCACACACACACACACACATAACCTCCCACTTTCTTTGTCGCTCACACCTCCCTCTAGTCCCTATCTCCCCAAGCATCAATCTCTCTCTCTCTCTCTCTCTCTCACACACACACACACACACACACACATTAAGTCACTTTCCCTTCTCAAACCCATTCCCCCTCCATCCATATCTATATCCACATTTATCCATCCATCCCTCACCCTACCTTCTCTCCCTCCCTCTCTCACCGTCTCTCTCTCTCTCACCTTCTATCCCTCCCTACTATTATCTTTACCTCAACCTATCCCCATCTCTCCATCACTCTCTCTCTCTCTCTCACACACTTTATGTCCCTTCCCCCTCCTCTCATATTATCTCTCTCTCTTTCTCTCTCCCTCTGTCTTTTTCGCCACCACTCCCTGCATGTCTCCCACCAACACTTTCTGTCCCTCCCTTCTTATCTCTTTATTTTGTTCTATCCCCATCTATCTCTCACTCCCTCTAAATACATTCCTCCCCATTGTCCTTCTCTGTAAATCACCTGTAATAATTAATTAATAAGAATATGCGAAATAGCAGAAATGACAAAACTCAGAATCGCTTTTATATTGATCACAGGCCACTTCGAGGGGGAAACCTCCTATGAGCAAGCTCAATACAAATAACTTCATGGTACCTTCATAGGTCTCAACACACACTTATATACTAAGTCTAGGCGCCAATACTATGGGTCAAAACCATGGGCCACTACAAACTATGGATCAACAATACTACGGGTGACTTACAAAGCATATGTGCCAACAACAATAACACAAACTATTGATCAACAAATACTACGGGACGACTTACAAAGCATATGCGTCCAACAACAATATACTAATAAGGTAAAGACATGGGTTCCTAAAATCCCCTCCCCCTTAAAAAAAGCTTCGTCCTCAAAGCTTTAGATGTGGAAATTGTTGTTGAATCTGAAGGAGTGGTTCCCATGTAGCATCCTTTGGTTGCATGTCATGCCACTGAATTAAGACCTCTGTGATAGAGCGAGAGCGAAGCTGACGAGTGTGCCGATAGAGGATGGCCTCCAGCTCCAAAAGGATGGATCCTTCATTATCCAGTTCGGGTAAAATTGTTTGTCCAATGATGTTGGTGCCAAGAACTTTCTTCAGACAAGAGACATGAAAGACTGGATGAATGTGGGAAGAAGGAGGAAGTTCCAATTTATAAGCAACGGACCCAATCTTCTGAAGAATCCGATATGGCCCATAGAACTTTGGAGCGAGCTTATGATGCCCTTTGAGTTTCAGGGAGGATTGCTTGTACAGCTGGAGACGAAAAAAAACCATATCGCCTACTTGAAAAGTGCGCTCAGATCGGTGCTGGTCAGCTTGTTGCTTCATGCGATTTCGTGCCATGTGAAGATTGTCCCGCAAAATGCAAAGAATCTGATCGCGGTTTCGAAGGACCGTGTCAACTTCCTAAACTGGCGAACTGTTGGGAGTGTATGGTAGAAGAACTGGAGGTGCCTGACCATAGACTGCTTCATATGGGGTCATTTTAGAGACAGTGTGGTAAGAGGTATTGTACCACCATTCAGCGAGAGGGAGCCACTTTTCCCACTGATGTTGTTGTTCAGAGGTGAAGCAATGAAGATAAGTTTCCAAGCATTTATTGATAATTTAAGTCTGACCATCTGTTTGTGGGTGATACCCTGAACTCATCTTCAGTTTGGTGCCAATGTGGCGAAATAGTTCTGTCCAAAAATGACTGGTGAAAGTCGCATCACGATCCGAGACAATGGAAGAAGGGATTCCATGAAGACGAAAGATCTGGTCCAAGAAAATTTGAGCGACTGAGGAGGCTGTATAGGGATGGCTGAGAGCACAAAAATGACTATATTTGGAGAGGCGATCAACCACAATGAGAATCACTGTCTTCCCGCCATATTTAGGGAGCCTTTCAATGAAATCCATAGAAATATTTGTCCAAATCCGTGTAGGTATGGGAAAGGGTTCGAGCAATCCTGGAAGCAGTGTTGTTTCACCCTTATTGCGCTGGCAGATATCACATTCGGCCACTATCTGTTGAATTGTCCTTTTCATGCCCTGCCAAAAGATGTTACGCCGTGCCCATTTATACGTTTTGAGGAACCCAGAGTGTCCTGCTGATGGAGAAGCATGGAGTTCATAGAAGACAGCCTGTTGAAGATCTGTGCTCTGGGTAAGCACCAGACAACCCTTGTATCTCAGAGAAGCACCATCCCAAGAGTAATGTGGTACAACAGAAGGGTTGTTGGTCAAGCGTTGGATGATTTGAGATAAGGAAGAGTCATTGACATAACCCTGTTTAACAGATTGCAACCAATTTGGAACAAGCATAGAAATAGCTGAAAGAGAACCTTGGGCATCAAATGTGCGAGAAAGAGCATCTGCCACAATATTGTCTTTACCCTTCTTGTAAGTGATCTCATAGTCATAACCCATGAGTTTGCTAACCCATTTCTGTTGTGCTGGGGAGGAGACACGATGTTCCAAGAAATATTTCAGACTCTGGTGATCAGTCTTGATGCAAAAATGAGTCCCTAATAGGTATGGTCGCCACTTCTGTACTGCATGCAAAATAGCCATCATTTCCTTCTCATAGGTAGAGGCAGCTAAATTCTTACCGGAAAGGGCTTTGCTGGTGAACGCAATCGGGTGTTCATCTTGAAGGAGAACAACACCAAGTCCATTGTCGCAAGCATCACTCTCAATAGTGAAGGGCTTGGAAAAATCGGGCATAGCTAGAACAGGTGTAGTACACATAGCTTGTTTTAGTTTGTCAAATGCACACTGAGCAGCATGTGTCCATGTAAAAGCATCCTTTTTCAATAGAGCAGTTAATGGAGCTGCAATCTTCCCATAATCCTTGACAAACTTGCGGTAGTAGCCAGTCAACCCCAAAAAACCACGAAGGCTCTTGAGTGTCTGAGGATGCGGCCAATTGTTCATGGCATCGATTTTGGCAGGATCCACGCGAACCCCTTGTGCTGAGATAATGTGCCCGAGATACTCAACTTCCTTATGTCCAAAAACACATTTAGACTGCTTGGCATGGAGATGATGGCCAGAGAAAAGTTGCATGACAAGATCCAGATGCTGGAGATGTTCATCCCATGTTTTACTGTAGATGAGGATATCATCAAAGAATACCAGAATGGATTTCGGCAATTAGGATCGAAATATTTTATTCATTAAGGCTTGGAATGTGGAAGGAGCATTAGTGAGGCCAAAGGGCATGACCAAAAACTCATAATGGCCATCATGTGTGCGGAAAGCTGTTTTAGGGATATCATCCTCATGAACCCGAATTTGATGATACCCAGAGCAAAGATCCAACTTGGAGAAAAAATGAGCCCCATGAAGCTCGTCAACAACAGGAATTGGAAACTTATCCTTGATGATGAGGTGATTAAGTGCTCGGAAGTCAATGCAGAGGTGCCATGACCCATCGTTTTTGCGGACAAGAAGAACTGGAGAAGAAAAGGAACTAGTGCTTGGGAAAATAATACCTTGCTTCAATAAGTCCCGAACGAGCATTTCAATCTCCATTTTTTGGTGAAATGGGTAGCGATAGGGCTTGATGTTGGGAGGAACGCTTCCAGGAAAGAGATGAATACGATGGTCTTCTGGCCTGGAAGGTGGCAATCCCATTGGTTCAGCAAAGACACCTGTATATCGATCCATAATTTGTTGTAGATCCAAAGGAGTAGTGGAGACCGCTGATGGTTGCATCTGAATGGAATGGATCTGAGCGATGACACCATGTGAATTCTTCTTGAGGATTTTTTCCATGCGATGTGAACTGATGATGCTGAGAGAACCTGGTTGTAATCCTGTCAATGTGTGTTTTTGTCCATTGAGGGAAAACTGCATCCAAAGTTCAGCAAAATCCCATAAGATAGGGCCAAGTGTGCGTAGCCATTGAGCACCTAAAAACACATCACATCCGCCTAAGGGCAAGGAAAACATGTCAGAGCGCAAGGTATAATCTCCCATAGAGATACGCACATTTCGACACTTCTTATGAGTGCTACCAGAATCAATGAGTATTGTAAGAGGAAGCTTCTTGAAGTAACCCTTGACCCGCATTGTTTGGGGGGTGTTGATTCTAGCTAAAGCATGGAGAGATATCTCTGGCTGGTCATCCTAAGACGGAGGGTCAATAGGCGGTTCCTGAATGTCGACCGGAGCATCCATTGTTTTTGGATATTCATCACCAATTTCAGAGGCAGGAGGAGAATCCACATCCAAGAGATAGAGCTTTTGCTGAACACATCTATGTCCCCTAGTAAATTTATCATCACAATTATAGCAAAGCCCCTTTTCTCTGCGTGCTTGCATCTCTGTTTCAGACAAACGCTTGATAGGAGTTGGTCGAGGAGCCTGCGGTATAGGTGGTCGTTGAGAACCCATATTTCGGAAGGGAACAAAAGTTGGCTTGGAGCGTTGTTGGGCTGCAATCTTGTCTTCTGCCAACTTAGCCAACCCTAGGGCTTCCATCATTATGTTGGGACAGAACATTTTGACCTCAGAGCGGATGGCATCCTTTAGACCACTGATAAAACACTCCGGTAAAAGTCATCAGACAATCCTTCAGTGTGGTTGGCTAGTTTCTCAAATTCGGTTCGATACTCTCTCACAGTGCCAATTTGGCGAAGTTTAGTGAGGGCTCCTGTGAAGTCATCAAAAGCACTAGGACCAAATCATTGCAAAAGGAGCTGGCAAAAGTCTGGCCATTTTGGCTCTTCATGAGCCTTGATGTACCAACGGTACCATTGAAGGGCTTCTTGTTCCAAATGAAAGGATGCAAGCGGAACTTTGTTGACATCAAAAGTATTATGCAGACTAAAATACTGTTCTGCATGATAGATCCATCCAATTGGATCAGTACCATTGAAGCGAGGAAAATCAAGCTTTGGACCACAGAAATTGCTGGAAGAAGAGAACCCATTGTCTGATGAAGACTCGGACTGCCGTTTGTTGTTCATAGCTGAATGTTCAAGATGGAGGCCGATAAATTTTTCATCCAGATCCTGGAGTTTGGCTTGGATGGCTGCAAGTGCGTTCTCCATGGTTTTTGATCCTGCATGGGTGACAACCATAACCAGGAGTTTTTTTTTTTTTGGTTGATTGTGTAGGAAAACAAAAACATAAACTACTTCAGTAAAGGAAAATCTGGACTTGGGAAAAAATCTGAAGGGTAATTGGGGTTTGACTAGGTTTTGGGCACTGTCGAATAGACAGGGAAGCAAAAATTAGGATTTCAGAAGCGGGGTGAAAGAATGGGAAATTTTGGCAGAGGGGGACAAAGAAGCAGAATTCAGAAAGGAACTCTGTGGTAAAATTTGAAGGTGATTGGGTGAAATCTGAGGAAGTTATGGCAAACCCTAAAAATAGACAAATGTGAGATTTCGAGCTTTGGGAAGGGGAATTGGGGATAGGGTCCTCAGGAATGAAATATGCAAAATGGGATGACAGGGGTTCCCCGAAAATTTCAAGGGAAACAGAGTGAAAACAAGGGAGATATGGAGAAAAAACTGAATTTTATACTGGAGCGGCTATGGCTCGGAAGGGATCTGGAACAGATAAATCTGCAACCCAGAAGTGAGCGAAAATAGAGGGATCTGAAACGGCACCGAATGGATTGAAAATGGATAGATCTGGAACGGCTTTCAGAATGGATCTCAATGACTGGATCTGAAATGGCGCAGTAGTGATCGACAACAATTCAGCTGAAAATAGATATGGACCCTAGGTATGTGCAGCGTCCTAACAGTTCAGGGGTTTCACTCGGCCACCAATGTCGTCTGACGACTTGCGTATTGGGGAAGTACCCCTCACTCCACGACTCCAGTAAAACTGATAACCGCTTTGCTACAAACGACAGCTCTTGGTTTACCTCACGGGTGGGAACTAGTCAATCAGGTAGGGGTCGTTGCCCTTTTCGTTGCAGGTCCTCTCAATGGGCCAGCTACTTCAGGGTTCCTGTGGTACTCACAATGAGTTTTAGGGCTTATGCCCAAGTACTTCCCACAGTTAAGCGGATAGGGATTATTCCCAAATCCGAACCTGCAACAGATGCAAAATTTTTTTTGGCAGAAATTGCACCCAGCGAGCCCAAGAAAGTGCTCTGATACCAGATGTAAAGCACCTGCAACAATTAATTAATAAAGAATATGCGAAATAGCAGAAATGATAGAACTCAGAATCGCTTTTATATTGATCACAGGCCACTTCGAGGGGGCAACCTCCTATGAGCAAGCTCAATACAAATAACTTCACGGTACATTCATAGGTCTCAACACACACTTATATACTAAGTCTAGGCGCCAATACTATGGGTCAAAACCATGGGCCACTACAAACTATGGATCAACAATACTATGAGCGACTTACAAAGCATATGCGCCAACAACAATAACACAAACTATTGATCAACAAATACTATGGGACGACTTACAAAGCATATGCGTCCAACAACAATATACTAACAAAGTAAAGACATGGGTTCGTAACACTCTCCCTCCCTCGGTCTATGTCTCTCCCCCCCTTGTATTCTCTCTTTCTCTCTCACATCCCCCTTGCCTCCATCGATCCCCCCTTGTCACTCAAGTCTCACTTTCAACTTCTAACCTTATAACTCTTCAGAACCTCTTCTACTCCTAATATTGCTCTCAATCCCCACTTCCCTTCACCCCTGTATCCCATCATGTTCCCATTCCCTTTATCTCTCCCCACTCAATCTTCCAACATCCTTTTAATCCCTTGACCCTTTCCCACCCCTATTAAATATTAACCATAGATACCCCTGACCCTTCCCCACCCGTTCTCAAATATTAACCAAAAATACCCCTCCGTCCCTCCCTCTCTCACCGTCTCTCCCCTTCTCTCCTTCTATCTCTCCTTGCTGTTATCTTTTCCTCAACCTATCCCCTTCTCTCTCACTCTCTCACTCTCTCTCTCGACCTTCTCTTTATCTTTGCAATTATCTAGGTACCTATAGCACTCTCTCCCTTCATTCACCCTTAATCACTAACTTTATGTGCCTTTATCCCTCCCCCCTGCCCTCTCTCTCTCACCTTGTATCCCTCCCTCCCTATCTCTTTCTCTAGATCTGTCCCTGGATATTTCCCTCACTCCCTTTACCTCCCTCCCTCTATGTCACTTTCTCTCCCTTACACCATATTCGTCCTTGCCACCCCATTGATTCCTCCTTCCCTATCACACACACACACACACAACCTCCCACTTTCTTTGTCACTCACACCTCCCTCTAGTCTCTCTCTCCCCAACCATCAATCTCTCTCTCTCTCTCTCTCTCTCTCTCACACACACACACACATTATGTCCCTTTCCATTATCAAACCCATTCCCCCTCCATCCATATCTATCTCCACCTTTCTCCCTCCATCCCTCACCCTACCTTCTCTCCCTCCCTCTCTCACCGCCTCTCTCTCTCTCACCTTCTATCCCTCCCTCATGTTATATTTCCCTCAACCTATCCCCGTCTCTCCACCACTCCCTCTCTCTCTCACTTTATGTCCCTTCCCCCTGCTCTCGTATTCTCTCTCTCTCTCTCTCTCTTTTCCCATCGCCACCACTCCTTGCATGTCTCCCACCAACACTTTATGTCCCTCCCTTCCTATCTCTTTATTTCATTCTATCTCCATCTATCTCTCACTCCCTCTAAATCCATTCCTCCCCATTGTCCCTCTCCCTCCCTTGCTCTATGTCTCTCCCCCCCTTGTATTCTTTCTTTCTCTCTCACACCCCCGTTGCCTCCATCCATCCCCCCTTGTCACTCAAGTCTCACTTTCATCTTTTAACCCTATACCTCTTCAGAACCTCTTCTACTTCTAATAGTTCTCTCAAGCTCCACTTCCCTTCACCCCTGTAGCCCATCATGTTCCCATTCCCTTCATCTCTCCCCTTTCAAGCTTCCAACATCCTTCTAAGACCCTGACCCTTTCCCACCCCTATTAAATATTTACCATAGATTCCCTTGACCCTTCCCCACCCCCTTCTCAAATATTAACAACAAATGCCCTTGAGTCTTCCCCACCCCCTCTCAAGTATTAAACATAGATTTTATGATTTGAATAACGCTAACGCGTTTTTGCACTACATAACGTGCACATGTTATGTTGTTATATATCACATTCATGTAATGAAATTAAAAAGCACGAGAATATTTTTTGAATTTAAATAGGACGCGCTCGTGTTTGTTAGAGCCTAAACCAATCCAACTCACTTGCTCGCATGTCAGCCATAATCCTATGTGCATGCTTTGGAGTTTGCTTTGGTAATACCAAACCTATGCTATGGTAATGATAAACCAAAGCTAATTGGGTATTTCTTCCAGTTTCTGGAGAAGCCTGTGCTTAGCCACTCGTTACAGTTGATACACACAGTCATTTTTTACGAAATCTTAAACACAAATAGTATTTTTTCTACAAATTCCAAATATGTAACTTTTATTTAAAAATATTAATTTGTCCTATTTTTTTTCAATTTCTTTTGTGTCCTACCTCCTTAACTCGTGAAACACACAGTTAGTGTTTCTTCCATAACTTTTTCAATTCTTGATCATTTCAAAAAACAATTGTATGGTGCACAAGTAGACACTAACCTCCACATTCTATCAAAACCCCATTTCATGATGTTTGCATTAAGACCTTCAAAGGCTGCACCCACAAAAGACGTACTATTTTCGAGGTTTGATCACTTAGACAATTATAAAAGAAATATAAAATTATTAATTTAATTTTCGAAAATTAATGACGCACTAGTGTTATATGTTCTGCCCATTTTTGTAGCTTGATTCCATCATTTAGGCCCTCAAAGGTTGCACCCACAAAAATATATACCTTATCATTTGCGTGAAAAATAAAAAGTGTCTGTTAGGAAAAATCAAACTTGACATAGGTATGCAAATTTTCAATACATAAAAGTTATATATTTAGAAACCTGATCCAATTTCCTACATTTCATCTTTTTTACTCAATGCAAGATATTTTGCGTAAGTATCTCAAAAAATCCAAGTAAGTTGAGGGATGCCTAATGTTTCAGTTTTCTATTGCATCTAACATGCCAAAAGTGACCCTCATTAGCTTGCACTGACCCCACAGTGAACACAACATGTTGACAAAATCCAAGACTCATCCTACTAGATATATGCTCTAACTCATACAAAACTATCAACCAGTCAAAGCAAACAATGGTCCAACCCCAAAAGTCACTGCCCATATTCTTTTGACATCTGAACTAGTGGTGCTTGGATTGATACATGAGAGAGGATTTTGGGTTTCGATTGTCATTGTTGGAATAAGAAAGTGTTTGGAAAACTAGCTTTAGCATTAATTTGAGGTGAGATGAGGAGAATTCGGGTTGAGTTAGACAAGCTCTCATGCAAGGCACTACTCCTGCATCTAAAAATTTCCAATGTCAATCGCGTTGATCCGTGTGGATGATAGTGGATGCAAGTGCATCCTTGAGACATGAAAAGAAGTGATGCGCTCCCAAGGAAAAGCGGGTCCAGAAGTTTGAGAGGTTAAGAAGCAACTAATCCTAGGGTTACTCTTATTTCCATTCTTTATTTTTCCCTCGCTAGGTTTAGTTCCTCATTTGCTTTTTAGATTAAAAGATTTATAAAAAAATTCCAGGTTGCAGTTCGGTTGGTATTAAAAAATATTTAGGGTGAACAAAATAAAATTTTAGGTTTTAGTTGAAGAATAATACATAGTGTTAATATAAAAAAAATAGAATTTAGATAAACAATGTTTTTTGAATTAGATAACTCAAATAAAAATAAAAATTTCTTCTTCTTTTTAACGAATTTAGGAGTTTAGAATATTTTTAGGTTTAATTTTTAGAGTTGTAATTATTTTGGGTTTAGGCTTCAGAGTTGTGGTTATTCTAATATAATATAATTAAAACTTAGGTATTTTTTTTAGCAGATTTATAATTCTAGGTTTTGGCTAGTTATCATATTAATTATTTATAAGTTTTTAGATTTCCTAAGTCACAACCTCTATAAAAAATTTTTAGAGATCCTAGGTAAAAGTTAGATATTTTATAATTTATAATAAATAAATTTACATCAAATACTTTAGAATTTTAAAATATTAGAAATTCACGTAATCTTTTTAGTATCCTTTTAGGATTTTCTACGTTCTTTGCCTCTTAGCTTTTAGGGTTTGTGTTTTATATTATATAGAGAGAGAGAATCCTTTTAGTGTTTTCTAGGTTCTTTGTCTCTTAGCTTTTAGGGTTTGTTATATAGATATAGAGTATAGGATTTTTATTAATAAAAGAATTTCTCATTAAACTATTTAGTTTCATACTTTTAGGGTTTACATTCTTTTTAGTTTCACACTCTATATCACCAATTTTTTCCAGGTTTTCTCTCATGTATGGTGTTAAATAAATAAATATATTAATAGAACCTAATTTACTACTCCTCAACTCGGCTTATTGTCTTGAATATGAACCATGATATTGGTTCAAAACGTCGACATACATAATGACACAATGGATACTAAAGTTATCCTCGATACCATTCCTCAAATCATTCAACATGGGAATCTAAGAGCAGAGAACAAATTTGTCCACTGTTTCTTTGAGGGTTTTGTTGTTGTCCTCTTCTAACTTTTACAAAAACTTCCGGGGTTCTACAAATTGGAAGGCTTGAAGTTGTTGATTCTTTTTTTTCATGACTTCATCTATGGCCTCAACTTCATCTTTGGTTTTGGATTCTAGGCGTTTGTGGTTTAGACAAAGTGCCTCGCAGAACAAGATGTTTGATAAAATTCCACTAAGAGTTGATAGTTACAGAATAGACCTCTAGGAATGAAATAAATGGGTCAAAATGTATCATGAGATTTATTTATTTGTAGGCCAAATATATAGTTTCATAAATTGAAAAAGGTTTTTGCAACAATTGATCTCCTGCATAACAGTCTCAATTGTATACAAAGGCCTTTGTTTTTGTTTTTGTTTCTGCACTAGTAATTCCATATCAAATATATCTTCATCAAGTGTAACCTTCCATAGCCATAGTTTCCTTTTGCAAAGGAGCAACTTGTAGGTATTTTCTAGGCTAGCTAATAGCTAACCCTGAAGGTGATAGATACAGGCAGGAAAATTGATATTTTTTTGGGAATCCATTTGTGGTTTTGGAATCCAAATTGAATCTTGATATGTTTAATAACCTAACATATGATCATTTTTTTCAAAGTACTTAGCTCCTAAAAGAGTAATGCATGCATTGTGTCATCCATCCTTTTGGCACTGTGAATCTCTATTTGATCACAATTTTGTGTAACACACAGAAGCCTACATATGATCTCCATTTGTCATCTTTATTAGGAATTAAAGTTGAGAAAAAACATTGGTTAATACTCTATTATATGCCCCATATCTCATCTTAATTAGGTCCTTAATATGTGTCCTAATCTCCTAATTCTTAATGATGAAGTTATGTTAGATGCTTTGTTTATAAGAATCACTCATGGAATAAGATTGATATGGTGACTAGTTCTTTATGCAGTGGGATTCCAAGGGGAGCCTAGACATCAACAAGGATGAGCCAGTGGATCCTAGATGGGCCTCCAATTTCTTTAATTCTCTCAACGAAGGTGGCAGTGTGTTCATTCCTATTTTTTATTTTTATTTATTGTGTCGAGTTAGGTATATTATCTAATTCTTGAGAAGAAATCATCCAAATAAATGATTATGCCCAATAATTATAAGCCGTTATAAGTTTGACATATTAGAGTTGAAGCATGAACCAAAGTAGTGACATATATTCATCATTGAAATCAGAGTATTTTTTAAGGATTCTAATATTATACTTAAGTATAGTATCCTAGACGAATATTTTGGATTGAAAAAAACATGTATATAGATAGATAGGCGAATAGTAAACATGAAACATACAATTTACTACTGAAATGTGTAAATTTTAGCGAATATTATGATAAAAAAACTTATTTTTATGTAAATATAGGCGATATTAGAGACTAAAAATGATTAAATAGTGAATTTATTTTTTGAAAAAAAACCCAAAAAATAGCCAATTAGCAAAATTTCGCCCATAACAATTACCCTGATTGAAATTCCTTATCTTAAACCAAGGAGATGCGTTAATTTTATTAAACTATGCGAGTGTTGTGAACCCAAATCCTAGGAGGGAGATAGATGAACATCGTTTGCGTAACGGAAGACTATTGTAAAAACATGGCCATTTATATAACAACAATCACAAATATGGTTACTGGACAACAGACAAATTTCAATACCTAGGATTTCGATTGCTATTGCAAACTTGATTATTAGCATCAAATATCAAGCAATCCAACAATACCTAGAATTTCAATTGCTATTCCAAACTTGATTATTAGCATCAGATATCAAGCAATCCAATCTACTGAGTATATAAAGGATTTGATTAGAATACGATATACTCTCATGTGAGGATAGGTGAACAAATGATGTTATAGTTGACGAGTATTCAACATCAATCCATTAACTCTCAATTATATGGAGTGTTACGTATTTAGTTTCCTACAAGAATGGTTCGCAATGAGATCTTTCCGTGCACAATTAGGTAAAAAGTTTCGTTCCCTCCATCCACTTTATTATGCATGGGTAATGACTTGAAAAAACATAATAAGTTATAAATGAATCCATGTTATATATTTAGTGTTAAGTAGTTTAGTGGCTTAATTAATCAGTTCCAACTAACCTTCTCATGACACCAATCCATCCATTTTCAAATAGTAAATTTGTGTTGAAATAAAGCAATCTTCCGAACATAAATTTTATGTAAAATATATCTTAAGTAACCAAGCCCTCAACAATTTTTCATTAAAAGATCGTAACATTACATCAAATATAAATAACAACAAATCCCTAACAATACACATGAATCGATGAGTATCAGAATGCAGAGAATAAATATTGTGCAATGATGGTTGTAGAAAGTGCTTATTATGTCCCTGAAGGGGGAAATTTATTTTTCACGTCGGGGCATTAATCCAAGCAAATTTTGTAATGTTTTTCAGTTTTGTAAAGTTTTTCAATAGTTTGTTTTTTTATTTATTAAAAAGATTTTTTTTTAAATGCAATTATTTTAATGTTGATTGGTTCCGTGCAGCTGACATTTGCCTGTGGTGTTGTGCCCCAGGCCCCGGTGGCGAGATGAGTTAGTGAGAATTTAATTCAACATGTTGATTTAATGCCAGATGTTGACTGGTGTGTACATGTGGTAGGCGACAGGAGATGGGCTTATGCTTGGGATCTGTACGCGGCATGAGAGTGTACACTTTGGCATTTGTAAATATGTAATTTCATTTATAGGCTATACAGATCTAACAACACTCTATTGTGATACACAACGATATCCATTATCTCCCAGCTTATGATGGAGGTTTATAATAACTGTAACTGATGTCGTGCTGGTCTTGTAGTTGAGAAAATGAAACTCCCAGAGAAGACAAGAAGGAGGAAGCCACCTGAGGTGCTTATCAGAAATATAGTCATTCACATATTCATCGTATTCTTCAAGTCTAGGAGGAAACTTGGGAATAAAATCATGATCATTCACATTATTCACATTGACTTCTGTTTTCTTCCACTAGGAAACTCCCTTGTCATCTTTCTCTGCAACCACATGAAAATCCTCCTACTTAGTTCGTAGTTAATATCCCAACAGCGATAAGCTTGTGCATTCACAAATCCTCCATTAATGTTAAAAAGTAGAAAAACAATTGAATAGATGATACCATGATGCATGAGAATCACAGATTATGAGGCAAGAGGATATCCTGGATGCATTGCTTCTTGTGAGAGACGTCGATGGGATGGATGAACTCATAGATGGCATGAACACACGCTGAACATTCTGCAATGTTGAAAATATGGCCCATTGGACTCACAGGAGGTATTAATTCACAATTCACCGCCTTGGATTCACCGTGATTTCCCATGGCCACCGACTGACTGAAATGAATTGGGTGGAAAAATAGGAACTTATGTCAGAGAAGAAACAGAGGCAACATGCAGTCTGAATGCCAAGGTATCGTACAGTCTCCGAAGGTAACATTCACTTTGCCATCTAAAAAAACTGCTGGAATGACATACGCCTGCTTACCCTGGTGTGTATTTTCTCCAGTAAATGATGAACATGTTGATGTGAATGAGCTCGAAAAAGTCCAAAGTTCAATTAATCATGGCCACCATTGTAATGTCCCTTGTTAGGAATTTTATTAAAATGACAAATTTTCACTTTTTTTCCTAGTTAGACCTTTTGACTAGTTTTGAGCTCCAGGTCCCCAAATTGATCCAATTGCTCCCAAATATTCTGATAAGGTATATGGATGATGTTATAAAATAAATATGTGTTTCAGGGATTCTTTTAGACCTTTAAAATACTTCTGTAAATCCTCTTTCAATTCTGGCCAATATAGGGAACTTTACTAGTAATTTCCCTTTGACTAGTATTGGTCTCTAGGTCTCAAATTGACTCCAAATCCATTCAAATATTCAAGGAAGGTGTATGAATAATATTAAGACTTGAATATGATGTTCAGGGATGAGATATGGCCACAAAAATACATATGCAAACTCTATTAAGATTCTTAACCAAGTATGCAATTTTACTAGTAATTTGGGGTTCAAATCCCCTTGGGGTGAGTATTGAAAATGGCTTCCCAAATGCCTCCAAACACACTCAAATTTCTGAACAGATGTAGGGGATGTCTCAAGGGTTTTATTAAGGTCTCATTTTCATCATTAATTTATTATTATATCTGTTCCAACCCTCTCCCATTCAACTTCAAAAATCACCAATTTGACCCTTGGGGAAATGGCACTATTTCTTCTCCCAATGCAATTAAACTGAGTAAAAATACTTCAAATGCTCAAGTACAGTACATGAAACTTGTAAAATACATCTATGGCAGTCTATTAATCACAAATGTATCATATAACCATCCATTCATTCGAAATAATCAGCATTATCATGCTATACATCAATGTAGTGGGGAAATGACACTATTTCTTCATTAAAAATGATATTTATACATTTCTACTTGGAATTTCAACCTGAAAATTTCTGGATATGAATAATATAGTATTTAATTCATATTAAAAATAAATGGGGCATGAGAATCTCCCCCAAAGAGTACAATAGCTCACCAAAAATTCCCTCCCTCAAGGATCAAGAATATGCCATCAAAACTGGAAATGGTTGAGAGAATGTGCTACAATAGAATAAACCATGAGCTTCCCTATAGCTTACACCTTCAAATAAATAATCCATTAAAGCTCCAAATGAAATTTCTGAATGGCCTTTCCAATTACCAACTTGGATGGGAATCTTTAACCCTCGAAATTGGCTAAGGCAAGAAACTAGTCATCCACTAGCTCTCCCTCTTCACAAATGCAATTGCAAATTTCTCAAATGATCAAAAGCTGATTTCATTCTTTGTTATTGAAATTTATAAAGTTCTAATGTCCTCCATGGGTCGAATTCCTTCCAAGGGACTCATTCCAACTCAAGTTGGGAAGAGATTCCAAAGAATGCCACTTGTACAACAATTCCTAGTCTCCCACTTCCACCAAATCACATGTGGAAGCATATTAGCTTCCCTAACACCCTTTAGCGCCCTCTTGGAGTCTATTTTTAGCCCTGAAATGTCATATATGTCATATGTCAGTCTCCAGGTCTGATTTGTGTCATACGTGTCATAGCATCTTCATCATTGTTGTCATGGAGCTAGGGAATCTAGCCCAAGTGTCTCACTAGCTCCAAATTGCCTCTTCATCTTCCATGGGAGTTAATATTCCTCTATATTTCGACTTCATTGACTCATGCCAAGTATTATTGACCTTATAACTCATCCCAATAACGTTAGGATTCCCATGGATTCGAAATTGCAAGAAGAGGATGCCATGTGGCACATAAATTCTAGCTTGTGCGGGTCCCACTTCCTCCATGTGTCTTCATGATCAAATGCCACTTTGATTTTCACTTGTATATATTTATTTATCTCCTTTATTAAATATTTATGTCATCCTAATGTTCCAACATCATTTATTATCCCCCTTATTCCAAATCCCAAACCTTCCACCCCAAACCTAGGAAACTAGTAATTTTCCTCCTTGGCAATTATTTGACCTTTAGCATCAATTTGACAAACTCTAATGAATAGGGCCAATTTTCTTAGGCCATTGTGATCCAATGCCAAATTTGGAACATGACAAATCTTCCCTTCCCAATTTGCTTGTCCTCAAGCAATTTCAAACATGGGTGTTGAAGAACTTGCTTTCTTTACAATTCTTTGAAGTTGCCATTGAATTGCCCAACCTTGAGTCTTTGAGTTTCCATGAAGATTTTAGAGAGGAACCACCATGATTGCTACTGCACTACTATGATAAAAGTCACTTTATTAAGTGGGAAATCCATATCCCATACTGATTGTTTCCCCAAAAAATTGAAACCAATGAGACAAAAATTATTCCAGGGTCCCATTGCTTGTATTGCACCCCAACAATTAAGAGTGCTCTCCAACCCACACCATTAGATAACACGATTCCTGGATCTCATTTTCTTGTATGCATTCTTCCAAACATCATAATTACAAAATATATATCATCAAATTACATAACAACATAATGAAAATGTACATCAAGGAGGTGCTTCATCAAAGAATCATGAAAGTGCTTATACCTCCAAGCAAGTAGACAACCATTTTCCAAGTGCATACAAGCTTCAAGTGACCAATCAAATCTGCTCCAATGAAATAGGTGAGGATCCCATGTCCTATAATGCTGCTTCAAAATGATTTGATATGCATCAAAATATTCAGCCATGTATTCTTTCATCCAAGAAGTGAATGAAGAATCTCCACTAAAATCTGAACCAAATAATGAGCAGAAAAAACAAGGAGACTTCAAATGACTCAAAGAAGTCTCACCCATACATCCTTGAATGTGAGAATCATAAAGATATAACAAAGTATGTGGCTTCCAACAAAAATTTTCTCCAATCATAAATATATTCACCCAAGTGTTGGACGAAGTTCCTCCAACATCAAATGAATCAAGTGTTGAGCAAGAAAAACCATGAGTCTTCAAGTGACTCAAATGCATATCATAGGTGCATCCATGTAGATGTGCATCATCATAATGTAACAAAGTCTGCTACTGCAAATGTGAATAAGAATGTGCTCCAACCATATCATCATAAAAAGTAAATATAGGAGTTCCATACTCCTCATGTGGCACCATTATAAAGAACCCTTTCACCCATTCTTCATTGAGACTAATGCTGCAAAACATGAAATTATAGGATGTAGGAGAATTAACTAACTCACCCAAATGATCAAAAAGTGCAGAAGTTTCATCATGGAAAGGATCCATATGGTTAGTATCATGCAACTCCTTCAAAATTTTGAAACCTTTGTTGTATATTAGTTCCAATGTAGAGGAATCATGCTCTTCTTTAAAAATTGCATAACCTTCATCAAGAGACAATTCAAGTTCCTCTTCCACTACATCAAGTGTTTGGATCTCTTCAAGTTCATCTTCAAACACATTAATCACATTCAAATTTTCACATTTCTCATTATCCACCATGTCATGAGAATCCTCCAAACAATCTACCATTTGACAATCTGAAATATGGAGGAAAAACAAGTATCTTGCAACTTTTCAAGAAGTTGCTCATTTTGAATAGTGAGCTTATGATTATCCTCATTATTATTCAAGTATGCATCATGTAACAATTCATTAAGCTCAAACAAATGGTTTCTATCAAAAAGAAAAGACATGAAATTACCTTTGATGTGGCACATTGCTCTTTGAATCTTCTCCATGTCTTCAAGGAAGGATGTTTCCTCCAATGAAGTAGCTCTCCAACAAGAATTTCACACCAATGCTTGAGTGTCATGGAGAATGTTGAGGGACTCTTGGATCTTCTTTTCATTCATATTTAAGTATACTTCAAGAAAATGAGGCTCTTGCAAATGAAACTCGTCATCTTCTTTATTTTTGCTTGGAGCAACTTCATGAAGATCAAGTGGTGATGGGGAAGTTGATCTTGGTTCTTCTTCAAATGCTACAAGGTCTTCATTATCATGCTTAATGGAACTTGGGCTTGTAGCAACATGTTCAAAAGTGATCTCTATGTCACCAACATAAAGGTGTAAGCACCCATCAGTAGGTACTCCTTCATAGTTTAATCATCCATCAGTAGATGCTCTTTGGTTCATGTCTAAGCTAGAAGGTGTCTCGAAATGAGCTTCCATATTCTCAATAGAATCTTCTTCATGCTCTTGTGATATCTCTTCCTTTTGCTCATTCAAGCAAGCTGATGCATTTTTCCCCTTGTTTTCCTTAGGATCAATATCTTTGGAATCTCTTTTTGAAGAATTCCCAAAATATCTCCTCAAGTAGGACATCATTTCCTGCACACATATATGATATTCTCTCCAAGGTTCTTTACAAGAAGGGAATAAACCTTTCTTTACTAACTCCAAATCTTCATTTTTGGGCCTATTTAAAAAATATGTTCAGTAAAGTACTCAAAAGACATGGCATTTTGTGTATTTTTGCTCAAAGCAAGATATTCTTGATATTTTTGATATTGTTGGGGCAAGGTGTTATATGTTGCTTTCCATCTTTGGAACTCATTCATATAATTATCCTTGGTTGGTGTGACACACTCATATTCATCAGATTTAAATTCATAAGAATAATCTTCATTTCTCCTGAAATTGTAAGAATTTTTGCATGATGGCACCTCTTCCTCGTACCATTCACATTCTACTTCATATTGCTCATGATGGCACCTCTTTCAATTCTGGCCAATGTAGGGAACTTTACTAGTAATTTCCCTTTGACTAGTATTGGTCTCTAGGTCTCAAATTGACTCCAAATGCCTTCAAATATTCCAGAAAGGTGTATGAATGATATTACGACTTGAATATGATGTTCAGGGATGATATATGGCCACCAAAAGACATCTTCAAACTCTATTAAGATTCTGGACCAAGTATGCAATTTTACTAGTAATTTGGGGTTCAAATCCCCCTGGGGTAAGTATTGAAAATGGCTTCCCAAATGCCTCTAAAACCACTCAAATTTATAAACCTAGGTAGGGTATGTCTCAAAGATGTTATTAAGGTCTCATGTGCATCATTAATTTATTATTATCTCTGTTCCAACCCTCTCCCATTCAGCTGCAAAAATCACCAATTCGACCCTTGGGGAAATGGCACTATTTCTTCTCCCAATGCAATTAAATTGAGTAAAAATACTTCAAATGCTCAAGCACAGTACATGAAACTTTTGAAATATGTCCATGGAATTCTATTAATCATAAATGTATCAGAGAACCATCCATTCATTAAAAATCATCAACATTATCATGCTATACATCAATGTAGTGGGGAAATGACACTATTTCTTCATTAAAAATGAGATTTATACATTTCTACTTGGCATTTCGACCTGAAACTTTCTGGAGATGAATAAAAGAGTATTTAATTCATATTAAAAAATAAATGGGGCATGAGAATCTCCCCCAAAGAGTACAATAGCTCACCAAAAATGCCCTCCCTCAAGGATCAAGAATATGCCATCAAAACTGGAAATGGTTGAGAGAATGTGCTGCAATAGAAGAAACCATGATCTTCCCTGTAGCTTACACATGAAAATAAAGACTCCATTAAATATCCAAATTAAATTTCTGAATGGCCTTCCAATTACCAACTTGGATGGGAATCTTTCACCCCCGAAATTGGCTAAGGCAAGAAACTAGTCATCCACTAGCTCTCCCTCTTCACAAATGCAATTGCAAATTTCTCAAATGATCAAAAGCTGATTTAATTCTTTGTTCTTGAAATTTATGAAGTTCTAATGTCCTCCATGGGTCTAATTCCTTCCAAGAGGCTCATGCCAACTCAAGTTGGGAAGAGATTCCAAAGAACGCCACTTGTACAACAATTCCTAGTCTCCCACTTCCACCAAATCACATGTGGAAGCATCTTAGCTGCCCTAACACCCTTGAGCGCCCTCTTGGAGTCTAGTTTTAGCCCTGACATGTCATATATTTCATATTTCATCCTTCAGGTATGATTTGTGTCATAAGTGTCATAGCATCTTCATCATTGTTGTCATAGAGCTAGGGAATCTAGCCCAAGTGTCTCACTAGCTCCAAATTGCCTCTTCATCTTCCATGGGAGTTACTCTTCCTCTATATTTAGACCTCATTGACTCATGCCAAGTATTATTGACCTTATAACTCATACCAAGAACATTAGGCTTCCCATGGATTCGAAATTGCAAGAAGAGGATGCCATGTGGCACATAAATTCTAGCTTGTGCGGGTCCCACTTCCTCTATGTGTCTTCATGATCAAATGCCACTTTGATTTTCACTTGTATATATTTATTTATCTCCTTTATTAAATATTTATGCCATCCTAATGTTCCAACATCATTTATTATCCCCCTTATTCCAAATCCCAAAGCTTCCACGCCAAACCTAGGAAACTAGTAATTTTCCTCCTTAGCAATTATTTGACCTTTAGCATCAATTCGACAAACTCTAATGAATAGGGCCAATTTTATTAGGCAATTGCGACCCAATGCCAAATTTGGGACATGAAAACCAGAATACTCTTTTGATACACTAAGCGAATGCCAAAGAACACACCCAGAGCAAGCGGTTGAGCAGTGTTGCAGCGTACGGGATGTCTAAGAACATGCGGGTAGACTTCCATTGCCACACCTTGTAAACAATCACCCTAAAGAAACAACAAAATCCAACTCTTTTTTCAATCCCGCCATCAACAATACGAGAAAAGGAGGGACAAGAGAGCATCGACAACTTTGGCTATTAAGGAAAGAGAAATAAACATTGGCTATTGAGGCAAGATAAATAGTTATAGAGGCATGCATCAAACACGTTGCATCACATGACCCACAGCTGTTTTTATTTTCAAACATCACATGACCCACAATTGTTTCTATTTTTGAACATCGCAAAAAATGCTAGCCAACATATGGGCATGCCATGGCTTGGACAATTTTTTTTCATTGGTTTTGTGACTACGACCGATCTAGAATTCACCTATATTGGATTGAATATTGATGTCCCTTTGGTCATCTCCCTAAATTAATTAGTTAGGTAGAGTAAGAATGAGTTAGGAAGATATGGAAGAGTCTTTCCTTCAGTTCATGAACAAGCCTTGACTTTACCTTGATAATAGTCAGGTCATTAGCAAGTTTACAACGCTCAACAAACAAGCTTACATTGGGGAAATAAAATATCCAATTGGAACCCAGCACAATGATTAAGGGATACTTTGATCAAATTTCAAACTTCATTTACTAGTAGGTGTTATGTCATTATCCATAGTAGGCCCAAATGGGTAGAAATTTTCCATAAATGCACCCATGCTTGAATTTTAACACAACCATTGTAGGTTGTTGTAGGGTCTCATGTTGCTTACTCAATCAATCTTCACATAATAATTCAAAAGAAGAATGGGATGGGTGAAAAACCCGAATTGGGTTTGCATTTGTATTGTCTCCTTAAGAGTAGAAAAAATGAAAGACATTACTTTGCAAATACACACACCATTTCCATTTTGCAGAATATGCACTTTGCTTTGAATTTTTCTTTTTGTACAACACAGAATCAGTTTCCTTTGCAAATTTTGTTGCTCTTTATTTTTTTAGCAACTATCTGTAACTAGCCCAGATGGCAACGTTAGGAACATTGCCACCTCATGGCTCTTGTTCAATAATTTGAAATATTTATTATTATTAATTTTTTTATTTCCACTCCACAAGATGTTATATTTTTTAATGAAATAATAAATATTGAAAACTTTCAAACTTATCCTTATCAATTAGAAAAGAGACAAGCACTCGAATTACAGGTGAAGAAACTACTTCCGAATTGCATAGGCTTCATTCATTGTCATCCCTTTTGAAGATAAGGCCAAAGAACATGTTCTCTTTTTGTTTCCATTAGGCCTTGTGGAAATTCCACCTTACTCAACTTTCTTGGTTTATTTTCATGTTTGTTCCACACAACCTTTTGTGTTTACCATTCAAATTTATTTTTCGAATGTGTCTTTTTCCCCAATTATCAAATTTCCCATCGTTTGTGGTGTCATTAACCATAGTATAGAGTTACATGACTTGATCTTGTTTAGCTTCTCCATGATGGTTGCTTCTTACTTATTTGTGTTGTCTTGGTAACATTATTTATAGCTCTTTTTTATTCCATATCATGCATTTTGTCTCATGCCACAAGGCAAATATATGGTAGTAAAAGTAAACTAGTATAAAAGTGTCATGTTCAGTGCAATTTTCTTCCTAGTTTGTAGAGATTGATAAATTCTAGAAATCAAGAGGTAACTGGTAGAGGCTTTATTTACTAAGTCTTCTCCCTATAATGTAGATGCTTTATTTAGTAAGTCTTCTTTTTATTTCAAAACCTTTTCCACCCATACTTGAGCATTTGCCTTTTGTTTCTCAAACATTTTTGTCTTTTCAAAGTTTTTACTCAAGTGCATGCTTGAAGCATTTTATCGTTTTCAAAGTTTTTCCTTAGGTGCGTCAAGTCAATTACCCATTAGTCATGTCAAAAATGATTGGTTTGTGATGTATAATTAATCTGATGTTGGATCATCAAAAGACTTCGAGAGAAATTTAGACTTCAAGATTGTACCTCTTTGGGAATGGTACCTTGATTGCATTGAAGCTAGATTGACCTATCAAGTGATTGTACCTCTTTGGGAATAATACTCCTTGTCCCCCACTATTGACACTTGTAAAAAATTTGGTTATTTGGATTGTAAGAGAGGTCAAGGTGTGTTATTTTCCTTCTAATTTGTGATTGTTCACGATTCTTGAGGTGGATAATCCTATCATAGGTTTGTGACTTATTTATTTTGAAATATTTTTCACTTGATGGTTGATGTGTTGAGTTCTACTGGTGGCTACCTCCATTATTATTTTCAACATCACAATATTTTAGAAGAGTTTTATATCTTTTCATGATTCTCGATGCTCTAGGACCGAAATTTTCTTATGATTGGGGTGCAATGACTTCAAGAATTTGTGAATAAGTAAAAAAACCCTGATTAAAATCCTCTATAGATCAAAACCACTTAGTGTGATTGGAATTTTAATAGTTTTAGTGGAAGAGTTCACCATCAAACAAGGGTTTGCTCTAATTAGAGCATGCAATGTTTTCAAAGACAAATCAATCAAGTTTCTAAAGTATGAAAAAATGAAATATCAAAACCATTGAATAAATCATAAATGACCAATTTGGTCGGGTGATAAGTGACTGCTAATTTATGACCATCAATCACCGCCTCAATTTTAGTCATTTGTTTAGTCACTTATCATCCATTTTGTATTAGTGTTTTGAATTAGCATTATATTATTTGTATTTTCTTTTGAACTCCTCCCACTCATAATAGATCTTGTAAGCGAGCAAGCATGGCCTCGTCTCTCCATTAAAAAGTCAAAAATAGTAACCCATTGAAGAATCTAAATCTCAATGATTCTATGTGTTTATACTACATATGCCTTCATGTTACATGAACATAGGGCCCCAAAAGGAGTTTGCTAAGTTCATAATCAAGTAACTCAACATTGCAGTTATGTTTATGTTGAAATTTGGTTGTCATTAATGTCAACTAATGTCAAAGAGGATGTCAATTGATTCAATTTGAGTCATTGATTCCAACTAATGTCAAAGTGGATATAGTATTCCTACAGTAGTTTGAAGAAGTATATGGAAGCCACTTTGAAGCAGTATATGCACAAGTTGGTGAAGAATATGGATGCCAACCTAAAGGAGTATATCTAGAAGTTGCATAAAGTCTGAAGATGTATATCTAAGGATACATCATGCATGTCCAGTGCAAATGATTACATAAGGAAGGTACATCATGCAAATCCAATTCAAAGAAGTACATAACTAATGTATCCTACTACATGTGGTAACTGCGCAAATATCAAGTCCACCAAGTCATACTCTCTCAAGGTAGCATCCAAACAATTGGTTGCACAAAGGTACACATGCACAAGAAGCCAAGTGTGACATCCCAATCCCTCATTCTGGCCAACAAGAGGGGACATTAACTGAATCGGGGCCTCTAAATTTCGCCCATAAGCAAAATAAAAAATTTATATAGCTAAAATGCATGTGTAGACATGTAAATTAAAACACACAGCGGAATATAATTGATCTTGTAACATCCCGAATTTTCATAAAAATTTAAAACTTTTGAAAACGATATTAAATACAAAAATTATATTTGAGGAAATAATAATTGTTTGATTACGACAGTTTTAATTAAAAAGTCGTTAGTACTAAACATAATTTAATTTATGTTTTAGCAACATTGTGACAAATGACAACTTTAACACATAATTGATGAACGTGGTTATGGTAATAAATGAACTAACAGGTCATAATTGTGATGCGATATTTTTTTCTTTTGGAAAGATACTGACAGTTTGATTTTTTATGAACAAGGGTGTCCTACGAGGTACCCTAGAGTTTACTTAGCTACAATGCTATCGCATTTGAATGTTCTATGTGCAAACGACAGGTAAGAGGTTCAATAACTGCATAGTTTAAAAGTACGTGTGTAATTCAATTCAATGGCAAAATAAAAATGTTGTGAATTCTTTTGTGAAAACAAGTATCTTCAGGTATGAAATGTCTAGAGATGCTTAAAGGTTCTTAACGCTGTCTCATAATTCATAAATGTTGGAAACAATGACGTCTAGAAGGTATACATGCTGTTAAGTTAATGTCGTAAGCCAATAACGTTGTTATAGATTGGCTTTGGTCATCGTCTTAAGATAATTAATACTTGTATAGTATTAATGTCGTAATTGTATCGCTAACCATCAAATGCATTGCATTAAGAGTTAGGGTATGAAGTACATAGCAATGGCATGGTTTTTATGCTAGTTACTATTTAAAGGTTTTGTTGAAAATCCAAAAATGCAAACTCTTATCTTTTTAATAGTTGCAATAATATAAACTATGATTATCATGTTAACCATGTAATTCTTATAGATTACTATCATAATGTAGTAGTTTGAAAAATGTAAACTATTCACTATATAAATGAAAGTTCACAATATTATATGAAATTGGAACTTAATACATGGCTAAATTTAAACCTTAACACCCTAATCGCGACCATAATCTTAGAACTATAACTATTAAATAATGCAACAATAATGTTTTGAGTTTATAAAAGATCTACATGAAGATTTTATCATCCTTAAATGGTACTGACATGCATTAATGTCGACAGGATGGACGAGTTGACGGGTTATTAAAATGGCATAAGCCTCGATCTGTCAAGGAGATGGTGTCTCGATCCTGCATTAAAAGCTTGAACCAAAACTCCAGCTGACAAGGATTGTTAATGATCCACGTAGTATGGTATTAATGTAATAGTAACTGCGACAACCACTGTGTAATGGTATTTACATTGAACTCCTCCGAGCTGGCTGTTGATCGATCCTCCGTGTGCAGAAGTGGCAATGCCATGCTTATGCTAATGAATAAAACATTAATTGCAGTTGCTTGTTTGTCCCAATGCCACCTCGCTGGCACTTTTATGATCGTCGATTGTGATGAGTTTGGGTCATTGGATGTAACCCTAACTTTTTGTCATCGTTTTGGCTAATGAGATTGAATGTCTTTCATTGTTCTATTGTTTTGGCATTGAGGCCGACAGGCTGCCGAATTCTAGGGTTAGTAGAGAGTGCAAGGAATTCGACCTTGAAACCTGTAGGTTTAAGGTGGTAGTTGCAGGCTTCAACACGTTACGAAGGTGTGTGAAGGAATGTAGTGTTTGTGGTTTGAAAACTGTTGACGTTGGTAGATTGCAGTTTCTTTTTTGTGTTTTTGAGTGGAACAAAACCTTTCTGCAACAAGAGTAATAGTACCCTAGTTTCGTCCAAGGCAATGAGCTTTTCGTTTTAGATGTGTATGTACAGATTTCAGTCACTGGATGAAAAGGGTAAGTGTCTTCATCGCTCAGTAATGTTTGTAACGTTCATTTTACAGCTGGGAAAATTATAATATCTAACCCGTAAGCATTTTAATGGCAGGTAACAGTTTCAAAACGAAATAAGCGAACCAGGGTTTGGAAAATGAATGGCAATTTCTCCATTCCTGGTAAGCTCCGAGTCTCAAACCCTCGTAGGTGCCTTTCAACTTTGGTTGATGTGGTTTTTCAACAAATGAGTAACCAGTCTCTTCATGCTTCAGCATTGTCTATATGTTGAATATCGATGAAGGTTTTTATGGTTGAAGTGAAAACTTATGTAGGGAATGACCCTCCATTTAAATGATACTGTGTCATTTATTTTAGATGTCTGGTTTCGTCAATAGGATTCGTAGAACTCGTTTTTATGAGTGGGAATAAACCCTAAGCGGTTTTTACTTTTGGATTTGTAAAGTCAATCTATGCAATGATACTTCCTTTGTGAAGCTAAATCTGTGTTGGTTCAAAACTTTGAACAACTTGTTGATTTACGTGATGTGGAGTAAGAAGTAGAGTCGAGGCTCATCTACTGTGGATACAACACTTCGCTTCTCTGGCAATGAAACTATATTATTTCTTTTGTCCTATTCGTCTGTGTTATGTGTTTGAGTACTGTAGGTAGATAATGTGACTATCGAGCTATGTCAGGATCTATATGCTTTGTTGTAGATGATAACTCTGTAATATGCAATGACGAAATGGTTTTTCTTTTCGTTTGTAAAATAGAAAAGAACAGGGCCATACCCTAGTTCGAGTCTTGTTTTGAATATAAAAGATATTTTAAATGAAACCTTCATAAAAGAACTGTCGAGCCAAAAATGGGTTTTAAATCTGAAACATGTGTAGATCGTTGTTTGTTTATTTATGTAAACGATGATAAGGATATGGTAATATTACTAGGATTGATACGAGAACCAATGTTTGAGCAATACATGAAGATTGTAATATATATATATATATATATATAGGGTAAGATGGATGAAAAACAAAGTAGGGTTTACATTTATTTTCATGCTGTGATAGAAATGAAATAATTTATGAAATTATTATAACAAGAAATGAAAACAATGTGAATGTGGAAATGTGAAAACTGTGAAAAATGACTGTGAATTGCAGTTTCATCCATCGTTAGCAATTCTATTTATTTACAGCATTACTATTTATATTGCAGACATGATATGATGTATGAAATTTTGTATTCCATTTATTTCCTATGTTCATATTAGAGATAAGAAAATACAATGTATCTAACATGAATTTAACAATAGTTGTTTTCTATGAAACAATGGGGTATTCTATAATCTATTAAATACTATACTGTAATTATTACTGTTATTAACTATAGGGCAGCAAACGAAACACAACTCAATCACTGTACTTACTCATCGAATCAAAGGCAGTTTGCCAATCTTTTCATCTATACTTAATTTGCTTCTCTACGCTAGAGTACGATGCATAAAATAGCATGTGGAAAAATGTAGAGATTGGTTTATCAATTCCAAATCATCATTTAAACTTAACATTAAGACTTTAAACAAAATTAGAAATAAATTCTTCTTCCAAATAGAAAAACAAAGATTACTAATTTTACTAAACATAACTACTAACTGAGATAAAGTAGAGAACTGTAAAACGTGGATAAATCTATAGGGAAACAAACAACCCAAGAAGATTGTTCCACCCAACCAATTCCTGAAGACAGTCAAGTACTTGCCTTAGGACCCCCCAGCCTGTTCACTGAACCACCAGGAGGAAGAAACTTAGGAATTTAGGATCTCTTCTTGCAGTAGCAAATAACTGTCGAATCTTCAAGAGCTAGCAGTCTAAGGGACCTGCTCCAACACCTCTGGATCTCCTTCACAAATATAGTATGCAGACTTATGATTGCACTCACAACTATCCTCCCTATTCGAATCTCTCAGTGATCACCTAATGCACATGAGAAAATATTCCTACAGAAATATTGTGTGTAAGATCTGCCTATTCAATTCGAATTTGCCTTATGTAGGCTGCCTAAGCCTTTTCAGTTGTTACTGGGTCATTAAATGAGCTGCATGCCCACTACCACCACCTGGGGGATAATGCCACATTTTTAGGGGTAGTTGTCCCATAACCAACAGCTAGTGGTGTGATGCAATTGCTGCCATCTGTCCCATACCTTCCAACAGCTTCCATTCCTCCTAGTGGATTAGTGAACACTCATTTAACAATCCCCTTGGGTGTTTGTCTCCTAATTAATTTATTTAAATAATAATAATCAGTAATTACATTCATCCTTAATCAAAATTGATCATAATTGCAAAACTTTGTAATTAAATTTATCGTAAAGTATTTTGCTAATAAAATAATAATTTCATAAATTTGGGTAGGTGACATACACCCCCCCTTAAGTCTCAACATCATCCTCGATGTTGGTTAATCACTCTCTGAGTGCTCCTGAAACAGAGTTGGGTATGTTGCCTGCATACTACTCTCCAACTCCCAGGTTGCCTCTTCTGGGTTAAGGTGCTTCCATTGCACCTTCACTTGCCCAATGGTGTGATTTCGGAGCAGAGTTTCCCTCCTTTCGAGGATACAGTCCAGTTCCACCTGAAAATCTCCATCTTGTCCCACCTGTACATCATTCCAGTTTACAACATGAGTAGCATCATGTACATACTTCTTTAAAAATGATATATGAAAAACATTATGTATTTTTAAATTTGGTGGCAAGGCCATTTGGTATGCCACTGGTCCAACCTTGGACAATATTTCAAAAGGACCACAATACCTGGGTGCCAACTTGGCACAGTTTCCCAATTTTAATGAACTCTTTTTTTGTCTTACCTTGAGGAATACATGCTCACCAACCTGGAACTCTCTATGAGTCCTTTTTAAATCTGCTTGACTCTTTTTCCTATCTTGGGCAGCTTTTAAATTTCCTTGTACATGTTTCACAATTAGTTCTAACTCCTGCAATAATTTAGGTCCTAAAATAACTCTATTTACTTAATCATTCCACGTAATAGGTGTATCACATTTCCTACCATAAAGAATTTCAAAAGGACTAAGTCTGGATAATGCATGATAATGATTATTATAAGCAAATTCTGCTAAGTGGAAGTAGTCTTCCCACTTACCAGGTTGATCCTTAACATACATTCTTAATAAATCTTCTAAAACTTGATTTACCCTTTCTATCTGTCCATCCGTTTGTGGATGAAATGTTGTGCTGAAATTTAAGGTTGTATTCAACCCCTTAAACAGTGACCTCCAAAATTTTTCGGTAAACTTAGAGTCACGATATGAAATTATTACTTTCGGTATCCCATGTAGTTGAAAAATTTGTTTCATAAAGATTTCTGCAATGTCTGGAGCTTTATGAGTAGTCTTTACAGGTATAAAATGTGCCGCTTTGCTGAGTTTGTCCACTACCACCATGATAGAGTCATGTTGTTTCTGATTTTTAGGTAATCCAGTAATAAAGTCTATGCTGATCACTTCCCATTTCCAACTTGGTATAGGTAACGGTTGCAACAATCCAGCAGGATGTTGGTGTTCAACCTTCACCTTTTGACAATCCAAACATTTAGCTATATACTCTACTACTTCATCCTTCATTCTAGGCCAATAATATTCCTTCCTCAGCATAGTAATGGTCTTTTGATAACATGGATGACCAGAATAATGACTTTTATGCATCTCATTTAAAATCAGAAATTTTTATTTTTAGTATGTCTGGTACATACAATCTGTTTCTTTATAGTAATAATCCATTTTCTTTCATACTGAAATCTGTCATAAAATTTTCAGAACTGTCGTTTGATGTCCCTTCTTTTATTTTTCTGTATTCTTCATCTGTTTCACTCTTTTCAAGAATATGATTTTCCAAATCTGTTGAATAAGTACTGATGGTTGATATAAAATTCAGTTTTGCATTATGACTCAAGGCATCTGCAACCTTGTTCTCCTTTCCTTTAATATGTTGAATTTTGAAATCATACTCACTTAAGAAAGTCAACCATCTAGCTTTTCTAGCGTTCAGGTTTGTCTGATCTAATAAATATTTCAGCCCCATGTTATCTTTCAATAATGTAAATTTTCTGCCAATAAGGTGATGACGCCACATTTTTAAGGCATGAATTACAGCTAATAATTCTAAATCGTAAGTGGAGTAATTCTTTTCACGTACTTTCAGCTTTCTTGATTCGTATGCCACCGCATGCCCTTCTTGTGTTAGGACTCCACCGAGTCCGCCATTGCATGCGTCTGTACAAACTATAAAATCCTTGTTACGATCTGCTATCCTCAAGATAGGTGTTGTAGTCAATAATTCCTTTAACTTCTTGAAACTGTCAAAACATTTCTGATCCCACAAAAATTTCTTCCCTTTCTTCTGCAAAGAAGTTATGGGGTTGGCAATCCTTGAAATATTTTCTATAAATTTTCTGTAATATCCAGTAATGCCCATAAATGATCTTACATCTGACACATCCTTAGGAAACGGCCAATCATTAATGGCCCTTATCTTATCGGGGTCAACCGAGATTCCTTCTTTAGAAATTATGTGTCCTAGATACTGAATTTTGTCTTTGTGGAAGTCACACTTACTAAACTTAGCGTATAGTTGATGATCTCTCAGAACTTGTAAGATAATCCGTAAATGTTCATCATGCTCTTCTTTACTTTTGGAATACACTAAAATGTCGTTTATAAACACAACAGCAAATTTGTCTAAGTATTTGTGCAGCATATTATTCATCAAACACATAAATACAGCCGGGGCATTAGTCAATCCAAATAGCATGACTATGAACTCGTAATGTCCATACCGAGTTCTAAAAGCTGTCTTGAAAATATCTTCATCCTTAACCCGTACTTAATGATATCCTGATCTTAGATCAATCTTTGAAAATATCATTGTTCCACGCAGCTGATCAAATAGATCGTCTATGCAAGGCAACGGATACCAATTCTTGATTGTCATTTTATTAAGCTGGCGATAATCTATGCACAGTCTTAGGGTTCCATCCTTCTTCTTAACAAATATGACAGGTGCTCCCCAAGGAGGCACGTTGGGTCTTATATAATTCTTATCAATCAGTTCCTTCAACTGTGATTTCAATTCGTTTAATTCCAGTATATTCATTTTGTATGGAGCTTTAGAATTTGGTACTGCTTCTGGTATTAACTCGATGGTAAAATCTAAATCTCTTTTAGGAGGTAATCTTGGAATCTCCTCAGGAAATACATCCTTAAAATCCTTTAGGATAGGTACGTTTTCTAATTTAAGTTTGTCCTCTTTACAAGTAAACTCGTCATTTACTACATTTACTGCAAAAAACTGACATCCTTTCCTAACTACCATCTTAACTTGCATGGCTGAAATCTATCTAAGGGTTACCTTCCTTGGGATACCTTTTATTTCTACAGTTTTTCCTTCGTCATTTAAACATGTAGAACTTTTTCTGTAACAGTCCAGAATGACATGATGGGCTTCTAACCAATCCATTCCAATTATAATGTCGTAGGATACTAAAGGTAAAATATTCAACTTAATTTGTGTTTGTAACTGATTCATGGATAGGGTACAACTTTCTATAAAATCTGATACTTTCCTCTTTGTTCCAGTTGTTAGTCTAACTAACCAAGATTTACTAAACTTTTCTGTTTTCAATTTAAGACTTTCCACAATAGATGGTGATATATAACTTAAGCTAGCACTTGGGTCAATTAAAAAAGTAACAGGATGATTTTGTAGCACACCTTCAATCTCTACCATGGAGATTTGATGATCTGCTTGCCTGTTGTCGATTGCTGCATTAATTATGGGCATCTCCCTCGCCACGTCTCCAACAGTAGGTTCAGTATGAATAGAGTTGATGTTGTTAGCTTTTCGCTTCCTCAAGGGACATTCTGATGCATAATGGGGACCTTGACATTCAAAACATTTGATAGGTTCCTTTTGCTCATTGGTTCTGGTATTATTAGGTGCATTTTTGGGTGCTGTAGAATTTTGTTGTTGATTGTTTCTGGAATTATTCCCTTGATAATTCCGATTCTGAAAATTTTTCTTTTGGAAATCGGAATTCCCACTGAACCTAAATTTTTTCTTTTTCAGCTCAAAATTGTTGGGCTTATGACTTTTCCAGTTTGACATCCCCTCTCTGTTCCGATTTGTGTCATAACAGAAAAATGCCTTTCTCATAGCCTCTTCCAAGGTTTTTAGACTGTCATACTCGATTCTGTCCTTAATATTAAAAGGTAGACATCTCAAGTACCTTTGAATCTTCGGTTTTTCTTCTATGAGTTATGGTACATATCTTAGTAAATTTAGAAATTTACTGTTCATTTCTTTCATATTCATACCTCCCAGCTTCAAATCGTAGAACTCTTTGGATTTTTCTTCATAGTACTGTTCAAATCGTAGAACTCTTTGGATTTTTCTTCATAGTACTGTTCAGATAAATACTTCTTTTTAAAGTATCGTTTAAAAGTAATCCAGTTTACATCTTTATCCTTGATGCCCTTTACTCTCTTGATATCCTGCCACCAAATATCCACTTTTTCGGTCAAGTTATATATAGCCATTTTTGCCTTCAAGGACTCTGAATAGTTATAAATTTGGAAGTATTTCTTCATATCGGACAGCCAAGCTTCAGCTGTCTCGCCCTTTTCAGTTTCTCCATTGAAAGTTGGAGGTCTAATCTTTTTGAACTCCCCATAAATCTGCTCATACTCGTTATGATTTTTCCTTCTGGGTTTGAAATCTCCTTCACTACTATCACTGGTGTAGTTACATTTCTTTTTACGCACTTCAATAGCGTCTCCTGATGAGGTTGAACTGTTGTTCACCTCACTGGTTTTCATTTTCTTATTTTTATTAGCATGAGGCATGTTGGCCCGGTTTTGCAACCAGGCTTAGTGCTATGGGCACCTGCTAACTAGTAGCAGCAGTTTCAATAGAATTAAACAAGAAACTAATCTAAACAAAACTAATCATGGATCTATGCAAGAATCTAAGCAAATAATGGAAATATTTAAAAAAAACAAGAACAAGAAAATATGAAAGAATAAATTTGTATTTCAAAATGGGGCAAGCTAATGCTTGCAATAGTAATACCTCCAATGGTGAAGGTTGATGTAGAGCAACTCCCAAGATAAGTAGCTCCAAGCTCCAAGAGGTCTCCTTCTCCAAGGTTGCTTACAATGGCTAAAATGCTCAAGGGAGATTTCGGCAGCATGAGGATGAGATAATGGATGGATGTGAAATGAGGAGCCCCTACCACCTTTTTATAGGTTTTGGTGGCGGGGAATACCATTTGTGGTTTTGTGGAAACCAAATGGTATTGACCAACATGGTTTAGGTACTTTTCCCTCCTTTTTCCTTTTTTGAATAAAATTAATATTTTTATTCCCTTTTTAATATTTTTGGGAATTTGGACCCTTTTTGAGGGTTTTTTATGCTTTTTTAGGAAAAATAATCTTTTTTAATGGAAAAAGGGGTGTACTCAGGTCTTTTGGTGGCCTTTTGTTGGTTTCAGAGGCTCAGATGGTGAAAAAGTGGACAAATGGGTCATGTGAATAGGGAAATGAGCTAGTGAGCACTTTTTGGGTGTTAACAGATTTCCCCCTGATGTGTGAGGGCAGGAGCTCATCGTATGGCCGATAGACATCATAGTTCATTTGTCTTTTTCTGGGGTTTTAGGGGAGAGAAGAGACCGGTTGGAGACTGGAGCCACGACCCTTGGAAGCTGCAAAAACAAAACATATTACATGGCCTCAATATGAATGAGGTATAATCTCTGATAATGGACGAGGCGGGCATTCCCATGCTCGTATCAAGACATATACATAACAATTAGTCCCAAGAAGGGGGATCTAATACATAAGGAATCTACTGGTACATCATAATGGTCCAGGGGGGACATCATTTTGGGATATACTCCTGATCATAACTGATCTCAATAACTGATACACTGGAATAACTGATGAACTGCTGAAACTGAAGGTGTCCAACATCTGTAAGGACTCAAAGACTATGAGTCATCTCTGAGAATTAATGTTACTGTGTACTCAAGGGAGTATGAAACTGGGGTACATCTGAATATTGTTTCCATGCGCAACCCGTATATCTATAGAAAAAGTGTAACTGGTTTTATCCATAGGAATATTCTCAAATGTGGAGGAGTCGGGAGGTATCCGGGGTCTTCGACTAATAACTGAAAGGATCAATGTTTTGTGCGAGTCTCAACGATGCGATCAAGGTGTTGAAGTCGAGCATGTGAGAAACAACCATTTGGAGAGGCAATGAGGATTCCTCTCGAAATGATTCGTAGGCACTCATCATAAATGGTAATGAGTCCAAGACACAGGGACCTCTAGGTCTATCCTCTAGAATAAATGTGGTTGTCGTCGACAGAGGGAGACCGATAACTAACAAGGCAATGATTTTTCCTTGATAGGAGCACGAGGTGTAGAACTGAAGTGTTGTAGTACTGATGGTAGGACTGACATACTTGTGGGGATGGGAAATAACTGGGTCAAAAAGTGGGTAGACTCAAACTTCCTTTGTTCAAAGCATGATGACATGGTTGACCTGGTAGCGTAGGGAACTGACTTGTAGGTGTGGGGATCATTGCTTTTATTGACTGAATGGTATATATTGACTCTGGGGGGGAGGACGAGCTGATAGGTGCTGTCGAGGGATTTTCAAGGTAACATACTACAGAATGTTGATGTATATGTAACTTCGGAATGTATTTCATCTGTATATTATATATATATTTATTGTACCCTTATAAGAGATGTGTTATTCCTCTATAAGGAAGTGTCGTCATGTGGATTGACAAGTGTCGCAAGTGTGTGTACTTGCCGATGGGTTATTAGACCACCTTATGGGGTCGGCCTTGATTAATATATAATATAATGTGGGTGTATCAAAGTAGACAAGTCGACCCCAGTAGGTCACCGGGCAAAAAGGTGAGTATAAATAGAGATAGGAGATCTCTATTTTACTCACTCGGAAAAGTAACTATCTCTCTCTCTGAAAAGTGGCGCACTAGTGAGGAGGAGGAGGATCATCTGCTAGGAGACTATCTCAGTATTATTTGGTTGTATTTTGGTTGAGCCATTGCTCTCTCTATCTCTGAGGAAGTTGTGGGGTTTTTCACCTTAGGGTTTTCCCCACGGAAACTCTGTGTCTCTTGTCTCTATGCTTTTGATTCTTGTGATGCTTGTGATGCTTGTCATATTATGAATGTCATGCATTGATATACTGTAGATGTTATTCTCTCAGCAAAGATCCTATAGTATTGTTATTTAATACTCAAAATTTAACATGGTATCAGAGCTTAACTGAGAAGAAGACATTTTGCAGTGACGGAAGCTTGTATTCCTTGTTTATTGGGTTTCTCTCCACAGATTTTTGAAATTCAGTATAGTAGATTGGATCTACTCATCAAGGCGCATCTATTTGTCCAATCAGAATTCAGTTCCGAGCATTTTCAGATTTGGCCCTAAAAATTAGGGTTTCCACAAAAATAGGAATTTCTGGAAACTGAAAGCATAGCTGGAAGCTCCTTGCCAAAATCGAAGGTTAGAGCTTTGGATCAAGATTTTTGGCTGAGTAGATCTCCGGGAAACTCAAACCCTAATTCAAGGCTCTCCCTAGTGAACCCGGGAGGACAAAAAGGCAATTTTGAAGGGCAAGACTTTGCTGATCTCAAATTCTGAATGTACTAGGCTGATCAGCTCTCCAAAGCGCATATTTCTATCCTTCCGAAATTTTGAAATTCACATTTTGAATTTTTAGGGTTTCTCTGACAAACCCTAATCCGGGACCAGATCCAGTTTTCAGCACTTCAAGTGGTAAGTCCTAAATCTTTTGTATTTCCATTTGAAGTACTCTTAAAGATGTCTCTCCACACCAAGCTTGAGGATAAGCTTGAAGGGGCTGATAACTTCCGAGCCTGGAAGTATAGGATTGGGTTAATCCTGGAAGAGAATGAGTTGGACTCATATGTGAAAGAAGACATCCCTATCCCAGAGGATGAAGAAGCCAAGGCATTGCACAAGAAGAACTTGGTCAAGGCAAAGAGAATCATTGTTGATTCTATCAAAGACCATCTCATACCTCATGTGTCTTCTCTTAAGACACCCAAAGAGATGTTTGAATCTTTGACCAAGCTATTTGAAGGAAAGAACATAAATCGGAAGATGACCCTACGGAACCAATTGAAAGCAGTGAAGTTTCAGAATGGAGAAACCATTCAATCTTACTTTTCAAGGGTCTCCCAGATCAAGGAACAATTAGAAGCAGTAGATGAAATGGTGGAGAATGGTGAAGTGGTGATGACCACTCTAAATGGCCTACCTAGGTCATGGGATACATTTATTCAAGGAATTTGTGCAAGGAAGAAGTTGATCTCCTTCAGTAGACTTCGGGAAGAATGCTCTCAAGAAGAAGCTAGACTTATAGCTCATGAAGAAAAGATGGGAGGTGAAGATCAAGCTCTTGCAACTCACACCAAAAGAAGCAAAGCCAAGAAGGATCACTCTCACCATAATAGATCCTATAAAAAGAACAAGAAAGACCTAAGATGCTTCACATGCAATGAGAAGGGTCACTTTGCTTCAGATTGTCCCAAGAACAAAAGGGATAATAACAACAACTCCAGTAAGAAGAAGAAGGGCAGCAAAAGAAGGTTTCATGCTCATGCTGCCGAAGATGATGAACCTCCAAAGAAGAAGGCTAGGGCAGAAAGTGATAGTGATGATGACTCATCAAGTGAAGAAGAGTATGTTCTGATCTCTGCTCTCACAGGTACTATTTCTCATGGTTGTAATGATTGGTTGATTGATAGTGGGGCCTCCAAACACATAACTGGGTTCAAGGAATATTTTGTGAACCTTTCTAAACATGAATCACCCCATAAGGTGAAACTTGGGGATGATTATCAATATCCAATCAAAGGAAGTGGTGAAGCCTCCTACAACCTAGATTCTGGAAAATCATTGAAGATGAAAGAAGTATTGTATGTACCTGGACTCAAGAAGAACTTACTCTCCATCTCTGCATTGGATGCAAAAGGTATGAGGGTTGCATTTGTGGATAGCCAAGTCCTAATGTGGCCAAAGGGAAAGAACATAGATGATGCAGTAGTGATTGGAGAGCAAGAGGGAGGCTTGTATAAATTGAAGGGACAACCTGAACATGCCATGGTACATGAATCCATGGAGCCAAGTGAACTTTGGCATAGAAGACTTGCTCATATGCACTATAGGGCACTTCCAATTGCAAGCAAGGCAGTAGAGGGTCTTCCTGAAATCAAGACCAAACATGAAGGTGTTTGCAAAGGATGTGCAAAAGGAAAGAACATTAAGAAGGCTTTCCAAAGCAGTGAAAGCAAGGCAAAAGACATTCTGGAAATCATCCACTCAGATGTATGTGGCCCTATGTCCTCCAGTTCCCTAAGTGGGCATGTTTACTATGTATCATTTATTGATGACTTCTCTAGGAAGACTTGGGTATACTTCTTGAAAGGCAAAGATGAGGTGCTTGATAAATTCAAGGAATTCAAAACCTTGATGGAGAATCAAACTGACAAGAAGATCAAAACATTCAGATCCGACAATGGTGGAGAATTCACCTCAAATGACTTCAAGAAGCTTTGCAGTGATTCAGGGATTAAGAGGGAGTTGACTGCTCCTTATAATCCTCAACAGAATGGAGTTGCAGAAAGGAAGAACAAAACTATCATGGAAGCAGCAAGGGCAATGTTGCATGACCAAGATCTTCCTATGCATCTATGGGCAGAAGCAGCTAGAACAGCTGTATATGTGCAGAACAGAACACCCAACAAGATATTGGACAACAAGACACCAGAAGAGGTCTTTTCTGGTAAGAAACCTGAAGTCAGCCATCTCAGAATATTTGGTTGTCCAATATATACTCATGTCCCAAAAGAGAAGAGGACTAAACTAGATCCTTCAGGAAAGAAGGGCATCTTTGTGGGTTATAGTGAAAGCTTGAAGGCTTACAAAATATACTTTCCAGGATTCAAGAAGATTGATGTCAGCAGGGATGTAACATTTGATGAAAACTCAGCATTCATCAAATCAAGGAAGGCACCTACCGAAGTTTATGAAGAACCTAAGGAAACAAGATTTCAGGATACTACCATGACTGAAGCAGTTCCAGAAACTGTTCGTGAGTTTGAAGATCCACAAGAACCTGTAGATCCACCCCGTGAGAATAACTCTCACAAGAGGAAACCTGTATGGGCTAGAGAGCTCATTCATGATGCAGAAAGATTTGGCATTCTAGAAGAAGAACACAGAGCAAAGAAGAGAACCAGATCACACACCAGTTATGTTGCTTTACTCTGTGATGTTATGAACAAAGAACCTTCCAGTTATGAAGAGGCAACAGAAAAGAAAGAATGGAAGGATGCTATGGTTGAGGAATACCAATCAATAATGAAGAATGATGTTTGGGATGTTGTCCCAAGACCTAAAGAGAAGTCTGTTGTGACTTCCAAGTGGATCTACAAAATCAAGCATGCTGCAGATGGAAGTGTGGAAAAATACAAAGCAAGATTCGTAGCTCGTGGTTTCTCTAAAAAAGAAGGAATAGATTATGAAGAAACCTTTGCACCTGTAGCCAGGTATACTTCCATCAGAACAGTGCTTGCCCTGGCTGCAGCAATGAAATGGAAAATACACTAGATGGATGTCAAGACTGCTTTCCTGAATGGTGTAGTAGAAGAGGAAGTATATGTGGAACAGCCACTCGGTTTTTAAATACATGACAGGGAATCATATGTATGCAGATTGAAGAAAGCCTTATATGGCTTAAAGCAAGCTCCCAGAACCTGGTATGGTAGTATGGACAGTTTCCTATCTAGTTTTGGCTTTACCAAGAGTAAAGCGGATTCCAACCTTTACTACAAGGTTGAGGAAGGGAATCCTGTGATTCTACTACTGTATGTGGATGACCTATTTGTGACAGGAGATGACAGACTGATTGCAGATACTAAAAGGAAGCTTGCAGCTGAATTCGACATGAAAGATTTGGGAATGATGCACTATTTCCTAGGCATGGAGGTGTGGCAGAATGCAGGTGGGATCTTCCTTGGTCAAGGGAAGTACACAGTAGATATCCTGAAGAGATTCGGGATGATGGATTGCAAGGCCATGGCCACACCTATGGCATCGAATCTGAAGCTTCTATGTGATGCTTCATCTGAGCCGGTTGATATCACTATGTATCGTCAGATGATTGGGTCCTTGATGTACCTGACGAACACGAGACCAGACATTTGCTTTGATGTGAACACATTGAGCCAGTTCCTGACGGATCCGAGGAGTGTTCACCTGGTTGCTGTAAAGCATGTTCTGAGGTACCTAAAGGGTACAGTGGATTATGGGCTCAAGTATGAAGCGAATCAAAAGTTTAACCTACAGGGTTATGTTGATTCAGATTGGGCTGGTAGTGCTGCAGATAGGAAGAGCACATCTGGGTTCTACTTCAGTATGGGATTAGGTGTGATCTCTTGGTTTAGCAGGAAGCAGTCCTGCGTAGCACTGAGTACAGCTGAGGCAGAGTATGTTGCAGCCTGCTCAGCTAGTTGCGAGGCAGTATGGCTACGGAAGCTACTGTCTGAGTTATTTGATCTCCCGTTGGAGGCTACTGGTATCTTCTGTGATAACCAGAGTTGTGTGAAGTTGTCCGAGAACCCAGTGTTTCATGACAGGTCGAAACACATAGAGATCAAATATCACTATATCAGGGATATGGTTCAGAGAGGAGCTGTGAAGCTCCTGTATGTTGCGACGGACGAGCAGATTGCAGATGTGCTGACAAAGCCACTAGCCAGAGTGAAGTTCGAGTACTTCAGAGAGAGGCTTGGCGTTCTTCAGATCGAGGACACTTCAAGGAAGAAGTGATGGACACATTTGCTGAAGCCATTCCAAGCATGTTGGAAGGAGGATCCTTCACATGGCTGTGGATGTAAGTGCTGGGTGATGAGCATCAGGATGATGTTCTGGTTTTTGCTTGATATGATCAGTTGGATCATTTTTATGTATGTATGTACGCATCATGTTGGATGTTTGATATGATCAGTTGGATCATTTTTATGTATGTATGTACGCATCATTTTGGATGCTGGATATGATCAGTTGGATCATTTTTATGTATGTATGTACGCATCATGTTGGATGCTGGATATGATCAGTTGGATCATTTTTAGTATGTATGTACGCATCATGTTGGATGCTGGATATGATCAGTTGGATCATTTATGTATGTATGCATCATGTTGGATGCTGGATATGATCAGTTGGATCATGTGTACGTATTTTGTATATGCATCATGTTGGGTGCTTGGACCATGTATCTGTATATGTATCAGTTGGATACATTGTATGATCAGGTGGATCATGTATGGTGATATGTATCATGTATTTGTATTTGTATCAGGTGGATACATTGATGATCAGGAGGATCATGTATGATGATATGTATCAGGTAGATACTTGTTATGCATCAGGTAGATGCATTGATGATCAGGATGATCATAGATGACGAGCTTCAGGATGTTGCTCCAGATGACATGCAGCAGGATGTTGCAGTGATGATCAGGATGATCATAGATGACGAGCTTCAGGATGTTGCTCCAGATGACATGCAGCAGGATGTTGCAGTGATGATCAGGATGATCATAGATGACGAGCTTCAGGATGTTGCTCCAGATGACATGCAGCAGGATGTTGCAGTGATGATCAGGATGATCATAGATGACGAGCTTCAGGATGTTGCTCCAGATGACATGCAGCAGGACGTTGCAGTGATGATGATCAGGATGATCATGGATACATCAGGATGATGTATGGTGAGTATCAGGTTGATACTCTGTGGTCGTGGATCAGGTTGTGCATATGAGCATGTAATCCAGTGCCCTGGGAGATTTGCAGATGGTCTTTCGAGGTTTTGCCTATGGCATGTAATTCGGTGCCCTGGGACATCTGGCAAATGCTCTTTCGAGGTTTTGCTCTGGGAGGACATGTAATTCGGTGCCCTGGGAGATCTGCAGATAGTCTTTCGAGGTTTTGCCTATGGCATGTAATTCGGTTCCCTGGGATATCTGGCAGATGCTCTTTCGAGGTTTTGTCCTATGGCATGTAATTCATTTCCCTGGGAGATCCGATAGGTTGGGTTGTGTGCCCGTAATCAGTCCTGGGATGCTCTTGCGAGGTTTTGCCATGACCACATGTAATTTTTTGCCCTGGGAGATCCTATAGGTAGAGCTGTGTGCTCATAACAGCCTGGGATGCTCTTGTGAGGTTTTGTGGTGAAGTCACATGTAATTCGGTGCCCTGGGAGATCCTATAGGTAGAGCTGTGTGCTCGTAACAGCCTGGGATGCTCTTTCGAGGTTTTGTGACGCATGTAATAAGTCCTAAGGATTCCACAGTATGGCCAGTGATGATGAAGACCTGCAGGTGGTGGGCCTACATCCAGTATGAAAAAGGACTGGCTCTGTAGAACTTCCTATGACGAGTAGAGTCAGAGATTGGTTGAGATAGTAGCAGCAGTGATGATGATGATGACGATGATCCAGAGAAGAAGACTTGTCTAGCAGATCTGTGTCGAGAAATACCTTCCTAGTTAAGAGGGAGTGTTGATGTATATGTAACTTCAGAATGTATTTCATCTGTATATTATATATATATTTATTGTACCCTTATAAGAGATGTGTTATTCCTCTATAAGGAAGTGTCATCATGTGGATTGACAAGTGTGGCAAGTGTGTGTACTTGCCGATGGGTTATTAGACCACCTTATGGGGTCGGCCCTGATTAATATATAATATAATGTGGGTGTATCAAAGTAGACAAGTCGGCCCCAGTAGGTCACTGGGCAAAAAGGTGAGTATAAATAGAGATAGGAGATCTCTATTTTACTCACTCAGAAAAGTAACTATCTCTCTCTCTGAAAAGTGGCGCACTAGTGAGGAGGAGGAGGATCATCTGCTAGGAGACTATCTCAGTATTATTTGGTTGTATTTTGGTTGAGCCATTGCTCTCTCTATCTCTGAGGAAGTTGTGGGGTTTTTCACCTTAGGGTTTTCCCCATGGAAACTCTGTGTCTCTTGTCTCTATGCTTTTGATTCTTGTGATGCTTGTAATGCTTGTCATATTATGATTGTCATGCATTGATATACTGTAGATGTTATTCTCTCAGCAAAGATCCTATAGTATTGTGATTTAATACTCAAAATTTAACATAGAATACTCTGAACAGAGGCGACCAAAATGGGGAAGCTGCCATATGAGTAGATGTGATCTGTCGTGGCGCCAAGAGGCACCATTGATTCCTTCTTCGTAGTTTTAATGAGCTCCAAGAAGGGATAAAAGTGTGCTCTGAAATGGTACGTTCCTGTGGATTTTGTGAGCCCAGGACGGCTTATGCTCATGGTTGCTTTCATGTTTAGAGAGTCTGAAAGCGGTAAGTGAACTCTATTGGTGTTCTTTTTCGTACTTTAGTCTCCAAGGCCCGAAAAAGCATAAAATGATGCAAATGGAGAACTCTTCTAGCCGATGTGACTAGAGTATTCCTTTTTCGTAATCAGTCTACCAGGTCTGGAAAAGGGGTAAACTTATACCAGGTAGACGCCCTTTCAGATACATTTAACGAGCATGAAAGGAAGCAAGGTTACTCGGCAATCTTTTCATTGTTTTAGGAGTCAGAAAAGAGCTTAACAGAAACTCCCTAAGTGCCTTTTTCGTAAAAGGGGTTGCTTAGCCCGAAAAAGGGATAAAATTATACCGAACAAAAAGGGATTGATGAGGGCGAGAAGAGGTCTCAAGCATCATCATCAGTGCGGAAAACTAGATCCGGTGACAGAAAGATTGTCGAAAAAGGGGCTACAGCCAATATGGCACGCAAACCGAGGTGATGAGTGGCATTTTGAAAAAATGCCCAAAAAAGATGGGCGTGAGAGCGAGAAATGATCTCAAGCATCATCACGAGCACGAAAAACTGAATCCGGCGACATAAGACTTGTCCAAAACGGAGAACGGCCGATGTGGCACGCAAACCGAGGTGACATGGGGGGCATGAAAAAATGTCCTGAAAATCGGGACATGACAGCGAGAAATGATCTCAAGCATCATCACAAGCGCGGAAAACTGAATCCGGTGATATATGACATGTCGAAAACAGAGAACGACTGATGTGGCATGCAAACCGAGGTGACGAGGGGGCATGGGAAAAATGCCCGAAAAATCTAAAGGTGAGAGCGAGAAATGATCTCAAGCATCATCATGAGCGCGGAAAACTGAATCCGGCGATATAAGGCATTTCAAAAATGGAGAACGGCCGATGTGGCACGCAAACCAAGGTGACATGGGGGCATGAAAAAATGCCCTGAAAAATGAGACGTGACAGCGAGAAATGATCTCAAGCATCGTCACGAGCACGGAAAATTGAATCTGGTGATATATGACACATCCAAAACGGAGAACGGCCAATGTGGCACGCAAACCGAGGCCACGAGGGAGGCCAAAAAATGGTCAAAAAATAGACCCCGTGAAAACGGGAAAAGGAAGGAACCTGCATGAAGTTCTCGCTGTGCTGATTCCAACGGTACCAACGGTTTGAAAAATGGACTTCGTATGATACCGCAATGGTTGTTTGAAAATTGGTGGAATTTCTATAAATAGGGCGTGGGGCCCAAATGACTTGTCATTGTTACGTGCGAGTTTGGTAGAGCAGTCAGAGCTATTTCTTGATTTTCGGGAGATTTCACCGTTGGTTTTCAATTCTGCGAGTTTCAGGTAACTCTATTTGCCTTAGCATTTTCAATTATGTCTTTTTTGTTTGGCGGCGGGCCCCCGAAGGCCGCGAAATTCCATGTTGACCCTCCAACGTGGAATATCGCAGGTTTTGGGTCTTTTCCCGCGATGAACCGCGCGGGTTTCAGACTGACAGTCGTGATATTCATCGCGACTGTGAGGTTGGAACCCGCGATGTTCATCGCGAGTTCATGGGAGATAGTGGCGATGTTCATCGCGACTATCTGGCCAATATCCGCGATGTTCATCGCGGGTTTTTGCATGGAGGCTGCGATGGTCATCGCGGCTTTTGGTGGAAAGGCCGCGATGGTCATCGCGATTTTTGGTGGAAAAGCCGCAATGGGATTTTTTCAAAAAATTTTGTGCTGGGGCTAAAAATTTCTTCTGTTTTCTGGCAGGATGCTGAGGAGACCATTGTCCTCGTGGCGAGAGCGGGAGATCGATGATGATCTGATGGAGAGGATTCAGACTGATCCGGGGGTGCGATAGACTCTGGCTGTGAGCGGACTTTTGAAGTTCGCTCAGATCCCACCTATTCGTTCAGTGAGACGGCTCCTGAACAAGCTGGTGAGTTGGTGGGTGCCGGCGGAGGGTGCATTTATTATTGGGGGTGAGAGGTTGGAGATCACCCTCACGGATGTCTATTTTCTGACTGGGTTGCCTCGGTTAGGGGAGGTGGGAGATCTGCTCCTGAGGATCCTGCCGGGTGTAGATATGGAGGATTTGTTACAGACCTTCTATGTTGGTGATGCCGTTTTGCAGAACAACTCTATTAGTCTGCGATCCCTACGTGAGTGGGATATGCGGGCTGTTGGGGCATGTGTTCTGCGGATATTGGGTGCTGCTGCGCCACATCGTTTGTCTGGGGGACAAACAATGTTGGTGGACTCCGTTCTTCAGGGGACTTATTATGCCTGGGGGCAGATGTTTCTGGCTGGTGTTCGGAGAGATCTGGACAAGGCCAGTTGAGAGGGAGGAGAGTTTTGTTATGCCTCCTTTCTATGCTGTTTTTTCTTCGAGCGGTTGCCTACCTTGCGACCACGGGTACCCATTCGTGCTGGTCTGGTGAGTGAGCCTCACATGATGCGGTGGGGGCAGATGATGCCTCGTGGCAGCAGTGGTGTCCGTGGTTTCTTTACGGAGGATTTTTATGAGCAGTGGGAGCATATGCCTCTGCTGATTGAGGACTACCCCTATGCCGGCATGGACTATCGAGGCGACCCAGAGATGCCTCATGCCCCAGGACAGGCCTGGAGTTTAGACGGTATGTTTTGTGTTTTATTTTATACTATATCATGTGTTGTTTGATTTATGATTATAGATAGATGTGTATATGATGGTTTATTTGCATTGTGCAGATGTTGGGCCTGTACCACTGCCCGACTATGTGGCTCGTCAGGGGCGGGCGATGGTGGTTGCGCGACCACCTGTAGCGGTACCACCTCCACGTGGTGGAGTATTTGCGGCTTGTGGGAAAGGGGTTGGCCCTCGAGATGATGCTATAGAGGGTGTCAGACAGACATTCGACATGATCCTAGCTAGCCTCCCCGAGGATGGCTGGAGAGACCTGGATCGGGATGTCGTGGAGCGTTGCTTCGGTGCGCCTCCTGAGTGGCGGTCGCTACTGTTGAGGGCAGCGATGTTTGTGGCGGAGCACAGGGACGGTGGACGAGGTGATCCAACAGGGCTAGCTGAGAGGAGGATACGTCTACGGGATGATCCAGCGGGGTCAGCAGAGCGGAGAGTTCAGGCTCGTCATGACCCAGCGGGGCCAACGGAGGAGGAGTCGGAGGAGCCTAGGGATCCTGATGAGTAGATGATATTGTATCTACCCCCAAATGATGATGAGCATATGGGGAAGCATTTTTTGTACGATTGATGTATTTTTTGTATATCGGGTGCTGACGGCACCTATGACATGTTGACTATCATGGTTTATATATATGTGTGTATATATATTTGGATATATTGTCGTGTATGCACGTGGATGCACATTTTGTCTTTTGTATATTCCCATGGAGGTGCATGTTATGCACGTGGATGCAGTATTTTGTTATTTGTATATGCCCGTGGAGGCACATGTTATGCATGTGGATGCATTATTTTGTTATTTGTTTATGCCCGTGGAGGCACATGTTATGCACGTGGATGCATTTTGTTTATGGATATGCCCGTGGAGGCACATGTTATGCACGTGGATGCACATTTTGGTTATGACATGATGTGTTTGGTGTGCCAGTCGAGGACATTGTTGGCCATATGGTCTGCTACACTATTGAGGTGTCTGGGACATGTGTGAACGAAATGGATTCAAACTGTCTAACCATTTGTTTAGTGCGCAGGAATTTTCTGAAAAGACAGGGATCGCGTACCTGGTAATTATTGTTGAGCTGGGAAACTAGGAGCTGTGAGTCCAAGAAAACGTTGAGGTGACGGATGCTCATTTGGAGAGTTGCGGCCAGGAGACCGGTCACGGCATCGTATTCAGCTTGGTTATTGGTGGCGGCACCTAAACATACTCCGTCAATGTGAATTAACTCATGTGAAGGGGAGTATATTACCCAAGATGCAAAGGCGAAATTGGGAGACCAAGGGCTTGCACCATCAGCGAAACCGACATAGCAGAGTGGAAGAGGATCCATCTGTGGTCATGCAAAGAAAAACTAATATTTAGGTTTTTGAATTTTTTGTGAAAAAAGAAAGTAAGCCTATACTAGAATGGACGGTGGTGTCCATCAGATTTTCTATGGGTAAAATCGTTTAAGGTACAACCCGTTGCGTGGGTTGCGTAGGGGATTGCCTTCTGAATCGGTCAGAATGTATGCCCCCTGCCCGAGGCAAGTGTGTACGATGTAAGGGCCTTGCCACATAGATACAAACTTTCTGTGATGTACCTGCAATAATTAATTAATGCAAATACACGAGATATCAGAAATAATAGAACATAATCACTTTTATATTGATCACGGGCCACTTCGAGGGGGCAACCTCCTTTGAGCAAGCTCAATACAATTAACTTCACGGTGCCTTCAATGACCTCAACACACACTTATATTCTAAGTCTATGCCCAATACTATGAGTCAAAACCATGGGACATATAATACTACGGGACGACTTACAAAGCATATGCGTCCAATACTATGGGTCAATACTATGGGCTAATATAAACTACGGATCAACAAATACTACGGGATGACTTACAAAGCATATGCGTCCAACAACAATATACTAACATAGTAAAGAGAAGGGTTGACATAGGTTCCTAACATCCCCTCTCCCTTAAAAAAAGCTTTGTCCTCAAAGCTTTGGTTGGAGAAATTGCTGCAGAATCTGAAGGAGTGGTTCCCCGGTAGCATCCTCAGTTTGCATTTAGGGCCACTGACGCCTTTGGAGTGTCAAAGAGGATTGCTTGGAAGGCTGTAGATGAAGAAGAACCCTGTCAGCTGCGTGAAAAATGCGCTCAGAACGGTGCTGATCGGCTTGTTGTTTCAGGCGAATTCTGGCCATGTGAAGATTGTCCTGCAGAATGAGAAGAATCTGATCGCGGTTTCGAAGAACCGAGTCAATTTCCTGAACTGGAGAGCTGCTAAGGATGTATGGAAGAAGAACAGGCGGTGTTTTTCCATAGACTGCTTCATATGGTGTCCTTTGAGATGTGGTATTGTACCACCAGAGCGCTGCTAGGAAATCCATAGAAATAGTTGGCCAAAGCTGTGTAGGGATAGGCAAGGGTTTGAGCAATCCCGAAAGGAGTGTCGTTTCCCCCTTGTTGACTTGGAAAGTATCATCGTCAGCCACCATCTGTTGAATTGTCATTTTTAGTCCCGACCAAAAGAAGTTACATTGTTCCCAGTCATACATTTTGCAGAACCCAGAGTGCCCTGTTGATGAAGAAGCATGGAGTTCATAGAAGAGATAGCCCTGTTGAACATATTGCAACCAATTTGGAACAAGCAGAGAAAGAGCTGTAAGAGAAACTGGGTCATCAATTGTGCGAGAAGGAGCATTTTCCACCATATTGTCCTTGCCCTTCTTGTAAGTGATCACATAGGGAGAACCCATGAGTTGGATAACCCATTGCAGGTGTGGTGGGGAGGAGACCCATTGGTCCAAAAAAATTTCCAGACTCGGGAGATCAGTCTTGATGCATAAATAATTCCCTAATAGGTATGGCTGCCACTTCTGTATTGCATGCAAAATAGCCATCATTTCCTGCTGAGAGGTAGATGTGGCTACATTCTTACCGAAAAGGTCTCTTGAAGGTAGCAAGCGCATTGGTTCAGCAAAGATACCTGCATATCTATCCAAGGAAGTAGTGGAGACTATTGATGGGTGCATCTGAATGGAATTGAGCTGAGTGATGACACCATGTGAATTCTTCTTAAGGATTTTTTCCAGGCGATGTGAACTGATGATGCAAAGAGACCCTGGTTGTAAGCCCATAAATTTGTGTTGTGCCCCATTGACTTTAAACTGCATCCAAAGTTCAGCAAAATCCCATAAGATGGGGCCAAGTGTGCGTAACCATTGAACTCCCAAAACCACATCACATCCGCCTAAGGGCAAGGCAAACATGTCAGAGCGTAGGTTATAATCTTCCATAGAGATACGCACATTGTGACACTTCCCCTTGCAAGGTAAGGTGCCCCCATTGGCAACCATGACTTCAAAGCTGGAGCAAGGATGGACAAAACAATCAGCCTGTTTGGCAATCCGAGGGTCAATGAAGTTATGAGTGCTACCAGAATCAATGAGTATGGTAAGAGGGAGCTTCTTGAAGTATCCCCTGACCCGCATTGTTTGTGGGGTGGTGACGCCGGTTACAGCATGGAGAGAGATATCAAGTGGGTCGTCCTGAAATGGGGTGTCAACAGGCGGGTGTTGAATGTCGATTTGATCATCCACTGTATCTGTAGCTGCTTCACCAAGTTCTAAGGCATGCGGAGAATCCACATCCAAGAGATAGAGCTTTTGTTGAACACATCTATGTCCCCGAGTGAATTTCTCATCACAATTATAGCAAAGCCCTTTTTCTCGGCGTGCCTGCATTTCTATTTCAGACAATTGCTTGATAGGAGTTGGTTGAGGAGAAGGCGTGATGGGAGGTCGTTGGGAACCCATATTTCTTAAGGGAACAAGGGCGGGTTTGGAGCGTTGTTGAGCTGCAATCTTGTCCTCAGCCAGCTTAGCCAACCCTAGGACTTCCATCATTGTGTTGGGACAAAACATTTTGACCTCTTAGCGAATTTCATCCTTGAGACCACTTATAAAACAACTCCTGTAGAATTCATCAGACAATCCTTCTGTGTGATTGGCCAATTTCTCAAATTCTGTCTGATACTCTCTCACTGTGCCAATTTGGTGAAGTTTAGTGAGTGCTCCTGTGAAATCATCAAAAGCACTAGGGCCAAATCGTGGCAAAATGAGTTGGCAAAAATCTGTCCAGTTTGGCTCGGGATGAGCTTTGATGTACCAACGGTACCATTGAAGGGCTTCCATTTCCAAATGAAAGGATGCAAGTGGAACTTTCTGGACATCAAAAGTATTATGCAGACTGAAATATTGTTCTGCTCGGTATATCCATCCAGTCGGATCAGTACCATTGAATCGAGGAAAATCAAGCTTCGACCCACGAAAATTGTTGGAAGAAGAGAACCCGGTGGCTGCAAAAGATTCTGGCTGTTGGTTATTATTCATGGCTGAATGCTGAAGATGGAGGCTGAGAAATTTTTCATCCAGATCTTGGAGTTTGGTTTGGATGGCTGCAAGTGCTTCCTCCATGGTGTTTGCTCCTGCACGGGTGACAACTATAACCAGGGTTTTTTTTTTTTTTCCAGACTGGAGCGGCTACGGCTCGAAAGGGATTTGAAACAACGCCGAATGGATTGAAAACAGCTGAATCTGGAACGGCTTGCAAATGGATCTGAAACGGCGCAGCAGTGATCAACAATAGTTCAGCTGAAAGTAGATATGGACCCCAGGTATGTGTGGCTTCCTAACAGTTCAGGGGTTTCACTCGGCCACCAATGCTGTCTGACGGCTTGCGTATTGGGGCAATACCCCTCACTCCACGGCTCAGGTAAAACTGATAACCGCTTTGCCACAAATGACAGCTCTTGGTTTACCTCATGGGTGGGAACTAGTCAATCAGGTAGGGGTCGTTGCCCTTTTCGCTGGCAGGTCCTCTCAGTGGGCCAGCTACTTCGGGGTTCCTGTGGTACTCCTCACAATGAGTTTTAGGGCTTATGCCCAAGTACTTCCCACAGTTAAGCGGATAGGGATGATTCCCAAATCCGAACCTGCAACAGAAAAAATTTGGGCGGAAATTCCACCCAATGTTCAAAAACTGGATCTATGTTGCTCAGAATCGCTATTATAGCATGTTTCTGGAACTGGAACAACCACTCTGCTTCTACCCATGAAAGCGGAATAGAAATCTGGGCACTCGGTCAAAAGATTTTCTCGCCGCAATTTCCGCGGCCGTCACCGAAATTCTGAAAAATTACTGATTTTAAATCCGCGATATCTCCACTTTTAGAACTCCAAATGAAATAATTTCTGTTTTGAAACTGTGTATTTTTGAAAGAGGAATTCAGATATGCAATCGATTTCTTCTGAGTTTGTGCAGAAAGTTTCAGAAATTGATCTGAAAGTAGTCGCCCAAAAAAAGAAAAAAAATTTCCCACTTGTGCCAAGGAAAGTGCTCTGATACCAGATGTGATGTACCTGCAATAATTAATTAATGCAAATACACGAGATATCAGAAATAATAGAACATAATCGCTTTTATATTGATCACGGGCCACTTCGAGGGGGCAACCTCCTTTGAGCAAGCTCAATACAATTAACTTCACGGTGCCTTCAATGACCTCAACACACACTTATATTCTAAGTCTATGCCCAATACTATGAGTCAAAACCATGGGACATATAATACTACGGGACGACTTACAAAGCATATGCGTCCAATACTATGGGTCAATACTATGGGCTAATATAAACTACGGATCAACAAATACTACGGGATGACTTACAAAGCATATGCGTCCAACAACAATATACTAACATAGTAAAGAGAAGGGTTGACATAGGTTCCTAACACTTTCCCTTTCCGGTTTTATCATGAGCTTGATCGTAAGTGAGGACAAGGTCTCCCTCAGAAAAGGTTATTGGGTGGACATGTTTGTCGTAACTTAGTTTTGATCGTTGTTTGGCTGCTTCCATGTTTTGAATGGCTGTGCGCCGATCTTCATCGGCCTGCTCTAGGATTAATAAACGTTGTTCTATCGGGGAAGTGTCCGGTAGGAGTTCAACGACGATATGTAAGGCTGGGATCTGGCACTCGATAGGGAGGACGGATTCAACACCGTGAACTAAATGGAAAGGGGTAAAACCAGTGGCGGTTTTGGTTGACGTGCGGTAGGCCCATAGTGCCGGGAAAAGCATGTGGTGCCAATTGGATTTGTGTTTGTCTACAGTACGTTGGAGGATGGTCTTCAAAATCTTATTGATCGCTTCGACTTGGCCGTTTCCTTGGGGATAGTAGGCGGAAGAAAAATGGTGTTCAAATTTCAACATGGTTGATAATTCTTTCCAGACGGCATCTTCAAAGTGAGAGCCGTGGTCAAAGACTAGTTGCTTTGGCACTCCGAAACGAGTGATAACATGGTTGAAGAAAAACCGTGCTGCAGTGTTGGCCTTGCAATTGTAAGTCGGCATGGCTTCTGCCCACTTGGTGAAATAATCTACTGCCACAACGATGTGTTTGTGACCGCCGGCTGACGTGGGGTTGCAGTCGAGGAAGTCGATGGCCCATTTGCAGAATGGTCCGACAGTGATGACTGGATGTAGGGGGGTGGGGGGGGTTCTTGCTTTGGGGGCAAAGAGTTGGCAGTTCTAGCAATGCTTGACTGCGGTGATGCAATCAGTAAACAATGATGGCCAAAATTAACCTGCCCGAATGATTTTCTGGGCGGTGGCCATGCCGAAGAAATGGCCTCCGCAAGCACCGCTATGACAATCATTGAGGACTTGTTCTGCCTCACTATGGGATAGGCATTGGCGTAGGATGGTATCAACGCCGCGTCGATAAAGTACGTCCCCTAACAAGAGGTATCGGGGGGCATGGTGTCGTATCCGACGGCGTCCGTCACGATCGATGTGTGGTCAAAATTTTTGCGTGCGGAGGTAAACCAAAATGTCTCTGTACCATGGGTCGTCAGACGAAATGATGAAGATTTGTTCGTCAATCAGAGCTGTTTGGATAGCGGGTGATGACGAAGAGGATGGGAGGTCGGTGATGAGGTGAGCAAGCGCGAGGGCTTTGGTGCTTTTAGGAGTTCTGAAAGTAAGGTCATATTCCTGGAGAATAATGACCCATTTAGCAACACGACCTTGTAGGAGCCACCGGGTTAGGAGATAGACCATAGGGTTGGAGTCGGCCACAACCGTGGTATGACTGAGTAGAATGTAGTGTCGCAATTTTTGTACAGAAAAGACTACAGCTAGCGCTAATCTTTCCTCGTATGGGTAACGTAGGGGTGGGCCTAACAAAGTCTGGCTGACGTAGTAAATTACATGCTCTTGGTGAGAGGCATCTTTTTGGACCAAGACTCCGGACACAGCATATTCAGATGTCGAGACATAAAGGGTGAAGTCTTGAGAGAAATCCGGTGGGGATATCAAGGGGGCTTGTGTGAGAGCTTTCTTGAGGGCTTCGAATGCCATGTCTGCTTGCTCATCCCAAACAAAGGGTATGTGGGTACGAAGTAAGCGTAAGAATCCGTGGACTTTGGTGGCGTAATCAGGAACGAAGCGCCTAAGGAAATTGGACCGCCCTTGTAGACTCTGGAGCTGCCGAAGCATGTGAGGAGGAGGAAGTTCTAAGATGGCTTTGACTTTCAGGGGATCAACAGTAATTCCATCTTGGGAAACAATGAAACCCAACAACTGGCCTGACGGAATGCAAAACACACACTTGTGTGGGTTCAAGCGAATTTTATATTTGCGACAACGCAGGAAAACTTGCCGGAGGTTGTTAATGTGGTCTGATCGTTTTCGGGAACGGGCTGTAAGGTCATCAAGATAGACTCGCAGGATATGGACCAAGTCGTGAAAGCAATAGGTCATGGCTCGCTGGAAAGTGGCACCAGCATTTTTAAGGCCGAATGGCATGACGCGATAGGCAAAGGTGCCCCATGGGGTGGTGAAGGCAATCTTGTACTGATCCTCCTTACGGATGTGAATCTGGTTGTATCCGGAAAACCCATCCATGAAAGATAGGACTTCATGGCCCGCACACTCATCAATGAGTTGGTCAATGAATGGCGTGGGGAAATTGTCTTTTGGACAAGCGTGGTTTAAATCATGGAAGTCAGTGCATACTCTAAGGGTGCCTTGCTTTTTGTTGACGGGAACGGGGTTCGACACCCAGGTGGTGTACGGAATAGGATAAATGAATCCTGCTTTGCGAAGTTTCTCGACCTCAGCTTTAATAGCGGGGAGTTTGGAAGGATGAATGGGTCATTGTTTCTGACAAACAGGGGGTACCTCAGGCCATGTATCAATGTGGTGCTCTATAATGGTGGGGTCAAGACCAGGCATTTCGGTATAGGACCAGGCGAAAACATCCTGGAATTCTTGAAAAGGCTTTTTATACACCTGAGTTTCTGCTTGAGTGCAAGATGCGCCTAGCGAGATGAGCTCAGGTTTCCCTGGTGTTGTGGAAATATCGATTTGTATAATGGGGGAAATGTTTGACATGTTCCCTTCTTCAAAGGCATCTGGTGCTGGGATGGGGTCTTTTAACCAATCGACCTTAGTGGGTATGAAATCTTTTGATTCGACCGATAGTTGGTTGGATGCAGTGGATGTAGATGTTTTCGGGAGGAAATAAGAGCGATGATGCATATCATCCCAAGGGTAGTCGGGTGCAGTGAGTGTCTCCAAAATTTGCTCATCAGTATTGAAGTAGTCAGACCATAAATCAAGGGGTTCTGGTTTGAAAGTTGTTGAAATCATATAGATTGTATTGACTTCTTCCGACGAGGATGATGGCGGGGGGTAGATCTCCTCGATGAGGGGAGGATATATCTCCAAATCGACGTTGTTTAACTCGTACAATGCTGCTCTATAGTCTGGGAGATCAGGACAATGGTGAGAGTAGTGGTCGTAAACACTGCATATGGCACAAGGATGGTTGGTGCGCAGTGATCTGTCACGAGGCTGAGGAGGTGGCTTAAGTCTAACGATTGGGATGCCGGTGTCATCGTCCAACATATTCATATGCTCTTGGAGTGCTGGTAACTGTGGGCATTGATGAGTTGGATGGCCTATCTCATCGCACAACGAGCATTTAGGAGGAGCTCGAAACACCGGTGGGGGTTTAACTGCCTTAGGGGGTGGTATAGCAGTGTATGGTTGTGGACCTCTTCCCCCAGTGGGCTTGACAAGAGGAGGAGGATTCGTTGACGATGAAGGGATCGTGAGACTAGGAGATGGTTTCGTCGACGACGAAGGGATTGTGACACCAGGAGGAGGTTGAGTAGTGGTAACAATAGGTTATACCGGTTGGAGGATGACATTTGGTGTCGGCGGGGGAACGGGAGGGGGAATGTACCACACAGGTAATCCCAAGGTTAGACCGGTGAGACTGAGGGTAGCCATAACCGGGGAACTTACTATGCCCGAGGGAGGGAATAGGAAGGGGATTGTGTGGATAGGTGTAACACCAATGTGACTTGGTACCAATGGTGGTTTAGGGAATAAGGGTGGTTGATTACCGGGTGTTTGTGTATTCTGTGAAAGAGTACAGAGGTTTGTGACGTGGGTCTCCAGTGACGGTGGTGGAATGGCCTGGAATGTAGAGGTCATTGGTGTATCTGAGTAAAGTCTGAGTCCCACAGAAGAAACAAAGGAGGTGGTTGCACTAGAAGCGGGTTGTTCAACCATAGGGAGAACATTTTCGGGTGCTGCAGGGGCATTGGGATCATAGTAGGTGAGTTGGTCGATTTTGACCACGCGTCCCTCATGGGGGAAAATCATGGTACGAAAAACGGATGAGGAAACCGCTTTCATGGCGTACATGTAACTGCGGCCAAGTAAAAGGTTATAATCGAGTTGGGCATTAATGACCTCTATGTCGATGAGCATAGTTTTCCCACCCAACTGGACGGGGACATTGGGTAGTAGAACTTGGGGTTGAGCTGATCGGTCGTCGTAGGCCTGCAATGCAGTGGTGGATTGCTGGAGAGTAGGGGATCCCAACTTCTGCCAAAAGAATGTGGACATGACACATGTAGAGGCACCCTCGTCGATGATACATCGATGGATGACAAGATTCTGAATCGAAACAGAAACTTGGACTGCTATGGTGGAAGGCAGACGTGGTTCGGACTGGTCCAAATCAAAGGTCATTAATTTCGAATCATTTGGGTCAATCACCCCAATGGCGAAAAGTAAAGTCTTGTGCTGTGAAGGACAGTTTTTCAAGACTTCTAACGCAGACATGGCTGCGGGAGACTGAGCTAAGTCATATACGATGTTGTAATTTGACGCAGCCCGTGCATTGGGGTTGTTGTTGATACGGCGGAGTGGGAAACGAGGTGCTTTAGAGGCGCCATCAAGTGGAAGCGGTGGTATACGTAACGTCTGATCAGTGGGATGAGCGTTAGTATCCTTATCGGCGGGGGGGGATTCGAAGTTAGGGCGATACTGGTTCCGACGGGTCTGGATGTTGACATCGGCAGTGGACATCATCAATAAGTGGTGAGTGCCTGAATCGAACATTGGTTGATCAGGAGCGGACCCATTTGTCCACTTTTTCACCATCTGAGCCTCTGAAACCAACAAAAGGTCATGTGAATAGGGAAATGAGCTAGTGAGCACTTTTTGGGTGTTAACAAGGCAGATCCTCAACTTTGGAGATATCTTCATTATCCCTCTCTTGCTCCTCAATTGGGCACTGTTCAAACAACACTTGGTTTAATTGTTCTTTTGCTTGCAGAATTATTTCATTGTCTTGTTTCACTGATCTAATTTCTGCCTTTAATTCATGAAAAGCACGTAACAATTCTGACAAACTATTATTTAGTTCAACGTGGCCTTCTTCTGCATAGTGTTGTCCTGAGCTGTGACTGTTTGGCTGAAATCTGTCTTCTAAATGTTCAGTTGAGTTCTCCATACCTGTAGCTTAAAATAATTTATGTATAACATCATAATTAAAATTTCAAATTAGTAAAATTTTCTGCTGCGTGTTTTTGGACCTCTTTCAGGGCTAGAGTTAGAACATGAGCTCTGATACCACATGTAACATCCCGAATTTTCATAAAAATTTAAAAATTTTGAAAATGATATTAAATACAAAAATTATATTTGCGGAAATAATAATTGTTTGATTACGACAGCTTTAATTAAAAAGTCATTAGTACTAAACATAATTTAATTTCTGTTTTAGCAGCATTGTGACAAATGACAACTTTAACACATAATTGACGAACGTGATTATGGTAATAAATGAGCTAACCGGTCATAATTGTGATGCGATATGATTTTTCTTTTGGAAAGATACTGACAGTTTGATTTTTGATGAACAAGGGTGTCCTATGAGGTACCCTGGAGTTTACTTAGCTGCAATGCTAACGCATTTGAATGTTCTATGTGCATACGACAAGTAAGAGGTTCAATAACTCCATAGTTTAAAAGTACATGTGTAATTCAATTCAACGTCAAAATAAAAATGTTGTGAATTCTTTTGCGAAAACAAGTATCTTCAGGTATGAAATGTCTAGAGCTGCTTAAAGGTTTTTAACACTGTCTTATAATTCATAAATGTTGGAAACAATGACGTCTAGAAGGTATACATGTTGTTAAGTTTAATGTCGTCATCCAATAACGTTGTTATAGATTGGATTTGGTCATCGTCTTAAGATAATTAATACTTGTATAGTATTAATGTTGTAATTGTATCGCTAACCGTCAAATGCATTGCATTAAGAGTTAAGCTATGAAGTACATAGCAATGGCATGGTTTTTATGCTAGTTACTATTCAAAGGTTTTGTTGAAAATCCAAAAATGAAAAATCTTATCTTTTTAATAGTTGCAATAATGTAAGCTATGATTATCATGTTAACCATGTAATTCTTATAGATTACTATCCTAATGTAATAGTTTGAGAAATGTAAACTATTCACTATATAAATGAAAGTTCACAATATTATATGAAATTGGAACTTAATACATGGCTAAATTTAAACCTTAATACCCTAATCGCGACCATAATCTTAGAACTATAACTATTAAATAATGCAACAATAATGTTTTGAGTTTATAAAAGATCTACATGAAGATTTTATCGTCGTTAATTGGTATTGACATGCATTAATGTCGACAGGATGGATGCATTGACGGGTTATTAAAATGGCATAAGCCTCGAGCTGTCAAGGAGATGGTGTCTCGATCCTGCATTAAAAGCTTGAACCAAAACTCCAGCTGACAAGGATTGTTAACGATCCACATAGTATGGTATCAATGTAATAGTAACTGCGACAGCCACTGTGTAATGGTATTTACATTGAACTCCTCCGAGCTGGTTGTTGATCAATCCTCCGTGTGCAGAAGTGGCAATGCCATGCTTATGCTAATTAATAAAACATTAATTACAGTTGCTTGTTTGTCCCAATGCCACCTCGCTGGCACTCTTATGATCATCGATTGTGATGAGTTTGGGTCGTTGGATGTAACCCTAACTTTTTGTCATCGTTTTGGTTAATGAGATTGAATGTCTTTCATTGTTCTATTGTTTTGGCATTGAGGCCGATAGGCTGCCGAATTCTAGGGTTAGTAGAGAGTGCAAGGAATTCGACCTTGAAACCTGTAGGTTTAAGGTGGTAGTTGCAGGCTTCAACTCATTACGAAGGCGTGTGAAGTAATGTAGTGTTTGTGGTTTGAAAACTGTTGACGTTGGTAAATTACAGTTTCTTTTCTGAGTTTTTGAGTGGAACAAAACCTTTTCGCAACAAGAGTAACGGTACCCTAGTTTTGTCCAAGGAAATGAGCTTATTGTTTTAGATGTGTATGTACAGAGTTCGGTCACTGGATGCAAAGGGTAAGTGTCTTCATCACTCAGTAATGTTTGTAACGTTCATTTTACAGCTGGGAAAATTACAATATCTAACCCTTAAGCGTTTTAATGGCAGGTAACAGTTTCGAAACGAAATAAGCGAACTAGGGTTTGGAAAATGAATGGCAATTTCTCCATTCCTGGTAAGCTCCGGGTCTCAAACCCTCGTAGGTTCCTTTCAACTTTGGTTGATGTGGTTTTTCGACAAATGAGTAACCGGTCTCTTCATGCTTCATCATTGTCTATATGTTGAATATCGATGAAGGTTTTTATGGTTGAAGTGAAAACTTATGTAGGGAATGACCCTCCTCCATTTAAATGATATTGTGTCATTTATTTTAGATGTCTGGTTTCGTCAATAGGATTTGTAGAACTCGTTTTTATGAGTGGGAATAAACCCTAAGTGGTTTTTACTTTTGGATTTGTAAAGTCAATCTATGCAATGATACTTCCTTTGTGAAGCTAAATCTGTGTTGGTTCGAAACTTTGAACAACTTGTTGATTTACGTTATGTGGAGTAAGAAGTAGAGACGAGGCTCATCTACTGTGGATACAACACTTCGCTTCTTTGGCAATGAAACTATACTATTTCTTTTGTGTTATTCGTCTGTGTTATGTGTTTGAGTACTGTAGGTAGATAATGTGATTATCGAGCTATGTCAGGATCTATATGCTTTGTTGTAGATGATAACTCTGTAATATGCAATGACGAAATGGCTTTTCTTTCCATTTGTAAAATAGAAAAGAACAGGGCCATACCCTAGTTCGAGTCTTGTTTTGAATATAAAAGATATTTTAAATGAAACCTTTAGAAAAGAACTGTCGAGCAAAAACTGGGTTTTAAATCTGAAACATGTGTAGATCTTTGTTTGTTCATTTATGTAAACGATGATAAGGATATGGTAATATTACTAGGATTGATACGAGAACCAATGTTTGATAAATACATGAAGATTGTAATATATATATAGGGTAAGATGGATGAAAAACAAAGTAGGGTTTACATTTATTTTCATGCTCTGATAGAAATGAAATAATTTATGAAATTATTATAACAAGAAATGAAAACAATGTGAATGTGGAAATGTGAAAACTATGAAAAATGACTGTGAATTGCAGCTGCATCCATCGTTAGCAATTCTATTTATTTACAGCATTACTATTTATATTGCAAACATGATATGATGTATGAAATTTTGTATTCCATTTATTTCCTATGTTCATATTAGAGATAAGAAAATACAATGTATTTAACATGAATTTAACAATAGTTGTTTTTCATGAAACAATGGGGTATTCTATAATCTATTAAATACTATACTATAATTATTACTGTTATTAACTATAGGACAGAAAACGAAACACAACTCAATCACTGTACTTACTTATCGAATCAAAGGCAGTTTGCCAATCTTTTCATCCATACTTAATTTGCTTCTCTACACTAGAGTATGATGCATAAAACAGCATGTGGAAAAATATAGAGATTGGTTTATCAATTCCAAATCATCATTTAAACTTAACATTCAGACTTTAAACAAAATTAGAAATAAATTCTTCTTCCAAACAGAAAAACAAAGATTACTAATTTTACTAAACATAACTATTAACTGAGATAAAGTAGAGAACTATAAAACCTGGATAAATTTGTAGGGAAACAAACAACCCAGGAAGATTGTTCCACCCAACAAATTCCTGAAGACAGTCAAGTACTTACCTTAGGATCCCCGAGCCTGTTCACTGAACCACCAGGAGGAAGAAACTTAGGAATTTAGGATCTCTTCTTGCAGTAGCAAATAACTGTCGAATCGTCAAGAGCTAGCAGTCTAAGGGACTTGCTCCAACACCTCTGGTTCTCCTTCACAAATATAGTATGCAGACTTATGATTGCACTCACAACTAGCCTCCCTATTCGAATCTCTCAGTGATCACCTGATGCACATGAGGAAATATTCTTGCAGAAATATTGTGTGTAAGAGCTTCCTGCTCAATTCGAATTTTCCTTATGTAGGCTGCCTAGGCCTTTTCAGTTGTTACTGGGTCATTAAATGAGCTTCCTTCCCACTCCCACCACCTAGGGGATAATGCCACATTTTTAGGGGTAGTTGTCCCATAACCAACAGCTAGTGGTGTGGTGCAATTGCTGCCATCTGTCCCATACCTTCCAACAGCTTCCATTCCTCCTAGTGGGTCAGTGAACACTCATTTAACAGTCCCCTTGGGTGTTTGTCTCCTAATTAATTTATTTAAATAATAATAATCAGTAATTACATTCATCCTTGATCAAAATTGATCATAATTACAAAACTTTGTAACTAAATTTAACATAAAGTTTTTTGCTAATAAAATAATAATTTCAGAAATTTGGGTAGGTGACAGATCCACACACACATAACATGCAATATTATCACATGTATACAAATAAAAATCATTTCACAACAAATACATAAGAATACTTATCTTTAAACAAATAAGATCCAAACAATTGGCTATGTAAGAGCGATTTTCCACCTAACCATGGGCACTCTATCCAACATATACTCTTTCTGTTGAGATTCCACCCCCAAGCTGGACTATGAGGCCACCAAGGCGAAGGAAATACCTACATGCTTCTCTCTCTCATCCCACAACCCATTCTTCTCATTGTGCTTAGCCAAAAAGCTCAACCAAAGCTCTGCAAGGGTCTCACTAAGCCATCACATCCATGGCACTCCTTCCAACTACCCCACACAACACAAGAAAGGAATTTCCCTTCACTAATCCCTAGTTCCCTCAAGAAATCCAACCCTTACAGTGCTTACTAGTGTGTGCAGTAAGAGTACAACCTGTTGTATTCTAATGGAGAACCTCTTACTATATTAATCCATAGATTCTCATGCATCCAAAAGTAGAAGAACTCAATGGGTAAAGGTTCCTAGCTTGCCCAACCTGCATGCTCACCTACAACCATCTATTTTCCCTTCCAAAAATGTAGTTTTGTCTCCTAATTCAAGTTTCTGGGTTAAACATAGTTTGATAATGAACATGAAAAACAATGGAAAACTCTACGTAGTGTAGGAACATGCATGAGAGAATGATCAAAAGAGTGTTCAATCCAAGGGTATGAAGTAAGGGTGAAATGAAAAGTGACATAGCGTATGACCATAGAATAAATAGAACTATTGACAGCTGACATGATTGTCACAATCCCCATGCTTCAATATCTACGTGAAGTGACTTTCCCCACCAACCTGACACATACATTCAATGATTGGGTTTAATAGTCAAAAGAAGGTAATTAGCTTATTTAAGGAATGTGGCAGAATTTGGATGAGTTATGATATTGAAACATGGAAGCAAAGGATTTGGTTTCCCATAGGCCCCCTTCCTCATCCCTCTGGTGGAATCATAGCCCCTCTAGTGCTCTTTACACAGCCATCTTGGACCATTTTATTAATTTTCAACATAATATCTGCATACATTTTGAATGGGCATGATAAGCCAATCATATGGTCCAAATAAAAATATATATATATCATACATGCCTGGCCATTCACTATACATCACACATGCCTAGACATTCACTAGTTTTGGCCTTGAGCTCCACCCTAGGAATCCATACTAGCATATTTACATAATTTACGTAATTTTGATTAAATACATTCCAAGTCAAAATTGGGGGTATTACAGCAAGGAGTTGGTTAAGAAAAGGTACAAGTACGCAAGCAGGTCAAGAGAATATTATGGAATGCACAAGCAAGCCTGAACATTGTATGCTCAAATATCAGGAGTGCGCAAGCAGTATGAAATGACTTAAGGTTGAACAGTCCTGAACATGCGCAAGTCTCACCAATCAAAAGATGCTTTCCGTTATTGGAGCACACAAAAGTTCCAAGAAGGGTGTAGTAGTTGATGTCAGCATATGATCAAATTCCACAGCCGATGACACAGCAAGTGCGCAAGTGCCACAAGTAATGGTACCACAAGGGTCAAAGTCCCACCAAGTCAAAGATCACATATGCACAAATTCCACAAAGCATTGAAACATCAAGTGTGAAAGACCCACAAGTAATGGTATAGAAAGGGTAAAAGTCCCACCAAGTTGTGTGCCATGGATGTGAAAGACTCACAAAGTATGACACATCAGTAGTGCAAAATATGACATGTAGCAAAAGCACAATCCGTGAAGCAAGGAAGAATGAATTCCACAACCAACTTGTGGATAGACAATCCATGCAACACATGTATAAATAGAGATTCAAGTTGGAGATTTGATGTAGTATTGATGGTGAGGTCATAGGATTCAAGTGGAAGATACAGATTTATATTCGGGGCATCAAGGGATCGAGGACAGAACAACATGATCTAGCGAGGAGCTGAGTGCGCACATACAACAAAATGATATACTCATAGTGCACATAATGATGTTATAGATATGTGACGGTTGCACAAAGATAGAAAGAGAAGAACAGAGAGGATGCACAAATGCATGAGAACCAAATGACAGTATCACAGGAAACACGCAAATAGTCACAGATGTATTAAGGTAGAAGCACAAAGAAAAAACTGAAGTATATCAGAATATGCACAGAAGTTTGGTTGATGCAAGAAGTTTGAATTGAAGTGTGCAAAGTAGTGAAGTACATCAGGAGCGTGATGACAGAGAAGAAGCATAATCTAGGTTGTGCATCAGGATGATGATTATATGAGGCAAGTGCGCTAAACCGAAAGGACGAATCATATGATGCACAGTATGTCACAGATTTTCTGAAATACTATGGCACTTAAACAAAACAGGCACATCTCAGTAAGTGCGCAGTTCCATTTGATACTAGTGCATAATGTAATGTCCCCATTTTGACCCCCTTCGCATTAAATCGTAAATGGTGTAAATATTGTTACTTAATCATGGTGAGGAGCTCAAGGCCAAGGCCCCACCATTGATTTAGCATTTTATGTATCGACAATTAAAGAAACAGATGCCTATGGTTCTTGTGCTAGATAGGCACAATGTAAATAAGACATCATGTAAATACGAATTTTAATGAAAATACCCACAACTAGCTATGCAATGCAACAAAGAGATGGGGGCATGATTCTACAAGGAATAGGGAGGGAAATTATTCAAACCCTTGAGCCAATGGTGTTAATCCATGTGTCAATGAGAAAACCCATAAACCACCAACTACCCATTTTGGGTTATGGACCCAATCATTTAATTCTTCCAGAAATTGGTTGAGGCAGTTAATGCCTTGGGAATGAAGAGGTATGGAAGCCAATTTCATGCATGGGCAAGCCATCAACCTAGGAATTCGTATTTTTTCTTCTTGGGCAAGAAAAAACCCATGAAATGGTGCCCAAAGCCATTCTAAACCCACAGTCTTTCCTCTCTCATGCAGTCGGAACTACTGGGTCTTTCCCCATCACGTTTTTCACCATTTTTCCTGCATTTACATGCCTGGGAGCTCGTTTTTGCATTGTACAACAGCTGGGAGAGGAGGGCCACGATTTGGGACTGTGAGGGAGGTCATTTTTTCCCCAAAGTACCCATGAGCATTTTTCTGAAAACGGTTTTCGCTCTTCAGGGTTGAATCCCCAATTTCCATTTCGTTTTTGGGTCTTCCCACATTTTTCTGGGTTGGTAGAATCCCCATCTTTGGGCATCTCACTATAAAAACGTTTTTATCATGCCCAATACTTGTGGTTCTGCGGTTATGTGCATCCTTGTTTTGGTTTGAATCTGTGAGAAAGAGATTTGGAGTGGTAATGGACAGAATTGGCTTGATAAACCTAGTGGGGGAGACAACCTCTCAAGAAGATCAAGAGGGCTTTGGCTACTCTTCTATGCACACCCTGAGAGCACTAGATGGGGAAGGTATGGCTTGAGGGACTGTACAACAGTGAAAAGAATACTTCCTTGTGTTGGGTGTGTAGGTATTGTGGGTGCCAAGCTAGATAGATCTTGTAAGGTTATCCCTGGCTCTATGCTTGAGCTCACTAGCTTAGCAATTCTTCCTTTCCATTTCCTAGCAACCTAATAAACCCAATTGTAGATTGGCTTGGCTCATCTTGGTGTATGCTTGGCTATGTGTGAGTCTGTTGTTCCCTGATTCCTTGTAGAGATCATGCCCAGCTCAGGGGTGGCCGTGTGTTGAGATATTGATGATCACAACTGGCCTATGGTTGGGTGGAACGTTGCAGTTGCATAGCCAGTTGCTTGGGACTACTTTGTTATAAGATAAGTACTCTCTTTTATAAATTCCGCAATGTCTTTATTTAATGGTTGTCATAGAAATGTTTGAATGTGTTGTTGATATTATTTCCGCTGTGTTTTTCTTATAATTATACATTCCATATGTCTTTTATATTATGTGAATGCTTATGTAAAAGTTCATGGGGCTAGATGCCCAGTTTTAGCATAATGTTCTCTCTATCATGCTAGTATGATGGGAGGGGACATTACATTTTGGTATCAGATCTGCTGGTTGTAGCATTGGACCTCTATGAGCCAAATCCGATTACAGTTATATGGGAAGGTCCCTTCCTGATCACCACAGGTCTCAGCATCGGGCCTAAACTGGTTAAGTTGGATAGTTTGCAGAGGTAAGATCACCTCCTGCTGAGCAGCAGTCATCACAGGAAGAAGAAAAGAAGAACCTGAAATTGTTTTAAGTGTTTTTTGAAAAATTTTGTTTAAGTCTGTTTCGGGAAGAATTCGGAAAGATGGCCCAAAACTGCGGAAGGATTCCGCGAATCGTTCCGCAATTGTGGAAGAGTTCGGCGAATCGTTCCGAAATTGCGGAAGAGTTCGGCAAATCGTTCCACAAATTGCGGAAGAGTTTGGCTAATCGTTCTGAAATTGTGGAAGAGTTCGGCGAATCGTTCCGAAATTGCGGAAGAGTTCGGCAAATAGTTCCACAATTGCGGAAGACTTCAGCGAATCGTTCCGCAATTGCGGAAGACTTCGGCGAATCGTCCTGGAACTGCAGAAGACTTCAGTGAATCGTCACGCAACTGCGGAAGACTTTGGCGAATCATCCCGCAACTGCGGAAGACTTCGACGAATTGTCCCACAACTGCGGAAGACTTCGGCGAATCATTCTAAAACTGCGGAAAGAATTCCGGAATTTCTTCCGAAACTACGGAAAGAATTCCGGAATGTCTTCCGAAATTGCAAAAAGAATTCCGATATGTCTTCTGAAACTGTGGAAAGAATTCTGGAATGTCTTCCGAAACTGCGGAAGGAATTCTCTTCTGAAACTGCGGAAGGAATTCTCTTCCGAAACTGCGAAAGGAATTCTCTTCCGAAACTGCGGAAGACTTTGGAAAATCACCCCGAAATTGTGGAAGACTTCGACGAATCGTTCCGAAACTGCGGAAAGAATTCTGGAATGTCTTCCAAAAATATGGAAGGAACTCTCTTCCAAAACTATGGAAGAACTCCACAAGTTGGCCTGAAACAGGTCGGAAGAACTCCACAAGTTGCTCCGAAACAAGGAATTTCAGCCATTTTTCAGGGAGATTTTTAGGTGCCGAAAATGGAAAAATTGCCATGGAACTTATGCACCATATTGCGTGAAATGGAAAGATTTACCAAAAAAAAAAATGAGGGCGCTGCCCTCGAACCACCCTAGAAGCCACAAGGCCCCCCCCCCTTGACCCCCGTCATCCCCCTTATATGTCGTTGATTGTGAGAAAATTCTATGATCTGACAAATTGTCGATATAACATTTTCCCACGTGCATGAAAGTAATTTATGAATTTATGAGAATATGATGCAGCTAACAATTGTGTTGATGAACACATTTTGCAGAATCACAGTTACATCAGAACAGTACTCTAGATATTACAGTTGGAAAGTTTTGGATCTTGGTTGGGCCAAGAAAGTCAACATCATGGATGATGCATAGGATCCCTATGAGCCTGAGACAGATGCCATGGGGGAGAACATACATGTTGAGAATGCTGAAACAAAATCTAATGGGAGAAGAAATCAAGAGACTCCTCCAGGTATTGCAGCCACCATGAGAAGCCTAAGGGTGGAGTTGCAAAGTTGCAGAGAAGATAATGAAAGGATGATTAAAGCTCAGGAAGAACAAAATCAATTGAATGCAGCCATGCTGCAGATTTTGACAGACATCCAAAGGCAAATAAACTCTGGGCATCAGATATCAAATCCAGAAAGGGGTGGGAGTAGTTCTAGAAGAAATTCCTGTAAGAGGGCCAGTAGCTCAAGAAGAGTTTCTACAGACAGAACATATACTCCAAAAATCTCTTCTAATGAATCATCTGACTCTGAAGAATCCATTGAGGGTTCAAGATCTTCATCTAGCAGAAGCAAGAGGAAGAGGCACTACAAGAACAATTCACATGGGGAATTTAAGAAGGCGAAACCTCCTACATTTGATGGAGAGATAAAGTCTGGTCAAGGAGCTGAAGCTTGGCTTCTTGGGATGAGAAAGTATTTCAAAGTCCAAGACTACTCGGGAAATATGAAGGCAAGGGTAGCCATCTTCAACTTGAATGGAAGAGCATCTATATGGTGGGAACACATTAGGCAAGTGAGGAAGATCAATGAAAGGAAGATTGTGTGGAAGCAGTTCAAGAAATACTTCAAGCATAAGTACTTCTCTGACAGGTACTATGATGATAAGATCAAAGAGTTCCATGAGCTGAGATTGGGACAATTGAGCATGGAAGAATATGCAAACAAATTCTTGGAGCTGCTAAGATATGTCAGGTACATTCGAGATGATAAGGTGAAAATTCACCGTTTCCTAAGTGGACTGCCCCAGTCATATAAAGACAGAATTGAGTTTGATGAACCTCGAACTCTAGAGGATGCCATAAGAAAGGACAAGTATTGCTTTGATCAAAACAGAAGCAAACCAGAATTCCGTAAGGCATGTAAGGATAAGAAAAACGAAAAGTTTGATCAAAGTAAGAAGGGGTTCAAGCCTCCTCAATTCCGGAATAAGCAAAGGCATCCATCACAGGTTGTGACTAAGCCAACTAGGATGATGGGAGACAAGCCAAGAGATCCAAAGGAGCCAAGAGAACCACTTCAATGTTGGGGTTGTGGAGAGGAGCACATGCTTAGGAATTGTCCGCATCAGAATGGGAATGCAAATCAAGTCCACAACATCCAGGGAACTGAAACTGTGGGTCAAGTGGCGAGGACAATCCCTAGAATCTATGCAGCACTAGACGACCACTAGGCAGATCATCAGTCAACTATGATTGAAGTTGAAGGTAAGATTGCTAAGCAATCTATTTCTATTTTGATTGATCCTAGATCTACTCACAGTTATGTCACTCCTAGAATTGTTGAGATTTGTGCTTTCAAGAAATTAAAGCATAGTAAATCATGGTTAGTTCAACTAGCCACTAGAACCAAGAGAAAAGTTAGTGAAATAGTAGAGAAATGTCCATTAGAGATGGATGGGCTATTCACTTATGCAGATCTGAATATTTTACCACTGAGTTCCTATGATATTCTCATTGGAATGGATTGGTTAGAAGCACACAGGGTTAAACTTGACTGCTACAATAAGACATTTGAATGCATGGACGAAGAAGGAACCCGAGGGTTGTAAAAGGCATTTCAAAGGTGACTTTTGTTAGACAGGTTTCAGCCATGCAGCTGAAGAAGTTTTGTAGGAAGGGATGTCAATTGTATGCAGCCCACATTTTAGAGGCAGCAGAGAATGAAACTCTTAAATTGGAGGACTATCAGGTATTGCAAGAATTCATAGATGTTTTTCCCGATGAGATTCCAGGACTCCCTCCAAAGAGAGACATTGACTTTACAATTGAACTTGTGCCAAGAGAGGCACCAGTGTCTAAGACACCCTACAGGATGAGTACACCGGAATTGCTAGAATTGAAAATGCAATTACAAGAGTTGCTGGAAAAGAAATATATTAGGCCAAGTGTGTCCCCGTGGGGAGCACCTTTTCTATTTGTGAAAAAGAAAGATGGAACACTCAGGTTATGTATTGACTACAGGCAGTTGAACAAAGTTACTGTGAAGAACAAATACCCATTGCCCCGAATTGATGACCTTTTTGACCAAATGAGAGGAGCAAAGGTATTTTCAAAGATTGACTTGAGGTCTGGTTACCATCAGGTAAGAATCAAAGAAGAAGATATTCATAAGACCGCCTTTAGAACGAGGTATGGATGCTATGAGTTTGTAGTGGTACCATTCGGTCTCATAAATGCACCAGCTACATTCATGTGTCTCATGAATAATGTTTTTAGCAAGTATTTGGACAAGTTTGTTATTGTATTCCTAGACGGCATTCTCATCTATTCTAAGAATGAAGAAGAGCATGAAGAAAATTTGAGAATGACAATGCAATTACTAAGGGAGCATAAGCTGTATGCAAAGTTGAGAAAATGTGACTTTTATAAAGATAGAATTCATTATTTGGGTCACATCATTTCCGACGAAGGAATATCTGTAGACCCTAAGAAGATTGAAACCATTATGAATTGGCCAACTCCAAGGAATGTGACTGATGTGAGATCTTTTATGGGCCTTGCTGGTTACTACAGGAGGTTTATCGAAGGATTCTCCAAGGTTGCAAACCCGATCACTTCTTTGCAAAAGAAGGGGATAAAGTTTGAATGGTCACCAAGATGTGAGGAAAGTTTTCAACGGTTGAAGAATCTTCTTACAAGTGCACCTATTTTGAAGATTGCAAACCCAGAAAAAGACTTTGTGGTGTGTACCGATGCATGCAATCAAGGACTTGGAGGAGTTCTTATGCAAGACAACCACGTGATATGCTATGAGTCAAGAAAGTTGAAGGAGCATGAGAAGAACTATGCTACTCATGATATAGAACTTGCAGCCATAGTACATGCCTTAAAGATGTGGAGGCATTACTTAATGGGAAGAAAATTTGAGTTAAGGACAGACCATTGTGGTCTGAAATACTTGTTTGATCAGCCAACTTTAAATGCTAGGCAAGCTAGATGGTTGGAATTTTTGTGTGAATTTGATTTTGAAATCAAACACATAAAAGTGAAAGAAAACAAGGTGGCTGATGCACTCAGCAGGAAGGTACATGAAATGCATGTGGCAGCGCTTAGTACTTGCCAACCAGATTTGAGATAGCAGATTGTTAACCATACGGTTGAGGATGAAGTGTATGAGCAGATAAAGGACAAATTGCAGCAGCAAGACCTTGGTAAGAAGTATGAAGGCTATCATTTGGAAGAAGGCGGACTTCTTACTTATAAGAATAGAGTCTATATTCCAAATGCGGCAGATTTGAGGAGGATTGTTATGGACGAGATCCATAAAGCTCCATACTCTAGTCACCCAGGATATCAGAAAACAATTGCTACAACAAGAAAATATTATTTTTGGCCATGCATGAAGAAGAACATCGCTGAATACATTTCTAAGTGCATGGAATGTCAGCAGGTGAAGAGTGAACACCAACATCCAGCAGGTTTATTGCTCCCAGTGTCAATTCCATAATGGAAATGGGAAGTAATATCCATGGACTTTATTACAGGATTGCCAATGACTGTGAGACAACATGATTCCGTCATGGTTGTGGTGGACAAGTTAACAAATGCAGCACATTTTATACCGGTTAAGTCCACACATAAAGCCGATGCCATTGCAAATATTTTCATGAAGGAAATTTTCAGATTACATGGGTTTCCTAAGGCAATAATTTCTGACAGGGATACCAAGTTCACTTCCAATTTTTGGAAAGGTCTCTTTGCAGATTTGGGTACACAGCTAAGCTTTAGTACCGCATACCATCCTCAAACAGATGGGAAAACAGAAAGAGTAAATCGGGTGCTTGAAGACATGCTCCGCATGTATGTAATGGACAAACCATCCAAGTGGGGGGATTATCTACACTTGGTAGAATTTGCATATAATAATGGGCAACAAGCATCAATGGGAATGAGTCCTTATGAGTCTTTGTACGGAAAAAGGTGTAGGACACCAGTGACTTGGGACAATCCAGTGAACAGAATTGTACTTGGGCCATAATTGCTTAAGGAAATGGAACAAGAGGTTGCAAAGATCCGGCAAAATTTAAAAACAGCCCAGGATAGACATAAAAGCTATGCAAATAAGCATAGAGTGCATAGGGAATTCAATGTTGGGGATCATGTGTATCTAAGAGTGAGATCCAAGAAGAGTTCCTTGAAGCTTGGGAGTTGTGCCAAGCTATCACCTAGATATTGTGAGCCATTTGAAGTGCTTGAAAGAATAGGGCCAGTTGCATATAGACTTGCATTGCCTGCTAGCACTAAAGCTCATAATGTTTTTCATGTCTCTTTACTTAAGAAATATGTACATGATCCTAACCATGTGATTAATTGGGATGTGATCCAGGTGGAACCCGAGGGAGAATTCCAAACCGATCTGTTGTGCATCCTAGACAAGAAGGTAACATTGCTCCGGAACCGAGCCATCGGACAGGTAAAGGTGCAATGGAAGCACTACAGTCCCGATGAGGCTACATGGGAGCTGGAGGATGCCATAAGGGTGGCATATCCATTTTTTTTAATTTTGATGAACACTGAGGACAGCGCTAATGTAAGGGGAGGGGAATGTAATGTCCCCATTTTGATCCCCTTCGCATTAAATCGTAAATGGTGTAAATATTGTTACTTAATCATGGTGAGGAGCTCAAGGCCAAGGCCCCACCATTGATTTAGCGTTTTATGTATCGGCAATTAAAGAAACAGATGCCTATGGTTCTTGTGCTAGATAGGCACAATGTAAATAAGACATCATGTAAATACGAATTTTAATGAAAATACCCACAACTAGCTATGCAATGCAACAAAGAGATGGGGGCATGATTCTACAAGGAATAGGGAGGGAAATGATTCAAACCCTTGAGCCAATGGTGTTAATCCATGTTTCAATGAGAAAACCCATAAACCACCAACTACCCATTTTGGGTTATGGACCCAATCATTTAATTCTTCCAGAAATTGGTTGAGGCAGTTAATGCCTTGGGAATGAAGAGGTATGGAAGCCAATTTCGTGCATGGGCAAGCCATCAACCTGGGAATTCGTATTTTTCCTTCTTGGGCAAGAAAACACCCACAAAATGGTTCCCAAAGCCATTCTAAACCCACAGTCTTTCCTCTCTCACGCAGTCGAAACTACTGGGTCTTTCCCCATCACGTTTTTCACCATTTATCCTGCATTTTCCATGCCTGGGAGCTCGTTTTTGCATTGTACAACAACTGGGAGAGGAGGGCCACGATTTGGGACTGTGAGGGAGGTCGTTTTTGCCCCAAAGTACCCATGGGCATTTTTCTGAAAATGGTTTTCTCTCTTTAGGGTTGAATCCCCAATTGCCATTTTGTTTTTGGGTCTTCCCACGTTTTTCTGGGCTGGTAGAATCCCCATCTTTGGGCATCTCACTGTAAAAACGTTTTTATCATGCCCAATACTTGTGGTTCTGCGGTTATGTGCATCCTTGTTTTGGTTTGAATCTGTGAACAAGAGATTTGGAGTGGTAGTGGACATAATTGGCTTGATAAACCTAGTGGGGGAGACAACCTCTCAAGAAGATCAAGAGGGCTTTGGCTACTCTTCTATGCACACCCTGAGAGCACTAGATGGGGAAGGTATGGCTTGAGGGACTGTACAGCAGTGAAAAGAATACTTCCTTGTGCTGGGTGTGTAGGTATTGTGGGTGCCAAGCTAGATAGATCTTGTAAGGTTATCCTTGGCTCTGTGCTTGAGCTCACTAGCTTAGCAATTCTTCCTTTCCACTTCCTAGCAGCCTGATAAACCCAATTGTAGAATGGCTTGGCTCATCTTGGTGTATGCTTGGCTATGTGTGAGTCTGTTGTTCCCTGATTCCTTGTAGAGATCATGCCCAGCTCGGGGGTGGCCATGTGTTGAGATATTGATGATCACAACTGGCCTATGGTTGGGTGGAACGTTGCAATTGCATAGCCAGTTGCTTGGGACTACTTTGTTATAAGATAAGTACTCTCTTTTATAAATTCCGCAATGTCTTTATTTAATGGCTGTCATAGAAATGTTTGAATGTGTTGTTGATATTATTTCCGCTGTGTTTTTCTTATAATTATACATTCCATATGTCTTTTATATTATGTGAATGCTTATGTAAAAGTTCATGGGGCTAGATGCCCAGTTTTAGCATAATGTTCTCTCTATCATGCTGGTATGATGGGAGGGGACATTACACATAACTTCAGAACAACAAGATATCAATTGAAGTATGGTATTAGTTCGTATAGTGCAGTAGCGCAAAAGCTGAACGACAAAATGAACCTTGGCACAAACTGCAACATTTGTTGAAGTAGCACATAGTACATGAAGTAAGTCATTAGCATAAGTGAAGAATTGAGTGGAATCAAAAGTCAAGTGATGTATGCAGCACAGTGATAGTGAATCGTCTGCATACGAAGGTAGCACACAACATAACTAATATCATAGAGTCATAAATGTGCGCATGTTGGAAGGAAAGTAAGGAAACATCTTATTTTGTTCATTTGGGTGACATGACAAGGCAAGGAGCATGAGGTTGTAGACTCCTTCCAGTTGGTGTTGGATAACACAGGGGATTGGTTCTTCCTTTAGGTCGATGTCTATAAAACTAGGGGATCGATGCCTCCTTCCAGTTGGTGCTGGTAAACATAGGAAGTCGGTGCTTCCTTGAATGTAATCTTTTCATTATAAAATAGCATTCTGTGGTTTTCTCCCGTTTGGGTTTCCATGTAAAAATTTTGTGTGTCCTATGTTTTTTGTTTTGGTGCATATGTGAATGATGTTTATTTATGATTGACGCATAACTAATGATCAATGATTAAGTTAAGAAAAATCCATTAAAGAACTTAAAATTTGTTCATAACTGCGCTAATATTGATTCACCCCCCCTCTCAATATTAAATCAATTCCAACAGTTTAAGCATTTGGTATATATTTTGATTGTTGATAAAGCATTCAAAATCAAGGTATCTTACATAAAACAAGGAAATATGTATGTCACTTATAGGAATGATTTTGATCCTTTGGATTCATTCCACATTTTGGAGCCCTTTCCAAAATCCAACAATCCAATGTTGGTTGAAATTCACCATTAATTGCACTGAAATTGCAGATTTTAATTGCACAAATAGATTCAAGAACTTGCAAAACCTTTATTGCATCCATATTATGCAATTCATGGATTTGATGTGTGCACTATCATACAATAAAAATAATTTGACCAAATTTCCCTTATAAATCATAGGTTTGGCCTCTTATTCTTAGGAAGCAAGAGAACTTGGAAAAATTGGGTTTTTGTAATACCTCTTAACATATATATATGTGTATATATATATATATATATATATATATATATATATATATATATATGCAAAACAATATTCATGCTTTCTATATCATATCATTGTGACTTTATATAAATTGAAACTCTGAAATGAAGTTAGTAGATTCGTATAATTTCAGCATTTAAAAACATTTAACAATATACACTCTCAACATTATCACTATTGATATTCCTTCATTGAGACTGCCAAATTGCCATCTAGTCGAGACATCTCATGCCCTTAACGTCCCCAAAAATGTGACTACAAGTGTGACAACATTATGAGCAAAAATTTTGAGCAACACCTAATGTATCTACCTCAAACATATAGATATTGATAATGCTTCACTAAGACTATCAAATTTCCATCTAGTTAGGACATCTCATGCCCCTAGCATCCCTAAAAAAGTAACTACAAGTCTTTGATAAAGTTTTGAGAAACACCAGTTGTATCTATCTATCTCATATATACATCGCTTAATCTTTTATCATGTTCAATATACTATAGTTAAGAAACACCACATTTACAATGAGAAACAATATTGTGGCGCTAAAACTACTAGTTAACTCATCTAATTCAAGGCGATTTAGTGAAACTTCTGTTCAAATTCTTGTGATTGGATAAGAGGGTATCATAATCCATTTCACATGCAAACATACATTGCCTTTGGTTGTGGTATTATATTAATAGTACTCACTGGGAGATATAGGAGTTCCTGTCTGAAATTGGGTAAACTCCCCTCTATCAAATACAAAACAACTTTTATGTGACTCGGCTGGAGTGGAGATAAAGGTTGCTTGATTCCTTTCTAAATCAACATTTGAGGTGCCATGCCCCTGAGAAGGGAAATTATATGTCGGATGAGGCGGTTGAGAACCTCTTGCTAGGAGGTACCTTGTTGTGGGAAAAATAACGAAAGGGGTGAGTAGTCCTTCCACTTTGGGGGAATCCTTTTGGTTGCAACAAGGACATAATATTGTAAATTGTAAGTTAGTATCCCAAACTCCAAATGGAAAAGCAAACTGTAACAAAAAAATAAAAAGCAACTAAAATGAAATAAAATGGACGAGTACTAAGCAAAACAAAATACAAGAGTATGACAAACCAAATGTTGATTTTCCAATAGTCCAACTAAATACAATGTTGTCACCTAGAAGGTGAGGGATTCAAAATGAATCCAACAATATCCCTTAGGGAGGTCCTTTTTTTTCCACATGACTGAAAGATAACTAGGATAGAACATTGGATAAAACCTTGCTTCTTAGAGGAAGAAAGCAATGGAGGTTTTCAATGCCAACTTGAGGTAAGAAGTGGATTGAAAGGTGAGCTCTCAATACAATTCTAACAACATAGCTTTTCTATTGATTTTCTCCTATAGAATGTATGCCCATGGATTCCTTTTATAGGACAAATGGAGGCCAAGAAACATCTAGATACCAATGTGAATGGCCTTCCTCTTGAACCGGTTCTTCAAGTACATGAAGGGGGCTATTGAACGCTCTCAAGAATGTGAGGAGTTCAGTTCAAATTTTGGAGCCAAGGTAGTCATTATGATCTTTGAATGCATTGTGGAAAGTAAGCGGTCCCACTATTTTGATATTCGCATGACTTTTGAAGGAAAAGTCACGCAGGTATGCATGGGTCACTAAACAAAGAGTTGTGCTAATAGAGTGGATATCTAGTGCAAATAGTCATTGGTTGTCCATACATACTTCCTTTGTCATTGTAGGGCTCAATTTCTCTTGTGAGTGTGATGAGGAAGTATTCGGTGAGCTGCATGTTGTATGTTGATGATGTCTTTCTGCAATATTATCCAAAATGTCACATGTGTACGAAATTTAAGCTTTTTCATACTTGCCATAGAACCACTTTTCTTAGGCCGACCCCTTATCCGCTCTTAAACCTCTTCTTTCCTCATTCCTTTTAAAATAGAGAGGGTGGCTAACCATGAGAAAATGAATTTCGAATCTTAGTGGATTTTAGAACAAATATGAAGGCTCACTGCTTGCCATAACTATTCTAACATCATTTGGATTTGATAATGCATTGTGGGTACCTGAAATAAGGAGGACTAGAGGCAAGAAGACATTGTCGGGTACCTACACCTTCTCTATGATCTTGCATTTGGTAGAAGAAAACTCTAAAATCACTGACACTTCCCCCAACACTTGTCTCCATCATGTATATAGTTTTTCCATGAAATATAATTTCATTTCCATCTTCTGCTTCAATTATGAGGAACCAAATGTCCTTCATGCGATTTCCTAGCATATAAGGTTATTTCGTCGATTAATCAAGTGTATAAAACCATGAACCAACAAATTCTTCTCACCGGTTGACCTACGCTAATCCAAGCCACATAAGGAATCATAGAACATAGGCACATATATTTCATCCACTGCAGTAACAATCATTAACATTGTTATGCAATCAATGAAAACACCATCTCTAGTCACTGGTTTTAAGGGAATGAAAGGGAAAGATGAAATGTTGGAGAAGTGATGAAGCACTTCCCACCTCCGCTCCTCACATTGTTGATTGTGATTTCCCGTCGATCAGTATGAATGATTAGATATAGACATAACCCAGTATGGTCACTAGACCATAGCCCAGCTCAAGCCAATGTCTGGAAACTAGAGAATTAAATGCAGTCCAGAGAAAAAATCTGGCAGATAAATGATGAATGATTGAAATGGAAGATAAAGGACGAATGATCAAAATGGTTAACCAACTTTCAATGGTCGTCTAACGATGATCGACTGTTATGAATCCTCCTCAGGTTTTAAAAAAAATCATAGACTCCATCAAAGAAAAACTTCCTTGCAATGTAATAATAAATATTTAATGTTGTGTTTTCCCTCGAAGCTTGCTGGTAAACTCTAACTCCTCGTCTTTTCCCTCTGTGGTAGAATATTTAAATTATTTACGGGTGTCTACAAGGGTCTACAAATTTGGATTTTAAGTCTAGGCCCATCCAAACATAGCATTAAATGCTTTAATATTGGGTACATACCATTCACAAGCCTACTTTCTCGAATTCCATCTCCTTCGTTTTAATGTATTTGCAAACCCCCGGAACCCTATTGTTGTTTTTATAATCTCCGCAAGAAGAACAGAGCATGAGAATACATATTCCTCTTTTTCCCAATTCATTATCTCGGTGGTTAGGACGAGAAGTGTTTTTGCAATAATAAATGTAGGCACTAGGGACTTTGAACCCTTCTAGTAAAAAATAACAAGGGGTGTGGTGACCCTTAGTTTCAGCATGACTGTGATGAGAAGGGCAGCCATCCTCTGTTTAATATTAGTGGAAATGAAAGTTACATATTGCAACCCTCTTTCTTTGTCAATATAATATATTGGAACCCTCGTACTATGACAATATTCCACGACAATTACTGGTGTAAATGCATTGTTTCAGTTAATTACTCCTAATTTTGGAGAATATGTTTTTATTTTCATATCCACGTCAATGTATACACCAATAGCATAGCTTTTGGGGAATTACAAGATAAAAATAAATTCAAGATTATTTTTTATTTATCTTATTATGTTATTATTAATAACTAGTTGTCATCTCTCACATTTCCATATCTTAGATTGTTGGTATTTTATATGTTTGTTTTTCAAATATATATTAAATTTTATTAAATAAATTTCTATCTCACACTTTTACATTCCATAATCAAATTTTATATTTTTGTTTTTTAAATATATATTAAATTTTATTATATAAATATAAATATATATTTATAGTATATTTATCAATATTTAATTAAAAAATTATATATAAGAAAGTTACCACCATATTTTATTCATTTTAGATTTTTTTATTACATATTTTTTTAGTAATCATTAAATATTTTTTAATATTTATATCCATATTCATATTCAAATTATACTACCATGCTTCACATACAAACATGTTATGTAATAGTTATATAAATATGCTACAAAGTAAATATATATTTACGTTAAAAAATGTTTTCTCTATTATATGTTTCAGATTCTATTGGGCTATTTTACATTCTACGTCATAATTAATAAAATATTTTTCCACATCATATTAAAACTTAAAATTATTATTAAATCAAATATAGTAATGGAAATATGTTTGGTGAAATTTTTGACCCAATCACATACAAATACATTATGAAGACTTTTCCATGATATCTTTGAAGACTTTTCCATGATATCTTACGTTGTTTACAAATCAAATACAAAAAACATTATGAAGACTTTTCAACTTAATCCACTACATTATGAAGACTTTTCCGCGATATCTTACTTGGATTATTTGATTGGTTTTTTCTCGATTTGTCACGTGACACGTTTGACAAAATGGACGCTCTATATGTAATCAAAATTGAAATGCATTCCAAAGACTTTGCCCATTCTATGAGTTGGACTTCAAATATGCAATGAAAATTAAAACATTTTTTTATTGAGATATGTCACTCATTGGATTATATTAATGGATATAAGTAAATTTAGTATTATTATAGTTTAAAGGATTCAAATTTTTGGAAGTGATTGGTTTGTTATTATAAATATGATTTTGAAGGTATTAAAATCATTAGGGTTATTAAGTTAAATTAGATAATTATTAAATTAAATAAATTTAATTGAATTGTTTATATTGTTTTAATATGGTTATTTTTTAACATAGTAAAAATAATAAAAATTGTTTTTAAAATTATTAATATTATGATTATCTATTATGAAAATTTTCAAATTTAAATTTTCAATTTACACATAAATAATCATATTCATATTTGTGAGGAAGAAAAATTATTAATTGAACATAAATAAATTGAATCATAAAGATAAATATCAAAAAACAATTTTATTGATAAATTATAAAAATAAAATAATAAACAATAAACAATTAATTATACAAATAGAATAAATTGTTCTTATAGTAAACATTAAAAAGATATATATTTGATAAAATAGAATTTGACTTTCTATGTGTAAAAAATAATAATTATTAAAAATATGTATAATTCATAAAATAAAATTTGGCTTTAGAATTTTAGTAAGACATCATGTTCTAAGTTTAATATTTAATTATATTTGTCAAATACATCTTCTATGCATTGACGCCCTCTTCTTTATGCTCTCGGTCCCATGACTTCTTCCATTAAAAATAAATAAAACCCCCTACTCATATCCTCTGCGTCTCCACTTTGAAACCGCCTTCCCAGTGAAATACAATCTCGATTTAAAGTTTATACAAGGTTTTAGCGATTACATAAGGTAATGTGGTGGAATTTAAAACATGTCATGCACTCCCCTACATTCACACTAACAAAACAAAAAAAATCATGTGCGTCTTCATTAACTCATAGTGATGGTCACAAGAATCATGGCATCACATATGATTAGGGGAGCTTATATCTAATACATCATACACTTAATTATTAAATGTTTTGAATAACCAAAGATAATTTATATACTCACACATTGATTTAATATACAATTATTTAATAAGGATAAAAATTATTAATAACATTTTTTTTATAAGTAAGATATTATATTACATGGCTTCCATTACAAATGAACCTATTGGTTTAGTAAAAGCTCGACTTCTTGATATATCATTGCTAAAATCGACCTGAGACACTTCACCCTATCAACTCCCAAAATGACATTTCTTGGCCTTACAAAAAACCTCCAGGCCATACATAACAGAAAGCTTTCAACCATACAGAGACTCTTGATCAAACTTCTTCTAAACTGAACCATAGACAAAATTAAGAGTCTCAATATAGACAAAATTAATAGTCTCAATACTACATAACTCGAAAATACATAACTCTGAAGATATAAAACACAATTTTTAGACTTGGACTTTGACAAGTAGACACTAACCTTGGGAAGGACTAGCTTCAAAGATTGGGGTTGGGGCCCAAAGTCGCTTAGTGCCGGTGTTGAGGCTATCACGACCATCACCTAAGCATCCATAAATTGGAGTGGATACACCTTTGCCATAACCCAAACTTGACAGAGGGAGGAATTGAATCCCCATCTTGTTGGCTATGACATCTATTTTCCTGTGTATCAGACGGAAGTACATATTTTGTTCTTTCCAGGCCCGAACTGGTTCTTCGTTGCCGGTTTCCTTGTTCAAGCATTCCATCAAAACGTGGGCAAGAGGGCCCTTAACCACCCAGTAGGTCACTATTAAGTGATCATAAGCCGACATTCTGCCATAAGTCGTCCGAGGATCATGCACCCAGTGTGCGATCTCTTCTCTAAGGTCACTTCCAATGTGAAATTCTTCAATTATCCCAACAGATCTTTTCTATTTGTTCAATTTTCCCACGAATTGTCTGGGGGATTCTCTCCCGGAAGAAATGAGAAATTTAGCTTGCCTTCTTCTATTCATAGTTTGCTTTAGGGATCCTGGCTTCCCCCTTTACCTTTGCATCCTTTCGTTCTCATTTCCCAGTGGTTTCCATGGTGAGGAGGCAAGGGAGAGCTCAGTTTTCCAATGAATTCCTTCTTTCCTTTAAAACACACAAAATCTTGAGTGAAATAAGAATATTGATAGCACTGCACGTGGATAGAGGCTTCCAATCCACATATAAAGGTGCTCCACCATCTTGTTTCATAATTTCCTCAATCATAGTATTATTGGTCTCATTAAGTTGTTGGATTGTGCTTGCTTTCTCGATATTCCTTCTCATAATCTCAAGGTACTCCAGACGCAGATTGAGGACAATGCCATACCCCTTCTACATCATGGATTGCATGATATCTTGGTGATTCATTCAAGTTGCATACGGATTTCATTAATGCCCATATCATCGAAGGGAGGTGGGATATTACTATTCCAAGTGTCATCAGTTTTTGTCACTTGGATCCTTATCCACGACACGTGTGCTTGGGACATGTCATCACCTCTCCCAGCTAATGAATGAATTTCTTGGGTGTCTAGCTGGGCGCATTAATTGTCCCAAGCATGGTTTTCAAAGCAATCCAGATGCCCTTCTCTCCCACATTGCTTCTCGCTTTCTCCAACGTTTTCTAGGTGGTCAGCGACTTTATTACCTGCCTATTTGACATGGAAAAAGGTCCAAGAGTGGGGTCCATTGACAGGGTACAAATATTTTCTAGTCTATAGTCTAGCCTTCAATTTTCCACCAGCTTGGATATTCTCTATCAATTCTATAGCTTCTTTTCCATGTGGATAATGATCTTGGAGTCGCCTTCCACAATGGTGGGCTCCCAACCAACCCTGGAAACCAAATTGAGCCCAAGGAGTAGGCCATCCAATTCTATGGTTTTGTTTGTGTTGTTGCCTATGTATCCAAAGAATACCATCAGTATGCTACCCTCATGGTCCTGCACCACCCTTCCAAAACCAGCTGACCCCGGGTTCCCTTTGGAAGTCTCATCTCAGCTTGAAAGAGCCTACCCAACGTGGGGACCAGAAAGCTGGACTAGAGGGGGATGTTATTTTAGATTTTTCTAAGGTTAGGCTCTCTTCTAACCGAGATATTCCCCATTCAACTAAAATTCACTTATAGAAGAAGACAACTTCCTAGTCATTTTAGTTCCATTTGGTTGTCCTTATCGATTCCTAAATATGGAGTTCCACCTTGGTCCATACGTCTCTTAGGGTGGATTTCCTATCCTGGAATATGTTCCTGTTGCACTCCTTCCGGATCTCCCACAGCAGAAATCTAGGGAACAATTGCGCACAATGCACATTGCACATTGCACAGGAATCTATTGTGGCGCACATTGCACACTAGGTTGGGCCCAACAAGCCTTTCTTCTTGAGTTTTTCCCTGATTAGGATTCGTCGTTGTACAACTAACCAAAGGAAGGTGGAAACTTTGGGCCAAATATTGGATTTCCATATCTTCTTCCAAACTTATGGTGTTGGGGCATCCCAGTGTCTTGTCCATAGTTCATATGGCTCCTTGATATTGAACATTCCTTTTTTCATGTATCCCCATCTTAGTTTATCTGGCCCACTTTGGATTCGAATGCATCTCTCTTGGATAGTGTCCCATACTCTAGGTATCTCTTCTTCCAAGAATCTTTGATTCCACCATTCTGGTGGCTTCCATTCTCGATAGTCCACCTCATTCGTGTCTACTTTCCATAACTGCTTGAATTTTATGACTCATGAGTCCCATCTTGTGACATCAATCATGGCTTATCGAGGCGTTAATCTAGAGAGATAGATTAAGAATATATTGCCACGAGTCCTTCCAAAAGTCAGCCTCTTCCCCATCCCTGATTTCCCAAAAGTTGTTCTCGTGAACAATATTTCTACTATGAATATTTTTCTACCATATATGCAAGCCCATTTTCTCCTCATTGAATCAAATTAGTTCCTATTTCGAGTGATTCTGGGCATACTTGACCTGCCAAATTTTTTTCTAGGGTTCGGATGTATGGGTGACCCAACCCCACTAGATCTTGGCTGCCAGGACTTTAATATTCTTTTCTGGATCTCTTAGCCCCAGTCCTCCTTGGGATTTCGGTTTGCAAATACTCTCCCAACTAACCAGGGCCCATTTGCTTTAGTATGAATTCCATCCCCACAAATATTGGCGTTGGAGGCTCCTAATTTCTTTTAGGACAGTATTAGGAGCTTCCATGAATGAGAACAAGTAAATGGGCATGGATTGGAGGATGGATTTGATGAGGGTAAGGATACTCGTAAGGTGGAGAGGTCAGAGGGTCCAATTTGAAAGTTTTCCTCTTAGTCGGTCAACTGGATCAAACCATGAGACTTTTCTAACCACCCCTTCAGCCAGTGGGGCATCTAAGTATTTGGATGGAAGGGAGCTCCCTTGGAAACCCAGGATTTAGGTTATATTTCTTTGGGTTATCCTAGGAGAATTGAAAATGAAGATTTGTGACTTGTCCTTATTGATCTCCAGACCTGAGAGGCCTTGGAAAATATGTTCAGACATTTTTTGAAAGCTTTAACTTCTTGAACTTAAGAGTGGCCCATGAGCATAGTATCGTCAAACAATTGTTGGTGGGTTTGTCTATTGGCTTCTGTGTGAAGGCTTAACTCTTTGATTTCACTTATTTCAACCATGGATTTTATTTTCCCGCTAAGACCTTTTTCCATCAAGATAAACAATAAATGGGAGAGGGGATCTGCCTGCCTTATGCCCCTTGATGGGATAAACGGATTCATGGGAGACCCATTGAGAAGGATCAAGAAAAAAGCTAAAGATGTCAAGTTCAAAACCCATTCGATCCAGTCTTGGATGAAGCCATAAACCTTGAGCATCTCTTTCATAAATTGCCAACTTAGATTGTCATAGGATTTTGAGATGTCAAGCTTTAAGAGCATTCTGGGCTTCTTTGTCATTTTCAAGAGTGGGTTAGTGGGAGTGGGGTAAGATAAGTGTGCCCTATAAATATGTAATAAGGGAATAGTTTTGGGTTGGTTCAAATTTGGTTAATGAGGGTTCCTAGTTTTGGCTGCAGTTAGTAGATGTTGTAAGAGCATATTTTGAGTATGTAATGAAGCAATATTCCATATCTGTCATAATTTTATTTGGGAGAATCCAAGTCGTTCATCTGCAGGATGTGTGCCCAGATCCCTTGTATGTCATGAATAAATATGTACAAATTTGTTGTTGACACTATTAAGTCATATAGTGCAGTAGAATGTGAGTTCTTTGAAGGTCCATGTGGTAATTACCTCAAGTCATTGAACTTGTTGATCAAGAAGCTACTTTGTGAAAAGGGTGTGATGCAAATGGAATCTGACGAGTAGAACAATTGTGCGTGGTCGGCATGGGTATGGTATGGAGGAAGGTTTGGACAGATAGATGGAATGAGATGAAATGATAAGGGGAGAAGAAATTGAATTATACAAAGAGTGTGGATTTCTATGGAGCAGGAGACCGTTTCGTTCGAACAAAAGGAGGAGAAGTGCGACAGGAAAGAAGGGTTGTAGTGCGACTAAAAGAAGAGACTATGAACTAGTACCACAGCTCGACAAGGATTCTAGTGACAAGGAATACAAGTACCAGATCATTTCTGAGGATGAAGAAGGATCTATAAAATTGTTCCATACCCAAGGCTATGACATACCCACGACCTCACGTACATCCCAGGAGATTGAGGTAAGACCTAGTAATTTTTCACATTTCTTTCAATCTAGTCAAACTAGCAGAAATAGTCAGAATAATACTTTGTCGAGTGGGAAGGATCCAAGCAGTGTTCCATTAGTAGTGAATCAACCAAGACCCCAGAGGCCCGGAATGGCTGGGGATGACATGAAGTTTCCTATTTTTATTGGGAAAGGATCTGAATAACCAAAACAACACTAGTTTTTATGCAATGCAGTTTGGACTGTAAAACGAGTACAAGATGACAATGCCAAGTTAGCATAGTTGATCATGGCCTTTAGGGGTCACGCCTTAGACTGGTTTATGAAATTTTATGAAGTTACTGGCACTCAACATGTGAAGACCTTGGTAGAGGTCAAGGAGGTATTGAAGACGGAATTCAAGAAGCCGAAGTCTGAATCTCAGTGAATTATCGAGTTGAAGGAGATCAAGAAAGCATCGAATGAGTCTTTTTGGGACTTCGACCAGTGATTTAAAACTTTAATGGATCGTGTAGTCTTTCTGATGAATGATTTACAACATAAGGAATGGTACATCGCTATGTTACTACCCCATATTAGAGTCCCATTCATGCAATAGAAGGTTATGATGCAAACATAAGCCTTGGAGTTGGTTATGAACTTAAAAGCATCACCCATCGGAGATACCGAAGTTGGTATGACTCAAATCCAGTCCCAGTGAGAAACCTTGTCTATTCAAATTCAAGATAGCAAGAAAGGTAAAGAAAAGCGAGAAGACGTTTGGTGCAATAGATGCAAGGAGGATGGACATTCTAAAGATCAATGTACAGTTTTTCATGATTATCTCAATGTTGGTAATTCGATTCCATTAAATCTTGTTGTATGGTGTAGAATTTGTCATACTAAAGGAAACCGACCGAAATAATGCTACTTATTACAGAATATGGTGATTACTCCTTAGAATTTATGGTGTGAGTTATGTCACTTTAGTATGCGCACTACAGACACATTTATTATGAAGGGAGAAGGTCAAGCTGAGAGAAATGTTGCACAACTCAATCAACCGCGAGGTGGATCAAAGCCCATGGATGAGGAGGATTTGGTCGGCGTAGAGGACAAGTCATATGTTATAATTGTGGTACACCTGTACATTATGCTTGAGAGTTTCTGCATCCTACCATAACTTGCACATATTGTAGAGCACTAGATCATACCATTGAAGACCAACTGCAACTTATAGCTAAATGGAAGGAAATGCATAATCAGAACCAAAACCAGAACCAAAATCAGAATCAAAATGTATAGAATATCTCAACAGAATCACGACCGAACCATCCTAATGTCATTGTAGTAACAAGTGGGGGAGCTACGACGAGTGGAGATAAGAACAATTGTAATAATCAGAGAGATCCGAGAGTGAGACCAGTAGCCCAGAAGCCACCACAGTTTGATGTTCAAAATAAAAGGGCATATTCTTTGAAGCTCATAACGAATTTATGAAGCGTCCGTTGATATCCTCCCCACAACTCGTTGTCAAAGAAGGACCTGTATATGACATGCCACCTTGCTTCGACAGGTCAGCACCAAAGAAGAATCTAGTAAAGGTAAGTGCTCTCCATTCTTTCCTAAAAGGTTGTTTAGCTTTGGTTAAAGATGAGAATGCATTAAGGGAATTGCATAATTTAATTGGGGAGTCTAAGGAAGAAATGATATCCAAAAGGGTTTTTAATCATGTTCATAAAATGATCGAGACTGGTTGGGAACTGTGACTTAACGAGCAGATTGGTGACTACAACATGATTGTTTTATCTTAGATTTGGGTTCAAATGTGAACATCCTGAACAAACAAACATGGGAAAATATGGGTAAGTTGAATCTAGTATGGTCTCCTATACAGTTACGGTTGGCCAATCAACAGAAAGTTATACCATTTGGTAGAATGGTTGGGGTCCTTGTCAAAGTAGAGGAACTACAAACATTTGCAGACTTCGTGTTAAGTTTAAATCAAATAGACTAGCAAGATCACTGAAAGAAACACAATCACAAGATAGACATAGAATTTACCCTGGGAAACCCTCATGGGGTAGAAAACCCAGCAAATATTTCCTCAATAAGATGATCAACCAAAATACAAGATGTGCTCCAAGACTTGACCTCCTTCTCTTCCTCCTGTGCAGACCTCCCAGACACAAGTGCACTACTTTTCTGAGTTGTGTGTAAGTGTGTCAAATGAGGAGCTCTCCTCCTCTATTTATACTAGTTCCCGACTGACCAAAAACCCTAATGGGGCCGACCTCTCCTGGAGAAGTCTAATAACCCCTAAAATATAAAATCAGGGCTGACCCCCACATGGTGGGTCTAATAACCCTAGTTACCACAAACCATCGGAGGAATAAACATATCCGGATACATAATAGATTCACCTCGGAGGGATGAAACATCTCCGGAATAATAATGTGCAAATATAATATTCTTAGAAGTTACAATATTCAACACTCCCCCTTAATGAGAAGGATATTATAACAACGTCTGCAGGAGCAAGGAGTCATTGACTACATCATACATGATACATCTATAAATCATCGGAAGCTTTCTTCAATTCAGCATCATCAGTAACTCAACTAGTTACTGGAACATCAACATCATTAGTATTGTCATCACACGATCATCAACATCGTCATCACATGATCATCAGCATCGTCATCACATGATCATCAACATCGTCATCACACGATTATCAGCATCGTCATCATACGATCATCAGCATCATCATCACACGATCATGAGCATCGTCATCGCACGATCATCAACATCATTATCACACGACCATCAGCATCGTCATCGCACGATCATCAGCATCGTCATCACACGATCATCAGCATCGTCATCGCACGATCATCAGCATCATCTCACACGATCATCAGCATCGACATCGCACGATCATCAGCATCATCATCACACGATCATCAACATCGTCATCGCACGATCATTAACATCGTCATCACACGATCATCAACATCATCATCGCACGATCATCAGCATCGTCATCACACAATCATCAGCATCGTCATCGCACGATCATATTACAGGATGATCAATCCCGCTCTCTTTAGGATGATACAATCCAGATCAAGTTCCAGGATGATCAGTACTTATCACTTTAAGACAAGCCTCATGTCTAGGGACGATGCAATCCCATCACGTACATTTTGAACCCAGTTCATGGATGATGCAGTCCTCACACGTACCTTTAAGACAAGTTTCATGTCTAGGGATGATGCAATCCCATCATGTACATTTTGAACCCAGTTCATGGATGATGCAGTCCTCACACATACCTTTAAGACAAGTCTCATGTCTAGGTATGATGCAATCCCATCACGTACATTTTGAACCCAGTTCATGGACGATGCAGTCCTCACACGTACCTTTAAGACAAGTCTCATGTCTAGGGATGATGCAATCCCATCACGTACATTTTGAACCTATTTCAGGGACGATGCAGTCCTCACACGTACCTTTAAGACAAGTCTCATGTCTAGGGATGATGCAATCCCATCACGTACATTTTGAACCTAGTTCATGGACGATGCAGTCCTCACACGTACCTTTAAGACAAGTCTCATGTCTAGGGATGATGCAATCCCATCACGTACATTTTGAACCTAGTTCAGGGACGATGCAGTCCTATCTTCAATTCTACATCTCAATTCTGGGACTGAGGTCCGGGGAAGATGCAATCCCCTACCTGTTCATTCAGGACTTCATTCTCGGAGACATCATGTCTACGGCTCTTTTTAGGACTGAAGTCCAGGGATGATCCAATCCTCTCATGTCCACCAAGGACTTCATTCTCGGATACATCATATCTACGGCTCTCTTTAGGACTGAAGTCCAGGGATGATCCAATCCTCTCATGTCCACCAAGTACTTCATTCTCGGAGACATCATGTCTACGACTCTCTTTAGGACTTGTGTTCAAGGATGATGCAATCCTCTTTCTTTCTCGGAGACACCTGTCTACGGCTCACTTTAGAACATGTGTTCAAGGATGATGCAATCCTCACATACAAGTACAAGTATCCTCAACCATACAAGTACATTAATCAATACATGTATCATCAAAAGTATGTATTCTCACCAATACATCTATCATCAAAACATGTATTCTTACTAATACATATATCATCAAAAGCATGTATTCTCACTAATACATTTAGCATGTATTCTCACTAATACATCTGTCATCAAAAGCATGTATTCTCACTAATAAATCTATCATCAAAAGCATGTATTCTCACTAATACATCTATCATCAAAAGCATGTATTCTCACTAATACATCTGTCATCAAAAGTATGTATTCTCACTAATACATTTAGCATGTATTCTCACTAATACATCTATCATCAAAAGCATGTATTCTCACTAATACATCTATCATCAAAAGCATGTATTCTCACTAATACATTTGTCATCAAAAGTATGTATTCTCACTAATACATTTAGCATGTATTTTCACTAATACATCTATCATCAAAAGCATGTATTCTCACTAATACATGTATCATCAAAAGTAAAAATAAGTATTCTAAGTATAAGAGTCCTAAATCTAAATATTTCTAAGTATCTAGGTGTAGTGAATAGGTATCCTCATCATCGACCTTGCTGTTCAATGAGACAATATCATCATCAGTGACTATACTACTCCCCCTTTCGAGGAGGGTCCTTTTTGAACTACACCAAGATTGTCTCGGAAGTATTCAAATTTCACTCGAGACAGCGGTTTGGTCAAGATATCAACAATTTGATCCTCAGTGCTCACATACTCGAGCTTGATAGCTCCTCTCTGCCCCATATCTCGTATATAAAAGTATCGGATCTCTATGTGTTTTGACTTATCGTGGAATACATGATTTTATGTCATCTTAATGCAGCTTTGATTGTCACACATAATCACAGTGAGATCCATTTCTAATTCAAACAATCCAGATAATAGCTTCCGAAGCCACACTGCTTCACAGCTGGCAGAGCAGGCAGCTATATATTCTGCTTCAGCAGTACTGAGAGCCACACTAGATTGTTTCTTGCTGAACCATGAGATCATGGCAGATCCAAAACCATAACATCCGCCTGATGTACTCTTTCTGTCTGAGACACTTCCTGCCCAATCAGAATCTGAGTAACCATGTAATCTGAGTTCATGACCTCCAAGATAATATAGACCAAAATCTAATGTACCTTTTAAGTACCTCATTACATGCTTTGCAGCTATTAAGTGAACCTTTCTAGGTTCTACTAGATACTGACTTAGGGTATTTACAGCAAAGCATATATCTAGCCTAGTATTTGTTAAATACATCAATGACCCAATGATTTGTCTATATAGAGTTAGGTCCACTAATTCCGATGAGTCATTAACTAATAACTTCAAGTTGGAGTCCATGGGAGTGGCCATGGCTTTTCATTCCAACATATCAAATCTTTTTAGAATCTCCACAGCATACTTACCTTGATTTAGAAAGATTCCTTTTGGTTCTTGCCATACTTCTAGACCTAAGAAGTAGTGCATTAATCCGAGATCTTTCATCTCGAATTATGAAGAAAGCTTCTTCTTGCTTTCAATAATTTGTTTCTCATTTCCGGTTAGAAATAGATCGTCTACATATAACAACAGTATAACTGGTTCATCATCCATCACTTTGAGATAAATATTGGGGTCAGCTTTACTCTTGGTAAAGCCCATGCTTGTTAAGAAATTGTCAATCCTTCCGTACCAAGCCCTGGGAGCTTGCTTCAACCCATATAATGCCTTTTTCAGTTTGCATACATGAGTTCTCCCGTCTTTAACCTCAAACCCTTGTGGTTGCTCTATGTACACTTCTTCTTCAATTACACCATTCAGAAAAGCTGTCTTAACATCCATTTGGTGTAATTTCCACTTCATCATAGATGCAACTGCCATGATAGTTATAATTGAAGTATACCTAGCAACTGGTGCAAATGTTTCTTCATAGTCAATTCCCTCCTTCTGAGAGAATCCTCTGGCTACAAATCTTGCCTTATATTTTTCAATGCTACCATCTGCAGCATGTTTTATCTTGAAAATCCATTTGGAAGAAACCACACTTTTATCTTTTGGTTTGGGAACTACATCCCAAACACCATTTTTCATTATTGACTGATATTCTTCTGTCATTGCTTCTATCCATTCTTTCTTCTGAGCTGCCTCTTCATAGCTAGTAGGTTGTTGATCCACAAGATCACACATCAAGGCCATATAGTTGGACACTAGCTTTGGTTTCTTTCTTTCTCTAGTGGAGCCTTCAGGAGCTCCATATCTTTCAGCTCCTTGAATAATATCTCTAGCCCATGCTGGCCTTCTTTTCTTAGATAAATATGTATTAGGAGGTTCTTGAGGTTCCAACATGTCATGATCCTTTGGTGAATCATCTTTAGGGATGTGCACAGCCTCTGTGATTCTAGGAGATGTATCTTCTTCATAGATTTCTTCAAGTTGGCACTTCCTGGATTTCTTGAGAGCTGCTTCTTCATCAAATGTTACATCTCTACTTATTTCTATATGATGAAAACCTGGTATGAAAATTCTGAAGGCTTTGGATGATTCACAATAACCAACAAATATTCCCTTCTTACCAGAAGGATCCAACTTGGTTCTCTTTTCTTTTGGAATGTGGATGTACACAGGACACCCAAATATTTTGAGATGACTTACCTCAGGCTTCTTTCCTGTAAACACTTCTTCTGGAGTTTTGAATTCAAGAGCACTATGGGATAGTCTATTTTGCACATAGACTGTTGTCCTAGCTGCTTCAGCCCATAGATACATAGGTAGATCTTGGTCATGTATCATAGTCTTTACAGCTTCCATGATGGTTCTATTTTTCCTCTCAGCTACCCCATTTTGTTGGGGATTGGAGGGAGTGGTTAGTTCCCTCTTAATTCCGGCTACTTTACAAAAGTCTTCAAAGTCCTTTGAAGAATATTCTCCGCCATTATCTGTTCTGAGAATCTTGATTTTCTTTTCTGAGAGATTTTCTATTAGGGCCTTGAATTCTTTCAATTTTCCAAAGACTTCATTCTTACCTTTTAGAAAGTATATCCAAGTTTTCCTTGAATAGTCATCAATGAATGAGAGATAGTACTCAAACCCACTTAGGAAAGTGGTGGGCATTGGTCCACATACATCTGAGTGTATTAGCTCCAAAATTTCTTTAGTCTTTGTTTCACTCTTTGGAAAAGGGTTCTTGACATTCTTCCCTTTCTTACAACCTTTACATGAGCCATTATGATCAACCTTCAAATATGGTAATCCTATGACCACCTTTCTTACATAGGGTAAGGCTTTGTAGTTAATGTGAGCTAGTCTTCTATGCCATAGCTCACTGGGGCTAGAGGTTTCATGAGCAAGGGCAACTTCTGGATGTCCCTTGAGCTTATAGAGACCTCCTTCTTCTTCACCAATGACAACTGCATCTTCAAATGATTTTCCTTTGGACCACATGAGTACTTGTCCATCTATGAAAGCCACTCTAAAACTTTTCTTATCTAGTGTTGAGATAGAGAGTAGATTCTTCTTTAAACCTGGTACATATAGAACTTCTTTCATTTTCAAGGGGTTTCCAGAATCAAGCTTGTAGCTTGCTTCACCAATTCCCTTGATGGGATATTCATAATCATCTCCTAGAGATACCTTTTGTGGTGAAGACTTTTCTTCAAGTCTTGAGAGAGTTTTCTTTTGACCTGTCATGTGCTTTAAAGCACCACTATCAATGAGCCATGTATCTTCTCCAGGAGACACAGATCCAGAGAGTGCAGAAAATAGGACATATTCTTCTGGATCTTCTTTCTTTACTTTAGATCTTTTCCTTTGAGGCCTTTCCTCTTCTTCTTCTTCTTCTTCTTCTCCTAGTTCTTCTTCACTATCATCTTCTGCCATATGTGCATGATGTATTTTGTGAACAAACTTCTTCTTCTTCTTTCCTAGTAAAGTACAGTCTCTAGCATAGTGTCCTAGTTTAAGACAATTATAACATTGGACTGTGGAGAGGTCTCTTTCTGAGCTTGTTCCTCCTTTTCTTTTGAATCTATGAGAGGGTTGAGACTTTTTGTGGTTCACTTTCTTGAAGTGACCCCCTTTTCCTCTTTTGGTGTGGGTGGCCAAGGCTTGGTCATCCTCTTTGAGAAGAGCTTCTCTGTTGGCTACCCTAGCCTCTTCTTGAACACAATCCTCCCATACTACATCAAACTTCATGCTTTCTTTTCTGGCACACATAGTTTGTATGAATGATTCCCAAGGTCTAGTGAGACCATTTAGAGCAATCATCACAAGTTCATCTTCATCAAGAGTATCACCAATGGCATCTAGTTGCTCCTTGATTTGGGAGACCCTTGAGAAGTAGTCTTGAATGGATTATCCTTTGTGCATCTTGGTACTCTTCAACTGAGTCCTTAGGTTCATCTTCCTATTGATGTTCTTTCCTTCATACATTCTTCCTAGGGCATCATACATTTCCTTTGGAGTCTTCTTGGAGGCCACTTGGGGAATCAAGTGGTCTTTAATAGAATCAACTATGATTCTCTTTGCCCTAATCAAATCCTTCCTATGCTTCTCTTTGGCTTCATCTCCTTTAGGTTCTGCAACTTCATCCTTGACATAATGAGCAAGATCATTCTCTTCAAGAATGAGACCAATTCTGTATTTCCATGCCCGGAAATTTTCTATACCTTCTAGCTTATCTTCAAGATTAGTGCTTGGAGCCATATTCTCTTGGGGGATTCCAAGAGATAAGAGATAGAGTAGTACTTACCCGAAAATTTTAACTTTTCACTTTTCTGGAACTGCAACAGAATTTCTGGTTTATCGCACTTTTGGTAAAACTAGGGTTTGACTTTCCCGGAGTTCTACCCAACCAAAAAATTCGATCCAAGGCTCAAAAGATAGATCTTTAGAAGGTCTAATCATCCATGCAACCGGAATCCAAAAATACTGACTTTTTGCAGAAACCCTAATTTGGGAGAGAGAGAGAAGTATAATTTCACCTTGTGAAAGATGTTCTATTCAGGCTAGCTCTAATACCATGTTAAGTTTAAATCAAATAGACTAGCAAGATCACTGAAAGAAACATAATCACAAGATAGACACAGAATTTACCCTGGGAAACCCTCATGGGGTAGAAAACCCAGCAAAGCTTTCCCCAATAAGATGATCAACCAAAATACAAGATGTGCTCCAAAACTTGACCTCCTTCTCTTCCTCCTATGCAGACCTCCCAGACACAAGTGCGCTACTTTTCTGAGTTGTGTGTAAGTGTGTCAAATGAGGAGCTCTCCTCCTCTATTTATACTAGTTCCCGACTGACCAAAAACCCTAATGGGGCCGACCTCTCCTGGAGAAGTCTAATAACCCCTAAAATATAAAATCAGGGCCGACCCCCACATGGTGGGTCTAATAACCCTAGTTACCACAAACCATCGGAGGAATAAACATCTCCGGATACATAATAGATTCACCTCGAAGGGATGAAACATCTCCGGAATAATAATGTACAAATATAATATTCTTAGAAGTTACAATATTCAACACTTCGAAGTGATAGAAATTGCTGATGACACTAATTCATATCCTGCACTATTGGGGATTGATTGGGCGATACAGAATCGGACTATTATCAATTTTAAGAAGAGAATAGTAACATTTGAAAATGAAGAGATTAGAGTTGTTGCACCTTTGGATCCACTTGAATTTTAATGGTATGTTGAACCAGAAAAAGGATATTATGATGCTCAATATATACACAACATCTATAATGTATCCTCCTGGATAAATGACTATATCAATCCTACAACATATGGTACGCTCAGTTGGCGGAGTGTTAGTTCTTATTCATCTGATTCTAGAGAATCTCTGGAGAACTAGTAGAACATGATACATGAAGTATCAATGCGAAGGTGTGTGCGTGTGACAAAATCGCTGCCTTGGGTTGGAGCAGAGGTGTGTAATATTCCTACTTACGAAGGTTTCCCTAATGTGAAATTTTTTATTGATGAATTTGAAGACAAACTACCTGAACAACAATGCTTATTAGCCCTGGAGGTCGCACTGAAATCCACCCCAACGAAGTAGTGCAATGCATATAATCAAACTATAATTGGTTGGTTGGAGTGTCGAAGATATTTACAAATTCATTTTGGTGAAAGAATTCCCTATATTGCTAAGAAGTATACTAGGTTGACCAGCCCTGCTGATCATTTAGCCACATCTAGTACAATTTGGAAGAATATACCCAAGCAAGAGTGGGTACATATGTCCATTCATACACTAGACACTATACCAAGGAATTGGTATATGTTGTTGGAACCACAACAAGGATCTGCAGAGTGGGACGCTATGACAATGAGCTTCAAATAGAAATTCAACTATGAGGATGAAAGCCCTACAATAGATGCGGCTCTATAGATTATCAAGGAAAAAATTTGAAGAAATTCTAGGACCAGTGTCTAATCTACCACAGTGGACTAAGAAAGTGGAGAAAATGATAGAGTGTTACTACATTAGCATAGGACCAGAGGATGATGATCCGAGGGATATTCATATTCCAGAAAATTAAGGAAGTCGTGACCTGAAGGGACTTGATATTACATCTGAGAAATTTCTAAATCCATTGAAGATAAAAAAGGTAAATATAGGCTCTCCTGAAAATCCAAAGTTTGCAAATATAAGAGATTACTAGGATGATGAAACGGTGGGAAAAATCAATGACTTGTTGCATGAATGTGAAAAGTTGTTTCCTACTAATTTTTTAGAAATGAAAGGTATTGCTAGCGACTTGGGTGAAAGGAAAATCCCACTGAAACCTGGCGTCAATCCCATTAAGAAAAGGCCGTACAGATTGACGCCACAATATAAGGAAAAAGTCAGAGCAGAGCTCGACAGAATTCTTGATGCAAGTATTATTGAGCCCGTCGAAGAATCAGAATGGATCAGTCCTATGGTAGTCCAAGACAAGAAGATTAGGGAGACTAGGATTTTTTTCGACTTGCGGAAGTTGAATGATGCTTGACTACATGATCCTTTTCCAACTAATTTTATAGACGAAGTGCTTGAAAGTTTTGGTGGGAGGAAGCTATTCCTTCACATATGGATTTTATGACTATCATCAAATCACGATTGCTAAGGAGGATTGACAATAAAACAACATTTGCATTAGAATGGGTCTACTTCTAGTACACGGTAATTTCTTTTGGCCTAAAGAATGCCTCTGAAATTGTCTCATGTACAGTTGTCGTTGCATTTAAGGAATTCATTCATAAGTTTCTAGAAGTGTATTTTGATGACTGGAAAATATATGGGTTGCTTAAGAATCATATTGAAAATTTAAGGTTTATGTTAGAACATTGTAGACAGTATCAAATATCTTTGAATATGAAGAAATTCATATTATGTGCTCCATTTGGCATACTATTGGGAGATGTAGTTTGCAAGCAAGGTTTGTTAGTGGATCCTGCAAAGATTGCTATTATAGTTTATCTTCCTCCACCTACTTTAGTATGAAAATTGAGGATAACTCTAGGTCACACAAGATATTACAGAAAATCTGTCAAAGGTTATACTTATATTACAACGCCAATTGAAAAATTACTCAAGAAGGATGCAAAATTTTAGTAGAACGAAGACTTCCAACAGAGTCTCGACTTGTTGAAGGAGAAAATAGTTACAACACCTATTTTGTTATTTCTTGACTGGAAAAAATAATTTCATGTTCATGTCAAAGCTTCATCTGTCACTCCGGGTGTGGTGCTCGCTCAACCAGGTGAGGGTTTTATCGACCATCCTATTTCATTTTCTAGCAGGAAATTGTCCACTGCAAAAAGAAATTATACTACGATAGAAAGGGAAGGACTTTCCATGGTGTATGCATTACAAAAGTTTAGGCATTATTTGCTAGGCGGTCATTCTAAGATGTTTACAGACCACTATGCTTTGAAGTACCTAGTCAACAAGACAATGTTGGGGGGGGAGATATCTCAATGGTTATTGTTGTTTCAGAAATATGATTTTGAGATCATTGTCAAGCTCGGAAGGTTGAATGCGGGTGATCTAGTAGGATCATCTCATCACTGATCATATATAAAGTCTTCAAACATCCGTTCAAAGGTTACCATGGTAAATATCTCATCGACAGCTTTCCATCAACGCTTGTTTCGCGCTAAATGGCCTCTAGACGAAGAAGTTCTCAGCGTTTGAAGTTTCGACAAGGAAGGTTAAAAATGGTAAAAGTGGTTAAAAAATGGTTGGAAAAAGTTAAAAAAATAGTTTTGGAACCATGGGAATCAAACCCAAATACCTTCACCAAGGCCACCACAAAATCCATTGGAAAACTATATGGTTCAATTATTAATATGGTTTAATATTGTAAAATGGGGGGGGAGGAATAGCTTAGCCCTTGACCCCATGCCAACACTGAGGCCCCCATCGAAGTTTATGTTATATAGCACCCAAAATTTATGTTATAAACCATATGTTAAACCATATATAACAAACCACTGAACTATATAACAAACCATGTATTAGAACTATATGTAAACCAGATAGCGTTGGAACCCTATGTAACATGGAGCCAAATCTATATACCACCGAACCATATCACAATAAACTATATAACATGAACTATATAACAATATATGCGCCATAGTTTCAACCATATATCAAACGTGGTAATATGTTATGCACCAACATTCCAAAAGAAGCAGCAAGGAGGAGAGGCCTGCGGGTTTGACCCCGAGACCTCTCCCCCGATAGCGATGTGCCTTACCATTGGGGCACCGCCCCACCGTTGACTGGTAAGCAACGCTTAAAATTGTTAAGTTGCAAACGCCAAAACAATATAAAAAGCCATGAAATTCCAAGCCACAGGCATGTTCGGAATTTCTACACAGTGCGCAGTTTTGCACAGTAAACGAGGAAAGTACATGAACGAATCCCGAGGCAAAGAGGCCATTGATGAGCACGAATCCCAAGGTGGAATCCATACATAGTTCATACAATTTGTCTTTTGTACAGAATTGTTGTCTCGATTTGTGTGCCAGAGGAGGACTCAGGAAAAGGTATTCGAGTTTATACTCATTTTTCTTAGAATTTCGAGACAAACGCAGTGGTGCAGTCTGTTTCTATGTTTGACAAACAAAACTCATAAGTGTTTCTAGAACACTCAATTTGTAACCTTTGAAGCCTTAATAAGATCGACCTTCCCATTGGAAGCAGCCCAGAGACATAGCCCAAGAAGGGTGAACTCTGTTATCAGCTCTTGTATTCATTTTCTGGTTTGCATATCTCTTTTATGTGTTTATGTGCTTCATTTGTGCTCTTTAAATTTTTCATTTAATCCTTTTTAATGGATTTTAGCATTTAAACATTCACATGCAAATATTGGTTATAAAGATCCTGGATAATTTTCAAATCAAGTTTGGTACCAGAGAAGCTTAACCATTGCATTGTGAGTTTTTTTGTGTTAACACGAGCAAGGCTTCAAAGAGGTGAAGGAGAGCTTAAAGAGTTTGATCCAGAGATTGGCTCAAGAATAAGGAGAATGGCTTCAGAAAAAAGGAGATGATGGGACTTATTCAATTCTTTTTGAAGGGGATTTTCTTAAAGCTTTCGTGAAGATTCAAAGTATGGTGGAAGAACTTTATCAAGATCGAAAAAAGGGAGAACAAGGTGGTTCTTCTCATGGAAAAGGTAAAGAAGAAGGAGGTGGTTAGGAACCTCCTAAAACTCCTCCATCATCACCATATTTTCTTGATGGTTCTTTAAATTCTTCATCTGAAAATAAAATTGATCTCAATATGGCTCAATTAAATCTTGATATTAAGTTTGAGTTACCTGATTATAATGGAAAACTTAATGTTGAAACATTAGATAATTGGATATGTCATATTGAAGTCTATTGTAGGATTCAAAAGTTTAATGAAGATAGCTTGAAAATTCAGTTAGCTTCTCTCAGACTTGGAGGGATCGCTCTCATATTGTGGGAGAGTAGAAATCAAAAGGATTTGGCCTCAAAAGGAAATATTATATCCTCTTGGCATGAGTTCAAGTCATCATTAAAGAAGCAGTTCTATCCATTGGGTTACATACAACAAGCAATGATGGATTGGAAAATATGAGGCAAGGTAAGGGTCAAAGTGTGCAAGATTACACACAAGAATTTTGAAAGAGAGATTTAATACTTGGTATACCTCTCTATAATCAAGAAATTCTTCTCAAGTACATAGGTGGATTACATAGATATTTGCATCATACAATACTTATGTTTAGTCCTACTAACCTTGATGAGGTATGTGTACAAGCTACACACATTGAATCCAAAGGGAAGAGTGTTCATGATGTTTCTTCATATGAATCCAGTTAGCCAAAAGAAGGCAAGGAAAAAGGGAAGAGCAAGCATACAACTACCGTGAAGAAAGGGGACACACAGATTTCTTGTTCTCATTTTCAGAGAGATGGACATGATGCAAAACATTGTTGGAAGCTACATCCATAATTGAAACCAAAATGTTTTAAGGATCGGAAAGGGAAGCAGAAATCTACGATTATCGTTGAGGACCTTAGATCAGATTTTGAGGATGAAACCAAGATATCAATCGTAGGTGTGAAAGGTAAATCTATTGTTCGTGATAGTCCTAACATTGGTTCTTCAGGTGTTTCTACTTCTAAAGATCATGACAATTCTAAGGATAGAAAAAGGAATGCATTGTTTCGTATAAGGGTAATCACAAAAAAACTAAGATTGACACACTCATAGATAGTGGATCTCAAGCTAATCTTATTTCAGAAGAAGTAATTAAGCAGTTGGGATTAATAACAAAACCACACAAGAAACCTTATCCACTAGTCTGGGTATGCAAAGATAAAATATTACAAGTAACAAGGCAATGTGATCTAAAGTTTGCAATTATATCCAAGTTTGTAGATGAAGTTGAATTTGATGTGGTTCCACTAGATATATGTGGAATTGTGTTGGGTAGCCCATACTTATATGATCGAAAGGAAATATTCTACAGAGAACATAATCTATATCATTTTTTTAAGGAAGGAATTGAGTACATAGTACATTAACATTCATATAAAAATGACAAATCATTGGGAACTACACAACAATTGAAAAGGGTTGTTAATGCAAGTCGGAATTTGTCACTTATGTCTATGAAAATTAAGGAAGAAAATAATCCTAAGAATGAAATGGAACTGTCGTTGCATCACAATACATCTATTATGGTTGATAGTGTTCCTATGATAAAACATAAGCATGTTCAATGATGATATTCAACTTACTACTGATCATTAGTATATGGTTGGTTCCTACAATATTGAATGAAGATTTTGTTGAAAAAGGGATTAATGTACTTGACAATATCAGTGCAATGTTGATTTTTGTTATGATGAGTCAGATGTACAGGTTCCAGGAATGGACAAGTGATACAGGGCAAGTGAGATGAACATGTCCTCACTTATTTTCTAAATGATTCAAGCTTTTGGTGGTCCAAAAGCTTCTCAGTGGGAAGGTTTGATCCAGGAGGATCATCTCATCAACGATCAGATTTAAAGTCTTTAAACATCATTTCAAAGGTTACCATGGTAAATATCTCTTTGACATATTTCTGTCAACGCTTGTTTCATGCGAAATGGCCTCCAAACGAAGAAGTTGTCAGCATTTGACGTTTCGACAAGGAAGGTTAAAAATGGTTGGAAAAGGTTAAAAAAATGGTTTTGGAGCCATAGGAATTGAACCCAAAGGCCTTCAACAAGGCCACCAAAAATTCCATTGGAAAACTATATGGTTCACTTATTAATATGATTTAATATTGTAAAATGGGGGGGGGGCAAGGGAATATCCCTTGACCCCATGCCAACACCGAGGCCCCCATCGAAGTTTATATTATATAGCACCCAAAATTTATGTTATAAACCATATGTTAAACCATATATAACGAATCATGTATTAGAACTATATGTAAACCATATAGCGGTGGAACCCTATGTAACTTGGAGCCAAATCTAGATAACAATGAACCATATCACAATAAACTATATAGAATGAACCACATAACAATATATGTGCCATAGTTTCAACCATATATCAAATGTGGTAATATGTTATGCGCCAACATTCCAAAAGAAGGAGCAAGGAGGAGAGGCCCGCGGGTTTGACCCTGGGACCTCTCCCTCGATAGCATTATGCCTTACCACTAGGGCACCCCCCCACTGATGAGTGGTAAGCGACGCTTAAAATTTTTAAGTTGCAAGTGCCAAAACAACATAAAAAGTCACGAAATTCCAAGCCACGGGCATGCTCGGAATTTATACACAGTGCACATTTTTGCATAGTAAATGAGGCAGGTACATGCATGAATCCTAAGGCGTAGAGGCCATTAATGGGAATTGATCCCGAGGTGGAATCCGTACACAGTCTGTACAGTTTTTCTTTTGTGCAGAATTGTTGTCTTGATTTGTGTGCCAGAGGAGGACTTGGGAAAAGGTATTCGAGTTTATACTCATTTTTCTTAGAATTTTGAGACAGATGCGGTGGTGCAGTTTGTTTCTATGTTTGAAAAACAAAACTCATAAGTGTTTCTAGAACACTCAATTTGTAACCTTTGAAGCCTTAATAAGATCGACCTTCCCATTGGAAGCAACCCAGATACGTAGCCCAAGAAGAGTGAACTCTGTTATCAGCTCTTATCTTCATTTTATGGTTTGCATATCTCTTTTATGTGTTTATGTGCTTCATTTATTCTCTTTAAAATTGTCATTTAATCCTTTTTAATACATTTTAGCATTTAAACATTCACATGCAAATATTGGTTATAAAGATCCTGGATAATTTTCATATCAGCAAGCCTCAACCATCTGTCGAGGTTGGAAATGGGCGAAGAACCAAATAGCTTAGAAGATAATCTCTTGGATGCACAAATATTTTCCGTAAGAATGGTTGATGAATACTTTCAAGATGTTGTGACAATTTTTTCCACAGGAGCAATACCAGAAGGATACACAACTGCCCAAAAAAAGCAATTGTTTGTCAAATATGCAGACTACCAGTTGATAGTCAATCATGTGTATAAGCTAGGACCGAATGAAGTATTGTGTTGCTGTGTTGTGGAGCATGAGAGACCAATCATCTCAGTTGAATCCCATGACAGAGTGGCAGGTGGTAATTATTCAGGAAAAGCCACATCACGGAATATTTTAAGAGCAAGATTATGGTATTCGACTCTTCATAAGGATGCTAAATAATATTGTTAGAACTGTGACATGTGTCAAAGAATTGGGAAACCATCAAGGAGAGATGAGATTCCATTGGTGCCTTAGGTTACACTGCAGGATTTTGACAAGTGGGCTATTGATTTTGTGGGACCCATTAACCCACCATGGAAAAGTACTGGTGCAAAGTACATTATTACTGCAACAAATTATCTTACATGATGGGATGAACATGCACTAGTACGAGATTGCACTATTATGACCGTTGCATGATTTTTGTTTGAAAATGTCATCACCGGGTTTGGATGTCCTCAGGTTTTATTGAGTGATCAGGGTGCACATTTTTTTAATAAGACTATAGAAACTCCTACTAAAGAATTTCAATTTTACTATCGGAAGAGTACTCCATACCATCCACAAGAAAATGGAACTGTCGAAGCGTTCAATAAGATCCTAGAACATGCACTAACAAAAGTATGTAATGTGAATCGTGACGACTAGGACTTAAGGATTCCTATAATTTTGTGGGCCTACAGATGACATGTAAGAGGTTGAAGGGACAAATACCTTTCAATTTGGTGTATGGACAAGAGGTTGTGATGCTTATGGAGTATATTGTACCTAATTTACGAATCGTTGCTTTCACTGGAATGAATGATACAGGTGTTGTCAATGAGAGGTTGGTGTAGTTAGTTCAGTTGGAAGAGGATATATTTGTCACAGGTTTTCATCAACAAGTGCAAAAAGTTCGAGAAAAACTGTGGCATGATCGCCATATTACTAAGAAGCACTTTCAACAAGGATATCTAGTTCTCCTCTATGACAATAAAATTTTCAAACATCCTGGTAAGTTACGGATGCATTGGCTAGGGCCATATGTTATTAACTTTATAAAACAAGGAGGTGCACTTGTGAGGCACCTGCAACAATTAATTAACAAGAATACGCGAAATAGCAGAAATGACAGAACTCAGAATCACTTTTGTATTGATCACAGGCCACTTCGAGGGGGCAACCTCCTTTGAGCAAGCTCAATACAAATAACTTCACGGTGCCTTCATAGGTCTCAACACACACTTATATACTAATTCTAGGCGCCAATACTATGGGTCGAAACCATGGGCCGTTACAAACTATGGATCAACAATACTACGGGCGACTTACAAAGCATATGCGCCAACAACAATAACACAAACTATTGATCAACAAATACTACGGGACGACTTACAAAGCATATGCGTCCAACAACAACATACTAACAAAGTAAAGATATGGGTTCCTAACATCCCCTCCCCCTTAAAAAAAGCTTTGTCCTCAAAGCTTCAGATGTGGAAATTGTTGTTGAATCTGAAGGAGTGGTTCCCATGTAGCATCCTCTGGTTGCATGCCGTGCCACTGAATTAAGACCTCTGTGATAGAGCGAGAGCGAAGCTGACGTGTGCGCCGATTGAGGATGGCCTCTGGTTCCAAAAGGATGGATCCGTCATTATCCAGTTCGGGTAAAATCGTTTGGCCGCTGATGTTGGTGCCAAGAACTTTCTTCAAACAAGAGACATGAAAGACTAGATGAATGCGGGAAGAAGGAGGAAGTTCCAATTTATAAGCAACGGACCCAATCTTCTGAAGAATCCGATATGGCCCATAGAACTTTGGAGCAAGCTTATGACGCCCTTTTAGTTTCAAGGAGGATTGTTTGTACGGCTGGAGACGAAGAAAAACCATATCACCGACTTGAAAAGTGCGCTCTGAACGGTGCTGATCCGCTTGTTGCTTCATGCGATTTCTTGCCATGTGAAGATTGTCCCGTAAAATGCGAAGAATCTGATCGCGGTTGCGAAGGACCGTGTCAACTTCCTGAACTGGTGAACTGGTGGGGGTGTATGGAAGAAGAGCTGGAGGTGCTTGACCATAGACTGCTTCATATGGGGTCATTTTAGAGGCAGTGTGGTAAGAGGTATTGTACCACCATTCAGCAAGAGGGAGCCACTTTGCCCACTGATGTTGTTGTTCTGAGGTGAAGCAACGAAGATAAGTTTCCAAGCATTTATTGACAATTTCAGTCTGACCATCTGTTTGTGGGTGATACCCTGAACTCATCTTCAGTTTGGTGCCAGTGTGGCGAAATAGTTCTGTCCAAAAATGACTAGTGAAAGTCGCATCACGATCCGAGACAATGGAAGAAGGGATGCCATGAAGACGAAAGATCTGGTCCATAAAAATTTGAGCAACTGAGGAGGCTGTATAGGGATGACTGAGAGCACAAAAATGACTATATTTGGAGAGGCGATCAACCACAACGAGAATCACTGTCTTCCCGCCAGATTTAGGGAGCCCTTCAATGAAATCCATAGAAATATCTGTCCAAATCCGTGTAGGTATGGGTAACGGTTCAAGCAATCCTGGAACGAGTGTTGTTTCCCCCTTATTGCGCTGGCAGGTATCACATTCGGCCACCATCTGTTGAATTGTCCTTTTCATGCCCTGCCAAAAGAAGTTACGCCGTGCTCGTTCATATGTTTTGAGGAACCCAGAGTGCCCGGCCGAGGGAGAAGCATGGAGTTCATAGAAGACATCCTGTTGAAGATCTGTGCTCTGGGGAAGCACCAGACGATCCTTGTATTGCAGAGAAGCACCATCCCAAGAGTAATGTGGTACAGCAGAAGGGTTGTTGGTCAAGCGTTGGATGATCTGAGATAAGGAAGAGTCATTGACATAACCCTGTTGAATAGATTGCAACCAATTTGGAACAGGCATAGAAATAGCTGAAAGAGAACCTTGGGCACCAAATGTGCGAGAAAGAGCATCTGCCACAATATTGTCTTTACCCTTCTTGTAAGTGATCTCATAGTCATAACCCATGAGTTTGCTAACCCATTTCTGTTGTGCCGGGGAGGGGACACGCTGGTCCAAGAAATATTTCAGACTCTGGTGATCAGTCTTGATGCAGAAATGATTCCCTAATAGGTATGGACGCCACTTCTGTACTGCATGCAAAATAGCCATCATTTCCTTCTCATAGGTAGAGGCAGCTAAATTCTTACCTGAAAGGGCTTTGCTGGTGAACGCAATGGGGTGTTCATTTTGAAGGAGAACAGCACCAAGTCCATTGCCGCAAGCATCACTCTCAATAGTGAAGGGCTTGGAAAAATCGGGCATAGCTAGCACAGGTGTAGTACACATAGCTTGTTTTAGTTTGTCAAATGCACACTGAGCAGCAGGTGTCCATGTAAAAGCATCCTTTTTCAATAGAGCAGTTAATGGAGCTACAATCTTCCCATAATCCTTGACAAACTTGCGGTAGTAGCCAGTCAAGCCCAAAAAACCACGAAGGCTCTTGAGTGTCTGAGGACGTGGCCAATTGTTCATGGCGTCGATTTTGGCAGGATCCACGCGAACCCCTTGTGCTGAGATAATGTGCCCGAGATACTCAACTTCCTTTTGTCCAAAAACACATTTAGACTGCTTGGCATGGAGATGATGGTCAGAGAAAAGTTGCATGACAAGATCCAGATGCTGGAGATGTTCATCCCATGTTTTACTATAGATGAGGATATCATCAAAGAATACCAGAATGAATTTCCGCAAGTATGGTCGAAATATTTTATTCATTAAGGCCTGGAATGTGGAAGGAGCATTAGTGAGGCCAAAGGGCATGACCAAAAACTCATAATGGCCATCATGTGTGCGGAAAGCTGTTTTAGGAATATCATCCTCATGAACCCGAATTTGATGATACCCAGAACGAAGATCCAACTTGGAGAAAAAGTGAGCCCCATGAAGCTCGTCAATAAGTTCATCAACAACAGGAATTGGAAACTTATCCTTGATGGTGAGGTGATTAAGTGCTCGGAAGTCAATGCAGAGGCGCCATGACCCATCTTTTTTGCGAACGAGAATAACTGGAGAAGAAAAGGAACTAGTGCTTGGGTGAATAATACCTTGCTTCAATAAGTCCCGAACGAGCATTTCAATCTCTGTTTTTTGGTGGAATGGGTAGCGATAGGGCCTGATGTTGGGAGGAGCGCTGCCAGGAAGGAGCTGAATACGATGGTCTTCTGGCCTGGAAGGTGGTAATCCCACTGGTTCAGCAAAGACACCTGTATATCGATCCAGAATTTGTTGTAGATCCAAAGGAGTAGTGGAGACAGCTGATGGTTGCATCTGGATGGAATGGATCTGAGCGATGACACCATGTGAATTCTTCTTGAGGAGTTTTTCCATGCGATGTGAACTGATGATGCTGAGAGAACCTGGTTGTAATCCTGTCAATGTGTGTTTGTGTCCATTCTCAGAAAACTGCATCCAAAGTTCGGCAAAATCCCATAAGATAGGGCCGAGTGTGCGTAGCCATTGAGCGCCCAAAACCACATCACATCCGCCTAAGGGCAAGGCAAACATGTCAGAGTGCAAGGTATAATCTCCCATAGAGATACGCACATTTCGACACTTCCCTTTGCAAGGTAAGGTGCCCCCATTGGCAATCATGACTTCAAAGTTGGAGCAAGGATGGATAAAACAATCAGCTTGTTTGGCGATCCGAGGGTCAATGAAATTATGCGTGCTACCAGAATCAATGAGGATTGTAAGAGGAAGCTTCTTGAAGTAACCCCTGACCCGCATTGTTTGGGGGGTGGTGATTCCAGCTAAAGCATGGAGAGATATCTCTGGCTGGTCATCCTGAGACGGAGGGTCAATAGGCGGTTCCTGAATGTCGACCGGAGCATCCAGTGTTTCTGGATCTTCGTCACCCATTTCAGAGGCAGGCGGAGACTCCACATCCAGGAGATAGAGCTTTTGCTGAACACATCTATGTCCCCGAGTGAACTTCTCATCACAATTATAGCAAAGACCCTTTTCTCTGCGTGCTTGCATCTCTGTTTCCGACAAACGCTTGATAGGAGTCGGTCGAGGATCCTGCGGTATAGGAGGTCGCTGAGACCCCATATTTCAGAAAGGAACAAAAGTGGGCTTGGAGCGTTGTTGGGCTGCAATCTTGTCTTCTGCCAATTTAGCCAACCCGAGTGCTTCCATCATTGTGTTGGGACAGAACATTTTGACCTCAAAGCGGATGGCATCCTTTAGACCACTGATAAAACAACTCCGGTAAAATTCATCAGACAATCCTTCGGTGTGGTTGGCTAGATTCTCAAATTCGGTTTGATACTCTCTCACAGTTCCAGTTTGGCGAAGTTTAGTGAGGGCTCCTGTGAAGTCATCAAAAGCACTAGGACCAAATCGTTGCAAAAGGAGCTGGCAAAAGTCTGGCCAGTTAGGCTCTGGATGAGCCTTGATGTACCAACGGTACCATTGAAGAGCTTCCTGTTCCAAATGAAAGGATGCCAACGGAACTTTGTTGAGATCAAAAGTATTATGCAGACTGAAATACTGTTCTGCACGATAGATCCATCCAGTTGGATCGGTACCATTGAAGCGAGGAAAATCAAGCTTCGGACCACGGAAATTGCTGGAAGAAGAGAACCCATTGTCTACTGAAAACTCGGACTGCCGTTTGTTGTTCATAGCTGAATGTTCAAGATGGAGACCAAGAAATTTTTCATCCAGATCCTGGAGTTTGGCTTGGATGGCTGCAAGGGCTTCCTCCATGGTTTTTGCTCCTGCACGGGTGACAACCATAACCAGGGATTTTTTTTTTTTTTTTTTTTTTTTTTGACTGGGTACGAAAACAAAAACAGGAACTACTTCAGTAAAGAAAAATTTGGATTTGAGAAAAAATCAGAAGGGTAATTGGGGTTTGACTCGTTTTTTGGACACTGTTGGATAGACAGGGAAGCAAAAATGAGGATTTCAGCAGCGGGGTGAAAGGATGGGAAAATTTGGCAGAGGGGAACAAAGAAGCAGAATTCAGAAAGGAACTCTGTGGTAAAAATTGAAGGTGATTGGGTGAAATCTGAGGAAGCTATGGAAAACCCTAAAAATAGACAAATGTGGGATTTCGGGCTGTAGGAAAGGGAATTGAGGATAGGGTCCTCAGGGATGAAATATGCAGAATGGAATGACAGGGGTTCCCTGAAATTTTCAAGGAAAATAGAGGTAAAACAAGGGAGATATGGAGAAAAAACGGATTTTTTTTTTTTTTTTTTTTTTCCAGATAGGAGCGGCTAGGGCTCGGTTTTTTTTTTTTTTTTTTTTTTTTTTTACAGACTGGAGCGGCTACGGCTCTGCTTGCAGAATGGGATCTCCGGTTCGAAGGATTCTCGAACAACGCCGAACGGCTGGATCTGGAACGGTTTGCAAAATGAATCTGAAACGGCGCAGCAGTGATCGACAATAGTTCAGCTGAAAGTAGATATGGACCCCAGGTATGTGCGGCTTCCTAAGAGTTCAGGGTTTTCACTCGGCCACCAATGCTGTCCGACGGCTTGTGTATTGGGGCATTACCCCTCACTCCACGGCTCAGGTAAAACTGATAACCGCTTTGCCACAAACGACAGCTCTTGGTTTACCTCACGGGTGGGAACTAGTCAATCAGGTAGGGGTCGTTGCCCTTTTCGCCGGTGGGTCCTCTCAATGGGATAGCTACTTCGGGGTTCCTGTGGTACTCCTCACAATGAGTTTTAGGGCTTATGCCCAAGTACTTCCCACTGTTAAGCGGATAGGGATTATTCCCAAATCCGAACCTGCAACAGATGTGAAATTTTTTTTAGCAGAAATTTCACCCAGCGAACCCAAGAAAGTGCTCTGATACCAGATGTGAGGCACCTGCAACAATTAATTAACAAGAATACGCGAAATAGCAGAAATGACAGAACTCAGAATCACTTTTGTATTGATCACAGGTCACTTCGAGGGGGCAACCTCCTTTGAGCAAGCTCAATACAAATAACTTCACGGTGCCTTCATAGGTCTCAACACACACTTATATACTAATTCTAGGCGCCAATACTATGGGTCGAAACCATGGGCCGTTACAAACTATGGATCAACAATACTACGGGCGACTTACAAAGCATATGCGCCAACAACAATAACACAAACTATTGATCAACAAATACTATGGGACGACTTACAAAGCATATGCGTCCAACAACAACATACTAACAAAGTAAAGATATGGGTTCCTAACAGCACTGTAGTTACAGAAATTAGATGGTGAACTACTCCAAGGATTGGTGAATGGAAGCTGCTTAAATCCCTATAGGGACAGTCGTGGTCTGTCGAAGTGAAGATGTCTAATTACATGCTTGAAAAAAAAATGGGAAGCCCAAGTTTCATTTGGTGTCGTAGTTAGTTGTGTCAAAGTGTCTGTTCCGATGTATAGTTCTGTCGGATTTTCATGGAAAGCCCAAGTTATTAGCATGTCGAGGTTCTTATGTTGGGATAATTTTGTCGAGGTTCTATTTGTTTGTCGTTCGGAAACCCCAACTTATCATTGTGTCGATTTGGTTGTCTGTCAAAGTGCTATTTCTGTCACTCGGAAACCCCAACTTGTTTTTGTGTCATGGTTATAAGGGGAATTTGGTGGTCTATCATAGTATAATCTATCGAAATTCTGGAATGGTCCACCAGTCGAAGTTGCAACTATTGTGCATTTATGGTTTCTTTTATGATGGGTTTAGTGGCGGCATTAGTGGTATTTTTGTATTAATTGTTGAAAATACTGAAGTGTGTGAATATATATGTCGATGTCATCATCATCATTGGAAGATCGAGTACATTCAATACACATCGGGAATGAAAAAAGGATCGCATGTGGGATTAAACATAAAAATACCTCCCCTCCTTTGATCGTTATTCATTGCGACTTGAGCAATTGCAACATAGTGAGCAAACCAAATCCGAGCCTTAGCCTATTGAGTGGAGAGTAAGTGCATAATTAATATAATTTAAGTTGGTCTATCAGCTAGAAGTGAGTCTCAGGGGTCTATCAAGGAAGTGAGGGTCAACTGTGGTATTTTTCCATTTTGGTCTTCAACCGATCATACCCATTTAGGAACTTGTGCACTTCTCACCACTTGAAGGAATCTTGTAATTTGTTGTGCTTGTGTGATTTCAGGATTTTTCGTCCATTTGTTTTCCTTTCTTCCATTGCACTCCCAACTGTCAACCAAGAAACATATCGACTTTCTAGCTTGCTTGTCCCTCTACTCCAATCATCTTCTTGGCAATTTGGGAACTTCTATCATTGTCCAATCATCTCCATTTCATTTTCTGACATGATAGAGTACGACTTGGTGGACTCAATGTCTTCGCAAGGACTTCATGATGTAGAGTACATTTCTTGTGTTCCTTCTTGAACTGTATCGTCATGGAGTATCCTTTTGGATCTATATGAATTGTCATCTTATGTACTTATTCATGCTGGCTCATGTACATTGTCTCCTTGATATCTTCTGCATGAATACACCTCTTATATATACTACAATGTTACATATTCAATGCATCCTTGATTCACATATTTTCTTATAGATAAGTTTTAAAACGTTGTAAACATCTTCAGACATAATGGATGCAATAACTAGATATAATTTTTCACATTGGAATCCATGTTTGTTGAGTCATCTTGCACATATATGCTTCTTGTCCTCTTCAGATGTTTATGCTTTTGGATATACTCCAAATTTGCATATACGTCACCTTCTCTTCTTGCGCATATGCTTCTGATGTTCAAGATTTCTTCATCATGCACAATAGAATTCCTCAAAGTGACTTCTTCATATTTTTGTTGGATTGCCAATAGAATTCCTCAAAGTGGCTTCTTCACATTTATGTTAGACTATTGTATCCACTTTGAATTGTGTTGATATCAATGAATCAGTTGACATCAATGACAACCAATGCTCAACAATCTCCCCCTTTTGCATTGATGTCAACACCTTATGAAGTTGTGCCTGATTTTCTTTGAACTGTGTGTTTCATTGATGTTCTTGTCCCAGTGCTCCCCCTGTATATGTGCTCCCCCTGAATTCTTTGGGAGTTTTGGATACCGTGTTCTTGTACAAATTCTACAACACCCTATCATATCTGCACATATCATATCTATATGACATGTTGCAGTCCTCAAGACTTCACGTTCTTTCACTTCTACTTCATGCTTTGCTTATATCCTTTACAACTTCAACTGCTTCATGCATTTGATGTCTGCAGTCCTCAAGACTTCAATGATTCTTTTTCATGCCTGCTTCATGTTTTCTTATATCCTTTACAACTTCAACTGCTTCATGCATTTCTCCTTATCTTCATCAGCTTCATGCATTTCTCCCCCTTTGACATCAATGGAAAAGAGGTCCATTGTGCTCTTAGAATTCTTATTTTTGCATTGTGCCTGCTCTATTCTAATTGTGGGATCACTCCCCCTGTCTTTATGCCTTTTATGAAGCGGATTTTATACTACACCTTCCATTATGATTGTCTGTTTCTGTCACAACACATCATCATACTTTGCGTAGTGCTCTTGGATATCATCCTTACATTCCTACTACGCATTTTTCCCCCATTTTATTTATTTATTCTTCATTGTTTTGGTTCTCCTCATGTTCAGGATTGAGAATCACAACTAATTTTCTATGAGATATTCAAACATACCTCTGGGAAGAGGTTTTGTGGATATATCTACAATTTGCTCCTTGGTGTCAACATATTCTAGTTTGATAACATTGGTTGCTACTTGCTCCCCTACAAAATGATACTTGATGGGAATGTGCTTAGTTTTGCAATGCATAAAAGATTCTTGGATATGCTTACCGCACTTGTCTCGTCACACAAAATTTGTATTGGCTAATTTACGTTTACTTGAAGATCCTTCAAGGTATGTTGTTAGGAACCCATGTCAACCCTTCTATTTACTTTGTTAGTATATTGTTGTTGGACGCATATGCTTTGTAAGTCATCCCATAGTATTTTTTGATCCATAGTTTGTCTTATTGTTGTCGGATGCATATGCTTTGTAAGTCGTCTCGTAGTAATTGTTGATCCATAGTTTGTATTGGCCCATGGTTTGTATTGACACATGGTATTGACACATGGTATTGACCCATGGTATTGGCGCCTAGACTTAGTATATAAGTTTGTGTTGAGACCAATGAAGGTACGGTGAAGTTATTTGTATTGAGCTTGCTCAAAGGAGGTTGCCCCCTCGAAGTGGCCTACAATCAATAAAAGTGATTCTGAGTTCTGTTATTTCTGCTATCTCATGTATTTTCATTAATTAATTGTTGTAGGTTCTTCACATATGGTATGAGAGCACTTTCTTGGGCTCGTTGGGTGAAATTTCTGCCAATTTTTTTTTCACATTTGTTGCAGCTTCGGATTTGGGAATAATCCCTATCCGCTTAACTGTGGGAAGTACTTGGGCATAAGCCTTAAAAATCATTGTGAGGAGTACCACAGGAACCCCGAAGTAGATGGACCATTGAGAGGAACTTCTAGCGAAAAGGGCAATGACCCCTACCTGATTTACTAGTTCCCACCCATGAGGTAAACCAAGAGCTGTCGTTTGTGGAAAAGCGGTTATCAGTTTTACCTGAGCCATGGAGTGAGGGGTACTGCCCCAATACGCAAACCATCAAACAGCATTGGTGGCCGAGTGAAACCCCTAAACTATTAGGAAGTCGCACATACCTGGGGTCCATATCTATTTTCAACTGAACTGTTGCTGATCACTTCCGCGCCATTTCAAATCCAGTCGTTTCAGATCCATTCTGAAAGTCGTTCCAGATCCAGTCGTTTCATATCTATTCTAAAAGTCGTTTCAGATCCCGCCGTTTTCGATCCATTTGGCGTTGTTTCAGGTCCATTTATTGTCGATCACTTTCACGTCATTACAGATCCATTTGTTTCCACTCCCTTCTGTGTCGTAGCAAATCCATTCTGAAAAATTCTATTTTTTTGCCATATCTCCCTTGTTTTAACTCTGTTTCCCTTGAAACTTCCCGGACACCCTTGCAATCCCATTCTGCATATTTCATTCCTGAGGACCCTATCACAAATTCTACTTCCCAAAGCTAGAAATCTCACATTTGTCTATTTTTAGAGTTTGCCATAACTTCTTCAATTTACACCCACTCGCCTTCAAATTTTGCCATCGTGTCCATTCCCTATTTCTGCTTCTTTGTCCCTCTTTGACCAATTTTCTCATTCTTCACCCTGCTTCTGAAATCCTCATTTTTTGCTTCCCTTTCCATCAAAAAGTGTCCAAAACCTAGTCAACCCCAATTACCCATCTACGTTTTTCCCAAGTCCAAATTTCCCTTTACTAAATAAGCTTTTGTTTGTGTTTTTCTATCCATTCCGTCCCCCCCGAAAATTAAAAAAACTCGAGGTAATGGTTGTCACCCGCGCAGGAGCAAAAAAAAATGGAGGAAGCACTTGCAGCCATCCAAACCAAACTCCAAGATCTGGATGAAAAATTTCTCAACCTCCATATTCAACATTCAACGATGAATAATAACTGACAGCAAGAATCTTCTGCAGTCAATGGGTTCTCTTCTTCTAGCAACTTCCGTGGTCCGAAGCTTGAATTTCCTTGCTTCAATGGTATTGATCCGACTAGATGGATCTATCGTGTAGAACAATATTTCAGTCTGCATAATACCTTTGATGTCCAAAAATTTCCACTTGCATCCTTTCATTTGGAACAGGAAGTCCTTCAATGGTACCGTTGGTACATCAAGGCTCATGATGAGCCAAAATGGACAGATTTTTGCCAACTCCTTTTGCAATGATTTGGTCCTAGTGCTTTTGATGACTTCACTGGAGCACTCACTAAACTTCATCAAAGTGGCACTGTGAGAGAGTATCAGGCAAAATTTGAGAAACTAGCCAATCACACATATGGATTGTCTGATGAATTCTACAGGAGTTGTTTTATCAGTGGTCTTAAGGATGAAATCCGGTCAGAGGTTAAAATGTTCTATCCCAACACAATGATGGAAGTCCTAGGGTTGGCTAAGTTGTAAGAAGACAAGATTGCAGCCCAACAGCACTCCAAACCCACTTTTGTTCCATTCTGAAATATGGGTTCTCACGACTTCCAATCCTGCTAGCTCCTCGACCAACTCCTATCAAGCATTTATCTGAAACAGAGATGTAGGCACGCAGAGAAAACAGGCTTTGTTATAATTGTGATGAGAAATTCACTCAGGGACATATATGTGTTCAACAAAATCTCTATCTCTTGGATATGGATTCTCCGTCTGCCTCTAAAATTGGTGAAGAAGCTCCAGATACAATGGATGATCAGGTCGAAATGCAGGAGCTGCCTATTGACCCCCCATCTCAGGATGAACAACCAGAGATATCTCTCCATGCTTTATCCGACATCACCACCCCCCAAACAATGCGGGTCAGGGGTTACTTCAAGAAGCTTCCTCTTACAATACTCATTGATTCTGGTAGCACTCATAACTTCATTGGCCCTTGGATCGCCAAAGATGTTGATTGTTTTGTCCATCCTTTCTCTAACTTTGAAGTCATGGTTGTCAATGGGGGCACCTTACCTTGCAAGGGGAAGTATCACAATGTGTGTATCTCTTTAGAAGATTATAACCTGCGTTCTAACATGTTTTCCTTGTCCCTAGGTGGATGTGATGTGGTTTTGGGTGTTCAATGGTTAGCTACACTTGGCCCCTTCTTATGGGATTTTGCTGAACTTTGGATGCAGTTTTCAGTCAATGGGAAACAACACAAATTTAAGGGCTTACAACAAGGGTCTCTCCACATCATTAGTTCGCATCGCCTGGAAAAGATCCTTAAGAATAATTCACATGGTGTCATCGCTCAAATCCATTCCATTCAGATGCACCCATCAATGGTCACCCCTACTTCCTAGAATATATATCCAGGTGTCCTTGCTGAACCAGTGGTCTTGTCGCCTTCAAGAGACCTTTCCGGTAAGAATTTAGCTGCATCTACATCTCAGCAGGAAATGATGGCTATTTTGCATGCAGTATAGAAGTGGCATCCATACCTATTAGGGAATTATTTCTGCATCAAGACTGATCTCCAGAGTCTAGAAAATTTCCTGGAACAATGGGTCTCCTCCCCAACACACCTGAAATGGGTTATCCAACTCATGGGTTATGCTTATGCAACCACTTACAAGAAGGGTAAGGACAATATGGTGGTAGATGATCCTTCTCGCACAATTAATGACCCAGTTTCTCTTACAGCGATTTCTCTGCTTGTTCCAAATTGGTTGCAATCTATTCAACAGGGCTATCTCTTCTATGAACTCCATGCTTCTTCATCAGCAGGGCACTTTGGGTTCCTAAAAATGTATGACCGGGAACAATGTACCTTCTTTTGGAAGGGACTAAACATGACAATTCAATAGATGTTGGCTGACTGTGATACTTTCCAGGTCAACAAGGGTGAAACGACACTCCTTTCGGGACTGTTCGAACCCTTGCCCATCCCTACAGAGATTTGAACTATTTATATGGATTTCCTAGAAGCACTCCAGTGGTACAACACCACATCTAAAAGGACACCATATGAAGCAATCTATGGACATACACCGCTAGTCCTTCTTCCATACACCCTTAGCAGCTTCCCAGTTTAGGCAATTGACTCGGTTCCTCGACACCGTGATCAGATTCTTCTCATTCTGCAAAACAATCTTCACATGGAAATAATTTGACTGAAACAACAAGCCGATCATCACCGTTCTAAGCGCACTTTTCACACAGCTGATATGGTTCTTCTTTGTCTACAGCCTTCCAAGAAACCCTCCTTGCAACTCAAAAGGCGTCAGTGGCCTGGAATGCAACCCAAGGATGCTACAGGGGAACCACTCCTTCAGATTCTGCATCAATTTCCACACCTAAAGCTTTGAGGACAAAGCTTTTTCTAAGGGAGAGGGGATGTTAGGAACCCATGTCAACCCTTCTATTTACTTTTTTAGTATATTGTTGTTGGACGCATATGCTTTGTAAGTCGTCTTGTAGTATTTGTTGATCCATAGTTTGTATTATTGTTGTTGGATGCATATGTTTTGTAAGTCGTCCCATAGTAATTGTTGATCCATAGTTTGTATTGGCCCATGGTTTGTATTGACACATGGTATTGACCCATGGTATTGGAACCTAGACTTAGTATATAAGTTTGTGTTGAGACCAATGAAGGTACAGTGAAGTTATCTATATTGGGCTTGCTCAAAGGAGGTTGCCCCCTCGAAGTGGCCTGCGATCAATAAAAGTGATTATGAGTTCTGTTATTTCTGCTATCTCGTGTATTTTCATTAAATAATTGTTGCAGGTTCTTCACATATGTGTTAGGATATCTCATCATTCACTTTTGTACTTTGCATGCATTGCATGCACCCGCATGCTGCCCAATCATCAGTATGGTACCTCCAGCACCTAGTCCTTAGTCTCCCAGCACTCGGGAGCTACTTTCCACTCATTTTAAGCCCTCCTAGCCTATCATGCACCCAGTTCTCACCTACCACTGAAGAAGGGCGCCTTTCTCACCTACTAGTCTAGTTACACTTCAGTTATCACTCTAATTTACCTCCGATTGACCCATAACTGATGTTATCACTCCGATTGACCCCCGATGAGACATGACTGACAGTTCTGAGTGCAGTTAAGCCCTCGTGCACCCTCCATCGAGCCTCCATCCCTATATTAGTGCCACTTACCATCAGTTACACATATTACACTTAGTTAGACTCAGTTATACTTAGTTTGACACCTGTTTGATAGTGACTTGTGCATTGATGACCACCACTGATTGGTGATGAGGACTCCTAGTTGGAGCCAAGCTATGCCATTCAGTTAATTCGAATGAACTCCTTGGTTAATTCGAATTGCTCACTCATTGTGACTGTATTGTATTGTATTTTCACCCTTATTGGGATATAGAGCACTGATGCATGATTTTTGCACAGTTTACACCATATTTTCTGAGTTTCATCTATTGTGATTGATTTAATTGTTCATTAGATCTGCTGTGACTAATTTTACAATATTTTTCATCCATATTACGTATGAACAACAGGAACTTGTAGCAATATATTCATCGTTGGTTGTAGATAGCGCCACAGATGGTTGTTTTTTGTTGATCCAAGACACAAGACAGTTACCTAATAAAAACACATCACCACTAGTTCTTCTCCTATCATCAATACTTCCAACCCAGCCTGCATCTGTGTATGCGACTAAGTTGATATTTTTGCTTCATGGATACCATAAGCTAAGATACATGGTTCCTTTCAAATATCTAAAAATTATTTTGACTGCTTGAACATGTGTTTCGTTTGGTGTTTCCTGGAATCTGGAAACAAGTCCGACAGCTTGCATGATGTCTGGTTTGGAAGTTGTTACATAAATTAAACTACCAATCATTGATCTATAAAGTCTTTAGTCTAATTCTTTAGCGACATCATCTTTACTCAATTTGCATCATGTCACCATGGGAGTGCAAACAGGATTACAGTATTCCATGTTGAATCTTTTTAGCATTTATTTCACGTATTTGGATTGAGATATGAAGATACCATAATTTACTTGTGAAATTTGCATCCCAAGGACAAAAGACAAATCTCCTAGCATAGACATTTCAAATTCCTTTTGCATGTCCTTTTCAAAATCCTGACTCATTCTGTCATCGTTGCTCTGGAGAAAAAATCATTCGTCATATCTGGAGTCAAATTTTCCAATAGTATCATCATTTATTTTTATGTTGCATTTACTTCCAAATATTTTGAAATTCTTGACTGCGACTGGCATTCCTTTCCAAAATTATTAAGGTGTTGAGTCGTTGTTTGTTCTGATTAGACATCTATTGAGTATGTGTGTGGCTGTATGAACGGGATGTGTCCAAAAATTATCTGATAGTCTTGACTCATTTAGCATAGTCCTGGCCATTTTTTGAACAATCATGTTCTTTCTTTCTGCTACCCCCATTTTGTTGTGGAGTTCTGGCTACTGAGAACTGTCTTTTGATTCCATATTTATCAAAGTATTTATCGAACTTTCTTGAAGTGTATTCTCCTCCATTTTCCGTTCTTAAGCACTTTATTCTTAAATCAATTTCATTTTCAGTTGCTTCCTTAGAAGCCTTGAAACATTCGAATGTTTCTGATTTTGCATTAAGAAATAATACCCATGTCATTCGAGTGTAATAGTCAATGAACAAAAGAAAGTATTCCTCACCATTCATTCCTCTGGTTCTCATAGGGACACACAGATATGAATGAACTAATTCCATGGGCCTTGAAGAAGTGTATTCTTTTGTTGGGTACTTGATTCTGGTTTGTTTCCTGTGTAGATAGTGTTTACAAAAATATTTTGGAAGCTTCGTAATCCTTGGAATGTATCTTACTACTTGTTTTCTACTGATTCTGGCCGAATGATCAAATTTTATGTGTCCCATTCATCTATTCCAAAGCCATCTTTCATCAATTTGTCCCATGTAGCAATTTTATTTTCTTCCTTCATCGAGAATGTAAACATTATTAGGAGTTCTGGATGCTATGGCCACAATTCTGCCAGTATCTTTGTTTTTTATTCTTCATTTTAATGAGTCAAAAGTGAGGGTGTGATCCTGATCGCACATCTGGCTAACACTCAAGAGATTATGTTTCATATTTTCCACTAATAAAACGTTATCAGCCTTAGTAATTTTATTTCCTAGACTTGCTAGTTCGTTTCCCAGAATTTTGGCTGAGCCATTGTCCCCAAAATACACACTGCCTCCTTTGTCTTCTATGAATTTCAGAAAATTATTTTTGTCTCCATTCATATGCTTGGAGAAACCACTATCTCTATACCATTTCCCTTTTCTACTTTTTGCATGTAAGGCTAGACCACAAGATTCCTGATGGTCTTGGTCTTTCGGATCTTCAACTATCTTAGAGGGTTGCTCAATTTGCCGCTGAATTTTGCAAGTATGAGTATGATACTCTGATGTTCCACAATATTCATCTTCTGAGCTTAGAATGATGAAAGGATTGGAATTTTCAAGCACAACTTCAAGTGGTTTTCTGAGGATTTTTTGTTTAGGACATGCTTGATCGCTCAATCTATTCTTCCTAGCAAATGCTAATGTATGAGCTCTACAGTTTAATGCTTTGTGTCCAAAATTATGACAGTAGAAACAATTTCCAAGAATAGATTCTAGTACCTGATAGGGTAGAAGTTTTGAGGTTGTTCAAGCTTACTTTCCAAAGGATTCTCCTTTTGAAATTTTTGATACATTTGCGATTGTGGCACCTTGAGAGAATCTGCATAACTTGTGGTTGGGAGTGCCGGTCTATCAGCACAATTTCTTCCTCTATGTTCTAGTTGAAGACTTAGAATTTGCATTTCATTGCTTAGAGAAACTACTTCAGCTTCTAGACTTTCACATATGTCGTCTTTCAACTTTATCATACTGGTGGTGTATGCTTCTAATTTTAGAAGGGATTCTTGTAGGTACTTGACTTATTTAGTTCATCCAGTGAACTGACCAATTCTCCTTCAAAATCTACTTCGGCCATATGCTAATATCTTGAATCCATATATGTTGGATTATGTGTTGAGTTCTATCTTCTAGATGTTAGCCTATTACTAAATAAACCCACTCTGATACCAATTGTTAGAATCGATTTAATACTGAGAGGGGGGGTGAATCAATATTAGCACAGTTATCAACATATTTTTACCTTCTTTAACATATTAAAATTTACTTAACATTCATCCTTAGTTATGCATCAGTAAATAAACATTCACATGTACATAAACCACATCATCAACACATAACACACATAATTTTTATGTGGAAACCCAAACGAGATAAAAACCATGGAATGCTTCTTTATAGTATGAAAGAATACATTCAAGGAATCACCAACTTCCTGTTTTTAGCAACACCAATTGGAAGGAGGCTCCAACCCCTTGATTTTTCTCCAGCACCAATTGGAATGAGGCACCAACCCCCTGTCCCTTTGTTTTGAAAGCACCAACCTGGAGGAAGTTGTGACTCCTTGTCTCCTTGTTGTTTACAGACACCAACCTTAAGGAAGCTCCAACTCCCTGTCTCCTTGCCCCGTTCGACCGCCCTGATGTCTGATATATTTTACTGTCTTGATGTCCTTCAACTCTATGCACTTCTGCAGGTCTTCTGATAATGATTCTACTGTGCGCAACTTTCGTATGTAGACTATTTATGTTACTACACTGCATACACCACTTGACTTCTCAATCTTCTCATTTCGCACTTCTGTTGATGACTACTTGGATCGTGTTCTTTGCTGATGTTGTAGTCTGTGCTTTCTGGTTCAATGTTCTTCTTTACGTGACTGCAATATCCAATTGATATTGTGCTTTCTATAAATGATATGTTGTACTGTAAAGAAACACCAGTAAGTGTGGTAATTCCGCACCTTATGATGTGTTAGTTTTGAATAAGTGATGTAGTTCCTCAGACGATATGCAACCTCATGTGCATCAAATGATTGTTCTGTTCAGTATAATGCACTTGTCTCATATCATCTACATCATGATGTGTTTGTCTGACTCTGTTATTTTTTTGATGTTGCGCATCAGATGTAATCTTCAACTTCACACACTTTCACTTCAATTCATCTGCATCAGTAGGACATTCACGCAATATACGATATATATCGATTCTATCTTTGCGCTTTTGTCTTTTCAACTTCGGTGACTATTGGCGTGTTGAGTGTGATGCAATCCTTCATGATATCCAACACTTTCGCATTCTTTAGTATTTCTTCCTTTCATCGTTTGTGCAATTTGTCACAAACTTGCGACATCATTCTCTGCACCATCAAAAATTTGTTATGTTGCATGTGCACATCTGAATCTTTGCTAGATCATTTTGTTCTATCCACGAGCCCCTTTATGCCCCGAAAAACAAACTGAAACTTACACTTGACTTGCAGTCTTCTTACTTCTACTTCCACTCCATGCCCTTTGGATCTCCAACTCACATCTCTATTTATACATGTCCTTCACGGATTGTATGCTTGCAAGTCAGTCGTGGAATCCTGTTTTCCATACTTCACATATCATGCATATGCCACGTGTTATCATATGCACTATTGATATGTCATCTCTGATGTATCAAGCACCCTTAAGATCCACAACTTAGTGGAAACTTTGCACCTTGGTGGTGTACCATTGCGCTCTAGATGTACCATTGCATTCCGGTATGTGCGCAATATTTCACCTTGTCCATGATCTTTGTTGTTTCAATGATGTTTTTGTACCATCCCTTGTGGGTAATGTGCTTTTGTGTTATCACCAATTTGCATAGTCTTCACATTCTCCGACTTTTGCTTAGTGTGTTTGTGACCCATACTCATCATTGCATTTGGGTGATGCTCTTTTTTTGTTTTGAAACTTACAGAAACTGCGCACATGTCTAAATTTCATTTTTGGGGCTTTGACCTCTTCCTTATTCCTGCTTGTGGGACTTGCACACTTGCTTTTCATCAGTTGTGGTATTTTTCCATTGTGATCTTCAACTGATCGTTCCCATTTAGGAACTTGTGCACTTCTCACCACTTGAAGGAATCTTCTAATTTGATGTTCTTGCGTGCTTTCAGGATTGTTCATCCATCTATGATTGTTCCTTTCTTCCAGGGCACTCCCAACTGTCAATGAAGAAACACATAGACTTGCTAGATTGCTTGTCCCTCTGGTCCAATCATCTTCTTGGAAGTTTGTGCACTTGTATCATTGTCCAACCATCTCCTTTGCATTTTCTAACATGATAGAGTACGACTTGGTGGACTCAATGTCCGCACAAGGACTTCATGATGTCAAGTACATTTCTTTTGTTCCTTCCTGAACTGTATCATCATGGAGTATCCTTTTGGACCTATATGAATTGTCATCTTATGTACTTCTTTAGACTAGCTCATGTGCACTGTATCCTTGATATCTTCTACATGAATACACCTCTTAGATATACTCCAAAGTTACATGCTCGATGCATCCTTGATTCACATATTTTCTTATATATAAGCTTCAAGACATTGTAAACATATTCAGATGGAATGGATGCAGTAACTAGATATAATTTTTCAGATTGGAAGCCATGTCTATTCATTCATCTTTCACATATATGCTTCTTGTCCTCTTCGGATGTTTATGATTTTGGATATACTCCAAAGTTGCATATTTGTCACCTTCACTTCTTGCGCATATACTTATGATGTTCAAGATTTCTTCATCATGCACAAAAGACTTCCTCAAAGTGTCTTCTTCATATTTCTGTTGGATTTCCAATAGACTTCCTCAAAGTGGCTTCTTCATATTTCTGTTGGACTGTTGTATCCACTTTGACTTTTGATGATATCAATGACTCATACTGAATCAGTTGACATCCTCATTGACTGGATGATGGTCAAACACCTTGACATTATCTTTAGTTGACATCAATGACAACCAATGCTCAACAGGGTTGTGTCTCTTTAGTCAACTTTTCTGTACTTTTCAACAATTCACCTACTGAATATTTTAAAGGGTCTTGGGGCTTAAGACAAGGTTGCCCCTTGTATCCCTTACTATTTCTTCTTGTGGTTGAAGGTTTTACCAGGCTTATTAGACATGCAAAAATTGAAGGACATAGTGGAGGAATTAAAATATATTCAAGTCATTGTATCACACATCTTTTTGTTGACGATGTCCTCTTATTCAGTCAAGCAGTGGTTGAGGAATGGTTATTTTATAAAGGAATAATTGATCAATTTTGCTTAGCTTCGGGTATGGATATCAGTCAGGAAAAGTACAACCTCTACAAAAACAAGGATGATGATGGAACAATTAATCAAATCCATCATATTCTACCTGACTCAGTTGATACCTTTGACGAGGACTTTGAGTATATGGGATACTTCTTAAAATCCAATCATTATTGTGTTGAAGACTGGAAATGGATGGTTCAAAAAATTGAAAATCGTATTAATCATTGGAGCTTCAAATGGCTATCATTGGGTGGCCACCTTACTCTTTTGAACTCTGTTTTGGTAAATACTCCTATGTATTGGTTGTCTTTAGCCAATGTGCTTTCTTCCATTCTAGATCTGATCTGAAAGTTGTTTTTTCAATTCCTCTAGACCGAAAAAAGGGAAGCGCATGGCATGCATATTGTCAAGTGGAACCAGATTTCGACCCCAAAGTCGCTTGGGGGGTGGGATATCAAAAACCTGTTATGGTTTGGGAAATCCCTTGCTCTGAGGAATTTATGGAGAGCTTTGACTGGAGCAGGATTGTGGAGCGACATTATCAAAGATAAGTATCTAAAGAAAAATATGGTGATAGACTGGATTAGAAAATCTAACAAGAAAGGTCATGTTCCCTCAAATATTTGGTGTGCTATAGTCAAAGCTTATCCAGATTTGGGCCTTTTCCTAGCTTGACAAGTTGGAGATGGAAGGGAGGTGATACTTGGAATTGATCATTTTATAGGCATTGATGGTTATTATATTTTATATTCTGGACTGATCAAGGTGTTCAATTAAAAAGTGATTGAATTCTTATACCAGGAGGTCTCTCCCTTAGACTCACAGAATGTGTCCCATTATTGGCTCTCTACAAATGATCTAATTAATTTGAGTCAGGTATATATGAACGAATGGGAAAATTACACATTTAATCTTCGATCTAGCAGCATTGGGATCTCTAATTCGCCTGAAATTCTCTAGTTGTCATGGAATTTATCGTATGGGAGGTTACAACGAGTTCGACTTATGAAGCCATTTCATGTGTTAGGATTGATTATTCTGAGAAATGGTGGCACCTGAAATTATGGAGCTAAGAAATCCCCTTGAAGATTAAGTGCTTTATATGGCTTGTGTTGGAGAATAAAATTATGACTAGTGACAATTTTAACAAGAAGGATGGCATGGCCCTTTCTATTTCCCGTTGTGAAAAATCAACAATGAGAGTGTGGATCATCTCTTCATTCAATGTGCCTTCACGCAACAGTCCTGGAAGTTTCTTTCACACTCCCTCCATATCTCCGATTCTTGGAACACTCCTTTGTGGATTTGGGGCTCTTTTTATGGGAAATGGAGGGATCAACACTTTCAGTATTGCCTATCTTCTTTATTTGTGGCATTTGGAGATACATGAATTACTTTCTATTTGAGAATTTACCTTTCCAAGTCTCCAAGTGGTCTCCTTTATTACTACGCTCTTTATTGGTATTCATAAGAAGACTCATGATAAGCCTCTTCAGGAGTGCTTCCATCCATCCTTTCAGGATCACATTCCAACTGCATTTTTTGATGGAGTGTTGCAAGATGGCATTTGTGGGGCTGGAATGGTTTTGAAGTTTAATCGGGATCATCAATTTCTTATCAGACTGGGTTGTGGTCTTGGATGAAACACTCGGGCTGCACTGATTGTCCTATGGGGGTTGATGTTCTTCTCACTTCATAAAGGTTGTAAAAGCATTCAAGTGGATCGAGATTCCAAAATCATTGTTGATTGGGTCAACAAGAAAAACCTTTTACAAGTGACGGTGCTTGAGCATTGGAAGTTCAAGATCAGAATTATGTAGGAGGAATTTGAGATCATCTCTTTCCATCATATTTTTAGGAAATTTAATGAGGGGGATGACACTTTGTCCAAGGAAACTTTATTGGAAGATGATGGAATTATGAATATGGAGGAGCAACGCAGGTCATCTATCTCTTGTAGGGAATCCTTTCAGGTTTTTTAATCTTTGTTTGGAGTCTTTTCAAGTTGGGTAGTTTCTTTTACTTTTTCCAGGTTTTATTCCAGCTTTGGTTCCTTCTTTTAAACAGGATTGATAACAGAGATGAATACATGGGATCTTCCTTTTGGTCTTTATTTTTTGGTTCCTCCTTTGGAATGTGGAGATCCCGTGGTTTTACTAATTTAAGCTTGTAATCCTTCGAACTAGTTTGTTGGGGATGCATGGTTTAACTAGTTTGATTTAGTGAGGTTACTTGGGGATTTAACATGAATCACTTTGTGCCAACTATATGTGCAATATTAGCATTCATCTATGTATATTTTTGTTCTCTTTGATTCATTCTATGAATAGCAAGAAACGAGGGTTTTTCTAAAAAATGATTATTAAAATAATTTTATGGTATTTCAACCTTGCCCGGCAATTAAAAAATGAGCAACTAGGATTATTAAAAGGCCATATAAAAAAATGAGCAACTTTCATCCACTTTTGTAGTGGCGAAAAAAATGGTGAGACGTCATCAAACTTTGACTTTAAAATGCACTTTTTTTTTTCAGCGAAAAAAACCATACTATTGGTATTCGTATTATGAATCAAATAGTACAAAAATATAAGTCTGTAACTGACTTATGATCAAAATATAGATTGATATCCAAAACATGTCAAAAAAATAACCATCATTACAAAATACTGATCCAAAACCAAGTATGCATCTAACAGATTTAGATGTCGAAGATTTTGATAGTTCCAAGCTCTGCAACCTGTGAATCCAGAAATTCTTCCCAATATATATAACGCCTTATTCCCCATCATAAGCATCTTTAAAAAATGTATCAGCCAAAATATTGTGATGACGATAGATATGTTCAAAGGTAATATCACTGAAAAGTTGAATTTTCTCCCTTGTCCTGTAGCACCACTGATAAAGAGAAGTAACATTTAATTTATACTCCCATTGCGCCCATTTTATTGTTACTCTTGAGTCCCCAAAAACTGTCAATTCCCGAAGTCCAAACGAAATTGAAATAGTAAGCACACACCAAAGCACTAATAACTCAGACTTTGTATTAGTGCCCCTCCCACAGTTCATCTTGAGAGTGATGTGATGGTCCTTATTTAGAAAAATGACTCCTCCCACAGCACATAAACCATCACTCACAACCCCATCAAAGAATGCAACCGTTCTGTGGTGAGTTAGGATGAAAGAGCTATCCTTTTTGGTACTATTCTTAACCATATCTTTGCAATGATCCTTGATTACCAGAATAATCCTGTTGTAGGTACAAAACAAATTGGGAGACCTATTCTCAAATTTAATTTCGTTCATGTTGTGCTAGATGGCCCAAGAGATGACTGCAGGCATGTAACATCCCAAATTTTCATAAAAATTTAAAACTTTTAAAAACATCATTAAATGTGATAATTATAGTTGCGGAAATAATAAATGCTTGTTTAAGACAACAATGATCAAGAAGTCATTACATACTAAACATAATTTAATTACTGAGTTAAAACATTTTAGATAACAACGACACATCATACTTCTTAAAACATGGTTACGACAATAATTGCTCAAGTTAACTGAAAGGTTAAAAATATGACGCAACAGGTTACTTTTTGACAAGACACTGACAGTTTGTTTTCTTGATGTCCAAGGGTGTCCTACGAGGTACCCTGGAGTTTACTTAGCTACAAAAGCTAAGGCATTTGAAATGTTTCTATGTGCAGACAGCAGGTAAGAAGTTCTACGACTGCTTATTTTTAAGAGTACGTGTGTAATTCAATTCAACGTCGATATAATAATAGAATATTATGAACTCCTTTACCAAGCAAGTTACTTACATGTATGAAATACTTAATTATGATACTGGTTCAAAATGATGTCTTACAAACTCATTAATGTTTTGAGAAAAGTGTCGTCTATTTAATCTTTATCCTGCTAAGTTTATTATCGTGACTATCGTCATTAATGTTGAATGGATTTAACCTTGTCTCAAGGTAATTCTACATGTATGTATTTGATGTAGTCATTGTACTACTGATTCGATAAACACCTTGCATTATAATACAAGGTATATAGTGTTAGCATTATAATTTTTATAAAATATCTAACCCTATCAATCTACAATTACCATATATCGACAGAGTTTAACTATATACAACATTTATGAGCCTTACCTATATGGCTTATACACAATCTAATGACTACTATGTAACATTGCATATTATCAAATCATAACATTAATACCATGATACATGAATATAAACTTTGAAAACTATACCAAATGATATATATAAAGTACTAACTTTGTATTGAATTTTGAATCGACAGGGGTTCTAAAGTTTAGAGTTTGGCATGCATATCGATTTGGCGTTGATAATGTACCACCCCTGCATTAATGGATCCAACCTAACTACGTAGTGGAAGAGCTGTTGGCACTCCACGTAAACACCATTCAATTGAATGTGGTGACTGTGAATTCAATTGTGTGTGGTTTCCCATGCTTAAACTCCTCCATGCTAGATACAGAATGATCCTTGGTATGCAAGCTGGCATTACTGTGCTTGTGGTAATTATGAAGCAATAAATATTGGATTGCTCGACCTCCAAAGCAACTCGCTGGCACTCTCTTGCTCGTTGATTGCTGTAGATCTGGATCATTGATTTCTAACCCTAGCAACTCGTCATAAATGTTTGATGGAGAGTTAATGTTTTTCATTGTAACGTTGGTGTTTCGAGTGATGAGGCCGACAGGCTGCTGGAGAATAGGGTTTAGACAAAGTGTCTTTAGAGGCTTCGACCTTGAGACCTGTAGGTGTGATATTTAGTAGTTGTAGGTTCATCTTAATGCCATGGCAATACGATGAAGTGTGGTGTTCACTGTGTTCGGTTTTATTGTTGTCGAGTTAAGAGTTTGTAGTTTTAACTCTTTAGTTTAGTGGGAGGAAAATTTCTATAAAAAGGCTCATAGCCTTGGTCCAGGCCATCGAGCTCATCAATTCGCCAGTGTAATGTACCAGACTCGGTCATTGATGCTATAGGTAAGCACTCACTCTCAGAAGTGTTACTATGTTCAACTTGCAACTTACGTTTTTACTGCCTTTAAACTCTCGACTGTGTTTTTGGCAGGTACAGGTTTCGAAAGAAGTTCTTGGTAGGGGTTTGGAAAAGGAACGCATGCCTCCATCCCTGGTAAGCTCCAGTGGTCCTCAAACCCTCGTAAGTGCCAAATGGACTTGGTTTGATGATGAATTCAATCACCGAGAGTCAAAACTGTTTCATCATTGTTTGGGTGGTGTTCATCTATTGAGTTTTCTTTTAAGTTCTTAAGTTGACATGAAGAAATTGTACAGGGGTAACCTTCGAATGTTTAAACTGTTACTCGGTCGTTGTGAAGCCTAGCTCGTCATTGATAACATTTTTTTATACTCGTTTTTGGAAGCTAGAAGACAAGGGTAAAACCTTGTGTAGTTTTTTTTTGATAATGTGATCTCATTCTGATAAATGTTGATGTTTCTTCGTAATGTTGGAACCTTTAATGGGTCCGAAACGTGATCTCTGAAGAGTTTTGGTTATTTCTGTTGAGTAAATAATTTAGAGTCGAGGGCTCATTTGTCTCTATACACTAGGGTTTGCAATGGAAAGTTTTGTTTGAACTAAACGTTGATATTACTGTGTAAAAGAAAATGTTTTAATGTTTGCCGAGCCACGATAATGTCTCGGGCCAAAGGTTTTATGTTTTGCAAAACGTATGTCTATACATATTTTCTAAATGTTGAAAAACTCAGTTTTTGGAAAATGTTGAGGTATTTTCCGACTGTTTAAATAATTTTGAAAAGGGCTATGCCCAAACTCTAGTTTTGTTTTTGATTTTTACAAAAGAGAACTTGTAAACTCTAGAAAGCTTTCGGGCAAATACTAGGGTTATAAACTTTGGTTTGAACATGAATGTGTAAATCGTATCTTTGGCTATCTGTTAAAACGATAATATGGTTCTGGAGGCACTATCTAGGGTTTTAAAAAGTCATAAGTTCTCATACTTTGAATGATGTCCATAGTTTGTATTGAAATGGAAAATATGATGATCGAAAACATAGTTAGGGTTTACATTGGTTTGGTTTTTGATACTATAGAAATAAATAATTGATACATGAAATCAAACAGGAAAATAGTGAAGAATTACAGTATATGTAAAGATAAGAAAACTATTTATTGATCAGTTCTTAGCAGCTATTAAAATCATTGGAAACACTATTACCTGGAAAAACATGATATGTATGATTTTAATTGCATTTGTTTGCTATCTTGATTGAATAGAAACAAGAGGAAATTATATGACTGTGTAGAAATTAAATTATGTATATATTTCATGAAATAACAATAGAATCCTGTAACACTGTTGATACTATACAGTAAATTTTACCATGTTTAGATATAGGACATAATTATAATCTTAGCACTTACTGTAATTAATTGTCTAATCAATGGCAATCTTCCTATCTTTCATCTATCATTTAATTTGCTTCTCTATAGTAGAGTACGATGCAAATAACAGCATGTGGAAAAATATAGAGTTGATTTTCTAATAAGATTTTTAACAAAGCTTATCATTCAGATTTAAACAAAGATCAGAAACAAATACATTTACAAAACAGAGTTTGATGATTTCACTAAACAGAATTATTAAACTGTAAACAAAATAGGAAACAACAAAACCTGGTAAATCTGTAGGGAAACAAACAGCCCAAAGAGTCTGTTCCACCCAACCAATTCCTGAAGATAGCCAAGTTACTTGCCTTAGGACCCCCGAGCATGTTCACTAAACCACCAGGAGGAAGAAACTTAGAAGCTTAGGACCTTAACTTGCAATAGTAATAGTTATCCAGTCTTAAAGACTTAGCTGTCAAAGGGACCTGCACCAGCACCTCTGGTTCTCCTTCTCCGAATAATTTGCAGATTTACAATGCACTCACATAGCCTCCCTATTCAAATCTCTTAGCCATCACTTGATACACATGAGGAATATTTTTGCAGAAAATATTGTGTAAGAGTTGCCTGCTCAATTCGAATTTTCCTTATGTAGGCTTCCTAGGTATTTTCAGTTGTTAACTGGTCATTAAATGAGCTGCCTGCTCACTCCCTCCACCTGGGGGATAATGCCACATTTGTAGGGGTAGTTGTCCCATAACCAATAGCTAGTGGTGAAGTGCAATTGCTGCCATCTGTCCCATGCCTTCTAACGGCTTCCATTCCTCCTAGTGGGTCAGTGAACACTCATTTAACAGTTCCCTTGGGTGTTTGTCTCCTACTTTAATTTATTAAATAATAATAATTCAGTAATTACATTCATCATTGACCAAACTTGGTCATAATTACAAAACTTTGTAATTAAAATTTAACATAAAGTATTTTGCCAATAAAATAATAATTTTAGAAATTGGGTAGGTGACAAGGCAGAAAGGGGAACCCTTTGCAATTCCTGTACCAATTAAGGGCGCATGCATCAAACAAATATGTACCCCACTGAAGATCAATATGAAGAATTTTAGTGATTGAATTTAAGAGATATCTAGGAAATCCACACTCCACAAACATGTGATTAACTGATTCCAAATTGTTGTTGCACAAAACACATATACTTGGGCCTGACCATCCTTTCTTTGTAAGATTATCCCATGTTTTCAGCTCTCCACGAAGTGCATGCCACATAAAACACTTAATTTTTGCACCGAGTGAAACGAGGTGCTCTACAACCCAGTATGGGGGAGATCCTGTAACGTTTGTCCATGTTTGTCCTTATAGTCGGCCATAATAAATAAAGTTTGTCTTTAACATAATAATAATAAAAATTTAATATTATGTCAGCCATTAATAAAAGGACGTGTATTTTCGTTTGAATTAAATCCTAGACTATATAATACATGGACATGTATTTTCGTTTGAATTAAATCCTAGCTATAAATGTTTGTCTTTATTATTGTGGGCCATTAATTAAAATGTAAAAAAAGTAAAATGTAATGGAAAGTATTTAATGAAAAGTAAAAGAGTAAAATGTATTGTCGGCCATTAATTAAAATGTAAAAAAAAAAGTAAAATTGTGGAAAGTATTTTAAAAAAATCCATAAAATAAAATATTATGAAAACTAATTAAAAAATAGATGTTTGTTTATAAAATAAAAAATTAAAACTTAAACCCGGATGAATCAAGAGAGATTAAATTTCTTGAGTTTAAATTTTAAAAAAGAAATACACCTCAAGAAATCGGATCCCTCTCGGTGCTTGATAGATACGGGTTTAAGATGAATCTATACTGGTTAATGGGATATTCCACTTCCACAAAACCTTAAACCACTAGTTTGCTGGGAATATACACAAACAATTAATGATGGCTTTGTAAGCAAGTTTTGTCGTCACCATACCAGCAACACTGTTACTATTCCAGATAAGTTCATCCTTCTCCAAAGTCAAATGACAACCTGTGGAGTTCAATTTGTTGATATAGCAATCCCATTCCAGAGCTATGTTACCCGAGAACCCCAGTTCCATCGCGTTGAGCCAATAAGATTGATTATCATCAGCATTAGTCCTCTTTATCTTGCTGAGGGTAGCTGGATCAAACCAATGGAGAGTGTTAATAATCTCGTTGGACAGAGAGTATTCTTCATCCAAACCCGAAATCGAGTCAATGCCAACTAAAATATTTTTTCCATTCCCAACCCTCCAGGATAGGTCTTTTGCCAACCAGTTATAAACTTTAATGAAACCGGCCTAGATAGGGGATGTACCTATGATTCTCTTAACATGATTTCTAATCTAGTTTATGAGATCACCTTTAATGTATTTGACTGAAAGTAGCCTGGTCCATAGAGTAGGGCCAAAGAGGCCTCTCCAAAAAAATTTCAACCTAAGAGCATAGCTAAATAGTGGTAAATGTCTAATCCCTCATCCGCCACAACTTTCCGGTAGAGCGATATTTTCCCATCTAGTCATTACTAGTTTGCTTTTTTCCAGACCTCCAGTCCACATAAAATTGATAAAAAGTTTCCTTAAACAATTGGTGATGTAACAAGGTACATGATTTAGTGAAAACCAGTACACATGAATTCTAGTTAGGATAGATTTCACCAAAGGGAGACGTCCACCAATTGACAGTAACCTAAAAGTCCAATGATTAATCCTTTGCTCCACTTTCTTTATAAGCCACAACCAGTCGTTTTTCCTGTAACCGTTTGGCTTTAGGAAATATCCAAGATACTTAAAAAACTTCCTACAATTGATAGAAGTTATAAGGTAGAAAACCCTTGAAGAAATCAATCTTGCTCCCCCCAATCCTGTAATGAAAGATACTAGATTTTCTATTGCTCACCAGCATACCAAATGCATCACAAAAGGTCCCAATAATTCTCTTATAATTCTACCATTCTTCACCAAAGTCTAATCCTGTTAAGAGGACATCGTCTGCAAACCATAGATGTGTTAGACAAATATTGAGAAAGCTTAATACCTTTAATATTGCCAATTGCTTTTTCAGTCCCAATCATTCTACTAAGACCTTCGATGATCAACACGAATAAGAGTGCGTATAAGGGGCAACCTTGCCTTACTCCTCAGGTAATCTTGAAGAAATCGGATGGACCACATTTATGTAACAGCTATTGGTATCCTACAAAGTAAATAAATATAATAAATAATCAATTATGTTTTGATATTATATCGGGTAGGATTTAATAATCACGCCAAAATTTTCAATGAAGTATGTGAGAGGAGTATCGAATTTAATTAATCGAAAACTTATATCCATGGACAGAAGTCAACGGTGTTAATTGGTGTACAAAAAAAACTTAACACGAAATTGGAGAATTTTCGTATAAACAAGCCAAGTCCATTCGGCTTGTTGACTACTTAGTGTTCCCCTACAATTCCTTCACGTTTTCCCTACTCTGTTGCAGAGTATCTAAAATATGTAATCCTGTGTTTTCACTCGAAGCCCGCCGGTAAGCACTAACTACTCTAGTAGAATCATTTAAAGTAGTTACTGTTGTGTCTGCAAGGGTCTACACAGTTGGATTTAAAGCCTAGGCCCATCCAGAGATAGCATTAAATGCTTTAATATTAGGTATATAATGTTCGCAAGCCTGCTTTCTTGATTTCCATCTCCTTCGTTTTAATGTAGCATTAGTTATATGATGTCTGGTACAAGTACAAAGTAGAAAGATATTAATAATATTAGGTTGTGATAGTGATAGCATACAGGGCAGGCTTTACTCTATCACTAAAAAAATTTCAATTACCGATAACAGCGGGTGTGTGGAATTTAACTAGTCTTGTACACTGTAACATGTGGACAATGGAAGCAACGGCGTGAGTTCGTTTCCAAGATAAAATAATAGGAAACTTCATACTTTTCGGAAAATAATAAAGAAGCCAAGTCCAATTGGCTTGTTGACTTTGAAGTGCGGAATTTAACTAGTCTTGTACACTGTAACATGTGGACAGTGGAAGCAACGGCGTGAGTTCGTTTCCAAGATAAAATAATAGGAAACTTCATACTTTTCGGAAAATAATAAAGAAGCCAAGTCCAATTGGCTTGTTGACTTTTAAGTGTTCTCCTGCAATTCGATGCCGTTTTCCCTCGATACCGGCTTACTAATTCCATCTCCTTCGTCTTATTGTATTTGCAGAAGCCCAAGCCCCCTACTGCCGTGTTTGTAATATCCAACAGAGCAGAGCATGAGAAACCATATTCTTCTTTTTCCCAACTCAATGACTCTCACCGTTTATCTTTGCCTTCATGTTACATCTGCCCTCCTCCTCCTCCTCTTCTGCTTCTCAGCATCATGTCTCGGCACTCCGTACCAAACTTGTAGGTCGGAAAATCAAACATGTGGGAACGTCGAATTCGGGTATCCTTTTGGGATACTTGGGGGCTGCGGTGACCCTGACTTTCAGCTGCTCTCCTGTGATTTAGACGGCCATCCTCTGCTGAATATCAGTGGAAACGAATATCACATATTGGAGCCCTCTTTCTTGGGGATTAACAGCAATCCGACAATGACAATTGTCAACGACAATCTGTGGGGGGCTAAATGCAATCTCTCAGGGAACTACTCTCAATTCTGGTCCGCCTCTAATTTTCATATCAGCTCGGAGACATACACCAATCTCACGCTTTGGGGTCACTGCAATGGAAGTGTTAATAAGGCGATTTATCCCAGCAACTGGAGTTTATGTGAAGATGATTGGTACTACTCTCTTCCGACAGAACCAGAGTTAACAAGTTTCTGCCAAACCGCTCTTAAACTGCCATTTAACACCAGCTTAATCGATAATCTGACGAAACAGACTCTGCCGATCGATCAGACTGTCCTACAGGGTTTTCAAATAACATGGGAAGTCGACACCAACAGATATAGCAGATGTGCAGATTGTTTGAAAAGTAACGGGATTTGTGGTTATAACATTTCAGAGCCGACAACATTTCTTTGCCATTGTTCCGATGGCACATCACCTCCAGACAAATGCGGCAGCGATAGTAGGTTTCCCGATCCCCCTGTACAAATTTGATTTCAAAGTTCAGAGCTTGAATTTTCTCAATCTGTTAAGTTGTATTAAATGCTCCGTTCTACCAGTAAGCTTGAATCTGGATATGTATGTGCGTTTCCGATGTGTCAAGCATTCTTTAATTTAGCAAAAATTGTGGATGGTTGCAGGTCATAGCAGCCATACAAAGGCCATTGTAATAGGTAAATATGATTTCTTCCTATTCAGTATTGCGATTTATAGTCAAGGCGAATTTATATTTGTTTTCATTATTCTCATGGGAGTTGGACAAAGATCACATTGATATCATTCTCTTTATTCCGACGCAGGTTGCTCGATCGGAGTAGCACTGACAGCAATAGCAGTAGTACTGTTATGGTTATATTTTGCAAAGACGAGAAAACCTCTTCCCGGTAGCTCTACTTCAAAGGTGGAGAAATTCATAAGTGATTACGCTTATGAAATGCCAGCCAGATATTCACTCTCTCAACTCAAGAAGATCACAAACGACTTTGCGGAAAAGTTGGGAGAAGGGGGTTTTGGTGTGGTGTATAAAGGAAAGCTTCGGAATGGCACTCTAGTGGCCGTTAAACTTCTTGATAGGCACAGGCACAGCGACAGTACCCAATTCATGAATGAAGTAGCCACCATTGGACGGCTCCATCATGTCAATTTAGTTCGTCTGTTGGGGTATTGCTTCGAAAGTCCTACAAGCGCACTGGTATATGAGTACATGGTCAATGGATCTCTTGAGAAAATTATATTTGCCGGAAAAGAGAAGGGGCAAATCTTAATGTCGGAACAACTTCATTCAATAGCTTTGGGTGCGGCTCGTGGAATTGCATATTTACACCAAGATTGCGAGAAGCGTATCATACACTTCGACATCAAACCTCACAATATATTGCTGGACGCCGACTTCGTACCAAAAGTTTCTGATTTTGGTCTGGCAAAACTTTGTGAGAAGGGAGACGTCCATATCTCAATGAGTGCCGCGAGAGGGACGCCGGGATATGTTGCACCAGAGCTGTGTGACAGAGATCACGGTTCTGTTACAGATAAAGCAGATGTCTATAGTTTCGGAATGCTTTTGCTTGAGATTGTGGGGGGAAGAAAGAACATCGAGTGGAAGGTGAGCCGTTCCAGTCAGTTTTACTTTCCTGAGTGGGCTTTCAAGCTGCTTGAGAGTGGGGAGTTGGGCATGAGACTGAGAAGAGGAGGAGAAATGGAAGCAGAAGATGATGAAATGGCAAGGAAGCTCACAAAAGTTGGATTGTGGTGCATCCAATACAACTACAGAGATCGGCCTTCTATGAGCAGGGTTGTGCAAATGTTAGAGGGAAACGGAGACGACGTGGCCAGTCCTCCATTGCCCTTGAATTCCTCCACTGCTGCACCCGAAAAGCCATTATTACCTTCCACCGAAAGATCTTGTTCTTCAATATAGATCCGAGTTCAAGAGCAATATGTCCAAGTTAAAAATAGTATATACTCGTTATGAAAAGTTCGATAAACTTAACAAATAGATGTATTAATAGCGAGAAGAATATTCTTTCTGATTTATCTTTGAAGCGATTGTTTCACGTTTCAATGTCGATTAAATCAACCGTGAGCTAAAACTAGTTTTTTATTTAATGCACCCCGGACTCACGGTCAAATAATATCAATTTGTATCTTGAATATAATAACATGTACAATCTTTACCCAATTTCATTGTGTTATCACTTTACTTTCACTTTTGACTTTTTAAATTGGGATAAATTTTATTATTTTTACTTTTAATTTTTTAAATTGGGATTATTATTATTAGTGAAATTTGATTATTGTAAGTTAACGTTTAAGCCTGGTGTAAGACTTAACTTGTTTTTGATGGATTATAAATAATATCGAGACTTAGGTTTTTTGGAGTTAAAAGAACATGTTAATAACTTGAGACCTAAAAGTGGAAATAATTGTATAAAAAATGTTAAATACTTAAATTATTTTAATAACTTATGTATGTAAAAATAGTGGTGTCATGAAATTAGAAAAATATATGGAATATTCAAGGAAATATGTATATAGAGAAGTAAAAAGATGATAGCTACACTAACTCATCGATAGAAGGGTGGTCTCCACTTAAACATTGAGATCTCAATGTTAAATGTTGATGTGAGGGGTGGTCCCCATTTAGATATTGAGTGATCTCAAAGTTAAATGTTGATGTGACCAGTGGGCTCCACTTAGATATTGAGTGATTTCAATGTTAAATGTTGATGTGAGGGGTGGTCTCCACTTAGACATTGAATGATCTCAATGTTAAATGTTGATGTGAGGGGTGTTCTCCAATTGGATATTGAATGATTTCAATGTTAAATGTTGATGTGAATAAGGGCGACTTTTAAAGTTGTTGGACATTTATAATTGTTTCAAATTTGTTAAGTTATGATTCATGAAGAGTCGATGTTGTTATGTATCAAGCCTCTTTTACCTTGATCTTTATGACTAGTCTTCAATTGCCACGTGTTAAGATCCTAGTGGGCGACCTTCACTAACACCTTGAGGTTTTGGTGTAACGGTTCGTATCATTTGGTATCAGAGCACTTTCTTGGGCTCGTTGGGTGGAATTATCAGAGCCTCCACCCAGGTTCGAGTCACAGAGCGGGTGGCAATGTCGGCATTGCAATGTTCGTCCGAGGCTCGTACGGCTCAAAGGGGACACCACCGTACGGGCGCACATCCAGCCCAGAGTCTGGACTGCGGAGCGTGGTGGGATGTTAAGATCCTAATGGGTGGCCTTCACTAACACCTCGAGGTTTTGGTGTAACGGTTCGTATCACCACGATGATGGGGAACTGAGCTTTATGATTAGTCTCCCATGGTAGGATGACGGGGAATTGAACTTTATGATTAGTCTCCCATTATCGAGATGATGCAGAATGAAGGTGGAATCAGAAGAGCAAAGATGGATTCTTTATTGAGCTTTATTACTAGTCTCCCATTTACCATGATGACGGGGGATGAAGGTGGAATCATAAGAGCAAAGTTGGATTATTTAATATCCATGTCATAAAAATGATGTTGGTGTTGACCATCAATATCAAGAGGGTGTGGTTAGTTCTTAATTCTATATATATCATGTTGGATTGTTTACCATTAACTATAGATAGGTAGCAAAGCTTATTTTAAAAGGGAGAAATTCTAAGAAACATCTAAGACATGGTCTAGATCAGGAGTTTAATATATATTTTGGAAGGAGAGGTGTGTGTTTCTTAAGACATGGTTTAGATTATGAGTTTAATATATATTTTGGAAGGAGAGGTGAATGCAAAGAAGTGAGTATATTTGGCAAAATATTATGGAAAAAAAAAGAGTATCTTAGGGAAGAAGTTTTGGATGGAAATAATTAGAAAGAAGTGAGTATACTAAGGAAGAACTTTTGCATGAAAACAAGAAAAGGAGTTACACTTTGAGGATTGACTAATAGAGTAGGATTACTATTTTCTTAATGTTGGTGTAGAGTTGGGCTTATCAATGAAATCCCATAATAGAAACCACAAACACAACATTCATCTAATCTACAATAAAATAATATTAAAAAACACATAATAAGCATTAACAACAATCCATCTAGTTCTTTTATTTAAAACATGAGAGCTTCAATGACCTATCTAATTTACTACAACACTCTCTTACACAAGGATTTCACCAACTGTCATAAAAAATAAATAAATAATGGCAAGAGCCTCATTCACTTCTACAATAGAGGACTAAAAAGCCACATTTATATTGCTAATTCTCATCCAGGCTTATACAAAAAGCTTGGAAGTTGGTTCATTCCATGGGAACTTAATTGTTTGAAGATCCACGAAATATTATTATCCAAATATGAAATAGAGATCCACTGGGCATTACTAAATATCATCCGGTCAAAAACATATATTGGACTTAGAATAAATTTGAATTTGGCATAAGCCAAATTTATGCAAGCTATGAGAAAACACTCTCCTCACATTTTGAAAGCACTCCTAAATGGTTTTAAAACAAGTTGAATGCTTCATAATCCATGCAATATCCTTTGGTATGCTTAGTTGGCACCTCCATGGTTGAAAACCTCCATTGGTTTCCTAAAACTCAAATCTTGTCAAAAACATGGCATTTTCACCAAGTTAACCTACCTTAGAACACACACAAAACCTTATGAAATGCATGCCACCTGTAATCAAAGCTAACATATATGTCTTGTTTGTGGAGGTGTTATAGAATTCAAAATATATTATGTTAGGGATTAAAGAATACTTATGCAAAATTAGACAATGCTTAGGGGGTACCCATATGTTTTGCAAATCTTACAAAATCCCTCATATTAGGAGTTTTGAAAATTAAAAAAAATATGATATTGTAATGTGCTATGAAATGAAGTAGTGATAGGAACTTGTGCAACCCCTACAAATGATCTTTCTGGAAAAGGTCCCATGGGGGGGGTTGGATGAAGACCCTCCCCTCAACCTAGGACACTCTAAGGCATGGTGCCCCTCAATCACACATCCCATGCACCAGACTTGTACTCACGATCAACCTTTAGAATCGATAACTCTAGTATATTTTATGTGAGGGTGCCAGTATCTTTATGAACCTAAGACAAATGTGGGCCTATTGTTGGTACGCCAAATTTTGTATTGCTAGGGTACTTGGCTACAACGTCAATCTTCATGGCTTGTTCTAACATAGCTCTTGGTATATCAATATTTTGATGTGTGACTGAGATTCTATCCAATGGAAGCAATCCATAAATAAACCACTCTCTATGATGAATATGATGGATGGGAAAAGAAAGCCTACCCATCAAATCCTGAAATCTCTATGCATACTCCCAACTAGATTATCCCTCAAACTATTGAATTTCTTTTAGCTATACAATACCTTGTTTTTCTAACTTAGGTAACTTAAATTCCAAAAGGATCTGTTGCTTTACCTCATACAAGGGGAGAGGTGCAACCCTAGGAGGGAGTTCCACAAATTTCATATACCATTGCAAATCTCTACCCTTTATAGTTGTTTGAAACTCTACCAACTTGGAGGCATCTTGAACCCCTTTGATCTTTATATGGCTTCACACAGAACCCAATGTTTCTCTACATCTTCTTCCATTCCCTTCCCACATAATTTTGGGTATCGTATAGTAGATACACCATAGATTCCTACCATCCTAATAGATTGAAATCCAACTAAGATAAATCCACTGGGACCTAGTTGCATAATCATATTTGAACCCACTATTGAAGCTGAACTATTACTGCCTAGAGTACTACTTGGAAATCCTACAATAAGGCCACTATTGCTTCCTCCTAACAATGCTCCAACTTGAATACTACTACTACTTATATGATTGTACTATGGAAAAATCATTATAGGTTTTAAAAAATAAATAGCATAAGGGCACCAAAGGAGTGGTTGAAGCAGGGCTAATTCCATTGTATTCATTTATCTTCTCTACAAATTGGGGGGGTTCAAGATCTTGAAATAACCTTCGTACATCTGTAAGTACATCATTAGGATCATCTTGATTTTCCACCTTATATGGATCACTTAACTCGGGTTGTTTTACAACCTATTCTAATACCAAATTTGCATCAATAGTTTGGACAACAACATCCCTTTTTTCCACTTCATTCTCTCATTCTTTCAGTTATTTGGAAACTCCCTCTCCCCAGTGTCCTCTTATTGTTCCTCCTTCCATCGTTATCCCTCTCTCCTTCAAGCAATAGCTAGCAATCTCTCCATGCCTACACAACTTCCACAACTCATTCAACTTTCCTTCATCACTACTTTCTTAAATTATCTCTTTTTGTAGCTTCACACTTCTTTGTTTGACTACTTTCATTTGATTTATCCACCATCGTGATGTAACGGTTGACCTCCTTAGAACATGTTCATCCCTTGTAATATTCTCTGCCCCCCCATATGTTAAATCTTTCACACTCCACAAATCATCAACACCTTTTCCAACCACTCCCCCATCACGTAAGGTATCTACTCGGCCATGGAGATGGGATTAAATGATAAAATCCCCTCTTCAACCAATTTTTATGTACATAGATAATGATAAATAAAAATCAAATAATAATAATTAATAATTTATTTAAGTCGTGTCGGTTCATATGAAACGATACAAGTCGACCTATTTATGGGTTCGATTGTAATTGTAAAAGTATATATCTTATACATATAAATTCATTATATAATATGATTATTCTTGGATTATCGTGCACTTGTTTTCTTGTTTGTTTTATTTGGTATCAGAGCCACTACTACAAAAAAGACCTTTAGAGGTAGTCATTTTCTGCCTCCAAAAGTGGAAATGGTATGGTTTTTAGCATTAGTGGTGGTTTTGCAAACCCCCCCCCACCCTAACGGCACAGCTGCTAAAAGTCAATCCTTTTAGCGACGGTTTTTTAAAAAACATAAAATGCCTCAAAAGTGACTTTTAGGGGTGTGTTGAAGCACAAAAAAATCCTTGCGTCAACAATAGGGGTTCTCCCCAATTAAAATTCCCAATTAGACTCTGCAGTGTTTGAAATAGGGAACCTGTATGGATTACGATATGGCTACCATTCAAGATAGTCTTGGAATAAATTTGTCGGATACGTCCCAACCAACTATTTATGATTTTAATTGTTTAAAATGAAATGCAAGTTACTAACCCTACATGTGAATTCTTATGCTCACTAGCTATGCTTCTTTGACCAATAGGAAGAAGCCTCATATAGTGATGCACAGGTTCTTACCTCTCGTCTTATCACTTCTTTTACTATCGGTCACCTAAGTAGATGCCCTAATTAAATGCAATATTCTATTTAAACTAAAATATCCTTGCAAGGATCAAAATTGAGAAAGAGTAACGCAAGGTAACCGCATCATGTACTTACAGGAGATAACCATTGAAAATAAACACATTTAACAATTACAAAATAAATTTAACACATTAGATAGCTCAAGTATTAACATTCATTACATCCATTGCTCGTAGAAAGAAAAGAAGACTTTGTTTGCATGTACATACACCAAGATAATTCATAAACTATTAGAATAGTCCAACATAACAAGAAAAATCTTACTGCATTGCAATAGACAAAATGAAGAAATCAGTTCTATGCATTCGTCCACACATTTCAACACAATCTTCAATACAAGATTCCACCCAGAAAACTGATTTGGTCATTATCATAAATAATTCTTACATATGAGTTCCACCAAAAACAATTTCAAAGAAAAACCCCCCCTCTCCCACTTAATTTATTCTATTTATCTTTACAATTCAACCTCCTAGGTGATTTGTCAGTAACTGTAGTTATGACCCTTTGTCTTCTAAAACTTTTGTCATACTTTAGTTACAAAATAAGTGGAAAAAATACATAATAAAATAAAACAAAATTATTACATCATGAGGGTGGGGCGCCCCCTTGAGTTTGTATAAATCCATCCCAAAGGATTCTTTCATAAGAGATAATGTTCAACTATTGTGGCTTTAACAATCGTAAGGCTACTTCATGAAAAGATAAATCTTTAACCATTGCATTAAGGCCTTTAGTTGCTGAGCTATGCCCATTAGAAAAGTATTGCATTTTTAAAGTTCTTTCCCAATATGTTCTTGTAAATCCTTTAGAGTGATATTTTCCAGACTTCGAATAGAAACTATGTCTTCATCTTTAATGGTCATCAGTGTTAACACCCAACAATTGTTCACTATCTCATATCCCTAGTCACATAACCCATTTGTCCACTTTTCCTACATTTTGGGCCTCCAAAAGCCTAAAAAACCTCAAATGGTAACCAAAAAGGTAGAAAATCATTATTTCCCTCCTTAATTAATGAAATTCCTTCAAAAAAGGTCAAAAACCCTCCAAAAAGGGTCCAAAATCCCTAAAAAGAAAAGTAAAAAGGGAAAAAAGTAAAAATAAATTCAAAAAAGAAGGAAAATGTCAAATACTACAAACCAATACTACCGGTTTCCCAAAACCATGGGTCAATACTCCACCACCCAAAATCACAATAAAAAGGTGATGGAGGCCCCCCATTTCACATCCATGATTAACTCTTCACACCCTTATGCTGCTGAAATTCCTGTTGGACTTTAGCCTATCACCTTGAGCTTTTGTTTCCCATTTCAGTTGAGTCTTGGCCAATTTTTGAGCATTTGGAGAAGAGCAAGGAACCCTGGAGACTTGGTGCACTACTCACGTACAACTGCAAAAGCTCCTACAACCTCACCTTTTGAGGTAACATCATATGGTAAACCATTTTTTACACATTAATGCAGAAAATCATATTTTCATTCATGGGTTCCTATTTATTTTATTGCTGCAGTTGTTAATTTGTTCAGTTTTTATTTCCATTGTTGCACTCACATATATTAGTTATCTTTTGTTTATTTCCTAGTTTTTACTCATTTACATGGACTGCTACTAAGGGTTCTTGAATCCTTAGTAGGTTCTCTTTAGCACGAGTTGGTGTAAAAACACTAGCTACAGTTTTGGCGACTCCACTAGCTCGATTTCCATAGAATCTTTGGTTATTTTTAGTTTGTACTAGTTATTTTTCTTTCATTTTACAGCTCTGGTTCAACTATGGATCCCATACTTGCATATATAGCCCTTTCCTTAGCAGTAACCCTCAAAAATTTCAGTTTTACGGCTTGGCCTGCGATTGTCTAAACTTTTTTCTACGTCGTTGTTGGCCCGGTTTTGCAACCAGGCTTAGTGCTATGGGCACCTGCTAACTAGTAGCAGCAGTTTCAAATAGAATTAAACAAGAAACTAAACTAAACAAAACTAATCATGGATCTATGCAAGAATATAAGCAAATAATGTAAATATTTAAAAAACAAGAACAAGAAAATATTAAAGAATGAATTTGTATTGAAAAATGGGGGGCAAGCAAGTGCTTGCGATAATACCTTCAATGGTGAAGGTTGATGTTGAGCAACTCCCAAGATGAGTAGCTCCAAACTCCAAGAGGTCTCCTTCTCCAAGGTTGCTTATAATGGCCAAAATGCTCAAGGAAGATTTCGGCAGCATGAGGATGAGATAATGGATGGATGTGAAATGAGGAGCCCCTACCACCCTTTTATAGGTTTTGGTGGTGGGGAATACCATTTGTGGTTTTGTGGAAACCAAATGGTATTGAGCAACATGGTTTAGGTACTTTTCCCTCCTTTTTCCTTTTTTGAATAAAATTAATATTTTAATTCCCTTTTTAATATTTTTGGGAATTTGGACCCTTTTTGAGGGTTTTTTTATGCTTTTCAGGAAAAATAATCTTTTTTAATGGAAAAAGGGGTGTACTAAGGTCTTTTGGTGACCTTTTGTTGGTTTCAGAGGCTCAGATGGTGGAAAAGTGGACAAATGGGTCATGTGAATAAGGGAATGAGCTAGTGAGCACTTTTTAGGTGTTAACAGATTGCCCCCTGATGTGTGAGGGCAGGAGCTCATCGTATGGCCGATAGACATCATAGTTCTTTTGTCTTTTTTCAAGGGTTTGGGAAGGAGAAGAGACCGGTTCGAGACTAGATCCACGGCCCTTGGAAGCTGCAAAAACAAAAAATATTACATGGCCTCAATATGAATGAGGTATAATCTTTGATAATGGACGAGGCGGGCATTCCCATGCTCGTATCAAGACATATACATAACAATTAGTCCCAAGAAGGGAGATCTAATACATAAAGAATCTACTGGTACATCATAATGGTCCAGGGGGGACATTATTTTGGGATATACTCCTGATCATAACTGATCTCAATAACTGATACACTGGAATAACTGATGAACTGCTGAAACTGAAGGTGTCCAACATCTGTGGGGACTCAAAGACTATGAGTCATCTCTGAGAAATAATTAACTGTATACTCAAGGGAGTATGAAACTGGGGTACATCTGAATACTGTCGCCATGCGCAACCCGGATATCTATAGAAAAAGTGTAACTGGTTTTATCCATAGGAAGACTCTCAAATGTGGAGGAGTCAGGAGGTATCCGGGGTCTTCGACTAATAAGTGAAACGGACGAATACCCTGTGCGAGTCTCAACGATGCGATCAAGGTGTTGAAGTCGAGCATGTGAGAAACAATCATTTGGAGAGGCATTGAAGATTCCTCTCGAAATGATTCGTAGGCACTCATCATAAATGGTGATGAGTCCAAGACACAGGGACCTCTAGGTCTATCCTCTGGAATCAATATGGTTGTCGTCGACAGAGGGAGACCAGCAACTAACAAGGCAATGATATTTCCTTGATAGGAGCACAAGGTGTAAAACTGCAGTGTTGTAGTACTGATGGTAGGACTGACATACTTATGGGAATGGGAAATAACTGGGTCAAAAACTGGGTAGACTCAAACTTCCTTTGTTCAGAGCATGATGACATGGTTGACCTGGCAGCGTAGGGAACTGACTTGTAGGTGTGGGGATCGTTGCTTTGACTGAATGGTATATATTGACTCTGGGGGGGAGGACGAGCTAATAGGTGCCGTCGAGGAATTATCAAGGTGACATACTGCAGAATACTCTGAACAAAGGCGACCAAAATGGGGAAGCTACCATATGAGTAGATGTGATCTGTCGTGGCGCCAAGAGGCACCATTGATTCCTTCTTCGTAGTTTTAATGCGCTCCAAGAAGGGATAAAAGTGTGCTTTGAAATGGTGCGGTCCTGTGGATTTTGTGAGCCCAGGACGGCTCATGCTCATGGTTGCTTTCATGTTTAGAGAGTCTGAAAACGGTAAGTGGACTCTATTGGTGTTTCTTTTTCGTAAGTTTAGTCTCCAAGGCCCGAAAAAACATAAAATGATGCGGATGGAGAACTCTTCTAGCCGATGTGACTAGAGTATACCTTTTTCGTAATTAGTCTACAAGGTCCGGAAAAGGGGTAAACTTATACCAGGTAGACGCCCTTTCAGATACGTTTAACGAGCATGAAAGGAAATAAGGTTGCTCGGCAATCTTTTCATTGTTTGTAGGAGTCAGAAAAGAGCTGAAGAGAAACTCCCTAAGTGCCTTTTTCGTAAAAGGGGTTGCTCGGCCCGAAAAAGGGATAAAATTATACCGAGCAAAAATGGATTGATTAGGGAGAGAAAAGGTCTCAAGCATCGTCATCAGTGCGGAAAACAGGATCCGGTGACATAATGATTGTCGAAAACGGAGAACGGTCGATGTGGCACGTAAACCGAGGCTATGTGGCGGGCATGGAACAAAATGCCCAAAAACTCTAAAGGTGAGAGCGAGAAATGATCTCAAGCATCATCACGAGCGCGGAAAACTGAATCCAGCGATATAAGGCATGTCGAAAACGGAGAACAGCCGATGTGGCACGCAAACCGAGGTGACGAGGGGGCATGGAAAAAATGCCCTGACAATTGGGACGTGACAGCAAGAAATGATCTCAAGCATCATTCTCAGTGCGGAAAACTGGATCCGGTGACATATGGCACGTCCAAAACGGAGAACGATCGATGTGGCACGCAAACCGAGGCCACGAGAGAGGCCAAAAAATGGTCAAAAAATGGACCCCGTGAAAACGGGAAAAGGAAGGAACCTGCATGAAGTTCTCGCTGTGCTGATTCCAACGGTACCAACGGTTTGAGAAATGGACTTCGTATGATACCGCAATGGTTGTTGGAAAATTGGTGGAATTCCTATAAATAGGGCGTGGGGCCCAAATGACTTGTCATTGTTACGGGCAAGTTTGATAGAGCTGTCAGAGCTATTTCTCGATTTCCGGGAGATTTCACCATTGTTTTTCGATTCAGCGAGTTGCAGGTAACTCTATTTGCCTTAGCCTTGTCAATTATGTCTTTTTTGTTTGGCGGCGGGCACCCGAAGGCCGCGAAATTCCATGTTGACTCTCCAACGTGGAATATCGCGGGTTTCGGGGCTGTTCCCGCGATGAACCGCGCGGGTTTTAGGCTGACAGTCGCGATGTTCATCGCGACTGCGAGGTTGGAACCCGCGATGTTCATCGCAAGTTCATGGGGGATAGTCGTGATGTTCACTGCGACTGTCCGCCCAAAACCCGCGATGGTCATCGCGGCTTTTGGTGAAAAAGCCACGATGGGCATCGCGGCTTTTTGTGTAAAAGCCGCGATGGGATTTTTTTCAAAAGAATTTTATGCTAGGGCTAAAAATTTCTTCTTTTTTTTGGCAGGATGTTGAGGAGACCACAGTCCTCGTGGCGGGAGCGAGAGATCGATGATGATATTATGGCGAGGATTGAGACTGATGCAGGGGTGAGACAAACTCTGGCTATGAGCAGAATTTTGAAGTTCGCTCAGATCCCACCTATTCGTTCAGTGAGACGGCTCTTGAACAAGCTTGTGCGTTGGTGGGTGCCGGCGGAGGGTGCATTTATTATTGGGGGTGAGAGGTTAGAGATCACTCTTACGGATGTCTATTTTTTGACTAGGTTGCCTCGTTTGGGTGAGGTGGGCGATCTCTTACCTAGGATCCCTCCAGGTGTAGATATGGAGGACCTGTTACAGACTTTCTGTGTCGATGATGCTGTTTTGCAGAACAACTCTATTAGTCTGCGATCCCTACGTGAGTGGGATATGCGAGTTGTTGGGGCCTGCATTCTGTGGATATTGGGTGCTGCTGCACCACATCGTATGTCTGGGGGGCAAACGATGATGGTGGATTCTATTCTTCAGGGTACTTATTATGCCTGGGGGCAGATGTTTCTGGCTGGTGTTCGGAGAGATCTGGACAAGGCCATTAGAGAGGGAGGCGAGTTTTGTTATGCCTCATTTTTATGTTGTTTTTTCTTCGAGCGGGTGCCGACCTTGCGGCCACGGGTACCCATCCGTGCTGGTCTTCCGAGTGAGCCTCGTATGATGAGATGGGGGCAGATGATGCCTCATGGTGGCGGTGGTGTCCGCGGCTACTTTACGGAGGATTTTTATCAGCAGTGGGAGCAGATGCCTCTGGTTATTGAGGACTACCATTATGCCGGCATGGACTATCGAGGTGACCCAGAGATGCCTCGTGCCCCAGGACAGGCCTGGAGTTTAGACGGTATGTTTTGTGTTTTATTTGATATTATATCATATGTTGTTTTGATTTATCATTGGTGATTATTGTTGTATAGTATGTGATGGCTTACTTGCTTTGTGCAGATGTGGGTCCAGTGCCACTGCCTGACTACGTGGCTCGTCAGGGGCGGGCGATGGTGGTCGCCCATCCACCTGCAGCGGTACCCCCTCCGCGTGGTGGAGGATTTGCGGCTCGTGGGCGAGGGGTTGGCCCTCGCGATGACGCCATAAAGGGTGTCAGACAGACCTTTTCCCGGATCCTAGCTAGACTCCCCGAGGATGGTTGGAGAGACCTGGATCGGGATATTTTGGAGGGTTGTTTCGGTGCGCCGCCTGAGTGGCGGTCGCTCCTATTGAGGACAGCGGTGTTCGTGGCGGGGCACAGGGACGGTAGACGAGATGATCCGGTAGGGCCGGCTGAGAGGAGGATACGTCTGCGGGATGATCCAGCGGGGCCGGCCGAGCGGAGAGTTCGGGCTCGCCATGACCCGGCGGGGCCAGCGGAGGAGGAGCCGGAGGATCCTAGGGATTAAGATGAGTAGATGATATTGTATCTGCCCCCAAATGATGATGAGCATATGGGGAAGCATTTTGTATGACAGATGTATTTTTGTATATCGGGTGCTGAGGGCACCTATGACATGTTGACTATTTGGTTTATATATATATGTGGATATCTATTTGGATATATTGTCGTGTATGCACGTGGATGCACCTTTGTCTTTTGTATATGCCCGTGGAGGCACATGTTATGCACTTGGATGCAGTATGTTGTTATTTATGTATGCCCGTGGAGGCAGATGGTATGCATGTGGATGCATTATTTGGTTATTTGTTTTATGCCCGTGGAGGCACATGTTATGCACGTGGATGCATTATCTGGTTATTTGTTTTATGCCCGTGGAGGCACATGTTATGCACGTGGATGCATTTTGTTTATGGATATGACATGATGTGATTGGTGTGCCAGTCGAGGACGTTGTTGGCCATATTGTCTGCTACACTGTTGAGGTGTCTTGGGACATGTGTGAATGAAATGGATTCAAACTGTCTAACCATTTGTTTAGTGCACAGGAATTTTCTGAAAAGACAGGGATCGCGTACCTGGTAATCATTGTTGAGCTGGGAAACTAGGAGCTGTGAGTCCAAGAAAACGTTGAGGTGACGGATGCTCATTTGGAGAGCTGCGGCCAGGAGACCGGTCACAGCATCGTATTCAGCTTGATTATTGGTGGCGGCACCTAAACATACTCCGTCAATGTGAATTAACTCATGTGAAGGGGAATATATTACCCAAGCTGCGGAGGCGAGATTGGGAGACCAACGGCTTGCACCATCAGCGAAACCGACATGGCAGAGTGGAAGAGGCTCCATCTGTGGTCATGCAAAGAAAAACAAATATTTAGGTTTTTTGAATTTTTTGTGAACAAAGAAATTATGCCTATACTAAAATGGACGATGGTGTCCATCAGATTTTCTATGGGTAAAATCGTTTAAGGTACAACCCGTTGCGTGGGTTGCGTAGGGGATTGCCTTCTGAATCGGTCAGAATGTATGCCCCCTGCCCTAGGCAGGTGTGTATGATGTAGGGGCCTTACCACATAGACATGAACTTTCCCTTTCCGGTTTTATCATGAGCTTGATCGTAAGCGAGGACAAGGTCTCCCTCAGAAAATGTTCTTGGGTGGACGTGTTTGTCGTAACTTAGTTTCGATCATTGTTTAGCTGCTTCCATGTTTTGAATGGCTGTGTGCCGATCTTCATCGGCCTGCTCTAGGAGTAGTAAATGTTGCTCGATCGGGGAAGTGTCCGGTAGGAGTTCAACAGCGATATGTAAGGCTTGGATTTGGCACTCAATAGGGAGGATGGATTCGACACCGTGAACTAAATGGAAAGGGGTAAAACCGGTGGCGGTTTTGGTTGAGGTGCGGTAGGCCCATAGTGCTGGGAAAAGAATGTGGTGCCAATTGAATTTGTGCTTGTCTACAGTACGTTGGAGAATGGTCTTCAAAATTTTATTGATCGCTTCGACTTGGCCGTTTCCTTGGGGATAGTAAGCGGAAGAGAAATGGTGTTCAAATTTCAACATGGTTGATAATTCTTTCCAGACGGCATCTTCGAAGTGAGAGCCGTGGTCAGAGACTAGTTGCTTTGGCACTCCGAAACGAGCGATAACATGGTTGAAGAAAAACCGTGCTGCAGTGTCGGCTTTGCAATTATAGGTCGGCATGGCTTCTACCCACTTGGTGAAATAATCTACAGCCACAACGATGTGTTTGTGGCCGCCGGCTGACGTGGGGTTGCAGTCGAGGAAGTCGATGGCCCATTTGCAGAATGGTCCAACAGTGATGATTGGATGAAGGGGGGCAGGGGGGGTTCTTGCTTTGGGGGCAAATAGTTGGCAGTTCTGGCAATGCTTGACTGCGGTGATGCAATCAGTAAACAATGATGGCCAAAAATAACCTGCCCGAATGATTTTCTGGGCGGTTGCCATGCCGGAGAAATGGCCTCCGCAGGCACCGCTATGACAATCATTGAGGACTTGTTCTGCCTCACTATGGGATAGGCAGCGGCGTAAGATGGTATCAACGCCGCGTCGGTAAAGTACATCCCCTATCAGGAGGTATCGGGGGGCGTGGTGTCGTATGCGACGACGTCCATCACGATCGATGTGTGGTCGAAATTTTTGCGTACGAAGGTAAGTCAAAATGTCTCCGTACCAAGGGTCGTCAGACGAAATGATGAAGATCTGCTCGTCAATCAGGTCCATTTGGATAACGGGTGATGTTGAAGAGGATGGGAGGTCCGTGATGAGGTGAGCAAGCGCGAGGGATTTAGTGCTTTTGGGAGTTCTGAAAGAGAGGTCATATTCCTGGAGGATAATGACCCATTTAGCAACACGACCTTGTAGGAGCCGTCGGGTGAGGAGATAGACCATAGGGTTGGAATCAGCCACGACCGTGGTATGACTGAGTAGAATGTAGTGTTGCAATTTTTGTACGGAAAAGACTACAGCTAGGGCTAATCTTTCCTCGTATGGGTAATGCATAGTTGGGCCAGACAAGGTCTGGCTGACGTAATAAATCACATGCTCCTGGTGGGAGGCATCTTCATGGACCAAAACTCCGGACACAGCATATTCAGATGCCGAGACATAAAGGGTGAAGTCTTGAGAGAAATCCGGTGGGGATATCAAGGGGGCTTGTGTGAGAGCTTTCTTGAGGGCTTCGAATGCCGTGTCTGGTTGCTCATCCCAAACAAAGGGTATGTGGGTACGAAGTAAGCGTAAGAAACCGTGAACTTTGGTTGCATAATCAGGAACGAAGCGCCTAAGGAAATTGGACCGCCCCTGTAGACTTTGGAGCTGCCGAAGCGTGCGAGGAGGCGGAAGTTCTAAGATGGCTTTGACTTTCAGGGGATCGACAGTGATTCCGTCTTGGGAAACAATGAAACCCAACAAGCGGCTTGCCGGGACGCAAAAGACACACTTGTGTGGGTTCAAGCGGATTTTATATTTGCGACAACGCAGGAAAACTTGCCGGAGGTCGTTAAGGTGGTCTGATCGTTTTCGGGAATGAGCTGTGAGGTCATCAAGGTAGACTCGCAGGATATGGACCAAGTCGTGAAAGCAATAGGTCATGGCCCGCTAGAAAGTGGCACCAGCATTCTTAAGGCCAAATGGCATGACGCGATAGGCAAAGGTGCCCCATGGGGTGGTGAAGGCAGTCTTGTACTGATCCTCTTTGCGGATGTGAATCTGGTTATATCCGGAAAACCCGTCCATGAAGGATAGGACTTCATGACCCGCACACTCATCAATGAGTTGGTCAATGAATGGCGTGGGGAAATTGTCTTTTGGACAAGCGTGGTTTAAATCACGGAAGTCAGTGCATACTCTAAGGGTGCCTTGCTTTTTGTTGACGGGAACGGGGTTCGACACCTAGGTGGTGTACGGAATAGGGTAAATGAATCCTGCTTTGCGAAGTTTCTCGACCTCAGCTTTAACAGTGGGGAGCTTGGAAGGGTGAATGGGTCGCTGTTTCTGACGAACAGGGGGTACCTCAGGCCATGTATCAATGTGGTGTTCTATAATGGCGGGGTCGAGACCAGGCATCTCGGTATAGGACCAGGAAAAGACATCACGGAACTCTTGAAAGAGCTTTTTGTACGCCTGTGTTTCTGCTTGAGTGCAAGATGCGCCCAGCGAGATGAGCTCAGGTTTCCCTGGTGTTGTGGAAATGTCTATCTGTATAGTGGGGGAAATGTTCGACATGTTCCCTTCTTCAAAGGCATCCGGTGCTGGGATGGGGTCCTTTAACCAATCGACCTTAGTGGGTATGAAATCTTTCGATTCGACCGATAGCTGGTTGGATGCGGCGGATGTAGATGCTTTCGGGAGGAAGTACGAGCGATGATGCATATCATCCCAAGGGTAGTCGGGTGCAGTGAGTATCTCCAAAATTTGCTCATCAGTATTGAAGTAGTCAGACCATAAATCAAGGGGTTCTGGTTTGAAAGTTGTTGAAATCATATATATTGTATTGACTTCTTCCGACGAGGATGATGGCAGGGGGTAGATCTCCTCGATTAGGGGAGGAGATATCTCCAAATCGACATTGTTTAACTCGTACAATGCTGCTCTATAGTCAGGGAGATCGGGACAATGGTGAGAGTAGTGGCCGTAAACACTGCATATGGCACAAGGATGGTTGGTGCGCAGTGATCTGTCGCGAGGCTGAGGAGGTGGCTCAAGTCTAACAACTGGGATGCCGGCATCATCGTCCAACATATTCATATGCTCTTGGAGTGCTGGTAACTGTGGGCATTGATGAGTTGGATGGCCTATCTCATCGCACAACGAGCATTTAGGGGGAGCTCGAAACACCGGTGGGGGTTTAACTGCCTTAGGAGGTGGTATAGCAGTGTATGGTTGTGGACCTCTGCCCCCAGTGGGCTTGATAAGGGGGGGAGGATTCGTTGACGACGAAGGGGTATTGAGACTAGGAGGAGGTTTCGTTGACGACGAAGGGATTGCGACACCAGGAGGAGGTTGATTTGTGATAACAATAGGTTGTACCGGTTGGAGGATGACGTTTGGTGTCGGCGGTGGAACGAGAGGCGAAATATACCACACGGGTAATCCCAATGTTAACCCGGGTATACTAAGGGTAGCCATAACCAGGGCACTTACTACACCCGAAGGAGGAAATAGAAAGGGGATGGTGTGGATGGGTGTAACACCGATGTGACTAGGGATCAATGGTGGTTGACTACCGGATGTTTGTGTATTCTGTGAAAGAGTACAGAGATTTGCGACGTGGGTCTCCGGTGACGGTGGTGGAATAGCCTAGAATGTAGAGGTCATTGGTGTATCTGAGTAAAGTCCGGGTCCCACAGAAGAAACAAAGGAGGTAGTTGCACTAGAAGCTGGTTGTTCAATCATGGGAAGAACATTTTCGGGTGCTGCAGGGACATTGGGATCATAGTAGGTGAGTTGGTCGATTTTGACCACGCGTCCCTCGTGGGGGAACATCATGGTGCGAAAAACAGATGAGGCGACCGCTTTCATGGCGTACATGTAACTGCGGCCAAGTAAAAGGTTATAATCGAGCTGGGCATTAATGACCTCTATGTCAATGAGCACAGTTTTCCCACCTAATTGAACGGGGACCTTGGGTAGTAAACCTTGAGGCTGAGCTGACCGGCCGTCGTAGGCCCGCAATGCAGTGGTGGACTGCTGGAGAGTAGGGGATCCCAACTTCTGCCAAACAAATGTGGACATGACGCATGTGGAGGCACCCTCGTCGATGATACATCGATGGATGACAAGATTCCGAATAGAAACAGAAACTTGGACTGCTATGGTGGAAGGCAGACGTGGTTCGGACTGGTCCAAATCAAAGGTCATTAATTTCGAATCATTTGGGTCAATCGCCCCAATGGCGGAAAGTAAAGTCTTGCGCTGCGTAGGACAGTTTTTCAAGACTTCTAACGCAGACATGGTTGCGGGAGATTGAGCTAGGTCATCTACGATGTTGTAATTTGATGCAGCCCGTGCATTGGGGTTGTTGTTGATACGGCGGAGTGGGAAACGAGGTGCTTTAGATGCGCCATCGAGTGGAAGAGGTGGTATCCGTAACGTCTGATCGGTGGGATGAGCGTTAGTATCCTTATCGACGGGGGGGGCTTCAGAGGTAGCGCCATACTGGTTCCGACGGGTTTGGATATTGACGTTGGCAGTGGACATCATCAATAAGTGGTGAGTGCCTGAATCAAACATGGGTTGATCAGGAGCGGCATAAGTGATTTGTTGTGTTTGCACGTTGCCCTGTGGGGGGGCTAACGGCTGATTGTTCACCACTCCTTGTGTTGGAAAAGGGTTTTGTAGCACCAAAGGTTGTTGTTGAGGTGGTGGAGGGTTGGGTGGCGGCTGAGGATCCGCCTGCCCTTGACGATGGGAGTCATCTGTCCATAGTTGTCGAGCTCGCTCCAGATGTGGGCAAGCGTGGGTATAGTGGCCATAGACACCGCAAATAGAACAAGGATGGTTTGTTCGTAAATTAGCATTTTTGGCTTGCTTAGGTGGCCGATCAGGATTCTGATGAGCAGGCGCCGCATTATTGTTTTGCGGAGGATGGGTAGGTTGTGGAGCTTGGTTATGGTTTTGGTTGTTTCCACGGTTACGTCCTCTTCCGCGGTTTGGTTGTCCACCCTGGTTGCGTTGGTTATTTTGGTATTGGGGCTGATGTTGTTGTGCGTACACATGCCCTTGAGCATTGGGGGGATTCTGGGGAGCCGCAGGTGTGGGAGCAGGTTGCGGTGGGTAGTATGCAGGTGGAGCTAGAGGTGGTCCAGCTGCCTGTTGGGGTTGTTGGTACCCCTGAGCTGTTGGAGGTGTGAGATTAGCTGGGGCAGCTGGTTGTGGGTAATGCATCTGCTGTTGTGGGAACTGCATGGGGGTCTGTGTGGTAGGTTGAGTATAGTATGTAGGAGGTACATATGCTGATGGCGCTTGCCCATAACAATGTTGTGGACAAGAGGGTCCATGAATGTGATGGGTCTGGTTTGTTGGAGCATAAGAAGTTGTTGCTCCGGAACTGGATGTAGCCCTAGAGAGGTCTGGGGCGGGCATGGTGCTCACCATGCTGAAAGGTTTAGGTTGGGGGGTGATTTGGCCAATGATGCCATCAGCGGCATGTGATGCCCCTGGTGCGTCACCTCGTGAAGAGTCACCTCGTGGGGCATCAGGTATGATTGTGTATATATAACCCGACTGGGCGTAAATGAGATCAAACTGTTGGGATTTGAGGATGGCCTCTTCTTCAGACTGGGGTCTTTCAGATGCCACATCCTTCGCAATAAGAGGGAGGAGGGATTTTAGAAACCAATCTAAAAAGATACGGTCGTCTAACTTAATTTTGCAGAGGCTTCGGCGTCGACGCCACTCATGAATGTGGTCTATGATGTGGGTGGCCGTGGTTTGTCTGCAAGACAGTAGGATCTCGACTCCCACATCATAGCGGACAGGTAACTGGAAGAATTGCAGGAAAGTTGAGGCGAGGGAGGTAAAGGTGGCATGCGTCCCGTGGGGCTGCTCGATATACCACTTAGCTGCAGAGCCAATGAAGGTGCGTTGTAAAAGCCGGAGGCGGATTGAGCCGTCCACTATGGAGTTGGAGGAACACCATAAATGGAACGACATGATATGGTTTTGGGGGTCTTCACCTGCCTTGCCCTCAAACTTAGGGATGTCAGAGGGGAGTTTGGTGGGCATGTAAGGCCACGTAGGATCATGTCTGATGGGGTCATTTGTGAGCCTAGCTAAGTCTGGCAGGTTCAGACTCGCCATGTATGGTAAGCTAGCAGATGTGGTGACTGGAACTGGGACATGCCTAGTCATTGTGGTATGATGTAGGGGTCCAGTAGCGCCTAAAGGTATGCTAGGTATGGAGGGTATGTGCCCTCCAATAGGTGTAGTCTGGTATGGGCCAGTGCCTCCAAGTGCAACATGGGTTACACTTGGGTTAGGAATAGTAGTGGGGATTCCTGGGATAGGGTTTGTGGAAACCAGAAGGGGTGTGACCCCTATGTTGGGTATACCCATAACAGGTGGTGGCCCTGTGTTGGGCATTCCTAAATGTGGAGTGTTACCCATGTTGGGCATACCCAGGGGGGTGGTTGTTTCCATGGATGGCGCTGCCGCAGAAGGGTCTGTGGATGTTTCACCTATGGTGCTGGTAAACAGTGGATCAAATGGTGTTCCAGCCATAATGGTGGTTGGTGGTAACTCTGTGGGGTTTTCGGATTCTACCTCCAAATCAAATGTGAAGTGAGGTGTGTCAGAATCGGATGACTGTCTAGTTGATTGACGACGTGTCGAATCAAGGGATAAGGCTCTGCGTCCGTGACGTGGAGAGCCAAGTGGACTAAACTCTGGGAGTTCGCCCTGTAGACGACGAGAGCGTCTAAAATTCTCAATGGTGAGGATTAAGTTTTTGTGTAAAAAAAATTGTTTAAGTATCAGGTGGTGATATATTTATAAAAGACTCAAAACCCTAATGCAACCAAGGGTGCAAGAAGGGGATTGAAAAAGAAGGCTCTCAGGCCAAAAAATCAACCTCAAAAAAGGCACTTATTCTAGCAGCTGTGCTACAATAAGTGGAGGAATGCAACAAATGGTCAGAGTACCAACATGCAAACGGCTTCTATAAAAAATAGGTGTAACTAGACCAAAGGTGGGTTGAATCATGAAAACACCTAACTAAAAGTATTGTGACTCAAACAAACGATATCCTCTGCAAGGTGATGAAATCCAAGTCAGACAATATGAGTGTTGAGACAACGGCTAGATATCCCCCTACCGGGAGGGACACCGGGTCATCAATCCTAAAGAAAGGCTACTAGGATACTCCGTTCATGACGCGTCGAGAAAAGGTAAATCTGCCGTTTGGTCCTTTGATCGTAATATCCCAATACAGGGATATCCCGAGAACTGCGAATGGTAGCCCTTCGGTTACTGAATGGATTTCAGTATTCCACTCAGGCTTCCGGAACCGTCCTCGCGACTTCAACCCTCCTAGGGGAGAGGCCTTCCCACAAACCGGTTGTGACCGCGCCAAAAAGTACTAAGAGATTTTAGCTCCCTAATTGGACAACTTCTATGTCTCAGATGTAATAACTGAGGGGTGTTATTGGAACACCTATCCCCCCAATACTACCTAGCTACAAAGTTCTTTTAGTGTTCCCCAAGTGGGGTTAAAAGTGTGTTGAAATTAGGGTACGTTTTAAGGCTTAGTTCAATTAAGTGATCGAGTGAGTGCAAGTGAGGTATTGTAAACTGAACTTGAAAAATGGTAAATGCTTTACAGGAAATTTTCAAAAAACAAAGGAGCTTTTGAAAATAAAAAAGCAAATATTTATGACTTTTTCAAATAAATGGAAATTAAATGCTTGGCAAATATCAACTCAAAAAACAAAGGATCTTTTGAATTATGAAAGCAAATAATAGACTTCTTTTAAAGAAATAAATGGACTTCTTCTTTCAAGGAAATTGCTAAGGGCAAGATTTTAAAGAAGTATACAGGAAATTTTTTTAATCTAGATAAAAATGCAAAATAAGTCCTTCTTTCACTTTCTTGAAATTTTTTAAAAAGACTTCTAGATATGCATTTTAAATAGTAAAATTTTTTCAAGGCTGTAAAATATGCAGAATCTAATACTGTAAAAATGTGCTACGTGGGCAGAAAGTACAGTAAAAATTAATTTTTAAAATCGAAATGGCCGAATGAAAAATTCAGCAGCGCGGGTTGTAACAGAAAAGCCGCGATGGACCGCGCGGGTTTCGGTCGCACAGTTGCGATGGACCGCGCGGAAAATGTCCACGAAGCCGCGGTGTGTAGTGCGCAAATAGGCCGCGAAGTCGCGGTGAACCACGAGGCGAAAGCTGTGCAGGGAAGCCGAAAAACGAACCCGAAATTTGAGAATTCTGGGCTGTTAATGGCAATAGATAAGGCCAAAACTTAGAACAGCAATGGATCTGCTGTCTAAGATGGCAGATCTATGGATCTAAAGGTTAAAAAATAACAAAAAACTAAGATTAAAAGCAAAACTAGAGATCTATTATTCAAAACCCAGCGGAGTCGCCAAAAACTGTTGGCCCGGTTTTGCAACCAGGCTTAGTGCTATGGGCACCTGCTAACTAGTAGCAGCAGTTTCAAATAGAATTAAACAAGAAACTAAACTAAACAAAACTAATCATGGATCTATGCAAGAATATAAGCAAATAATGTAAATATTTAAAAAACAAGAACAAGAAAATATTAAAGAATGAATTTGTATTGAAAAATGGGGGGCAAGCAAGTGCTTGCGATAATACCTTCAATGGTGAAGGTTGATGTTGAGCAACTCCCAAGATGAGTAGCTCCAAACTCCAAGAGGTCTCCTTCTCCAAGGTTGCTTATAATGGCCAAAATGCTCAAGGAAGATTTCGGTAGCATGAGGATGAGATAATGGATGGATGTGAAATGAGGAGCCCCTACCACCCTTTTATAGGTTTTGGTGGTGGGGAATACCATTTGTGGTTTTGTGGAAACCAAATGGTATTGAGCAACATGGTTTAGGTACTTTTCCCTCCTTTTTCCTTTTTTGAATAAAATTAATATTTTAATTCCCTTTTTAATATTTTTGGGAATTTGGACCCTTTTTGAGGGTTTTTTATGCTTTTCAGGAAAAATAATCTTTTTTAATGGAAAAAGGGGTGTACTAAGGTCTTTTGGTGACCTTTTGTTGGTTTCAGAGGCTCAAATGGTGGAAAAGTGGACAAATGGGTCATGTGAATAAGGGAATGAGCTAGTGAGCACTTTTTAGGTGTTAACAGTCATGGATCGTGATTGTCCGAATGATTTCTGCGCTTTCGCTTGACTTTCGGCTCGAAACTGATGCTTTAGTGCAACCTTCGGCCCGAAATTCACACTCATTAGCACAGCTTTCCACCCGATAGTCGTACTTTAGCGCGATATTCATCCTGTAACCTACGCTTTAGCGTGACTATCTCCTCGAAACCCGCGCCCTTTAGAGCAACTGTTGCCCCAAAACCCGTGCCCTTTTTTTGTTCCTGCCGATCTGTTCCATCGTGATTTTTCTGCAGTTTTCCGCACCCAGAGCACGAGTTTTTGCCTCACAGCCGCACCCTGCAGCCATTTTTCGCACTTTTTCTTTCTCTAACAACCATTTGTTTGCTTGCATCCATTTTACTAGTTGTACTTTTCTGCTATTTACTTGCTGCAACATTTACAATATTTTACTTTGCATTACATTTCAACGAGTTCATTTATTTTACATAGCAGTTAATACTTTTTCTTTCAAAGTTTTAGTTATTTATTTTCCAACTGGGAAATCTTGGGTACACACCACTTGTGCACACACTCGGTCACCATAATCCAAGTGAGACCTAAAATCTACTTAACTCAACCAACTTTAACCCCACTTAGGGAACACAAAAATAACTTTGTAGCTAGGTAGGACATTGGGGTTAGGCATCCAAAAAAAACCCATTTTGTCATTTACATTTGAGACATAGTTGTTGTCATCTAGGGATCCAAAATTTCCTATTACTTGTTGGTAAGGTTAAAACCGATTTGTCGGAAGGCCTCTCCCTTAGGAGGGCAAGTAGCAAGACTGGTTCTGGAAGTCTAAGTGGAATGTCTCTCTTCATTCTATATTGAAGGACACCAACTCATTGTTCTCATCGTGCATATTGGCGCCCATAATGGGTGTGCGATAACCAAAGAACTGAAGCTGCGGGACACCTTTCCGGACGTGCCATGAACGGGGTAGCTTAGTTGCCATTCTTCTAGGGATTGTTTTACCCGGAGTCCCTCTCGGTAGAGGGATATCCTTTATCCACTTGGTTCTCCATTTCGTATTGCTTGACTACGGATTTCATCATCCTGCAGGGAATATGATTTGTGTGAGATTTCATATCTTTTAGATAGGTGTTTGCATGCTCCTATACCCCCATTGGATTAGTGAGTCTACCTTTTTATTTTTTAGGAGTGCTGCTTGTTGGTATTTTTACCATTTTTTTCCGCTCCGCTTGTTGTAGCATGTTGTTGCAGCCTGCATTTTAAGCATTGTTATTGGCCTGAGTGCCATATTTTTTTGAGCTCTCCTTTTGCACACACGGTTGCACTAGGATTTTTGAGCATTCTATTCACCACAACCCCTCAGCACTTTTACACCTATCACCATTGATTTATCGAGACATTCTCATCGCCTACGGGGACTCTCCCCGCAAAACAGTTCACTTGACCGCTCCCATCACAGGAACACAACCTCGTCACCAGATACCAATGCCCCTTATTTTACCTCTGATTCTGAATCAAATTTACCCATATACACAACTCCGTCTAGCCCCATGGATGGCATGAATCCCAACCCCTTTTACGGTGGGATTGTTGGTGGTGGATCCACCACTAGCCCAACTACCACTTCAACATCTATCCCTACTATACCATCTGTAGGACTTACACATAGCATCCCTGTCACTACATCCATACCTTTGGGTAGCGGATCAGTTACAACTACAGTCCCTTTGTGACTAGTAGCACACTTGGGGGCACTGGCCCTTCCTACACGATTCCCCCACCTCTTACTAGAGGTCCCTTGATCCCCATCACAACCCATACCATTGCTCCACCCACCAGGGGAAGTGGCCTCACAATTTCCACTACGACTAGCACACAAGCCCCTAAAATCATGTCACATCCTTCTACTAGTTTTCCATTCATGGCTAGTCTCAACCTCCCTGATATGGCTCGATTGACCAACGATCCCATCTGACATGACCACACATGGCCTCCCATGCCTACCAAACTCCCTTCAGACATCCCTAAGTTTGAAGGGAAGGGTGGTGAGGAACCCCCAAACCACATCATGTCCTTCCACTTATGGTGTTCCTCCAACTCCATAGTGGATGACTCAATCCACCTCCACATTTTACAAGGGACCCTCATTGGATCTGTAACTAAGTGGTACATCGAATAACCCCATGGGACACATTCCAACTTTACATCCCTTGCTTCGACTTTCATGCAGTTATTCCAGTTACCCATTCGTTATGATGATGATGTTGATATTTTACTCTCTTGCAGATAGAACACGGCTACCCATATCACTGACCATATTCATGAATGGCTTAGACGTCGAAGTTTATGTAAGATCAAGTTAGACGACCGCATCTTCGTAGATTGGTTCTTGAAATCCCTCATACCAGATATTGCTAAGGATGTGGCATCCGAACGGCCCCAAACTGAAGAAGAAGCCATTCTAAAATCCCAACAATTTGACCTCATCTATGCTCAGTCAGGCTACTTATATTCCATTTTACCTGATGGTCCCCACGACGATTCCTTGAGGAAGGACGCTCTAGGGGGCATCCCACAGTGCTGATGGCATCATTGGACATGTTGCGTCTCATGGAAATCCATATGTCCATATACCCCCTGCATCTACCCCGGCATATAAGCCAACACATAATGTCGCCATTGGTGGCCCAGACCTCTTTTGCGCCACAGCCCATTCAGGAGAAACACCTTCATATGTTCCCACGGCTCAAGCCCCTCATGTATATGGGCCTTCATTTCCTATGCATTGCTAAGGTCACACAACGCCAGCATATGCCCCTCTAGTCGCACCTCCTTCCTACTACCATCAATCGGCTGCACCTGCTCCCACACAACCTCAATCCCTCTAGCTTATTATCCACCGTAGCCTTCCCCAGCACTTTCTCAACCACAGAACCCCCCTGTTCCCCAAGGGAAATTCTATGCTCAACAAAACCAACAGCAAAACCAACCTACCCAACGAAACCAGCAAGGACAACAAAATAGGGGAAGAGGTCATATTTGAGGGAACAACCAACCTCTTGATCAAGGTGGTCCACCACCAAACCCTCCAAACAACAATGATGCAGCACCAGCTAACCAAAATCCTGATCAACCAACTCGGCAAGGAAAGACTCCCAATTTATGTACAAACCATCCATGTTCTATATGCGGGGTATATGGTCATTATACACACAATTGTCCTCATTTGGAGAGAGCTCGCCAACTTTGGACAAATGACACCCAACGCCAAGGACATGTTTCCCCTCTAGCACCACCTAACCCCCCGCAACACAATGCACAACCTATGGTTTTATAGAATCCCCTACCCACGCAAGGGGTAGTGACCACCCAACCATTGGCCCCTCCTCAAGGGACTGCCGCACCACAACAACAAATCACTTATGTTGCTCCTGTTAGTCAACCCATTGACTCAGGTACCCATCACCTTCTAATGATGTCTTCGGACGACATCAACCTTCAAACATGCTGTAACCAGTATGGTTCCACCACTGAAACCATTCCTGCCGACAAGGCTGCCAACATTATTCCCACAGATCACTCGTTAAGAATACCCCCAACACCGTGCGATGGGACCCCCAAAGCTCCTCGATTTCCCTTGCGTCGCATTAATAACAACCCCAACGCTCGTGCTATCCCCAATTATAATATCATGGATGACTTAACCCAGTCCCCTACTGCTATGTCAGCCCTCGAAGTTTTGAAAAACTGCTTTGTATAGCGCAAAACACTGTTATCCACCATGGGTGCGATAGATCCTTCCAACTCACAGATGATGGCATTCGATTTAGACTAATCTAAACCACGCATGCCTTCCACATTAGCATTCCAAGTTTTTGTTTCAGTCCAGAATCTTGTTATCCATCAGTGTATCATCAATGAGGGTGCCTCTACATGTGTTATGTCTACATTCATGTGGCAGAAGCTCGGATTCCCTACCCTACAACCATCCACGAATTCCTTACGAGCTTATGATGGTCGTTCATCTCAACCCCAAGGCCTCCTGGCCAACGTCCCTATCCAATTAGCGGCTAAAACCATCCTTATTGACATTGAATTCGTCAACGCACAACTTGACTATAACCTACTGCTAGGACGCAATTACATGTACGCCATGAAGGTTGTTGCTTCATCAGTCTTTTGCATTATGATGTTCCCCCATGAGGGATGGGTTGTTAAAATCAACCAACTTACTTACTCTAACCCGAATGCACCCACTGCACCAGAAAATGTTCTCCCCAATGGTTGAACAACCTATTTTTGGTGCGCCCACCTCTTTGGTCTCCACTGTGGGACTTGGAATTTATTCGAAAACTCCAATGACCTCTACTTTTTGGACTATCCCACCCCCTCAGCCAACCGTTGAGATATCTGATATGTGCACCATTTCGTCCAAACAAACGGTGCCTAAATCGCAACCACCCTCGGTCCCTAGTCATGTTGGTGATCCGGGTGGATATCGGTGGCGGCCCACCTCTTCCAACTAGCTCAAAATAGTCTTCTGGCAATTTTGGTAAATTACTATTTTTAGCAGTTTTTCGGGTCCTGAACTTCCGGAGCCATTTTGAGGCCCTAAACGACATTTTTTGGAAATTTGGGGGACCAAATGGTTGCCAACAACATGCATTTGGGCTTAGTCGAAAGTTGTAAATCTCGGATAGACCTTTCCAACGGGCTACCGAGCGCCCCAAACGGAGATCGTATGCAAAAGTTATGACCCCGGTAAGTTGACTGCTCACCTAACCACCTTGGGGCTGCAAACTTTATGACGGTTCATCTTCTAGGGTTAGGTTTTTGGATGTTTGGGATTCTCTCCCTCATGCTTATGATAAATAGGCCCTTTCAGCCTCTCTTTGTATTCATCTTGGCACGAATGAGCATAGCGGCGACATCTCTTCTCAGAGATAGCTACCACCATTCTAGCTATTGTATTTTATAGTCTATTCGATTTCCGCTACTTAATAGAATATGTGTTTACTGTATCACCGTGTTATTTGCAATATATCTCTGTATATGATTCTGTATATGCTATCTTTTGTTTCGTTCCCACATAAATCCGGATCAGTGGTATCCGAGTGGTCTGCTCTTTGATTATTTCTCGGTGCATGTCCCCGACGAGGTTAGGATACAAAGAGTTGGGTCTCGAACTAGTTTCACTTGGGGAAGACCACTCTCGCCGCCCCAAACGGCCTCCCATGGCGGAAGAAAAGAGAGACGATGGAGCAGTAGATCCTATCAAGTTGTTGCTCGAGGAAGCCCTCACGCGACAGAGGAATGAGATGATGGATAATTTCACCGAGATCCTTCGACGCATGCCAACAACGACAAATGCACCCTCAACGAGCAGCCATTTCGGAGATACTACTCCCTTCAAGGTACAAGTTAGTTTTGATATTCCTTTATTTGAAGGCCATATCGATGCCAATGCCCTAGATAAATGGTTGAATCTACTAGAAGGGTATTTCTCTGTCCAACAATTTTCCGACAGGGAAAGGATCATCTTTGCGCTCCTTAAGGCCGTCCCCCATGTCAAAAATTGGTGGGAAACTTATTGTGAGCAAAACTCATCAGACGAGTGAGGATTGTTTGAATATTCCAATCCCACTTGGTCCTCTTTTATAGATGCCGTCAAGGAACAATATTACCCTGTTGGAAACTATGATGACCAATACACAAAATGGACCATTCTGCACCAAGAGAGGGACCAAATGGTGTTGGAGTACACCAACAAATTTCATACCTCGTGCACAAAGCTAGGTATCAAGGACTTCGAGCAGCACCTAGTACTGAAATATCGCAGTGGCCTACACCGGTACATACGAACAGAGATGGATTTCCTGGAAATCTCTTCACTCGGATCCGCCTATCGATATGCTGTCAAAATCGAGCAGAAATTTCAGCAAAAGAACAGGCATGACTTCGGACCTACGCAGAAGCAGGGCAAGGGAAACTCTAGCTCGCAGAACACGGGGCAGGGAAAGGACAACCAGTCCCAACCACAAGCGAAGAAGGGTAAAGAAAAGACAAAGAAGGACACCGGGAAGTGGTGCGAGTTCCACAAAATCCCTTGGCACAACACTGATGAATGTCGCTCAAAACAGTCATTGGTGGCTGAGATCAAAGCTTCAGAATCAGATCCCAATTTCGATTCTAACTCAGAACCTAATTTCACAGCCGCGCGAAAAGGGAAGCAAATCATTGATGCAGAACCCAGTGTCGTTGTTGCCACCGCATAAATTCAACCAGAGGAACCTGAAGAGTCGGAGGCAGAGGAGCGCCTTTTCCACTCACAGATGTGGGTGAAGGGAATTCCCCTACACTTTGTTGTGGACAGCGCAGCTAGAAGAACTTGATCTCAACAGAAGTCATCAAGAGATTGGATCTACCAATAACACCACACCCACAACCATACACCATTGGATGGCTAAGCCAAGGACGAGGGATCCGCGTCAATCACCAATGTCGCCTACCATATGGCATCAAGCCCTTCAAAGATGAGGTATTGTGTGATGTGGCCCCACTTGAAGTATGTGATGTTCTTTTAGTACAACCATATATGTGGAAGCATCATGCTGTATATGAATCACGACCTCGCAGTGTCATTGTCATTTTGGGAGGACAACTCTATCGGATACCAGAGATAGTTGCACATACCCCAGGGAAGGAAGATAATCTCTCACACTGGGAAATTTTCCCTATTCGCAATTGCCACTAAAGGAGAACATCAGATTGCAGAGACATCCACAACCTCTGCCCATTATCCCTCTACTCAGCAGAAACAAGAACACAAATTCAGTGCCGCATCGCCTATTCGGGTACCTCCATAGTGCAAGGCCACGCATTCAAGGTGCTCCTCCAAAAAGAAACCATCCACACCGGTGCATACCAAGGATACCAAAACAACCAAAACTGTTGAACAGCTCCAGCGCATCCATCAACAACAATTACAACCCTCTGAAAATGTCAAAGTAAGGCAACCTTTCCACTTCAGCAAATGTCGCACCAAGAGCTCAACTCGACACACAGCTCGACATATGATAAGGGATTTAACGCAATGGAGACCATTGCTTCCTAAGGAGGGAGGATTGATCCAGGTGGATATCGGTGGCGGCCCACCTCTTCCAACTGGCTCAAAACAGTCTTCTGGCAATTTTGGTAAATTACTATTTTTAGCAGTTTTTTGGGTCCTGAACTTCCAAAGCCATTTTGAGGCCCTAAACGACATTTTTTGGTGTTTGGGGGACCAAATGGTTGGCAACAACATGTGTTAAGGTGTAGTCAAAAGTTGTAAATCTCGGATAGACCTTTCCAACGGGCTACCGAGCGCCCCAAACGGAGATCGTATGCAAAAGTTATGACCCCAGGAAGTTGAATGTTCAACTAACCACCTTGGGGCCACAAACTTTATGACGGTTCATCTTCTAGGGTTAGGTTTTTGGATGTTTTGGATTCTTTCCCTCATGCTTATGATAAATAGGCCCTTTCGGCCTCTCTTTGTATTCATCTTGGCACGAATGAGCATAGCGGCCACATCTCTTCTCAGAGATAGCTACCACCATTCTAGCTATTGTATTTTATAGTCTGTTCTATTTCCGCTACTTAATAGAATATGTGTTTACTGTATCACTGTGTTATTTGCAATATATCTTTGTATATGATTCTGTATATGCTATCTTTTGTTTCGTTCCCACATAAATCCGGATCAGTTGGAGCCACACCAATCCACACAATTTTGTTCTTGTTCCCACCTTCAGGTGTAGTAAGTACACCAGTTATATCCACGCTGAATCTCCCTGGGTTAACACTAGGACTTCTTGTGTGGTACTTACCTGCTCCTAGTCCTCCCCCGACACCACAAGTCATCCTCCAACCGGTCCAACCAATCACCACTGCTAATCGTCCACCCCCTCGGTATGGGGACCACGTCTTCATCCAACAACACTAGGAGAAATTCCACACACACTCATAATGCACCACACGCCACCAAAAATATGAAACCTCCCCCCACATTCCGTGCACATCCTAAGTGTTCCTTGTGTGATGACTTGGGTCATGCTACCCATAATTGTCCACAACTACCAAACCTCCACAAACACATGAAGACGTTGGACGATGACCCCAATATTATGGTTATCGAACTCCAAAACACCCCCCACCCATGCAACAAATCATTGTGTACCAACCACCCCTGTGCCATACGCGGGACTTTCATTATTCACATCATTGCCCATATTTACCCAAGTGTAGATTGGTCCTCCACGAGTTGAATCAATCTTATTTAGAGTTGTCCATCACTACCATCGAGGAGATTCACCCACCCGAATCCTCCTCCTCGGGAGAAATTAACACCACTTACATGGTTTCCACTAGTGACCCCTCTGTCTGTCGGCCCCTTCGACTGATTCCTCTGACCCACCTGTTCAACCTTTTCAAATCGACGAGGAAATCACATTTCCACATCATGGGGGTAGGACCAAAACCTTGCCTACTCATCATCATCGTCATTCTCATCAACGATACTAGGGACATCCACCCCACAATGGGAATCCCCCATTATCATATCATCACTTCAGTATGCCACCATGGCCCACAGCCTCATGGTACACCCCCCCTCCAGCAGTTGGTCGATGACATGTTGATCCCTCTCGGAAACAACATTTGCACTGCATTAACACCTCTGAGTTAGGGGGCATAATAGATTGCCTTAACCCTGGGATAGGGGGCATGCTCAATCATTTTGAGCCTTCCCCTTCACATATATATCATCATTTCAATGATTCCATTTCTCAACCCAACACATATGTGATCCACAATCACAAACTCCATGCACATAGCATGGGGGCAGGTCATTAACCGTGCTCACTCTCTCACATGCGTGATCTTGACCATTTTCAAGGTTTCATGTTACTTGTATATTTTGTTTTTGTTATAAACACCTAGTATTCCTTCCCTGTGGGTCATCATTTCTACCCACCACCACATCCTTGGCTTGGTGGGATCACCTTTATTTATCACCATTTTTTCCCTAATTTTTGCTTTGACCATTCCGGGGTCATATGACCTTCGTTTTTCGCATTGTTTGCACCTCCGAATTCAGAATTTCGAGCCTATGATGATTCTTGAGATCATTTTTCATTCTCACTTAAACTTTTTTTGGGCATTTTTTTCATGCCCCTCTCTACCTAGATTTGCATGCCACATAGGCCACAGTCGTTTTTCACCATTTTTTATATCGTGGCCTATCCATGAGCCCTCTATTTCATCCCTACTTCATTTATTGTGTTTTTTTTCCACCATTCATCAACCCGCAAGGAGGCCCCATCAGTGTTCCCCCTCCCCTTTTATCTTGGTTCTCACATTTGTCCCTTGATTGAACACTTCCTCCCTGCTTGAATATTATATTTGTTCGGTATACTTTTATCCCTTTTTCGAGTCGAGCAATTCCTTTACGAAAAAGGCACTTAGGGATTTTAAGTTAAGCTCTTTTCTGAATCCTAAAAGAATGAAAATATCATCGAGCAATCTTGCTTCCTTTCATGCTCGTTAAAGTACCTGAAAGGGTGTCTATCCGGTATAAGTTTAACCCTTTTCCAGACCTAGTAGACTAATTATGAAAAGGGAATACTCTAGTCACATTGGCTAAAAGAGTTCTTCATTGCATACTTTTATGCTTTTTTGGGCCTTGGAGACTAACAAGCGAAAAAGAACCCCCTTGGAGTCTTCTTATTTGCTTTATGACTCTCTAAAATTGAAAGCAACCACGAGCATTCACTGTCCTAGGCTCGTATAAATCCACACGACGATACCTTTCCACCATTTCAGAGTCTTCTTATTGCTTTCGGACTCCTTAAAATTGAAAGCACCCAAGAGCATGTATTGTCTTAGGCTCGTACAAATCCACACAATAATACCATTTTGAGCACACTTCTATCCCTTTTTTGAGCTCCTTAAACCATGAAGAAGGCCCAAACAGTGCCTCTCAGCACCACGATAGATCATATCTAGTCCCACTATTATAGAAGCCTCCTCAGTATGGTCTCCTTTGTTCAGAGTATTTTGCGATGTGTCACCCTTAGAGTCTCCCGATATCATCATCAATTCCCCCCTGAGTCTCTCCCCTTGGAGTCACAATCCGTGGTACCTTAACCTATGATCCCCTTCCTCGAAGTCAATTTCATATGATTCCAAGTCAACCTCGCCATCATACTCTGAACAAATGAAGTTTGATTCCCCCCACTCTGCAACCCTCGTACCCCCCCACAGTCTTTCAATATAACATCTAGTACTATCACCTCTTGGTTGTACACCTCGCGCTCCTATCAAGGAAAAATCATTTCCTTGGTAGTTGCAGGTCTCCCTCTATCGACACCATCCCATCCATTCCAGAGGATAGACCCAGAGGTCCCCATACCTTGGACTCATCTCCATCAGTGGTGAGTGCCTACGGACCATTTGAGAGGAGTCCTTAGTGCCTCTTAGAATGGTTTTTTCTCACATGCTCAACTTCAACACCATCATCTCACCGTTGAGATTTGTGCAGGGTATTGATCCCTTCAGTTATTGGTCGAAGACACCGGATGTCCCTTGACTCTAGCACATTGGTGAGTCTATTTGGAACCCCCCCCAATTGTATGTTCCCACGAATATCTGGGCTGCGTTGGAGACAGTGTCAGAAGCCCTTCAGCTCTGTGCTTCCTAGAGAATCCAGTTCAGCTGCAGTTCAGTGTACCTTTGAGATTCTGACACTCAGTCATTGATTCCCCATGATTGTTGGACACATTTAGATCCAGCAAAACATCAGTTGTTATGGTACCACATTCAATATGGATGCCATTGTTTCCATGTATCAGTTCTTTAGATCAGTCATGATCAGACCATGAGTATGTCCCATATTTGTGTCCCCTCTGGACCACTATGATGTACACAGTAGTTCTCCATGTATTGTTTAGGTCCCCTTTTGGGCCTCATTATTATTTGTATATCTTGATACGAGCATGGGTATGCCCGCCTCGTCCATATATTAAGATTATTCCTCATTCATTGTTGAGGTCATGTATTTTCAGTTTTAGCCTTTGCAGTTTGTATGGAGCACGTGTTCCGATCTCCAACAAATTTCTGCTCTCCTCTATCATAATGCTCATACCCCTGGAAAATGAGAAGAACCTATGATGTCTATTATCCATACGATGAGATCCTACCCTCACACATCAGGGGGCAATCTATTAACACCCAAAAATTGTTCACTAGCTCATCTCCCTAGTCACATCACCCATTTGTCCACTTTTCCTACATTTTTGGCCTCCAAAACCCTAAAAAACCCTTAAATGGAAACCAAAAAGGCAAAAAATCATTAATTACCTCCTAAATTAACAAAATTCCTTCAAAAAGGGTCCAAAACCCTCAAAAAGGGGTCCAAAATCCCTAAAAAGAAAAGTAAAAAGGGAAAAAAGTAAAAAAAAAAGGAGGGAAAATATCAAATACTACAGGGATTTCGAATGGGCCAGGAGAAGGAAAATGGAATTTTTCAAAGGCTCAAGATATGTTCTGATGAATCCCTTCACGCTTGGAAATATAAGCTTCCACTTCATTTTGCAATTTTCTCTCATCCTTTTGGCAACTGTCTAGAGTCACAAAATCCAACTTCAATTCGACTGTATATCTTTTAGGAAAATGGGGAGGAATTTCTTTAGTTGTCTTTCTCTAAGCAGCAAGTTTCTTCATAGTTTTCTTGGGATGAGGAATTAGATGGTGTGATCGAGATCGCATCCTTACCACCTTTCCTTCTACTAAGTATCCTATCCAGTTCTACAAGATTTCAGATCTTCACAATGAGTGTTAGAACCTTGTTTGACTTAAATATTAATGAAAAATAACTAAATTGGTAAAAACAATTTAAAATAATGAAATAAAATACAAAAATATTTTATTCCAAATGAATAAAAAGGGGTAAAAGGTAAAAAACTTTCACCATTGTGTTTTTACCAATTGGGTGTGAGTAAAAAGCCCTTTCTTGTTCAAACTTGTTGTAGAAATTGTGGGAGCATTGGGCATCCATTCTTCATTTCGTTGGATCCATCGAATCACTCTCCTCATGCTCTTCATTTTCATGGTTCATTTTTTAGCTTTCATGTCATATTTTATGGTTTTTAGGTTCATTTTTGAAAGGTAAATGTGTGCCCTGGGGGACACACTTCTCCCTTTAGGGGAGTGCATCAACTAGCAGTGATGCACATCCCGAAAGGGGAGAGTGCATCATTGATGTTATGTGTACATAGCCGCGGTGCATCAACGATAAAGCGACCCAAAAAATAAAAATTCAAGCAAATGGTTGGGATTTTTTGCTATGAACTTCTCCTAATATCTTTCTAATTGCTATTCATGTAGGTTCCATCCATGAATAGCAATTAGAAAGATAATGGAAGGGAAGAGAGGATTAATTGGAAGATGCTCAAGCAATCAATGCCCCAAATGGTGTGCTGGCTTTGAGAGAGTGTGGACTTTTAAATTTCTTTCAAGTTCCTAGAATGAGAGCCCAATTCATCTATTAGACCACTCTTTCCAGATGTGGGACCCCAAACAACAATATTTCCAAGTTGGGACCCATATCCTTACTTTGGAGGTAGAGGACATCTACTTCCTTTTGGGGCTTTCGAGACAAGGAGATCATGCTTCACTTTCTGGACCTAGAGGTGGTGATATGACTACTAAGGATATCATTGAGTACTATTGCACTCCTGGGACCCAAATGTTAGGTGGGAAAATCCCCATCAAACATATACGAGACCATCCTTTAAGGACTTTTTGTTTACCATCGAGATGGTAGCAAGTAGTAGAGCTTCTCATCAAGCTATGAGGGCTCACATGCTTTATGCTATAGATTGCATGAATCCTACAGTGTTCAAATGGTGCGAGGGTGTCCTAGGACACATGAAAGAGCAACTAACGAAGTGTAGGAAAGGAGAGCTAAAACAATTTGGCTATGGATCAATTGTGGTATCCTTCTTCATAGAGCGGGTTCCTCTCCTTTGTCCACAGATAGAGATAACTGACCTTGAGACACGAGATCCAAGTATGTTGAGGTGGGTTTAGGTGATGGCTTGTCATGGTGGTGGTGGACCTATAATTACTTACAAGCCTGTATTTTTCAGATGGTTTCATAGTCAACTACTCATGGTTGAGTACTATCATATGTGGGCATGGATTTCCTAGGAGATCCAAATCTAGCACTCCCAGAGGGAGATCATTGGGGTGATCTAGGTAAAAGGGGAGATCATTGGGGTGATCATTGAAACCTTTGTTTGTCCATTTGAGTCAAAACTAGTGCTTTGCATGCATTTTTAAGATAAATGAATTGGGGGGGGCCATGAATTGTGTATCCTACAGTTACTTTGACCCATATTAAGGTTTCAAAATAATTTTTGGTTTAGTGTGGATTGCCTTTTTTTTTAAAAGACTTGAAAAGTGTGGGATATCTGTGTCTTTTTTAGCCTCATTTTCTTGGGTTGTGCATCTTGTTCCTTTACATGTTGAGCTATCTATTGATTGTTTTAAAATATTGATTCTTTGTCTCCACTTTAGTTCAAAGAGAAGCTTAATTTTTTCCCTCTTTTGCTAGATTCACAAATTTGGAAAACAGAAATATTCTACTTTCCTTAGTTTGATCAGTTGACATTCTTGGTCTCACACTCATAAGAAGAAGAAAAGGTTGTTTCATATTTGTGTGCATATGAGTTACAAAATATTATTGAGTGTTTTTCTTTGTCTTGCATTTGATTGGAAACGTTTGTGGAATATTTATTTCCATAGCTTAGATGTGTTTTCTTCAAGTGTAAAAAGATAGGAAATGAATTAGAGTTCTTGCATCTGGTGTTCATAGAAATATCTCTTTTGTCACTTCATAATAGTTTTGGGGGCATGATTTTGAATTTTTCACTTCTTTCTATCATTTTGAAAGAGCTAAACTTGTATTTGAATAGGGTTGTGCATTTGGGAAAAAATAACTATTTCTCTCTCATTCTTAAGTAGGACTTCATTGAAAGAATACTTGCATACTCATTCATTGCATGGTTTTGAGTCAATTCATCATGTCATTTTCCAATTAACTGCATAAGATAAAATAAAGCGCTAGTTAAGTTAAAATATTTTAGCAACTTGAGTGATAGGTTAGAGACGTGTTCCAGCGTCTTTAAGCATAGGAGCTATTGTTATTTTCCTGCACTACATCCCAGAGATTGTGTGGTTCTTCCACATACTAGTCGGTATATAGAAAGACCTTTCACATACTTTGTTAGTACTCATAATTTACCCTTTGGTTGTGGAAGGATAATCCTAAGGTAACTCTTTCAAACTAGTCTTTAGGAGGAAAAATAGCCTGTTTTCCTACCAGAGAGGGCTCTCTAAAAATATATAAAATGTATAAAGATATTGGAAAATATTATGTTTTCAAATTGGTGTATGGATGAAACACACAAGAACCATTGGGAATGGAGTCAAATCTGAATATTTCAAGAACTAGGAGAAATCTAACAATATGGATTTTCACAAAGGAAAGATAACTGTCATTTTACAGTCAAAATATTATTGCAGGTAATAAAAGAAGAAATACATTCCATCAACATGGGCACCGATTTTAGATGAATCCAATATTGACTTTGGAGGAAAAGTAATGAATACTTGGACCTAACAAATCAGAGCATACATCTATGAATTCTGATTCATTTTTACTCTCATCCAAATATAGAAAGAAATAACATAATGGAAATGAATTTCAAGAAAGAACACATAAACATGAAGGAAACGAAAGTACAAACTATAATTTTGATCAACACAAGAATCTTTGTTCTACAAAATATGCTCATTTCTGCATGGATGTCTTCTTTATTAAAACTGGAGTAAATCAATACCAAAAAAGTCTCTTGCTTTCACGAGTTTTCAACCCTCATTACATTGTAAACATAGGTATTTATACATCAAATCTCATTCAGCCAAAAACCTAACTTCTTACTTTCCAAAAATAAATACTCATAACTACCTATTATAATCTATTTTTTTTTAAAAATCCTAATTTGAACTTTCCCAAAATAACATCAAATTCTTTAGTCTTCTTCGGTCGCAACTGCTGACAAAATAGGAATCTTCAAGAGTGCAGGGAGTATTTCATCTTTCCATACTTTTCTACTATCTTCCATTGATCTGCAGTGGGTATTTCATAACTTGTCATATCTTTGACCCAAACCTCCATATCTATGTGATCAACAATAGAAATTGGAGGTATCCTTTCACTTATCATGGCCAACTGATTTAACATTTCAAAGTCTCCTGAAAGTTTTTCCAATAAAATTTTCCCTGTTAAAACATGAGTTAATCCTTCAAATTTTCATGATTTGTTCTGATCTTAAATAGTAATTACTTGTAATTATTCTATGGAATCAACTCATTATTTTCTTCCCAAAATGAGGGCAATCCTTTTTCAATTAACTTTTCAAATCCTATCTTAAAGTCTTCAACCTGTTTTTTCATTTGTTCTGCTCTGGCTTGAACATTTTCAATGTGTGCATGTTTCCCAAACACTCTCCTTTCCTCAGTTACGAATGATACTCTGTTTTTTATTTGCATGGCTTTTAGATCGTCCTCTGTCAAAGTATTCTGAAAATTTATAGTGTTTTGGGTTGTGTCTTTTGGTTTTCTCTTCAAAACTTCCTTCATGGCCGTACAACTCTGTAAGCTTTCATCTGCTAATTTTTCTTTTACCTTCATGAAATTCAAGTAGGGTCTGAATTTTGCAGCTTCATTTATGATTGAATCCCATATCAAATGATTTTCACCTTGAATTGGAATCTTACCTATTACTTGGGTTATGAATCTTTGGATTCTGTCTATCAACTCTTTATTTGTGTCCTCTAATTCTTTTATCTCTTTGTCTTTTTTTTCTGATTTTATTCTTCTAATTTCCGCTTTTCTTCTTTTAACTCTTTTATCTCCACCTCTTTCAAGCTAACCTGAGACATAGCTTGGATGAGGTCCTCTGTATTTTCTTCTTTTCTTGTTTGACTAGTACCCTGCTTCTCTTGTGCTATGGCTGCCAGTTTTCCTTTAATATCTTCAACTTGATTTTTGAGGCTTATTCTATCTTTCTCCCATTCTACTTCTTTTTATGTAAACTTTAGCAACTTTGCTTTACTGTCATCCAAGTCTTGAGATAAGATTTATCTTTCTTGTTCCAACACAGTCAATTCAGAAGCTTGAATTAACTGTGTTGCTGGGATCTTGAGTTTCTTCTTGAGAAGATGAATAGTATTCTCTTTTTCCATCAATAACTTTTTTCTTGCCTCACCCTTGTTGGCTCCATCATTATCTTCCATCAAATCTATCTGCAACCTTTTAATTTGTTGTTGGTGGGATTTGTTCTTAGGTTTTTCCTGTCTTAGCTAAATCTCTAACCTATTAACTCTATTTTGCAACTTTGAAACTTTCAAGGTGGCCTTCATTAAATTTGTGTAAATAAATTCCCCAGTCTTCCTGTGCAAATGGATTTTATCTGGAACTGTTACTTTTTTCAAATTCAACTTCATTTATGTAACTTTTTCATTGGATGACACAACCAAATTCAAGGTGTTTTCTATAGGATCCCTGCTGGCCATCAAGGTAACTTCTGAGTTTATTATGATTCTAAATTTTGGGAATAAATTATAAGCCTTTTCTGTGGCTGCTTTCTTATACTGACCATATTTAACATACATTTATGCTCTCGCCTGAAATATACTAGTGTCACCAGCTTCCTTGGATTCCTGAAATTTGTAATCAAGCACTTGAACTTCTGGAGCTTGATATTTTTCTTTTTTCTTCTCTTTCCCACTAACAAATACAACTAAATCACTTTGGGGATATGCTTTAAGTTTCTTTTCTCTTTCTTTCTCTTCAATTTTTACATCAATGATCTCTTCAAAACTCCTCTTACTAACCATTTCCATCTTTCCTGGAGTAGGTATTGCTCCTGTTGAAGATATTTCTTGAATAGCGGGATTTTATTGTGAACATGTTGAAACCTCTTTATGAGATTCATACTGTAGACGATTAGCCATTTTTTATAATCCCTCAACTTCTTGATGGTCAAATCCCTTGCTCCTATTTTGTTGTCTTCTTTGATAAACGATGTGATATGGATCATAATTGATAGGTTTTGCCTTTTTAAAATCCAACTCTTCTAACTGTTTCTTTATAAAGGATAGTGCATTCTTATTCTTTACAATGAAAGGCCCAACTTTCAAAGGAAATTTTATATCGGAAGCCTTTTTAAAAGCTAGAAAATGATCATTTTCAACAATTAACTTTTTCCTAATAAACTCCAAGGCAAATACTCTTGAGGTTAGAAAATTTGGCAAGATATAAGGTTGTTTCATGAACCCATAAATTATGACTATTGTGTGTTCCTTCAATAGAAACCAATCCCCTACTGCTGTAAAATTCAAGCACAATAGATCTATGGAACAAGCACAATAGTTACTAGAGATGCACGCGGCAAAATGTATGAAAACACTATGCATAAGCTTTGCAACAATAAAATAATATCATATACTCAGAAGATACATTAAAATGTGTAACAATGGCTACAATAAGCCAAGCAATTTGAATTCCAGAGTGGTCATTCGAATTGAATGCATGAGAGTGGCTTACTTCGCAGTTAACACCACTCAACACATCAATGAACCACTTAACTAATCAATAATTGACTCGAACTGAATCTGAAACTAACTAACTAAGTCTAACTCAATCCAGAACTAAACTGAATGCCAAAAAATAGGAGAGGGCGCCTTCTATCTACAATTTAACTGAGTAGTAGGTGAGAATAACACCAGATGAAGTCAAACAGTGCAGTAAGGTGCCCCAGTATCACCATTTGGATGAATGAACTAGTAAATGTTGTCAGTTGGACTGAGTAGTGCGCATTAGTCATGCAAATAAACCCCTTAATGGTGTATGAGGCTCAGATGATGGCCCAGTTGGATCCTAGAATGTAGGAGGAGGCCCAATTTACTGAAACTGTGATCTGTTGATGATGTAAGCACATGATGGAGTCAAAATACTTAGGATAAGTGGATAATTAAGCTGTAAGGCTCAAATAAAATATGTGTGGTTGGAAAATGCTCCAACACCCCCTCTTTATCTAATCTCATGGAGGTATAAAAAATAATAAAAGGGCCCGAGTAACAAAGGCCATAGGTCACCCAGTACAGAAATAATCCAAAAATGCTAGAAAAAATCAAAGTGAGGAAAGAGGGAAAAACCCAGTGGGAAAGAAAACCCCCCCTCAAACTGAACACTAAAGGATCTAATATGTCCTCATCATCGTATAACTCACCCCCAAAAGTGAACGAAGGTAAGAGAACTTCTTCTCAGTGAAGCTCTTGGTGAAGATGTTTGCAATTTGCTCTTCTGTAGGGCAATATTGCAGTACAATGGTTCTGTCATGCACAAAATCTCGAATGTAGTGCATGTGGATCTCGATATGCTTGGTCCTATGTCTTTGAACTAGATCTATCAAGATCTTGATAGCACTTCGATTGTCACAAAATATGACAGTAGAAGTGGTGCTACCAATACCAAACTCTGCTAGAATTCCCTGCAACCAAACTTTCTGAATGCAAGCATTGACTGCTCCTCAATACTCTTCCTCTGCTAAAGATAAGAAAATGGTGGCCTAATTTTGTTTGAACAGAAAATAGGCCCTATTCCAATCATGAAAACATATCTGGAAGTGGACTTCCGATCAATGCTATCACCCACCCAATCTGAATCAGTGAATCCAACCAAATCTAGATCAGAATCCGCAACATAGTGAATGCCAAAATGTCTAGTACTCAACACATAGTGCAAGATTATTTTGGCTACCTTCTAGTGAATCTCATGGGGCTGCTACATATACCTTGAAACAACACTCACGGCATAAGAAATATCAGGCCTAGAGTGTGTCAAGTATATAAGGCTTCCAATCAACTGTCGATAAAGTGTAGAATCACCATCCTCAAGACTGATTCCTGAGAGGAATGGGAATAGTACCCGCTTTACAATCTGCCATATTAAACTTGTTTAGAAGGTTTGAAGCATATTTTGACTAATATATGGTGATCCCATCAAAATTATGAGTGATCTCTAAGCCAAGAAATTGCTTCAACAAGCCTAAATCACTCATGTCGAATGCTAGATGTAGTGCGGTTTTTATATTGTCGATCGAAGCAAGAGTGCTTCTTGTAATCAAAAGGTAATAAAAATAAAGGAAAATGATCAGAAAATTAACTTCATGATTCTGTAGGTACACATTTGGATCTGATTTGTATCTTGCAAAAGTTTGTGACAGAAGGAAGGAATCCATCTTTTCATACCAAGCTCTTGGGGTCTGTTTTAAACCATACAATGATTTCTTCAGTCTGCACACTAATGTCGGATATGATATGTATACTTCAGGATGATTCATGTAAATCTCTTCTTGAATATCTCCATGAATAAATTCACTCTTCACATCCATGTGGTTCACCTCCCAGTGCTTAGATGCAGAAATTGCCAAAACTAGGCGGATTGAATCCATTTTTGCAACCGGTGCAAAGGTTTCTGTGTAGTCCACACCATGAACTTGTGAGAAGAATTTTTCCACCAACCTAGATTTTTATTTTCAATTTGAGCCATCTGCAGCAACCTTGGTTCGGTAGACCCATTTGAATTCAACTAATTTTCTCCCAGGTGGAAGAGAAACTAGCTCCCATGTAGCATTTTTATGAAGAGAATTGTACTCTTCATCCATGGCGGTTTTCCATCTCGGATCTCGGTGGGAATGATAGTATGATTTAAGATATGAACCTATCATAAAAAAAAACTTCTTAGATAGTAATGGATCATAATATGGAAGATCCATACCTTCTCTTTGAAAGTCTGCTCGAGTTCTTATTGGATCGACAGGATTTCCAATGTTAAAACCACCAAAATTGAGAGTCTTTTCTGCCCACTTTGGAAACTAAGGGGGCTCATCTGGATCTGAATATGAACTTGATAGTTCACATTCATTAATGTCTGATAAAATATAAAAAATATTAGAACACAAAATTTCATCATCTTCTTCCAAATCTTCTTCTTGGAGAGGAGGCAATTCAACAGTTTCTTCCTCGACTAGTTTTAGATCTTGAAGCGGTTCTTCAAATTTGACACTTCTCTCGATGAATATATTTTTGGATCTGATATCCATGATTTTGTATTCTTTGGATTCTTAAGCATATCCAATGATTATGCACTCAGTACTCTATGGTTCCAAATATTTTCTCCTCTCAATCGGAATTCTAACCCATGCAGTGGAGCCAAAAACCCTGAGATTGAACACATCAGGCTTGTGACCAGTGTAGGATTTGAAGGGAGTAGTACCTTTGACGGATGAGTGTGGAAATATTTTTTGAATTTATGTAGAAACATTCATGGCCTCGGCCCAAATATTTGGATCCAAACCTTTCGACTCAAGCATACAATTGGCCATCTCTTTCAGTGCTCAATTTTTCCTCTCCGCTACACCATTCTTCTCAGGTGTGTAGGGGACTGTGTGCTGGATTTGGATTCCATTTTCCGCAAAAATTTGCAGAATCTCTGATTTTATATATTCTCCACTATAATAAGATCTAAGAGCTTTGATCTTTCTCTCAGTTACAGTCTCAACAGAAGCCTTGAAATTTTTGAATTTTTCTAGCACTTCCAATTTGTTCTTAAGAAAGTAGACCCATGTGAACCTAGAGAAATCATAAATAAATGTCAGAACATACCTTGAAACACTCATGGATTTATTTGGTAGTGAACCTCTAATATCACTGTGAATCATCCCCAAAATACAAGAAGCTCTGCTAGCTTTTCCTCGATCAAACTTGTGCTTGGGGTGCTTCCCAATGATGCCATCCTTGCATATCCCTTTCGAGGATTTGATTTTTGGAAGGCCTTCAATCATAGATTTATTTTGAAGAAGATGAAAATATTTCTAATTTAGGTGTCCAAACCTCTCATACCATATCCGTCTAACCTCATTTCCATGAGTCAGAAGGGCACTTGGCTTTGAATTTGGAAAAAAGTGGGAAAACTCATATGTTTTTGCAGCATGATTTGCTTTGCCTACTGCAATGAGATTTCTGGTGGAAATATCATAAATTTCAACATTATTATGGATGAATACAACATTCTTGGGAAAACCAGTGTGTGTTATCTGATACACAGAAAGCAAGTTCGAAGCTAGAGAAGGAACATAGAGAACATTTTGAAAACTGCCATGCTCTAAATGAATAGTACCTTTTCCTTTTGAAGAAATTTGTGAATCATCTCCCATGTGGATGGAGATGTAGCTGTCAGATTCCAATTATGAGAATGAGTCTTTTCTTGCAACCATGTTATTTGAAGCTCCTGAATATATGAGAAGAGTTGTAGAATTAGAAACACTTGCCATGGGTGCATGACCTCTTTCTACATGATCATTATTGTCCTTCTTCCTTGTGCCATCTGGAAGAGTAATGTTTTTTTCTCCAAGAGAAGGGCCATATGATCAATATTTTTCTTCATGCACGAGCTTTTAGGATGAAATCCCCTACACCAGTAAGAACACTTTGTCTTCTCTTTTCCCTGTTGCTTGTCTTTCCTTGAACCGAAGGGCTCATCTGACTGCTTGGTCTTCTCCTTTTGCTTTGGATGATCAAACTTGGCATTCTCTTTATTTTTCTTTCCTTTTCCGTTCATAGCTTTGCATCCTCTAGCAAAAAGGGCTTTATCTTTGGAGGTTTTTATGGACCCCATTTGAACAAGCTTATCATGCTCTTTTGTTAAGGACTCAATGAATGCATTCAAGGTAGGCATCTTCCAATTCAGAATGGTGAGTTTTCCTGAATGGAAAGTAGAGACAAACACTGAATAATATGAACCTATCTTCGTAAGGATTGAAAGAATCAACTGTTCATCTTTCTTCTCAACACCACATTGCTTCAATTGTAGTACCAAATGCTTAAACTTGGTGAAAAACTCATTGATGGTTTCGAAATTCTTGGGATTTAGGGAAATCAATTCATTCTCCACCTGATAATCCCTCATCTCATCCTACTTACCAAAAATCTTGGCAATTTGTTGCCACACTTCTTTTGGAGTAGTCAATCCACTGAGATGGAAAAGAAGATCCTTCGAAATATTGAGACAAATAAAACCATAAGCTTCATCAAGCTTATTGAAGTACTTGGACTTCTTTGCTATAGAATTAGGCTCTGGTTATAGGCCCATGGTGACTCTATAGAAGCCCTTAGAGTGCAACAAAATCTCAACATCATCCTTCTAGTTATGGTAGTTGAATGGAGTGAGAATATTTTGTGAAGAAGAGTCCATCTCTGCAATAGCGAATGCAATAGGAGGGAGTGAGAAACCTGCAATCACCTACAAACAAAAAAATTTTAGGTTGAAAACCTGCACTTTTCAAGTTGCATCACACCCAGCATAGACTATCAAGCAAGCTTGAAGATCCAAGAACAATATCCAGGAATTATGTGGAAACCTTTCGGCTTCTGGTGCAGAATTGGAATTTTTGAGCAATAGCTGCAATTATAGAAAACTGTTGCAATATTTTTGAGCAAAGTTGCTCAATATTCATATGAAATATCTACAAAAGAGTTGTCTTTTCTCTGCCATGGCTCTAATACCATGTAAAATTCAAGTACAACAGATCTATGGAACAAGAACAACAGTTACTAGAGATGCATGCAAGAAAATGTATGAAAACACTGTGTAGAAGGTTTGCAGCAGTAAAATAATATCATATACTCAGAAGATACATTACAATGTGTAACAATGGATACAATAAGCCAAGCAATTCGAATTCCAGAGTGGGCATTCAAATTGAATGCATGAGAGTGGCTTACTTGGTAGTTAACACCACTCGACACATCCGTTAACCACTTAACTAATCAATAATTGAATCTAACTGAATCTGAAACTGGCTAACTGAGTCTAACTCAATCCAGAACTCAACTGAATGCCAAAAAATAGGAGAGGGCACCTTCTGTCTACATTTTAATTGAATAGTAGGTGATAATAACACCAGATGAAGTCAAACAGTGTAGTAAGGCACCCTAGTATCACCAATTGGAATGAATGAACTAATAAATGCTGTCGGTTGGACTGATTAGTGCGCATTAGTCATGCAAATCAACCCCTGAATGGTGGAGGAGGCCCAGATGATGGCCCAGTTGGCTCCTAGAATGTAGTAAGAGGCACAGTTTACTAAAACTATGATCTGTTGATGATGTAAGCACATGGTGGAGTCAAAATACTTAGGATAAGTGGATAATTAAGCTGTAAGGCTCAAGTAAAATATGTGTGGTTGGAAAATGCTCCAAAAACTGCCATGTCCTGTTTCAGCTACATCAATGTCTTCATCTCCGACAGTACCCTTGGCAATTATCCCCCAAAAATCAATTTATATATTTCTGATAGAATATGGTTCATGAAATTAAACATATTAGCCTCCAAAGTATTTGAAAAAACCACTTGTGAAAAATGTAGATCTTTCTGACTTGAAAACAAAAGCATCTTCATTAAATAAGACTGGAATCTGAAGTGCCTGGTATTGTGGAAATTCACTAGCTGAGAGTGAATGCTTTCATCTATGAATTCATCATATTTAAGACATGGTACCTGGATGTACTCTACTCCTGGTATGCCAAAACTTATTATAAAAAGTAGACACAATTGAACTTCTGTTAGCACTGCATCATTGTCTAACCCTAAAAACTGAGCAATTAGAGATAATACTAACTGTGTATTCTCATTGAAATATTCATATTTAATGGGTAAGGAGTATCTTCAAATTCAAGGTCAGGATTAAGACAACTGGTTAAAAAATCTTGTTTAGTCTCTGGGGATGACTGTTGGTAATGGATGATTAGGGATTCTTTGGCAAAATATTCTTTCTCACAAGGCAGAAACAAGGGTACTTCTAGGGATTTTCTAACAGCGGAAGACTCGACAGGACAAATGATCATGGTCTTGGGCGCATTCATGATTACCTTCTCACTATGTGAGTAATTCATTTCACAACATGAAACGAATTCGGGAAACCCTAATATCTAGTCTGGACAAAAATAGACAAAAGTGGATTCAAAGACCCTATGTACATCTGAATTATCCTGGTATAACATGTTCAACCTTGCTTTAATCTCTATAACAAACAATTTAACCTTGAGGTCATAAATGTCTTTATCCCTATCTTCTAAGGCATCATCTGTTTTAATATACTCGATGCCTAATGTCTCTTCCATTCCTTCCATTATATAAAGAAGTTATCTAAATGACACTGACGAGTTCTCAGTAGGGCATGCTCTGTCGCTTTCTTGGTCTGGACACATTTCGAACCTTCTGACGTTTCACAAGACAAATGCCAACCCTCATGTGGATTTTTACCCTTTTATAACCCTCGGAGGCAGTTTCACACGTCGTCGGGGTAGTTTTCTATACCATTTTTCCAAATTTCAAAATGCTCAGGCGCTGACACATGGATAGCGGTTTCAAATTTTGCAACCGCTCATCCTTTCATTTTATCGTGCATCTCCATGGTGTGAAATGCCTCTGAGCTGTAGTTCTATCAATTTGTTTTCAATTGATGGTGATACTTGCTCACCCTTTAACCTTTCCTCTTTTACTGTTGTCGACAGAGTCTCGGCTATCTCCCTTGCTCCTTTCCCAGCAGAAACTTATTTCACTCATTGATCTCCCCTGGCGTAATCTAAACCATTGGATCATCCATCTTTTTATGGTCAATTCTATGGTTATTTCGGAAAACCTCCGTCGCCGTCGAATCCTATTCTGCCTTGATCTTGACTGTTGATGTCATTGTTAGCTTTTGATATCTGATATTACACCTACAAAGTGGTTTTCATAGTAGTGGAAGGTGGTTTCTCTTACCACTTCCTCAACTTGCGAAATGTTGAGGAAGTGACACGTGGTAAGAGGTTTTTTATTTCGCAACCAACCAAGGTTTCATTTCTTCGCACATGATGGCAATGTGGAAAGGATATGAGTCATTCATCTCTCATCGCTCGATCAGTTTCTCGTTGATCTCATCTCTCTCCTTTAACGACCCTTCAACAGCCACTTTGGAGACCAATTCTCGCACTATACACTTCGTTTCTTCTCCAGCGAAGCTCCGCTTCCGCCATTGATCTTTTATTCTGTAATATAGACCATTGATATTTTTATATGATCCTTAAAACCACTCCATTATCATTTTTAACTCCTTTCTGACTCTATCCAAGGGTCATGTGGATCATTTCTTCAGGACTTGACGCCTTCCTCTCCAAACTTTAGGAAATATCAAAACAAATTTTTCATTATCCAATTTTTAAAAATTTGAAAATATTGTGCTAATAACTGGCTCCAACTAGGGATGTTATCCTCCCTGTGAGGTAGCAAATAAATCCTAGACCATGTGCTTGACCATTGGGTTGTTCCCAATTTTCAAACTGAAATCTTCTCTGTATTCTATGATCTACAAACTATCCAACTGAAACCAAACTGGTAATCTAAACTTGAACAACAACATACTTATGAATACAAACTGTACAATGCTTTGCTCAGTGAGTTTATTTATATACAATTTTCTGTGAAAAGTAACATGATATATATACAATTTATGTACAAAAACTTCTTTTCTTCTACTTTCTTTAAGAAAGATAGTGTTTGATATGCTTCCCATTCACTGAGCCTCCCATAATAAACTCTCCATTCTGATCTTGTAAAATGAAATAATTATCTCCTTGGTAAGCAGAAATTATGTATGGGACTTTCCACAAATGTTCAAATTTTCCATGTTTGTCTTCATTTCTAGCATCCCACTTTAAGACCAAATCATCAATTTGAAAGTTCCTTTCTTTGATTTTCCTGTCAAAAGTCTTCTTCATTTTCTCCTGGTGTATTTGAGTTTTATTATAAGCTTTTTCTCTCATTTTATGTAATTCTATCATCTGATTTATTCTTCTTTGCATGTGGTTTGGTTCTTCTACAACTTCTTGTAATAACTTCATAATTGGCAGACCTAAGGAAATAGAAAAAATTACTTTTGTCCCATAAACCAGTTGGAAAGGTGATGTACCAGTATCCCTCTTTGTGCTAATCCTATTTGCCCACAATGCATATTTGATTTTGGTATGCCAAGCTCTCTTGTTTTCGTCCAACAGCTTCTTTATGATTCTCACCAAACTCTTATTTGAAGATTATGCCAATCCATTACCTTGGGGATGATATGCAATTGAATGATTCAGATGAATATGGTACTTACGACATAAACTAATCATCTTCTTTGATTTGAAAGCTTGTGCATTATCTGTTATTATTCTTCTAGGATATCCAAACCTTGAAAGAATATTTTCTTCCTGAAAATTAATTCTTATTGTCTCTGTAGCATTTCTGGCTGGGATAGCTTCAATCCGCTTAGTAAAATAATTTGTTGCAGTCAAAATCCACTTATGTTGTCCTGAAGAATTTGGATTAATTTCTTGAATGAAATCCAATCCCCATTGCTGAAAGGGTGCTTCGACTGAAATTGGTTTCAAAGGAAAAGGTAAAAGTTCCCTTTTCCCATCAAAAATTTGACATTCATGACATTTTGAAATCTCTTTATACACATCTGAATAAATAATATGCCAATAGAATCCTTCTCTGAGAATTTTGTTCACTTTAGCTTTCCATAAATGATGTCCCCCACACACTCCTTTGTGGAACACCTTCATGACATGTTGTGCTTCATTTTCTAACAAACAATTCAACAAAATCCCTCCGGGATCCTTCCAATATAAATATTCATTCAGTATGCAATTTTTTTTTTCTTTCAATTTTACTGATCTCGATCTAGTTTTGTCCAAGTCTAGGGGTCCTTGCAAATTCTCTAAAACATATACAATATCACTGTACCAAGGAGACAAAGAAAAATCTTTAACCACTGGAAATTTTGGGACTGTTTCAACTAAGAGATCATAAATAAATTTGATATCTTTCGAATCATAATTTGTCTCTGTCATTAGCTTTTCCAAGCCCTATCCCTTGATTACTTTTGTAGGTCTGATGTCCAGGTCATATTCCAACAAGATTGCAATCCATTTGGCTCTTTTTCCCTTGGGGTCTGGTTGAGTAAGAATGTCTTTAACAGTTGCAGATGGAACATATGCAATAGTGTGGGAATGCAATATGTAAACCCTAAAATCCTTCAAAGATTTTATCAATGCATAGGCTTGTTTCTCCATTATGTTGTACTTCAGTTCCGCATCTCTCAAAATTTTGTTGAAAAAGGAAATTGGATGATCCATATTATCCTGATTTTTCTGTAATAAAAATCCAGCTATGGTATGTTGTGATGAAAAAGAAAATATGATAAATTCTTTTGAGAAATCAGAACAAATTAGAATAGGGGATTCTGTGAGAGCTTTCTTAATATCTGTAAAATATTTTTTAGCTTCTATAGTCCATTTAATATCATTGTTCTTTTTCAACATGTCTGAAATGTTTCTCAAAATTTCTGCAAAACTAGGAACAAACCTTCTTAAAAAAATTACTCTGCCAATGAAAGATTGAACCTCTTTCTTACTCCTCGGTATTCCAATTTTCTGAATGGCTACCACTCTTTTAGGATCAATCTTAATGCCATTTATTGATATAATATGCCCCAATAAATTTCCTTCTTTCATGGAAAAATTAGACTTTTTGGGATTGAGAGATATACCAAATTTCCTGCATTTCAAAAATAATTTCTCCAAATGATTTAAGTGTTCTGTGGCAGACTTTGAATATATTGTTATATCATCCATATATACCACTGCAAATTTATCTTTCTCTTCAGCAAATGCAATATCCATGGCCCTTTGAAATGTATCCCTTGCATTCATCAACCCAAATGGCATTTTTGCATACATGAAAGTTCCCCATGGTGTTGTGAAAGTTGTTTTTTCCTGATCCTCTAGTAGAACTTTGATATGATTGTATCCTAAGAAACCATCCAACATAGAGATCCTCTCTGCTCCCACAACCTTCTGTAAAATGATATCCATATTTGGTAAAGGATAATTATCTTTCATAGATACTTTGTTTAAATTTCTTAAATCTACACAAAGCCTTATTTCTCCATTCTTTTTTCTCATAGGAACCAGATTTTATACCCATCTCAAAAATCTAATAGACACAATTATATTAGCATCAAATAGTTTCTTAACTTGTTTTTCAATTACTGGAAGTAGCAAGGGATTTATTATTCTGAGCTTTTGTTTAAAGGGTTTCTCATTTGGTTTGATAGGGATAGTATGTTGAATAATAGAAGTGTCATACTCCTTTAGGTATTCATAGCTCTAGGAAAATACATCTGTAAATTCCTTCATCAACTCAACATACTTTCTTTCTTCTTCAGGTGGCAGGCTCTTCGAAATTTTCACTATTTTGTATTTTTCTTTTGTTCCAATATTACAGTCTTTGATTTCACCTTCATGAGGTTCTACTTTTGGATTCTTGGTCACATCATTCTTGTGAAATAGTTTCTCTAAAGGTATAACACCCTTAGGGATGATATTATTCTTTAGATGGATGATTTATTTCCCTCCAATTTCCTTTTTGAATTTATCTTGATCTTCTAAAAGTCCTTCATCATTGATAATTCCTTCCATGTTCTGATCTTCATTTTCCATTATTGTATTGGAAAACTCTATTGACATCTCCAGAAATATCTTAATATGCAAATCATCTTCAAAAAATTGCCAATATTTAGAATTATCAGGAATTGAAGGTCTATTGACAATCTCAATCTCATATTTCTTATTTGAAAAACTAGGAACTTTAAAAGCTCCTGCAGTAGTAGCCAAAGAATCTTCTATTGAGTTTTTAATCCTGGGTATTACCTCCATCTTGTGTTCATCAAAAAAGTTACCAAGTGAATCCCAAAACTCATTCCTGTATGCTATCATTATTGGATGTTTTGTTTGGTAGCTGCCATTTACTTGATTTATCACCAACTCAGAATCTCCAAATATAACAATTTTCTTTGCTTTCAAATCTTTCAACACATTCCGTCCTAAGATTAAAGCTTCATATTCTGCAACATTGTTTGTACATTCAAAAGTAATCTTAAAGGAATAAATTAGAAACTCTTGATCAGGAGATATTATCCACACACTTACACCAACACCTTCCCTACTAATTGACCCATCGAAATACATGGTCCAAATTCCTTCAGTTCTTTGTCTTTGTTTATGAATCTCTTCTTCTGAAATCAAATCTTCTTTCTCCATCTGCTTATTCGTATCTATTTCTTCTTCAAAATGAAAATCATTGTAAAAGATAAAAGATCCCAAATATGTTTCTACTGCATAAATGGAGTGATTGTCTGGTTTAACTTTATTATTCACTACATATTCAAGCCTTTCTTCTCTATACAACCTTCTATACTCACCAAAAAATGGAATTGTAGCAAAAGACATATCCATTTGCAGGGATCCTTTGATCTTTGAGGCCCACGATCTAGATAACAACATACCAAAGTTGGCAAGAATATCTGCAACAACTACATCCATAACAATATTTTTAGCTGGGATTTTAGCAAGAGAAACCACCAAGTCTTTGACCAGTCTTAAACATCTGACCTTCCTTGAATCAAAAGAGAATAAGTCTTTATAAGGCCTCTTCCAAACCCAAACTATCCACTACAACTTTTGGCATTGAGTTGTGTGAAGCTCTTGAATCCGGCATTGCATTATGGAGAACCATGTCATGAATATTCAAACTTACATAGAAAGGTGGAACATCTTCCGAACTATTATTTTCAATTTTAGAGCCTAACATGATAGTTGGAGAATAATCATTTAATTCCAATGTATCAGGTTCCACTTGTACTTCACTCTTAACCATCTTAGCAATCTGCTCCTTATACTCATTATTTTTCAACAATTCATTAAAGGGAATAGAAATTTTAAATTTTGAGATTTCACTTTGTAAGCTGAAAGAAGTAGGCACTTTATCATTTTTCTTGACCAAATCTCTTTTAACTTCTAAAACCTTTTTCACTATATTTTCTTTTGGTTTTTCATTTTTATGTTGGTTGGTTGAAGGTGAAACAATAGGACCTTTTCCTTTATTCACAACTACATCTCTGTTTCTAAGGTTGATTTTTCTTTGAAGGTCATTTACAACATTTTGATATCCAACTTGATATTGTTCTGTTTCTAACTCCAAACTGTTACAATCCCCTTCTTGAGAAAACATGTCATGCTCTTCTTTAGTCAAATAAATTTCAAAATCAACTTCATCAAAATAATGTATCACACTTTCTACAAGTCCTGCTTCGTCTTCTTCATCAACAAAATTCTCAGGAAATGGAGGTCTTACCTGTTGATCTTCTGCATTTCTTTGATTTCTCAGGTCTCTTTGACCTCTTTGTCTTATCTGTTGGGGAAATGTTCTTCTGAAATTTGGATTTATGATTGGTGGTTCTTGTTGCTCTCTATTATGAGGTTTGCTTTCCAAAGCCAATCTGTCTAGGAATTTTTCCGTAGTATTCATCATAATGTCAAACTTAGCATTAGTGGAAGAAGATGTTGAAGCTAAAATTTCTTCTCTAATTTTTCTCCTATCAGTTTCTGCTCTTTGTTTCATTTTTTCAGAGGCCATTAAGTTTTCTTATACTTCTATTGCATCTTTCAACATATCTGATAGAGTGGATGACTTTCTTTCTTTCAACATACAAGAAAAATCACCATCAAAAGCATCTTCATAGTATAATTTGGCAGCCCCCACTAGATGTTTAACATAGGCAGGAATTGAATTATAAACCCTCATAAATCTTGCAGAATATTCTTGAACAGACTCAAAACCCCCTTTTTCATATTATTATATTGTGTTATAATTTGTAAAGGGTTTTTCTTGTCTTCCCGTCTTTCAAGAAAACGAGTTACAAACTCATCATAGGAAGGGATAGATCTTGCAGCACGAGTTCTAAACCATTTCTTAACCTCTCCAGATAGACTTTGAGCCAACAATATCATTTTAGCATCATCATGATCTACTTCTTTAAGATCAATGAAATCATTAAACCTATCAACATGTTGTTGGGATGTGTAATTCCCTTCTTGATAATAGATGAAGTGGTTTGCTTGTAGGGAGTTGGATCTGCAAATTATCAATCTATCTTACTAAGAAATGGTGAGTTTCTATGTCAGCAAATGAAAAGATTATCACAAGTTTCTAAAGATCTACATTTATTCATCAAAATTCATTAAGATCTAAAGCCATTTGAGAATTAAATTCATACATGATAAGCAAAATTCAAACTCTTAGATGGTAGAAACTTGAATACATTCATATTAAAACAATGAAGAGGTACATCCTTACCATGGATCTTGGTGTGAATCCCTCCTCCATTGCCATGAGCTTTCCTTCCTTCACCCTTGCTTTTGAAGAATTTGAGCTTTTCCTCCTTCAGAATCTCTCCAGCATGCCTTTGCTCTTTCTTTCTCCATTTGCAATGCCCCAAATTCCTTTCTTATATAGCATTGGGAAGTGTGCTCTCAAGTTTCTCTTTTCAATATGGGATTACTCCTTTTCATTATTTTAGATCATTTTCACTCAAAAACCGACTTTTCCATAGTTTTTAGGCTTTTTTGCACAACTTAGCATACTTTAAGTACAATTAATGCACTTTAATGCATTCATCCTCACTTTTTTATTGGTGCAACTTAGTTTTGGACCTTTTGTGAGCAGTTCAATCACTGAACTTGATCTCCTTAAGTTCTTACTGTATTCACCTAATCCTTCCATTTATGGGAGAAGTGATTAGATTAGAGAGGACTTGTCTCTGAATGTACTTGTGTTATGTCTTCATGTTGTGGGCGCATAGTAAAAATGTGCTTCTTCTGTCACATGACTAAGGATGTTAATTTTATTGTTAACAGATGCCCCCTAATGTGTGAGGTTCGAAGCAGAGCTAAGGGCCAAAATACATTATTGAAATTTATACTCTGTATACTGATACTCTTTATACTGATACTCTTTATCGTTCAAAGCAAGGACGAGGGTAGGAAAACTCACAAGCATAGGATTGAGGATCACACCTGCAAAACATAGCGATTTCTCAAATATATAATATCTTCCTGAGGCGGGAATACCCACACTCAAAAGTAAACAAGCATGGCCACGAACAATACATAGTGGATCCATGTGAAAAGAAAAAATTTCAGAAGTGTAAACATGCACTTTGATGAGTGTGAGAACAAAGTCTTTATTGAACTTCTGACATGGTAGTCTAATCTTACGAAGCTCGGGCAGTGCATCGATGAGTGATACAACTGTTTTTCCCAAGGTCTTCAATACAAACTGATGATAGTACGAGTTGATATCATGCGAATAAGTGATCTAATGTCGAGCATAATAAAACACCATCTAATTGTCGATCATTGATGTATACCGTTAATGGATGTGAAGAGACCCACCAATAATGATGATGGACTCTAAGGCACTGAGTACAAACTAGCAAGTATGAATAGATGTTCTAAAGTCGAACACTTGTAGAATAAAAAAATCAAGGGTCATTGATGTATACCCACTGTCATTTGCGAGGAAACCTGCCACTAATGACTGCAAGATCCAAGGCACTCTTGGGTTTCTAGATCCATGTCCTGGATGATGATTTGATGTCGATAGGAATAGATCCATCAGAAGGAGGGTATTAATGCATCCCACATCAACCAATACAAAACAAAGATCAATAGTCTGATATAATTTGGTAGAAATGTAAGATCCAACACTATATACTGACACAAGGAAGGCCGACATGATTGGTCAGGAATATTTGAGGAATGGCCGACACGGTTTGGACTTCCCTTGAACACATAACACGACGCATACTGGACACTTGGCAACATAGGACTTTGCGTAACTGACCTTAATGAAATCCGCTAATTCCAGATGCATTAACGAAAGCTCCATTGGTGACGGGAAGGATAACCCATCGGTGGAGATCTGTGTTGACGTCCATTTTTGTCACCATTTTTTATCATCAAATATACTATGAGTGGCGTTATTTCCATCGTTTTTTATATAATAAGTCATTCTCTTTTCCATTCAGACCATCAAATAGATCAGGAGTGCATATATTTCTTACCACATGAGTTTTGATCAAATCTTGCTATATTATGAATTATTGATGTTTAATGTGACATTTCGAGGCATACTTGGCATTTAGTTTTGATTTACAGGATGCGGTTTTTCAAACAACCCTTCATTAAGACTGCGTGTTTATATTTCTAACTTTCAACCACGTCTAGCTCATCATTCAACCTTGCGTTCAACCCGCAGAATCAACGGTTGGCATATTTCTGGCCATTAAAGTAAAAAATGGACATGTGGGTTCTGTTAGCCACGTGGTGGTTATGGTTGGTGAGCCTCGATTCTAGAAGATACACTTCGATGCTTGCCAAGCTTGACAACACATGCCTTTGCTCACACCAACACTCTAGAAGATCCGCTCCCTTGTTCACTTAGCCTTCCAGCACATGCTTCTGCCACATTGACGTCCCAGCAGTTCTGTTATCCCACCCTCATCCTGCTAGCACCTACTTCTTCCCATCGTTGAAGGAAACCAACACACAACTGTTCACACCTTGGAGAATCGACGCTATGGAGTAGGAAAATGGCCTGTAAACTGTCATAAGTCACCATACAACCGTTGTGCAAACATTAAGACTGCTATTTTTAAAGAGGTCAACTACGTCGACCTTCTCTCCCATTTGTAAACTTATAAATAGATGCTTTCCCTGAAGAAAATAGGAGGATAGATAGAGTAGTAGAACCATACATTTATGCTGTATAATTTTCTTAATTGAATGGAAGCTCTTGTGTTTTTTTGTTCTGTTGGTGGTGACTAAGTTAATCTAGTTTCGACCTCTGTTGCTGGGAAGGGCCCCTCAACAATTAGAGGTTCCATTTATGTATATGTTGTTATTCCTTTTCTGCAGATAAGTAGTTTACATTTTCAGTATATGTATTTAGTTTGGTTTTTCCTGTAGATGTCATTTCTCTATTTTCTGTAAACATCTGTCTCACTGCTAATATAATTCACATTTGTAGAATTGTCAATGACCGGTCATGCTTAAATATTCTTAGTTTGCTTTCAGCTGTGTCATTTACAATTAGATAGGGTTAACTAGTTAATGTTTCAGTAGTTCAAATTCAGTTCATAGTTAGAAGTATTTATGTTAATGTTTTTCCTGTAAACTGTATTTTACTACTAACGTAGTTTACTTTTCAGAATTAGGAATGGTCGACCAAGCATAGCGTTATGTAGTTGTTTTCAGTCTTCTTCTATCATCTGTATTTATACATTGCTTCAATTCTGTTATAAGTAAGCATTAGTTTCATTAGCTCCTCTCTCTCTGTTAACTTTTCTTCCTATAGATGTAGGTTAACTTTATCTTCCTTCTCATTCTTTCTTTAGCATATCATAGAAATAGTTCATCTTCTTTAGAGAATGACTAGTATCAATAGTTTTCTTGTTAGTTTAGCTTCTAATTAATCAACCTATTGCTTCTTTTGCACAGTAGGATCATATGCATCAACCAACTGGTAATTAAAGTCATCCAAAATTGTTCTTTTCTTTAGTTTAAATGGTTTTCTTCCATTCGGACTGGCATTTGAACTGTCATTTGGACAGGCATTCAGATCGTCATTCGTATCTTTACACTTTCTGCATTGTTTTATGCTTTTTCAGAATCCAATTTCTTATGCTTTTAAATGTAATGCTTCTTGCTTCTAATTAACAGCTTTAGATGTAATTTAAATCTTGTTTCATGTTACATAGGGTTTTTAATTAAGTTGTGTCATTATTTCCTACTTCCATATTATCTTCCTTAATTTTCTTTTTAACCTTCTTCCAAAGTTAAGTTCTTCATATCTGATTTGCTAATTAGTTATTGTTTCAGAATTTATCAGTCTTGTTTCTAGATAGTTTATTTTTAAGTAAAAAGTTAATAATTTCATTTTCCAAGTTATTTCAGTTATGATAGTTTCCTTGTTAATCATCAAATTAGTTTTCCATTCATATAAAAAATGAATATGTTCATGACATAAGATTTGGATTAGAAATAAATATCTTTATTAAGTTTTCTACTTACTTCCAAATCAAATCAAGTTCAATTAAATATCTTTATTAAGTTTTCTACTTGCTTCTTAATTTAAATTTATCAAGTCTTCTACTTGTTTCTATATCAAACTTATAAAATATCTTTATCAAGTCATTTGCATATTGCTTAGATTTCCTTAAAATTGTTTCATGCTTCACCTTCGTAGGATAACATATATACTTGCATGCCTTTGGTTTCAGAATAGTCGTTAGATTGTATGATAGATTTCTTGTCAATAGGTTGGATTGTTAATAGTATTTTATTTTGAATTAATTCTAAGTAATGTAATTAGGTTTTCAAGTATCATTCGCTTGCAATTGACAATTTAGAACCCTTACTCAATTCTAGGTAGGTTAGAGCTTCAAGTTAGTTTAGATTAGTTCAAGCCTTCAATCCTGCACATATAATGTTTGCATCTCATAAGCTCCCTTCCCGGGTTGACAATTTAAGTGTTGAATTAGATATAGCATATATTTTACCCAACAATCTGTTCAAAATACTGGTACAGTTTCTTAAGGCAAATGTAGATGGTGTACTGATAGCAGATACAATATTATGTGCCGTGTTCAAGGGTGACAAGGATTGACTGTTGTTGTTCTCTTCAGAGTTTATAATATGAAGTGATTCAAGTCTCTCCCTTTTTGGATTTTTGTGTTCTCCAATTTTGTTTTAACCTTTTTCATTTATTAGCTTGAAAAAAGAATAAAGCATGCTATGATACATTAGAGGAAATGAGTGTCTCAAGGGCATGCGCCTCAATGTCAAGGGCATGGGTCAGGCCAAGGCAAAGATCCATATTGCAAACAAGGGCTGAGCTAGTTATGTACACTCTTACAGATGTTTCCTCTATGGGTATGGATCAAATATATAGAAGCAATAGTTGATAGGCATCTTGAAACAAAAAGTGTCTGCAAAGGAAAATACGCAACATAAGGAATAAGCAATGAAGCAGTTTGCACGGATGTTCAAGTGGATATTTTAACACATGCTTATGTGAAATGACAAAAAATTGGGAGCCCATCAGGATATGGTCATAAATGTATGAAAGAGAAATATGTGGTCTCAAACTCCAAGTCATGATGGGACTAATAGGGCTCCTGGGCCTATGAGAATATTTCAGCATGGGAACCAGCATGGCAATGGGGTGCTGACTAGGGTGTCCCATGTTCGGTAGGATCTACTGTTGGAATGGTGGAAAATAAAAATATGAAGGGATGACCCACCAATTTCCAGCAGGTTTGACCCTATGGCAAGTTTGGGTTGCAAAAGGTTCAAATGCATCTTCACAAAGGGATGGCCTAAACCTATATGAAAGCTTCCAAATATACCAGATCAGATCGAGGAACATGCAGATCATGATCCTATACTTGAGTAGATTTAATCCAATTATGCTCCCAGTGGCCCCACAAAAGATGTACTTAGGTGGGTGCAACCAAATGTTTACAACTTCAGGGATATCTTCATTTGATGATAAAATGTAATCCAAGAAGTCATGTGAGCTGGGAGATCTCACAGCCCAAATGGGCCAAGTAACCGAATCAGATTCCTCCATCAAGGGAAGATTTTGATCCGAATCTGCCGAAGCTATCTGAGTGGCTTGGTTTGAAAGTTCTACAACAAATAGGGGTGATCCAAATGCTTTCCAACATTCAAATGACATTACAAAAGCTGAGGTCCCTTCAGCCACTATGGTTAGACATATGTTCTTACCATGATTCGTTACTTTAATATGAAAATCAACTTTGGAAAGGATCCTACATATTGAATGGTCTATCTATGATGTGATCAAAGTATCATCGGATGGATCAACAACACCAATGGTAGACGATAGTTCCTTTCTTTGCGTAGAACGACATTGCAATACCTCCAAGGTCGACATGGCACATGGTACTTGAGCTAGGTCCTCAAGAACATTACTGTTCTAAGCAGCTCGCATGTTAGGATTATGCATTGTTCTATGTAGAACACCTTTGGGGGGGGGTGTGGTACTAAGTCTATGGCCGGTTTCTCAAAGTAGAGATAACCACTTGGCTGTGATTCTGATTGATCCGATGTACTAGGAGAGACATCATAAGAATCGAGTCTTGTTTGGATGTTCATCTCAGGATCACACATGAAGACAGTGGAATTAGGATCATTGCCCCCTTGTGGGGGGGTTGGCTGGTTTCCCCCTGGCGAGGGTACTGGTGTCAAAATAGTGGGTTGTTGTTTCCCACTGCATTGAAGCATAGTTGGTGCATCTTTGTTCCCAGAGTTAGCATTTTGCTTACTCTTGTATTTCTTCTTCTTGTCCCTAAGGTCTTTGGACTCGACTATAAGGATTTCATAATTATGGGAAGGATTAGCACTTTGCTTACCCTTATACTTCTTCTTTTTTCCTCTCAGGTCTATGGATGAGACTGTGAGGATGTTAGAATTGTTGGAAGGATTAGCAGGTTCTTGCATTTCCTGGCCAACTGTGGGTTACAAATTTTGAATAGAAAATTGTCCCGGATGTGGGTTAATCTATGCAAGATGATTGACGGAATCTGTCATATCATTGACATGATATCCATGTGGTAGCATAGCTATATCAAACGTGATCTTGCATGTTGGTTCCCAAAAGATTGGTTACTTTCTAGAACCTCGCCACTCCATTGCGGAAATGGGTTAATGGTTGGATTTCCCCCTTGCAAGGTTACGCCCAAAAAGGATTGGTTACTTTCTAGAACCTGGCCACTCCATTGATGTGGTCCTTGGGTGTGATAATAATTCCAAGGTGGGTCTCCCCTTTGTGGAGGTTGACCCCAAGAAGTTTGGCTACTTCCTGAAACATGACCATTGGGTGGATTGCATCCTTGCAGAGGTGGGGTCCAAGAAAATTGGTTATTTCCTAGATCCCAATTATACCATGGTGGTTGAACTTGGTATTGAAAATCATTCCAAGGGTTACTTCCTCCTTGCGGAGGTGGAATCCAAAAAGGTTGGTTACTTCCTGAATATTGCCCAGTCCATTGTGAGCTCGATTGCATGTATGGATTGCAACCTTGCGGAAGTATGTTCCATTGAGATTGGCTATTTGGTGGAACATTACCACTCCATTGTTGGTTAGGATTAACGGGTGGGTTTCCCCTTTTGGGGGTATGTGTTAATTTTTGAGCATTAATTCAATATACTCTAGGATCTTTACTAAGAGAATAACATGTACAGCATATCAAGTATAACAATGCATATCAATCACACCAAGCAATCACATGAGACAATAGACACACAGAGTTTCACTGGGGAAAAACATAAAGGTGAAAAACCCCACAACTTCCTCAGAGATAGAGAGAGTAATGATACAACCAAAGTACAAGAGATAGTCTTCTCCTAGCAGCTGATCCTCCTCCTCACATGCGCGCCACTTTTCGAGTGATGGAAGAGTGAGTAAGTGAATGATCAAATAGAGATCTCCTGATCTCTATTTATACTTGTCCTGTCCTACCCAATAAACCAGTGGGGCCGACTTGTCTAGCTTAGCCTAATAACCCATGGTTAACTTAATCAAGGGTCGACCCCACACATGGTGGTCTAATAACCCATCGACAAGTTACGACACTTGCGACACTTGTCAATACAAATGACGACACTTCCGTATAGAGGAATACTAACATCTCTATAGGAGTACAATATACATAGATGAAATACATAGGTGAAATACATTCCAAAGTTACATATACATCAACACTCCCTCTTAACTAGGAAGGTATTTCTCGACATAGATTTGCTAGCACAAGTCTTCTTCTCTGCATCCTCATCATCGAATCATCATCCTCAAATCATCATCCTTGAATCATCGTCATCGTTGCTGCTATCTCAATCAATATCTGAATCTACTCGTCATAGGAAGTTCTACAGAGCCAGTCTTTTTCATACTGGATGTAGGCCCACCACAATTCCTTGAAAGACCATCCCAAGACTTATTACGAGCACACAGCCAAACCTATCGGATCTCCCGAGTCTGCTTACATGTGGTCATGGAAATGCCTCAAAAGAGAATCCTAGGACTTATTATGGGCACACATCCCAACCTATCGGATCTCCTGGGTCTACTTATATGCCATAGGACAATGCCTCGAAAGAGCATCCCAGGCTGTTATGAGCACACAGCTCTACCTGTCGGATCTCCCAGGCCTACTTATATGTCCTCCCAGAGTAATGCCTCGAAAGAGCATCCCAGGCTGTTACAAGCACACAGCTCTACCTGTTGGATCTCCCAGGTCTACTTATATGCTCATCTGCACAACTTGTCCATGGCCACATACATCATCCTAATGTACATCATCACATGATCAACCTGATCATCATCACTGCATCATCCTAATGCATGTCATCTGGAGCAAAATCCTGAAGCTCGTCATCCATGATCATCCTGATCATACAATGCATCCACTTGATGCATACCAAGTATCTACCTGATACATATCATCATACATATCCACCTGATCATACAATGTATCCATCTGATATATATCAACATACACGATCTACCTGATCATACAACGTATCCACCTGATACATATACAAATACATGGTCCAAGCATCCAACATGATGCATATACATATACATGATCCAACTGATCATAACAAGCATCGACATGATGCATATACAAATATATCATGCATCCAACATGATGCATATACATATACATGATCCAACAGATCATAACAGGAATCCAACATGATGCATATACAAATGTATCAAGCATCCAACATGATGCATATACAGAGCAGTAACTGGAGCATAATCCTGATGCTCATCATCCAGCGCTTACATCCACATCCATGGAAGGATCCTCCTCTCACCACGCTTGGAATGGCTATTGCAAATGTGTCCATCACTTCTTCCCCGAAGTGTCATCAATCTTAAGAACACCAAGCCTCTCTCTGAAGTACTTGAACTTCACTCTGGCTAGTGGCTTCGTCAGCACATCTACAACCTGCTCATTCGTCGCAACATACAGGAGCTTCATTGCTCCTCTCTGCACCATATCCCTGATATAGTGATATTTGATCTCTATGTGATTCGACCTGTCATGGAACACCGGGTTCTTAGACAGCTTCACACAACTTTGTTTGTCACAAAAGATACCAGTAGCATCTAACGGGAGATCAAATAAATCAGATAATAGCTTCCTTAGCCATACTGCCTCACAACTAGCCAAACATGCTGCAACATACTCTGCCTCGGTTGTACTCAATGCTATGCAGGATTACTTCCTATTAAACCAAGAGATCATACCTGATCCCATACTGAAGCAACACCCAGATGTGCTCTTCCTATCTGTAGCACTACCTGCCCAGTCCGAATCAACATAACCCTGTAGGTTAAACTTTTGATTTGCATCATACTTGAGCCCATAGTCAATATTACCCTTCAGGTACCTCAGAATATGCTTTACAGCAATCAAGTGAACACCTCTGGGATCCGTCAGGAACTGGCTCAATGTGTTCACCGCAAAGCAAATATTTGGTCTCATGTTAGTCAGGTACATCAAGGACCCAATCATCTGATGATACACAGTGACATCAACCGGATCAGATGAAGCATCATACAGAAGCTTCAGGTTCGATGCCATAGGTGTGGCCATGGCCTTGCAGTCCATCATCCCGAACCTCTTCAGGATCTCTACTGCATACTTCCCTTGTCCAAGGAAGATTCCATCTGCACTCTGCCACACCTCCATGCCTAGAAAATAGTGCATCATCCCCAAATCCTTCATCTCAAACTCAGCAGCAAGATTCCTCTTCGTGTCGGCAATCAATCTATCCTCACCTGTTACAAACAGGTCATCCACATACAAGAGTACTATAACAGGATTGCCTTCCTCAACCTTGTAGTAAAGGTTGGAATCCACTTTACTCTTAGTAAAGCCCAAATTGGATAGAAATTTGTCTATCCTACCATACCAAGTCCTAGGAGCTTGCTTCAAGCCATACAAGGCTTTCTTCAATTTGCACACATGAGTCCCTCTCAAACCCGAGTGTCTTCTCCACATACACTTCCTCCTCGACTACACCATTCAAGAAAGCTGTCTTGAAATCCATCTGGTGTATCTTCCATTTCATCACTGCAGCCAGAGCAAGTACTGATCTGATGGAAGTGTATCTGGCCATAGGAGCAAAGGTCTCTTCATAATCAATCCCTTCTTTCTGGGAGAAGTCACGAGCTACAAATCTTGCTTTATATTTCTCTATGCTACCATCTGCAACATGCTTGATCTTGTATATCCTTTTGGAAGTCACAACAGACTTCCCTTCAGGTCTTGGAACTACATCCCAAACATCATTCTTCATGATTGACTAGTATTCCTCAACCATGGCATCCTTCCATTCTTTCTTTTCTGCTGCCTCTTCATAACTGGAAGGTTCTTTGTTCATAATGTCACGGAGTAGAGAAACATAGCTGGTATGTGATCTAGTTCTCTTCTTTGCTCTATGTTCTTCTTCTGGAATGCCATATCTCTCTACATCTTGGATGAGCTCTCTAGCAAATGTGGGTTTTCTCTTGTGAGAGTTATTCTCACGGGGTGGATCTACAAGTATTTGTGGATCTTCAACTTCACGATCTGCTTCTGGAATTGATTCAGTCATGGTGATGTCTTCAAATCTGTTTTCCCTTGGTTCTTCATGATCTTCAACAGGTGTCTTTCTTGATTTCATGAAGGCTGAGTTTTCATCAAATGTTACATCCCTGCTGACATCAATCTTCTTGAACCCTGGAAAGTGTATTCTGTAAGCCTTCGAGCTTTCACTGTACCCCACAAAGATGCCCTTCTTTCCTGAAGGATCTAGCTTTGTCCTCTTTTCCTTTGGAACATGAGTGTATACTGGACAACCAAATATTCTGAGATGGCTGACTTCAGGTTTCTTACCAAAGAATACCTCTTCTAGTGTCTTGTTGTCCAATATCTTGTGAGGTGTTTTGTTCTGCACATATACAGCTATCCTAGCTGCTTCTGTCCATAGATGCATAGGAAGATCCTAGTCATGCAGCATTGCTCGTGCTGCTTCCATGATTGTTCTATTCTTCCTTTCTGCAACTCCATTCAGTTGTGGATTGTAGGGAGTAGTGAACTCCCTCTTAATCCCTGAATCACTGCATAGCTTCTTGAAATCACCCGAAGTGAATTCTCCGCCATTGTCAGATCTGAATGTCTTGATCTTCTTATCAGTTTGAGTTTCCATCAAGGCTTTGAATTCTTTGAACTTATCAAACACTTCATCTTTGTTCTTCAAGAAATAAACACAAGTCTTCCTGGAAAAGTCATCAATGAAAGAGACATAGTAAACATACCCACTTAAAGAACTGGATGACATTGGACCACATACATTGGAGTGGATAATTTCCAAGATTCCTTTTGATTTGCTTTCACTGCTTGGAAATGCCTTCTTTATGTTCTTTCCTTTTGCACAACCTTTGCAAACACCTGCATGCTTGGTCTTGATTTCAGAAAGACCCTCTACTAATTTACTTGCAATTGGTAGTGCCCTAGAGTGCACATGTGCAAGCCTTCTATGCCAAAGTTCACTTGGCTCCATGGATTCATGTACCATGGCATGATCAGGTTGTTCCTTTAATTTATACAACCCTCCCTCTTGCTCTCCAATCACTACTGCATCATCAATAGTTTTACCTTTTGGCTACATTAAGACTTGGCCATCTACAAATGCAACCCTCATGCCTTTGGCATCCAATGCAGATATGGAGAGTAGATTTTTCTTGAACCCAGATACATATAGAACATCTTTCATCTTTAAATACTTCCTAGATTCTAGTTTGTAGGAGGCTTCACCACTTCCTTTGATAGGATATTGGTAGTCATCCCCAAGTTTCACGTTATGGGGTGAATCCTGTTCAGATAGATTACCAAAGGATTCTTTAAACCCAGTCATGTGTTTGGAATCCCCACTGTCAATAAGCCAATCATTACAACCATGAGAAATAGTACCTGTGAGAGTAGAGATTAGAACATATTCATCTTCACTTGATGAGTCATCAATTTATGCCCTAGCCTTCTTCTTTGGTGGTTCATCATCCTCAGTAGCATGAGCATGATATCTTCTTTTGTTATTTTTCTTCTTGTTGTTGAAGTTGTTGTTGTTGTTGTCCCCTTTGTTCTTGGGACAATCTGCAGCAAAGTGTCCCTTCTCATTGCAAGTGAAGCATCTGAGATATTTCTTATGATGGTGGTGTGAAGGTCTTCTTTTGTGAGATGACTCCCTTTTGATCTTCCCTTTCTTGGTGTGAGTTGTGAGAGTTTGATCTTCATTCCCCATATTTTCTTCTCATGCCACAAGCCTTGCTTCGTCTTGAGAGCATTCTTCCCATAGTCTACTGAAGGAGATAAACTTCCTTCTTGCACAAATTCCTTGAATAAAGGAATCCCATGACCTAGGTAGGCCATTCAGAGTGGTCATGACAATTTCACCATTCTCCACCATTTTATCCACAGCTTCAAGTTGTTCCTTGATCTGAGAGACCTTGGAGAAATAGGATTGAATGGTCTCTCCATTTTGAAGCTTTACCCCTTTCAATTGGTTCCGTAGAGTCATCTTCCGATTTATGTTCTTCCCTTCAAACAGCTTGGTCAAAGAGTCAAACATTGCCTTGGGTGTCTTTAGAGATGACACATGTGGAATGAGATGGTCCTTGATAGAATCAGCAATGATCCTCTTTGCCTTGACCAAGTTCTTCTTGTGAAGAGCCTTAGCCTCTTCTCCCTCTCGGATAGGGACCTCTTCACTTATATAAGTGTCCAACTCATTTTCTTCTAGGATTAACCCAATCCTATACTTCCATGCTTGGAAGTTATCAGCCCCTTCAAGCTTATCCTCAAGCTTGGTGTGGTGAGACATCTTTAAAGAGTACTTTAAATGGAAATAGAAAAGATTTAGGTCTTACCACTTGATTTGCTGAAAACTGGATCTGGTCCCAGATTAGGGTTTGTCAGAGAAACCCTAAAAATTCAAAATGTGAATTTCAACTTTCTGAAAGGATAGAAAGATGTGCATTGATGAGCTGATCAGCCTGTTATATTCAGAATTTGAGATCTGCAAAGTTTCACCCTTCAGAAATTCCTTTTAGTCTTCCCAGATTCACTAGGAACGACCCTGAATTAGGGTTTGAGTTTCCTGAAGCTTCACCCGACCAAAAATCTTGATCCAAAGCTCTAAACTTCGATTTTTCCAAGGAGCTTCCAGCTATGTCCTCAGAATTCAGAAATGCCTATTTTTGTGGAAACCCTAAATTTTAGGGACAAAAATGAAAGTGGCCAGAATTGAATTCTGATTGGCCAGAAAGATTCTCCTTTATGAGTAGAGTCAATCTACCTTACTGCTTTCCCAAAATCTGTGGAAAGAAACCCAATAAACAAGAAACCCTAGCTTCCGCCATTGCACAATGTCTTCTTCTCAGGGAAGCTCTGATAACATGTTAATTTTTTAGCATTAATTCAATATACTCTAGGATCTTTACTAAGAGAATAACATGTATAGCATATCAAGTATAACAATGCATATCAATCACACCAAGAAATCACATGAGACAATAGACACATAGAGTTTCACTGGGGAAAACCATAAAGGTGAAAAACCCCACAACTTCCTCAGAGATAGAGAGAGTAATGATACAACCAAAGTACAAGAGATAGTCTTCTCCTAGTAGATGATCCTCCTCCTCACATGTGCACCACTTTCCGAGTGATGGAAGAGTGAATAAGTGAATGATCAAATAGAGATCTCCCGATCTCTATTTATACTTGTCATGTCTTGCCCAATAAACCAGTGGGGCCGACTTGTCTAGCTTAGCCTAATAACCCATGGTTAACGTAATCAGGGCCGACCCCACACATGGTGGTCTAATAACCCATCGCAAGTTACGACACTTGCGACACTTGTCAATACAAATGACGACACTTCCGTATAGAGGAATAATAACATTTCTATAGGAGTACAATATACATAGATGAAATACATAGGTGAAATACATTCTGAAGTTACATATACATCAACACCAAGCAATCACATGAGACAATAGACACACAAAGTTTCATTGGGGAAAACCATAAAGGTGAAAAACCCCACAACTTTCTCAGAGATAGAGCAAGCAATGATACAACCAAAGTACAAGAAATAGTCTTCTCCTAGCAGTTGATCCTCCTCGTCACATGTGTGCCACTTTCCGAGTGATGGAAGAGTGAGTAAGTGAATGATCAAATAGAGATCTCCCGATCTCTATTTATACTTGTCATGTCCTACCCAATAAACCATTGAGGCTGACTTGTCTAGCTTAGCCTAATAACCCATGGTTAACTTAATCAGGGCAGACCCCACACCTGGTGGTCTAATAACCCATCGACAAGTTACAACACTTGCGACACTTGTCAATACAAATGACAACACTTCCGTATATAGGAATAATAAAATCTCTATATGAGTACAATAGACATAGATGAAATACATAGGTGAAATACATTCCGAAGTTACATATACATCAACACTCCCTCTTAAATAGGAAGGTATGTCTTGAACCAGACTTGCTAGCACAAGTCTTCTTCTCTGGATCATCATCATCGAATCATCGTCCTCGAATCATCGTCATCGTTGTTGTTATCTCATTCAATCTCTGAATCTACTCGTCATAGGAAGTTCTACAGAGCCAATCCTTTTTCATACTGGATGTAGGCCCACCACCTGCAGGTCTTCATCATCACTGGCTATACTGTGGAATCCTCAGCACTTATTACGTGCATCACAATGCCTCGAAAGAGTATCCTAGGACCATTTATGTGCCGAAGCACGGCCGACAAGATCTCCCAGGTCCACTTACATGTGACTGTCACAAAACCTTAAAAGAGTGTCTTGACTAACAAGAACTCTAAAGAGCATATGAGGCCTTTTACGTGACTAGCACAACCTGTCCGAATCTCCAGTACATATTACATGTGACCCCCACCACAATGCCTCGAAAGAGCATCCCAGGACTTATTACGGGCACACATCCCAACCTATCGAATCTCTCGGGTCTACTTACATGTCGTCATGGAAATGCCTCGAAAGAGAATCCCAGAACTTATTACGGGAACACATCCCAACCTATCAGATCTCCCAGGTCTACTTATATGCCATAGGACAATGCCTCGAAAGAGCATCCCAGGCTATTACAAGCACACAGCTCTACCTGTCAGATCTCCCAGGTCTACTTATATGTCCTCCCAGAGCAATGCCTCGAAAGAGCATCCCAGGTTGTTACGAGCACACAGCTCTACCTATCAGATCTACCAGGTCTACTTAGATGCTCATCTGCACAACCTGTCCACGGCCACATACATCATCCTGATGTACATCATCACATGATCAACCTGATCATCATCACTGCATCATCTTGATGCATGTCATCTGGAGCAACATCCTGAAGCTTGTCATCCATGATCATCCTGATCATACAATGCATCCACCTGATGCATACCAAGTATCTACCCAATACATATCATCATACATGGTCCACCTGATCATACAATGTATCCATCTGATATATATCAACATACACGATCTACCTGATCATACAATGTATCCACCTGACACATATACAGATACATGGTCCAAGCATCCAACATGATGCATATACATATACATGATCCAATTGATCATAACAAGCATCAACATGATGCATATAAAAATATATCAAGCATCCAACATGATGGATATACATATACATGATCCAATTGATCATAATAGGCATCCAACATGATGCATATAAAAATATATCAAGCATCCAACATGATGCATATACAGAGCAGTAACTGGAGCATCATCTTGATGCTCATCATCCAGCCCTTACATCCATAGCCATGGAAGGATCCTCCTCTCACCATGCTTGGAATGGCTCCTACAAATGTGTCCATCACTTCTTCCTCGAAGTGTCATCAATCTGAAGAACACCAAGCCTCTCTCTGAAGTACTCGAACTTCACTCTGGCTAGTGGCTTCATCGGCACATCTGCAACTTGCTCATCCATCGCAACATACAGGAGCTTCACTACTCCTCTCTGGACCATATCCTTGATAAAGTGATATTTTATATCTATGTGCTTCGACCCGTCATGGAACACCGGGTTCTCAGACAGCTTCACACAACTCTGGTTGTCACAAAAGATACCAGTAGCATCCAACGGGAGATCAAATAACTCAGACAGTAGCTTCCTCAGCCATACTGCCTCACAACTAGCCGAACATGCTGCAACATACTCTGCCTCAGCTGTACTTAATGCTACGAAGGATTGCTTCCGGCTAAACCAAGAGATCATATCTGATCCCATACTGAAGCAGCACCCAGATGTGCTCTTCCTATTTGTAACACTGCCTTCCTAGTCCGAATCAACATAACCCTGCAGGTTAAACTTTTGATTCGCATCATACTTGAGCAAATAGTCAAATGTACCCTCAGGTACCTCAGAATATGCTTTACAGCAATCAAGTGAACACCTCTGGGATCCATTAGGAACTGGCTCGATGTGTTCACCGCAAAGAAAATATCTGGTCGCGTGTTCGTCAGGTACATCAAGGACCCAATCATATGACGATACATAGTGACATCAATCAGATCAAATGAAGCATCACATAGAAGCTTCAGGTTCAATGCCATAGGTGTGGCCATGGCCTTGCAGTCCATCATCCCGAACCACTTCAGGATCTCTACTGCATACTTCCCTTGTCCAAGGAAGATTCCATCTGCACTCTGCCACACCTCCATGCCTAGAAAATAGTGCATCATCCCCAAGTCCTTCATCTCGAACTCGGAAGCAAGCTTCCTCTTCGTGTCGGCAATCAATCTATCCTCACCTGTTACAAACAAGTCAGCCACATACAAGAGTAGTATCACAGGATTGCTTTCCTCAACCTTGTAGTCAAGGTTAGAATCCGCTTTACTCTTAGTAAAGCCCAAACTGGATAGAAAGCTGTCTATCCTATCATACCAAGTCCTAGGAGCTTGCTTCAAGCCATACAAGGCTTTCTTCAATTTGCACACATGAGTCCCTTTGTCATGTGTCTCAAACCCAAGTGGCTGCTCCACATACACTTCCTCCTCAACTACACCATTCAAGAAAGTTGTCTTGACATCCATCTGGTGTATCTTCCATTTCATCACTGTAGCCAGAGCAAGCACTGATCTGATGGAAGTGTATGTGGCCACAGGAGCAAAAGTCTCTTCATAATCAATCCCTTCTTTTTGGGAGAAGCCACGAGCTACAAATCTTGCTTTATATTTCTCTATGCTGCCATCTGCAGCATGCTTGATCTTGTAGATCCATTTGGAAGTCACAATAGACTTCCCTTCAGGTCTTGGAACGACATCCCAAACATCATTCTTCATGATCGACTGGTATCCCTCGACCATGGCATCCTTCCATTCTTTCTTTTCTGCTGCCTCTTCATAACTGGAAGGTTCTTTGTTCATAATGTCACAGAGTAGAGCAACATAGCTGCTATGTGATCTAGTTCTCTTCTTTGCTCTATGTTCTTCTTCTGGAATTCCATATCTTTCTACATCTTGGATGAGCTCTCTAGTCCATACAGGTTTCGTCTTGTGAGAGTTATTCTCACGGGGTGGATCTACAGGTATTTGTGGATCTTCAACTTCACGATCTGCTTCTGGAATTGATTCAGTCATGGTGATGTCTTCAAATCTGTTTTCCTTTGGTTCTTCATGATCTTCAACAGGTGTCTTTCTTGATTTCATGAAGGCTGAGTTTTCATCAAATGTTACATCCCTGCTCACATCAATATTCTTGAACCCTGAAAAGTATATTCTGTAAGCCTTCGAGCTTTCACTGTACCCCACAAATATGCCCTTATTTCATGAAGGATCTAGCTTCGTCCTCTTTTCCTTTGGAACATGAGTGTATACTGGACAACCAAATATTCTGAGATGGCTGACTTCAGGTTTCTTACCAGATAATACCTCTTCTGGTGTCTTGTTGTCCAATATCTTGTGAGGTGTTCTGTTCTGCACATATACAGCTGTCCTAGCTGCTTCTTCCCATAGATGCATAGGAAGATCCTGGTCATGCAGCATTTCCCATGCTACTTCCATGATTTTTCTATTCTTTCTTTCTGCAACTCCATTTTGTTGTGGATTGTAGGGAGCAGTCAACTCCCTCTTAATCCCTAAATCACTGCATAGCTTCTTGAAATCACCCGAAGTGAATTCTCCGCAATTGTCGGATCTGAATTTCTTGATCTTCTTATCAGTTTGATTTTCCATCAAGGCTTTGAATTCCTTGATCTTATCAAACACTTCATCTTTGTTCTTCAAGAAATAAACCCAAGTCTTCCTAGACAAGTCATCAATGAAAGAGACATAGTAAACATACCCACTCAGAGAACTGGATGACATTGGACCGCATACATCGGAGTGGATAATTTCCAAGATTCCTTTTGATTTGCTTTCACTGCTTGGAAATGCCTTATTTATATTCTTTCCTTTTTCACAGCCTTTGCAAACACCTTCATGCTTGGTCTTTATTTTAGGAAGACCCTCTACCGCTTTACTTGCAATTGGTAGTGCCCTTTAGTGCACATGTGCAAGCCTTCTATGCCAAAGTTCACTTGGCTCCATGGACATGTACCATGGCATGTTTAGGTTGTCCCGTTAATTTATACAACCCTCCCTCTTGCTCTCCAATCACTACTGCATCATCAATAGTTTTACCTTTTGGCCACATTAAGACTTGTCCATCTACAAATGAAACCCTCATGCCTTTGGTATCCAATGCAGATATGGAGGGTAGACACTTATATAAGTGAGGAGGTCCCTATCCCAGAGGGAGAAGAGACTAAGGCTCTTCACAAGAAGAACTTGGTCAAGGAAAAGAGGATCATTGCTGATTCCATCAAAGACCATCTCATTCCACATGTGTCATCTCTAAAGACAACCAAGGCAATGTTTGACTCTTTGACCAAGCTATTTGAAGGGAAGAACATAAATCGGAAGATGACTTTGCGGAACCAATTGAAAGGGGTAAAGCTTCATAATGGAGAGACCATTCAATCTTATTCCTCCAAGGTCTCTCAGATCAAGGAACAACTTGAAGCTATGGATGAAATGGTGGAGAATGGTGAAATTGTCATGACCACTCTGAATGGCCTACCTAGGTCATGGGATTCCTTTATTCAAGGAATTTGTGCAAGAAGGAAGTTGATTTCCTTCATTAGACTATGGGAAGAATGCTCTCAAGAAGAATCAAGGCTTGTGGCACGAGAAGAAAAGATGGGGAATGAAGATCAAGTTCTCACAACTCACACCAAGAAAGGGAAGATCAAAAGGGAATCATCTCACAAAAGAAGACCTTCACACCACCATCATAAGAAAGATCTCAGATGCTTCATTTGCAATGAGAAGGGACACTTTGCTGCAGATTGTCCCAAGAACAAAGGGGACAACAACAACAACAACTTCAACAAGAAGAAGAAAAATAACAAAAGAAGATATCATGCTCATGCTGCTGAGGATGATGAACCACCAAAGAAGAAGGCTAGGGCAAAAATTGATGACTCATCAAGTGAAGATGAATATGTTCTAATCTCTGCTCTCACAGGTACTATTTCTCATGGTTGTAATGATTGGCTTATTGACAGTGGGGATTCCAAACACATAACTGGGTTTAAAGAATCCTTTGGTAATCTATCTGAAGATGAGTCACCCCATAAGGTGAAACTTAGGGATGACTACCAATATCCTATCAAAGGAAGTGGTGAAGCCTCCTACAACCTAAACTCTGGGAAGTCTTTGAAGATGAAAGATGTTCTATATGTACCTGGGCTCAAGAAGAATCTACTCTCCATATCTGCATTAGATGCCAAAGGCATGAGGGTTGCATTTGTAGATGGACAAGTATTAATGTGGCCAAAAGGTAAAACTATTGATGATGCAGTAGTGATTGGAGAGCAAGAGGGAGGGTTGTATAAATTAAAGGGACAACCTAACATGCCATGGTACATGAATCCATGGAGCCAAGTGAACTTTGGCATAGAAGGCTTGCACAGGTGCACTGTAGGGCACTACCAATTGCAAGTAAAGCAGTAGAGGGTCTTCCTGAAATCAAGACCAAGCATGAAGGTGTTTGCAAAGGATGTGCAAAAGGAAAGAGCATAAAGATGGCATTTCCAAGCAGTGAAAGCAAATCAAAAGGAATCTTGGAAATTATCCACTCCGATGTATGCAGTCCAATGTAATCCAGTTCTCTGAGTGGGTATGTTTACTATGTCTCTTTCATTGATGACTTCTCCAGGAAGACTTGGGTTTATTTCTTGAAGAACAAAGATGAAGTGTTTGATAAGTTCAAGGAATTCAAAGCCTTGATGGAAAATCAAACTGATAAGAAGATCAAGACATTCAGATTCGACAATGGTGGAGAATTCACTTCAAGTGATTTCAAGATGCTTTGCAGTGATTCAGGGATTAAGAGGGAGTTGACTGCTCCGTACAATCCACAACAGAATGGAGTTGCAGAAAGGAAGAATAGAACAATCATGGAAGCAGCACGGGAAATGCTGCATGACCAGGATCTTCCTATGCATCTATGGGAAAAAGCAACTAGGACAGCTATATATGTGCAGAATAGAACACCTCACAAGATATTGGACAACAAGACACCAGAAGAGGTATTCTCTGGTAAGAAACCTGAAGTCAGCCATCTCAGAATATTTGGTTGTCCAGTATACACTCATGTTCCAAAGGGAAAGAGGACAAAGCTAGATCCTTCAGGAAAGAAGGGCATCTTTGTGGGGTACATTGAAAGTTCGAAGACTTATAGAATATACTTTCCAGGGTTCAAGAAGATTGATGTCAGCAGGGATGTAACATTTGATGAAAAATCATCCTTCATCAAATCAAGAAAGACACCTGTTGAAAATCATGAAGAACCAAAGGAAAACAGATTTCAAGACATCACCATGACTGAATCAATTCCAGAAGCAGATCGTGAAGTTGAATATCCACAAATACCTGTAGATCCACCCCATGAGAATAACTCTCACAAGAGGAAACTTGCATGGGCTAGAGAGCTCATCCAAGATTCAGAAAGATATGGCATTCCAGAAGAAGAACACAGAGCAAAGAAGAGAACTAGATCACATACGAGCTATGTTGCTCTACTATGTGACATTATGAACAAAGAACCTTCCAGTTATGAAGAGGTAGCGAAAAAGAAAGAATGGAAGGATGCCATGGTTGAGGAATACTAGTCAATCATTCCACTCTTGATAAAGTGGTAAAATAGGTTTATAACATTGACAAGGATTTCAATCACCACAAGAAAAAGAATCACAATCCATTCATGCGTATGGTATTGAACCAACTTAATACCACGGGACCTCATTATATGGGTCCAAGTATCTCCCAACTGATCCATTTTCATTTTTAGTTGAATATTTTTTCCTTCCTGTCATGTAATGAAAAGTAAGGAAATAAAATCTCTGATTGCATTGAGCCAAAATTACTCCTCCTACAAGAAAAATCCTTGACCAAAACACTTTTTAACCTAGATAATAGATGGCCACAACAAAATCCGATGATAGAAAAATATTGACTAATGTTGGGTTATAATACCTATTACAGTGATTATGCATAATGATTCTTATAGTTAAACATAATTAGAAAATGGCACACAACACATTCACATAGTACACATAAATAACCTTGGACACCCTTATCGAGAAAAACCAACAAACCAATGAGCTTAACCACTCATCTATTAGCAATGATTTCTCTTGCACACTTATCAACCATACATACATGAGTTTTATTTTTTACAATCCTTATCTTCTTATACATTTCAACTTTCCATGGAATTCTATTTCTAGATGCAATGCTCTAATTCATGAAAACCAAATTAGTTACAACTAACTTTTCCATTAATGGTGATCCATAACTTTCTAACAAATTTCAGTTATTCTGTTATAGTCGACTTCATTGAGTCAACTTTAGTTAACTTCCCATTGAGCTTGCTTGTTGATATCATGTGCGTCATTATGCCCATCAAATTCCTTAGTATGCATCTGACTATACCATGGACTATACCAAGTCGACCACCCACGAATATTGTTGACTAGTCGACCAAACTTCAATCATCTATCGAGTTTAGCTCCCATCAACTATGTTCAACTATTCGACTATTGACTTAGACCGTCAATTTCCATGCAAAGAATATAACACTCCCAACATTCTCCCACTTATTGTTTTCTTTGCATAAACAAGAGATTCAAACTTCATTTATTTAATTAGGGCCACATGCCCATTGATTCTCTACACCAAGTAAACTTCTCGGTACTCACAGACTTTGTTAATGAGTCTGGGATGTTTTTCAAGGTGTCTCTCATGAAATGGTATTGTACATCAATATTATTTGTCTTTCAATGGTATGTTCTAGGTTACTTTCCAGGAAGATTTCACTTTGACTATCACAATCAGGCCTAACAGCATGATGTTTGAACCCAATCTCTGAACACAATCTTTGCAACCAAACTTTATCTTTGCTTGCATGGGTGGATACCATGTATTCAACCTCAATATTCAATAGTGCAACAAATAACTCTTGAATGCTCCACCAAATAAATTGAAAATGTATCCACCATTCGACCGTCTACGATCAATATCTCCAACCCATTCAGAGTTGGAAAAACCATGTACACTGATTTTCTTGTTGGTTTTAGGTTTCCATTGATAGTATATTGCATAATTTATCATGCCATGTAGATACCTGAATACTCTCTTGACCACAGTCTAGTGATTCATTCCAAGTGTTGATATGTACCTGCTCAATACTCCCATTGCATGGGAAATATCAGGTCGAGTACATACCATTACTTACACTAGACTACCTATTGCAATAGCATAGGGAACATGTTCCATGTACTCTATTCCTTCCTGTGTCTTAGGACATTGTTCAACAACTAATTTAAATCCTACAGGAATAAGAACCTTAACCGATTTGCATTCCTCCATGCTGAAGCATTTTAGAATTTCCTCAACATATTTACTCTAATTTAACCAAAGCCTTATATATTTTCGATCCCTCTTTATTTCCATTCCATGAATCAAATGATCTGCATCGAGATCCTTCATGGTGAACTTGAAGGACAACTACAACTTCACGTCCTTAATCAAATCCATGCTATTATCGATCAACAACATGTCATCAACATACAAAGCTAGATATATAAAGTGATCACCAACTTTCTTTTCATACCAACAGTGATCAACCTTACTTCTCAGAAACCCCAATTGTTGGATATATATATCAAACATCTAGCACCACATCTTGGGTGATTTCTTTAAACCATAGAGAGACTTCTTGAGCTTGTATCCCAACTCCTTTCCCCCCTTAACTGTAAATCCCTCACATTGATTCATATAAATTTATTCTTCAAGGTCACCATGAAGAAAATTTGTCTTTACATCCATATGTTCTATATCAAGATCAAATGTTGTAGATAAAGAGATTAGTACCCTAATGGAAGTTGACTTTGCAATAGGAGAAAAATATCACAAAAATAGACTCTCTCTCAACTTGGGAATATCACTTTTCTACCATTCAAGCCTTGTACGTTTTGACCTATCCTACTGCATTCATATTTTTCTTAAACACCCACTTACTGGGTATGGGTTTCCTTCCATTTGGAAACATGAACAGATCCCATGTTTCATTCTTCCTCAAGAATTCCATTTCCTCTTTCATGGCCTTTTTCCAAATTTCAACCTCTAACGAGTCGACTGCTTCTTTGAAGGACTTGGGATCACCTTCTGTGTGTTGGTTTTGGAGCCCGATCTTCTTGATTTAGAGATGTTGTTGTTCCAGCCGTGTTTGTACCCCAGTTTTATATGATGTGCAGGTGTACTGTACACTCATCCCAGCAAGGGTGGTGTGGGGACTCATCGTCCACCCATGGGGGTCCAAGGGCCAACGGGCCCCTAGAAGGGGTTCGGGGAAACGCCCCCAAGAAAGGGGGTTTGGTGGCGAAGCCACAGAAAGAAATATTTTGGGTTGTTTATTGGACAACTGTTTACGGTCCCATGGTATTGGGAGCCTCTGTATTTTACCATGGTAATTCTCCTTTAAAAGGAAGACATTGTAATATGGTTGTGTAATGTATTTTAGCATTGAAAATATATCCATGATTATGTAGGAGAGACAGAGAGAGAATGAACAGGAAGTTTCAACGGATGTGTTGCAGGTTGTATCACTTCATTTTGCTGGATATTATAATAATAAGGACTATAAATTTTTGTGTGGACATAGCCCATCTTGGGTGAACCACATTATATTGGTGTCTCTCTTGTAATGTGTTTTATGTGATTTATATTTGCATCTTGTTAATTTTTATTGCTCTGCGATCCTGGTTTTATAAAAATTGGTATCAGATCTAAATGTCTATTTGGAAGATAAACTCACAGGAAAGAAGGGTTCCTAATTCAAGTGGGAGAAATGGCAAAAGAAGGAAAGTTTAAGGTCGAGAAATTTAACAATAAAAACTACCACTTATGAAAGATGAAAATGGACGACTATCTGTATAAGAATGATCTATTCCTACCGTTGGGAGGAAAAGAAAACTAGACAACGACTATGAAGGGTGAAGAATGGGAGGTTCTTGACAGAAAGGCACTGGGAACAATACGGTTGTGCCTAGCTTCGTCGGTGGATTTCAATATCTCAAAAGAAAAGACAACGAAGGGTCTAATGAGCGCATTGGGTAAGTTGTATGAAAAAACCATCGGCCTCCAACAAGGTATTTCTAATGAAGCGCTTATTTAATATGAATATGTCAAAAGGTGGATCTGTTGCTAATCATTTAAATGAATTTAATATAATTACAATTCATCTAAGTTCTGTAAAAGTGAACTTTGATGATGAGGTTAGCATCTTCTAATATTGTTCTCATTTCTAGAAAGCTGGAATGGCTTGGTCATGGATATAAGTAACTATGTATCTGGTTCAAACACTTTGAAATTTGATGATGTTGTTGGTGTTATTCTTAACGAGGAAATGTGAAGGAAAAGCACGGGTGAGACATCAGGTAATGCATTGACCATGGAGAGCAGGGGAATATAAAGGGAGAAAGGAAAGAGCCCAGGTAATTGCAGCAAGTCCAAGAAGCGCAGATCCAAGTCTATATTGGGAAAGATAGAGTGTTGGAATTGTGGAAATAAAGTACATGTGAAGAAAGATTGCAAATATCTAAAGAAGAAAGGATATGGACAACATGAGACTAATCGGTAAGCAAATGTAGCAGGTGATGTGTTACAATATGCTTTGATTCTTGCAAATTAGACAATACTAGTGATTATTGGGTAGTAGATTCATGGGTTTCATGTCATGCTACACCCCATAGGAAATCCTTTCATGATTATGTTCCAGGCGATTATGTGTTCGGGTACACAGGGTACTCCCAAAAGACCGAACACCTAGAGCAACCACTTCACACAAACAGATCACAGATCAACACACCAATGTTTTGACGTGGTTTAAACCCTCGTGAGGGAAACACTCCATGGCCCCGGCCAAATAGATTCTACGGAGCAATTTATTATGCAAAGAAAGAAAGTTACAAATGAGTTTCTCATCATCGATCAACTTTCCAATGACCCTCCATGCTCTTTAAATAGCGATCATGGACCAATTGGGTGTTAAGCCACGGATCAAGGGTAGGTATGATCTAAGAGAAGTTGATCCGTCAGATCACTCTATGTCGGGAACATATCGTGACCGTCGGATTAAGTATTTACAAATGCATACTAATGCATACTAAGAAAACACACTTTCCCTAGCAGATATATTACACAAGTTGATCTTAACTAACTCCTAAGTGTCTAAATATCCTAACATCCCCCCTTAAGAACAACTTGGGATAGGATTGAAGGATTTACAAAAGTGACACTATTAGGAGAAGGAAGGAGGCATTAGAGCCTATCCCCCCTTAATGACAAGTTCTTGAACTCCTAACATAGATCGAAGTTTGGAAAACTTCGCTTCTGTAAGAGACTTGGTGAAGATGTCTGCAACTTGATCATCTGTAGGACAAAAGAGCACTTCAAGAACACGATCATGAACAAGATTTCTGATGAAGTGCATATGTATCTCAATGTGTTTGCTGCGTTGATGTAGGACTGGATCTTTGGCAAGCTTGATGGCACTTTGATTGTTGCACCAAAGTGGAGTAGGATGCTGCTGCTCAAATCCAAACTCTGAAAGGATCTGCCAATGCCATAAAGCTTCCTAACTGACATTAACTGCGGCTCAATATTCTGCCTCTGCTGAAGAAAGAACAAGAGCTTGTTGTTTCTTACAAGCCCAAGTGACAGGTCTAGATCCCAGATGGAAAACATAACCTGCTATAGACTTTCGATCATCAGGATCGCTAACCCAATCTGAATCAGTGAAACCAACCAACAAAGGTTTCCCCCCTGTACTGTAATGAATCCCGAACTGAATTGTGCCTCGAATATATCAAAGTATTCTTTTAGTTTCTTTCCAGTGACTTTCATGAGGTGTTTGCATATAATGGGAAACACGACCAACAGAAAAGGAAAGGTCAAGACAGGAATGAGTCAAGTATAAGAGACTACCAACAAGCTGACAATACAAGGTGGCATCTAGTTCAAGTGAAGGACAAGTGGCAGAAAGTTTGACTCCATACTGGAAGGGAGAAGGGGCTGGTGTACAATATTCCATGTGAAAGTGACGAAGAAGGTCACAAGCATACTTAGACTGAGAAATAAAGATTCCTTCTTTGGTTTGTAGGACTTGGAGACCAAGAAAATAATGCAAATGTCCTAAGTCTGACATTTCAAAATGTTGCTTAAGATTGGATTTCACATGGGTTATAAGCTTAGGGTCATTACCAGTAAGAATAAGGTCATCAACATATAGAACAAGTATGATGAGATGGTTTCCTACTTTCTTGGTATAGACATTGGGGTCAGAATGGCATCTAGAAAATCCAGTGTCAAGGAGAAAGCTGTCCATTTTGGCATACCAAGCTCTAGGAGCTTGCTTAAGGCCATATAAGGATTTATTTAGGTGGTAGACAAGGCTAGAGTTATTCTGAACATATCCAGGAGGTTGTTCCATGTAAATTTCCTCCTGTAAATCACCATGTAAGAAGGAAGACTTGACATCCATTTGATGGACTTCCCAGTTATGTAAGGCTGCAAGGGAAAGAACAAGGCGGATGGAGTTCATTTTTGCGACAGGAGCAAAGGTTTCATTGTAGTCAATCCCTTCAACTTCAGAAAAATCTTTGGCAACTAACCTTGCCTTAAATCTTTCAACACTTCCATCTGATGCATACTTAGTTCTGTAGACCCATTTACATCTGACAAGTTTTCTTCCTTTTGGAAGAGATACAAGATCCCAAGTATCGTTCGCCATTAAGAAAAAATATTCTTCATCCATAGCTACATCCCAATCTGGATTTCCTGAAGCTTCTACAAAGGTTTTTGGATCAGTATTCTCGGAAACTTGAGCCAAAAGAGAAGAGGCTCGCTGAAACTGAGAACGTGTTCGACGTTGATCTCTAGGATCACCAGCTGCTTCACATGTTGAACAGACCCATCGAGGAAGCACTTGTGCTAGTGCAACTGGAGGAACATGAGCAAGCGGAGATGGATTTTCATCCTCACTGTCATCATCAGAAACTGGATTCGGAAACCTGTTAAGGAAGTTGGAAGAACAAGAAGAAGGCACAATCGTTGAATCAGGCTCGCAGGCCAAAGATGGCACAATCGCCAAGTTAGGCTCACAGGCCAAGAGATTTTCATCAAATTTAACATCTCTTCTAATTATTACATCATGAGAATGTGGTTGAAGAAGTCTATAACCTTTTACATCTTCAGAATATCCAACAAATATGCACTTTTCACTTTTAGGCTGCAATGCTTTCTGTTTTTCGTCCGGAATGTGAGCCCATGCTTCACTACCAAACACACGGAAGTGACTTACATCTGGTTTAATTTTACTCCATGTTTTTTCCGATGTGATACCTTGTAAAACTTTAGTGGGGGTGCAATTAACTATGTAATTTGCATAATTTATGGCCTCAGCCCAAAATTGAAGACTTAGTCCCTTAAATTGGATCATACAATTAGCCATTTCTTTTAAAGTGCGGTTCTTCGTTTTAGCTACACCATTTTGTTGTGGTGTATATGGAACAGTGTGTTGTTGTTGGATTCCTTGTTCAGTGCAGAAAGTAGTGAACTTTTTGTTAACATATTCTCCTCCATTGTGAGATCTTAACTTAATAATTTGATGACCAAATTGTTTTTCAACAAGGGCCTTGTAGGCCAAGAACATGTTAAAGACTTCGCTCTTAATTTTTAGGAAATAAACCCAAGTGCGTCTGGTGTAATCATCAATGAAAGTTAAGAAATATTTGAAACCAGAAAAGGAAGCAGATGGAAGAGGACCACACAAGTCACTATGCATAAGCTCCAAGGGAATCGAGGCGTGCCAAGAGGCACGTTTGTCAAAACTGTCCCAATAATGTTTTCCGAGTACACAACCGGAATAAACACCATCCCTGCAAGATACCATCGGAAGACCTGTCACCATATAGTCTTTACATACTTGTTGCATTGAACAATAATTTAAGTGACCAAATCGCTCATGCCAAAGTTTGTTCAAGTTATCACTATGAGCAACAAAAACTGAAGGAAAAGGTGATGACCCAAAGTTGTTAAATTTGTACAACCTGGTAATATCATCAACAATTCCGATAGCTAGGACCTATTGAGAATCTTTAAAGTCCTTGATTACAACTTGGTGAGGTGTAAATGTCACAGTTTTACCTTCACCAGAATGAGTGATTTGATAAACTGATAACAAATTGCAGAAAATTCTTGGAACACATAGTACATCACTGAAATGACCATTATCTACTAGAACTGTTCCAGCTCCTACAACACTTAGAGATCTATCATCACCAACAAATATTTGTTTGGTGTTACATTCATGCATAGTAGAAAAGATGGCTTGATCCTTAGCCATATGATAAGATGCTCTAGAATCAATGAGCCATTCATTTGAAGTAGCAGAAGAAGAAGATGCATTATAAGAATAACCAGAAGCACAAAGTGCATGTCCATGAGAGGTAGATTCTGAAGTCGAATCTAGGTTGATGTGGTGCTTCTTTATTGCTGCTTCCAAGGCTGTCATCTTCTTGAAACACTTAGATTCATCATGATTATCTTTCCCGCAATAGTTGCAATGACGCTCATTTTTCTTACCTTTTGGCTTGGATCCTTTGTCATTTTTTAAAGAAGGAGCTGACTGAGAGGGTTTACGACCCTTGTTTGACTTATTATTGCGAAAATTTTGTTTCTTGGGAGGCTTGGACTTTTCTTTCTGTTGGGACAATAAGGATTTCCTAGATGTATCTACATTGTTAATTATTCCAAGATGGATGCGCTTATCTTGCTCTCTAATCAAGGAATCACAAAAGGATTCAAGACTAGGCTCTTGCTAGCTAGCTGCATTCAAGGATTTTTTCATGGAGTAAAATGTAGATACAAAAATAGAATATGCAAGTCCAAGTTTGGAAAGAATATGATAAATGCATTGTTTTTCTTCCCTCTTAATCTTGCATTCTTCACATAAGAGTTTAAGAGTTTTGTACTAAGATAAATAATCTTGTATGCATGAAAAATCACTTGGATTTAAAGAAATCAACTCATTTTCGAGTTGGTGACCTCGAATTTCATTGTGTTTACCAAACACAGATTCCAACTTGTCCTAAGCAGCATCAGGTTCATCAATTCCAAATATGTGGAATTGCAAATCAGCAGAGATTGACATCCCAATCAATCCACGAGTTTCGTCACATCTATTTGCCCATTTTATTTTCTTATCATCATCACAGTGGGTTCTGTTTCTTTCCCTGAGGTAATTCTGAAAACTCCCCCACTTCATAGAACATCCTCCATACGAGATTTCCATGAGAAATAGTGGGCACTGGTAAGTAGAACATCACAAGGGGCGGCCATACTGCAAATTAATGGCTATAAAAACAGAAACCAATAGTCTGGACGCGAAGAGATTGAAAAAACAGACAGTTTCAAAAAAACCAGCACTGAAAACTGACTCTGTATGATGAAGTTATGCTTGAACAAAGAAAAAGTTGAAGATGTCCCCAATAGTGATGTGGCAGATAGAGAATGACCAGCTAAAAAAAAGGACCCCCCTCTTGCCAAGATGAACCTTTGACAATCACTTTATAAGAAAGTTGCTTTAGGTGAATCACTTTTATAAAATAAGTGATTTCACTTTTACAATGATGTTACTTTAAATAGTGCAACAATAAAAAAGAACTTAAGTGACTCACTTTTTTATTTTTATTTTTTATTATTTAAGTGAGATGCACTTTTAAATAAAGTAACTTGAAAATAGAAATTGCATGCACTTTTTCTTTTAAAAGTAACTTCCTAAGACTTGAACTCAAGACCTATCAAGGAATAAAGTAACTTTGAACCAAGTGAGCTAGATTAAACGGTATGTAAAATATGGAAAGGAGGAAGGTTTTTTTTTACTCTTCTTGCTCAGTTTCTGTGCTTGCCTTTTTTCTGCAAAATCACACCATCAACCAAAACAAAAGAACTTTTCCATGCTTGTGGGGTTAGATCTTGTTAGTTTGCCCGGAAAGTCTACGTTTTCTCTCTGTTTCTGATTTGCCGAGATCACACAAGGTGTACGGCAAAGAGCATACGCAGCCAAGAAAAACCCTTTCCCTTTCTGTTTCTGATTCATCAAGATCGTACAAGGTGCATGGCAAAGAGCATACTCAGACAGGGAAAGCAACAATTCGAAACAAAAAAAAATCTAATAATAAAACTGATAAAATATGAGATATTTTTTTAATTTTTTTTTTTTTTTTTTAAAAGCGTCACTATAACATTATACCTTTAGATCTGATGAAATACATGTTTTTGAAGAAACCGGGAACCGTTTTCGATCAAACGAAAACTATTTCCCAATGGAAATGGCGCTCCAGACGCAATGGAACACCTTCCACAGCCCAAAAATGCACAGAAATACCAGATACAGAAACCCTTTCAAGTTTCAGCAACAATAGTTCAAGATCTAAATCATAATCGAAAGCGGCTCTTCATAAAAGCTTTGATACCATGTTCGGGTACACAGGGTACTCCCAAAAGACCGAACACCTAGAGAAACCACTTCACACAAACAGATCACATATTAACACACTGATGTTTTGACGTGGTTTAAACCCTCGTGAGGGAAACACTCCATGGCCCCGGCCAAATAGCTTCTACGAAGCAATTTATTATGCAAAGAAAGAAAGTTACAAATGAACTTCTCATCATCGATCAACTTTCCAATGACCCTCTATGCTTTTTAAATAGAGATCATGGACCAATCGGGTGTTAAGCCACGGATCAAGGGTAGGTATGATCTAAGAGAAGTTGAGCCGTCGGATCACTCTATGTCGGGAACATATCGTGACCGTTGGATTAAGTATTTACAAATGCATACTAAGAAAACACACTTTCCCTAACGGATATATTACACAAGTTGATCTTAACTAGCTCCTAAGTGTCTAAATATCCTAACATCCCCCCTTAAGAACAATTTGGGATAGGATTGAAGGATTTACAAAAGTGACACTATTAGGAGAAGGAAGGAGGCATTAGAGCCTAACATTATGGACATGTTTTATTGGGTGATGATGAACCATGCAAAATTGTTGGAATGGGTAAGGTACAAATAAATTTAAAGAATGGTGAATGGATACTAAAAAATGTAAGTCATATTCCTGCTATGAAAATAAATTTGATCTCAACAGGGAAGTTGGGAGATGGTGGTTTTTTATCTACATTTGGAGAAATGTGGTGGAATATCACTAAAGGATCGATGGTGATAGAAAAATGAGACAATATATGTACGTTGTAAAGAAGTTATACAGCTTGACAAGAAATTTATAATCAAAATGAGAATTCTAGCCATAAAAACTCATATTTGTGCATAAAAAACACCAAAAACAACCCCAAGTCAAAAAGTGGTGCTACTAGTAGCTCCACTCTTTTGTTATTAAAAATATAGACACAGACCAAAACAATACTTATCATTGTTTACAAAAATATTAAAATCAAGCCCTGAATTAAAAGCTAATGATATCGGTAGCACATTTTTTCAAAAAATGGCATTTATATATCGTTTTGTCATAATTTAAAATTGTATTTATTAAATCTCTTAGTAATGCTATATAAAACTTGCACTCTGTTTGACACAAATTATTCAAGAAATCATTTCACCACTCTTTCTACATAAATTATTCAAGAAATTATTTCACCACTCTATTTAATCTTCCCTCTAGCTCCCAAGTTGCTTCTTCATGGAAAGTTTCCACAACATTCTTGTTGTTCTCTTCCTTCAAGCTTTAAGACCATGTCTTCATGTATTTGATCTTTGTTTTCATATGCCATGCTATCCTGTTTATTTATGCTTGCATTTGATGGCTATCTGGACGTCAATGTTCCATAGTAATTCTTTCATTTCCTTGATATGCTTCCAAGTCCTCAACATTCCAACATATACCCACAATAGTCATCAAGTAAACATGCATATATTATCCATTCATATGCAGCAATTATTCCCTTCATAAAGGATGCATATATATTCATAACACAAGATCAAGTATGCAAACCATCCCAATACTTATCTATATGAATATATTCCCTTGCTTCAAATGGATTCCACAGTAGGGAATTCAACTCACTACTCCTCTTAACACGCCCTCTATAGGTATCCCATTCCATAGCACTCCCCCCCCATCAACCTGCACAATTCAAGGAACAAGCCCCCTTCTCTGAGCTAACAAACCCTTTGGAAACCTCCATTTCAGGACTCTAAATATCTCATGAATTTCTCACATCAAATTCATTAAATTTGCCTCTTCCATATAGTCACTCACCCTTTAGACTCATGCATCCCCATATCTGAGTTAATAGACCCTCAGGTGATCCATCATTCACGAAGTATTTCTTTCTCAAGAAGAGCATAAATTATATTGGGTTCTAGTGTCATCACATCAACATCCTCCCCATGCTTTCTAGCTTTAGTGGCCATCATATTCCCTCAAATCCATCAACTCACCCATATCATACATATACAATTACCATGAGATGGCATCATACAATTTTAATTAGGAATTTTATATATATTTCATAAAGAAACCAGATTCACAACTATGAAATCCTCCTCATAATGTTTGGACCTTTGCATATGGTAGCATTCAATATTCATTATGGTCTTACACTCATCGCTATGTCCAATACAACTCTCCCTGCAATTTATTCAGGCTTAATAGAATTTTCAAATCAATGAAACAATAGTGAGTATTTGTTCATATACTCATTTCATTGCAACATTCATAATAGCCCATGAAATGATCTCAAGATTATAACATCAATAATTCAGTCATTTTCTGCTGTCAACATATGAAATGCAACAAAATATCATTCACCATATATGCATTACAATCACATCAAGCATTCTCACAATGTAATCAACACATGTGACAACATGCACATTTACATAATCTACTTATGCATACTCACTCAATGCATCCTTGCATTGATTTAAGAATGCCATAACGCCAACTCATACGATCTTCCATGATAAGTTGAAGGACTCAAACAATACCTCGACACATCATCCATCCACCACTCAATTACTTGTTTGATCATCTAGATGCCCTGCTGTTCGGCCCAAACACAAGACCAAGAATATACTATAGTGCTCTTCAGTGTTGGCAAAGAAGTTGCGGTCCAAGAAATCAATCAGAAGCAAGGAGATCATTGGATCCTTGTGCGGCACTATCACACATGGTTATCAACAACACATGGCCTCACACATGGTTATCTCACATGGTATCTATTTCCCAAACATGAGTATAATACTCATTTGCAACAGTTATTAACTCTTAACCATTTCAATAATGACACACTAACTCATGAATGCATCAAAATATTCTAAGACCTTTTCATAACCAAGGATTTATTCCTTTATCTCAATTGTGTATCATTCACATACATGCATTCAAATGCCATCATGAACATATCAATGAATATATAAAGCATAATTGAGGGAATTCTTACCCAAATCCTTTCAACACTCATGCAGCATAGGCATGATCAATTCCATACCTGTATGGTTTCCATACACACCTCATACGTTAGTTGATCAACCGGTGTTTCATGGGAACTCACATCATTCCCTCCATGAACCTCTTGACAAGTTTTTTCCTTGTCATATTTCATTATGATATTGATCTCCACAAGAGGCTACACTATCAACATATTCAACCATGTTCCCAACTATTCTTAGTTATATAATGAATCAACAACCATACTTAACTATCATTCCATATTGCATATAACAGCATATAACTCTTATTTCATATGCATTCAATAATATCTCCTGCAATCTATCACATAGTATTTCTCAATATGCCTACGAGTGCATATGCATACAATTATGTTACACTCTTTCATTCGTATGCCATAATTCTATCTAGACATAGCTACTTTCTTAACAAAGAGAAACATAAACAATGCAAAAGAAAAGTTAAGGAATTCCTCCCTCTCCATTCCTCTTCATAGCATGGAATTCCATAGATTAATTGATCTTTTCCGTGGCATTTTTTACAATTACATAACAAATCATTAGGTGCAATGTTCTCATACATAGCAATACCTAACTCATACATAAGTTATACTTGCTACTTCAAAAATATATAACTCTATCCTAGAAACAAAATAGAGATTTAGGGTGAGGAAATCTCCCTCGCTTGTATGTCATCCTTGTTGGCCATATGCACCCTTTACTACTGCAATCAATCCTTTCAATCCTTGCAATTTCATGCTTTGGGCCACCTTTATAGTATACCCATTTCATAGGTATATTGCTCCAATTCTCTTGTGTAGTCCTAGCCAAGCCCAGCTTGATATATCCTTACCAATATTTTCCCCTAACCTTATCCAATTATGGATTTTTTCTCTGCATTCCTTGGAAATTTTCTTAGCCAACTCCACTGTGTCACAAACTTCGTCTCACAATAAACTTCTACACAATGGAGTTCCTTACTATATTGATAACACTCCTAGGTGAATTAAAGTTCAACATTCACTTCACATTATTTACACATAAGTTGTTGGTTTATATCCTGCAACTCTATCCAACATACACAAAGCTTATTTGTTATGGTGCCTCACCCATATTATCCATGGGGTACCTACACTCTTCATCCTAGTATATTCCCTCTACCATCCAGGCCATTATAAGGATCCTTTTCTTGTGAATACATGGTGCCTCCCATGCTCTGCAACCTTTATTACGTGGTTGTCTTTCTCTATCCCAAGGGTATAGGATTTACACCCTTGGGTTATGCATAGTAATGCCATTTTTTTCAAACTGGTATTTCTCATACCTCTACCAGCCCTCCTCATAGCCCTTTGCATGAATGGTCAACGTTCATGGTTTTCTTCAACTTTACCCCCCTAATGTACAATCCCATTCATGTGAATATATTTTCTTGGAGTTGAATGTGGAGAGGACTCATAGGATTACCGACCATTAGTGGATGTCGTTAACCAATGCAAGACTTCTCACCAGTAATGTCAATGAGTGTCGAGGTACTTTAATGCATCCATGCAAGCACAAATGGATATGTTGGAGTCAAGCAACCTGCAGGATCTAATAGTCATGAGGCATTAATGAATACCCACTACCATTAGCGAGAAAAATTGTCATTGAGGCATACAATCTTCAGGCCATTTTTAAAATCTTTGATCTTATACCGAGATAAATAGATGGGATCTATGGGCCAAGATCTACTGGAAGGAAGGCCTTAATGAATCCCACATCATCCAGTACGGGCATAAAACAAAAATGATTTGAATAACCATAATATAGGATTCAACCCACCTGTAAAACTTTATTGTGATTTTTGCTCGCTATTCAACTAGTTTTCAAACAAAACTCATGTTTAATTGCGCTAGAATCCTAGTTTTCACAGTTATACTTATTTTTCTCTTTACTATTTTTATTTATTCATTTATTACAATATCCTACCCTACTTGGAAAACAAAAATATATTCTCAAGTGTAGGAAAATTTCCAATGATGCCATGTGCCTAACATGATTACAAATGTACTCATATCCAAATATGAAAATATACCTCAATGACTATCTGGATATGAGGAACAAGTTGATCTGTTTGATTTGGTGCCAATAAATGTTGGATAATGGAATGGTTCTTTGTCCTTATGAATATTTGGAACCAAAGTTCAATATAGTCACTATTCTCCTAGTTCAATTGTTCATAAGTATAGGTTGGCATATCCTCCTTTGTCACATTCTAAATATCCTCGAAGGCTTGACTCTTGCACAAAGGATCTGGACATAGACTTGCAAGAAATTCTTCAATCTCTATTTTCAATGCCTACTCTCCATCAAATGTTGTCCATGGCTCTTTAAACATTAATTATCAATCCAGGGGAAAAGATTATGAGATGCAAGCAAAGTATATGCAAGATCATATCTTAATCTATGATCTAGGTGCTATTGAAAAGTAAAGCAACTTTGAAAAATCACATAATCAATCTATTTCAAGACTATGACTCTTAGATAATGGCTCAACTTGGTATTTGTAAAAACACAGGACACAACAACACTTCACAACCAAGGGTTACTGTTGTGATGGGTACTTCGTTCCAAGTCACTGATTTGATCTATTTGAGGATATGTGATAAAAAAATGAAGATGTATTATGTTATAAAAAAATAACACCAAACACACTAAAGAACAAGGATATGATTCTCTAAAAATTGTCACTTATCCAATTGTGAATCACTAAGGTAGAAATGCAAGCCTAGTACACTTTGTGTACTTAACATTACTTTGTTTTGTTCACGTTAATAAATTGAATGGAAAGAGTGAGATTTTAGAGATATACCCAATGAAAATCAACTTCAAAGCAAGATATTTCCTATCTCAAAAGGTTAACTACATGATGTAATTTATGAACTTGTTACCAACCAATTCATGAATACTATGGTAGAATTGCAGGTCTAGTACACATCTAGTACTCGATAGTACTCTGTTGATATCTCTTGGACTAACTATTAGAGAAAACAAGATCCATAAATGAAACCACTAAAAGAAAATATGAAACTAAGCTAAACTAAAAGTATCATTTCATGGATTTGATTATATTCAAGTCATGAGATTCTAAGGTCGAAATGAAGGTTGAAAACTTCGTAATAAAAAACACTCTATTATCCCGTTTAATAATTTTAATCAAATGTTTATGAAATATATTAAATGAAAAGTAAATATGCGAATGAATGATGAATCGCAACTACAAAATCTCGGAAATAAACAATGTTCGTTCGTGAAACTTCAAAGGTAGGAAACCAGGTCAGCTTATAATTTATAGCTAATAGTATATTGCAGCTTCATGCAACCAATCAAAGTCTAGTTCTGGAGTTCATTAACTGAAATTAAATCTCCCTACACACTCATTCCTTCTGAAATTCTAATCACACCAAGCCAAATCAAATATGTTAAACACTGTAATGAGTACTTTCTTTAAACAAAGTATGTAAAATATGCAACGTAAAAATAAAATTTACTCAATCAACGCATTTTATAGAAATGTTAATCATACACATAGATATATTAAATACAATAACATACTCAGGTGTTGTTTTTAAGCAAATGGGGGCCCTACCTTCTCCCAGAAAAAACCCTGGAACTCTAAATCAAACTCAAGATTTGAACATTCAGAAACACATCAAACTGACTTTTGATTCATCACAAGAGATAGCACAAGGTATAAATCTTAGTCCCCTTCTCCTTTATGATCTCCAAGTCTAATTACTAAGTTCCCCTATCAGTTCGATTGTTACTTATAGATGTTGCATTGTCAAAACAAGATGCTACATGATTGCACTATAGGAACGGTTACATAATTACATTGTAGGGTTACAATGCAAAACCATTTTGATCTAACATTGGAGTGGGAGTTACATCAAGTATCGTGCTAGATAAAAATAGAAGAAAAAGATGATTCACCCCCATCATGATATTTCATGAATGTAGCATGAAATATCTCCTCAATATCTTGTGTTGCAGGAATGATTGATCGAGCCATGGTCCTTGAGCTGGCTGGTCCTAGGTGAATATTCGCACTAATATTGACAACACATAACCATCTCGACATGATTCCTCACGAAACCCTTGTTCCTATTTTGGGTCACAAGGGTCATAGGTAATCTAATCAATGAGGGGATTAATGTATTGAAAGCTACTATAGGAACATGGAAATAATGGTTATATTAAATTTTAGAAATGATAGCTACAAGATTGCACTACAGGAACTAAACTCGCTCGGCTATCATCATCAAACCAACTTATAATTCTCATTAATAACAAAAAATGAAGGAAATAGATGATAATTAAGTACTAAATTCTTGAAGGTTTATGTTGGTGCATTCACAAGGAAATGAGGTAAAAATGGTAATGGATGGATGGAAAGAAAGGGGAAAATGACTAGAAAATAAGTGATTATAATGGTAAAAGTGTGCCAAATTGATGACCCAACATATCCCCCACGCCTGATGGTTGGAATTTATTCATGCCAAATAAAATAGGTAATTGATAATACCTTTTTCAACAATGATTTTCCAATTTTATTGGCACATATGACATCTACTCTAGACATAGAGGAATCGACATTTCTCTCTATCAAGCATAATGTTGGTTCACCCACCAAAGCAACAACCTGAATACGTTATCCTTCTTTTTTAGTGGTTAACTATATCATAGATATAATAGACGAGGTTAAAGAGTCCTTAAATTATCATATCAATTACTATTATCCCTAATCATGTTGGAACAAGGAAGTAGTAGGCATTGACTCCTCCATATTACTTGCAATTTATTAATCATATTTGGCATTAGGATGACCTCCTTTCTTCTCCTCATCTTACCATGAATATTCGCCAATATGATCAAATTCAACAGATTCATTAATATTTTGGGGAAGTGGATGTAGGAAATTTCCAATGAGTGCCATTATAGGATCCATTAAAGGGTACAATGATTGAGGATCAAAATATTTGTTATGATTATATATCATAAGCTAGATTTGGTATCCATAATTCATGATCCTCAATAACATATAGGTGAATTCCTTGGTCTTCTTGTTTCTTCTCTACATTTTATTTTGTGTCTTCTACATGCTCTATTACATATTCCTCTATTGTATCCCTAGATCCACTCCCTAGTCCTTCTACCAACACGGCAAGTTCTATTGCAATATTTTCTTTGTTGAGGAGATGTTGCAACACTTGTTTTGTAGCAATCATTCTTACCTTGCTTACAAGCCATCTTGGAGACTTTAGAATGTAGAAAAGACACAGGAAAGACACAAGGCCACAAATAAAATTGAAATATCTGTTAACACCCAAAAAGTGTTCACTACCTCATCTACCACATTATATGGCTCATTTGTCCATTTTTCTACCATATTTCCCTTAAAAACCCCAAAAATCCCACTAAAAAGCCTCCAAAAGGCCTAAAATGCCTCCAAAAGGCCATAAAACCCTCAAAATAGCCTAAAAAGGCTAAAAAACCCCTTTTTCCTCCAAAAATAGCAAAAATCCCCTAAAAAGGGAATAAAAAATATAAAATAATGAGGAAAAGGAGGAAAAAACCCTATACAGCTGCCCTAAACCATGTGTTTCCTAAAACCATGGGTCAGCACTCCACCACCAAAAAACTATAAATAGGTGATGGAGATCCCTTATTTCATATCCACAATCAAGTATACCCTTACTCTGCCAAAATCTCTCTCGAAACCCTAGTTCACCATTGAACTACTTTCACCTTGAGAGCCACTTTTGGCCCATTCCCACCATTGGAGAAAGAGAAAGAGCACATTGGAGCTTGGAGCAACCCTCTTGGACGTTGCAAGGGCTTCATCAACCTCCACATTGGAGGTAATATCAATACAAAAAACCATTATTTAAATTTGTTGTTTATTTTTCATGCACATGTTTTAGAGTAGTTTCTATTTCTGTTTTAGCTTAATTATTTACATTTACTGAACTGCTACTAAGGAGTCCATTCTCCTTAGTAGGTGCTCATTTGCACAAGCTAGGGGTAAAACCCTAGCTACAGTTTTGGCGACTCCCCTAGATTTTGAATTTCTGGTTTCCGTTTTAAATTTTTTCCCTTTCGACTGTCCCTTTCGGCCGCTGTACATCGCATTTTTTCCCTCTGCAGTCGCGTCCCGACCGCGTCTTTCAGGCCCTTACCTGCGACCCGACCGCGGCTCTCAGACTGTTTCCGACGCCCTGCCGGCGGATTCAAGTCTGTTACCTGCGATCCGACCACGGCTAATCAGCCTGTTTGCTGCGATCTGACTGCGCCTGTCGGCCATTTTGCCGCGACCCGACTGCGTTTTTTTCCCCGTTTCCTGCGTCCCGACTGCGTCTGTTGGCCCGAAAGCCGCGACCTGACCACGTCTGTTTCCCTCAAACCCGCGGTCTGCCTGTTCTGATTCGCCACAGACCCGCGGTCTGATTTCTGCATTTTTTACTGTTTTGAGCCCAGCCCCTTTTGCTGCAATATTTTCTGCATTTGAACAACCCTCTGTCCTACCTGCAGTCCCACTTCCTTACATCCTTTCTGCAACATAATTTCTATTCCCTTTACAGAATTCTTTTAAAATTTCAGTATTTTTAAATCAGAAAATTTTGCAAGTTAAAGTTTCAATTCCAGCATTATTGATAGTTAAGAAGTTGCCCCCCCTTGTGGCACTTCTATTTTGGGTTCATCACCTCATGAGCACACACTCTGTCACATAATTCAAGTGAGCCTTAAAAAGTACCTAACTGAACCAACATTCTAACCCCACTTGGGGAACACAAAAGAATCTTTGTAGTTAGGTAGGGTCGGGGGGATAGGCTTCCAATAACACCCCTCGGTCACTTACACTTGAGACATAGTTGTTGTCCAAATAGGGAACCAAAATCCCCTAGTACTTTTTGGCACGGTCACGACCAGTTTATCAGAGGGCCTCTCCCTTAGGAGGGTTGAAGTTAGGAGACTGGTTCCGGAGGCCTGAGTGGAATACCGCACTCCATTCAGTAACCGAAGGGCTACCTTTCGCGGTTCACGGGATATCCCTGTATAGGGGTATTGCGGTAAACAGACTAAACGGTAGATTCACCTTTCTGGACGTGTCATGAACGGGGTATCTTAGTTGCCATTCTTCTAGGATTGACTACCCAGTGTCCCTCCCGGTAGGGGGATATCATAGCCACTTGGCTTTTCTACTCATATTGTCTGACTTGGATTTCATCACCTTGCAGAGGATATGTTTAGTTGAGTCAGAATACTTTTAGTTAGGTGTTTGCATGCTCCTTTACCTCCCTTTGGTCTAGTGAGTCCACCATTTTTTATTTTTAGGAAACCTGCTGCTTGTTGGTATTCTGACCATCTTTGTTGATACTCCACCTATTGTAGCACAGCTGTTGCAGTGGGTGTTTTTGAGTTGGTTTTTGGCTTGCGTGCCTTGTTTTTTAGCTCTCCTTCTGCACATTCGGTTGCATTAGGCCTTTTTGAGCTGTTTTTCTACTCACCTCAACCCACATAGATTCGACACCATCTGTCACCATTGAGTCCCCGAGACATTCTCGGCGCCTCAGGGGCGAGCCCCCACAGCACGGTTCTCTTGACACCACCCGTCATAGATTCCGATCATCCTCCGTTGATACCACTCATCATAGATCTAGAGCCTTGTCACTTGACTCCACTCGTCAGTGACATAGGACTCCGTCACCAGATATTGACGCTCCTTACTTTACCTCTGATTCTGACGAAGAGTCTGAGAACCCTATTTACACTGCCCCTACTAGCCCCATGGCTGGCACGACTTCCACTCCTTTTGTTATAGGGACCATTGGTGGCACACCCACCACTACACCAGTTACTACACCTGTGTTGGGTATGCCCTCCATGGGACCCCCATCTACCGTTCCTCTCACGGTACCTATTCCCGTAGCGGGAATCCCTATCCCCACTACATCAGTGGCTCACACTACCCATGGTGGTGCTAGACCATCCTCCACCACCTTAGTTCCCCCACTTGGGGGCACCATCCCAAATCCTGTCCCTCCACTTGGGGGCATTGGCCCCAACTTGGTCCAACCCACAACTGTGTCACATCCTTCTTCCAGTTTGCCATTCATGGCTAGCCTCAACCTACCTGACCTGGCCAGATTAACCAACGATCCTATTCGACACGACCCTATGTGGCCTCATATGCCTACCAAGCTCCCCTCTGACATCCCTAAGTTCGAGGGCAAGGCCGGTGAGGACCCACAAAACCATATCATGTCTTTCCACCTATGGTGTTCCTCTAACTCCATAGTGGACGACTCTGTTCGCCTCCGTCTCTTACAGCGCACCTTCACTGGCTCTGCAGCCAAGTGGTATATCGAGCAACCTCATGGGACCCACGCCACCTTTGCTTCCCTTGCCTCGACATTCCTGCAGTTCTTCTAGTTGCCTGTCCGCTATGACGCGGGCGTTGAGATCCTCCTATCTTGTAGAAAAAACACGGCTACTCATATCACGGACCACATCCATGAGTGGCGTCGACGTCGTAGCTTATGCAAGATCAAACTAGACGACCGTATCTTCCTAGATTGGTTCCTTAAATCCCTTCTCCTTGTTATTGCTAAGGATGTGGCATCAGAAAGACCCCAGTCTGAAGAAGAGGCCATCCTTAAGGCCCAACAGTTAGACCTCATTTACGCCCAGTCAGGTTACCTTTATACAATTATACCTGACGCCCCTCGCGGTGAGTCCTCCCAGCACGATGCGCTGGGGGCATCCCACGCTGCAGACGGTATCATTGGCCGTGTTTCTTCGCATCCTCAACCATTTTCCATTGCACGTCCTACCCCTGGCCCTGACCTTTCGCGGGATACCTCACAGTCTGGAGCAACCAACTCATATGCTCCCATGACACATCACCACCACCATGGACCCTCATGTCCTCCTCAATGCTTCGGTCATGCGACTCCCGCTTATGCCCCCCCAGTCGCACCTCAGCCCTACTACCACCAGCAGGCTGCCCCAGCTCCTGCGCCTTCACAGGCCCAACCCGCTTATTATCCGCCACAGGCAGCCCCTGCGGCAAACCCACAACCCGCTCCGCAGCCATATCAGCAACCCCCTCAAGTTGCTGCACCTGCTCAGCCTCCACCTACATATCATCCACCGTAGCCTGCTCTAGCACCTGCACAACCTCAGAATCCACCTGTTGCCCAAGGGCAAGTTTACGACCAACAAAACCCGCAGCAAAACCAGAACAACCAATGCAACCAGGGCCAACAAAACCGCGGCAAGGGCCGTAATCGTGGGAATAACCAACCCGCAGACCAAGCTGGTCAACCCGCTAATCCCCCAGACAACAACAATACGGCCCCCGCTAATCAAAATCCTGATCGCTCGCCCAAGCAGGCTAAAAACCCCAATTTGCGAACGAACCACCCTTGTTCTATTTGCGGGGTCTATGGACACTACACGCATGCTTGCCCACACTTAGAGCAAGCTCGCCAACTCTGGGTTGACGATGCCCATCGCCAAGGGCAGGCAGCTCCTCAGGCGCCTCCTAACCCCCCTCAACCTCAGCAGCCACCTTTGGTGCTGCAAAACCCGTTACCAACCCAAGGCGTCGTGAACACTTAGCCGTTGGCTCCCCCTCAAGCCAACGTGCAACCCCAACAACAGATCACGTACGCTGCTCCCGATCAACCCATGTTTGATTCGGGAACCCACCACTTGTTGATGATGTCATCTGCTGACGTCAACCTTCAGACTCGTCGGAACCAATATGGCTCCACCACTGAAGCACCTCCCACTGATAAACCTACTAACGCTCATCCCACATATCAAGCATTACGTATTCCTCCACCTCCACTAGATGGCGCTCCCAAAGCCCCTCGTTTCCCACTTCGCCGTATCAACAATAACCCCAATGCGCGCGCTGCGTCAAACTACAACATTGTAGACGACCTAGCCCAATCTCCCGCAGCCATGTCTGCGTTATAAGTCTTGAAGAACTGCCCTTCCCAGCGCAAGACTTTACTCTCCGCCATTGGGGGGATTGACCCAAATGATTCGAATTTGATGGCATTTGATTTAGACCAGTCTGAACCTCGCCTGCCTTCCACCCTAGCATTCCAAGTTTCTGTTTCCATTCGGAATCTTGTCATCCATCGATGCATCATCGATGAAGGTGCCTCCACATGCGTCATGTCTACATTCGTATGGCAGAAGTTGGGATCCCCCACTCTCCAGCAGTCCACCACTGCATTACGTGCCTACGACGGTCGTTTGGCTCAGCCCCAAGGCCTCCTAGCCAATGTCCCCGTCCAGTTAGGTGGCAAAACTGTACTCATTAACATTGAGGTAATCAATGCCCAATTGGATTATTACCTTTTACTTGGCCGCAGCTACATGTATGCCATGCGGGCGGTTGCCTCTTCCGTCTTTCGCACCATGATGTTCCCCCATGAGGGACGCGTGGTTAAGGTTGACCAGCTCACCTACTATGATCCAAGTGCTCCCGCGGCACCTGAAAATGTTCTCCCTATGGTTGAACAACCTGTTTCTCGTGCCACCACCTCGTTTGTTTCCTCTACGGGGCCTGGGATCTACTCAGACGCGCCGATGACCTCCACCTTTCAATCCATTCCTCCCCCGTCATCTATGCCCGAAGTGTCTGACTTATGTACCTTGTCCCACGACAACCAACCTAACAATCAACCACCCTTGTTGCCTAAACCAACATTGGTACCTAGCCACATTGGTGTTACACCTATCCATACGATCCCCTTCCTAGTCCCTCCATCGGGAGTAGTAAGTGCCCCAGTCATGGCTACCCTTAGCCTCCCTGGGTTAACTTTGGTATTACCCGTATGGTATCTTTCGCCTCCCGTTCGCCCGCCGACACCAGACGTCGTCCTCCAACTGGTGCAACCCATGGCTACTACCTCTCAGCCACCTCCTGGTGTCTCTACCCCTTCGTCCTCCACGACTCCCCCTCCTACTCCCAAACCCACTGGGGGCAGAGGTCCACAACCTTACACTGCTGTACCACCTCCCAAGACAGTCAAAAACCCTCCTGTGTTTCGCGCTCCTCCTAAATGCTCACTGTGCGACGAGTTGGGCCATGCGACTCACCAGTGTCCACAGTTACCAGCCCTACAGCAACACATGCAGATGCTCGACGATGACCCCAACATCCCAACTGTCGAACTAAACCCCACTCCCAAACCTAAAGATAAGTCCCTACGTACCAACCACTCCTGCGCCATATGCGGTGTTTACGGGCATTACTCCCATCATTGTCCCGATCTCCTGGATTACAGAGCGGCTCTCTATGAGATGAACAATCTGGATCTTGAGACGACACCACCCACCATTGAGGAGATCTACCCCCCGGTCTCTTCCCCTTCTGGAGAGGTTAATATCATCTATATGATCTCTTCAACCACTACCCCCTCGTCAACCGATTTGACGACGCAAACTTTCCATACTGATGAGGAAGTTCTTGAGGCCCTGACTGCCCCGGATTATCCCTGGGATGACATGCACCACCGTTCCTATTTCATCCCAGAAGAATCCTCCTCTAGCACAGCTACCCAATTCACAGTTGATTCCAAAGACTTCCTCCCCACCAAGGTCGACTGGTTCAAGGACCCTATTCCTGCTCCTGACGCCTTCGAGGAGGGTAACATGGCCAACATCTCACCCGTCATCCACATCGATATCTCTGACCCACCTGGCGTCAATGAATGCATTGCCTTAGGAGCCTCCTGCAATGAACAAGAGATTGAGGAGTACAGAAAGCTCTTCCGAGAATTCCGTGATGTCTTTGCCTGGTCCTATACAGAGATGCCTGGCCTTGACCCCGCCATTATAGAGCACCACATTGACACAATAGATTACCTAGACCCTGGGATAGGGGGCATGATCAATCATTTTGAACCTTCCCCATCACATCTATCTCAGCACGTCAATGGACCCATTGTTCAAACTCACACATATGTGATCCATAATCACAAACCCCATGCACATAGCATGGGGGCAAGTCATTAACCCTGCTCACTTTTTCACATGCGTGATCTCAACCATTTTTGAGGTCACATGTCACTTGTAGATTTGATTTGATTTGATACCCCTAGTATTCTGCCCCCGCGGGCCATCATGATACACCTAGTATTATGACCTCCATTTTTCGCACCATTTGCATTGCCGGATTCATATTTCTGTGCCCGTGATGATGCTTGAGACCATTTCTCGCTCTCACCAGAACCTTTATTGACATCGTGACATGACACCTTGTCATCCCGGTTTGCGTGCCACATCGGCCGTTCTCCGTTTTTCACATGTTTTATATCATCGGATTCATTTTTCCGAGCTGGTGATGATGCTTGAGATCATTTCTCGCTCTCACCCCCCGATTTTTTGGGTATTTTTCCAAAACGCCCTCGTCGCTTCGGTTTGCGTGCCACATCGGTCGTTCTCCGTTTCTCACATGTTTTATATCATCGGATTCATTTTTCCGAGCTAGTGATGATGCTTGAGATCATTTCTCGCTCTCACCCCCTGATTTTTTGGGTATTTTTCCAAAACGCCCTCGTCGCCTCAGTGTGCGTGCCACATCGGCCGTTACCCGTTTTTGACATCCTTTATATCGTCGGATTCATTTTTCCGAGCTCGTGATGATGCTTGAGATCATTTCTCGCTCTCACTTGGTACAATTTCCACATTGTGTCCCGACACCTTGCTGCCTCGGTTTGCGCACCACATCGGCCGCTATCGGATTGTTCCACATTTTTTCATGAGCCATTCACTCCTGTCATACTGCAAATGTTTCGTTATTTTGCCACCATTTCATCTACCCCGCAAGGAGGCCCACCAGTGTTCCCCCCTACCCTCGTTCTTGATCATCATTACTGATCCTTGATTGAACACTTCCTCCTTGCCTAGCCATTCTTTTTGTTCGGTATAATTTTATCCCTTTTTCGGGCCGGACAAGTCCTTTACGAAAAAGGCACTTAGGGATTTTCCGTTAAGCTCTTTTCTGACTCCTAAAAGAATGAAAAGATCGCCGAGCAATCTTGCTTCCTTTCATGCTCGTTAAAGTACCTGAAAGGGTGTCTATCTGGTATAAGTTTAACCCTTTGCCGGACCTGGTAGACTAATTACGAAAAAGGAATACTCTAGTCACACCGGCTAGAAGAGTTCTTCATTGCATCCTTTTATGCTTCTTTGGGCCTTGGAGACTAAATCTACGAAAAAGCAACCCCCTGGAGTCTTCTTATTTGCTTTCAGACTCTCTAAAATTGAAAGCAACCACGAGCATGAACTGTCCTGGGCTCGTATAAATCCACACGACAGTACCATTCCATCATTTCAGAGTCTTCTTATCGCTTTCAGACTCCTTAAAATTGAAAGCAACCACGAGCATGAACTGTCCTGGGCTCGCAAAATCCACACGACAGTATCTTTTTACACACACTTCTTCTAGTTCCTTAACCCATGCAGAAGTTTTCCCCCGTGCCTCCTGGCACTTTGATCGCTCATCTCGGCAGCACCCCCAATTAGGTCGCCTTTGTTCAGAGTATTCTGCAGTCTCCTGCCATTTTTTCACCAGCTTGAGTCTCCCTCAGCCCAGTTATCCTCCCAAATCCATTATAGCTATGATCCTTTTCCCCTAAGTCAGTTTCATATGCTGCCAGATCATTCCCATTATCATACTCTGAACAAAGGAAGTTTGAGTCCACCCACTCTACTTGCCCAGTTGTCCCCCCACAGTTTGTCATTCCTGCCACCAGTACTATCACATTTCGGTTCTCCACCTCGCGCTTCTGTCAAGGAAACATCATTGCCTTGATAGCTGCAGGTCTCCCTCTGTCGACGACAACCCCTCTATTCCAGAGGATAGGCCCAGAGGTCCCTACGCCTTGGACTTATCACCATCTGTGGTAGGTGCCTACGGACCGTTCTGAGAGGAGTCATCATTGCCTCTCCGAGTGGTTGTTTCTCACATGCTCGACTTCAGCACCTTGATCGCATCGTCGAGAATCGCGTAGGGTTACATCCTTTACATTATGTGTCGAAGACCCCGGATTTCCCCCGACTCTAGCACATTGGTGAGTCACTTCGGAACACCCAGTTATATGTTCCTGTGGATGTCCGGGCTGCGTTGGCGTTTGTATTCGGAAGCCATCCAGTTATATGCTTCATTGAGTACCCGTTTCAGTTCCAGTTCAGTGTACCATTGAGAGTGTGACCCTTGTCACTCTGATCCAGCAGCTCATCAGTTCCCTTGGTACCACATTTAGCAGCACTGTTGATATTCCGGTGCACCATTTTTTCAGCTTACACATGGTTAGCCCAGCAGTATGTCCCAGATTTGTGTCTCCTCTGGACACCTATGATGTACACAGTGATTATCTATGTATCTTACAGGTCCCCATTTTTCGGGCCTCACAGTTCTGTTTATGTATCTTGATACGAGCATGGGTATGCCCGCCTCGTCCATATATTGAGATTATTCCTCAGTCAGTATTTGAGGTCATGTATATGTCAGGTCCCCATTTTTTGGACCCCATTTTTATTGTTATATTATATCCTGATACGAGCATGGGAATGCCCGCCTCGTCCATATGATCAGATGATTCCTCATCCATTATTGAGGTTATGTACTTTTAGTTCTTGCAGTTGTTCGGGATCGTCGTTCCGGGCTTCGGTTTGTTTCTTCTCTTCTCTCCACACCTAGGAAAACCATTCATGACTTATGATGTCCATCGGCCATACGATGAGATCCTGCCCTTGCACATTAGGGGGCAATCTGTTAACACCCAAAAAGTGTTCACTACCTCATCTACCACATTATATGGCTCATTTGTCCATTTTCCTACCATATTTCCCTTAAAAACCCCAAAAATCCCACTAAAAAGCCTCCAAAAGGCCTAAAATGCCTCCAAAAGGCCATAAAACCCTCAAAATAGCCTAAAAAAGGCTAAAAAACCCCTTTTTCCTCCAAAAATAGCAAAAATCCCCTAAAAAGGGAATAAAAAATATAAAATAATGAGGAAAAGGAGGAAAAAACCCTATACAGCTGCCCTAAACCATGTGTTTCCTAAAACCATGGGTCAACACTCCACCACCAAAAAACTATAAATAGGTGATGGAGATCCCTTATTTCATATCCACAATCAAGTATACCCTTACTCTACCAAAATCTCTCTCGAAACCCTAGTTCACCATTGAACTACTTTCACCTTGAGAGCCACTTTTGGCCCATTCCCACCATTGGAGAAAGAGAAAGAGCACATTGGAGCTTGGAGCAACCCTCTTGGACGTTGCAAGGGCTTCATCAACCTCCACATTGGAGGTAATATCAATACAAAAAACCATTATTTAAATTTGTTGTTTATTTTTCATGCACATGTTTTAGAGTAGTTTCTATTTCTGTTTTAGCTTAATTATTTACATTTACTGAACTGCTACTAAGGAGTCCATTCTCCTTAGTAGGTTCTCATTTGCACAAGCTAGGGGTAAAACCCTAGCTACAATATCCATTAAGGTTATTGTCATAACCCTCCAGAAAAACAGATATTGTTGTACAATGATGAAAAGTTCTACCGCCAGCAAGGAATGATGTTGATGGACAATGTTGATAATGACAAAGGAATGATGATGCTTCTAAGGAGACGATGATCATTTATGATCTTGTTTGTTAAATGGAAAGAATTTTTAGTTAGAATTTTGATCATTCTCATAAACACTTTCAGCTTGTATCCTAGAACTGCAGCCTCTAAATAATTATTCCATTTCCCAATGATTGACCATCATCTGCCCCTTGAGTTTCTTGTAGTAGAAAGTCTAAAATTTATTAGTGCTTTGCATAATTCTAATTTAAGCAAAACTAAACTTTATGGCCCAACTCTTTACACTTATAGAATCTCGAACTTCTAACCATTGGTCAGACATTCTATGAAAATTGAGATTTGGCCTCAAAAATAAAATAAGACTGATCCAAATATTGAATGGATTAGCATAGCTTGTTGGAGCTGATCTATTTTTTTTTTATTGCTGAAACATAAGAAATATGGTATCCCAACCAATTATATTTGTACAAAATCATTTATACTCTGATAACAATGCTTCCATAAACTCAAAATCAAAGTATTTCTTCATTGGATCATAGTGGATCAAAGGAACCAAGAACATATAGAGTGAAATGAATGGCTTTATAACAATGGAATGGAATGATAACATAAGAGTTCAAGAGTGAGGAGTAACATGTCAGAGGGATGATTTACAAGATGAAAAAGATAGGCGATGAAATTATGACAGAGGATAAGTTTCAAGCTTAAATAGTTGCTTATCATTATTTCCAACTTTTTTAACAAATCAAAAGTTTTAAAACTAGTTTTAACTCAAGTTTACCTCTATGAAAGCTTGGGTTGAAATCTCGAACTCCTCTCTCCCCTACACTAAGGATGAATCATGTCCTCATGCATCCTTTTGAGATCCGATCTTTGATTACCTACTACTGCTACAAACTTGAATGTTGCATCTAATCATGTTGGATTTTAAAATATACCTATTACTGTTACACCAAAATGTCGTCACCCTTGTGCAAGTGTCACAAGTGTTGCAAGTGTCGTCATCATGACCTAGTGTCGTCACCATGACCATTGCAAGTATCATCATTATGACCAAGTGTCATCATCATGACCGTTGTGATAATGTTGTCATCTTGACCATTGTGTAAACTCTTTTCTCTAACCCCTAACCTCATTCTGGGCTAAAACACATCCAACTGAGAGATTTTCCCTACCTAGTTGACCTCTTTGAGTAAGCTATCGCACTTCTCCTTCATCTAGTGTGCAACGTCACAGTTTCTGGTCATCTAGGGTGAGGCACTGTCGCATTTTGTCTTCCTACAAAGTGAGACGACCCCCCTCTGTCACTCTATGTCCTCTACCAGGGTGCAACGAGGTTGGTTAAAGGCTATTTTTGGGAGTCTCGAGGTCTTTCTAGAAGTTTGTTGAGGTGGAAACCTATCCCTAGGCTCTAGGTGAGGTGGCATTTCGATTCCTAACCTAATGGGAGGATCCCTTAACCATCTGCCCCTAATCCTCAACCTACCCTATATCTTTAGCCCTATATAAACACCCACTCTCTCCATGAGAGGGAGGAAGGTCTATGGTATCCTTATGCTAATAGAATCCATATTGGTGATTAAGAAGCTTGTACCACCTTGGAGGCTTGTATTGGACATGTTGGATGGAGGATGCAACGTTGAGGCTTTGGTTGTAGCTTCATCCTTTCTATGTATTCCCACTTTTCAATACAGTTAATATAATCTATTTCCATAAATGTTGTCTCATTGATGATGTTTAGAACTTTCTTCCTCAACTATTAGTTTAGATCAGTTATTGTTTAGATATCTTGTACTACTTGTATTGTTTCCATATTGTCTTGACAGGTCTTGCAACTGGAGATTTGACGACCGCGAGACTTGGAGCAACAATAAGGAGAAGGATTCGGAATCTGAAAGGTATGATATCTAAGTACTCGATCTATAACTAGATCTAGGAAATAAGTTTTATCTTCTGTTCTATTTGTTCTAGATTCACTTGAACAAAGGAAATCACACCTTAGATCCATCTTTGGTAGATTTTCCGATGAAACAAATATGGCGACCATACTGGGGAGTAGAACAGTAGAATTGGTTTCATGTATGTTTGATTTCATCTCTTTTGTCTAAGCCATTTCTTTCCTTTTTAAGCCTTCCTCCCATAAAATCTCTTTCATTAAAGAGTTTCGTGTGTGTCCTTCATTCTCCTTTGGGTCATCATTAAGCCTCCTACCCTTTTACCTTGAGGGATCTCACACCTTTACTGCTCAAAATTCGGCTGTCGCACCTGGTTTGAGTCTTCCCTGTGCCACTGTCTGACCGTCTCACTTTGCCTGAAGCCAAACTACGATAGTGTCACACTTTGCCTGTGTACAACCTGCAATGAACCCCCTCTGTCGCACCTTGCCTGTATATAGGGTGCGACAATCTCTTAAAACAGAGAGATCAACAGGGTTTTTCCTTTTTTGAGTTTTTGGTCTGATTGCTTGAGGCCTATAGGCTGTGTATTGTGGTCACACACCCCCTAGATCCAGCATTGCTTGAGTTTGGATGTGTTTTGGTTGATCTTGGGTGCTTTATCAGTCAAGTGTTTTACTTGGTTGTAAGGAGCAATTTCAATCCCCCCCGCCTGTTGGGTTGATCTTCCAATCCCTAGTCACATTACCATATCTTTTCAGATATGTTCAAATCATTAGATCTGATCTCCAAACCCTTCCTCTACTCGGTCATTGAGTTTTGATTGCATTTGGTAGATTTTGAGTTGTTCTTGAGTGCCTTTGAGTTGTGTTGGGTGCTTGTCGTTTTTCTTTGGGAATTTCTGAATGATTAAATAGTGATGTAGATATTCTCTCACTTTCTATAAATAGATATGAAAAGCATTTAGATATCAAATTCCATTTTTGGTACATGCATCTGAAAATTGAGAGTGCTTCGTTATTTTGTCTTATACATTGTTAAGATTAGTTGCATCTTTCATTTTCTCTGTGCTTTTTAGCTGATTATTGCAGAAAGTTAAAGTTATTGCACTCTAGGAAGGAATTCTTCTTTTCACTACTACTTAAGTATTTTTGGTTTGAAAGAAAGAAAAATCTCTCCTTACCTTAAGTAGTTTTCATTGAAAAGGAAAGGAAAATGTGCATTATCATGTAGTTGAGGATTGCATTATGTTTACATTTATGTACTCGCCTCATGCATCCACCTAACCGTACAAGATAAAATTAACGCTAGCTTAGGTTAAAATCATTTAGTAACTGTGTGTAAGTTAGAGAATTGTTCCAGTGTTGTTAAGCGTGGTAGCTGTCGTTATTTTCCAGCACTGTATCCTGGGGGTATTGTAGTCTTCCACGTACTTATCGGTATATTGAGCTCCTTCACATACCCACCAAGTACCATAATCCATACTTGGCGTATATCGAAGGGTGTATCACGTACTCGGTAGTATATCGGAAGGTCTCTTGCCGAACGGTTGTGCATTAGACAACACCACTACGGATTTGAGCTCCCATGTACCTTGTGTATATCGGGAGACACCACTAGGATTTTTGAAACCAACTAAGTTAACCATTTGGCCGTCTTGGAAAAGCAATACACCGAGAACAACATTCGGGGAGATTAGCACGCACATACTATCCAGGTAATCGGGGATGCAGGCAAGGGTACGGTCCCAATCCTCCTTGTCGCATCATATTGTTGGACCCTGCAATATATAGTGGTTTGCGATGCCTTGATAATCCTGTGAGGATCCTGACTTTTCATCCACTCCTATTCACATAGTTTGCTTGTTGCTTTTAGACTTGAGTAGTGTTTGACCTGTGTGGTACTTTAGAGTCTCTTAGGGAGTTTAGATATGGAATATTCTTCTGGGACTACCAAACAAAGCGCCCCTTTCCAGGGTGTGCCATTTGTTATTCCCCCTTGTGGAACTGTGGGTCCTCCCTTTATGGCTACGTTGATTATTCCTAGATTGATGATAGGATTACCAATATGGATATTCTCCAATCCAGTTACACCAAGTGCACCAATTGTTGCGGACCTAGGTCCTTCATCACATGAGCATCAATCTCATGGTGACCCTTCTCCTTCTTCATCGAAAGTTGAATCGGCTTCCGTCTCTTCCTCTTCTCCCACTGAAAAATATGATGTTAGTAAGAAGGCGGGTAAGAAGAAGAAGAACACTAAGCAGAAGGTCAAAACCCCAACCACTGATCATCATGCTGGGGGAACCGATACACCTGTTCTGAATTCGCGTAAACCGAAATTCCCTTGCAAACTTTGTAAAGGGTCCCATTTTCTTAAGAGCTTCCCTGGTATCTCCAAGGTCTTAGAAATATGGTCGCATTCTGAACAACCCTTGTCATCAATCTCCGGACATCATACTGATGATACCCCATCAACTAGTGATGTTGTAATTAAGGTTTGAAAGGGTAGAGCTGCAGACCCTTGCTGGTTATGCAAGGGCATGCACCGTACTTACCTTTGTGCTCGTATGGATGAAGATTCACAATTTTTGGAAGACATGGACACGTCCCATAAACACCTTCCAAAGAAGTATTGTAGGTTGTCCCCTGATCCTTCACTGGTCTATAGGGCAGTCAATCCGACCCCACCCTTGGTTGACCCCACTCTTTCATCAGAGAGTGAAAAAGAAGTGGTGATTCAACAACATCGCCGATCGACCCCTTTCCTCCCTTGAGGGATGATACCCAAGCGGTTAATCAAGTCTCATTCTTGGTTGACCCCACTCCTCTAGTTGAGGGTGAAATAGAAACTGCTGATGTTTTTCTGGTCAGTTCAGATTGTTTTAGGCGAGGGGAAACCATGTCTATTTCCACAGGACCCCCTCCAAGTACTGAGGTTATTTCATTTGATTGGAATAGTCTAACAAAATCTTGTCTTCCTTTGAGTGTTCCTTTTCAAATATCTATAGGAGTTTTAGATAAAGAATTTTTTCGTACGATAATTGATGAGGGAGCTAATGTTAGTATTTTATCCTCAACTGCTTGGCAAACTATAGGTTCTCCTCGGCTTGTGCCAGTCACTGACCAGATACTGGCTTTTAATAGAAGTCCTACCGGACCTTTAGGGATTCTCCCGCAGTTACCTGTCATATTGAGAGGTAAAAATGTTTATATTGATGTCATGGTTGTCCAAGGTCCTTTAGACTTCAATATGCTCCTTGGACATGATTATGTCTATGCTATGAAACCTGTAGTGTCCACGCTCTTTCGAATGATGTATTTTCCTCATCATGGGAATATTGTGACCATTAATCAACTTTCCTTCGTGACACCCACTCATCATATGACTCCTAGTCATCAAACTTCCCTAAACGTTCCGCATGTTTTAGTGGTTTCTTCCCCATGAGGATGGGGGGTACGAGCACGGTTTATGTTATGTTTCAAGCTCGTTAAAAAATGAAACCGACCCCTCTAAGCATAGTTTACCTTTGGTTTCAAGCTTGCATAAAAATGAAACCAGCCACTCGAGCATAGTTTTATTCCATTTCAAGCTCGTTAAAAAATGAAACCAGTAGTTTGAGCAGAGTTTACCTTTGGCTTCAAGCTCGTTAAAAAATGAAATAGGTTCCCATGGGCACAGATTAGTATTTGATTCCAAGCTCGTTAAAAAATGGAATAGACCCCCTAATCATAGTTCACCTTTGGTTTCAAGCTTGCATAAAAATGAGACCAACTTCATGAGCATAGTTCCCTTTCTGTGTCAAGCTCTTTAAAAAATGAAACAGGTCATTTTGAGCAGAGTTCTATTTCAGTGTCAAGCTCGTTAAAAAATGAAACATATCCTTTCCCTTTGAGTCGAGTCTCCTCGTAGACTTAGTACCTGAACCTTCTTTTCACCTTCCTATGCCTTAGGCGAATGAAATGAAGCTTGGGGGCATGTCTTCAACCTCTGGAAGTTACATTGAAGTCAACTCGATCGCCTCTCCACACCACGTTGGAGCTAAACCACTTATTTCTAGCAATCATGCTGGGGGCATGTACCAACCTTTGGATTTCATGACGGGAAGAAGTTCACCATTGGGAACATTTTCGAGCATACTTTCCTTTTTTAGGTTTCGAGCTCATTAAACCATGAAAATTATCCAGAGCATAATTCATTTTATGTTACAAGCTCGTTAAAAAATGATGCAGACATCATGAGCATTCTTCCAACATATCTTCAAGCTCGTTAAAAATAGTAAGATAGTGTTTGATCTTACTTTTTACTTTTTCATGCTCTAGTTGAAACTTGAAAAGTGGTTTGAGCTTACTTTTTACTTTTTCATGCTCTAGTTCAAATATGAAAAAGATTCTGAGTGCTTTTGATACCATTGTCGTGCTCGTAAAAAATTTGAGTAAAAAGGTGTGTCTAACGAGTATAGATTTATCACTTTATCCGGCCTCGCTAGACTATTTACGGAAAAGGAACTGTGCCGAGTTTACTTTTTTTTGTCGTACTCGGTCATCAACCATGACAAAGTTGTTCATGGAGTCCTTTTAAGCTCTTTTCAGACTCCTAAAATAGGAAAAGATGGCCAAGTGAAATTGATTCGTTCACGCTTGTTAAAGGATTTGAATGATCGTCTTCCTAGTGATAGTTTACCCCTTTTTCAGACCAGGGGCACTATTTACGAAAAAGGTATACTCTAGCCAATCATGACTGGAAGAGTCCTCTCCCGCGTTGTTTTACCCTTTTTTGGGTGATGAGGCTAACTTTACAAAAAAGGACCGTTGGATTCTTCTTTAGTTCTTTTCAAACTCTCTAAACATGAAATGACGATCGAGTTTACCTTCTATGGACTCGTTAAACTCTTACATTGAAGGGCCCGTCATGGGACGAACCCCTCCTATCCCAAGTTCATAAAACATTTGGGATTGGACTCATCTATGAGATGAGCTATACCGAGCATTTGGTTACCCTCATCAAGCTCATCAGAAAACACATGAGGCACTCATCAATCATGATGGGGAAAAAGGAAATATTTTGTGTTACATCTTAATTACGACAGTACGTAGTCACTCTTGAACATGGCACTCATTTGCATTTGCATTCAGTACTTGGGTAATCCATTTGTCTCTGAGTCCTATCAATTCCATCAGTCGTGTTTCTCCTTTGGGTCAGCCAAATAATGCTTCCACCATCAGTTGCATGGGGGGTTGGTGTCATTCTCATCATGTCAATACTGCCAAGTCATGCCATGCCCATGTTCAAGAGATGTTTCATTATTCATCATCTGTAGTCAGTGTACCTTCGATCATGTTGGTCTACCTTGAGTCAGTCTTGCACATTACTCTACTATCCGATCTACACCAAACATCTGTTATCGAGTTTCATGTCGATGATGAGGGATTCATCATGGCCCTCCTTCGACGAGTTCATCCTCGTCGACTTCAAATCATCATCCGAGGATTGAACTTAGAAACCAACCAAATACCTTGGCCCTGCATGCCTCAATGGCAGGTTACCTCGCTTTCATCATGAGTTCACATCATTGACTCTTGATTGAAAGATTTCATCTCGCATTCGACTTCAACTCATTTATTCACGCTTGATGATATGTACTGTGATACCTTGGGAATCATTGACATTAATGGTGATCTCCCTCACGCTTGTTAACGGTTTACATCAATGACCAGTAATCAAGTGGTTTCTACCATGTTCGACGTCAGGACCTTTGTAATCACATGGATAGATTCGTATCATTGTGGGTTCAGCTTGAAGACCCTTGGGAAGTTCTTACCCACCCAGGTTGCGATGGAGATTGTTTGGGACACACGGATCCACTTTGTATTGGTCATGGTTGTGTTGTCAATTCAGAGTTACACGGATCCACTTTTGTATTGGTCATGGTTGTGTTATCATCCCACCATGGATCTACGATTGTGTTTAGTATCCATGATTGTGTTCAGTCAGTCTTTACTATCATGGATCTGCAATGTATTGGTCGGCAGCCATGTTTTGTGTTGTATGAGACTTGTGGATCTCAGGTCATTTCTGCAGCAACTCCTTCCAACCAGCAAATCCTTGCCATTTTTCTTATTACAAATCATTTCACTTGTCTCATTCCATCAGCTTCATTCTTTGGGGGGCATTCTGTTACACCAAAATGCCATCACCCTTGGGCAAGTGTCACAAGTGTTGCAAGTGTCATCATCATGACCTAGTGTCGTCACCATGACCGTTGCAAGTATCATCATTATGACCAAGTGTCATCATCATGACCATTGTGATAATGTCATCATCTTGACCATTGTGTAAACTCTTTGCTCTGACCCCTAACCTCATTTTGGGTTAAAACACTCCAACTGAGAGATTTTCCTTGCCTAGTTGACCTCTTTGAGTAAGTTGTCGCACTTCTCATTCATCTAGGGTGCGACATCACAGTTTATGGTCATCTAGGGTGAGACACTGTCGCATTTTGTCTTCCTACAGAGTGCGATGACCCCCCTATGTCGCTCTGTGTCCTCTACCAGGGTGCGACGAGGTTGGTTAAAGGCTATTTTTGGGAGTCTCGAGGTCTTTCTAGAAGTTTGTTGAGGTGGAGACCTATACCTAGGCTCTAGGTGAGGTGGCATTTCGGTTCCTAACCTAATGGGAGTATCCCTTAACCATCTCCCCCTAATCCTCAACCTACCCTATATCTTTAGCCCTATATAAACACCCACTCTCTCCATAAGAGGGAGGAAGGTCTATGGTATCCTTATGCTGATAGAATCCATATTGATGATTGAGAAGCTTGTACCACCTTGGAGGCTTGGCTTGGACATGTTGGATGGAGGATGCAACGTTGAGGCTTTGGTTGTAGCTTCATCCTTTCCATGTATTCCCACTTTTCAATACAGTTAATATAATCTCGTTCCATAAATGTTGTCTCATTGATGATGTTTAGAACTTTCTTCCTCAACTGTTAGTTTAGATCATTTATTGTTTAGATATCTTGTATTGCTTGTATTGTTTCCATATTCTCTTGACAGGTCTTTCAGTTAGATATTTGACGACCGTGAGACTTGGAGCAACAACAAGGAGAAGGATTCGCGATCTGAAAGGTATGATATCTAAGTACTCGATCTATAACTAGATCTAGGAAATGAGTTTTATCTTCTGTTCTGTTTGTTCTAGATTCACTTGAACTAGGAAGATCATGCCTTAGATCTGTCTTTGGTAGATTGTCCGATGAAAAAATTACCACAGAGAATATTTATTGATTTTTCCCTGGCTGAATAAGGGAAATCAACTCTTCAAGAAATTTGATGTATGCAAGAAAATTTGGAACAAAGGCTGTTGTAGGAAAAATGATTGCTACAAACATTTGAACAGAGACTATTGGAGGAAAATTTCTGAATAATAACCATTGCAGGAAAAATTCTAAATAGTGACTGTTGCAAGAAAAAATATGAATAGCCCTTCTACTAGATTCAAATCACTTGATTTATTTTCTACAAGAATGGAGAGTACTACTGAAAATATATCCCCTGTTATTTCTTATTCTGTAGATCATATGTTCAATAAATTGAAATAGGAAATCTAAACTTGCACACTTACCAAAAAATCTATAGATTTGCATGCTTGTTCTAGATTACTAAAAGTATCCATCTTTAACCCCCTAATGTACAATCATGTTCATGCGAATAGATTTTCTTGGAGTTGAACATGGAGAGGACTCATTGGATTACCGACCATTAGTGGATGTCGTTAACCAATGCGAGACTTCTCAGTAGGAATTCCAAAGAGTCAAGGTAATTTAATGCATCCATGTAGGCATGAATGGATGTGTTGGAGTTGAGAAACCTACAGGATCTAACAGTCAGGAGGCATTAATGAATTCCACTACTGTTAGTGAGAAAAATTGGCATTGAGGCATAAAAGCTTCAATACATTAAAATATCTGATCTTGGACCCAGATAAAGAGATTGAGTTGATGGACCAAGATCTATTGGAAGGAAGGACTTAATGAATCCCACATCATCCAATACAAGCATAGAACAAAGATGATTTGAAGGACCATACTATAGGTTTAAACCAACATGTATAACTTTATTGTGATTTTTTCCTACCAGTCACCTGATTTTCAATCAAAAATCATGTCTAACTGCACATGAATCTTGGTTTTCATAGTTAGACTTATTTTTCTCTTTATTATTTTTATTTATTCCTTTATTACAATATCCTACCCTACTTGGAAAAGGAAAAATTATTCTCAAGTGTAGGAACATTTCCAATAAAACCATGTGTGTAACATGACTACACATGTACTCATATCCAAATATAAAAATTATAGCTCAATGACTGCATGAATACGAGGAACCAGTTGATTATTTCATTTGGTGCCAAGAAATGTTGGAGAATGGAGCAGTGCTTTGACCTTATGACTATTTGGAACCAAAGTTCAATGTAGTTAGTATTTTCTTGGTTCACTTGTTCATTAGTATAAGTTTGCATGTCCGCCTTTGACACATCCTCAAGATATTCTAAGACTTGGCTCTTGCATAAAGGATCCAGACACAGATTTGCAATAAATTCTTCAATCTCAAGTTCCAACTCCTGCTCTCCATCAAATGTTGTCAATGGCTCTTTAGTGTATTCTGCTAATTGGAAATGGAATTCAAAGAGATATTCTAAATCTTCTTGTTGTAAGTATTTCTCTTGGAAATTTTTCTCTTCTTTCTCTTCCTGATATGCATATATGTCTTCAGTTATAGTTCTGAGTTTAGAACAAGGATTTGAGAAATTGCTTGTAGTGATAAGCCCCTCTTTACTCAACAAGGTCTTCAACATCTTTCTATTCTGGTTGATGGATGCTTTCTTGCAACATGGATTAGTGTATGGGGTGTTCTTACAACACTAAAAAATGTAAAATAAACAAATGAAATTCTGTAGAAACAAACACACAAAGCAAATTTCAACAATCATGTACTCGGACTCCTCATGCTACCAAGATAGTGATGTCACCAAGACCCTGTTGGCATGAGTTGCATGAATCAAACAAAAACGCATTGTACATCCAAAATAATTTGCATCAATATAAAGGTGAAATGAGAAAGCTAAAAAACAAAATTATGAGTGCTCTAACCCCTTAAGCATCTCTCTGGCATTGGTGCCAAAATGTTGGGAAACTTCTTTGCATAAGTTTTAAACATTAATTACCAATCCAGGGGCGTAATATTATGACATGGAATCAAATTCAAGATGAACACAAAATGAATCTATTTCAAGACTATGACTCTTAGATCATAGATCAAGTTGGTATTTGTATAAACACAGGACACAACAACATTCTGCAACCAACGGTTACTGTTGTGACGAGTACTTTGTTCCAAGTCATTGATTTGATCTATTTGACGATGTGTGCTAAGAACTAAGGATGTATTTTGTGATAATAAAATAATACCAAACACGCTAAGAAAAGGATATGATTCTCTAAAAATTATCACTTACCCAATTATGAGTCGTTGAGGTAGAAATGCAGGACTAGTACATTTCGAGTACTTGGATATACTCCATTTTTGTTCATTTTAATAAACTGAATGGAAAGCATAATATTTTGTAGATATACTCATTGAAAATCAACTTTAAAGTAGGAGATATCCTATCTCAAAAGCTTAACTACAAGATGTAATTTATGAACTTGTTACCAACCAGTTCGTGAATCACTAAGGTAGAATTGTAGGTATAGTACACATATGGTACCTGACAATACTCTATTGATCACACTTGGATGAGCTATTAGAGAAAACAAGATCCAAAAATGAAACCAATAAAATATAATATGAAACTAAGCTAAATTGAAGGTACCATTTCATGGATTTGATGATATTTAAGTCATGAGATTCTAAAGTCGAAATGCATGTTGCTTACAAACTTTGTGATCAACGGTACTTTGATATTCCACTTAATTATTTTAATCAAATTCCCATGAAAGATATTAAATACAAAATAAATTGGTGAATGAAAGACGAATTGCAACTACACACTCTTTGAAATAAACAATGTTAAGTCGTGAAACTTCAAAGGCAGGAAACCAATTCAGCGTATAATTTAAAGGTAATAGCACACTACAGATTCATTCATATAGTCAAAGTCTATTTCATTAAATGAAATCAAATTTCATTACACACTCATTCCTTTTGAAATTCTAATCACACCAAGACAAATCAAATCTGTTCAATATTGTAATGAGTACTTTCTTTAAATAGAGTATGTAAAATCTACAAAGTAAAAATCAAATTCACTCAATCAACACATTCTATAAAAATTGTAATCACGTAGATCTATTAAATACATTACTTACTGAGGTGTTTTTCTGAGAGGAAGGAGGCTCTTCCTTCTCCCAAAAACAACCCTGCTACTCTAACTCAAACTCAAGATTTGAACATTCAGAAACACATCAAACCAATTTTTGATTCATCACAAGAAAGATTAAAATGTATAAATCTAAGTCCCCTACTCCTTTATGATCTCCAAGTATAATTAATAACCCTCTATCAGATCGATTTTTACTTATAGATGTTACATTGTCAAAATGGAAGGCTACATGATCGCACAACAGGAATGGTTATAGAATTATGCTACAAGATTAAAATGCAAAACCATTTGAGCTAACATTGGAGTGGGAAGTTACATCAAGTATCATGCTGGATAAAAATAGAAAAAAGGGATGATTCATCCTCATCATGAAATTTAATGAATGTAGCATGAAATCTCTCCCCGGTATCTCATGCTATAGGAACGAGTGACTGAGTCATGGTCCTTGATCTGGGCACAGGTCCTAGGTGAATATTCCCGTTGATCTTGACAACACATCACCATCTTGACATGATTTCTAAAGAATTTATTTCACAAGGATCAGAGGTACTCTAGTCAACGAGGGGTTACTATATTTACAACTACTACATGAACTTGGAAATAACGGTTACATGAAATTCTGGAAATGACAGCTACAATATTGCATTGTAGGAATCGACTCACCCAACCACCATCAACAAACCAACTTATAATTCTCATGAATTCACTAAAAATGAAGGAAATAGATGATAATCAACTACTAAATGCTTGAAGGTTTGATTTGGTGCATTCATGAGGAAATGAGGTAAAAATGGCAATGGATCGATGGAAGGAAAGGGAGAAATCACTAGAAAAGAAGTGATTCTAATGGTGAAAAAGGTTCCAAATTGACGACCCAACAACAATTCCCTCATTTTTTTAAGAAATCATTTGATTTCATGCAATCTAGCGCATAAGAGTTGTGAAAACTTTCCCACAATCATCTCCTCGAACCCGACATTAAAACAACCACCTTTATTATTTCCTTATCACTTTGATCCATTCACGGTGTTGGTGATGAGATCAGAGTTATCAATCAAATTCATGACACTTTTTGTTACTATAAGTGGTTTTCTGGATAATGATAAGTTGTTTTTCGGTTGACAGTAAGTGGTTTCTCGTCAATGATAAGTGGTTTTCAATCCTCACCTTTCCCATTTTAAGGAACTTCAAATGAGGGGAAATTATTCCCCATGAATAGCCCTTATCTACTTTCCTTGTGGGTCCATATTAGATCTCAGTCATTCGCACTACAACCCTTGGGATAACCCACACTCATCTCCCTTTGCGCAAACAATCGGGATTAAAAGACGAAACTTGCATGGTACAATCATAGCCCTTAACGCTCGTGCCTTTGGAAATTTGGAATAAAGTTTCTCAACTACTTTAGCACAAACAGTCACAATCTAATGATCAAAGCTACATGATCTATTCTTATCCATCCGTGCAACCACCCCTCAGATAAGGTGATTTCAACTCATCATGCACGAATGGTCAAGATTTGGAGATGGAACATGCATTGGTTAATCTCATCCATTCGCACTAGGGCACCCTTGGTAACTTTCAATCACCTTGACATGCGCAAATGGTCAGATCTTCCTTGAAGGAACAAGCCTGCTCGAAATGGGTTGTCTATGACATGCCCCTTGTATTTTGGCATGAACAAATTCTTCATGTGCAAATGGTCATGATCAGTCGATCCGACTTGCATGGTGAAATCTCATTCATTTGCGTTGGGGGTCTTTCTCCTCCGCAATTTGATATTTCGAGATATTCGCCAAAGTATCTAGGATTCCCTGAGAAGATGGATATATGACCACAAATTCTGCCATAATTTATGCATATTCTCACGCTTTTGGGTTGATATGGAATCCTGTCCATCCCATTCTCCTTCCACTCATGGGTACAACCCCTTTCCGGAGTTGTTACCTATACGTTGAATCCACATGACTAGTCCATGTTATCACCACATTCCCATGTGGATGATCCACGTCATACTCCCTTGTCCATGTGGTGCCTCACTGTAATCCTTTGTCCACGTGGAAATTGTGCGACCCATGTAAAATTCCTTTTAAGAAGGGTTGCATTTGGCATATGTTCGTCAATAAATGTCCACCTGAATCGTCACACCTAGCCAATAGGAATTACAACTTCCCTTTTCCATTTGATAGAGAATTTCCTACCAATTCACATAGCTATGCATTTAACATAAAACTATAATTCCATGGGTCTAGTTCGAATCCTCCCAAATTTTACCACTCTTTTCTCATACTGGTACTACTCCATTACAAATTTTTACATTACCTACTCCCATGTGGAATCTAATAATAATATCGAGTATTTTACCCCACAAATTTCATAGGAACATCCCTTTGAACAATTACCATGCAAACTATATTTTTTTCCCCAAATTACACAAACCAACTCTGAACTTTGAAATTTTTACTCCATATTCCCTCCAATCCAACCCAACCATTTAAATAATCAATGTTATGTTATTAGTTAAATCCTTGAATTAAACCATTGGAGGATTCCATACTAATTTTCCCCAAATTTTCCTCGCACACATTTCTTCAAACACTTCGTGTGCAACCTTTGATTATGCTTATAGAATCATATTTTAGCCCATGTAGTCCTAATGCCAAAAACCTTGTCTCTGATACCACTATGTCACATACCCGGTAGGCTCTTTCAAACATGGATACCACTAGGTACCTAAATATCATACCCAATTTGTCACGGACACCCAAATTCATTTTTTCATAAATTCATTCAATTTAACAGCGAAAAACAGACATTTGGTCACCCAAATTAACATATGCATACATTAACAATTTATGGGAAATTCAAACAGGAAAACAATCATACCATGCCAAGGAATTTTGTGCATTCATCTAATCACAAAACAATAATTGAACAGTAAGTAACACAAATATAAATGCATGTCTTTTCATTCATAGTGAGATACTTATTTGTTTAATATTCTCCAACTAGCTATAGAGGAATGACATTCCTCCCATCCATAGGATCTATTTCAATCCATTTCTTTCTTTGACAAAGGCCACCCCCGATCTAGGGCTATTAATCTACAAGGGAAAATATTTTCCCCAATACCTCCATACACCCCAACACTCATGCCAGTCTACACAACCCAACACACATGTAACCCCATGTGTTAACACCTAACTTTTGTCCTCCTACCTTGTCATTAGCCCCATCACACTTATACATCATTACCACATTCCATTTCCACTATTTTTACCTTGGTAAAACAAATAAACCAAAGTCTCACATATAAGGGCCATTTTACAAAATTAATTTGCTTAATTATCTCAAAATGAGCAACTTACACCCTGACTTGTTTTTTGGATGTTTCTCCTTTTTATCACTCAACAAAAAGAAGAACCTTGGCATGACACCTATGATATCCCAATTTGGAAAAAGGATAAAAAAGTGAAAGGCACAAGATCAAAGGAAAAAGGGAAAAAATTTAAAAAGGTAAAAGCCAAAATTTTAAAAATCAAAAGCCAAAAAGAAAAGCCTTGTCCTTATCCTAGATCTATATGGAATTCCTATAAATGAACCATCAAGGTCCATCACTAAATACCCATTCTCCATATATTACTCAAGCCATTACTCTGGGAAAATCTCCCTGAGACTAGAACTCCCTTTGTGTTCCATTGTCAACCTTCCAGAGATTGTGTACGCGGCGCGTGTCCGAAGAACCATGGACTGCAAGGTTACCAAGCAAACCCTCCCTCAGATAGTTGCAAGGGCCTCTCCTACTATAAATCAGAGGTGATATTAAATCCTTGTAAATTCCATTTTTTACATAATGAAAGAGCATTCTTTATTCTTTAAAATATGTTTCTATCTGTTTGCTTGATAAAAAGTGCAAAAAAAGATTAATTTAAATTTATTTTAATATAGTTTGTATGTTTGATTAGTTTAGTTGTTTAATTTTTGTTTTCTTTATTTTATTTTCCATTGATACCCTACTAAGTTTAGAATAACCCTTAGTAGGTGCATATTTGCACGTGCTGGTGTGAAAACACCAGTAACAGTTTTTGGTGACTCCAATGGGGACGATCTCTTTTGTTCTATGGTTGTGCTTGTCCATCCTTTCTGGCCATTGATTGAGTTTTATTTCTACTGCCTAAATGATTAAAGTCATAAAACCAGCCTGAATCTACCCTTGTTGATCAAGATCAACCTTTGTTTTTTCTAGATATCCTCTTTGCAATATTTCCGTTCATTCAAAATATCGCTAAAAATTGCAAATTTTTAAACTAAGATATATTTACCTCCCGGACTTAGATTTGCGTAATTTGTATTTTCAAACCATGTATTTTTTCTACGAGAATTCAAATATGTAATTTTTTTTTCTGTAAATTTTGCATAAAAAGTTACATAAATACATCTTGGTTTCCCCCCTCGCCTTTTTTTAAATAAAAAATAAAAATAAAAATGTGTAAGCAATAGTTTTTATTTTTATTTTTATTTATTTTTGCTTGAGATCATTTGCTTGCTATAGTGGTCTTTATGTTCATTTTTTTCATTTCTTGCAACAAAGAAAAAGCCTTATTTTTTAGTATTTGTTGCTTCTTTAGTTCTGTTAAAGTTTTTTTTTACCGCATATGTACTGTTTCAATGAGTGCTAGTTGAAAAATCAAACATTTTTATGCTTTGAATGATAAATGCTTAGTCGTAGCCTTTCTACTTTGAAATGATGTTTAAAAAAAATAAAATTAGACTTAGTATTGGAAGTTGTTCATTTCTGTTAAGCATTTAATTTCTTAGCTATTGTACACACCACCAGTGCACACAATCACTCCCTAAATCAAACTATCGCTTGGTTCATGCCGCCAGCGAAGCCTTAAAATTAACCTTAGCTCAACAAATATTAACCTCACTTGAGGACCAAAACGAATTTAGTAGTTAGGTTAGGACATTGGGGATAGGAATTCAAAAACACCCCCTTTGTCGTATACATTTGAAACATAGTTGTTGTCTTTTAGGGATCCAAAACACCCTAGTAGTTATTAGTACAGTTGACACCGATTTGTCGGAGGGCCTCTCCCTTAGGAGGGAAAGTGGCAATATTGGTTCCGGAATTCTGAGTAGAATGTCACTCTCCACTCTGCACCAAAGGACACCGACTCGTTTTTCTCGTCATGCATGTTGCCCCCCATACCGGGTGTGCGACGACCAAAGAACTAAATTGGGAGACACCTTTTTAGACATACCATGAATGGGTTAGCCTAGTAGCCATTATTCTAGGGCTATTTTACTCAGGATCCCTCTCGGTAGAGGGATATCCCTTAGCCATTTGGCTCTCCATTTCGTATTTCCTGACTGCAGATTTCATCACCCTACAGGTGATACAATTTGTGTGAGCTTCCATATTTTAGTTAGGCATTTGCATGCTCCTATACCCCATAGGTTAGTGAGAATTTTTATCTTTAGGAGTGCTTCCTATTGGTATTCTGATCATTTTATTTCCACTCCCCTATTGTAGCATGGTTTTGCAGCAGGAGTTTTTGAGCGTGTTATTGTCCTAAGTGTCGTTTTTATTGAGATCTCTCCTTTTACATGCACAGTTGCACTAGAAGTTTTTAGTGTGTTTTCAGACCACGGCCCCTTAGCACTTACACACTCATCACCATTGATTCTATGAGACACTCCTGCCGAATACGGGAGCAGTCCCCATAGTATAGTCCATTGGACCCCCCTCATCATGCACCTCCGAGATGCACAACTTCGTACCCATATTTTAATCCTGACGTCCCCTATTTCATGTCTGATTCCTCTAATTCAAAGTCACCTATACATACAAATCCATCCAACCCCATGGCCGGCATAAATCCTAAACCGCTTTACGGAGAGATTGTTGGTGGTGGACCCAGTAGTGGCCCCGTTTCCACTTCAGCATCCATCCCTTCCATGACATCCACAGGACCCACCATCCCTGGTCCTACGGGACCTACCCCAAACACTACAATGCATGCCTCTCCTGGGTCCATTCCTACCAGGAGTGGTTCCATTCTGACCACAGCCCCTTTGGTTACCAGTGGTACCCTTGGGGGCATAGACCCATCCTTCTAGATCCATCCACCCCTTACAGGCGTTTCCTCAATTCCCCTTATGACAACCGCCAACACACCACCATTCGGCGGAGGTAGTCCCACGATCGCCACCATGGCTAGCACGCAGGTTGGCCTGCCATGTCACATCCTCCTGTAATTTTTCCATTCATGGCCAATCTCAACCTCCCTAACTTGTATACATTGACCAACGACCCGATATGACATGATCCTACGTGGCCTCCCATGCCTACCAAGCTTCCTTCAAACATCCCCAAGTTCGAGTGGAAGGGTGGTGACGACCCCCATAACCACATCATGTCCTTCCACTTGTGGTGTTCCTCTAACGCCATAGTGGATGACTCCATACGACTATGTCTATTGCAATGAACATTTATTGGTGTTGCCGCCAAATGGTACATTAATCAACCCCATGGGATTCATTCCACCTTTGCATTGCTTGATTCAGCCTTCCCACAGTTCTTCCTATTACCAGTTTGTTACGACGCTGGTGTTGAGATTCTCTTATCTTCCAGATAGATTATGGCCACCCACATCACCGGCCATATCCATGAGTGGCATCGACGACGCAGTTTATGTTAGATCAAATTATATGACCGCATCTTTTTAGATTGGTTCTTGAAATCTCTCATACCATCCATCGCCAAAGATGTTGCATCCGAACAGCCCCAAACTGAAGAAGAGGCCATACTGAAATCCCAACAGTTCGACCTTATTTACACACAAGTTAGATACCTCTACACGGTACTACTTGATACTCCTTGCGGGCTGAGGCAATTCCTCTCGGAAGGATGCGCCGGGGGAATATCATGCTTCCGATGGCATCTTTGGTCACATTGCATCCACCATCTGAACCTATGTGCATATTCCAACAACACCAACCCTCGTATATAACCCCACCCCTAGTCCTGCATAGCCTGTCATGAGCTACGACCCTAATCTTTCACGTGAAACATCTCATTCTGGAGAGACACCTTCGTATGTTCCACTGGCCCAAACTCCCCACATACATGGTCCCACGTACCCGACACCTAGCTACAGTCATAAATCCCAAGCATATGCCTCCCTACCCAACCTCCCACTTACTACCCACCACTGGCGACCCCTGCAGCCACCCAACCTCAAGCTCCTCCCGTTCCTCAAGGGAAATTTTATGCCCAACAAAACCAGCCGCAGAACTAACCTACCCAGTGGAACCAACAAGGACAATAGAATAAGAGACAAGGTAGGAATCGAAGAAACAATCAACAACCCAATGGAGGTGGACAACCTCCAAATCCCCTAGATAATAATGGTGCCGCACCGACCAATAAGAACCCGGATCAACAAACTCAACAAGGAAAGAACCCACAATTACGCATGAACCACCTATGCTCATTTTGTGGGATTTATGACCATTATATGCACCATTGTCCCCATTTGGAGAGAGCCAAACAAATTTGGAATGAAGACAACCAACGACAAGGGACCGTCACATCTCCAGCACCACCAAACCCACCACACAACCCATGGTGTTGCAAAACCCCTTACCCACGCAAGGGTTCGTCACTACCCAGCACATGGTACCCACACAAGGGGTCATTGATATGCAAACACCAGTTCCTTACACTGGTTCTTACGCTAGTCAAGTCCTTGACTCAGGAATCATCCATCTATTAATGATGTCCTCTTCCGAAGTAAACCTTCTGACACGTCATAATCAGTGTGGTTCTACCATCGAGACCGTCTCTGCGGACAAGGATGTCGTATCCACTCCTATAGATCAGTATTTATGACTAACCCCACAATCGATGGAAGGGGATCCCAAATCCCCCAAAATCCCTTTGCCCTGCATCACCAACAACCCCAATGCTCGTACTTCCCCCAATTATAACATCATGGATGACTTAGCCCAGTCCCCCACTGATATGTCGGCCTTGGAAGTTTTGAAGAACCATCTAGCACAACGGAAAGCATTGTTGTATGCTTTAGGTGAGATCAACACTTCTAACTCGCAATTAATGGCATTTTGCTTAGCCCAATCTGAACCTCGGATACCTTCGTCCATCGCATTTCAAATCTCAATTTCGATCTAAAACCTAGTTATCCATCGATGCATAGCCGATGAGGGAACCTCTACAAGTGTCATGTCCACATTCGTGTGGTAGAAGCTCGGATCCCCTCCTCTGCAATCATCCACGACTACCCTTCGATCTTATGATTGTTACGTATCTCAGTCACAAGGCCTTCTTGCAAATGTCCCCATGCAATTAGTCGGTAAAACTATCCTGATTGATATTGAAGTCGTAAACACACAACTCTACTACAACCTTCTTCTAGGGAAGCTACATGTATGCGATCAAGGTTGTTGCCTCATCTGTTTTTGGGCTTATGATGTTCCCCCATGAGGGATGGGTCATCAAAATCGACCAAATTACTTACTAAAACCCTAACGCACTCGCTACGCCATAGAATGTCCTCCCCATGTTCGAAAAACCTGTACTCGGTGCATCTACCCATTCGATTTCCATCATGGGGTTGGGTCTTTATTCTAAGTCCCCAATGACTTCCACATTTATCGCACTACCCCTTCCCCCACCCCTTCCAACTATTGTAGTCTCGGACTTGTGCACCATCTCATCAACCCAATCAGTCCCTAACTTGTATCCCACCACTCAATCGTCTACCCAACTACACCCTCAGTGGCCACCCCAACCCCAACCACCATTGGTACCTAGCCACGTGGGAGCCACTCTGATCCACATAACTCCCTTTTGGTTCCCACCATCAAGAGTGGTAAACATGTCTGGCATGGCAACACTGAACCTCTCAGGATTGGCATTAGGGATTCCCGTCTGGTACTTACTTGCACTGAATCCCACTGCCAACCTACAGGTCGTTCTTCAATCAGTCCAACCCATCAAAATTTCCAATCATCCACCCCTTGATGTGTTAGCAACAACATCCTCCAACTCTGATCCCACTTCGTCCAAGAAGGCTGGGGGAAAAGCCACAAAAACAAACACCTTGACAATTGTGAACAAAGATGTGAACCCACCTCCTCCATCACGAGAACCTACTAAATGCGCTTTGTGCAATACCTTGGGTCACGCTACCCATAATTGTCTGCACCTGCCCTCCCTTCGCACTCATATGTAGACGTTGGATGATGATGAGAACATTCAAGTTCTCCAATTGTCAACTCCTCCACGGACATGTAACAAATCATTGCACACCAATCAATATTGCACGGTTTATGGAATCTATGGCCACTATTCCTACCATTTCCCTGACCTTCCCGAGTATCGGTAGGTGCTCGCTGAGTTGCGACAACCATCTTTAGAATCCTCGATCACCGTAATTGAGGAGATCCATCCCCCAGAACCCTCATCGGCCGAGGTAAACACCATTTATGTTATTTCAACTGGAGATACCATATTCATGTCGTCAACTTCAACTGATCCATTGGACCTATCTATTTGAACTCTTTGAATCGACGAGGAGATCACATGTCCACAGCATGTGGGCAGGCCCAAAAAATTTCCTACTCATCATCGTTGTCCTTCCCATCAGAGATACTGGGGGAATCCACCCCGCAAGTGGAATCCCCCATCATTATATCATCAATTCAGTGTGCCACCATGGCCAATAACCTCAAGAGACACCCCCATGCCAACATTTGGTCAATACTATGTTGATCTCTCTCCGAGAGAGCATCCGCACTGCATTGAGACCTCTAGGCTTGGGGGCATAATATATTACCTCTACCCTAGATAAGGGTCATTCTCAATCATTTTGAACTTTCCCTGTTACATCTATCTCAACATTCCAATGAGCCAATTTCTCAATTAGACACATATGTGCTCCATAATCACAAACCCATGCCCATAGCATGGGGGCATGATCTTAACCCTGCTCACTTTTTCACATGCATGATCTTGAGTCTCGACCATTTCTGAGGTCACATGTCATTTGTATATTTGACTTGATTTCCATACACCTACTCCACTACCCCCCGTGGTTCATCATCCCTACCCACCGCAGCATCCTCGGCTTAGTGGGCTCCCCATAATTTAAACCTCCTTGTTGGCCTCTTTTTCTCCCTAAGACCGTACCAGAGTCCTCTGACCTCCATTTTTTGTTCCATTTGCACCGCAAGATTCAGAATTCCATTCTCGTGATGATTATTGAGTCCATTTATCACTCTAACTCACATGTTTATAGGCTATCCTTTCAATGGATTCCGCCTCGATTCATGTGCCATCAAGTAAGTTGGTGGTCCCATGCATCATTTTCCTGTTTTATCTATCGCGGCCTATTCACGAGCCCTTCGCTCCCTCCATACTGCAATCATTGCGTTATTTTTCTGCCATTCACCTACCCGCAAGGATGCCACATTAGTGTTCCACCTCACCTTTTTAATGGTCCACCTATACCTATCCCCTACTTTAAACACTTCCTCCTTGCTTGAACACTTCCTCCTAGCTTGAATTTCACGTTTGTCTGGTATACGTTTATCCCTTTTCAGGACAAGTAGATCATTTATGAAAAAGGCACTTAGGGCGTTTCTATTAAGCTCTTTTCTTAATCCTAAAAGAATGGAAAGATCATCGAGCAATCTTGCTTCCTTTCATGCTCGTTAAAGTATCTAAAAGGGCGTCTATCTGGTATCAGTTTAACCTTTTTCCGCTCCAGATGGAATAATTACAAAAATGAATACTCTAGTCCCTTCGGCTAGAAGAGTTCTCCATTGCATACTTTTATGATTTTTGGGACTTGGGGGTCTAACTTATGAAAAAGGCCACTCACAAAGTCTTCTTTTTTTTTTCAGAATCTCTAAAAATGAAAACACCAACGAGCATTCATCGTCTTGGGGTCATCAAAATCCACACGACAGTACTGTTTCAAGTGCACTTATATCACTTATTTGAAATCAGTAAACTATGAAGAAGGACCAAATGGTACTTCTTAGCACCCATGTTTATTGCATATAGTCCCTTATTTATGGCAGCATCCCTAGTCTCCTTTGTTCAGAGTATTCTGCGATGAGTCCCCCTTGGACTCACCCTGATGTCATTAGTATCCACCTCTCTAAGTGTCCCCCATTGTAGTCATATTTCCTAGTATGCAAATTGTGTCCCTTTCTAAGATTCATTTCACATATGCTGCCAGGTAAACCATGCCATCATACTCTGAAGAAATGAAGTTTGATTCTCTATTAGTTAGTTTCCCTCATATCCCCCAGCAGTGTCTTAGTCCCATGTCCAATTATATCTCTCTTTGGTTGTATCCCTCATGCTTCTATCAGGGAAACATCATTTCCTTTCCAGTTGCATGTATCCCTCTATCGACATCAACACATTTAGTCCAGAGAATAGACCCATAGGTACCCTATACCTTGGCCTCATAACCCTCATTAATGAGCCCCTTGGACCACCTAAAGGGAGACCTTAGTGCCCTTTGGAATGGTTTTTTCTCACATGCTCGACATCAGTTACAATATCACACCGATGAGATTCATACAAGTTAATGGTTATTTCATTATTTGTTCGAATACCCCAGGTGTCCTTTGACTCTAGTACATTGGTGAGTCTTTATGGAAACCCAATGATATTTTGTTTCTTGAGATATCTAGGTTGCGTTGGTGACAATGTTTGGAAGCCATACATTTACATGCTTCTTTATGTATCTAGTTCAGATGCAGTTCATTATACCAGCTAGATTCATACACTCAATTCTTTGATACATTACAAATGTTGGACCCCTTCAGATCCAACAATGCATCGATTATTGAGATTCAACATTCCATGAGAATGCCATTTTTCATATTCCAGTTCTTCAGATCATCCTTGGTTGGACCACAATTACATTCTAGATTTGAGTCGGTCTTGGACATTTATGATGCACACAATAGTTTATCCATGTATTGATCAGGCACCCTTTGGGCCTCCATCCAGTTTTTAATTTGATACATTGATATGAGCATGGGAAACCTCGCCTCATCCATATATTTGAGATTATATGCACCTCATTCATATTGAGTATTTTATCTACAGGTAAGGGTCGTTGTAGTCCCGTTAAATGGTGAGCTCCTTTGACGTAATACTGATTCTACATTCCACTGTCACATTGGAATAAAATATCCTATGATATATGTCGGCCATACGATGAGCTCCTGACCTCACACATTAGGGGGAAATCTATTAACACCTAACTTTTGTCCGCCTACCTTGTGATTATCCCCATCACACTTATACATAATGACCACATTCCATTTCCACTATTTTTACCTTGGTAAAACCAAAATACCAAAGTCTTACATAAAAGGGCCATTTTACAAAATTAATTTGCTTAATTATCTAAAAAATGAGCAATTTATGCCCTGGCTTGTTTTTTGGATGTTTCTCTGTTTTATCACTCAACAAAAAGAAGAAACCTGGCATGACACCTATGATTTTTTTTAACTGAAACGTATATTTGATATTAAAATAAAATAAAAAAATACAGAGCCATGGCATGACACCTATGATAGCCCAATTTGGAAAAATGATAAAAATGTGAAAGGCACAAAATCAAAGGCAAAAGACAAAAAAATTTAAAATCCAAAAGCTAAAATATTTAAAAATCCAAAATCCAAAAATTAAAAAAATCAAAAGCCAAAAATAAAAAATAAAAAATCAAAGCCTTATCCTTATCCCATATCTATCTGTCATGCCTATAAATGAACCATCAAGGTCCATCACGCAACACCCATTATCCATACATTACTCAAGTTGTTACTCTACGAAAATATCCCTGAGACCAGAACTCCCTTTGTGTTCCATTCTCAACCTTCCAGAGATTGTGTCCGTGATACGTGGTCGGAAAAATGTGGACTGCAAGGAGACCAAGCAAACCCTCCCTTAGACAGTTGTAGGGGCCTCTCCTACTATAATTCAGAAGTGATATTAAATCCTTGTAAATGCCATTTTTTACATAATGAAAGAGCATTCTTTGTTCTTTAAAAGATGTTTCTATCTGTTTGCTTGATAAAAAGTGCAAAAAATATTAATTTAGATTTATTTTAATACAGTTTGCATGTTTGATTAGTTTAGTTGTTTAATTTCTATTTTGATTATTTTCTTTTTCATTGAGACTCTATTAATTTTAGCACAACCCTTAGTAGGTGCATCTTTGTAGGTGTTGGTGTGAAAACACTAGCAACACCATGGTGTAGAAACCACCCTCCAACATTATACCAATCCTCAATTCTCCTTCCCTATCAATCTGCACAATGCCAGAAAAAAGCCCCCTTCTCTGAGCTAAAATTCCCTTGAGTGGCCTCTAGTTTCCTTCCAACACTTTAGCACAGGTCGAATGGGAAGTCTCTAAATTGGGAATCCAGGGCACATGTTGTAAGCCAGGTTCCTATCACAAGGGAACACTCCCTTAGCTCTAGTTTTCCAAAGTTCAATGTCATGAAGAGATATCTCCACTTATGACTTCTCTAGTCCTATTCCTCTCAGGTACTAAACTTAGTGCAATCTAAAATAATGGCATGGATGTCCAAAAGGTGAGGAGGAGTGCATGAATCACAAACTAAATTTTCACTTTTTATGTGCATGGCTTTAGATTTCCATGTGGCTTCTCCACATGAGACCACCTTTCCCCTCTTAACCCTCTCTTAAGATAATTAAATAATTCTTTAATTAGAGCATGACTCCCATTCATGGTTTAGGAACTTTGGTTAAATGGTTAAGCTTAAGGCTACAGAGAAAACCTAATCCCACTAGGGTCATTTTCCCTTAGCCCACTATCACTTCCCCGCTTATGGAGTGATATCCTTCCATCTCTTATTTACCCTTTTTCCCTTGCAATCATTAGGGATTATATATTAATATTAAAAATGTACATATTTATAATATATTGGTCACGTTAGACCATTTGTTTATGGCTTCTATCATTACATCAATATATACAAGATAACATTATGGGGTCAAAGATGTGGTGTTACAAGTCTAATTCTAATGAAAAATCAAGGAGACCTTCGACCATACCTTTGTTGTACATAGCACAAAGACATTTATCACCAATGTTTACCATCCACTAATGCCACAACATGGCTGAATCGACTAGACAAGAAGATATGTCGTTGAGTTGAGGAAAGACTGTAGTCACACATCCATTGGTATCTGTTATTCCCAATAGCTTGTACAATGTTCCAATTCATACTCCTCTCATCAATACCATCGCTCCCCACAGCATTGTGCATGATTTTTTCTTAAATACATTCTGTGCACCTGTATTTACCATCTTATTGACATATATCAGGTTTTGATCCAAACTTGGAATATGCAACACCCCTGGAAGGGTTCCTCTCTTTCCATCTTTTAGTATCACTTGAAATTTAGCTTTCCTGATAATCATGTTCAGTGATCATCTCCTAGTATAACATCACCACCATCGAATTTCTTATATTAATAGAACCACTCTCTATGTGGTTTCATATGACATGATTCACCATAGTCAATTAACCAATAGTCATGATATGACTTCGTGCTTATCAAGGCCAAATACACATCCACTTTTTCTTTTTGGGAACACTTCCCTTTATTCGATTGTGTTTCCTCAGATCGTTTTCTCTTATCGACTTGTAGTCTCTTTTATAATTCCTAGCTTTACTACATTGGCAACATTTTATCGTTGAATGACTTGGAAATCTAGACCTAGTCTTAGATCTACCCCGCAGATTTGATTTTCTACAGGAGGATTTACCTTTTCCTCTGTCGACCTATCGACCTATAACCATCAAGGTATTGTGAGTCAATCCTTCCATGTTCTTTCATCTCACCTCATTTAACAACAGAGATGCAACCAAATTGTCAACCTTCAATGTGGTATTATTGCTTCCAATAGCCACAACCAAGCTATCTCATGAGTTTGGAAAAGAACAAAATAGGCTGATACATTTCTCCTCCATAGTGATTTTAATATCCATAGCCAACAACTGTTTAATCATAGTGTTGAACACATTCAGGTGCTCTGTAACCAAGTCTCCCTCATTCATCCTTAGAAGGTATAGCTTCTTCGGAAGAAACAACTTGTTGACCAAGGATTTAGACTAGTACAAGTTCCCCAACTTTCCCAGAGTTTCTTTATAATGTCTTCTCCTTAGACATTCAACAATACAAAATTTGGTAAGCAAAGTCGGATTGTACTGCTTGCTTTCCTATCAATTTTCTACCAATCTTCCTTTGACATACCTATTGTAGTTGTTCCAGGGTTGACAACAACCCATTGCTCTCGGTCTACGAGGAGATCCTCCATTTTAAGATTCAAAAGCTCAAAAAAATTTCCATTGAAGTTTTCAATTTTTATCCTCAAAATCCCAACCATTTTCAACTACAAATCAATGTTCCATAACTCCAACTGAAACTAGGTATACTCTAGATCTAAGACCAAGCCAAACCCTCCACAACAAAGGCGTCCCCGTGAATCCAAATATGGCTATGATACCAATTTTTGGGTTCTAATACTTATTACAGCGATTATGCATAATGATTCTTATAGTTAAACAAAATTAGACAACGACACACAACATATTCACATAGTAGATATAAATTACTGTGGAACCCCTTTACTAGGAAAAACCAATAAAACAGTGAGATTAATATCTCATTAATTATCAACGATTTCTCTTACACACTCATCAACTATACACACACAAGTTTTAGTTATTACAATCCTTTTATTCTTATACATTTCAGCTTTGCACACATTCTATTTATAGATGCAATGCTATGATTCATGACAACCAAATTAGTTACAACTAACTACTCCATTAATGGCGATTCATAACTTCCTAACGACTTTCATTTATTCTATTACAACCGACTTGACTAAATCAAATTTAGTCGATCGTTCATTGATATTACTTGTCGAGATCCTGTGTTCCTTTATGCCCATTGATTTCATGTGCATTTGACTATACCATCAATTGTAACAAGTTGACCACCCATGACTCTTGTCAACTAGTTGACCAGATTTCAATCATTTGTCGACTTTAATTCTGGTCGACTGTGTTCAGCTCGTCGACTATTGACTTAGACCGTCAATTTCCATGCAAATAATATAACACTCCCAACAACCAAAACCCTAGGTTAAAAAAATAAGTCAACCTTAAATGTGTAAAATGGTCAATGATCAGATAAATACTTCCTAGGAATGATTTCAGCAATTTATTTCCAAGACAAAACCATGGCCAAACAAATATCAAGGAAAAAATGGCAGAATCAGAGAAATTTAACCAGAATCCATGTAATTTAATTCTTGTTGCCAAGGCACATGGGTCAAGAGTTTGAATCCTTATGAGGGGGTGGATTAAAATACATTAAAATAAATGAACCACATTCTCATCAATTGGGTCTATCCCAAGTTGTTGTAGGATGGATTATTATCTTCCCCATGTATGTTCTATTCTTGTAAGTGGCATCTTGAGCTCATTTTGAGTATATTGTTGTAATGTCACATTTTAGTTGACTAGTCTTGTGCCTTGAAGAATCTAGGGTTTACCTTGGGTACCATTTTTGAAATAAGGGGAAGTGTCTAGGGGTTTGCACCATGAAATTTATCTAGAAAAAAAATGAACAAGATTCTTACCTTATTTCATGGAGCTAAGCATGTGCTGCGTGGTGAACAAGATTCTTACCTTATTTCATGGAGCTAAGCATGTGCTGCGTGGGATCGATCGATGGCTAATAGCGTTGATAATAGAGTGGTATTTATTTATGGATACTAGGCATCAACCCCGTTTTTTTACGAGAATAAAAGTGTTAAAACACTATCGATAAATATTTAACAAGAGAACACTCACTCGTACTCAATGACCAAATGTATCTCAGTTGTTGTAGGCGGGAAGACTTGATAACGTCTTGTTCAAGGAAACATATCTTATTTTCGCCAATGTCAAGTTTTGATCTGTTGGCTAATAAATTAAAAACCCTTAATATTGCTAAAGAGAAATTGCTTATCATGGTTCCTTTGAGGGTAGGGAACATTTCCATGGTAGTTGCAATAAATTTATTTCAAGGGTTTATGCAATGCAATTCAAAGAACACAATATCAAAAAATTATTTTCTTGAAACCATACAAAAAACGTCCACGAGATGATCTATGTAGGCCATGAGTGGATGATCAAGAATGTCAAACAACCATGCCAACAACATATCTGGGTTCATACTGCCACGCCTAAAGTCAGAACATGTAGGAATGTGTATTAACTGCATTAAAGGTAGTTGATGATGTGGCGACATGGCATAATTTGTTTTATTTTGTTTTTGTTTATTAATTCTAACAATTAACACTTCACCTACAAGGATTTATTTTACATCGACACTATCCTACACCAATAAAAAAATTAGAATACTGAATTTTGATCATTGTTTCAAAAATTATTTTTAAAATAATCTATTTAATATTTTGTTTTAATACATTTGAAAACTTTTAAAAATTTATGTAAACACAACTAAACTAATAGGAAGTCAATGCTATTTGACTTTCTGAACAAAAAATATATTCCTTTCTTGGTAGGGACTAATAAGTAAAGGTGTTTAAATATTTTCTCGACTCCTAGTCTTACTTTGTTGGATACGAAGAGGACTAGAGGTTTCATTGGCACTACTTTTGACATAAACAAGGGCATAGTGTGCAAGAGTATACTACCAAATTCATAAAACAAGTTATTTAATGTGGAATATCTCCCAAGAAAATGGATGTAGTCATCAAGGAATTCATGCTTTTTAAACATAGGACCAGTGATGAAGCCTATTTGCAAGCTCAATATATGGAGACGGGAAAGAATAAACTATAGCCAAGTCATTGTGAGAAAATAGATAAATAGGTAACTTTCAAGAAAGGAAAGGAGGAGTGGAAAGGAAAGTGAAAGAAGATTGTTTCCATTGCACATCGATGCAAGGGTCCAAAGAACCATTGTGACCATTGTTGTGTAAAAATCCTCACAACAGATCTAAGAGCTGATGTATACCTCACAATGAAAGAATTTAGGAATAAGATTAAGAGTGGTCAATGTAGTAAAATGAGCAACAGAATAATAATACAGTAGAACTCGGATAGAAGCAAAATAACTTCACACACACTGATTCATTAATCACAAATGGACAAATAAATAATACAATGCATGAGGATTCGAATGCCAAGGTGGCAATTCAAATTAGCCTTCATGGAGTGATCAAAAGATCACTGGAGTGTCATCAAAGCACAACTAGAAGTCTTCATCATCATCAGTGGAGTCATCAATGCACAAGTAACTGTCAATCATCAGTCAAACTGAGTCTAACTGAGTGTGGTAGGTGTAACTGGCACATGGAGGCACTAACTGAATGAAGGAGAATCAGTGGAGAGTGCATGAGGAGCTAACTAGAGTCAAAATGGGTAGTCTAGTCTCACTGGAGGTCTATCAGAGTGATATAGTCGGTTGAGAGTTAGTTTAGCCTTAAATCAAGGAAAGAACTGAAGTACAACTGAATGGTAGGTGAGAGAGGGCACATGTGATGCATGTAATTGCATGCAGGGTGCACTAAGCACTAGGAGGGCTAAAATTGATCAGTGAGAAGCTCCTAGGGCTAGGTAACTGAGGGATAGGTGTTGGGACTGATGACTAGGATGCATGCAATTGCATGCATGCATGCAGAAATGCATGCAAGACTGAAACTGCAAATGATGAAAATGCCGGTAGGACTAGGAATATAGGAATATCCTAACTCCCCCCCTTAATCCATCCTGGGCCCTGGTAACTAAGACCAAAGGTCACCCAATACAATGAATAATAATAACAGTCAATAAACCGAGGAAATGGGGAAAACCTCATGGGAAAAGCAACCCCCCTCAAAATAGACTGTAAGGCACACACAAAAATAAATGCTCCAAACTCAAGAAGGTGTGATGCTTGGTCATATGTCTGGAGGTATCTTCTTCTTGGGAAGAAGTGGATCATGCTCAAAAAGCATGTGCTTGTACTTGCTCTTCAGATCAAATGTGATGAGGACAAATCCAAAAGTATGAGGATGATCCTTGAACCTATGATTCGAATCAGCTAAGGTAGGATCAAATCTATGAACGTGTAGATAGTATTTTGTCTTCTCATTCGAACCATCATAGGTGATATTATGCCCAAAAGAACCATCATATGATAGTAAATGCTTTGAATCTAAATCAGATTCAAGACTTGAAGAATGGTATCTTAAGATCTCCTTTGAACCATTTGAGGTGAGATATAAACCATTGAATGCATGAGAAATTATCCCAAGCGAATGGAAATGGACATCATGGGTGAGATTATGCCCAAAAGAACCATCAAATATCAGTGATTGCTTGGAATCCAAATCAGATCCAAGACTTGAATCATGGTTGCTTAAGATCTCCTTTGAACCATTTGAGGTGATATCTAAACTAGTAAATGCACGAGAAATTATCCCAAGCGAATGGCAATGGCCATCATCTTCAATAACCTTATGAAAGAATGAAATAATGATCACATAGTAGAACATAAGAGGTGAGTGATCAAGGAGAGCGAATGCATTACCTCCAATGGCTGATTTGACCTCCAAAACATTCATGAGATCATGATGCAAACCAACAGACTCTAGTGCAATAGAGGATTTAGGAACCTCTGCAATTTCTAGAGTGTGAGCTGGCACAAAATTTGAAATAGAAGGAATTTGGAGCATGAGTGTAGAATCTACAAGTTCTTCTTCTTTGTGGATAACTTTAATATGAGATATGTTTGATACTGATTCATGATCAATGAGATCATCAAGGAGGGCGAATGCATCACTTTGCTTGCTCTCGAAAGGGTTTGGACCAATTCCTTCATTCTGTTTTCCAAATACTACATCCAGTTGGGCCCATAGCTCTATTGGAGATTCAACAGAATCAATGAAGTGGTTCATCATGCAACGAGACATAGCATACATCATGAATGCATAGACACTGTCACCTTTATTTAACCAGTCATTCTCTTCTTCAGAGGATTCGAACTCTCTTTCAAAACAATGATTAAAGAGATCATGGCTCTTCAAATATGCTATCATTTTTGGTTTCCATTCATCATAGTTGAATGGAGAAAGAGGAGGTATTTCTTCTGAATACATGGAAGTTGTAGAAGACCTGCAAAAACAATAGAAAATATCTACAACTGCTACTGCTGCAAAAATGCAGAAACTGCTGCAATTGCTGCACTCGAAATCTGGATAATAACCTGCAAAAAAATCTCAGGAATGGAGATAGACAAAACTCTCAACATGCTCTAATACCATGTGAAAATCCTCTCAGCAGATCTAAGAGCTGATGTATACCTCACAATGAAAGAATTTAGAAATAAGATTAAGAGTGGTCAATGCAGTAAAATGAGCAATAGAATAATAATACAGTAGAACTCAGATAGAAGCAAAATAACTTCACACACACTGATTCATTAATCACAAATGGACAAATAAATAATACAATGCATGAGGATTCGCATGCCAAGGTGGCAATTTGAATTAACCTTCATGGAGTGATCAAAAGATCACTAGAGTGTCATCAAAGCACAACTAGAAGTCTTCATCATCATCAGTGGAGTCATCAATGCACAAGTAACTGTTAATCATCAGTCAAACTGAGTCTAACTGAGTGTGGTAGGTGTAACTGGCACATGGAGGCACTAACTGAATGAAGGAGACTCGGTGGAGGGCGCATGAGGAGCTAACTGGAGTCAGAATGGGCAGTCTAATCTCACTGGAGGTCTATCGGAGTGATATAGTTAGTTGAGAGTCAGTCTAACCTTAAATCAAGGAAAGAACTGAAGTACAATTGAATGGTAGGTGAGAGAGAGCGCATGATATGCATGTAACTGCATGCAGGACACACTAAGCACTAGGAGGGATGAAACTGATCAGTGAGAAGCTCCCGGGGCTAGCTAACTGAGGGCTAGGTGCTGGGACTGATGACTAGGATGCATGCAAGACTGAAACTGCAAATAATGAAAATGTTGGTAGGACTAGGATGGAGTATAGGAATATCCTAACATGTTGTTGGTGCATAAGGAATTACCCAGGCCAAAATGTATCCTAAATAAGAAAAAACATAAATATTCCAGGACTCTTTCGTATTTTGGGCATAAAGTTTTGCTCGTAACTCGGAATTAGATGAACTTTGTACCGTTGGAAAAATATTGAAATTCTCTACAACTTTGATGTTTTGCGTTTTCTCTGATTCCTTATAGTTTGAGAGATGCGGGCATTTTAGTAAAAAACATCTTTCGAAAGATTTTTTTACTAAAATTCTCACATCTCACATAAGGAATCAGAGAAAACACAAAACATCAAAGTTTTATATAATTTCAAGAGCTTTCCAATGGTCCAAAGTCCACCCAATTCCAAGTTACAAGCGAAACGTTATGCCCAAAATACGAAAGATTCCTGGAATATTTAAAAGCATCTTTTCAAAGATATTTTTTTTACTAAAATTCCCGCATCTCACAAACGGTAAAGAATCAGAGAAAACTCAAAACATCAAAGTTGTAAAGAATTTCAAGATATTTCTAACAGTCCAAAGTTCACCCAATTTCGAGTTACGAGCGAACAATTATGCCCAAAATACAAAAGATTCCTAGAATATTTCTTAAATTTTATACACTTTAGTGTTGGGTAGAATGTTATGTGTTTTCACACCAGCATATGCAAATATGCACCTACTAAGGGTTGTGCTAAGATTAGTAGAGTCTCAATGAAAAAGAAAATAGACAAAACAAAAATTAAACAACTAAACTAATCAAACTTGCAAACTGTATTAAAATAAATCTAAATTAATCTTTTTTGTACTTTTTATCAAGCAAACAGATAGAAACATCTTTTAAAGAATAAATAATGCTCTTTCATTATGTAAAAAATGGCATTTACAAGGATTTAATATCACCTCTAAGTTACAATAGGAGAGGCCGCTGCAACTTTTCGAGGGAGGGTTCGCTTGATCTCCTTGTAGTTCACAGTTCTTCAGCCACACGTCACGTACACAATCTCGAGAAGGTTGAGAATGGAACACAAAGGGAGTTATGGTCTCAGGGAAATTCTCACAGAGTAACTGATTGAGTAATATATGGAGAATGGGTGTTGAGTGATGGACCTTGATGGTTCATTTATAGGCACGACGGATGGATCTAGGATAAGGATAAGGATTTGATTTTTTATTTTTTATTTTTGTATTTTGATTTTTAATTTTTTTTTATTTTGCCTTTGATTTTGTGCCTTTCACTTTTTTATCCTTTTTCCAAATTGGGTTATCATAGGTGTCATGCAAGGTTTCTTCTTTTTGTTGATTGATAAAAAGGAGAAACATCCAAAAAACAAGTCAAGGTGTAAGTTGTTCATTTTTTAGATAATTGAGCAAATTAATTTTGTAAAATGGCCCTTTTATGTGAGACTTCGGTTTTACCAAGGTAAAAATTGTGGAAATGGAATGTGGTAATGATGTATAGGTGTGATGGGGATAATGACAAGCTAAGCGGAAAAAATTTAGGTGTTAATAGATTCCCCCCTGATGAGTGAAGTTAGGAGCTCATCGCATGGCTGACACAAATCATAGGATCTTTTGTTCCAATGTGATGGTGACATGGAGAATCAAGACTATGTCGGAGGAGCTCACCCTTCAACGGGACTATAGGGGCCCTTACCTGTAGATACAATACTCAATATGAATGAGGTGCATATAATCTCAAATATATGGACAAGGTAGGCATTCCCATGCTCGTATCAATGTCTCAAATTAAAAACTAGATGGAAGCCTGATCAATACATGGATAAATTTTTGTGTGCATCATAAATGTCCAATATGGACTCAAATATGGAATGTAATCATGGTCCAACCAAGGATTATCTAAGGAACTGGAATATGAACAATGGAATTCTCATGGAATGTTGAATCTCAATAACTAATGAACTGTTGGATCTGAAGGGGTCCAACATCTGTAATGAATCAAACAACTGAGAGTTTGAATCTAACTGGTACAATGAACTGCATCTGAATTGGATACATAAGGAAGCATGTAATTGGAGGTCTTCCAAACACTGTCACCAACGTATCCCAGATATCTCAGGAAACAAAATATCATTGGGTTTCCATAAAGACTCACCAATGGACTAGAGTCAAGGGACATCCAGGGTCTTCGACCAAACAATGAAAGAACCATTAACCTATATGAATCTCATCGGTGCAATAACGTAGCTGATTTCGAGCACATGAGAAACAACCATTCTAAAGGGCACTAAGGTCTCCCTTTAGGTGGTCCAAGGGGCTCATCAATGAGGGTTATGAGTCCAAGGTATAGGGTACCTCTGGGTCTATCTTCTGGAATGAATGTGTTGATGTCAACAAAGGGATACATACAACTAGAAATGCAATGATGTTTCCTTGATAGAAGCATGAGGGATACAACCAAAGAGCGATAGAACTGGACATGGGACTGAGAGACTGTTGGGTGATACGAGGGAAACTGAGTAATAGGGACTCAAACTTCCTTTGTTCAGAGTATGATGGCATGGTTGACCTGGAAGCATATGTGAAATGAATCTTGGAGAGGGACACAATTGGGATACCAGGAAATATGACTAGAATGGGGGAAACTCAAATGGGTGGGTATCGATGACATCATGATGACTCCAAGGGTGATTCATCACAAAATACTCCGAACAAAGGAAACCAGGGATGCTGCCATAAATAAGGGACTATATGTGATATGCATGGATTCTAAGAAGCACCATTTGTAAATGGTTTCTTTGATGCAAGATGAATCGAAGAGAGGCTGTGGAGTTGTACTTCACAATTGTAGCTTCCCATATGCATGGGAATTTGGAAAAAGGGGGTTCTCAAAAGCACCATTGAATCATGGTGGGTGATGCGAAATGGAACCTCATTAATATAAAATTATAGGTAAGGAGGTAAGTGTCTAATGAACTGATTAGTTGGTTCAACTGGCTAAATGATTGCAGTTGGGATTTGGATTGAGGGTGGGACACTAGTAGTAACCTCCTTGCAGGACGGTGAATTGTGGCACAATAATGTCATTTTTGTAGTATGGATACAGCGGAGGGCCCGTGAATGTACAATGTAGATAATAAAAATGCCTTTAGTGAACATAAATGAAGAGTCCGTAGGGTACGCCAATGAGTGTTTATGATAGATTAATATGCGTTTTGGTTTGACTCAGAGACTACAAGGACTCTGAAACCTATGGAAATTGCAATGGCATGGGTGCCAAATGATAAGGGGCGCAAAATGGTCACCCTTGTAAGGTAGCTTCTAAATTCCGGGTAAGGGTGAATGCAAGGGTGGTTGGACTTGTCCACTTACCCAAACATAGTGGGGGTCCTACATGCATAAAATGGGAAAAATAAATTTGATGCATATGATATTCTGTAGGGTTGAATACCTATATTACAGTTTGAAGTGTTATACCTGTAGGGAGTGGTTGTCGACTAAAACAAGTGGAGTTCAACACAACCTGAACTTGTACACATGGAAACGATACCCAAGCGTAAAAGGTGCGTCTGGAAATCAAACTAAATGTACAAGTGATACATGACCTCGAGAAATGGTTAAGATCATGCATGTGAAAAATTGAGTAGGGTTAAGGTCCCGCCGACATGATATGGGCATGGGGTTTGTTATTATGGATCACATATGAATCTTATATATATATAGATATAGATATAGATATAGATATAGATATGCACGTGGATGCAACACTTTATATTTTTTGAGCCTATCTATTAGATGATGGATGTGATGTTTATTTATATGTGTATGCAAAATTATATGAAATGAAAATGTATGGCTTATGTCCTTGCTATTGATGATTAATGTGCCACTGTAGAATATTGTTAACCATTTGGTCTACAACATTGTTGAAATGTCTGGGGACATGAATGAATGTAACGGATTCAAATTGGCTAACATATCGTTTAGTGCCCAGGAAATTTCTAAAGATGCAAGGATCATGTACCCGATAAAAGTTATTCAACTGTAAGACAAGTAGTTGGGAATCAAGGTAAACATGAAGGTGATGAATACTCATGTGTAGAGCATCAGTCAAGAGACCGATCAAAACATCATATTATTCCTGATTATTCGTGGTGACATCTATGCACACATCGCTAATGTGGATTAGGGTGTGTAACGGGGAATAAAGTACCCATGTAGCCGAGGCGATATTTAGATAGTATCTACTTGCACTATCAGTGTAACTGATGTACATGGAGGGGTTAGGATCCATTTGATAAGGTCAAGGAAAAAAACCATGAGGCTCTTTTTTCGAAAAAATGGAGAAAAAAAGGGAAAGATATAGTACAATGAATACAAATCTCAATCATGTTAAGCATAGAATCTCTTGAGATATAACCCATTGCAGGGGTTCTTCAAGAGGTGACCTTTTGAATTGGCAAGGATGTATGCCCCCTTGCTGAGACAATGTTTGACAACATATGGTCCCTGCCACATAGATTCAAACTTTCCATTTCCATGTTTATCGTGGTGATCCAGGTGGATATCAGTGGCCACCCACCTTTCCAACTGGCTCAAAACAATTTTCTGGCAATTTTGGTAATTTACTATTTTTAGCAGTTTTTTCGGGTCCTGAATTTTCGGGGCCGTTTTGAGGCCCTAAACGGCCTTTTTTGGTGATTTGGGGGGCCAAATGGTTTCCTTTGACATTTATTTGGATCTAGTCGAAAGTTGTAAATCTCGGATAGACCTTTCCAATGGGCTACCGAGCGCCCCAAACGGAGATCGAATGCAAAAGTTACGACCCCGGGAAGTTGATGTACTAACTTACCCAAACGAGGCCCACATGAATTTTGGTGCTTCATCTCCTAGGGTTAGGTTTTTGGATGTCTAGGGTTTTTGACATTCCTGTTTATTGTAAAAGGCCTTGAGAGCCTCATTGTAACCATCTTCTTGTGAAATGAGCATAGCCGTCACATCTCTTCTTCGAGATAAGCCGCCACCATTCCAACAAGCTTGTTTTCCACTGCATTTTACCGTTTTAGCTTATTCCCTTATTGAATAGAAAACCGGTTTTACTATATCTCTATTATTTTGTGTTAATCATATGATAATAATTTGTATTCATTTCGTTCTGCTCGTAAAATCCGCATCAGTGGTATTACAACGGTCTACTCCTTGTCGTCTTAATGCATGTCCCCAACGAGGTCAGGGTACAAAGAAATGGGTCTCGAGCTTATTTCTCTTGAGGACAAAAGCTCTCACATGCCCAAGCGACCTCTCATGGCAAGAGAAAAGAAAGATGATGGGACAGGAGATCCTATCAAAATGTTGCTTAAGGAAGCCCTCACGCAATAGAGGAACGAGATGATGGACAGTTTCACGCAAATCCTTCGGTGACTACCAACAAGCGACGCATCTTCCTCGAGCGGAGGCGCCGCACCCTTCAATGTACAAATCAACTTCGATATTCCTATATTTGAAGGACAGATAGACGCAGATGCTGTAGATAAGTCGTTGAATCTACTAGAAGGGTATTTTCTATCCATAACTTTTTGAATAGAGAAAAGATTACCTTTGCGCTCCTCAAAGCCGTTCCCCATGTCAAAGATTGGTGGGAAACTTTCTGCGAACAAAAGGACAGAGAGGAAGCCTCATTATTTTCAGTCACGGCCACCTGAGCATCCTTCAGGGATGCCATTAAGGAACAATACTACCATGTTGGAATTTATGACGACTTGTATACCAAATGGACCACACTGCGATAAAAAAGAGACTAAGCAGTTCCAGAGTTCACAAACATCTTCCATACCTTGTGCACTAAGCTGGGTATCAAAGATTCAGAGCGACATCTGGTGCTCAAGTATCGCGGTGGTCTGCATAGATACATCCAGACCGAAATGGAAATTATGGACATCTCTTCCTTGGGCGCGGCCTACCGGTATGCCGTCAAAATCGAGCAGAAGCTCAAACAAAAGACACAGCAATTTGGGCTTGGGAACCCCTCACAGCAAAAGACAAGAAAGGGCAGCCCCAACCCACAGAATAAAGGACAAAGCAAAGATGGAAAGTATCAGGAAAACTAGTCCAAGCCACAAGTAAAGAAGGACATCAGAAAGACAAAGAAAGATACTGGGAAGTGGTGCGACTTCCATAAGATCCCTTGGCATAACACTGCTGACTGCCATTCAAAGCAGTCTCTGGTAGCCACAATGAAAGCATCTGAATCAGATGCGGATTCTAACTCTGAGTCCGAACTAGAAAGGGGAAGACAGATCATTGACGCGGAACCCAGTGCCACCATTGCTACCACCAAGATCCAGCCTGATGAACCAGACGAGCCAGAAGAAGGAGAATGCCTCTTCCATTCACAGATGTGGGTAAAAGGAACCCCGCTGCACTTCATCATTGATAGCGGTATCTAGAAGAACCTCATGTCAGCAGAGGTCATCAAGCGCTTGGCCCTGTCGAAAATGTCGCACCCACAACCCTACACCATTGGATGGCTCTGCAAAGGAAGCGATCTCCGCGTCATCCAACAATGTCGACTGTCATACGGCATCAAGCCCTTCAAGGATGAAGTATTGTGTGATGTTGCTCCTCTTGAAGTTTCAGATGTTCTTTTGGGCCAACCTTATTTATGGAAACGTCATGTTGTATATGTGTCTAAGCCTCGTAGTGTTATTATTTCTTTGAACAGGAAATTGTATAGGATACCCGAGGTAGTCCCTCATATGCTATTTCCTTGATCTCTACCAAGCAATGCAGGAAGGTCATCTCTCATACCGAGAAATTTATCTTCTTCGTGATTCACTCTCAGAGTGAGAGAAAGATTATGGCCACATCTAGGACCTCCGCAACCGATCTCTCCGCTAAATAGAAGCAAGTGGATAATGTGGTGGAAGGATACAAAGATATCTTCTCCTCTCCTAGCGGGGTACCTCTGCACTGCCAGGTCAAGCATCCCATCGATCTGACCCTAGGCGCACCGCTACCCAATGGGCTAGTCTATCGTCACTCTCTGTTGGAAAACGAGGAGATCAAGAGGAAGATCCAAGAATTGCTCCAAAGGGGCACATATGTCCCAGCTCATCACCTTGTGGGAGCCCAATTGTGCTGGTGCAGAAGAAAGATGGGACCTGGCGACTCTGCATTGATTACTGGGCCCTGAATAAAATCACAGTCCGCAACTGGTGCCCAATTCCCCGAATCGACGACCTCCTTGATCAGCTCACAGGGGCCAAATACTTCAGTAAGATTTATCTGAAGTCTGGCTACCACTGGGTCCCAATAGAACAGACAGATGTATGGAAGACTGCCTTCAAGTCAAAAGAAGGTCTTTTTGAATGGCTGGTCATGCCTTTTGGTTTGAAAAATGCTCCAACAAATTTTATGAGGATGATGGACGATATCCTACGACCTTTCACCAATACTTTTGTAGTGGTGTATCTGGATGACATCATCATCTACAACAAGACTTGGGAGGAACACTTGCAGCATATTCAACAGGTTCTACACACCCTGCGGCAGCACAAACTATATGCAAACTTGGAAAAATGCTCCTTCAGCATGGACAGGTTCCATTACTTAGGCTACATCGTTGATCGACATGGTGTGCATGTGGATCCATCCATGATCCAGGTCATCCATGACTGGCCAGCCCCAACCACAATCACTGAACTTCGAAGTTTCTTGGGCCTCTCCAATTTCTATCGTTGGTTCGTGCTGGGATTCTCTCATATCCCATGGGCCCTCAGCCAAGTGACTAGGGGTGGTGGTAAGGCAAAATTTGTGTGGGGCTTGTCCCAACAACAAGCCTTTGATGACTTGAAGAAGCGTTTGTGCTCATCGCCGGTACTCTCATTACCAGACCTGCAACATACCTTTGAGATTAAGACAGATGCTTCAGATTATGCTGTAGGTGTCGTTCTCACTCAACACGACCACCCCATGGCATATCATAGTGAGACACTATTAGATGTTGTCCGTAAGTACCCTACCTACGACAAAGAAATGTACTCCATTGTACAAGCATGTCGCCAGTGGAGACATTACATTCTTGGGAAGCAGACAGTCATCCACACTTATCACAAGCCACTACAGTTCATGCAGATCCAAGCAAAGTTGCAAAATGACCGCCATCAGAAGTGGTCAACATATTTACATCAGTTCCACCTCAACATCAAATATAAAACAGGGAGTACCAACCAAGTTACTGACTTCCTCAGTCGACCTCCAGTCACAGCACTCACCATGGTGCTAGACTCTTGCGGCTATGAGACCTCCGGATGGCCCCACCTATACGAGATAGACCCTGACTTCTCCACCACCTATCAAATGTTGGGCACCAACTCAGTGGTTGCTAATTCCATCTTCAGGATGGGTTGTTGTGTCGTCTGGGCCATCTTTGCGTTCCATCAAGCGAGTGCACGAAGCTGATTTGGGAAGCTCACTACAGTCAGGTGGCAGGACACTTTGGCATCGAAAAGACAGTGGCAGTGCTGCAGAAACATTTCTACTAGCCGAAACTTCAACAGGATGTCAGCAAGTATATCAAGTCCTGCACCGCTTACGCTATTGCCAGACCGACCACTAAGAAACAGGGCCTATACACCCCTCTGCCTACTCCCGACAGGCCGTGGGAATCCATCTCAATGGACTACATGTCGGGCCTCTCGTCCACCAAGAGGGGAAACGATTGTGTTTTTGTGGTTGTTGATCGCTTTTCCAAAATGGTGATTCTAGCCGCCTGCAAGAAGAACATCACAGCAGAAGCCACTGCCAAGTTCTTCTTTGAACGAGTATGGGTACATTTTGGGATCCCACAGACCATTATATTAGACTGTGACATTCGGTTCCTCAGCTCATTTTGGTCGATCCTATGGTCACTGCTGGATACCAATCTCACCAAATCCACTGCCTTCCACCTCCAGACTGACGGCCAAACCGAGGTCGTCAACCGGATGGTTGTACATATCCTGCGCATGTACAATTCAACACACCCCCACACAAGGGATGAGAGTCTTCCCTGTCCAACATAGCTAAAATCGAGCCCTGCATAGCTCAACTGGCCATAGCCCCTTTCAGGTGGGATTGGGATTCCAACCATTGGGCCCCATGGATGTTGCACTTCCCCTTGCGACCACCTCGGCCGACTCGTCCCCAGAAGCTGACAAAGCTGCCCGGTTCATTGAACGGATCCAGCATATCCGCCAACAAGTTCAGGATATTCTACAGAATTCTAATGCCAAGTACAAGCAACACCATGATCAACATCGGGTGCCACATAATTTTCAGGTGGATGACAAAGTTTGGTTGCATTTGCAGAAAGAACGCCTTACAGGGCCCCATCGAAAGCTTCACCCACTCCGTTATGGGACATACACCATCACCAAGGCGGTGGGTGACAATGCTTTTGAGCTCCACATTCCCCCCTTCCTTGGTCTGCATCCAGTCTTCAATGTGGCTCTCCTTCGACCATATTTTCCACCATTATTAGACACCTCAGAGATAGCAGAGAAGTTGACACCAACAGAGCTCAACCCTGACTTCCTACAACAAGCATCCAGTGATCATATTGCAGATGCACAGATCAAGGTAACTCGACATCAAAGGATCCATCTTTATTGAGTTGTCAAAGTAGGGCAACTCCTGCACCAAGGCAAGTGGCTCACCCGGGGCCAAATTCAGCAGAAATTTCCTCATATGATGGGGGAACTCAATGCAATGGAAACCATTGCTTCCTAAGGAGGTAGGATTGATCCAAGTGGATATCGGTGGCCACCCACCTTTCCAATTGGCTCAAAACAGTTTTCTGGCAATTTTGGTAATTTACTATTTTTAGTAGTTTTTTCGGGTCCTGAACTTCCGAGGCCGTTTTGAGGCCCTAAATGGCATTTTTTGGTGATTTGGGGGGCCAAATGGTTTCCTTTGGAATTCATTTGGTTCTATTTGAAAGTTTTAAATTTCATATAGACCTTTCCAACAGGCTACCGAGCGCCCCAAACGGACATCGTATGCAAAAGTTACAACCCCGAGAAGTTGATGTACTAACTTACCCAAACGGGTCCCACATGACTTTTGGCGCTTCATCTCCTAGGGTTAGGTTTTTGGATGTCTAGGGTTTTTGACATTCCTGTTTATTGTAAAAGGCCTTGAGAGCCTCATTGTAACCATCTTCTTGCGAAATGAGTGCAACCGTCACATCTCTTCTTAGAGATAAGCCGCCACCATTCCAGCAAGCTTGTTTTCCACTGCATTTTACAGTTTTAGCTTATTCCCTTATTGAATAGAAAACCAGTTTTATTGTATCTCTGTTATTTTGTGTTAAGTATCTGATAATAATCTGTATTCATTTCGTTTTGCTCATAAAATCTGGATCACGTGGGCTTGGTCGTAGACGAGGATAAGGTCCCCCTCATTGAAAGAGCAAGGGTGGACATGAGAGTGGTAATGGGATTTTGACTGATGTTTCGCAGCTTCAATCATTTGGGTGCTGTAGATAAATGAGGACAATAATCAACTATAGATTTTTAGTCCGTAATTGATTATTGTTGGCCTATTTAGGTGTCTTGTTAGGCTCCTGATCTATGGGATTCTCTCCAGTATTATCAGGTGGATTGGCGGGTTGGTTTCCACCTCCTTGTCGTTGATTGTTTCCTTCATTCTTTCCCCTATTCTTTTTCTTAGATTGCACTTGTTGGTTATTGAGCACATGTTGGGCATGCATGTTATACTGAGTGTACACTTGCCCCTAAGGGAAAGGAGGAGCGACAGGGTGTGGCTGCTTTGGATCAGCTAACAGGGGGATAGGAAAAGGATAGTGCAGATTCATGGACGGAGGGGCCACAAAGGTAGTCGAAACAATACCACACATGGTGCCACTACAAGAGGTCCCATGAATATGGGAGATTGAGGCAGGAGCCGAGTAAGAGTTTGATCCTGGTCATGTCCAGGAAGCACGAGGGGGACAACAGTTCGACTGAATGAGTTGGCTTTGTTATGGCGGAAGCTTAAGAAATAGAATGAGCAAAAGCAGGATTGCACTACACAGATAAACACAATATGCATAGACAATATGAAGGAATGTGAACTAAGCTTCTATTACTGTAAAACAAGTCTAAGACATGATAATATTTATCTATTGATTGATTGATGTTACAATATTATACATGCTTATATATATTTATGAGACGCTTGGGTGCCTGCCCGTTACGTTCAGTTACAATGAAGAAGTTAGAACGGTTCAATAGTTCAACCATTATGGTCGACTAGAAGACAGAGAGACAGTCTGTCGAAGTTCGATAGTCCCTGGTCGCATGTCAACACTGCTTGTTGATGTCGCGAACTGTGAGGTTGTTGAACATGTCGAAGGTACGAATGTGTCTAGGTGTGTCAAAGTCGAGACTCATCTGAGTTGTGTCGAATTCGGAACCTGTCAGAGATAACTTGTAAGGTTGAAGTCGTGTCAAAGTTGAAACTTGTCGAAGTTTCATCAACGTCGATGACTTTCCAACTGCGATGCGGATTAGACCTCCTTCCATAAGAAACAATAGACCCCACTGTTTGCTCGCAAAGGTGAGGAAACTTGTCAATCACTTTAGTAACAGCTTACCACTTTCCTCGAGATGGGATCTGGCTAGCCTTGGAAACCTGAAACAAGGGAATTGTGTTCATCCTTATATGGCGTACTCGTCATCCCACAATGGTGTCGCAAGGAAGAGGCTCCTGAAAATCTGGATGGATGTCTTCAGGTTCGGCTGTCTGCAAGTCGTTCTGTTCCAACAAGGGTGTATGATATGGTCGAAGTAGATCCACATTAAATACTGGATGCAAACCCAGGCATGCAGGAATGTTGAGTTGGAAAGCATTTTCACCAATCTGTCGAAGAATACTATATGGACCATATAGAAAAGGCTTGAGCTTTTTGAATTGGGCAGTGAAGTGCTCCTTCTTGAGATGTAACCAGACCTTATCCCTAATTTGGAATGAATGAGGAATATGATGCTTGTCGTGTCAGGCCTTATCTTTATCGCTTGCTCTGTGCAACATTTCTCGTGCTTGCTTCTGGATGTCGCATATCTGATCTCTGAACTTGACTGCTTTATCAACTTCTTGTTGGTTGTAGTTGGTGTCGCTCGGCTGTGTCAAGGAGCTGATCAAGTCGATAGGTGCTGAGGGTTGAAATCTGTAACATACTTCAAACTGACTCTTTCCTGTAGAGATGTGCTGGATGTATGGAAGAATTTCATCCCATTTGTGTCGATTCTGGTTATTGTACATGCGAAGCAGTTGTACTACCAAGCGATTCACAACTTTCGTCTTTCCATCGGTCTGAGGATGGAAAGTTATCGACAATGAGAGTCATGTGTTTAGCAATTTCCAAAGGGTCTTCCAAAAGATGCTGACGAATCTGGCATCTCGGTCGAAAATAATGGTTGTGGGTAAACCAAAGTGTTTCCAAACATGTGTAAAGAAGAGCTGAGCAGTCTGTTGCACTGTCGTGGTCTTCTTACATGGTATGAGAATGGCCATCTTGGAAAATCGGTCAGCTACTACTAATATCGCGTCATGTTGATGTCTGGTAGTAGGATATCCCGTCAAGTAGTCCATAGAAATAGATTCCCATGGTTGACTAGGAACTGGTATAGGTGTATACAATCCCCGTCATCGATTAGGTGGCTTAGCAATGGAACAAACCATGCATGATCGAATGTACTTGTTGATGTCAGATTTATGTGTAGGCCAAAAGAAATACTTCTGCAGAATAGCAAGTGTCTTTGCTACTCCAAAGTGTCCTGCAGTCTTCCTGTAGTGTGTCCCCCAAATGAGCTGCTGTCGGTGCTCACCTGTCGATACACAAAGCTGTCCAAGCTTGTATAGCAAGGTGTCTTTCAGGAAATAGTCGAAGTCTGAGGTCGACGACTTGTTACTCTATAACTGTTGGTAGACTTCTGAGAAGTCACTGTCGTCCTCATACAACTATGGCCAAGTGGACGTGTCATATCCATGCATACTCATTACTATCAAAAGGAGAGTAATGGGTGGTCGACTGAGGAAATCGGTGGCGGCGTTAGCTTTACCTTTCTGATACTTAATCACCAATTGAAATTGTTGTAGGTAATTAATCCACTTGAGTTGTCGGTTTTTTTGCAACTTTGATTGTGTCAGAGTGAATTGTAGAGGCTTGTGATCAGTGAGAATGACCATTTCCTTGCCAAGGATGTAATGCCTCCATTGCATAGTCCGATGCATTCATCTCAATCTTAAAGGGTTGATGAAAATCATGTAACATAAGTACTGGTGCAGTGCAGAGCTTGTGTTTGAGTTGTTCAAAAGTTGCTTGTTGTGTTGCTATCCATCGGAAGACAGTTTTCTCGTTTCCCTTCATCAACTGATTCAAGGGTCAGGCTATGTGACTGAAGCCGAGTATGAATTGTCAATAGAAATTCACCAAACCAAGAAAACTTCTTAGTTCTTGAATGCTTCTAGGAATGGGCCAATATTTGAAAATCTGTACTTTGTCTGGATCGACGTGAATGCCTGTAAAGTCAATTACATACCCCAAATATTTGATGTTGTTCATCGCAAAAGAGAACTTGTCCATGTTCATATAAAGCCAATGTTGCTGGAGAGTGTCGAGAACTTGTTGAAGATGTCCAACATGTTCTTCCCATGATCGACTGAAAATCAATATATCGTCAAGGTAGACAATAAACCATTTGTTGATGAAAGGTCGAAGAAGGTTATCCATGTGTCTCATGAAGGTCGCAGGTGCATTGGTTAAGCCGAAAGGCATGACTAACCATTCAAACAATACTTCCTTGGTTTTGAAAACAATTTTCTAAACATCCAAGGGCTTGATTGGAATCTGATGGTATCCCAACTTGAGGTCGATCTTAGTAAATAATTTAGCACCTTTCAGACAGTAGATGAGCTTGTCTATCCGTGGCAGAGGGTACCGATTCTTCACCGATATCTTGTTGAAATATCTGTAGTCGATGCACATACGCCAAGTCCCATATTTCTTCGGAACTAGGATGACTGGACTTCCACAAGGAGAGGAGCTGGGTCGGATATGACCTTTGTCGATTAATTCTTGGATATGTCTATGAATCTCTTCATTTTCAAGAATGGTCTTCTGTAAACAGATGCATTAGGCAAAGAAGAACCAGGAACAAGTTCAATGGAGTGTTTTACTTGACAATGTTGAGGTACTCCATCTGGAGCTTGAAAGAGGTTTTGGTACTCATCGAGAATATGATCGACTTGCTGCTTCTATCGAGAACTGCATTGGTCAATGACTCGACTTGTTGTTGCGGTCTTCTTAGAATGTTGCGGCTTGATCATGATTAATGAGAACTTCTGAGCATGATTGATGAGCTTCTTTGTCTATTTGGAAGATATCAATGCAACCGTCGGTGTAGGTTGACGCTCTGGTATGTTGAACCAGTGGTTTCGGATTCTGATAATCACCTTCTGAGGCCATGACTGATAACTTCCATGTCTATCCCAGAGGTAAGGTTTCCAAAACTGGGCATCGGCTATGGAGAGTGGTGCCACGTCACATAGTACTTAATCTTCAAAAGGCTTTATGAAGTAGGCGAGCTTGCATTGTCGAGTGATCCGAAGTTCTTGTCCATCCTTCATCCAACCGGTGTTGTAAGGTTGAGGATGCAGAGTGGTAACAAGACCTAGTTTCTTCACGAGATATTAAGAAATGAAGTTCTTCTGGCTCCCGTTGTCCACAATCAAATGCAATGGGTTGCTCTAGACCCATATCTGTGTATGGAACATGCGTTCTCGTTCCTCCTCGTCAACGATAGTCAAGGCTGCTGGAGTGGTCGAGGTCAAAACGGTCATTACGTCTGGATCATATTCTTCCACCGTCTTGTCGAATGTGTCAGATGTCGACACTTTTGCCAAAAATGTCTTCCGAACTTTGCATTTAGACGTATCATGCCAAGATGAGTGGTGGTAATCGCACCATTTTCCGGTCGGCGTTTTTTTTCTACGTTGATTCTTGTTAAAAGGCTTCTTTCCATGGTCTGGCTTTGGCGGTGTCGGCTGAGAAGGTTTTGACTTGTCGAAGTCAGCTGTTCGTCCTGATGTCAGATTTGTTGCGAAACATGCTTTTCCTTTCTGCTTGGTTTCCAGTTTGCTGGCATAGTGGAAAGCATCCACAAGCGTATTGACAGTCATAAATTCCATCTCCTGCTGAATGTACTGGGACAATCCGCTAACGTACTTCAGAACAAGCAATTTCTCTTCTTCTTAGACGCCAAGTCTAGCCATGAGTCGATAGAACTCATAGGTGTAACTCTGTACTGATTGGTCTTCCATTGCCTTAATTGTGGCCACTTCTTATACTGTTGCTCGAGGTATTTAGGTGGGTAAAATTCCTTTTGGATGTGTTCGACGAATTTATCCCATGTGTCGATGGGGTCTCCGCTTTTCTCCATCTTTGTCGAGAGGTTCTCCCACCAGCAGTGCATGGAGGTTGACATCTTTACGGATGCAATGGTGATCTTTTCAGCTTCTGAGAGTTGATTTACAGCGTAATAGGATTCCAATTGTAGTACCCAATTGTCGACGGATTTCGCGTCAATCTTACCTTCAAGATTCGGTATGTCCAAATTCATTTGCACTTTGAAGGGGATGATTTTATCGGAGTGAATTCTCGTCGAAGATCCTCTGGATTTCGAAGTGAATCGCATGAGAATCTTGTTGAACTGGGTGAACATTTCAGTCTGTTGTTGAGCCGGATCTTGTTCAATAAGCTGTGTTGTCTCATCGGCTGCATGTCTATCATCTATTTCTTCTACCATGTTTCAAGGCAGCGTCTACTTGGATTGATGATATTGCGAGCGATTTTGAATTGGCATAAGTCAGGTAACTTCGAGAGAAGTGTATACGCAGAACTTAAGCAAGAAAACTGAATGCTCTAATTTGAGTTTGCCCTGATACCAATGATCCGGGTCATGTCGAGGAAGCACTAGGGGGACAACAGTTCGACTTAATGAGTCAACTCTGTTATGGTGGAAGATTAAGAAATAGAATGAGCAAAAGCAAGATTACACTACACATATAAACACAATATGCACAGACAATATGCAGAAATGCGAACTGATCTTGTATTACCGTAAAACAAGTCTAAGACATGATAAGATTTATCTATTGATTGATTGATGTTACAATATTATGCATGCTTATATATATTTTTGAGATGCTTGGGTGCCTTCCCGTTACGTTCAGTTACAAAGAAGAAGTTAGAATGGTTCAACAGTTCAACCGTTACACTCGACTAGAAGACATAGAGACAGTATGTCAAAGTTCGACAGTCACTGGTTGCATGTCGACGTTGTTTGTCGATGTCGTGAACTGTTAGGTTGCTGAACATGTCGAAGGTGCGAATGTGTCGAGGTGTGTCAAAGTTGAGACTCGTCAGAGTTGTGTTGTATTCGGAACCTGTTGGAGCTAACCTGCAGGAGATAACTTGTCAGGTTGAAGTTGTGTCAAAGTTGAAACTTGTCAAAGTTGCATCAACATCGATGATTTTCCAACTACGATGTGGATCATAGTTACTTGTTCCTGAATGGGATGAAGCTCATGATAAATCGGGGCCAAAGATTGGAGTGGCAAGAGGGCCCTGATGGGGACGCACAATGTTTGGGACATGTCCATATGCATAAACACTCACTTGTGGAGGGTAAGGTACATACAGATTAGGTCGGGATGCAATAGTGTTGATGACACCATTCACTGCGTGGGATGCCCCTGGCAGGTCTCTCCGGGAGGAGTCTATGATAGGGGAATCTAGGATGATGGTATATAGATACCCAGACTATGCATATATCAAGTCAATCTGTTGAGCTTTTAAGATTGCCTCCTCCTCAATTTGGGGTCGTTCAGAGGCGACATCCTTGGTAATGGCTAGGAGTAGGGATTTCAGAAACCAATATAAAAATATCATGTTATCGAGTTTTATCTTACACAAAATCCGATGCCTATGCCACTCGTGAATATGGTCAGTGATTTGGGTAGTGGATTTCTATCGATATGATAGGAGGATTTCTACTCCATCATCGTAACGGAAGGGAAAATGGAATAACTGTAGGAAAGTAGAAGCTAAGGACACAAAATTGGGATGTGTTCCATGATGTCGGTCAATATACCACTTGGTGACAGCACTAGTAATATTTCTCTGAAAGAGGCGGAGTATGATAGAATCATCCATGATGTTGTTTAATGAGCACCATAAGTGAAATGACATGATATGATTTTGGGGGTCTTCTTGAGCCTTCCCTTCAAACTTTGGAATGTATGAAGGGAGTTTGGTCGGCATAGGGGGCTATTTAGGATCATGGCGGATTGGATCATTGGTCAGCCTGACCAAATCAGGGAGGTTGAGACTAGCCATAAAAGGAAAGATCACAGTCGTAGGGCCTCCTGGCGAAGGGTTTCCTGCAGAAGGATTCCCTGGAGGAGGAGGGTTCCCAGGAGGGGGATGGTTCCCTAGTGGGGGATTCCCTGGAGGAGGGGGTGGGTTCCCTGGAGGGGGGTTCCCTCGAGGAGGGTTTCTAGTAGCCATGGGGATGCTAGTGTGTGGGTGTGCAGGTGATTCTAATTGTAAGGAGCTGGACTCAGATGATAGTGCAGAGGTATAGTGCGGGGAGGTGATCGTAGAATCTAAAGGACCAAACTAAGGGGGTTCACCTCAAATCCTTTGAGAGTATCTTGGAGTATTAATACTGATTGGGTCTAAATTAAAAACATGTGTGGGTTTATGATCAAAGAAATCTCAAAAAACTTAATGCGACTGAATGTGCAGAAGGTGAGCGCAATAAAATTGCAAACAAGACAAAAGAAGCTAAAAAAAATAATGCGAGGTGAGCTCAATAAAATGGAAAACAAGCCAACGAGAAACATTCCTAAGAAAGAGAAAAGAACAAGCTAACCTATTAGGTAAAGGAGAAAGTAGTCACATATCTACAAAGATGGAAGCCCTCATAAATCGTATCCCTTATAGGGTGATGCAATCTGAAGTTGGACAATATGAAATGGAAGACCAATATGGTCAAGGGATATCCCCCTACCGAGGGGGATCCTTGATAAAAGATCCTTAGAATAATGGAAATTGGGCTACCTCGTTCAAGGCATGCTTGGGAAGGTTACCCGCAACTTCTATCTGTAGACACCAAGTAGGTGTCCTTCAATACAGAGTGGAGAGCAGAATTCCACCCAGACCTCCGGAACTAGTCTTTCAACTTGCCCTCCTAAGGGAGAGCCCCCCTGACAAATTGGTCTCAGCCGTTCCAATAAATACAAGAGGATTTTGGTACCCTAAAAAGACAATTGCTATGTCTCAGATGTAAATGAAAAAGGGGAATTAGTTGGATTCCTATCCCCTGCGTCCTAACATCACTACCAAATTAATTTTGACACTCAAGTGAGGTTAAGATTTGTTGAGTTAAGGTTAATTTTAAGGCTTCGCTGGCGGCATGAACCAAGCGATAGTTTGATTTAGGGAGTGCTTGTGTGCATTGGTGGTGTGTACAACAACTAAGAAATTAAATGCTTAAAAGAAATGAACAATTTCCAATACTAAGTCTATTTTTTTTTTTTGAAAACATCATTTCAAATTAGAAATGCTACAACTAAGCATTTATCATTCAAAGCATAAAAACCTTTGATTTTTCAACAAGCATTCGCTGAAAACAGTAAATATGCGGTAAAAAATGATCTTTAACAGAACTAAAGAAGCAACAAATAAAAAAACTAAGGTTTTTTCTTCACTGCAAGAAATGAAAAATATTAACATAAAGACCACTACATCAAACAAATGATTGCAAGCAAAAAAACAAATAAAAAAGCTATTGCTTACACTTTTTTATTTTTTATTTTTTATTTAAAAAAATGGGGGCGAAACCAAGATGTATTTCTGTAAATGTTTATGCATAATTTATAGAAAAAAATTATATATTTGAATTCTCCTCGAAAAAATACATGATTTGAAAAAAAATCACGCAAATCTGAGTCTGGGAGGCAAAGATATCTTAGTTTAAAAATTTGCAATTTTCAACGATTTTTTTAATGGATGGAAATATTGCAGAGAAGATATATGGAAAAATCAAAGCCTCAGCTTGATCAACATGGGTAGATTTAGGCTGGTTTTAGGACACTAATCACTCAGGCAGCAACAAACAAGCAACTAACAAGTCAAATAAAGAGCAATAAAACTCAATCAATGGTCAAACAGGCTGGAAAAACACAACCAGAGAACGATAGAGATCGTCCCCAGTATGGTCGCCAAAAACTATTGCTGGTGTCTTCACACTAGCACGTGAAAATCTGTGTGAAATCTCATTCATAGTATGATCTTCCAAAGCAAACAATTACTCTCACAAATTGTCTTGCAAAAACTAGTCAATGATCACATAAAACAGTCATGAATTTGGAGTAAACAGTAAAACTTTGTTGAATAATTCTACATCAACCAAAATTGGGCTATGTGATGACTATCCAAATATATAATTACATCAGATATTTGAAAGCCAAAGAAGGTATTTGAAATCTTCACAAAAGAAGGCTTACTAAAATGGTGAAAACCCCCCCTAGGTGACAAAATCACTTTCCAAATCACCTCTAAGGATTAGGAATTGGCTAAATCTGAGTTGTGAGGTGATGTATGACAGAAAAAAAACTAAATCGTGGCTTTTGGAGAGAATAAAAACAAGGAGGGCGATTTGGACCAAAAAATGTTGTTTCTAAGTTCACTAGCTTTTGGCTTTTCCACTAAAAGCATAAAAAAGGAGTGTGCCCTTGTAGTCCAGGAATGGAAAGAAATATCACTGAATCTGAGAAAATCTTATCCATAATCTCCTCAATTTACCCAGAGTGACTCAGGATGACATGTGGTCCCATAAAAGACAAAAATATGGCGAACTACCTAGTCAACACCTAGGAAATTAATCAAAATGACTAATGTAATGTATCCTAAGCATGGATTGATTTTTTAATATTCTAACAAGATGCACCTACTAAGGATTGTGCTAAACTTAGTAGAGTCTCAACGGAAAAGAAAATAAACAAAATAGAAATTAAACAACTAAACTAATCAAACATACAAACTGTATTAAAATAAATCTAAATTAATATTTTTTTCTTACTTTTTATCAAGCAAACATATAGGAACATCTTTTAAAGAATACATATTTCTCTTTCATTATGTAAAAAATGGCATTTACAAGGATTTAATATCACCTCTGAGTTACAATAGGAGAGGCCCTTATAGCTATCTGAGGGAGGACTTGCTTAGTCTCCTTGCAGTCCACGGTTCTTCGGCCTTGCGTCATGTACACAATCTCCGTAAGGTTGAGAATGTAACACAAAGGGAGTTATGGTCTTAGGGAGATTTTTGCAGAGTAACAACTTAAGTAATGTATGGAGAATGGGTGTTGAGTGATGGACCTTGATGGTTCATTTATAGGCACCACGAAAAAATCTAGGATAAGGATAAGGCTTTGATTTTTGGCTTTTAATTTTTTAATTTTTCCTTTGATTTTGTGCCTTTCACTTTTTTATCCATTTTCCAAATTGGGCTATCCTAGGTGTCATGCCAAGTTTCTTCTTTTTGTTGAGTGATAAAAAAGAGAAACATCTAAAAAACAAGTGCATAAGTTGCTCTTTTTTAGATAATTGAGCAAATTAATTTTGTAAAATGGCCCTTTTATGTGAGACTTTGGTTTTTTGGTTTTACCAAGGTAAAAATAGTAGAAATGGAATGTGGTAATGATGTATAGGTGTGATGGGGCTAATGACAAGGTAGGCACACAAAATTTAGGTGTTAATACCATTGTAACATAGATGATTGTACTAAACACAAGTGTTGTAAGCTACATCATGAATTCAATCCTACTAAGAATCTTAATAAGGATCTTGGGAATACAAATATGCTAAGCATGGATTTGACAAACTACATTTAGACAAAAATATTTTTTGTACTGAAGGGTCAAGGGATATGAACATGACCATCATCCATCATAAAAAGGAGAAGGATATGGCCAAACTCTTCCATATAAGATTCATGTCAAGAAGACCAAGGTGGATGCACTATTTGACTTTGGTTCACATGTCGATATCATAGTGGAGGACTTGGTAAATAAGTTTGAATTGGAAGTCCATGATCATCTTTTTCTTTACTCACTAGTATGGGTGGAAAAAGATGTGCAATTGAGAGACTAAGTAGTGTAATATTAGGTTTTTTATCAATCCATATTACGTTAATGAAGTAGAGGTAGATGTGGTACCATTTGATATATGTGGCGTTATATTGGAAAGCCCCTTCATGTATATGAGGGATTGTATGTTTATAAAAAGATCTAACCATTACCACTTGATCAAGGATGGTAAGTCCTTTCTCATTAATGCACATAAAAGTAAATCCAAGATCTTTTGGGTAAGTATTATCCAAGCCAAGAAGGTGATTAACTTGAGTAGGAAGTTTGTCCTACTCTTCTTGAGACAAAATTAGCAAGGAGATGAATTGATAGAAATGAAAGCATCCCTGGAGGGATGTATCAAAGTGAAAAAACACTACTTGGTGAAGCCTTGATAGGCATTTTGAGAAATGGTCCAAGAGCCTAATGAGCTACCTCATGAGAGGGAAGAAGAGCATGAGATATAATTGTTTCTGGACTTTCCATTGCCAAACATGGGATTGTATATGTAGTCCACACTAGACATTGGTGAAGAGGACAAGTAATTACATCAATTATTGGAGAAGAGAGTCATATGATCAATTATTGTACCTCATGGATCACCTATAATCAAATCTCCCAAGAAGGATGGGACTTGAAAAAATTGTATCAACCACATAGCTTTAAACAAGATCACTGTCAAGAATCAATATCATCTACCTAGAACTCAACATCTTATTGGACTTATTGCAACATGCCAAGTATTTCATCAAATTGGATTTCAAATCATGATACAACCAAGTGTGATTAAAGGAAGATGACACCTATAAGATTACCTTCAAGACAAGGTAAGGTATATTTGAGTAGTGGGTAATGCCATTCGCTTCATGTAATGCACCAAATACTTTATGAATTCAATTAATCATGGTTTATGTTTTTATCTAGATTTTTTTTTTCTTATCTAAATTAATTTGTAATTATCTAAATGGCACTATTTTAACTTTAAGCTCTATTGTAAGAGCATGTATCACATTTAATAAAAGTGATAAAGACACTAAAAATACACAAGTTGTTAAACAATCTTAAAAAATATGAGTTTTGGAAATTCCTCATCTTACAAAGATGAACAACATCGAAATATAATCAAAACTACCGATACCAATTACTATGATGGACGTCTTCATATAATCAATAACCTATAAAAACCTACCAATACCAAGTACCTCTTGACGTTCGTAACTTGTTGGTTGCACCACTTCAGACTATAATGAACAATGAGAGAAAAACTCAGCTCGAAGCTTTAAAAAAAGATATGGTACTGAAAGATACGAAGATTTAGTCAAAATGGATAGAATTGTTTATTTGTGGCTTTTGTTTTAAAATTCCATATTAATGGCATTGCTTATGTAAAGTGGCTGTGGACGTACTAAGATATGTACGTTTCCATGGAGAGCAGGTCATACTTTATTGGTAAGGAAGAGTAGTTCAAAATTTCTAAGCAAACGTATATTAACTTTTCAAGGAATTTTTTTTGGGGGCCTAACTGAGGGAAAAAAAGTCTACAAATTGCCGAGAGAGCTTTCAATTTTAATTAAAATAATTTTGTTTTGTATTTCAAACTTACCAAGGATTATTAAAATAATTTTATTTGTATTTCAAGCTTACCAAGGACTATTGAAATAATTTTATTGTATTTCAAGCTTACCCAGGATTATTAAAAGGCAATAAAAAACATGAGCAACTTTCATGGACTTTGTGCTGTGACGAAAATAATTGCTGAGAAATCATCAAACTTTGACTTCAAAGTGCACATCTATGTAACAGCCATTGGTATGCTACAAAGTAAATAAATATAAATAATAAATTATGTTATGATATTATATCGGGTAGGATTTAATAATCACACCAAAGTTTTCAATGAAGTATGTGAGAGGAGTATCGAATTTAATTAATCAGAAACCTATAGCTATGGGTCGGAGTCAACAGTGTTAGTTTGTGTACAAGATAAAATAAATTAAAAATTAAAAAGAAAAGAAATTGGATATTCTTCCTAAGTTCCTATAATAATAAACAAGCCAAGAAATTAACAAGAAATTGGATATTCTTCCTAAGTTCCTATAATAATAAACAAGCCAACTCCAATCGGTTTGTTGAATACCTACTAGGCTACTACCTAGTAATCCCCTGCAATTCCTTCACGTTTCCCCTTACTCTGTTCCTATAATAAATATTTAATGTTGAAGCCCGCTGGTAAGCACTAGCTACTCATCTTTTCGCTCTGCAGCAGGATATTTAAATTATTTACTGTTCTGTCTGCAAGGGTCTACACAATTAGACTTGGAGTTTAGGCCCGTCCAGACATAGCATTAAATGCTTTAATATTGTTGGGTACATACTGTTCGCAAGCCTGCTTTCTTGAATTCCATCTCCTTTGTTTTAATGTATTTGCTGTGTTTATAATCTCCACGAGAAGAACAAGCATGATATGATAATACCGAATTCAATGTCTCGGCAGTTAGTACGAGAAATGCTTTTGCAATAATAAACGTGGGCACTGGGAACTTTCAATCCTTATGGTAAAAAACAACAAGGGATGCGGTGACCCTCAGTTTCAGCTTGACTGTGATGACAAGGGCGGCTATCATCTGTTTAATATCAATGGAAACGAAAGTCACGTATTGGAGTCCTGTTTCTTTTGTCAATATAATATATTGGAACCCTCGTACCATGACAATAGTCCACGACAATTACTGGGGTAAATGCAATGTTTCAGTTAATTACCCCCAATTCTGAGAACACGTTTTCATTTTCACTTCAAAAAATAATACCTAGTTATCTGACGTATGCTACAAGTACAAAGTAGTTAGATAATAATAATATTCGGTGTGATAGTGTTAGCATACAGGGCACTCCAAAATTTTCAATTACCGATGTCAGCAGGCGTGTAGAATTTGAATTTAATTAGCCTTGTACAAGGTAAACCCGTGGAAGCAACGGCGTTAGTTCGTTTCGAAGATAATGATAATAATAGGAAACTGCATACTTTTCGGAAATAATAAAGAAGCCAAGTCCAATTGGCTTGTTGACTTTGAAGTATTCCTCTGCAATTCGATACCGTTTTCCCTCCAAACCTGCTTTCTAATTCCATCTCCTTCGTCTTATTGTATTTGCAGAAGCCCAAACCCCCTACTGCCGTGTTTGTAATCTCCAACAGAAGAACAGAGCAGAGCAGAGCAGAGCATGAGAAACCATATTCTTCTTTTTCCCAATTCAATGACTCTCACCGTTTATCTTTGCCTTCATGTTACATCTGCCCTCCTCCTCCTCCTCCTTTGCTTCTCAGCATCATGTCTCGGCACTCTGTACGAAACTTGTAGGTCGGATAATCAAACATGTGGGAACGTCGGATTCGGCTATCCTTTTGGGACATTTGTTGGCTGCGGTGACCCTGACTTTCAGCTGCGCTCCTGTGATTCAGACGACCATCCTCTACTGAATATCGGTGGAAACGAATATCACATATTGGAGCCCTATTTCTTGGGGATTAACAGCAATCCAACAATGACAATTGTCAACGACAATCTGTGGGGGACTAAATGCAATCTCTCAGGGAACTACTCTCAATTCTGGTCCGCCTCTAATTTTCATATCAGTTCGGACACATACACCAATCTCACGCTTTGGGGTCACTGCAATGGAAGTGTTCATAAGGAGACTTATCCCAGCCACTGGAGTTTATGTGAAGATGATTGGTACTACTTTCCTCCGGAAAGTCCAGATTTAACAAGTTACTGCCTAACCCCTCTTAAACTCCCATTTAAGACCATCTTAATCGAAGATCTGATGAACCAGACTCTGCCGATCGATCAGACTGTCCTACAGGGTTTTCAAATAACATGGCAAGTCGACACCAACAGATATAACAGCTGTGCAGATTGTTTGAAGAGTAACGGGATTTGTGGTTATAACATTGCAGAGCCGAGAACATTTCTTTGCCATTGTTCCGATGGCACATCACCTCCAGACAAATGCCGCAGCGATAGTAGGTTTCCCGATCCCCTTGTACAAATTTGATTTCAAAGTTTAGAGCTTGAATTCTCTCAATCTGTTAAGTTGTACTAAATGCTCCGTTCTACCAGTAAGCTTGAATCTGGATATGTATGTGCGTTTTCGATGTGTCAAGCATTCTTTAATTTAGCAAAAACTGTGGATGGTTGCAGGTCAACCTCACTCTCATAGCGGCAATACAAAGTTCATTGTAATAGGTAAATATGATTTCTTCCTATTCAGTATTGCGATTTATAGTCAAGGCGAATTTGTATTTGTTTTCATTATTCTCATGGGAGTTGGACAAAGATCACATTGATATCATTCTCTTTATTCGGCCGCAGGTTGCATCATTGGGGGAGTTGTAATAGCAGCAATGCTCTTAACTTATTATGCAAAAAGGAGAAAAACACATGATAACCGGAGTTTTCCTACTTATTTCAGCAAATATGAGAGAAACGACATGGAAGAGATTGTACTCCCTGAACGTCCGATAGGCAATCTGCCAATATTCTCTTACGAAGAACTTCGACAGGCTACAGGTTCCTTCAACGAGAAGAACGAAATTGGGGATGGAGGGTTTGGGTCTGTCTATCTGGGAAAACTTCGGGACGGTCGAACTGTGGCGATAAAGAGATTGTATCAGGACAATTCTAGGAGACTCCAACAGTTTATCAACGAGGTGGAGATATTTTCGTCCTTGAATCATCCATATGTTGTTCGGCTTTATGGTTGCACCTCTGCAAACAGTCCAGAGCTGCTGCTTGTATACGAATATGTTTCAAATGGGACCTTGGCCGATCATCTTCACGGCGATCGCAAAGGTCCCAAGGGATTACCATGGGACACTCGCTTAAACATTGCAATTCAAATTGCCCAGGCCTTGGCATTTCTTCACAGCGTTGATCCGCCTATATTCCATAGGGATGTGAAATCCAATAATATTCTCTTGGACGAGAAATTCAATGTCAAGGTTGCAGATTTTGGGCTGTGCAGACTTTTGCCTGTAGATGCCACACATGTAACTACTGCCCCACAAGGCACACCCGGGTATCTTGACCCAGAATACCATGAATTGTTTCAACTGACAGAGAAATCCGATGTCTACAGCTTCGGGGTCGTTTTGGTGGAGATCATCTCTGCCAAATTAGCCGTGGACATAAGTCGGAAAAGAGGGGAAATCAACCTTGCTTTCATGGCAATATCGAAGATCCAAGAAGGCGCTTTGCATGAAATACTTGATCCGCAATTAGAGGTTGAAAAGAATGATCAGGTGAAGGTCATGGTAAGTGCAGTTGCAGAATTGATTTTCCGATGCCTGGCGTTAGGAGGAGATGACAGACCACACATGAAGGAAGTGGTTGCCCAGCTTGAGCAAATCAGGGATGCCTCTCCAACTCCCTGTGAACAATGGGAATCGTTTCCAAACATGAAAACGGCATTTTCTCCCACCTCTGTGCAAGACAGGTGGCCTAGCCGCAGCTCCAATTCCGACAACAGTGCCTAATTTAATCCGTTATATAGTTAAAGTTTAATATGCAGCTTTCTGATTCAAGCAATCCATCTACTTTTCTTTGTTGGCTTTATATATGTATACCTATGTAATATTGCATGTAGAGATAGCCAGGAAATTAGGATGCTACCAGATCTTCCAGAGATTATAAGGGCTATGTTTGAACTGTAATTTTCTTGTGGTTCTTGTTTAAGCATGGGAATGATATGTATATCAAAGCTAATATTTCCTAATATATATTTTTGGGCCATTTCGACAGTACAAATAGGTACATTGGAAAATCTCAGGTTTGCTCCATGCTATAAAGAATATGAATACAGAGTATATATATGTGTGTTCTTTTCTAAATTTAAATTTATGTACATCAGTAAATTTTGTTCAGCTTAGAAGCTTGGAAAAGTATAAAGTTTAAAGTAGGATTCCCGAAGATATATGATGGTCATTCTAAGCAGAGGTTATTAAATTATTTATATAAGTAGAGTAAGTGATAAATTAGCTTTCGAAAAATCTATCACTTTTAAACAGAATTTCTAAACTTAGTTATCTTCAATAATGATGTGACAAATTTCCTTTCGAAAAACCAATCACTTCGACAGAATTTCCTAAAAAATACATAAACATACAACCCCTCTTTTTATCTATTTTAATTTTAGATAACTGAAACACAAGTAGGAATATTGAAGAAACACTCGCTCTTCCAGATCTGGAAGCCATTCCTATTATATGAAAGGAAAGGACTGTTATTGCAGAAAAATTTCCGTCAAAGCTAATTCGCTAGCTCCATCTGTATGCTTTGAAGTTTAGAATTCTTTGACTGTTGAATGATATACCAACGTTGATGCTTCGTTATCGTTCGAGATGGTCGGTCTTACTGTAACAGCGTCCTTAAAGAAACCACCCAAATTCAAAGTCTTGCACAATTAGTTTGCTATAAGGTAGATACAAATTACTTAAAAACGGTGTTTCCTTTAGAAAGTTATACTTTACAAAAATTGACAGAAATTCAATTGTTGGGTTGGGTATAGTTTTATGATTTAAAATTTTCAGGGATTTAATTCCTCCAGATTTCGACGGTCTATGATTCTTCTCAAAACCTTGAAAAATCCCGAAACATACATATATATCCCATATAATCTTTTGCTTTAACTCAATCCAAACACAAATAAGATTTACTAAAATGAATTTAATAGAACTAGTTAGTACACTTGCTATTCAATACAAGCAATTATTTATCAGTGTTTGACCAAATTGATTCGGAAAATGACTGACCTGACAGGAGTAGGTGGAAGTACTTTTAGTACGCAACTACCACAACGCTGAACGCTGAAAGGAGTTGGTGGACATGTTATGTCTACTTTTATAATGCAACTACCTCGCACCGCATATCATGTACACTTTCTCGAGCTTGCCATTCAAAGTGAATATTTATTGAAAATGTATTAGAATATAGAAAAAATGTCATCATATACAGTTTACATGATTAATTATATGAGTTTTTTACTACTCGAGGATGCGCGCCAGTTCATCTATCATGTGAATAAAAATTTAAAAAGTATATGATATTTTTTAGTATTTATTGTGGAATATTGTGAAGGAAGAACCAAAAGAGGCTGTTTTATAGCTAGTTTTTCAAGTACATCATGCACATTCAAGCATGTGACATAATAGATGTGTTTCAAGTTGGGAGTAAGACAAGCGACACTGTGTGAATAATTGTGAGGTTTTGAGATGGCTTTACCGACCAAAGGACTAAACTATCTCTGATACCAAGGTTCTAAGATGGTTCCGCGGATAAACTATCTCTGATACCAAAAGTTCAAGGATGGTTCCGCGGATTTCACCAGCAATTCGATGCAAATAAACCACACAAAGATATAGAAAGATATAAAACATAAAAACTCGTGAACTGCATATTTTTTTACCAGAAGTGCCAGTGCATATGACAGCTTACAGACATAACCAGAAGGACACGGAGCTCGTCCATGAGGAAGCTCAGGAAGACTTTACTATTCCAAATACTGCAGCTTTAATTTAACACTAGGCTTGGTGACCAAGTGTTGTTTATATAGACCTGGCTGATTCTACGACTTTGACTTTCCTAACTCTTAATCATAATTTCAAATTAACTTTCACAGCTCCTTCATGAATGAATATTGATAAGTCACAAGTTAATACATTCCTAGATTATCACACGTTAATACATGAAATAGCTAAAATAGGTAATAGAGATATGCAAAAATAGAATCCGTACTAATCCCACGATCAACTTTCCTTCCCTAGGTGCTGCTATGGAATCCAATCTCCCGCTATAGCGTAATACGTAGCTATTTGCACGGTATGCAAATGCATTTCATCAAGTGATAGATTCTCCAGTTCCAATTGATCGAGATCGTTATAGGGATAGATAACCAGATGCATCAGTAGAACAACCATCAGTAGAGGTAGCTATAGAAGCAGAGCCAGAAGCAGTAGATCCAGATCCAAGAACAAAGGTTGGTTCAGCAGCACGAGTAGTTGAAGATGCAACAGGAGCAGCAGTTCCTGGTCCACCAATTGAACCAGTTTAACCACCACCCGTAGCACGAGTAGCAGTTGCTTCATATCCTCCAAACAGTAGAACCAGTTGTTTTCCTAAAAGCAAGCACAGGTGCATATACATTATTTGGAGAACAAGATCTAGTTGGCGGAGATTACAAAATCTCCATTTAGGCCTTATGATTGTTATCTTGATCCAGCAGAAGCACAAGCAAAGAATGTTCCCGATGACAGGCATCCCTAGACACAGTGAGCCGAAACAATGATGGATACATTTGCTTGCCTGGGTAGAGGTGAGCTGGATATTGAAAGTGAAGTTCTGCTTTGCCCCCGGCCCCCATATAAATTGGGGTGGGACCGTATATGATCGAGTCGTATCCGCCTGAATCCGTCCATATATCTGATCTTATCGTTTCCTATCTCTCAGTAATACTGGCTAAGCCACCACTATTTCCTCCCAACCATCTCGGCTACTTCCTCTCAACCATCCCGGCAACTTATCGTTTCCTATCTCTCAGTAGTACTGGCTAAGCCACCACTACTTCCTTACAACCATCCTGGCAACATGAAACATTGAGAGAAACAACCTAGTGGCCAGCCTTATTATCACATTTTGATACAACGATAAAAGGAAAATTGATAACCAAGTAATGCAAATGAGATGAGGCTTCCTATAATTAAAGTTATATAATGGAAAAATCATATCATTCATAGTACATGAAAGACAAAACTACACTCCTTAGCAATAAACATAACCATACATTTATGCACATATGCTTATAGTGAAAAACCACTTTCAAATCAAGCTGCCCCTAGATCTTTATGTATTATGTAGAATTTATAACAATAAGGCACTCGACATTTTCACACTCTCTACAATTTGACTCTCTATTTTGCCCAGCAAAGGACATGTAAGCCTTTCTCTCGTTTCTTTATCTTTGGAATTCCCTCCTCTTCACTCTTTGGTTTTATATTTATCTCCTTTAGTTGTAACTATAAAAAATGGCCGGCCTTTCAACTTCTCAACTTGTTCTTCACGTATCCAACTCATGTGACTACAACAACGTTCATATTTATGTCCACAATCTTTTCTCTTCTTCCCTCAAACTTCCCTATGGCACGTTTCTATTTGTTCATGTATGCTCCATCTCTTATTTGTTATTTGTATACTTGCTTCTCAATTGCTAGGTAGCATGTTGTTATTGGCCCATGTCAATATCTAACTCCTCTTCCCCTTGCTCAATCCCTTTATCTTTCTTTTCTTCTTGATAATATGATCTATCCTTTCCTAGAATCCTCCCAAAATGGCCTTTGTACCACCCTAACATTTCCCGGATCTTACACTAGACTATTAGGACTCTTACACTAGACTATTAGGACTCTCTAGGACCCCCCCATATGGAGCTTGTAATAATCCCATAAACTTCATAGGCTAAAGACATTTGTTTACTTCCTTTGTAGTAGAGTCCAAAACTCACAAGACTTCCCCATGCGAGCCTTGTAGAAACTCTGTATATTCCTTTGCTAGACACTAATTGTGTAGTGTTGCTAGAACTTTCTTGTGGACTCGTTAGTGGTGTTGTTAGGAATTCATTGAGTGTTTTCGTGCATGGATTTGTGACCACTATAACAAATCCTCATGACATAAACTAATGCTATTGGGACAATCCTAGGGTTTACCAACACGGATTAGGACATCTCCATAATATCATGAGGATGACGAGCTAGCGTCGACAAGGATTTTATGGGATCCTCCCACACCATAACTCACTTGCACTCTTTACGCCAAATTACTCTTTACATGAGCTTTTTCTCCACCATATCACCTTCACTACTAAGCTCTTTCTCCATTCATCACCACTCAACATCCAACATGTCACCAACCATCGACTTCATTGCCACATCATCCCTTTCATCACCATCATCCATGTCATCCTATATACTTCCAACACAAATATTTCTCTTAGTAATTGGCCTCCAAGGGGCATTTTGATCTTTTAGTGATGCCCCTACGCCAAAATCCCCAAGTTATTAAAAGCATATATCATTCTTACATATTAAATTCACACATTCACTGGTACCACTCTTTGTTTATGCTGCTACCACTTCTTCAAACATTGTTGGTATCTTCACATCTTTGTTGCATTCTTCATCTTAACATTTTTTTCAAGCTCTGTGTTCCATGTTTACCTGTAGTGATACCGAAACACACACATTATGGAAATCTTTTATTTCTTTCTACAACTCCACTGTGTCTCAACCACATCACCACTCACTCTCAATATTGAACCATGTCTCCTTAAGGCCATTTTCAACTTCTATCTCTCATGTTATCTACTTCGGGTCTAGGTGTAGTCATCTTTTATGCTTGAAACTACACAATACAAATTCTTCTCCCTCCCTCATGTTGCACCTTCCCTCTTTCTAGCTTGTAAGAATATTATGATATTGGGAATGTATCAACCCAATGTCCAGATATAGTTCAGTGACTAGTCAACTATAGTCAACAAGGAAATTATACTATTTGGAACAGTGAGCAAAGTTATCAGTCACTAACCAACCATAGTGGTCCCCATCAAGCATAAGGGGATAATTGTCCAAGCGGCTTGATTGGATTTTTTGGAATAGTCTAATTGATTGGTACTACCATCTGTAATCATCTTTGACTCAATAAATCAGATTTCATGGAGCTCTATATATCATCAAGTATAAAGAGATGAGCTCATGGGTGAGAAATATAATGAAAAATCGTAACAAATATGTTTATGTATGTTACATCCATGGATAATTTTAGTGCCTTAATTTAGCCCATGGGCTAAATTAAGGGGATTACAGAAATTTAGTGGACCACTTTCTTACATGGAAAGGGGTTTTTTAGTTGAAATATATTTTCCCAATATTTATTAGGAAATAAATAAATCCAAAATGAATAGCCTCCCATATATTATTGAGGAAAATGAAAAAACTATTTTTTCCCTGGCAAAATCTCCATCCAATCTATCTTTTGCCCCCAATTTCTAAAGAGATTCTATTGGAATCATTCCTTCACCCCCAATTTTCAGTAATGGAGGCTCCCAAGGGTTATTTTTCTCTCCATTTTCCCTGTAATTTAGGCATACGGTTGTTGATACCTTCTTTGAGCCCTCGATTTCTAGTATTGGAGGGAAAATCAAAGACAAATTTTTCCTATATAAAGGTTGTAGTGATTCATGGTTCATCCACATCGGATTCCACTTGCAAGGTGAAGGTTCAGTTTATGTGATTCCACTTGTCATTCTTAGTTTTCTCGACATTTTAATCTTTGCGCAACATCTTCATTGCCAAAAGCTTAGGTCTTGAAGGGCATATTGCGCATGCAATTTATCAGAGAATATAGACTCGCATCATGATTTTTATCCAATAATTAATGAGATATGATTTTTATCCACAACTACAATAGATTACTATACTCTATATTTTCCTTTTATCATTATTTTTATCATGGATGCTTTTTAAGGCCCGTTGAATTCTAGGGCGCTCTTGATTCTTAGGACTCATTTGGTCTTGATAGTGTTTTTATCTATCCTAGCTATATTGGTTTCGTGAAAATGTTATAGAGCTTAAAAGATGTGATTTATTTTATGCCTTGTCATGCTTAAACCATCGACTGACATTTATACGTTGTCAATGGTTTCTACTCTTGATGGAGAGATGCCACATGGTTTTTATATATTCAAAGTAAATTTCACCCAGTTGTTTAAAATATGCTTGTATTAGGATCTTGCTCTGCAATTATTATTGGACCTGAGGCGTTCATGAGAGTGTGTATGTTCATATTTTTTTTGTCTATTATTGATGATGTTTGAGACATTTGTAATATAAATGAATGCACACTAATTATAATGGTGGGGGCTACAGTGGAATGACAATTATTTTTCCAATGTCTTCATGTAGAGTTGTCCAAAGTGTTCTGGTAGATTCTTTTATTTGTATTGAGAAGTTCGTGACTGGTATATTTTTTTATTCATATTTCCAAGTTGGCAAGTTCATCAATTCTATCTGTAACCTAAATTTGTTGGGTTTGGTATTTGTTTTACGATATTTTGTTTTTTGTAAGGGTCATTCAAAAGTAAAATGTTTTTTGGTGATTTGTTTTGATGTGTAATTTATCATCTTCCAAAAATTAATCTAGTTATATATGGTGAATATATGATTTAGTTGGAACACGATACTTCATTTTCATCAAGATTATATATAATATGTACAAGGCATGTTTTACCTAAGATGTAGACATTCTTCTATTTGTATCTTGTCTTTTCCATTCAATGATGGTGCTAAATCAGTTTCACAACATTTTCCATGCTTTTGAAAATTTCAAGGACATGGATATAGACACCACCTCAGTTTATCTAAGAAAAATAAGTCTTTAACAAAGTAGTTTTAATGATACGTGTGATGATGCATTGATGTGATTTCTATTCCGGTTAGTGTATATTCTTATTTCTAATAACCCTTGCAAGTTCTAAATAAATCTAAAAATTGTAAATCAAATGACATAATTCAAATTTCGATTGTCAAAAAAAGAAAGGAAGAAGTGGTATTCATATCTATAAACAAACAAGCATGTTTTTTTTTCATAGAGGGTAGCTTAAAAATGTGAGGTTTGGAAAATAAGCAAATTGGGAATTCATGCACTATAATAAGGTTGTGGGTCTCGATAAGAATCCACATTGTAATAATGGTTCGTGGGTGCCATAATCACTCCACAATGTAAAGTGTTCAAATATATTAGTTTTTTGATCTGTCAAGATTTGGATCCCCACATGTCCATTGGACCATTAACGGATGAGATAACAAGTGGAGTCCCCACTTTCCCTAAATCTAGTTAGTGCAATTGTGTTTCATTGACACCTTTAGTCGTGAGTGGCCGAATACTACTTGTGAAATGTTTAAATAAATCCCTCCTCTCCTCATTCATGCATTTTTTCATTTGAGAGTCTAGGAGTCAAGAGATTCTAGAGTCGAGCTTTGGTGTTGAGTGTTCTAGGCAAAAGATTCACCAAGACATTACAAGGTTTTATAATTCGATGAAAGATTCGCCAAGTTTTTACAATATTTATAATTTAGTGAAATATTCGCTGAGAATTTACAAAATCTTATAATTTAGTGAAATTTTCGCCAAGATTTTACAGGATTCGATAATAGAATGAAATATTAGCCAAAAAATTGTATGTACATATTATATTATTGATAAAATAGACTTCAAATTTTCCTATATATCAGGGAGATTCACCGATTTATTATACATATGAATTTGCGGGGGGTTCTTTAAATTATCCCTAGTTACATCTATGGGTTTGATGGTACCTACCAATGTTTAATTGGTGTCTTAGAAACCCCATGTCTCTACTTAGATGGTCTTGTTTTTCTCTATTGAAAAACCCCATCTAGCTTAACCATGATCTGTGCATAACCTTTGGGATCAATTTTTGGTGGGTCGAATGATCCTTTGGAATATTTAGACTTCAACAATTATTCTATACGTCAGCATTCCTATACATGAAGATCAACCTTTGTATACAGTGATATTATTGGCTCTAATTTATAGTTATATAACCTACTAACAATGTGTAACAACATATTAATTCCTTGTTATAGGTTTAATTATAAATATGTTGTTACATGTGTTAGATTAGAATGTATTAATTCCTAGATTAGAATTTATGCAACAGACTTGCAGTACCGTTAGCAACAAATCATGGATTTGATTTAATCCAACATCCCCCCTTAATGACTAAAACAGATGCAATTCCAAGTTTTCTCTCTAAACTTGACAATGTTTTTATCACCAAGTGGTTTGTCATTATGTCATCAATTTGCTCTATCTTGGGACGATAATAAAGGAAAATGTCTTCATTTTCAACCATTTGTTTGATGTAATGGTGATGAACTTCAATATGCCTATTTCTAGCACGATACATTGGATTTTTCACCATATTTAGAACACCAAGTGTCGGATAAAAGTGAGGTTAGAGTTGTTTGCTCAAGTTGAAGATTAAGAAATACTCTTCATAACAACATTGCTTCACATGTTGTACTAATGGTTGTCTTTTATTCTACTTTACTTGAGGATAAGGAAACTATTGGTTGTAGCTTAATCTACCATGAAATTACCCCTAAACAAAAATTGAAGACATGACCTGTTGTTGAATTCCTCGTATCATCTGATCCATCCCAATTGGAATTAGTATATCTTGTTAGCATAAGTTGACAAATTTATTATATAGAATGCCAAATTCAAGGGTTCCTTTGACATATCGAAGAAATCGTTTTGAAGCTTTCCAATGTACTTGTTGGGGCTTAGAAATGACTGAGAATAAGAAAACTTATTGCAAAACATATACATGTTGAGTAGTAGTAAGATAAATCAAACTACCTATCAATTGTTGATATAGTGTCTCATAGACTAATGGTGAGTTAGTGTAAAATGAAAGCTTTATCTCAACTTCCCTAGGTGTAGATATATAATTACTTTCAGTCATTTAAATTTTTTCTAAGAGAGCTAGGGAATACTTGACTCGTGATACAAAATAACATGATCAAGTTTCCAAAACTCTACACCTAAGCAATAATGAAATAGGTCTAAATCAATCATTTCAAAAATAGAAAACATATCACATTTCACTTGTTGAATCATGCCAACATTTCATCTAGTGATGTCAAGATCAACGACATAGACAATTACGATAACTATGTCCTCACCATTCTTTTTGACATAAAGAATGTGTTCATAATTTTTTTCTTCTGAATATAGAATCTCGAAGACACTAATTAAGTTTTAAATATCAAGCTCAAAGAGCCTGCTTGAGCCTATAAAAGGACTTTACCAATTGACAAACCATATGTTGCTTTTCAAGAACCTGAAACCCTTGTGGATGCACTGTGTAAACCTCCTCATCCAAGCTTCCATTCCGCAAGAATACACTTTTAGCGTCTATTTGATATACCTTCCATCCAAAATGAGCAGCAATGGAGATAGCCATTCGAAAGGTTACCATCTTTACAGTTGGGTCAAACATTTCTTCACAATCTACCCCTTATTCTTGTGCATATCCTTTGAAAATAAAACAATCCTTGTATTTATCCAAGGAACCATGTGACTTATATTTGACTTTATAAATCCAGTTACAACTAGTGGATTTCTTCCCAGGAGTCAAAGTTGATAGTACCCAAGTCTTGTTCATCAACACATCATATTCCACCTTCATGGTAGCTTCCCACTCAGATTTTCTTTTTCCTACTTCAAATGTGCTAGGCTCAAATACTTGCAAAACAGTAGAAGTTAGAGATAAAAATTTACCTACTCACCACCTTGCACAATCCGTTGCGCTGATCGCGTAGACCAACCTTCTATATCCTTTATAAATTCAACTTCTCAACCATCATACATTGTGTTATAGTACCACTTTATTCTCTTATGTTTGACTTCCTGATCTTGCTATATCCTTCTCTTCTTCACAATATACCCCTTGGAAATGGACTCCTTTGATGCTTCTGTTGGGACTCAGAAATGTCCTATTTTCATCCACTTTACCTTTCGCTATTCTTCACATTTCATCATCCCATTAACCTTTCATCATACCATTTCCATACATATACTTGAGTTTCATCTTATTATTTTCCACTTTATTCATTTTAGTATTATAAGTGAATTTATGATTAAATATTGGGAAATAACATGTTTTTCAATAATGTCTCAAGTATGGATGAGCTTTGTAATGTGTAGGAATATGGAAGGATCAATTCAAAGAAAGACTCCTCGAATATCTCCTCCACCATTTCATGGAGATAGTTGTTCAAAGAATATTCCAAGGAGAAGATCATGGAGATTTGGTTGGCATATCTTATTTAGGATGTATGAGAAACATGTGGAGAATTTGTGAGAGACATGTGGAGGATTTGAATGGATCATATTTTGTAATAATAGGAAATTAGTTGAGAGTGGCTGAGAGAATAGTGGATCTGTCATTATGAGATGATTATCTTCTTCTCAAAGAAATTCATGTATAAAAGAGAGTGCTCTCTCTTCATTTGAAGTAGTAGATTGATAGGAGATTAGAGAGTAGACTAGGAGAAGATTAGTCTCAGATTGTAGAAGTTAGTTTTGACTTTGTAATATGGAGAAGGGGATTCTTAGCTTTTGTTCATAATCTAGCTTTCATGATTTGTCATTGATTGGTGTGATGTAAATTAAGATTTCTTTATTGTTAATGTGAGCTCACATGTGTTGTCTCGTTGCTCTTCGTATGTTGTCTTTCTTTTATGCAATTTACTTTCAGCAGCTTCCAACATTAGATTATTAATTGTGTGTTTTAGCTTAAGGGGAAATTAGATTAGCAATTAGCCATTAGCAAGGGGGGGTTAGATTATATTAATTTCACTTCAGTCCTGCATATACTGTGCATGTGCTTCGTAAGCCTACGAACCTCGGATTGACAAATTAAATGGTTGGGAAAATACTACAACGAAATTAAACGACAATATTTCAGCCTAACAGCTTCTATATTATATGAGACCTATTTCATTTCAACACTAAAACTTATTCTTGAATCAACAATACTTTCCCGTACAATATTATCCATAGATTTACCATTATCGAAAAAGAATGGTATTTTATCATATACAATAACATACCTTTAATCACAATTTTGTTTGTAGAGATATCTAGTAGTTAGTATGCTTTAGACTACACACTATATCCAACAAACATGTATGCCTTTCTTTGCATCTAATTTACTTCTCTTTTCCTTGAGAATATGTTCAAAACCAATACAACCAAAAACACGAAAAATCATTTACAAAAGGTTTATTCGACCATGATTCCTTGGGAATGATATTCTGCAAGGATTTACAAAGAATTTGGTTAAGGATGTAGATTGGAGTATTCACTGCTTCCGCTGAGTACCGATGTGGAACATTCCAACTGTGAACCATTCTCCTTGCATCTCCATATCTATCCTATTCATCCATTCCAAAACCCCATTTTGTTGTGGAGTGTATGAGGTGGTATACTATTTGTGCATACCTTCCCCTTTGCAAAATTCCTTGAACTGTGTTGAAACTAACTCACCTCCATTAAAAAAATTTAGAACTTTGACCCATTTACCTATTTGTCTCTAAACCAAAGTTTTCCATGCTACAAAATTAGAGAGACAATATGACTTGTTATTAAGAAAATAAATCCACATTTTTCTTGAAAAATCTTCACTAGTTGCAAGAACACTTTTCTTTAGACATCGTGGGTGTCTTCATTGGAACATGCAAAACAACACGTAATAGGTCCACAATTATTTTGGATCATTATGATATACAAATATCAAATGAATGTTGATGTTTTTTTCCCATTTGAAAACCTATACATACATTCTACCATTCCTAAATGGATGGAAGACCATCCACCATATTAGTTTTACTAAGTACAAATAAGTACTTATAACTTAGATTATATACCTATCATTCCAAAGTATACTGGTATTATCTACTATAGCTAGTGCATGTGCCTTTATTCTCTCTAGGTTAGCAATTTTATGCAACCCTTTCTCACCAATACCAACAACAATCACCTTCTTATCATGAGGAGTAGTAACCATACGCTTGTTTCTTTGAAAGTTTATGCAAAGATTAGGATTCTTAGTTATCTCACTAATAGAAATCATAGTTTTGTTCATGTCAAGAACATATCAAACACATAAAATATGGTTCAATATGACACGAATATCCCCACACCCTCTAACATAGTGAGTCCATCCATCACCCAAGGAAATAGATTTACTATTACTCTTATCTTCAATGAAGTTTACATACCAATCTCTATGGCACGTCTAATGGCGAGATGCATGTGAGTTGAAATTCTAGGTTGTAGAATCAGTTGATTAATTTTGTGATGCCACAAATGCAAAATCACATGTTTCTACATCGTTACCTCCTTTGGCAACATTGTCATGTCTTGATTTTATTTGATTGCTTTTCGGGTCATGCTTACTTTTTCGACAATCTCTATTGAGGCATCCAAGCTTATTATAGTAATAGCATCTAAATTATGAACTCTTCTATGAATTGCTAGCATCTCTTACACCAACATTTCTTTGCTTTCCTTTGTCTTTGAACCTTTCACTAAATGCAATTTATATAGTGGATGCTTTTGTCTAGTCTATCATCCTTTAATTACATACAAGAAGTGTTGATATCTACTCAAATGTAAGTTGTTGGTTCTCCCCAAACCGATGCAAGGATTCAATAAATGAATCAAAGGATGGAAGAAAGCTTCACATCACAAAATCACCCATATATTCATCATCCATCGACTTCTCAATAGCAGATAATTGATAATGAAGATCCTTGAGTTGTAACAGATACTAAAATACTGACCTCCTTCCCGCAACTTAGTGGAAAACAAAATATTTTTCAAACACAATGGCCACCACACTTTTGATGTTTGATACTTTTCTTTTAGATTTGTTCATTATATAGATTCTACACTGGGAATTCTTACTTCTATAACTGTTGAGCATTGATTGTCATTGATGTCAACTAAAGATGATGTCAGGTGTTTGACTGTCAACTAATGTCAAAGAGGATGTCAACTGATTCAGTCCGAGTCATTGATATCAACTGAATTCAAAGTGGATACAATATTCCTGTAGAAGTATGAAGAAGTATATGGAAGCCACTTTGAAGTAGTATATGCATGAGATGAAGAAGAACATGAATACCAGAAGTATATGTGCAAATAGTGAAGGTGATAGACATGTATGCAACTTTAACTAGTACAAAATGAGAAATTAATGACTAAAATTCGACTATAAACAACTATTTTTGAGTTGGTGACTAATAGTACTGATTTCCACTATCTTATCTCTAGTCGTATTTCACTAGTCATTAATTGGTTGACTTATTAGTCATTTATTTAGTCATTGATAGTCACTGATTAAGTTATTGATTTAGTCATTGATACTCATTGATTTAGACATTGATACTCACTGATTTAGTCATTGATACTCACTGATTTAGTCATTGATTGTCACAATTAATGACTAAGCTAAATATGACTAAATGTTAGTCGCGCTATCAGATACTGGAAATTAGCTAATAATATTCATATAGATGTGAATTTTAGTTGTTTTCTTAGTCACTAATTTATGATAGGGTACGAAGGAATAGAACCACCAATCTCCTGCCTATAATTAGGCAGGTGCTCTACCATTGAGCTAGCACCCTTTAAGAAGTTGTTATTTCTTGACAATGATGATATTCAAACAAATTTTGCATGGGAACAAAATGAATGTCAAACATATTCAAGAATAATGCTTCAAGTACTAAAAGAATTCTAAGATATAGCAGTTCAACTGTGACAATGATGAAAATTCAAAGAAGAATGATCTTACAAACTATGCATGAGTACAATAATCCATGGCTGTACAAATTATCAAGAACAAAAGCAAGTTGCTGCCCTTCACAGACAGAAAAGAATACAAGATCCAACTTGCAATAAATTTGTTTTAATTGTCTATCAATTGTTGATCTCTCGACAGCTAGAGACATTTGCCTGTCAGCTTTGGCTCCCTCCCCAGCGGCTCCAAGAGAAACATGCAATGGATAAAATGATATGGATATGGAGGAGCCATTGTAGATGGAGCCTTCTCTTGAAAATTATTTATCTCATCATGCCTGCAAGATGTCAACCAATAGAATTAATTAAATTTTATTTGCCTGCAAGATGTCAACCAATACAATTAATTAAAATTTTATTTTCCAGCTATAAGTACTCACACAGATTTAGAATTAACCCAACATTACCATTGCAATTTTAACAACATAAGGGGAAGTAGATGAGTAATGAAGCTTTCCTGATTGCCAGGTTAACTGGCTTTGGGAGAGGCTTGGAACCATGATAGAGGCCTGTCTCATTCCCTTCTCTAAGAAATTGGTGAAAGAATTTAGAATGTACAATGTATGATGAAAATAAAAGACAAACAAAGAAAGACCTTCTCCCTGCTTCCTAGTAGTCATGAGCACATGATTTTAGAGAGCATCGTGGCAGAAAGCATTTGTAATAACAATGAAACACCTAGAACTTAATGCAAAAGATATATAGGTTGGAGTGTTCAAAAAATATTTTTATGATCCAGGTATATGTACTTTAATGTGACAAGATCAAACAAATGGTCACTGAGCACAATCTATGTAGAGAATTTTTTTTGACAAGTTTAGAGGACAGAACATGCATGGAGAGGGCATTGACCTCGGCTGTATCAAGAAAGTTTGTGTCGAGCTCAGATCTTAGCCTTCTTTTCAGTTGCTTTAGTATCTAGGTTAGCTAGTTGCCTTCTACTATTGGTGGTGTTTTCATCATGATGTTATATTATGAAACTTATCCGTACCAATCTGATTTGTATCAGTGACATTTCAGGGCCGTATCCCCTTCGTTTGAGGATCCGAAATGGGGAAGGGCATTTCACTAAGGCTACTAGGACATTTCCGGTAACTTAAGTTTTGAATCAAGGTTGGAGAGATGCAAGGACTTATTTGTAGGTACCTGTAGAAGTATATGCAACATAATTTTTATATTGCATGTGCAACAATAAACTCTGGTGTTCCAAAGCTATGGAAATATGTGAGCCCATTTAGGTTTATGCTTCACAGCTTGACTGATTCTTGTTCTAATCCATAATCATGGAATGATTTGCATGAATTTAAAATGCAATATAGAAATGAGGATATGTCTAGGCACATTGTCATGAGATTCACATTGTACAAATATAAATTATTCTAACCTTGATTTCAAGAGAAGAAGGGATGGATCATCTACGCCTAATGCCTATAAAATATTTGGTGAAGATGCTATCCTATACAACATACCTCATCCCTATATATTTTGGGGTTATGAGTTCTGCAGGAGTTTATGGCTAGGAAATCAAGCCTGTGCAAATATGTTGCAGCATTATTTTTTATGGTGGGATATCTTTAAGCAATGTCTTTGAGATAAAAGGTATTAGAATTAGATGTCATCACAAAAGAAGAGGCTGAGTTTGGTCATATGAAGAAGTTGATCAAGGTTGGAGTAGATGATAGACCAACCCAGAGTATATACCTGGATCTGAAATCGGCAATTCTTGATCTCATAATTGAGCCTCAAGGTTGGGCTATCTGAAATATTTTTATGATCCAGAGTATATGTACTTTATGATCCAGGATTATGAGAGCAAGAATTGCCGATTTCAGATCCAACCCAGCAGTTAGTTATCATCATTCTTAAACTCAGGAAAAAGAGCAGGCAAGCAGTCTTGTCTTATTGAGACATATATTTAAGTATGAATGTTGCATACAAACAAGGAACTTTCAGTGCCTTCAAACCGTTGCTAGCCCTTGCACCAAGACTGCTGAAAGAATTTATCAAGGGTTTGGAAAAGGGAATATAAAGGTAGGAGGAAAATTGGGGCCTATCTCTTTCAAGTCTTTTGTTGGATTATATGGAAGCCAAACCTGCATTTTCAGGTACTGGCAGAAGACATGATTTTGTAATTTCGTGGCTGTTTCTTTTTTATTTTTGCTCATCCATGTGAACTTGGGGGAAATCACATTTTGTGGTAGATCTGGACCATCTTCTGGTAGCTTTTTATGGCCATCTTCCATACTACTTGTAGCAGATTTTGTGAGCCCATCTTGGACGGAAAGTTTTTGTACTTTCTAGGCTGTTATACTTATGACCAATAGTAAAGCTCTCAGTTGCAGCTTATAGCAGACAGGCCTTGTGTATATGATAAGGGTATAACTCCAGCAGGTTTTGAGCATAATAAATGCCTAGTATGTAGAAATCCCCAGCCTAAAGGAAGATAAATGGTGGCTACTAGTTAGCCTTCGAGGGCACTGTCAAAGAAGTATTTATACACAGGATTCTCCAGCTCCATCTTTGCACACTTCTCTAGGACACACTCCCTTACCTAGGAAGTTATTTCATGTAATTTGACATTGTCAAAGGAACCTTAAGAGGACGTTTTGGTTCTGGACAATGGAGACTCATTCCAAGGGGGTAGCGCCAAGCATAGAAGAAGGTATCCAATGCATCTGTTCTAAGGCAGCCACATATTTAGGGATTTATTTTAACTTTTAACAACCATCAACTACTCTTGCACTTTAATTCATGAGATTCTTTCTTGGAGAACTTTAAGGAGTTTGTCAGATGGTCAAAAGGTCACTATTAAAGGAGGCATTCCACATTTGGAGTGGCTAGCATTATTGGAGAAGCGCTTTCCATTTGGAAGTATTACATGAAAAATGAAAGAGTTGAAGAAAGGGCCTACTTGGAGAGTGTTCCCCTCATTTTTGAAGTTCCATAACTACTCTTGAGAAGTGTTCTAAGGAAGGTGATGATATGTGGCAGCAAGAGAGCATTTGGCACATGTTACAACTTACAAGACCATTGAAGATTCCAAATATGAGGAACATCCTTCTTGTGGCAATATCTTTGATTTGATTTTTTTGTATTTCATATGTCTCATTGGAGAAAATCATGGAGAAACGTATGGATCTAGAAGTAACCATTATTTTATTATTTTTCATTAGAGAAAATAGTGGATCTAAAACAACCTCTTGTTATTTTAATGGAAAGTGGTCCAGGAGGTTGTGGACATCATACTTTATTGTCATTCCTTGTAGAAAAGTGTGGATCTAGATCCCACCCAATTAGATTCTCTTGTAAAGGAGATCGAGCTCAAATCTATATACGGATTTGTGCTCTTTATTGTTATTTATGGTTGGATTAGGTGAGGATTGGCATACATAAGGAATCTTTTCCAGTACAATGAAATCATAGTTTACTATAGAAAAATTGATGTCGAGTAACAGATACAAACACTATTATATCTCGAAAATTAATAGCTCAAACTGGAAAGATATATTTGTCCCACAACTAAACTTGCAAGTTGAAACAGTTTCAAATTTCTTTAATGAGAAACTGCCATAAGGGTTTATTTCAAGAATCAATCCAAAAAAAAATCAAGGTTTGGGCAACTAAGTGAATAAATGTGAAAAATGTATGTAGAGGCGAATTATGTATACTTACTTGCAATTTGCATTGTGGACAGTACACGTTTACATAAATAAAAAAAGTATAATATCCAAGATTTGTTTGCAACAAAATCAATTGAAGCTTAATTAATCTTTTTCAATAACTTTATACTCTTACCAGTTCATTTAACATCACACCATGGAAATCAACAATTTCCAGCTTGAATATTCTTACCTTGCAAATGTTGTTCTCATGTAGCTGGAGCCACTGTCTAATACAAGACATGCCAAAATATGTGTCCATAGGCAAGGGAGCTGCATTTCCATATTTAAAATGTCAGTCTTTGGACATTTGAGGTTCTAATATAAATCGACATAAAACATTTTTATGTAAGAAAGATAATCTGATTTCTGATAACAAGACATGAAGATAAAACAAACAAAAGACTACTAGTACTAACTGAACTTGGTCTATACACTCTCTTCAAGAAACAACTTGGGAAAGAGAGAATTGTGGCAATCAGTCATGGAAAGAAATATCGACAGTGAAGTTGTTCCTTGAATACTTCTATGTAAATGTTTGGTCTAATATGACTATTTGTTGTAGCTAATGTGATACTGAGATTTTTTTATTAACTCTACCGTAACTTCACCACAATAGCCTGTGTGACCAGAAAACCTGAGCCTTGCCTTTGTAGTGAGTCTTATTTTTAATGTAAAAAATAGTTGTAACATAATTAGTTTTTGATAACAGAAAGGTTGAAAGCTATTTTCAATTTAAAAATGGATGTGGTAATATCCACTACAACAAGCTAGGAGTCATAAAAAAGTAATTATGTTAAAGAAGAAGAGACGTATTCCATGGAGATGTGTCAATAGTCATCACCAAAAAGAAGTGATGAAATAAATTTGAGCAGACAATTAGGAATAGATTCATCAAACCTAGCCTAATGATGCTCAGGTACACAGCGAGTGATAGGGTCATAAACACGATACCCCTCCCTGAAAATATTTATTGTAGCCAACCACAGTTAGGCAAGGAGTATATTGGACAAGTGATATAGTGTGCCTTTGAATAAGGAGGGTAGACCCATACACCTAATCCAAAAATCCTAAAATGTGAAATACATGACTTCTACCCATGCAAGCGCTCATACGAATTCATATCAGACACATCACGAGTAGGTATGCAATTGATGATAAATGTTGCACAGACACCTACTTCACCCCAAGGACAATCCTCATGTTCTGAGAGTGAAGCATACAACTGGCCATTTCCATGATAGCCATGTTCTTCTGCTCAACCACACCATTCTAGTAAGGAGTATAAGGAACATTTTTTTTCCAAGACATGCCATGAGAGTGAAGAAACTGACAGAAGGAATTAGCAATGCATTATCTCCTCCATCAAACAGGAGACACTTGATCTTCTTTTTACATTGAGCTTCAGTAAGGTTTTTGAATTCCTAAAATTTGGAAAACACCTTAATGATAGAATTAATGGTGTAGACCCATAACAACCAAGAAAAGTCATCAATAAAGGTAAGGAAGTACTTGGATACCTGTTAATACACAACTTGCCCCCAGGGAGACATCCCTAGTATAGTTATGGGTCAGAGGAATGGTTACTAAAGAAGCTATATTCCTTTTGAAGATGTGGGATTTTGGGATCTTAAACCTACCAAATAATTAATAGATGGTTCAATGCTTTGATCCCATTCAATTGTCCGATCACATCTCTGCTCCAAATGTAAAACAACAACTCTCTGTACAAATTAATTATGTCTAGTTAATAGTTATGGTTAGAAAGTCCAGCTAAGGGCTTATTTAATTACTTCCACTTGTATATTTGATTATCTTCAAAAAATATGCAAGAGGGAAGGTATTATTCCTACTTTTTCATTAAATGATGTTTTTATAATTGAAATTTTAGAATGTAAACTCTAAGGATGTCAATGAGGAGCCTCCTAGATTCTAAGAATGCCGTAATCAAGAAACAAAATAAGATCTGGAAAGAGGCGGCAATATCAGCCCGTAGTTTTCGACCTTCAATGCTTGTAGCAGCTATCAAATCATTGGTTGCATCACTGCATCAAAAGAAATCAATTCTTGGTGACTACAATCCATGGGATTCTCCCTCTCTTAGAAAATCAATAAGATAGAAAGTGAAGTTTGACAAATATAGTGATAACACATGGACTTGAGAATTTTAAAAAAAAGGATCAAACTGGAAACTTGATGTGGGTCTAATACCACTTGATATGCTCCAAATTGCACAAAAGCTTAGTGTTACCACCCATTTTGCATGTGTCCACGTGTGATTCTAATCACACTCTCGAGAGGGGTGACATCATTCATTATGATGATTTGTTGGTATCTTGGTGAAGATGATGAATGATCATATGTACTATTTGAGGAATGATGGGTTCATTTTACATCAGTAAATCCTATTCCATCTGAGGTGGTTTTGGTCACTTCTAGGCTCTAGCCCTGTTTGACAATTTAGAAGGGATAAAACAGTGAGTCTGAGTGTGTTGCAGTGGTTTTGGGAACCTCCCACCCTCAAAACAGTGCTACATCAATCCTGGGTAGTTTGAAAAAGACTTGGTATGAGCTACAATAAGTGGAAATTCACTTTTGGGAATATCTCTGTTAAAACAGTAGTAAAAAAAAGATGATTTCCTATAGGTTTGATCATATTAGCAGCAGTAGCCTTTAACTAATTATAAATTTTTTCCTTGTCTTTAATATCTACAAAATTCATAATTTACTCTCATCCTCTAGAATTGTGAGACCACCCTCAACCTTTGTGTAACATGCAAATCAAATATGCTTGGCCTTATTAAGTAGTTTAATCGCAATACTTCTTTCAGTTGAATGTGCAAATAGTATGAATTTGAAATAATGCATCATTATGGTAAAGCTTCTGGATATGAACTGTGTTGGATTTTATAAGTCCCAACATTTTGAGTGGACACTCTACCCATCATTTGGTAAGCATAAGATGGGTGGAGTGTCCACTTTAAACGTTGGGACTAATAAAATCCAACAGAGTTCAGATCTAGAAGCTTTATGTAATGTCCCTTGTTAGGAATTTTATTAAAATGGCAATTTTTCACTTTTTTTCCTAGTTAGACCTTTGACTAGTTTTGATCTCTAGGTCCCAATTTTGCCCCAAATGATCCCAAATATTTTGAGAAGGTATATGAATTATATTAGAACATAAATATGTGTTTCATGGATGCCTTTGGACCTTTAAAATACTTCTGCAAATCCTCTTCCAATTCTGATCAATGTAGGTAACTTTACTAGTGATTTTCCTTTGACTAGTATTGGTCTCTAGGTCTCAAATTGACTCCAAATGCCTTCAAATATTCAAGGAAGGTGTATGAATGATATTATAACTTTAATATGATGTTTATGGATGACATATGTCCACCAAACGACCTCTGCAAACTCTCTTAAGATTCTGAACCAATTATGCAATTTTACTAGTAATTTGGGGTTCAAATCCCCCTGGGGTAAGTACTGAAAATGGCTTCCCAAATGCCTCCAAACCCACTCAAATTTATGAACAGAGGTATGTAATGTGTTAAGTATTTTATTAAAGTCTCATATGCACCATTAATGGATTATTACAACTGTTCTCACCCTCTCCCATTCAACTGCAAAAATCCCCAATTCGACCCTTGGGGAAATGGCACTATTTCACCTCCCAATACAACTAAACTGAGTAAAAATGATTCAAATGCTCAAGTACAGTACATGAAACTTGTATAATACATCCATGGCAGTATATTGATCACAAATATATCAGAGAATCATCCATTCATTCGAAATCATCATCAATACATTGGCTCACAACAAGGTAGTGGGGAAATGGCATTGTTCTTCCATTAAAAATGAGATTTATACATTTCTACTTGGAATTTCGACCTGAAACTTTTTGGAGATGAAGAACAGAGTATTTAATTCATATTACAAAATAAATGGGGCATTAAAAGCTTCCCCAAAGAGTACAATAGCTCACCAAAAACGCCCTCCCTCAAGGATCAAGAATATGCCATCAAAACTGGAAATGGTTGAAGGAGTGAGCTGCAATAGAAGAAACCATGAGCTGCCCTGTAGCTTACACCTGCAAATAAAGACTCCATTAAAGCTCCAAATGAAAGGTCTGAATGGCCTTTCCAATTACCAACTTGGATGGGAATCTTTCACCCTCGAAATTGGCTAAGGCAAGAAACTAGTCATCCACTAGCTCTCCCTCTTCACAAATGCAATTGCAAATTCTACAAATGATCAAAAGCTGCTTTCATTCTTTTTTATTGACATTTATAAAGTTCTAATGGCCTCCATGGGTCGAATTCCTTCCAAGAGACTCATGCCAACTCAAGTTGGGAAGAGATTCCAAAGAACGCCACTTGTACAACAATTCCTAGTCTCCCACTTCCACCAAATCACATGTGGAAGCATCTTAGCTGCCCTAACACCCTTGAGCGCCCTCTTGGAGTCTATTTTTAGCCCTGACATGTCATATATGTCATATGTCAGCATTCAGGTCTGATTTGTGTCATAGGTGTCATAGCATCTTCATCATTGTTGTCATAGAGCTAGGGAATCTAGCCCAAGTGTCTCACTAGCTCCAAATTGCCTCTTCCTCTTCCATGGGAGTTACTCTTCCTCTATATTTCGACCTTGGATGAGTCATGCAATGAATAATACCTTTTGGACTCCCCCAAGTATGTTACCATTCACCTTGAATTCGAATTGGTGAGAGAATGATGCCAAATGTAGTGGGGAAATCTAGCCATATGTGGGTCCCACTTCCTCCATGTGTCTTCATGATGAAATGCCAATTTGATTTTCACTTGTATATATTTATTTAGCTCCTTTATTAAATATTTATGCCATTCTAATGTTCAAACATAATTTATTATCCCCATTATTCCAAATCCCAAAGCTTCCACCCCAAACCTAGGAAACTAGTAATTTTCCTCCTTGGCAATTATTTGACCTTTAGCATCAATTTGACAAACTCTAATGAATAGGGCCAATGTGATTAGGCCATTGTGACCCAATACCAAATTTGGGACATGACACTTTACCATAATTATGAATAACTGTGAAAAAAATTGTTCTCAAATAATGCATCATGCAAAAAATCCAAATATTCTAATTAGTGATTGCTATAAGTTGCTATCAAGTTTGCAGTACCCTCATAAATTGATTCAACCTTGCCTAATGATTTGACTCCGTTGAGCCACTAATTGCCTCCTGGCAAAGCAGATCAGTAATTTATCCATGTTACACTAAGCATCTGTAACTCTTTCCAATTTACAGGGGGTTGTTCACCACCTAATATGCAGATAAACAAACTCAAACTCAATAATTTACTCCCACAGCAACCACCCCTTAGACTTTCTAGAGCCACTACAAGACCCTGAAATAATTGATGTAATCTCATCATCGAATATTTTGCAGTCACAAAGATGATTTCACCTTCAAGTGTTAGGAGTGAAGATAATACTCAAGTTTATATTGGGTATACCTCTAAATAGGATATATCTAGGTACCATCATAGGTATGAATTCAGAAAAGACTACACCAGATGACCATCCAACATGAATGGAGGTGGGATGATGAATGAGACACACAATCAAAGCTGATATCGATATTTTTATTTTTTGCATATACTTACTACTCTAGAGTCCAACTACACTATATTACCAACAAATATGACCATTTTCATAAACATTACTCTTAGAATTAGGTCGGAGATGCACTCTGCACTCCCCAGATTTCATTTGGACATGGAAATATCAGTTCCATTAAGTGTACTACTTGTTTCTGGCATCAATTCCTTTCTTCCCAATCAACCCAACAATCTGTCATTCTGCAGATAAGCACATTTGCATCAGATTATAGACTTCTGACAAATATTACCCAGAATTTGGAGGTTGGAACTAACATGGAAAAACACTCAATAGTTGAAGCACGTAAGATCGGCATGGCTTGAATATACTGAACATTAATGCCACAAACAGCTCAAGAGACATTGTCGACAAACCAAAACTCAATCAACAAAAACTGGAATAAAAAATAAAGGTTCTTCCCTGTCAATTAAACAATCAAATAGAGCTAAAAAAAATATCTTTAGCAATTTATGTTAATCCTTTATCATACTAGTCAGGCTAAGCTCATTTAAATTTAACTAGATACAAACCTTAGGTTTAAAATTACTTGCCATAATTGTCATACAAAATAATCTATTATCTTTGAGAATTAGAGGGGAAAAGGATGGAAGGAAAGAAGCAGCACATCAGCTGCTAACTTAAGAAACAAAGGCAGCAGTAAAGCATTTGGCAGAGATAGATGTAGGTAACAGAGTGGAAATGCTTTTGTCCAATGTCACAAAAACAAATGGATCCCACAACAAGCAACTATTAAGCAAGTAAATAGAAAGGAATCCATGGAATAAAAGAAATGAAATGCATTCAGCACAAGGATTTTAAAGCAAAGAAACAAACAGGAAAACTCTAACTACGTTTCTGAACCTTCAAGTGTAACCAAATAGATAGATATTCATCAAGTGCAACACATGTCACAAACAAATAACATCAATGGGCACAAACTAGCTTCATACAATTTTTTCACAGGGATACATACAATTTTTTCATAGGGATACACTATTAAAAGCTTAGTGGTAGTGAGCAACTAGTGACTTAGAAATACTTGAACAATGCTTATAAGATCTTCTTGGTTGACATAATTGGTTACCAGAATAAAGAAAAGTAGTAAGAGATGTCATTCCTGGTCTGGTTTCAAGAATTTCGGGGTATATAGCAGTTTTGAGCAACAATCAAAGTGAACTCTGGGCCTTTCCCCCACTTCCAAACTACACTATACATCATTCTAGGCACTGCTTAGCCCCCAGACAGCCCTAATCAACAATTCTGGCATGAAAATAGGCATATATAGGACAAAATAGTAATTCTGGGCATGGATTTCGACAAGAACAGTAGTTCAGGGGGCAGTTAGACCTCCAAAATAGTGGCCTCCTTATACACAAAAAAGTTGCCTCCTTGTCTCTCACACTGGACAGTATGTCATTCAGAATTAAGAAAATGTCAGGAAAAATTATTAACTTCTTTCGAAGACATAATGAAAATGCATGGAATCTCATCATCGAATATTTTGCAGTCTCAAAGATGATTTCACCTTCAAGTGCTAGGAGTGAAGATAATACTCAAGTGTATATCGGGTATACCTCTGAATAGGCTACATCTAGGTACCATCATAGGTCTGAATTCATAAAAGACTACACCAGATGACCATCCAACATGAATGGAGGTGGGATGATGAATGAGACACACAATCAAAGCTGCTATCTATATTTTTATTTTTTGCATATACTTACTACTTTAGAGTCCAACTACACTAGATTACCAACAAATATGACCATTTTCAGAAACATTACTCTTAGAATGAGGTCATAGATGCACTCTGCACTCGCCAGATTTCATTTGGACATGGAAAAAGCACATTTGCATCAGATTATAGACTTCTGACAAATATTACCCAGAAGTTGGAGGTTGGAACTAACATGGAAAAACACTCAATAGTTGAAGCAAGTAAGGTCATCATGGCTTGAATATCAATATACTGAACATTAATGCCACAAACAGCTCAAGAGACATTGTCGACAAACCAAAACTCAATCAACAAAATATGGAATAAAAAATAAAGGTTCTGCCCTGTCAATTAAACAATCAAATAGAGCTAAAAAAAAAATCTTTAGCTAGCAATTTATGTTAAGCCTTTATCTTACCAGTCAGGCTAAGCTCATTTAAATTTAACTAGATACAAACCTTAGGTTTAAAATTACTAGCCATAATTGTCATACAAAATAATCTATTATCTTTGAGAATTAGAGGGGAAAAGGATGGAAGGAAAGAAGCAGCACATCAACTACTAACTTAAGAAACAAAGGCAGTAGTAAAGCATTTGGCAGAGATATATGTAGGTAACAGAGTGGAAATGCTTTTGTCCAATTTCACAGAAACTAAATGGAGCCCACAACAAGCAACTATTAAGCAAGTAAATAGAAAGGAATCCATGGAATAAAAGAAATGAAATGCATTCAGCACAAGGATTTTAAAGCAAAGAAACAAATAGGAAAACTCTAACTACGTTCTGAACCTTCAAGTGTAACCAAATAGATATATATTCATCAAGTGCAACACATATCACAAACAAATAACATCAATGAGCACAAACTAGCTTCATACGATTTTTTCACGGGATACACTATCCAAAGCTTAGTGGTAGTGAACAATTAGTGATTTAGAAATACTTGAACAACGATTATAAGATCTTCTTGGTTGACATAATTGGTTACCAGAATAAAGAAAAGTAGTAAGAGATGTCATTCCTGGTCTGGTTTCAAGAATTTCAGGGTATGTAGTAGTTTTGAGCAATAATCAAAGTTAACTCTGGGCCTTTCTCCCACTTCCAAACTACACTGTACATCATTCTAGGCACTGCTTAGCCCCCAGACATCCCTAATCAACAATTTTGGCATGAAAATAGGCATATATAGGAAAAATTAGTAATTCTGGGCATGAATTTCGACAAGAACAATAGTTGACGGGGCACTCAGACCTCCAAAATAGTGGCCTCCTTCTACACAAAAAAGTACCTCCTTCTTGTCTCTCACACTGGACAGTATGTCATTCAAAATTAAGGAAATATCAGGAAAAAATATTAACTTCTCTAGAAGACATAATGAAAATGCATGGAATCTTTATAGAAGAATGCACCTGTAAATTTCCTTAATTTCCATTTCAGCCTTTTTCTTAAGTTGAACCTCGCTGAGTTGTGAACTTGGAATTCCTTGAGAAGAATGTTCTTGAAGTTAAAATTCAACATATTTAGTCTTACCACATTTGTCACCTGAAAAATATGAATTCTTAAACTATCTTATGTCATTATCAAAAACATTTCTTTCATGGACACCAAATTTTTAAAAGATTAACCAGAATGCTTCAAGTAAGGTAGAGAGAGTTGATTGTACTCTTTCTTAGCAAGAGGTGCAAAAGGATCAATAAGTGTCCAAAATCCATATGTGAAAATATGGCGTTCCCATAAAAAAAGTGCCTTCTTCTTGCATGTGTATACAAGGAGCAACAAAGATGTCCATTAGGCCATGGTTTGGTGGTTGTGATGGTGTGTTTCCATGGTGATAAACTAAGTTCAAATCCTGATGTCCAAAGAGACCTGGAAAATATGTTCTTAACTGAGTTTGATGGTGTTCTATATGCAACATTCACTCAAAATAAAGAAACAACAAAGAAAGGCCTGGATAAAAAAAACTGTCAAACAAATATTGTTGCTAGGATCAATCAATCAAAAAGAGAGTTGAGGGCTTTGTGACTGTATAGTGTATACTGTCGATTTAGTAAGGAATCGAAGTTCTGGAAATCATCCTTCATAAATATCTATAACTATAACGCTAGCTACAAAATTTCACACATGAATCCATATATCTAGAGACCTCTTTACCTCTCGACCAATTCATTGGGTTCATTTTCTGAACATTAGTGCCATGGAAAAAAAACTGCCATAGAGGATAAGTTTGATCAATCAAAACCCTCTCCACGAAAACCTTGAGTGTTATCGAAATCCTCGATTCAGGGTATAACCTACAACTCTCTTTACCTTGTGTCTTCTATTGCTGAGGTTGATCGGACTCATTCTCAACTTGATGAACTATGGACTCCCAAGTAACATATGATCGATGGGAAATGAACCAGTGGCAAAACCCGACAGACCATAAATTTGATAGGCTATCAAATCAAAATTATAAGCTTTGTAGGGACTTGAAAAATACCAAACACTTGTTTTACCCTGATAGGACTCGTTGAGGGAACTCATTCTACAATGAAGAAGTCCCATTCTCAATGTCATTAAACAAAGTTCAATATAAATAGAGATCTAGAATGGATCTCTTGCATTTAGGTGTCAAAATTACTTCACTCTTCAAGAATAAGACCCAATCAATATCAATGATTCCACCATAGCTTATTGATTAACCAATTAATACATTCAACTCACAATTAATCTTGCATCCAACTGTGTAGAAATAAAATACAGAGATATCGATTCTCAACTTAACATGAATGCTCAGAAAGGAGAACAAATCAACCGAAATATTCAATCAAATTTCACTATCCAGAGAATTATTTTACATCATTAATCCCAATAGACATTTCAACCAAATTTTTCAACAGAAGATGAATTTGCTACCGAAGCTTAGAATCCTCTTACCAATTAAATTGTAGGGTCGCCGATGAAATTCCTTGGACACACAGGTTGGTATCCTCCTTAGCAGGTCTGCTTCTCTCCTCCGTCACCGAACTACTTCTCTGTGGGGTCGGTATGCTCCTTGGAGAGGTAGTTGCAAGGTCAAAGGTCAAGTGGGGGGGTCCAATGTTCCACTGGTCGTATTGCAGAGTATGGTTCAACAATGTTGCAATGTGGGAATGGGCGCAGGGTTTTGTTTTGGTTTTTGAATTGTGTTTTATTTTTTTTGTTTTGTATATAATATAATATATTAATTTCATACTACACCTTTTTGGAACCTTTATTATAATAATCAACCCCTAAAACATGACTTAACCCCTTGTAACAAGTTCGAATCTAAGAAAATTGCCCTATAAATGAAATGACTCCCTCACAAACTAACCCATGTCAGTGAACTTGGTCAAATTAATATTCATTGTCATCAATAACACTATGTACCAATGTAAACTATCCCCTCTATCCCTCTATACACTACACCATCTAGCAGCTATGCCTCATCCCCTAAAACACCTTAATCCTTGACTTGTACAACCTGAAACATGTAATTCCCCATAGCTACAATGACCCCCCTTCACACACTCATCCCCTACCCTTTATTATCCCAATGTAACTACGCCCCAAATCACACTAACCCCTCTAACCCCTTAAATATCGCATTTCCCATGCATAAGACCCCTAACATGACAATTGACCCCTAAAACACCTTAACCCCCTTGAAGTATGACCTTGTAATGACTCCCCGACACACGACTTCACCTCCAAATTAACACATGTCCATTGTTTATTATAGCCCTAGACATACTACACACCAGTACACACTAACATCTCTAACCCCTTACACACTATACCCATTAACCCTTGAAAACCTTGATATGATAGTCAACTCATAAAAAATCCATAACCACTAACAAGTATGACCTTATACACACATGGCCCCATAACCACAATGACCCCCCAACATATAAGTAACACCCATCCACACATTTTATCCTTGCTAATTATTGCCCCAAAAACGTTATCACCCAATGATTACTAACCCTTCTAGCCCCTTACACACTACACCCTATAAACCCCTAGGAAACCTAACATGACAATTGACCCTTAAAACACCTTAACTCCTAAACCATTGTCATATTGAACACATGTACCACTACGCCCCAATGCACACTAACTCATGTAATCCCTTACACACTATACACCCCAACCCATAGGGCCCATGACATGGCAATCGACCTCTCAAACACCCTAATCCCTTACTAGTACGCATTGAGACACACATTACCCCATAATTGCAATTAATCTCTAACTTAGTAATGCCCCTTCACACACTTAGCCACTACCCATTATGGCCTTCGACACACTACAATCCAATGCAAATTAACCCTCTGACCCTTTACAAATTACACCCCTTAACCCTTGAGAACTTTTATGACCTCTCAAATAGGTATATGGTATTTCATATGTATAAAAATATGCAATAGACTTGCAACAAAATTTTGTCATAATTAGTATGACTGTGAATGAATTGCAGTGTACTTACGACTAACATCGGGGAACTCAAGGAATAAAGTTCATTTTTTCATAATTTTGAAGTAATTTCTAACAATATAATCGATTGTATCTGTATCGTCGTAATATTTCATCGAATATTGACCCCAACAAACTCGTTCTGAGACAGAGCCAGGTTTTGCAGTCGACGGATGCAATTCAAAATCCCAGACGGAAAATCCCCACCAAAATTATTCATGTACAAGTTCAAGTCTCTCAAATTACTCAATTGACCTATACTAGAAGCAATTGTTCCAGTGATATTCAAGTTTTAAAGGTCTAGACCCACAACAAACTTGTTGTTTCCGTCACAGATGGCTCCAGTCCAGTTACACAACTAGAAATCACTAACACAAACGACTAATTCATATTCTTAGTCATTGTTAGTTAGTCATATTTGTATTCATTTGACTAAATTAGTCGTTTATGTTAGTCATTTTTACTTTAGCCACTTTTTATATAGTGGTATATTTTATCCCGTGACTAAATTAGTCATTTATCTTAGTCGTTTATAGCCGACTCACTTGAAATTGAGCAATTTTGGTCGTTTATCTCTTGAAAAAACTGTGGTGACTAATTTTATTAGTTGCCTAGTCACTTATCTCTCATTTTGTACTAGTGTTTGGAGTATATCTAGAAGTGCATTCAGTCTGAAGATGTGTGTCAAGGATACATCATGCAAATCCAGTTCAAGAAAGAACACAAGTAATGTATCCTAAAACATGTGGTCCTTGTGCAGATATCAAGTCCACCAAGTCATACATTCACATGGTAGCAGCCAAGGAGTTGGTTGGAAAATGGTACATGTGCTCAAGAAGCCAAGGAGTTGGTTGAAAAAATGGTATGAGTACGCAAGCAAGCTTGGGCGTTTCTTAGTTAAAGGTTGGAAGTGCACAAACAGTTAATGGTTGGACAATCGTGAAAGCGCACAAGCATATCCAATCAGAAGATGCTTCCAGTAAGTGGAATGCGCACAAGTTCCTAGAAGGGTACAATAGTTGAAGACCATCTATGAGAAAATTCCATATCCGATGGTACAACAGGTGCACAAGTCCCACAAAGGATGACAAGGAAAAGGACAAAGACCCACTTAGAATAAGTTGGAGTATGCACAGATTTCACAACGTATCAATGAACCAAGGGCCAATTACCCACAAGAGATGATGCAACACAAGTCATAGACACATCAAGATGGAGTATAAGATTGTGCACATACCTTAAGGAAATGATTCATCAAGAGTGAAATGGTACAACACCAAGGTGTAAAGTCCCACTAAGTTGTGGACCTTGAGGGTGCAAGACACATATCAGATGACACATCAATAGCGTAGAAGATGACACATGGCATATGCATAATCTGTGAAGTATGGAATAAGGGATGCCACGACCAAATTGTCAAGATATAATATGTGCAGGACATGTATAAATAGAGATGGAAATTAGAGATTTGATGTAAGCTTGATGGTGATATCATAATATCTTTGAGTGCAAATTTGAGTTTGATTTTCGGGGCATCAAGGGGCTTGAGGACAGAATATAATGATTTAGCGAAGAGCCAAATGCGCACATGCAATAGAATGAAGTTTTGATGATGCGCAGAATTATGCGATAGATCTGTGACATATGCGCGATTACTAAAAGGAAGAAATACTGAAGTATGCACAATTGCTTGATGTTTCGAAGGACAATATTACAATCAACACGCCAATAGTCACAGATGTTGTAGAGACAGAAGTGAGAGATAGAACCACAGTTTATCAGATATTGTGCAGATGTCTAGTTGATGCATATGAACAGAAGTGAAAGTGTGTGATGTTGAGAACTCCATCTGATGTGCAATGACAGAACAACATCATCATCCAATAGGCGCATCATGATGTAGATGATATGAGACAAGTGCGTTAAACAAAACGAACGAACAATTTGATGCACAGGACGTCACAGATTATCTGATAGACTGTAGCACTTAAATAGAACAGACACATCATAAAGTGCGTAGTTCCATATGTTACTAGTGGTTCATTTCAAATAATAATAATAATAATAATAAAAATAAAAATAAAAATAAAAATAAAAAAATGAAATCACAGTATCAGCTGGTCATTGCAGTCACACAAAGCAGAATGTTGAGATAATGGAGACACGAACTGCGGTATCAGCAAATCACTTAGGACAAGAAGTAAGTCATAAGAAGAAGTATGATTTGAGAGGAATGAGAAGTCAAGTGATGTATGCAGCAGTGATAGAGTATAGTCTGCATACGAAGGTAGCATACAGTATAATTGTCATAATAAGATTTGAATAAGTGCGCAGAGTTGAAGTTCGGTAAGACAACAACATACATAAGACACCAAGGAGGTTGGAAGGGGCAATGAGACAGGGAGTTAGAGCTTCTTTTAGGTTGGTGCTTATAAAACAGAGAAGATAGGGGGTCGATGTCTCTTTCCAGTCGGTGCTAGAGAAACATAGGGAGCAGAAGCTTCCTTCAGGTCAAAGCCTGTAAAACCAGGGGGTTGGTGCCTCCTTCCATTTGGTGCCGGTAAACATAGGAAGTCAGTGCTTCCTTGAAAGTATTATTTCTCACTATAAAGAAGCATTCTGTGGTTTTCTCCTGCTTGGGTTTCCACGTAAAAATCATGTGCATTATGTGTTGTTTATGTGGTGCATATATGTGTGGATGTTTATTCACTGATGCATAAAAGAAAACAAAGATTAAGTAAAGACTAATCTGTTAGAGAAGTTAAAAATTGATAATACCTACGCTAATACTGATTTACCCCCCTCTCAGTATTAAATCGATTCCAACAATTGGTATCAGAGTGGGTGTCTTCAATAACATATTAACATTTGGAAGATAGATCACTATGCAGTTATGGGAAATGAAGGTTCTGTAAGCGAAGCACCATCAGGTTACAAGAATATTGATGTCTAGACAATCTATCTATTGCAGAAGCACATGATATTATTTGAACATGGAGAAAGACGATAGAATAAGTTAAGAATATAGAAACCAAGACATTAAACCTCCAGAAGAAGAAAGAAGCAGAATCTAAGGAATTGGTAGCACCTCTTACCGACAAGTTACACGAATTTAATGAGACCAGTCAAAATGTAAAACTAAGGAGCAATTCCTTGGAAACCAAATTGAAGAAGTTAGCATCAGATAATAAAAAACTTGAAAATGAGATCACCCTCCTAAAAGAAGAATTGGGAAAGGTCGCGGAAGAAAAGGAAGAAAAAGATAAGGAATTTCTTTCGTTGAAAGATCAACTACAAAAACAATGTGATAACCAATATCATTTTCAAGCAAGTCAACTAGAGGTTATCTCTCTCAAAGAAAAGAACTTGGAGAATGAAAAATTGATTGATGAACAACGAACCACATTACAAGAAAATGAAGAAGAACTGAAAAGAAGGAAAGATTGTGTCATTGTAACAAAAAGCAATGCCAGAAGCACAGAGCTACTAAATGAGATTCTCAGTAAGCAAAGATCTCCTCACAACAAAACTAGTATAGGTTTTGAGAATAACTGTGAAAAGGATGAAAGGGGAATTGCGCAAATAAAGAGGTTGGACATGCACAAATCTATTCATTGTTGGAAATGCACAATGGCTAGACATATTGGAAAGTACTACTACAATGTAGCCTCTTACCAGTGCAAAAAACTTAGTCACAAGGCTCAGGAATGTGGAAAGTCAAGAAAGACTATGAAATGTTGGATAAAGAACGATGATAAATTTTTTGAATCAAACAATAGTGGCAGCCCCTATGAAGTTCAAAGAAAAGATCAATGTTGCAAAATGGGCTACAGGAAGAAAAATGAAGTGATCCTACACCGAACGAACTTCTGAATGAGAGAAAAAGGGACTCGGGAGACACAGTCCACCCCAGCATGAAATTGACTCATTGTCAGTTGGACCCGTTGCAGTAGGGAACGTGTGTGACATCATAAACTACGACAATAGGTGGAACATTAATGAGTCAGTGGAGTAATAGTAAGAAAGAAAATAAATACGCAAACGAAAATATCTTTAATGATATAAATCGTTTTAGTGTATTTGGACCGATCAAATGAAATTTCCAATATCCAAAGTCGGACCAAATAAAGGGAAATATGCAAATCATTAATGATAGACATAATGGTTAGTCTTCAAAAACCCTGGATAATTCCGGTAAGAACCATAACTCCTATTGAGAACAGTTTATGAAAGATCGGTTTGTTTGAGAGATTTGAAAACCATGGAACCCAAAAGACAATAGAAGAGTAAAGCCGCAGATTTTGCATGAGTTCAAAACAATCGTGAGTATATTCCTGCATGAAAAGTGAATTCCCCAATGTTTATCCTGCCTGAACTGGAAAATATGAAGCTGCAGGATCGAAAGAAATCTGAAGGTGCGGTTGTTGAAGAAAACTTGTATGGGAAAATAGACGAGGATGTGTTTTCAGAATACGATGTTGGTGATGCTGAAAAATTTCTAGAGCTCACCAAGGAAATGTATATGGAAAGAAGTGATTCAGGTGAGATGGTACTGAAAGAATGGGGTATTGGATTATCCAAGTCTGGAATATTGAATCTACTGAAAATTCCATACTTTGGAAAATCCTCATATGCAAGGATGTGTGCAAAATTATTACTATCACAAGTGCATGGCGGATACTTGTGGATCAATAGAGCAATATCCATTGACGTCGTGCTGATTGAATCAATAACTAGTCTACCTGTCACAGGAGAAGATGTAAGTCTTCTCTTTGATAAAATACATGAGCAAGAACTTGGAAAAAGGGTAGTAGACAAGTATGAAACTTAGCGAGCCGGTAGAGGTTTTTTCATTTCTCAAATCAAGGACTTCCTTGTGAAATTTGCAGTCAAAATACTTTCTTGCAAGTTGTTTCAAAAGGGGCGTCATGATCAGGTCTCAGTGGCAATCATTGCAACTGCAGAAAAATGCGTAGAAGGGGTTCAAAAGGATTGGTCTACATTCTTTCTAAATGAATTCCTTAAATAATACAAGGATGTTGACACAGTGGCTATCGACAGGGGTTCACTTCGCACTGTCGTCAATAAACCCAACCAAACACCCTTAAGCACCGGACCGAAAAGGTTTTACCCTTTCTAGAAACACCCACGAAGCGTGTGAAGTCTCACCCGAGATGGTTAAGGGGTCTGCAGGAACCAAGTTTCCGCAGTGGGGAAAGGACATGCAAGAAATTCAACTCTATCGCACTAGAAACCAGAGATTTAGCTTCGCATACATTTATACATTCATTATTCGCACATTCATCATTCATAGAAATAATACATAACAAACATTCACATCAACATGGTTAAAGTGATCATTCGCAACAATAGTAACTACCAAAAAGCAGTGTTTTAAACATATCGCAAGCATTCACCATCTAACAGAAACAAAGACAGAAGATATAACCATAATTGAACATCTTTATGCATTCATCAAAACCTGCGGTATAATCTTCGCAGAAACAATCAAAACATCTTATCGCGAACACAACACAGTTCAAAACAACTCATTCTCTGATTCCACTATATCTAAGATGCCCTTAGGCTTACAATGATATTCCTATTTATATGAAACTAAATGGTTACAAAATGGTCCACATGGCCTATTCTAACTAACTAAACTACTTCTGCATTTTTGTCGGCTCCTTATTCTCCGCGAATGACCCTTTCTTCCGCGGATGGTCCTCTTCGCAGCTATCGGCTTCCGCACTTCATGCAGACTAATCCCATGCCAACATGCCCCCAACACAAACTTGTGGCTCGCCCTCAAGCCACCTCATCTAAACACCTCTGGTGCATTCACCTGCTGCTTGAAATCGTCATATGCAGTGTTGATCTGGTTGACCACTTCTTTTGCTGATGTTCTGAGTTTCTCACATTCATCCACTTGCTGGTTTGTTGGGTGTTCAAAATTTTTCTGTTGCGCTTCCTCCTGTTGCTTCTTAACCTATTTCATTGTCTTTGTTACCCATACTGCGAGAACTTCCGCTTTCGTTTGGAGCTCATCCAAATGTGTGGCCCTTCGTTGTTGTCTTTTGTGGGCCTTCGTTACACGTTGCTGCATGCTTTTTAGTTCTTTTGCCTTTGTTATTCATATCATTGATGGCATTGCTTTGATCAATCCCTTAAAGGACTCTAATTGTGCTTCCGCTTCGCTGAGTTGTTCCTTCAACGCGGTTAGTTGGTCATCTTCGACTACACTGCCCCAAAACTCTGTGACGCCCTCTGAAATTACCTCATCTACATTCTCCATCTCTATGATATTTGTCACGGCTTCCTCAATCGCATTATTCCATTTTTGAACTTGTTCCGGTGGTGTGCTCGGCACCACTATTCTCTCCAACTCCGCTTTTTCCTTCCGCAGTCGCTCGATAAACACACCCAACAAGATGGATTTTGCTTCTGGGGGTACATCCTGTTCCACCTCAGGGTTTTTCTCGCATATTGTGGATAGCGCCTCTTGCAGCCGCCTCCTATCCTCTATGGCCTTCTCTTTGTCAGCTATTAATTGGGATTTCTCTGCTTTAACACGTTGTGCCTCTGTCTCACTGATGTGCACCTGCTACTTGTACCGCACCATCTAGTCATGCATTTCGGCTTCTCGTTCATGGATTTTTGCACTTGCTGCGGTCTGAATTCTATGTAATGTCAACATTGGAAGTAAATTGAAATTTACCATAACTAAGTAGGACTTATGTACCTCGAGGTCCACAACCTCATCACCTGTTTTCATGGCATGTGATTCTATTTGTACTATCCGCGGTTGTGTGTCGGCTGCTACTTCAACTCTAGGTGTCGACAAGTTCTGCTGAATGTCTCCATGCAGTATGCTTGAATTTATTACTGCATCTGCTAGTGTGGATAGTAGTTGTCCTATCTGTTGGAAATGTTTGGTTGAGTGTTGGGTAACTTTCACACAATTTTCCACTATGACATCTGTAAATGTCTCTAGGAGCCTATTCACCTGCTCCGTTGGAAGACCGCCACTTGTGCTGCCTTCTCTAGGGTCCAACCTATGCTTTGTCCTTCTTTCCTCGTACTGCATTTCTAAGTCAAAATCTGTTATGGTTTTTGTTGTTGAGGCTCCATCATGGATGGACCCTTTCGACTGATCTTTCGCATGGTCATCTTGTCCTACACCTTCCTTCCAACTAGCGAAAGCTTTGTCTTCCCCGGTCGGGTTTGGTCTAGCTGTTTCCTGTCCATTCGACATGTCCTTCAGATCGGCTGACACTTTCGATTCTTCTGGCCATCTAGAGATGATGGCATATAGCTCCTCCTTGGTGATCTTGTACTTTTTCGGTAGCCACTGCTTCGCCAGATCTGGTCGGGCTTGAAGAAAACTCTTTTGCGCCTCGACCAATAGCCTTGCGATCGCTTGATACTTTGTTGATGCTTGTTCTGGTATTCACGGTATCATCTGCGCATCTATCTGCATCCTATCCAACAACATGTAAAATTGTAAAATGTTTTCTTTCTGCCGCTCTATCAGTGGTTTCCCATAAGTTTTGGTACCGCACTCTTTTGTGTACCTGGGATTCTACGATGCCCATACCCTGATAGTGGTCGGGTTCCTTCCATCCTACTAATGCGACTATCATGATGAGCCATGAATATGTAAATGGATTTTCGTACTCCTGTGCATCCTATGCATCGTCGACCAACTCGTGTAGCAGGAATTTGGACCAATTTATCCACTCTCCTGCGGCACACTGTTCTGCGGAGGCGATGATCCTCGAATTACATTCCTTGGGCCTGTTCTTCCACGCCACTGTAACTGCTAATATCTTTTCCCCGAACCTGACAGCCTAGTTCTTGATTGTGTGGATTAGGCATCCTATGGAATTTTTCTCCACATCTTCCTTTGTCTTCAACTGTTCTGCGTGCTTCTTGTCATTGTCCTTCCCCTGGAAAAATTGGGAAGGGTCGACTCCGTCTTTAGGCATCCCGATGATTCTTGCGATCAAGTCGACTGTGACGGGAATCTTCTCATGCAGCCATAGATACCCTCCATGAAAACACACCAACAATTTCTTGACGAATGCATTGACCTGCGCTAACCACCTGAAGTGCGGTATCTAGTTGAGGCCTAACATCCCCGAATGCTCCAATCCAAACGACCATGCCGTGGGTTCTTTCGTGGTTGGGCCTCCTTCATGGGGAACATCAACATAACCTTCTTTGTATTCTCGAAATTTCGCAAGGTCATGGTCGGTATATTGCAGCTTCTGCAAATTTGCCACAATGTTCCCAACTTGAGGAACTAATGCAGTATCGACAACATCTCAATAGTATACCTTTCATTCTTGTTTACCTGCATCACTGGTGCCCCTTTCTGGCATGGCAGAACACACTCTAATAGCATTAGGCTGTAATTCCCTTCTTGCAGTACTTCAGCACCTGAAGTACCTGCATCTTCATCTATGAACCATGCTGAGGCCCGGGTCCCTTTCTTCGGCACGCGGTCAATGTCTCCTATTGTTTCCCCTCTTCTTCCTGACTAGGATGTTGGACATGACTTCTGGCTATTCTTACGTAACTGGAGTCGGATCTGGTCGCTCGGTACTGGTGCTTGAAATATAAACTGCCTTGCACTTTTCCATAGATTCGTGCTTAACACACAATGCGTTGAGCTCCTCCCCTGCTCCATATTTATAGTGGTAAATTGCCGCATCCATCCGATCCTGGACGATAATTACCAAATCCAGCATTAATTGCGTGAATCCTTCGCATGCGTCGAGCATTAAATGTACCATTTTTCATTTTTGTTGTTGGTTCTCGAGGTTTAACTGCTTCATTTATGACATGATTTGACCGCATCGTGGCAGATTCCGACTCGTCGAAGCGTACCACGTGTTGGTGTGATATGCGATTAGTATTATTATTATTATTTATTTATTTGATTTGATTTGATTATTTTGCAATACCAAGCCTTCGCTGAATTCGTTCCCTGTTTCGCTTGTCGAGCTCCTCGAACCTTAGGTTGAACTGATATGGTTGTTGCGATCTTAAGTTGACGTTGATTGTGAATTTTCCAATTTTCTTATCCTGGACCACCATTGGGCTGATCCACTCTGATTCTTCGTCTGGTTCTATAATTCCTACTTCCATCATTCTTTCAATCTCAGCCTTCACCTGTTCCTTGTACCTTAGATTCAACCAGTAGGGTCGCTCCTTAATTGTCTTCGCATCGGGTTTCAGGGGAATTTTCATTTCGCCTAAGTCCCCAGAAATTCCTTTCACATCCGAGAATTTCATTGGGAACAAATACTGAAACTCATGCAATAGATCAATCATCTTCGCAATAGTCGAATCATCTTAATAATCTCCAATACTTGTGAACTTCGTATTTTCCTCCAACCCAATGTTCACTTTCTTGATTTTCAACGGTTGTTGAAACTTGTCGGAAGGTATTTCTGGTGCCTTGACAATGTGACTTCCTTCGGACTCCGGTACACACATAGCTCTCGGATCATCCTCATCATCTGTTTCTCCTATGATATTGTAGCATTCCATTAACATTTTCAGTGTCGTAGTCCATTGAAGCCCCAATGGTTGCTCTGTCGGGACTACTTCAAATACCTTCTCTCGAATCACCTGTAATGCACTTTGGATGAAGGGGTTTACATCGGAGAAACTGAACGTTTTGCTAAAGCCAACTATTAGTTGTTCCCAAGAGATTGTTCCACATGGCAATTCTGCTGTGACATACCAACTCCGCGATACTTCATCCAATGTGTGAATAAACGCATGGACCCATTCCTGTCTCGCTCGTAGTCCCCATTTGCTTTCACATTCAGCCAAATGTGCCTTCGGATCGCTTCTTCCATCTAACTTCCTTCCGCTATATCCTTCTGCATCGCCGAAACTAACTGTCATTAGGTGGCGACATAGTGGCTAGGTAGTTATGGTGGATTTGTGCGTTGCGCACCATCGTGTTGGTGTAGCCTTCAAGGCTTCTTCCAAGGCCAAGAGCCGCTGTGGTTTTGCCACTTTTTCCTCAAATTCAGTGAGAAATGTAGCCAAGTTGGGAAATCCCTCATATGTTGGTAGCTCGCACTTTTTGGTGGATACCCTCCGCAGCGACTAAGTGATCCTTGCGCACCTCCTAAATGATACTTCATGCAGATGGTTCTGTCAATTTTCAAGTGCTTCTTCTGAATCTGATGATGCCGAACTGCTACTGCGCCACCCTAACTCTCCATCAACAGTAGGGTTGATATAATCTTCGAAAATGTTGTAGATATTATCCCATCCCTCAGTGAACTCATCCCTTGACAGCTCTACATACATTTTCCCTTATGTAGGGTCAAGAGGTGCGACAACTCTTATCTCCTGGTTCTCGAATGACATAATTATTTTCTTGAAGTTAATAATAGCTAGATTATCCATCGCCCAGTCTATCCCTAGCAATCCTGGGTATGGGATGGTATTGTCCATAATTTCAATCACATCAAAATATGCATAAGTCTTGAGGCCCTCAATCTCAACAGGGACCCGGCATAGCCGACCGATCGTGGTGACCTTACTTTGGTTGTCTAGGAGCAGTTGCACTAGTGGGGACTAGTCCAACTGCGGCTTCCCCATCATTTCCAACATCTATTTGGTCAGGATGTTCACGTCCGACCCCAAGTCCAAGATAATGGAGTCAACATCGAACGCTCTGATTTGTGCAGACATCCCATCTCTCGTCTTGTTTTTCTCTTATGGCTGCGATTGACCGTCCGCTCCAGCCATGCACCCTCCCATCGATGCATGAGGTTGGATATCTCCGCCAATGCATCCTGATCTTTTTCCAACTCTAGGAAACTCTCCAAAAACTCTCTTAAGGTGTTGGTCCTTCTCTGCGAATTCGTTGTGTCGAATATCGATGGCATATCATATGTAACTTCTTCTTGCTGAAGAGGTGGTTGCCTGAACTGCCTTATTGCTTTCTATGTTTTTAGAAAAATATCCCTTTCTTCCTTCGCATCAAATGTGACTTATTTCCTTATTGTCGGTCGGATGCTAGCCTGTGATCTGTCAGCCCCCGTCATAGCTCCTCCTCGAGTCACGATATCGACAGTCGTGTTTCGACTTCTAGCTTCTGTTGAGATCTTCTGTACTGCTGGCGAATTTTGATTATGATTTTGATTTTGCAGAGGTGGGGGCAGGTTCTTAGTTTTCCATTTCGTAATGAGCTACAGACAATCTTCGACCCCTTATGTCCACAACACTACAATAAGTGCACTGTGGTGCTGGATTCGGGCAATCCCTCTGATAATTCCCCTGCTGCCCATAATTGTAGCATATGATGGGTCCTCGACCTTGTCCAGCAGATCCTCCTTGGCCGACACTAGTACTTCGGCCGCCGCGGAACCCCCTTCGGAATCCTCCTCGCAGTGGCCGGTATGGAGGGTACTACGATTAAGCATACTACGGATGTGGATATTGCAGTTGACTGTATTGCAGTTGTTGAAATTGCAGTTGAGTATATGTCGGTTGGCCATACTGCGCCTGACCATACTACAGCTGCTCATACTGCGGTTGCGGAATATATTGAGGCTGCAGTTGACGATACTAATGTTGCTGCTGCTGTACCGGTGCCTGCTCTTATCCCTTCATGAAGTATGTATCTGCAGTCCTCTCTTGGAGTAGGTCATAAGCTCTGTAGTCCTTCTCATCATGACAACCGATCGACAGAACTTGCAATACAAGTTCCCTGGTTTTGACACCATATTCTGCATGTACACACATTCTTCTATCCGATGGACTCTCGATTGATAGATGCGACACCAAGGAAACCCTCCCTGACTGAGGGGATTTGGTGCACCCAATTGAAAATATTCTTGAAACTCTGGGAACGGATCCTTGTGGTGTCCTTCCATCCTTCATATAGTGTACCAGACATCTTTGTGAGCCTATTTCCCTTTCTTCATGTCTTGTAGCTAGATCGTCAAGGTTTCCAGCTGCGCTTGTATTCGATCCATACCCAAACTCGTTTCACCGATTGGTGAAGCCTCCAGCTTCATTGCGATCTCCAACGCTTCTTCCTAAGTCGCTACTTTTTGTTGCGTTAGTGGCCCGCGAATGTGCGGCACCAACCCAATGATAAACCATTCTTTGTGCTGCATCTCATTCATCCCAAAACTCACTTTCTCCATTAGTGTTTTGTATCACTGGTCGAAGTCCCATACCGAATCGTTGGGGAATTGTTTGATTTCTTTGAGCTCAGTAATGTACTGTGACTCAGATTTTGGCTTTATGAATTCATCGATCATCCCTGCTTTGATGTTTAGCAATGTTTTCCCTAGAGTTCATGTTGGTACCTTATTAAACTTCATATACCAATCTAGTGCACGACCCCTAAGGGTCATCGTTATTTGTCCCTTCTTTATATCTATTGGTTGTAGATCCTGATCTCTAGATTCAGAGATATTATTATTCAGCCGTGTCCATACCCCAATTTTGGTTATGATCCTGACATTACCCTAGGGGGGTCCGGGGGCCAGCGGGCCCTCGAGAAAAAAATTTGGGGCTGTTTTCACCACCAGTTTTCGGGCCCATGGTTTTGTTGAGCCTAGAATTGGCCCTTTTTGACCATCATTTATCATCTTCCCTTCCCTTGTCTTACACCAATTACCTTGGCAATTCAACTTATTGTCCTTATCTATTCCCCAAATTACCAAGGTATGGCCGATTATTGTTTTATTGTGTTAATACTTATGATTGTGATGATTAAAGCTGTGCATCTCTTAATCTGTGCTAACATGATGCGATTTATGAAGGTAGTAAGACAATAGACTGCAGGAAGATCGGAGCTGAACAAGTCATGAAGGAACGTTCATCGCTTGTGGAAGGTTCCTTGGGGCTCAAATCGTCAATCAAGGCACAGTCGTGGCAGGGCAGCTGTAACAGAAGAACTATCTTAAGTATGTCGCTGCTCAAATCCAGCTGTGAGCTGGAAGGACCGTCACTCTTGGGACAATTTATACTTCTCTCATATTTCAGTTCTGCCACGCATTGTAACAGCTAGATTATTTAGGGTGCCTGAAGATCAGAGATCTTCATGGCTGCCCAATTATAGGTTTAGATGTTGCAACTGTATGTATAAGTATGGGGAATTGCCTCGACTAAGGGGTTGGACAGCAATTAATTAATTTATCTTGTATTAGCAGTCGAGCCAAAACTGTGTACTCATCCTTCTGTTAATATACTGAGTTGCTTCTGAGTTAAAGAGATTGTTGTTCAGCAAGCGTCTCTGTGTGAAGACTGGGCCCGTCTTCCACAGAGATTGTTGTGTTAATTTAGGATTTCATCTTTCTTGTTGTGTGATGCTTGATCTTTCTTTTGTACGCAGCAGCAACATTCCTTGTGTGGATTTCTCAGTAAATGATTTATTCGTGAGATTGGTGAATGGTATCGAATAACAGTCGACTGAGTTAGGTTCGTTTTATATATTTCAATTTCTGTTCACACTACTGTGTTCATCCTACAGCTGAGACGTAATCCCAGGAACCCTTACAAATTGGATTTCCTGTTATGTGTTGATTGATTTATATTTTGCAATCCAGTTTCTTAGAACAGTTGCTTTAATCTCTTTTATCAAATTCTAGAGTAATGTTCAGGTCATGCTTTATGATTCCCAGCTTGATTAAATTAGACAGTTGATTATTTTAGAATGCAATTGAGATTTCCTTCCTGCAATCGTTGATTAGATCTGATACTAATTCTGCTTGATGCATAATAGAAAAGAGTTGTAGTATAGCAGTTAGAAAGCAATTGGGATTGCATAGATTCTTGGGATGAACATGGATGATAGAAGATAAAAGTATCACTTCTAATGGTTTTGTGTTTAAGCATATATTGTGCACTTGTCCTTTGAAATAAAAAGACTTCCTCGGGTTGACAATAAATTTCATACGCTCTGTGTGTTTGATATTTAATTATCTGCAATTAGAGTGCTTGACATTTTGGCGCCGTTGCCGGGGAAGGATGAAAATTAAACACTAGTCATTAGTCGTATTTGATATTTGCTTTTAGCCAGTCTTTTGGGTTGTTTTTGAAATGATCTGCTTCGCATGAATACGAGGAGGGTAAAACGCGATCACCTCCCAACCCCCAAAACTCCACAAATTACTAACAGTGCAGGTGGTTCGGGTCGTGGTCGAGGTCCACCGCTGGGCAGAAGAACATTCATCGACGACCTTGTTGACAAAACGGATTCAGCTGTCAGATCTCGTCAACGGGAGACTCCTATCAAAAGAGGCCCTGCTGATCCTGGAGCGCCAGCATCAGGATCTACAGTGGAAGATACAGGAGCAGCTGTGATTCCTGCATATACTCCTGCTAAAGAAGGAACAGCTGATCCAGCTGTTACAACTGAAGAATACGCAGCTGTTACAACTGAAGAATACGCAGCTGTTACAACTGAAGAATACGCAGCTGTTACAACCGGAGAATACGCAGCTGTTACAATTGAGGTAAGGGACGAAGAAACAATCGAAGGAGAAGATACAGAAGAAAAGATGAATAATAGAAATGAGAACGAAGAGGAAGAAGCAGTGGTACAATACCATCATGAAGATAATTCCCCGCCAGAAACTATGGCTACATTGCAATTCCCAATACAGCAGCTAGAGGGGACAGCTCCTATGAAAAATATTTCACCGTCGGTGTTACCCCGCTTCCATGGCAGGGCGGCAGAGGATCCAGACGAATTCCTGTTTGAATTCGATATCCTCTGTCGCAGCTATGATTATGTCACAGATGCTCAAAAGTTGAAGCTTTTTCCTGCCACCCTGAAGGACAATGCATTACAATGGTTCATGAGCCTTGGGGGAGGAACTGTTGCTAATTGGAATAAGATGAAGCAAGTATTCCTGGAAAAATATCAAGAATATTGTAACACCAGGGACAAAAGGGAGGAGTTATTCAAGATGGTACAGAAGGAGGATGAAAGTTTGGAGGATTTTGTGGAGAGGTTGCTGTACAATGTGCAGAGAGCTGGACAGACGAACATGGGACTAGATGTGCTGAAGATAATCTTGCTTCGAGGAATCAGGGACGATTGTTTAGACATGCTAAATTTATTAGGAAAGGGGGATATCTCTAAAGAATCTTTTGAGACAATTGTGGAATTATGTAAGAGATATTCCAGGGGATCTTCTAGGCATAATAAGCAGCATAAATGAAATAACCTGGAACGTGATGTCTTCGACAGAACTCAGAAGTCATCCAATGGGGGAGCTACACGTGCAGAGATAGGCAATCTTCTTGAAAACTTTAAAACAGAAATGATGAGCTCTATCTCTTCAGAGATTGACGTCTTGAAGGCCAAGCAAAGACAGGCAGTGGAGGATCTCACACTAGGGGTGTTTTGTCCCCGATGTAGAAAGACTCATCCACTGAAGGAATGCCCTCTTGACAAAGTACAAGTGTGTCAGCTGTGCGAGCTGAATCATGATATGAAAGAATGCCCCACGTTGCCCCAAGTGAAGGCTGTTCTGCAGGCATCAACTCCAGAGGCGGATTCAGCCTACTTCATTGCACAGAAGAAACCCTGGCAACCCCGGAATCAAGGTATGTCTCCCGATTCATTTCCATTTTTGAATAATTTGAATAATTGGAATACTAATATGCAAAATGTGAATACACAATTCCCTTCAAATTATGCTCAGTGGAATTCCCCTCAACCTGCAATGCAAGGATATAATTCATGGAGTCCTTGGACACAGCCTCCACACCAACCTACTTCATGGTCTCCTGGATGGAGGAACTTCCATCCTGGGAACCAGTTTCCTCAACCACCTCCACCTCAACAGTTACCGTATCCTCCATATCCTCAATTTCATCAATATCCTCAATACCCACCTCAGCAGTCGCAGCTGCAGCTGCAAAATAATCCTGTGCCTAACATACCAATACGGCCTAAGCTGCATGCCCAACCTAACCCTAACCCAAACAATAAAACAGTCCAGCAATTGGAAGCTCTCAATATGCCAGCCTACTCTCTCTCCCCTGTACCTTGTAATGATATTCACTTACGGTCTGGAAAGATAGTAGAACGTGGAACTGCAGAAAACATTCCACCAACTGTGTATGACAAAGGAGAGAGTTCCCAGCATCCTTTTGATCCGGTTCCTATCATTGAAGATGCTGAGCATCCCTCAGATGGGAGGGCTGAAACATTAAACGATGAAGTGGATAACACGCAGCCTACCCAGTTGGTAAGGCAACCACCTTACCCTGAGAGATTGATGCTGCCACAAAGAGGGGGGCAACCTCAGTTCAATCTCTTAGGAGAGTTGAAGAACCTTTATGTTAAGATTCCCCTTTTACAAGCTCTTCAAGATGTACCTATCTACGCTAGAACTGTTCGGGACCTGTGCACTAAAAGACCGGGAAGGAAACCCAGAGATCCTCCTACTGTTCATGTTATAGGGAATTTATCCGCTTTAATGACTGGAAAAACCCCTATAACCAAGTATGAGGATCCCGGCAATCCTACTGTCACTGTACACATAGGACAAACGCAGATACCCAACGTACTAGTAGATTTAGGAGCTGCGATCAATGTTATAACGATGGAGACTGTAAAGAAGCTCGGATTCACCAATATTAGACCGACCCCTACTATCTTAGAATTGGCAGACAGATCCACTATCAGACCTGAAGGGATTTTTGACGACCTTGTTATTTTAGTAGACTCATGGGAATACCCTGCCGATTTTCTGGTATTACAACCAAAATCACGGCTGGGGGGACATCCATTGATTTTGGGGAGGCCCTGGTTGGCTACAGCCGATGCTTGTATCAGCTGTCGATCAGGATCTATGACTATATCTGATGGCATGGAAACCAAAAACCTCACCCTGTACCCTCCAGCACGGCCGAGTCTAGAAACTGAAACCTCCCTTTGGATAGAACAGGAAGAAGAGGAAGATGTTCAGCCATTACTAACAATAGGGAAGGCACTAACCTTCAAAAACGAAACAGAAGACGATGCCATTAATAATTTCATTAGCGAACCTGCTTCAGTAGACAAGGAAGTTTATCAACTCCTGAACAGTACCCTCGGTAAAGAAGAACAAGAACAGCTTACGGAGGAAGCACTAGCAAATGACACAAACGTAATCCCAGTATTGAAAAACTCGAGAAGTATTCCTATTGAGGTAGAACCTGGAAGAACTTTGAACATCAATCCTGGTCTCTCCTCAGAAGAACAAAAGCGCCTAACCAATCTCTTGAAGGAACGTAAGGGGGCGTTCGCTTGGGAGTATACAGACATGAAGGGTATTCCTTCTAGTCTGTGCACTCATCATATTTATATTAAAAACGACTCCCGGCCTGTATGTCAACCCCAACGACGCATGAACCCCAATCTGAGGGATATAGTGAAGGAAGAAATCCAGAAACTCTTGGAAGCAGGATTCATCTATCCTATCTCAGACAGTGAGTGGGTTTCCCCACTTGTAATTGTACCCAAGAAAAATGGCAAATGGAGAGTCTGTGTCGATTATAGGGAGCTGAACAAGGCTACACAGAAGGATCACTTTCCTCTGCCCTTTATTGACCAGGTACTTGATAACCTATCTGGGAAGAAGTTCTTCTCCTTCCTGGATGGGTTCAGTGGGTACAATCAAATTCAGATTGCTCCAGAGGATCAGGATAAGACCACCTTCACCTGCCCCTGGGGAACGTTCGCCTACAGGGTGCTTCCCTTTGGATTGTGCAATGCACCTGCAACGTTCCAAAGAGCTGTGATTGGCATATTTTCTGAACTGGTTAATGATAGCATGGAAGTTTTTATGGATGATTTTACTCCTTATGGCAGGGATTTTGAGGAAGCACTGGAAAACTTGAAGAAAGTTTTAATTCGCTGTGAACAGGCTCGCCTCTCACTAAGCACTGAAAAATGCCACATGATGATGAGTGAGGGAGTGGTATTAGGACATTTCATCTCTACTGATGGTATTCAAGTGGATCCTTCAAAAATTAAGGTGATAAAGAATATACCAACCCCTTCAACTCAGAAAGAGGTGCGAAGTTTTCTGGGACATGCTGGGTATTACAGAAGATTCATAGAAAACTTCTCCAAACTTGCTTCGCCTTTGTTTTCATTGTTAATGAAGGACGCACAGTTTGTATGGAGTACAGCATGCCAGACAGCATTTGATGAGCTTAAAGAGAAACTGTCCACAGCCCCTATTTTAAGGGGACCTAATTGGACCATACCTTTCCACATTTCTTCAGATGCTTCTGATACCGCCATTGGGGCAGTACTAGGACAGCAGGATGGTCAAGTACCTTATGCTATTTATTATGTTAGTAAAAACTTAGCCCCTGCTGAAATAAATTATACTGTTACTGAAAAAGAATTCCTTGCTATTGTTTATTCTATTAATAAGTTTCGGCATTACATTACTGGGTATCCTACATTTGTGCATACTGATCACTCTGCCATTAAGTATTTAATGAATAAACCTGTCACTAATGCCAGAGTAACCAGGTGGCTTTTATTATTACAAGAATTTGATATTACTATTATAGATAAACCTGGAAAAGAAAATGTTGTTGCTGATTTTTTATCACGATTTACTAACAGTGATGACAGTTCACCTGTTGAGGATGCTTTCCCGGATGAACATTTATTCGCACTTTCAGCTCATTCACCCTGGTATGCAGACGTTGCTAATTATTTGGCTGCAGGGAAGCTTCCGCCACATATGTCTAAACGAGAGAAAAGAAAAATTATTCAGCAAAGTGCCAGGTATTGTTGGTTCAAAGGCCATCTCTTTTACACAGGACCTGATCTTGAAATTAGAAGATGTGTAAGGGAAGATGAGATCTTTCATAGACTGAAGGCCTGTCACGATGAACCTTGCGGAGGACACTTTGCAGATAAAAGAACAGGACATAAGGCATTGCGGATGGGCTATTATTGGCCGACACTGTTCAGAGATGCTAAAAAATATGTTCAGTCCTGTGACAGCTGCCAAAGGATGGGCCAACCTAATAAGACAGATCAGATGCCTTTACAGCCCCAAGTGGTACTGGAACCGTTTGATAGATGGGCATTGGACTTTGTTGGTCCTATCAACCCTCCTTCCAAACAGAAGGTTTACATCTTGGTGTGTACAAATTACATGACTAAGTGGGTAGAAGCTGTAGCTTTGGCTAAAGCAAATGACCAGGCGGTGATTGATTTCCTGTACAGTGAAGTTTTTACCTGTTTTGGAGTACCAAAGGAAGTAGTCACCGATGGGGGACCACAATTTATTTCACACCAATTTGAATCCTTGCTCCGGAAGTATCATGTGCAGCACAAGATAGCTTCACCTTATCATCCCCAGGCCAATGGTCAGGTGGAAAGCACTAATAAAGTTATCGAAGCAATCCTTACTAAAACAGTTAAAAGTCATCGAAGGGATTGGGCTGACAGACTTCCAGAAGCACTGTGGGCATATCGCACGACTTGGCGCAACACCACGGGATTTTCTCCCTATGATCTGGTGTATGGTAAGAGTGCCATTTTTTCAATTGAATTTGAGATCAGGACCCTGAAAACAGCCATTGAAATGAACCTGGATGTAACAGAAGCCCAGAAAAGAAGATTGAATCAATTAAATGAATTGGATGAGAAACGGTTAGCTGCGGTAGACCAGACTGTGCTGCTTCAGCAACAGAGATCTAATTGGCATGACCGATTCATCAAAAAGAAAATCTTCCGTGAAGGAGACTGGGCACTACTATATGACTCCAGATTCAAGAAGGATTTCAAAGGGAAATTACGCACAAGATGGCTGGGTCCATATTTGGTTGACAGGGTATTTGACAACGGCACTGTTCGCCTGGTCACCATTGATGAAAACCGTATACCATTACTTGCTAATGGCCACAGACTGCGACTGTATCGGAAGCCCATTTCGAAAGATGCATTCATTTCACAGATTGCTGCTGATCCCAACTACCAATTGGCACCAGAGCAGGAACATTTTTCTACCTTTGCCAAATCTTAAAATGAAAATCATATTTGCTGTACATAAATAATTTCTTGCTGTAGCGTATAGTTGTCGTTTTCTTTCTCTTTGCATTTGATCTCTTTGCTTGCTGTTGTCTTTTAAGAAAAAAATTTCAGGGAAGCGCCAGGAGAACGATCAGTTTGGGGCCCATAATGAAAATTTCTCTGTGCTGTCCTTGTGTTAAAAAAAAAAAAAAAAAAAAAAAAAAAAATTCGGCAGCTGCAACATATTTTCCGGCAGCTGCAACATATTTTCCGGCGGCTGCAACATATTTTCCGGCAGCCGTATATCCTTTTTCCGGCAACCATATTCTCCATTTCCCGGTAGCCATAATGCCCTTTCCGTCAGCCATCAATCTTTTGCGGCTGCAACATTTGCGGCTGCAACATCGGCGGCTGCAACATTTGCGGCTGCAACATCGGTGGCTGCAACATTTGCGGCTGCAACATCGGCGGCTGCAACTCCAATTTCCGCGGCTGCCACTTCATCGTCCCCATGGTTGCCACCTCATTCACCAGCTATGGCCACCTCATCTCCCACGGCTGCCATCTCATTTTCCGCAGCTGCCACTCCACTTACCAGCCACGGCCATTTCACTTCCCGGTAGCCGTAATGTTTTTTTTTTTTCCGCCTGCCGTCAAATTTTTTTCCGACAGCTGCAATTCCGGCAGCTGCAACTCCGGCAGCTGCAACTTCGGCGGCTACAACATCTTTTTCCCGCAGCCGCCACATCATTTCCCGGCTGCCACCTTATTTCTCGACGGCTGTCACCTCATTGACCAAGTCACCTCCACATCATTTCCACATAGCTGCCATTTCTTTTCAGCGGCTGCGATATATTTCCCATAGTCGTAAAATCTTTTCCCGCCAGCTGTAAGCTTTTTCCCGCCGCCGTAAAATTTTCCCGTGACAGCCGTAATTTTCCCTGATATCGTAAATCTTTTTCCGGTTGCCGCCAATTCTTTTCCGGTGGCTGTAACTTCTTTCCTGCCAGCTGCAACAAGCTTTTTCATCGGCCGTGTGATCATTTCTTTGGCAACTTGCTGTGGTAACTCCCGTGTTAACAGAAGGATTGTTCAATCTGCTAATTATGATGCTGATTCACCCCAGTCCTGCCGGCGAACTCATCATTTTAACCCGGAGGATGCGACGCCTTGTGTTTTACCGGCGGATGAAATTCGTGCCTTATCCGAGTCATCATGATCCCACGGCTGACTGTGCACGCGTTCGGCTCCATGACGTCACCAACTCCATGCTCCACCAGTTTCCGCAGCCTTCCGACGCACAGTTCTATGAGGTATGGCTTTCATTTATCACGTGATTAAGTATTGATATCATTTAAACGAGATTGGCCGTACCTTCACTCGTACCACCATTTATACCTGATTGAACCTTTCCCTCGTACGACGTAATACTAATAACTGCCACCTTCTCCAATTCGGCATGCAAAGTTTAAACTCTTCTCTGCGCTTAACTTTCCGAATTAGTTCATTCTTTCAACGTCTCTGCTCAACAATTCGTGCATTTCCTGTGCTGCAACTTCCATTCTGGGATCCTGTACTCTGTCGAACAGTAGTTTCATCTTGCAGCCAGGACCATGGGCATTCCAGTTCGCCATGAACCTTTCAATACCCGGGAACTTAGACGGAATCCGCAGGTTCTGGCCATTTTTCAAGCTGCTGGCTGGGTCGAGTTCTTTGAACGATTGGACGGATTCGATCGGGACACAGCCCTGCAATTCGCATTGAATCTTACTAAAACACACTCCACGGTGTGGGGGCTGTGTATAGATGTTTCGGAGGTCATTATATCCGAGGTTACAGCTATCCCGTTGGTGGGAAAACCTTGGTTTAACCGTCGAGTCCCTGCAACAGTTGCACGGGAAGAATTTTTACTTCCAGGGGAGCAAGTTGAAGCATCCAGGCGAGGGATTGCATTGAAGTCACTACCGCAGCCATGGGACCAGGTTGCTATCTTCCTCAAGAAATACATAACTTGCGAAGGTAGATACCAAACTGTGTACAACTCTGAACTTCCTTTGCTTTCTCATCTCCGTCATGGCATTTTGTTAAATATTCCATTTTATCTATTGCATGATTTGCGCCATATGGCAACATTTGTTCAATCTGCAAAGCACCCATTATCCTCCCTCACTCACCATGGCCTTATTAAGTTAATTATTATAAGAACCCTGGCCCAACATAATATAACATGGGAGCAATTCATTACCCGACCACAGCAACCTGTTCCCTTGAGGGTCATTCCATTACAGCAAATACCAGTTCCGCCACAACAGGAGGACCGGAGTTCCTCCAGTGAAGTTGGGGGGAGGGATGAAACGGAAGAAGAGCAACAGAGGGCACAGGCAGGACCATCTGGAAGGGATGAAACGGAAGAAGAGCAACAGGGGGCACAGGCAGGAACATCAGGGGTTGACAAAACCACAGAGGAAGAACAACCCGAGGCACAGGCAGAGCCATTTGAAGTATATGAATCCCCAGCACAAGCAGAACCAGTGGGGGATGACACTGCATTTGAAGGAGAGCGAGGGGAAGCTCAAACAGAGCTGTCAGGCGACAATGTAGATGAAACCCTCGCGGAAAACCTAGATAACAGGGCAGCTCCGACAGCAGAAGGTGAAATTGGAGCAGCATCAAAAGCTGCGACAATGGAACCTGAAGATGACGGAGCCAGAGCAATGGAAGACGATATTGAGCTGGTCACAATCGAGTCTTCACCGGAGTGGGTAGGAGGAGGAGTTGTGATTGAAGAAGAACAGCATGGGGGGCAGGGAAATGTTCCTTTAACTTCAGTTTTACCTCCCTATATTCCAGCTCCACGAGAAGAAACATTACAGAAAGGGAAGTCACAAAAGAAAACGCCACAGAAAAGGAAGAGGGCCACCAATGAGTTTGATTTAGTGGCACCAATTAGAAGGAAGCGAAATCGGTCAATTACAGCAGCAGAGGCAACTAGAACAAAATGGGCAACCTTAGAGACACAGGTTGAACCCCCAATCCTTACACCAAAACCGAGGGATGCCCCACAAGGACCAGCGGAGGAAGAACCTGGAGTTGAGGGACTTGTATGAAAATGCAATGCTGAAAGAGGACCTCCAAGCACTTAGAAGGGAGCTGGAAACATGGAAGGAAGTCTGCAGAAAGCAGGGTGGAAGGAAGATGTATACATTAATAGAGGCTACAGACCAAGTGGAGGAATCAGCTTCTGCTGGAGCTGGAGAAAAGGATGAGCGAATACTCTTCCCCACCTGTGGGGAGATCTTTGAGGAAGCAGGCCATAAAATTTTACTTAGCACCTATTCATCACAACAGCCTGTAGCCACAGAAGGGAAAGCAGTGGAGAAAGAGGATGCTGCAACACAAGAACCAGCACCTTTAAACATCCTTGCTGCAGCTGCTACTTCCCATGATGCAGAAGTTATAGAACAGATGGGAGAAGAACAGGGAGTGGAGGATGCCCTGGAAATTTATGAGGAATGTATGGCAATCCCAAATTGCTCCCACAATACAGAAATCATAGAACAGATGGGAGAAGAACAGGAAATGAAGGATGCTCTGGAGCTTATAAAAGAATATGGTGAGACTCCAGAATGTTCCCTTGATACAGAGATCATGGAGCCAAAGGATACCCTGGAGGATAGTGAAGAATTTTGTGCTGTAACCCCAGAACGTTCCCAGGACACAATAATTTTAGAAGAAGAAACGGAAAGGCAGGACAGTGATAAGTTGGAACAGGATGCTGCAACACAAGAACCAGCAATCCTGAATTTGACCGTCCAACCGACTGAGCAGACAGGAGAAGAAGCTGGGACAGAGAATATTCTGGCATTCAACGATGAACTCTGGGTGGTGACCCCAGAAAGCTCTCATGATACAGAACTCATAGAAGAGGAGCTGCAGCAAAAGAAGGATGAAGAGGTAAGCCAGGATGTTGTCACACAAGAACCAACATCCTTGGATACTGCAGCAAGAACCCCTGAATTGCAGTTGGGAGATAACCCGGGAGTAGATATCATTCCTGATACACAATGGAGTGATGATGAACAGGTACAGACACCCTGCTCAGGTGACACTGAAATCTTGGAAGAGGAGCTGCAAATTGAAAAGGATATCCAATCTCAGCAGCCAAATGACAAAGAAGACACTGTTACACAAGAACCAGTGTCTCCAAAAGCAATAAAGGCACTGCTGAAGAAAGTTTAAGGGATGTTGCTGTTACACAAGAACCAGCAAATCCCTTGTTAAGATCAGATGCGCTGGAAGACACTGTCCCACAAGAACCAGTGCTTCCACCTCCTACAGGTGTCATTGAGTTGGATTCAGATTGAGTGTGTCTTTTCAACTTCCCCAGGCATAGCATAAGAGAAATGCAGAAAGGTCCCCACCACATCAAGTGCATTCTCAGATATTAGTAAGTAGCAGTGGAAGGGGAACAGTGAAGTTGGAAGATGCCGGGCTGCTCACAGAAGCTTTCCAAAAAGATAGAGGGGATGCCTGATTTATCTACATTCTTTCCTCTTGCCTGGGCAAAGTTCAGTGCAATATTCAGATGCAGGTTGTTGCATGAGGACATGCAACAGGATAGTTGGGGGGAGATGTTGAGCCCAGAATTGGCCCTTTTTGACCATCATTTATCATCTTCCCTTCCCTTGTCTTACACCAATTACCTTGGCAATTCAACTTATTGTCCTTATCTATTCCCCAAATTACCAAGGTATGGCCGATTATTGTTTTATTGTGTTAATACTTATGATTGTGATGATTAAAGCTGTGCATCTCTTAATCTGTGCTAACATGATGCGATTTATGAAGGTAGTAAGACAATAGACTGCAGGAAGATCGGAGCTGAACAAGTCATGAAGGAACGTTCATCGCTTGTGGAAGGTTCCTTGGGGCTCAAATCGTCAATCAAGGCACAGTCGTGGCAGGGCAGCTGTAACAGAAGAACTATCTTAAGTATGTCGCTGCTCAAATCCAGCTGTGAGCTGGAAGGACCGTCACTCTTGGGACAATTTATACTTCTCTCATATTTCAGTTCTGCCACGCATTGTAACATCTAGATTATTTAGGGCGCCTGAAGATCAGAGATCTTCATGGCTGCCCAATTATAGGTTTAGATGTTGCAACTGTATGTATAAGTATGGGGAATTGCCTCGACTAAGGGGTTGGACAGCAATTAATTAATTTATCTTGTATTAGCAGTCGAGCCAAAACTGTGTACTCATCCTTCTGTTAATATACTGAGTTGCTTCTGAGTTAAAGAGATTGTTGTTCAGCCAGCGTCTCTGTGTGAAGACTGGGCCCGTCTTCCACAGAGATTGCTATGTTAATTTAGGATTTCATCTTTCTTGTTGTGTGATGCTTGATCTTTCTTTTGTACGCAGCAGCAACATTCCTTGTGTGGATTTCTCAGTAAATGATTTATTCGTGAGATTGGTGAATGGTATCGAATAACAGTCGACTGAGTTAGGTTCGTTTTATATATTTCAATTTCTGTTCACACTACTGTGTTCATCCTACAGCTGAGACGTAATCCCAGGAACCCTTACAAATTGGCTTTCCTGTTATGTGTTGATTGATTTATATTTTGCAATCCAGTTTCTTAGAACAGTTGCTTTAATCTCTTTTATCAAATTCTAGAGTAATGTTCAGGTCATGCTTTATGATTCCCAGCTTGATTAAATTAGACAGTTGATTATTTTAGAATGCAATTGAGATTTCCTTCCTGCAATCGTTGATTAGATCTGATACTAATTCTGCTTGATGCATAATAGAAAAGAGTTGTAGTATAGCAGTTAGAAAGCAATTGGGATTGCATAGATTCTTGGGATGAACATGGATGATAGAAGATAAAAGTATCACTTCTAATGGTTTTGTGTTTAAGCATATATTGTGCACTTGTCCTTTGAAATAAAAAGACTTCCTCGGGTTGACAATAAATTTCATACGCTCTGTGTGTTTGATATTTAATTATCTACAATTAGAGTGCTTGACAGGTTTTTGGGTAGCCCGTGGTATTTTCCCATTGTATTTCCCTTATAAAAGAAAGTCATTGTAACACGACTAGGGTTAAGGATGTATTAGGTTTTATGCATTGTAAAGATCTCTGAGATCAAAGAAGAGAGACTGTGAGATAGTGAAAAGGAAGTGCAACGGTTGTGCTGCAGGTTGTATCCCTTCACTTTGCTGGACGGAATAATAATAAGGACTAGCAACTTCAGTGTGGATGTAGCCCAAGTTGGGTGAACCACGATATATCTGTGTCTCTCTTGTAATCTGTATGTGTGATTATATTTTCATTTTTGTTTATTGTTATTGCTCTACGATCCTATTTTTCTAACAATATCTTCATCATGTACCCGCTTCACGGTCCATACTACTTCGCACAAAAACCAGTATTGTTCGGGATCCTCGGTCCCGTTACCTTGGAAGGTTGGTATCTTCGCTTCATCACCCGCCATTCTTGTACTTCTACTATTATTGTTTACTGATGCGCTACTCTTACTACTGTTTTGGCATGTAGGACAGCTCTGCGAATAGCTTGTGTTTGCTTTTATGAAATTCTGAGTAGTGCGTGGAGTTGAAGGTACATTGTAGCTTAGGGTCTGTCCTTCTCCTTCTTCTAGGGTATCTTGTTCACTTCCTTCTTCGCCACAATAAGGTCACTTCCTCCCTTGTGGTCCTATTTCCCAGTCTTCCGTTCCGGTCCTCTCAGGAAACTCTCTCTCAGTACTCCTCTTCTTCTCAGGACGCTAAAATATCACCCCACTCCTCAAGGTACCACACTCTTCGTCAGCTTCCCTTAAAAATTCATCGTCGCTCATGTCCATCTACCCCGCATATTTCTATCGGACCCGCATCCACGCGGTACTCAAGACTTCCGCACACCTGATCTTCTACTCATCGAAGTTCATCCTTAATATTCCTTTTTCACAGACGAGCATCTTAATCCACAGTTTCAACGATAGCAGGAATCTCCCCTTGAGCCCTTTGAAAAAATTCCTTTTTGCATCGCTGTATGATTTGATCGTGTCCACGGAAAAATCGGTGATGTACCTTCTAAGATATTGACTACCCAGAAGTCAACAGCTCGTGATACCTTATTGTCGACTTTTTTCAGTTGTCGAATCAATTCTGGAGTCCAATGGTCTGGCTCAGTCTTTTGGAAATGGTTCTTAACGTTAGATGCGCTAACCACTCATGCAACAGTACTAGGAATTCGTAGAAGAATATCTCGTGGATATCCGAATAAATGTACAACTGCTTATTGTCTGTCTAGGGTTTTTCTTTCTCCTTCCACGAATTCTTCTGGTCTCTTGTCAAACTAGTCTTGGATCTTCGGTTTCGTCGGGTCCCACAGCATGTCCTTATCTTTCTCCTTCAAGGTCCCAACAACGGAACCATTTGTTGACACAGTGACTGTCGACAGAGGTTCACTTCACACTATCATCAACAAATCCAACCAAACACCCTTAAGCACCGGCTTGGAAAGGTTTTACCCTTTCCAGCAACACCCGCGAAGCGAGTGAAGTCTCACCCGATATGTTTAAGGGGGATGCAGGAATCAAGTTTCTGCTGTGGGGAAAGGACATGCAAGCACTTCAACTCTATTGCACTAGAAACCAGATATTTAGGTTCGCATACATTTATACATTCATTATTCGCAAATTCATCATTTGCAGAAATAATACATAGCAGACATTCGCATCAACATGGTTAAACTAATCGTTCTCATCAACAGTAACTACCAAACCACAGTGTTTTAAACATATCGAAAGGATTCACCATCTAACAAAAACAAATACAAAAGGTATAACCATAATCGAACATCTTCATGCATTCATCAAAACCTGTGGTATAATCTTCGCATAAATAGTCAATCCATCTTATCGCGGATACAACATAATTCAAAACAGCTCATTCTCTGATTCTACTATATCTAAGATGCCCTTAGGATTACAATGATATTCCTATTTATATGAAACTAAATGGTTACAAAACGGTCCACATGACCTATTCTAACTAACTAAACTACTTTTGCATTTTCGTCGGCTCCTTGTTCTCCACGAATGACCCTTTCTTCCGCGAATGGTCCTCTTCGTAGTTGTTGGCTTCGTGGCACTTCATGTGGACTAATCCTGTGTCAATAGAGGAAGCTCAAGAAAAAGTTAAATCATTTCGATATTCCTGGTTATTGATTTGCATTCTGTTTGTCGGCTGGAAAGAGCCAGAAGGGAGTCAATTCTTCAACAAGAATAGAAGACCCTTCTTGGGGGATAGATTCTCAAATATGTGGAATATTGCAAATGGATGAAGACAAGAGCAAAATGATATAAGATTTGGTGTCTAATGTGAATAAATTAGGCATGCTTTGCAAGAAACCCCTCAGATATGGCCTCACATATTGGAGGTATACAAGGGCATAATGGACATATGGTTGATTGGTAGATGCAACATTCACAATAATGTCATCAGTAGCATGGGATGCCCCCGGCGCGTTCTTCCGGGAGGATTCACTGCGAAGAGCATCAAGTAAAATGTTGTAAAGGTAGCTCGACTGTGCATAGATAAGGTCAAACTGTTGGGATTTAAGTATGGCTTCTTATTCGATTTGGGGTCGTTTGGATGCAACATCCTTTGCGATAATTGGTATGAGGGACTTCAAAAACCTATCTAAAAATATACGGTCATCTAATTTGATCTTACATAAACTACGGCGTCTACACCATTGATGGATATGATCTGTGATATGGGTGGTCATATTTTGTTTGCAAGATAATAAAATCTCAACACCAGCGTCTTAATGGGTCGAGAGTTGGAATAACTGTAGGAAATTCGAAGCGAGGGATATAAAAGTGGAGTGCGTCCCATGTGGCTATGGAATATACCACTTGGTTGCAGCGCCAGTGAGTTTTCATTGTAAAAGGCATAGGCGGATCGAATCATCCACTATGGAGTTGTAGGAACACCATAATTCGAAAGACATGATATGGTTCTGGGGGTCCTCACCACCCTTTCCCTCAAACTTTGGGATGTCCTAAGGGATTTTGGTAGGCATGGGAGGCCATGTAGGGTCATGTCGGATCAGATCGTTAGTCAATCGGTCTAGATCGGGTAGGTTGAGACTAGCCATGAATGGAAAACTAGCAGGAGGGTGTGACATGGTCGAAGTGACCTGCGTGCTAGCCATGGCAGTGACCGTGGAGCCACCTACGTCGAGTGGTGGTGCATTGGCATGAGTTGTGAATGGGATAGAGGGACCACCAATAACAGGCATAGGGATTTGAAAAGAGGGGTTGGCTCCCCCAAGGGTACTTTTGGTAACTAAAGGGACGGTGGTCAGAATAGATCCGCTACCGATGGGTATAGAGGTAGTAATTGTATTTCTAGGTGTAGGTCCTATAGATGGCATAGGAGGGATGGATGTTGAAGTTGTAGCGGGGCCAATGGTGGATCCACTGCCGAAAATCATGTTGTAAAATGGGTTGGGATCCACACTGACAATGGGGCTAGAATGAGTTGTGTACATGGGTAAAGCTGACTTAGATTCAAAGGTGTAATAAGGGGCGTCGGGATGAAAATCCGATGATGAATATTGCATCTCAAGGGAGCGTGACAAGGGGGATCCAATGGACCATACTGCGGGGATTTTCCCTGTAGGAGATGAGAGTGTCGTGATGAATCAATGGTGACAGATTTAAAAGTGCTAAAGGGTCATGGGAGATAAAATGCTAAAAAATACTAGTGCAACCATGCATGCAAAAGGAGAGCTCGCAAAAATATGGCACTCAGGCCAACGACAAGCTCAAAAAAACTTACGGCAACAATGTGCTGCACCAAGTGGAGCAACGAAAAAATGGTCAGAATACCAACAAGCAACACTCCTAAAACAAATACTCACTAACCTAGAGGGGTATAGGAGCATGCAAATGCATATCTAAAACATATGGAAGCTCACACAAATCATATCCCCTGTAGGGTGATGAAATATGCAGTCAGGAAATATGAAATGTAGAACCAAATGGATAAAGGATATCCCCCTACTGAGAGGAATTCCAGGTAAAAGAGTCCTAGAAGAATGGAAACTAAGCTACCCTGTTCATGACACGTCCGGAAAGGTGTCCCGCGGCTTCAGTTATTTGGTCATCGCGCACCTGGTATGGGGTCCAACATGCAATGACGTGAAAAACGAGTTGTCATCCTTCAGTATAGAATGGAGAGCGGTATTCCACTCATACTTCCGGAACCAGTCTTGCGACTTTCCCTCCTAAAGGAGAGGCCCTCCAACAAATCGATGTCAACCATACCAATAAATAATAGGGTATTTTGGATCCCTAAAGGACAACAACTATGTATCAAATGTGTATGACAAAGGGTGTTATTTGGAAGCCTAACCCCAATGTCCTACCTAGCTACAACATTGTTTTTGGGTCCCCAAGTGGGGTTAATGTGTGTTTAATTAAGCCAATTTTAGTATATAATGGTAAAAATCTGTTTACTGGAACTTCTCGAACTTCCACTTTCGAAAATACAAATAATCCATGAATATATATAAAAGTTGATAAAATAGATATGGTCTTTTACAAGGTAGACTTTCCCATATTTATAATTGTTTAAAGGGTGTCTAATGCAACTCTTATAAAGAGTTACACCATTTCACTAATTAATTATATTATTATATTATTCTTGTTTGTTGTTATTATTATTATTATCTCTCTCTCTCTCTCTCTATATATATATATATATATATATATGTTGATGTTTATTTTATTATTATTTTATTCATAACATTGCCTCTCTCTTAGAAAGGCTTTGTCCTCAAAGCCTTATAACGTTGTCGCACCATTCCTTGTGACGCTATAGCTGACGAAACATGTTGGTACGAACTTCTAAGTGTAGAACATAACTTTCAATATGTTGACGGATCAATCCAGCCAAAATTGATTTGTTGATGACTGTTGGGATTCTCTATTGATCTATCGTCGGGAGCTTTGAGCACATTAGTACCATTATCTTTCAACAATTCCCACTTTTTATGATACTGGTTTATATGGTTGGGGTGTCGATAGGGAGTTATTGCTGTTTGTTTTTCTACTGAGTTGACTTCCTTTTGAATTGTGTCGAGGATTGAATTTATTTCCTCAACTTGACTTTTTTTTAGAGGGTTTGGATGCTTCCTCCTGGATTTCCGCTAATTTGTTCTCTAATAGATTGTTATTACTCTGAATTTTCTTGAACCTTTCTTCTTGTGACTTTTTGTCCTCTTTTAACTTATTGACTTGTTCCTCTAGTTCTTGATTAAACTTCCTGAGGTGTTGGTTTTCTTCTTACTTTTCTAGTATTCTTCCTTCAAGGTCTTCATTTGAATGTTCTGTCTTCCGACTATGTTTCAGCTTCTTGATTTTCGTAAGTAATGTCTTGTTATGAATTCTTAGTCGGAATAGTTCTTCAATATTGCTTGCTAATTCATCCTTGATTTTCTTAATTTCCAGCTTGTGCGTCTTTTTAGTAACGACATATGTCTGTTGGAGTTCTTTATTCTTTTGCTGATGTTGACCTATGTCTGATTCTTGACTTTGTAGCTTCCTCTCAACTTGAGTCAATTCATCATCTTTGTCCCTGACAAGCTATTTTAAACGCTTTATTTCTTCTTCTAAATCATTATCGCTTCCATCGGGTGACTTGTCATCATTTTTTGACTTTCTAATCTGGTCTTCTAGGTTTTGATTGTGGATTTTTAAACATGATATTTCCTTATCATGATCAAATAACATGTTCTTGTTATCTCTTATGGTTCGTTCTAGTTGTCGATTTTTATTCCATAAGCGACGATTCTCATCGTCTCTCCACTCCTTCAAAAACTTCTGTGTCTGAATCTCATCTTGTAGACGTTTACTGCTCGCTTTATATTGCTCTAATTCATCTAGTGCTGCTTGTAGTTTTGACTTCATTACGAAATATGTGTTTTCCATTGTTCCTGGCATTTTCGTTGATAGCTGGTTTCCTTTGACTTGATTTCTTGACGATAAGGGTCTTCTTTTGACTTGATATTGCTCTTCGATGATAACGGATCTTCAACTTCTTGATAAGGGAGTCTTCCTTGATTTTGTCTTCTTCCCTTTCGAATTTTGGAAAGAATCCTCCCTGATTTTTTTGTTTTGTATAACAATGTTCAATATGATTCTTCGTGTAAAAATTATTTGTGTTGATGCTCTTCTAATTTAATTTCCCCTTAATTTTTGTAAAATGGTGTAGAATGGTTGGTTGGGAGGAATGATTGTTACCTTCCCCACCCAAGTTCAAATCTCACTTTTGGTTTGTTTTTTAGGGAATAAAACCAAAACCACGTGCACTTTAAAACCATGTGCGGTTTTACTTTTTTTTTTTCTGATACCACTATAACGTTTACTGGAACATCTCGAACTTCCACTTTCAAAAATACAAATAATCCATGAATATATATAAAAGTTGATAAAATAGATATGGTCTTTTACAAGATAGACTTTCCCATATTTATAATTGTTTAAAGGGTGTCTAATGCAACTCTTCATAAAGAGTTACACCATTTCACTAATTAATTATATTATTATATTATTCTTGTTTGTTGTTATTATTATTATTAGTTCTATATATATATATATATATATATATGTGTGTGTGTTGATGTTTAGTTTATTATTTATTTTATTATATATATAATTTGATGTTTATTTTTTTTTTATTTTATGGGGTCCAACATGCAATGACGCGAAAAACGAGTTGTTGTCCTTCAGTATAGAATGGAGAGCGGTATTCCACTCATACTTCCGGAACCAGTCTTGCGACTTTCCCTCCTAAGGGAGAGGCCCTCCGACAAATCGATGTCAACCATACCAATAAATAATAGGGTATTTTGGATCCCTAAAGGACAACAGCTATGTATCAAATGTGTATGACAAAAGGTGTTATTTGGAAGCCTAACCCCAATGTCCTACCTAGCTAAAAAGTTGTTTTTGGGTCCCCAAGTGGAGTTAATGTGTGTTTAATTAAGCCAATTTTAGTCTCACTTGAATGGTAGGGACTGTGTGGGTGCATAAGTGGTGTAAACCCAATATTGTCGAAAGTAAATGCTAAAATGAACAACTGAGACTGAAATAAACTCTTTCTTTTGCTTTTTCAAATAAAAGTAATAACTGCTATGACAAGTATGCATTAAATGAGCCTGCTGAAATAGAATGCAAGAGATAGAAATGCACTAAGGATGCACACACACGGAAATGTCTCAAATGCTACAGCAAGCAAACAATAGAGAAATACCAAGGGAAAATGGGTGCAGGAAAATAGGGGCTTGTTGGTGCAACCAAGGTCAAGGAAAGAGGAAAAAACAGGTGCAAGGTGCGTATGTGAAGGGAAACACCACGCTCTGGGTGCTGTAAACTGCGAAATAATCGCGTCGGAACAAAAAGAAAAAAAGGGCGCGGGTATGGGAGGAAAAGGCACGACTAGGGCACGGGTTTCAGGCTCATAAGCACGTGGAGTGCACAAGTTTCTGGCTCAGAAGCGCGCGGGTTTCTGGCTCAAAAGCGCGTGGAGCGTGTGGGTTTCAAGCCAAAAGGCATGCTTGGGGTGCGATTTGCGGGCCGAAGTCACGCTCTGGAGCGCGGGTTTTGGTTCAGAAGTCGTCCTCAAAGCACATTTTTTTGGAGGAAATTCACGATCTGTAAGATGAAAAAGTGTATATGTAGTCGCGGGTAGGGCCGTAAAAATGAAAATAATGAAGGGTACTGTGAAGGCAAGGGCCAGATATGCAAGTGCAAGGTCCAAGGCTAGGTCAGAAAAATACAATGCAAGCAAAATAAGAAGTACAGAAGTAAAAATAACTACTAATCATACCAAACCACAGATCGATGGGAATCGATCCGGTTGGAGTCACCAAAAACTGTAGCTAGTGTTTTCACACTAGGTTGTGAAAAATGAAACCTACTAAGGATTATGGAACCCTTAGTAGCAGCTCGTAAATGGATAATATGTGAATGCAAATAAGAGTAAAAATATAATCTAACTAATTACCGTAGTAACATAACAAACAAATAGGAACCCATGAATCAAATATTGATTTTGTATTATTCTGTAAAAAATGGTTTACAATGTATATTTAACTCAAAAGGTGAGTAGGTGGCGACCCTTGCAGCAGTACGAAGAGTAGTGCTCCGGGTCTACAAGATTCCTTGCTCTTCTCCGAATGCTCAAATGGTGGCTAAAACTCAACTAAATGGGAACAAAAGCTCAAAGAGGTAGGCTAGAGTTCAATATAAATTTTGGCAGAGTTTCGGTAGGGAAGAGTGAATCATGAATACGAAATGGGGGGCCTCCATCACCTTTTTATAGAAATTTTGGGTGGTGGAGTATTCACCCATGGTATTGGTAAACCACTAGTATTGGTTTGTGGTATTTTGAGTTTTCCCTCTTTTTTTATTTTATTTTGACTATTTCCCCCTTTTCATTTTCTTTTTTGGGGACTTTAACCCTTTATTGTGGGATTTTCATTAATTCATGAGGGAAATAATGATTTTTTGCCCATTTGCTTACCAATTTAGAGATTTTTGGGTTTTTGGAGGCCAAAAATGTAGGAAAAATGGATAAATGGGTTATGTGACTAGGGGGTGAGCTAGGTGAACAATGTTTGGGTGTTAACACCTGCAGATAGTCAAGTGGTCACTTTCGATTTTGATAATTTGAAGCCTCGTTTACCCTACCATGCAACCTTTCAGATTCAATTTATATTTGAAAATATTAAAATACATTGGGCAGTGGTGGATGAGGGTGCCTCCACATGCGTTATGTCTTTATCATGCTAGAAGGATTTAGGATCACCTGACGTAGTTCCTCCGGTCACCATGTTAAATTATTTCGACGACCATAATTTTAAACATGATGGGATTATCCTGGATTTTCCTATAGAGTTGGGGTGCAAAGTAGTTAAAGTGGATGTGGAAGTGGTTGATTCCCCACTTGATTACAATTTGTTATTAGGGATAAATTGGACTCAAGCTATGATGGAAATAGTCTCTTCGATATTCCGCGTCATCAAGTTTCCACATGAAGGAAAGACATTAACAATTGACCAACTACCATTAAGAAGTAATGAGTTCAATAAAGATCATGGATCCAATATTCCTTTAGTCGCTCATTCTACGAGGAATTGTGAAAACATTGGTGTGGGGATGTATCCTTCATTAATGGGGACTTTTAATCTTGCTCCACCCAATTTGAAAGCTAATGCATCCCCTGTGCACACAATTTCAATAGTTGTCACACCTTTCATAAATAAGGAGTCTCAATTTAAGTCTTCGAACTTTAAGAACCCTTGGAAGTGTTTAGCCTATGAAGTTGAGTGTACTCAGTTCAACCAACCTTTATATCCCTTGAGTACAATTTCTACTGAGAATAATCCTTTGAGTTCATGCTTACCTTCTCGGGACTTGGTCCCGACAATTGACCAGGTAATACCTCCATCTGAATGTTTAGATATGTTTTATATAAGGGATGATATACTTCCTTCCAACGAAGTTTTCCTAGATTCTATAATGTAGCCTTCTGTTCATTTGGATGTTGATCTAGTTGCAATTATGTCCAGCCCCAGTTTGAATTTGGAGTATGATCTTACTAATGTTGAGTATTTGGAGTCTCCCATAGACCCGGAAATCAATGGTCCTACTGAGTTTGATTCTGCTTCTAGAATTTTCAACTCCCGTGATGATGAATTTGTTCCTGCAGATTCCATCACGTCCTTCAACGATGATCTTCATCCTGAAGTTGATCTTGTTGATTCTAAGTCCTCAAGCATTGGAACTATAAAGTCTTCATTGGTTAGCTCTACCTACATTATGCCCATTATCGATGATAGTAAAGTTGAAAGTATTTCTACCACAGTGACTTGTATCAGATATTTCTTTTATCATTTTTTAGATATGATCTTGGTACTAATGTTTCTTGGAGACGGGATTCTTAGTTGGACTCATGCTTGCTTACTAGTCCTTTTTGACACTTTTTCGATCATGCTAGGTATATTCAAAACCTTGCATATAGGTTTAGGCCTCCTCGTTTTTATGATGCATTTGAACCTTTTGCTATCTGAATTCTTCATATGGTCAAACCTGTTGGATATTGGTGTGTTATCCATCTCTATATGCATTATGCAACAGTCCAGCAGCAGATCCTACCTAACATGGGTCACCCTAGTCAACACCCTTATGCCATTTTGGTGCCCATCCTGAGTTTTTATCATAGGCTCAGGAGCCTTTTTAGATTTACCATGATTTTGAAAAGAAGCCTCGTGTCTTTCTTCTTCATATATTTATGGCCATTCCTTATAAGGCTCCCATTTTTCTGTTTAAGTAGCATATGATTTTTTTTTTTATCTCGCTTGCAGTAATGAGCCTGATGCTCGCTTCCACACTTTAAGCTTGTTATATAGGCCTCCATCTCTGATCTCATTTCCGTTAAGCCATGTATCATTTTTTCATTGCGATTTGACACCTTTTACCCATAGGAGACACACCCTGCGTGTCCTCATCTCGCTCATGTTCCTTGCATTATGAATAGCTCTGTTCCATGCGCTTGGAACTAGTTTTGCATGCCCTTGACACTTGTCTCCTCCCATTACGATCATTCTACCACCCTTCCTTTGAGCTCATTAAAAACAATAAGGAGGCTACAAGAATTCTTCTATCTCTCCTTCGAGTTTGTTAAAAACAGTAAGGAGGTCACGAGTTTACTTTTTTGGGCTTGTTAAACCTTTACGGAAAATATTTTTATGGAGTCCCGTTTAAGTTCTTTTAAGACTCCTTAAATAGGAACATATTGTCGATTTATCTTGTCTTTTTCATACTTGTTAAAGTACTTGAAAGATTGTCTCTATGGTATACGTTTAACCCTTTTCCGGACCGTTTAGACTATGTACGAAAAAGGAAAACTCTAGTGATACTTGGCTAGAAGATTTATCTCTCACATTGTTTTACCCTTTTTCGGGTGAGCAGACTAAATTTACGAAAAGGGACCCTTCAATTCTTCTTTAGGATTTTCAGACTCTCGAAATATGAAAACACCAGCGAACATCTACCAACTCAGGCTCGATGGAAAATCCATGAGAGGGTGCATAGAGTTCTTGTTTAAGTTTTTCGGAATCTTTAAATATGAAAACACCGGCGAGCATGAACATATCCGATCTCGATATTAAAATACATGGATCAATACTTTATCGAGTATTAGTCTATCTTTTCTTCAAACTCGTAAAAAAATGAAGAAAGTGTTGAGTTTCCCTCCCATGGACTCATAAAACTAAACATGGTTGTACCCTTACCGAGCATGATTTATTTCTTTGTCAAGCTCATTAAAAAATTAAAAAGGTAGCTAAAAATAGAAAAGGGAAGGGAAGAGTGTCAAATGTCTTTCAATAATGGTAGCAAGTCAATTATGTCTGTGATGATAGTTATATCTTTTGGTCGCATGACGACATTTCATGAGATTACTGTGATTCACACAAAATTAAATTTGGGATGGAAGATCCATATTTGGGACTTTATAAGGATGGCATTACCTAATTCATGGCCCATTTGATAGGTAGGAACCTTAGGAACAATTTTGGAGACAAAAAATTCTCTTGAAAACCTTCATAAAAGTTTGTTTTTCACCATTTTTCCAAAAAACCGTAGGCTGTACATGGTTCACTCGCAAGTCACCCACTTGTTGTCCCTTGTTCACCCATGAGTACCTCATAAATACCAAAAAAATATATAAAATATCGAAAAAATGATGGTTTGGGTGGTTTTTGGAACCTCCTCTTCCGGTTGTAACTACTTCCTCCTAAACTCTACCTTCTTAACTTGCTATATAAGAGAGAGAGAGAGGGGACCATGAAGGGGAATCAATCCAATTATAATGTTATGTTGGAGGAATTGGGACTCAAATCCACCCCACTTGTGCCCTAGTTTCCTATAAACCCTAACACATCTTATCAGAGGTTGGGATCCTTGGAGGAGAGGAGCAGGAGACCTTGAATCTTGGTTTCATGAAGTGCCATGCTTGAAGGAAGGTATGATTTGATGTACTTTTTTCATTCATTAATAAATATCAAACATTCTTCTCTTTCCAAATGATTTGGTCATGTATGTTTTGGATCTGATTACAATTTGATGATTTATTCTTTTATATGAAATCAAATTGGTTTGAGGAAGGTTTTGTGGAATGGTTTTGCAGGTTGTTGCATTGGAGGACTTGAGGAGAAGCATGGATCAACCTGATGAATAAGGTACACACCTCTTAAACACTAAAAACACTATCCATAGTATAATTATCTCCAAGCAAATCCATAATCATCTGCTCATTCACAACATCTCGTCTTGATGGACCTATCATTAGAGATTTAAATGATGTTGGAATTGGATTGGCCTCTACTAAAATTCTACGTTTTTTTTTGGTAATGGAGGAGAAAAAATAGTGGCATCTATTGTGATAGAATTTGGATTGGCCTTTGCTAAAATCCTACATTTTCCCATGCTAAATGGTGTCTTTTTTCTTCCTCCATTGAATGTTTCACTAAGCTTCGCTTTCTTAGAATAATTTCTTGATCGACCACATATGTTCCCCATCTTGACATGGATTGAAAATAATAAACAAAAAAATAATTGCATTCCAATCACTCAAAAAACAAAATAATTGTTTAAGTAATAGTAAAAAACAAGAAAGATGTTGGATGAAATGAAAAAAAAAAAAGTTCATGGTTTAAGGTGGGGAAGCCTATAGGTTTTTCTTTCTATATGGAAAGAACACATGCACATTCCTTCCATAATGTATAAAAGGCTATGATAGTTAGGTATTAATTTTTGGCAAGAGCACATGCATGTTAAAGAGCACTACACATTAAGAATGCACACATTTTCGTATTGCAATAAATTAGCCTTGATCTAAGTGACCCTAACAACTATGTATTCTAACATTTATATATTCCCTCTAACAACTATGGTATTTACAAAATTTATATGTAGATGCAACATTTATCTATCCCATACCCATGTCCAAGGCCCAGAGGCCCAAAAACCCATACATAGTTCCATAGATACCCTTGTGAAGTCATGCATGGTGCTTTGAGGCATTTTCCATGGATTTAGATGCCTTAATGGTTTCTTTAGAGCATAAGGCATCATATTATTCCTTGGAACATCATTCTCAAGGCCTTGAGACATGTACATATTACTCAAAACCACCTAATGGCATTGATATCTTAAATCATATGCCAATGATACCCTCGGGAGCATCATTTTCTTCCTTGGAACATAATTCCCAAGGCCTTAAGACATGTACATACTACTCAAAACAACCTGATGGCATCAACATCCTCAATAATATGATAATGACACCCTTAGAAGGACATGTGTGGTTGATCGATGCAACCTTATTGTCCCTATATGCCTGGAATATTTCTTTAGGCCTTGAGGTTCAAGTCTTCTCTTCCAGCCATGTACAAGGCACAAGACCTCAAGACCCATACATAATTCCATATATACCCTAAAGAAGTCATGTGTAGTTCTTGGAGGCATTGTTTATGGTCATGGATGCCTCAACGGTTCCTTTAGGGATTAAGGCATGGTATTACTCTATAGAACACTTCGAAATCCCTAAGACACAAACTTACTGCTCAATAACAACTAATTTAATTGACATCCTCAATCATAGACCAATGATGCCCTTAATATGAAATGTGTGGTTGATTGAGGAAACCTTCTTAAAGATGGATGGCTAGAAGATTCCTTTAGGGACTAAGGTTCAGGTATCCTCCCCTGACCATGTCTAAGATCTGAGGGCCCCAAGACCTAGACATAATGCCATGGATAGCCTCAAGAATTCATGCATGGTTCATCAAGGAATTATTCATGGTTATAGATGCTTCAATGGTTCGTTTAGGGCCTAAGGAATGATCTTCTTCCCTGGAAAATTTTCAAGGCCATGCGACACATACTTACTAATCAAAACCACCTAATGGCATAGGCATCCTTCATTATATGCCAATGATATCCTTAGAGGAACACGTGTGGTTGATTGAGGCAGATTTCTTGGCCTTTGATGGGTAAAATATTCCTTTAGGGCCTTAGGTGTAGGTCTCCTCCCTTGACCATGTCCAAGGCCCTAAGGCCCCAATACCCATACATAGTGCCATGGATACCCCTGAGAAGTCATACATGGTATGTATCAAGGTATTGTTCATGAATATAGATGCCTCAATAATTTCTTTAGGGACTAAGGCATGGTATTCTTCCAAGGCCTTGAGACACATACATACTACTCAAAACCACTTAATCACATTGACATCTCCATCATAAGCCATTGATACCCTTAAGAGGCCATGTGTGGTTGGTTAAGGAAACCTTTTTGGCCTTGGATGGCCACATAATTACTCTAGGGCCTGAGGTCTAGGTCTCCTCCCTTGAACATGTCCAAGGATCAAAGGCCCCAAGACCCATATATAGGTCCATAGTTACCCTTACGAATTTGAATGCATGGTGCATCCAAGCATTTTTCATGGATTTGGATGCCTCTGTGGTTTCTTTTGGGCTTAATACATGCTCTTCTCCCTTGGAATTCCATTCTTAAGGTCATGAGACACATACATACTACTCATATGGAACCAACAGCCTAAATCATAAGCCAATGATATCCTTAGGATATCATGTGTGGTTGGTCGAGGAAACCTTCTTGGCCCTTGATGACTAGAATATTCCTTTAGCACCTAAGGTTCAAGTCTCCTCCCAAGACCATTTCCAAGGATCCAAGGCCCCAAGACCCATACATAGTTCCATGGATAGCCCCAAGAAGTCAGGCATGGTGCTTTGAGGCATTATTCATGGCTCTGGATGCCTCAATGGTTTCTTTAAGGCCTAAGGGATTGCCTTAATTTTTGGACCACTTCCAAGGTCCTGAAACACAAACTTACTACTCAAAACCACCTAATGGAACTAACATCCTCAATCATAGACCAATGATACCCTAAGGAGGCCATGTGTGGTAAAAGACTCCTTTAGGGGGTGAGGGTCAGGTCTCTTCCCCTAACCATGTCCAAGGAATCAAGACCAATACATAATGCTAAAAATGCTAGTAGAACATATATACCTAGTTAGAGGAAAATTATTTCCTTGAGTGGTGATTTAGGGTAGTTCAATGTGCAATTCTTATCCCCAAATGCTTGGAAGATTCATTTATGGCCTAAAGGAGTTTCTACCCCTAACCATAACTAGGGTTGAGATATCCATACATAATGTTCAAAACATCATAGTGTTATCTATTCCCATTTGGAGACTAAGGATATCCTAAAAAGGTCCTTTGTGGTGGTTCAACATGTCATTTTTGGCCATACATGCTTAAAATCTAGTGCTAAAAATATTCTAATAGATCCCACATCCCCTATTAAAGGACAAAGGTGGCATAGTGGCAATCACATATTTGTTTTGCTATAGTGCACATGTGCTTAGTAGTGTGCACGAACTTTAGAACGTGCAAAAATTTCTATAGTGCATGCATGTTCCTTGAATTCAATTTGTTTTAGCCACTAAACATACCTTCTTTTCTAAGATTGTGTATTCTTTCTTCGATGGAGTTCTTGGTTGTGACAACCTTCATGGCATTGTCTCTTGCTTTGGACCTCCAATATGACACCTCCTTTTGAAATTGAGAAATTTTTTGTTGAAGTCGTAGCATTGACTCTGTGGGCCCTATTGACAATTCTGAAATACTTGTTTTTTGACTTGGTTGGTTTGGACGTAGGTTCAGAATGATAACTTGGTGGTTTAGGCCACAAACACATCAAAAGCACAATTTTCATAATGGTTCTAATTTTTTTTTTTATCTTTGACATTATTTTTATTTAAATTACACAAATCCGTTATTGATGAAACTGCACACATATAGATTCATCAATTTAGATTCCAAATATATATTTCTTTAAATAAATATAAAATTCTATTTTTAATTTATTTGTATCTTGATAGGTATCAAACCATTAAAATACATATGTCTATTATGTTTCTTGTATAACGTTTTTTGGTTTGATCCATCTTTTTAATCAATTCTATTTTGCACTAGTACAAACAATCTAACCTTAAAAAAGACATTGTTTTATTATGTTAAGACTAATATAAAACTAATATTATAAATTTTGAAAAATTAGTCTTAACCAAATTCCTTCATTTAAGTACTCAACCACATATGCATTATGTTTTCCTTGAAAAATAACATACCAATATTAGAAAAACTCAAATTTAACATACTTGTACAAAAATCCATAAATAAAATTTATGTATTCTAAACGTGAATCCTACATCTAATCTTCATACATAAAACTCAATCTTTACATTTATGGTCTTTCTTAAATATGTTACACTATGACTAGGTAAAATCTTATCAACATTTATATGATTTTTTTAAAAACTAAATGGCCATTATCATTATATACTTTATTTAGATCAACATTATCATTGGTTTTATTAAATAATTTATTGAATTTCAACATACAACTACAAGGAGTCCTTATTACTTATTCATTACATAATACATATAGAAAATGCGTTTTTTTATTAAAACTTATTATTTTGATTAATTTATGGAAAAATATTTATTTGTTAATATTATTATTAAATTGGAGAAATATGTATGATTTATAACTACATCATAATGTATATAAAACTTTTCATTTCTATATAAGTGGAGGATGAATATGTCATATTAGTTGCCCCAATATGACTTTGTCAAAATTGGCTTAAGCTCCATATTATTCAAAATCTTTGAAAATAAATTTAATTTAAAATTTAAGAGCTTAGAGACTTTACATTTACAAAATTTGATGAAATGAAAATATTTAGATATTTAGCAAATGCTTTGTTTTGTGACATTCTATACTTCTACAAATACTTCAAATATTAAAATGATTATTTTTTTCAAAATCAATTTCATCACAATGAAAAATCAAGTTTTTCCTAGTTCGGTTACTTTCTTTTTATATTCAACAAGGTCTAATATCACTATATATATTTAACTGTTTCATGTGACATGGAAGAAAAATATATGAACCCGTGTTTACCTTTAATGTTGCATGGCAATCCAACCTTTAGGTTATATGATGCTTTATATTATTTCTAAAAAAATTATGAATCTTTTTGTCAATGATGTTGCATGACAATTTAAGTTTTGTAATGTTTTATATTATTTTTTAATTAATAATATTAATCAATATCAATTCTTATCATAAAAGTAATTATTAAACACTTTGAGATTTGTTGGTGGGATAGATAGATTTCATTTAATTTATTCAACAGTTTAATTTCATTGAGACATCTTCTAATTTAGATGATCTGTTATTTACTCAACCTACCATCCACAATATATAAAAAAAATAGAAAAAAAACAATTACTAAACACATAATTAACTGAAACTTTAATAAACACATAATTGACTCTCACTTTGGTTTTCTTTCGTCTTGCACACCTAATTACATGTTTTTCTATAATTTAGTTAGATTCCAAAAAAATATCTTAGTCACCCGGATCAAAATTCCATATTTGGTGAAACTATGACTATAAAGGTTCAGGCCTCAATCTACGAGAAGGTCAAATGGGGTTGGTGTCGATTCATGGTACTAAATTTTTATTGGCTGACTAAAGGGTTATCATTCATTTTGCAAATTTTCATTGGCCTGTTATAAAGATAAGGATAATGTACTTCCATCGTCGCTTCATGGAAATCTATCAAAACCAATGACAGAAATTTACCCAGATACCCCACTTGCCAGAAGACTTTGGTTGGTTTTGTTTATCAAGGATCCATGTTTATGTGCAACACGCAGAGCGACTTGCTTTCTTTGATTTTAGCTGCACTTTGTGTGGGTTCTCCCTTTGACTTTCATGGCTGTCGGTGGCCTCCAAGACTTGTACCCATTCTATTCCGGAGAGTTTTAAAATAAAGTAAAAATCTACCAATCCCAAAATCCCACACCTCTCACGAATATTATTTCAAATCTCTGTCCATATCACATTATTAATCAAAATGTGTGGTAATGCTGTCAGTGCTCTGTTCCCGTGGGCTTTAATGCCGCCACCATTTGTTGACCAGTCAAACAAGTCAATGGCAGCTCAACCAGTCAAACACTGCCTCTTATTACTATCCCTCTCCTGTGAGGATTAGGGGATCATTTTCGTTTTCCAAGGCCGGAGCATGTTTCTGCAGCTTAAAATCTTTATCTCAACTTCTCCCAATGGAATTATATGTTCCTCGCCTTCTTCCCTGCATGCCTTCAACCATCTTCTTCCTCATCGTGACTGCCTGCTGTGCCTCTCTCCTGCCCTGCTCGGTATGCTTCGATGCGCAATATGAATATTGCCAACATACCGGTACAACATGTGGCAGTGTGAATTTCACGTATCCTTTCGGTGTAGGAAACCGTGGATGCGGTCTCCCGGCTAGCTTTCAGATCGACTGCGTGGAGAACTCAAGTCCAGTCATTGCGATTCATGGCCGGAACTACACTATACTAACGATTGACCATGATACCAACAACTTGATTATTTTCAGGAACGAGAGCTGCATGTTTTTAGATGATCCCATCAACATAGGTTTGGACATTGCAGAAACGGGCTTCAGGATTGCAAGTACAACCAATTGGACTGTAAACATATTTAACTGTACTAAATCTGTACAGAATACATACGAGGGGCAGATCCGGCAATGTAATGCTAGTGTCTATTACACTTTATCTTTTTATAAACCATCCGTTCCGGGATGTACTATGCGATCAGTGCTTGTTGAGGCGGGAAGTATGAATTGGATTTCCAATGATACAATTAGAGATGAAAGTTGCAATTCATGTCAAGCAAGTGGAGGAATATGTGGTTACAACATTTCCGATTCATCTGCGGCTGCGCCCTTCGTTTGTTATTGCAAGGATGGACCCCGTAGTGACAAATGCCCCGGTACTCTTTGATTTATATTTATGTGAAAGTGCCTTACCTTTTTGGTTTAGTAGCCGTGAAATTAAATAGATTGCCCCAAACTAATTGCCATTTATATTTTTGAACCAGGAAAGAAGCTTAGGATTGGCGCTGCAATAGGTAAAGATCTTCTCGCAGTTATTTTCGCTTCAATCTGTTAATGGATATGGGTGGATTTATTGATTAATTACTAAATCATTTTGACAACTCCAGGTGCTTCGGTTGGAGTAGCTGTGTTGATAGCAGCAGGAATATTAATGGGTTTAACTGTGTATACGAGAAGGAAGAGTATTTGTTTTCGAGAGTGTTTTGTTGTTCGCCGTGTTAGAGACGATGAGGACAAGGATATTGAAGCAGCTGTACAGGATAAGATAGGGACTCTGCCAATTTTCTCCTACGAAGTTCTGAAACAGGCCACGAACGACTTCGACGAGAAGAATCAACTAGGAAATGGGGGGTTTGGTTCGGTGTATCTGGGCAAACTCCACGATGGTCGTGCTGTGGCAGTGAAGAGATTGTACCAGGATAATTCCAGAAGAGTTCAACAGTTCATCAATGAGGTGGAGATTCTTTCGATCTCCTATCATCCGAACCTGGTTCGTCTCTATGGTTGTACTTCTCCAGAGAGCCGAGACCTGCTTCTTGTTTATGAATATGTTCCCAATGGAACTTTGGAAGATCATCTTCACGGGGAACGGAAGAAGGACAAAGGTCTAAACTTGGATACTCGTCTCAGAATTTGCATAGAAACTGCCCAAGCCCTCGCATTTCTTCACTGCCTTCAACCACCAATATTCCACAGAGATGTAAAATCTCCCAACATTCTTCTGGACGAGGACTTACATGTCAAACTAGCAGATTTTGGGCTTTCAAGATTTGTGCCATTAAATGTAACACATGTTTCCACTGCTCCACAGGGCACGCCGGGCTACGTTGACCCAGAATACTACCAATGCTTTCAGCTCACAGACAAATCCGATGTCTACAGTTTTGGCGTTGTTTTGATGGAAATCATATCGGGCAAGTTAGCCGTGGACATAAATCGGAGTAGAAGGGACATTGTTCTGGCTAATATGGCTATAGCAAAGATTCAAGAAGGGGCTTTGCATGAGCTGATAGATCCAAATCTGGAAATTGACTCAAACCCTGAGGTAAAAGCAGTGGCAACAGCAGTTGCCAAATTGGCTTTCAGATGCCTTGCATCGGAAAAGGAAAACCGACCAGATATGAAGGAAGTTGTGGCCGAACTTGAGCAACTCAAACAAAATGGAAAGGAATGTAAGCGCCCTGCAATCCATCCCCTTTCGCCCATTTCTGTTCATGAAAAGTGACCCAGCACAATGACTCCTCAAATTAGCGCGTCGTCAATAAAGTCCGCCTTATGATTGTGTTTTATTTAAAGCGAATTATAATACATGGAATCACGTTTTACATGTGTACTCTGGTTTAAAGTTTATTTTATACTAGTATTTGAGTATTTGGAACATTAAAAATGTGTAAAGAAGTTTTTTAATAACATTAAAATGTTAAATTTAAAATATAATATATAATATAATAATAGGAAAGTATAGTTTAATTGGTAAGTATGAGTTTATTGGGTAAGTTTGGGCTTATTACTCTACAGCAGTGTAACAGAATTCGCTAAAAAACAATTTTCAAAGAATTATCTTTTGAACATATCGTCTTACAGTTCAAGATGCTCTCTCTAAGGAAGCTCATGGAGGAATTGAAGATGTCATCTTATGGGAAGAGTTTAAAGAAGATCAAAGCTTGGACAAAGGATCGGTCAATCCTTTTGACTATTGCTAGTGATAATAAAAACACATAGTTATGTATTTTATTATTATTATGTGATGCTATGTATGAACAATGGGAAACTCTGAAAGATGGTGATGTTTTTTTTATATAGATGATAGATGAGGATTTATGATATGTCTTTATTCAACACATAAATCTATAAAGGATTTATGTATTTTTGTACTATTTGATTTGTTATTAATGAATATTAGTAGTATCACTGAAAAAAATTGGGCTTATTAATTCAATAAAAAATATATAGTATTAATTTTCATTATAAGCCATTTGAAACATATGTGAAATTTAAAACATAATATATAATATAACAACGTGAAAATATATAATAAATTTACAAAAATATATAGTATTAGTTTTTCATTATAAACCATTTGAAACATATGTTAAATTTAAAACATAATATATAATATAACAATGTGAAAATATAGTTTAATAAGTAGTATAGGTCCATTAGATAAGTTTGGGATGATGGATTCAATATATGTAATCTTTTAATATTGATGTTTACCACATCATATAAGTTTGGGATGATGGATTCAATATATGTATTCTTTTAATATTGATGTTTGGTGGTAAGTATAGTTTCATTAGGTAAGTTTGGATTTATAGATTCAATATATATGTTGATACTTAGTAGTAACATTTTATAAATCTTAAAATGTTATTGAATACTAATTTACTATGGTTTATATATATATATATATAATCAATTTTTCATTATGAACAATTTGAAACATATTTTAAATTTAAAACATAACATATAATATAACAATGTGAAAGTATAGTTTAATAGGTAAGTATAGATTCATTAGATAAAGTTTGGGCTCATGAACCTAATATATGTATTTTTTTAATGTTGATGTTTAATAGTAACATTTTATAAATCTTAAAATGCTATTAAATACGAATTTACTATAGTTTATTTTTGTAAGAATAAGTTAGATCAAATTTGAAAAGTTACTCTTAATTTTAAGTTAAAGGGTTATATCCACTCATTTATTTTCATGACGATTTTTTTTTAAAACTAATTGATAAGTATAAACTAGGTGTACACTTTTAAAAAAATATTGTAACAAAATGTTGCCCATCCAATTGTTTACAATATTACAAATTAATGAATTATTTTAAGCAAAAATGTGGAAACAAGTAATTACAAAGGGGGATATTTTGGAATTAAAATTTCCAAAATTTGTCTTATGGACTATGGATAGGAATTGGTAATATGTAATTGTAAAACATAATGGAAATGAAAATCTAACCACATACACGTCATGCATTAACAGACGTATTATTCAACATAATAGAAAATAAAATCATTTCACATTCAAATATAAGAGAATTATTATCTTTTAACAAAGAAGACCACCCTCAAGCTTCTTTAATGTGTTTCCTTCGCCCCAGTGGATTCACTCCCTCAATCCACAACCCATTTGCTCTCATGATTAACCAAACATCACACCTATGAGCATTTACAAGGATCACACTCAGTCATCCCAGCCATGTCACTCTTTTCTACTACCCTAGACAACACAAAGAAGGCATTTTTCTTCACTAAAACACAGTTCCCTTAGCAAATCCAACCCTTACAATGCTTACTAGTGTGTGTAGAAAGAGTTCACTCTATTGTATGTTGTTGGAGAACCTCCTATAGCATTTTGTTTTTGTAATGTTGCAAAATTCTATTAAACTAGAAGAGATAAAAATACAGTAGGAAGTACAGTCCGTGGTGGTCTTATTAGAAATAGCCACCACCCCTGGAGATCCACAGGGTCATAGAAGTTCTGATCAAAATTATACAAAAATCCCTACCCAGTATAGGGAGACCAGGGTAAACTAGTAGAATGTCACGGCCAGTAAGGCCTAAAAACCAGTAGTCTAGTGCACTGTGTAACATACTAAAAACATATAAAAGTAAAGTTGTTGAAAAACAAAAAGAGGAACCTCCTTAACAAGTCGTTGAAGGTGCTTCTGCATAAGAGGGAGTTTCTTCTAGTATTGGGCAACCATAGTACTCTTCGTCCTCTGAATCTTTTGTCGGTGGTTGAGTGTCTTTCACAGGGAGTTTAACAGGCAGGGGCGCAGTCTTTCGGTTGGCTAGAGCACTTCCATCTTGTTCGCTTCGAATTATTTTGGTAAGAACAGGGCCCAAGGTGGAGGGGATGGCGAAGGAGAGATGATCCTGCTCCTTGCCTTGCTGAGAGTCCATCACCCTACCCCGTGGAATGACTAGGTCCTTACCTTCATGATTATCCATCTCCTTGCCAAGTGGAGTGACCAGGTTGACAAGTGTTGCATTGGATTTAGCAACCGAGGAGATGATTCTGTGAGTGCTGCCACCTGGACGAAAATCACGGCGGAGGTGTCTGGTAGGGGCATAAGAGTCCCAGCTAAGGGTGTTTTCCAAACTGCTGAGTGTGGCTGCCATGTTTGGCAAGGTATCTCTCAGGGTCTGAGTATCATGTCTTGCAGCGGCCCAATTGGAAAGCATATCATCCATGAGTTAGCCCAACATGTTCTTCACCAGCCAGTAAGGGTCCCAGGGCTGTTCCTGACTCCCCATGGAGAGATTGTCTGCAATTAGCCTTTCCTCCCAATTATCGACGAGTATACGGACCATAATAGAAACCTCTGTGCCATAGCCTTTCCTGGTTTTCCTTGTTTCCTAGACGCTGTTCTTCTTTTTCCCTATGGTGCATTTCAATCGACCCATGGAGTCAATCCAGAGGATAGAACAAATGCGGACGAACGTGAGCTCGTGAAGCGCAGGAGCAGCAGAACCCCGATACAGAATGATGAATGTGGTAGATGACCGAGGCGAAATGATGTTGAAGAGATAGGAGTGCCACTCGGTTGGAAATATTAACACTGCATGCTGGAGAGACATGGGGATGGTGCACGACATTCGAGGCTAGGATGGATGAGAGGACATCGCAAGCGGGCAGGTTAATGAGGCCAACAACTCGACGTCGCTTCCATTGTAGGCCCGACAATAGCATTTCCATGGGGTTGTTGCTCATGCCCAGGTGTCTTGCTAGACAGGGCCCACATGTCACTGCCACTATTGCCACCCGCATCCGGGGAGTTGAGATCCATATTGGTGAGAGCTTGACATTGCAGAATGATTTTCTTGGAGGTTAAGGAAGTGAGGGCATCTTCATGGTAAGTAAAATTGCAGGTTACCCCTTCGTTGGCTAGGAAATCTGCAAGCGCATTGTATTTTATTCTGACGTGTTGGAAATAGATTGAGATAGTGAGAGCAATAGAAGTGGCAAGTTCATGCAATATTTGCGCAAGCCTACAGCTTGACGAGAGTTTTTCAACCCTGGCACCATTGTGAAGACGACTAGCAAGAGAGATGATGATCTTGGAGTCTCCTTCAATAAAAAGGGAAAGTAGGTTATTCCTATGGGCACATTTGAGTCATTCGAGGAGCCCTGTGAGTTCTGCTGCATTGTTGGTGTCGTGGTTGATGGTTCTGATGTGTGAAAGTACTTTGATAATTGTTTAAATAGCAAATTCTAATTTCAGTTCAACGATTTTCCTTTGTAGTTCGATAATATTGATTCTGTAGTTTTGTAACACACTGTCCATAGTCCTGTGTATGCTATCTGGGCATGCGTATTTTACATCTGTTTTCCAACATTTTTATATCATTTCCAGATAATGATTCAGATCTATAAATTCACGCATACTCTCCTTATTTAGGTTTGATCACATAGAAGTTAAATATTTCAGTATTTAATTTGAATAGAATAATGTTTTATCGCTTTCAGTATTTGATTTGGTAGATAGAATTTGATTGTTTTCCAACATTAAGATTCCTAGATTAGATTTACCAACTTTCAGTATTTAAATCCTAGACTAAATTTCAAGTTTTCTAGTATTTAATTCTTAAGATAAATCTATCAGTCTTCAGCATATTTAGGTTATAGATTTACATCCTTTTCATATTTTCATTTTCTTAGTTTTTAGAACATTACTTCCATTTCCCTTAGAGCATTCGGTAGGATACATTAAACCAACAGAACGACGAAGATCACCCTTTAGAGCACATAAAGTGCCTAGCACCTCTTAATTTTGTACGCTCCATGGTTGATAATTAAAGTATACTCCCGGTATAGCTACCCTAATTAGGTATCCATTCCTGGAGTCCACCAATTTTTGGCTTCATTGCCGGGGATGTGCTTAATCTATAGGAGACATCTTAGAAAAAATATAAATTAAAAATTTTACCATGAATGCCTCAACGACAGAGGAATAGATTTGGACGCTTTCTGCCTAATCGCCCTATGAGTAGCAATGGTTCTGATCATTCTCAATTTGAATTCCTTAACTTTGAAGACAAAGCTGATTCTAGCTACGATCCAAACCGAGATAAATTCTTTGCTATCTCTAGCTCAAACAATACTACAGAAGAAGAGGATGAGCCTAGAGAACTGTTCACTTTTCCCATTAGTGTACCTATTGGGGATGCCAGAATGAAGAATATCAACCCTAATAATCTGCCAAACTTCCATGGCTTAACCTCAGAAGATATTGACACATTTTTATTTGAATTTGAGGTAGTTTGTAGGTCCTTTGGTTACACTACTAATGCACAAAAACTAAGACTCTTCCCTTCTACATTGAAAGATCTGTCACTTAGATGGTTTATGAGCCTAGAAGGAAACAACATTTTCACCTGGGACCAAATGAAACAATCCTTCCTAGAAAAATATAGGGACTATAGTAAGGCAAAAGATACAAGAGATGAAATCTTCAGAATGCAACAAGGAGAAAGAGAATCCCTAAAAGACTGCGCACAATGCTTTCAACTCAGTTACAAACGAGCTAGTCACTGTACCTTAGACCAAGAATCACTAAAACTTGTCCTTCTTAGAGGAATCAAAGAAGAAAATCTAGAATTCTTGAACCTTCTAGTAGATGGGGATATATAACAGAAAACCTATGATCAAATTCTACAAATATTCAAGGACTATTCTAGATACAGAAAAGGTAAAAGTGGGACAAGGGATTCACATCCATTTACTGGAGGATCATCTTCTTCAGGACCAAACATCACAAAGTCCGATTTAGGGAACCTTCTTGATGATATGAAAACTAGTATCCTTCAATCCCTAGTAATGCAACTTGATGCACTCCAAATAAACAAGAAACATGATAAGATAAACCAAGCACTGGCAGTGTTTTTCCCATGCTGCAGAAATAAACATGAAAAAGGACGGTGCACATTGAACACAATAGAATTATGTGGCTTCTGCACTGATGATCACTCTACTGATAAATTCCATATGCTTCCATCATGCAAAGCTGCCATTCTAGATCCCACAGTTGAAGGTACTATAGAACAACTATGTTTTGTTAATCAAAGAAGAAACAATTTTGTTAGGCCCTTCCAGCCCAGCAACCAAGCATACTTTAACCAGGGAAATAATCAACAAATTTGGAACCCCTCAGCACCAACCTCATGGACATCTCATCTAACTCCAAACCAATGGAAGCAAATCCAAACACTGTATCAACAGTCGTATTACACAATCTTATTCTCCATACCCCCCACCTTTTTCTCAACCAACAATGAATTACGAAAATCCATATCCATATTTAGCAAACTGGAGGGATCCATTGCAGCAACCACTCATCATGCCTCCCCCACATAACCAACCACCTCCCAGACCTCCCCTAATTCCTACCCAACCGGTTCCAAACCCAAACAACAACAGATAAGGACAACAACAAATCTATAGCACTGAAATGGTGCAATTACCTACTTATGTCGTGGATACACTGGAAATAAATGAAATCACTCTTAGGTCTGGGAAAACATTGCAAAACACGCATCCACAAAATAATCAAGAACATCTTAATCACGAACATATGACACAACCCGAAACTTAGCAGCCAGCTGAGACAAACCCTCAGGAAGAAGAAATCCGGTCCCACTTACCAAACAGAAACCCGCCATTCCCTGAAAAAATCATTCAAAACACCAAAGAGGAGGAGGAGAACGCTATCCTCAACGAATTAAAGCATTTGAACATTCAAATCCCCATTTTACAAACCATAAGAGACATACCTATCTGTAACAAGTTTATTAAATAAAATTGCTTAAAAATACCTGGCCGAAGAAGACGTGACCCACCAAATATAAACGTAGTAAGCCAATTAGCAGATTTAATGTTGGGTGTCATTGTCAACCCCAAATACCTTGACCAGGCAGTCCAGTAGTCAACGTAACCATTAACAACAGACATATTGCAAGCTGCCTAATTGATTTAGGGGTTTCAATCAACGTGATGACAAAGGACACAATGATAGCCATAGGAATCCAATCAATTATCAAACCAACCAGTACCTTACTGCAGCTTGCTGACACATCAACTGTAAAACTTGAAGGAATGCTCCAAGATATCATTATCAACATAGAATTCTGGGAGTACCCAGTTGACTTCATAGTTATAGAAGTAAAAAGTAAACTCAGTGGGTACCCAATAATACTAGGGAGGCCTTGGCTAGAAACAACAGATGCCTATATAGGCTTCCGATCTCGAAACATGACAATCACCAGTGGGAAAGCTAGAAAGAAAATCACAATTTATCCTCCAGCAAGAAAATCTATAGACACAGAATATCAAAATTGGACAAATGACTATAATGATATAAATGACCAAAACATAAAACCTGTTCTTACCATTGAAGCTGCCTTATCTCTAAAATCCATTGATGAAGACAATCGTTTAGATAGATTTATTCAAAATGCATCTTCTAATCATGATATTCTTGAAGATTGTTTTGAAATAGATCAGCAGCAAGAAGATAAAAATTCACCCCACAACTCTGACACAATGTAGGAAAAAGTTCTCACACTTGAACAACAGTCAACACAGATCAAAATAGTTGAGATCATGCCTGGAAATATAGTTAATATTAACTCCAATTTGGAGCCAAAACAAGAATAACAATTAATGAAGGTACTCTCAGAAAACAACAAGGCTTTTGCATGGACATACACCAACATGAAGGGTATCCACCCAGACATTTGCAAGCATTACATATATATCAAAGAAGGTGTTGTTCCCATCAGACAACCACAAAGAAGGATGAACCCAGCATTGAAGGACATAGTTAAGTTGGAATTACATAAGTTATTAGATGCAGGGTTCATATACCCAATCTCAGATAATGAATGGGTCTCACCATTGGTTATAGTTCCTAAGAAAGGAGGGAAGTGGAGGATCTGTGTGGATTACAGAGAGCTCAACAAGGAAACTAAGAGATACCACTTCCCTCTACTATTCATTGACCAAGTATTGGACACACTGGCTGGAAACAAATTCTTATCATTTTTGGATGGATTCAGTGGATACAACCAGATCCTAATCCACCCAGCTAATCAGGATAAAACAACATTTACATGCCCATGGGACACTTACGCATACAGAGTACTACCCTTTGGACTTTGTAATTCCCCAACAACATTTCAAAGGGCCATTTTAAGCATATTCTCTGATTTTATCAATGATCAGATGGAAGTATACATGGATGACTTCACACCCTATGGTCAAAATTTTAACCAGGCATTAAAGCATCTAGAATTAGTCTTGAAAAGTGCTTCGAAATGAGCTTATGTTTAAGCAATGATAAATGATGAATGCTGATGGAAGAAGGCAAAGTGCTTGGACACCATATCTCACAAAGAGGAATTGAAGTTGATCAAGCAAAAGTCACAGTCATTAAGACACTGCCACCACCTGTCAAACAAAGAGATGTGCGAAGTTTTATTGGGAAAACAGGCTACTACAGAAGATTTATAGAAAGTTATAGAAAAATTGTTGCACCGATGTTTGCTCTTCTAACAAAAGATACAGAATTCATCTGGAAAAAGCATTGTATGTCAGCATTTGAAAACCTCAAAGTGAAGACAATCACAGCCCCAGTACTCCAATGACCCAATTGGACACTACCATTCCACGTACATTCTGATGCTTTAGAAAAATCCATTGGATCAGTCCTTGGAAAAGAAGAAGAAAAGAGACCGTATGCCATATATTATGTCAACAAAAACTTGGCAGGAGAAGAACTCAATTATACAGTCACAAAAAATGAGTTTTTGGCTGTCATACATGCCATAAAAAAATTCAGGCACTACATAATCATATACCAAGTTTTTGTCCACATTGACCATTCAGCAATAGGTATCTTATGAATAAACCTAATACAAGTGCTCAAATAATTAGATGGCTACTCCTCTTGCAAGAATTTGACATAACAATCGTGGATAAGCCAAGCAAACACAATGTAGTAGCTGATTTTTTGTCTAGACTCACCCATGGACAAGATAGTAAGTTGGTAGATGATAACTTCCCAAATGAGAACCTCTTTGCAATCTCAACAAAGAGCCCATGGTTTGATGAAATAGGAAACTACTTAGTATCTGCACAATTCCCACAACATTACAGCTACCAAGAGAAATGCAGAATCATAAGACAAAGTGCAACTTATACATGGATAGAAGGGATGCTTTTTAAAAAAGGGACAGAACAAATATTAATAAGATTAATTCCATGATATACTACATGCCACACACAATGAACCATGTGGAGGCCACTATGCTGCAAAAAGAACAACTTATAAAATATTGCAAACTGGATATTATTGGCCAACACTTCACAAGGACTCCTATGACTATGTATCACACTGTGATGATTGTCAGTGAATGGGGAAGCCTACACAAAGAGAAGAAATGCCTCTACACCCCCAAATATCTCTGGAAGCATTTGAGAAATGGGGATTTGATTTTGTTGGTCCATTCAACCCCCAATCAAATCAGAAAAACTATATTCTAGTATGCACTGACTACCTTACAAAGTAGGCAGAAGTGGCAGCACTTGCAGCAACAAATGAAACAAATGTGGTAAAAAAATTTACGGGACAAATCTTCCACAGATTTGGAGTCCCAAGAGAATTAGTTTCTGAACAAGGAACACAGTTTACATCCAAACTCATAGAGGACCTGCTTCGAAGAAACAATGTTAAACACCGAAGGTCCTCCTCCTACCACCCTCAAGTTAATGGTCAAGCTGAGGTGACAAACAGAGAACAAGAAAGAATTTTGACAAAGACAGTACAACTACACAAAAGAGATTGGGCAGACAAATTGAGTGAAAGATTTTGGGCTTATAACACAACATGGAAGACAACAACAGGATTTACCCCATATGAGCTGGTTTATTGAAAGAAAATAATGCTTCCCATTGAGTTTGAAATCAAAACATTGAGAATTACAACCAATTTAAACATTGAACTTTCAAAGATTCAAGAGGAATGCATGCTACAACTAAATCAACTGGATGAGCACCGCCAACAAGCCCTTAGCCACACTGAAATCATCTAGCAACAGAGGAAGAAATGGCATGACAAAAACATTAAGCAAAAGAAATTCAAAGAAGGTGACTGGGCACTACTATATGAATCCAGATTTCACAGTTTTAAAGGCAAACTCACAACCAGATGGCTCAGACCCTACATCATTGAAACAATCTATGACAATGGAGCTGTCAGAATTACAACAATCGATGAAACATAATTCTCCATGTTGGTGAATGGACATAGACTCAAGCTATATAAGAAACCGCAGTCCATAGAGGAGTTCACACAAACACTCTATCAACAAAATCTAATGCTGATAGAGAGCATAAATAATCACTGATTACAGTTACACAAAAAATGAAAAAAGAAAAGAAAAAAGAAAAAAGAGAAAAAAAAATAGAAGAAAAAAAAACAGAAAAAAACAATAAAAATCATGAAATCCGCTCAAGATTATGTCAAGGCAGAAATTGAAATCCGATCAATGGTTGAGAAACGAATCAAGCAAGCCAGCAAGAAAATTTCAGCAAAATTCAATCAATCGAGCCAACAAACAAATTTCAAGCGAGCCAGCAAAACAACCAGCAACAAAATTTCAAGCGAGCCAACAGAAGAATCAACAGACAAAATCTAGCACCATAGAAATCAAATCAAGCAAGTTCGAAGAACCATTGCAAAGCAACGTTGAACACAATTAAAGGTCAAATCAATCCAAACTTGCACAAAAAATTCAGCAAGCGAATAAAACAAAAAGGAAGAGAGCTAGCATAAAAAAATCATAAAAGGTGTAACTACTGACATGACAAAAATAAATGCAAACGCAGATGAAATATACTACGGAATCCCGCGCCCATACAATCAAGCTCACATCATACACTCAGGCACGCTATCATAGCAAGTAATCACTAAACTCTTTGTTTTATTTTCGAATCAAATCATTCTCCCCACAAAACGGTTATTTTTCGAAGCTGAGGACAACTTTTAAGACATTTCGGCGGCACAGTTCAAGGTAACCTCACTGAATCATGATGACCTACCTTAGACATGTCATAGAATGAAGACCTTTGTATCTCACTACTATATCCCCTGATGATCAAAGCAACAATGCAACGTACAATGATGAAAATGAATGCAATGTGCAATAATGAAAAGGAATGCATAAGACATCAAACATGATGCACAATAATCATGATGAGTGCGTAAAAATAGCGAAATAAAGCAGCGAAATATACAAGAGGACCCAATTTGGCAATACAAGCTTCTCATAAAGGAAGAAAACTAGAAGTTTGACTCGCCACTTGGCTAGCAAGCTTCCCACAAGCCAGTGATCAATCCCAACCAGACGGGTAAGTCGTCCACCACTCAAAGCTTTGTGGTTTGTTGATTATATTAGGAAACTCAAAAATGACGAAGGGAGTCAAGAAGAGCGAGCCAGAAGACCACACACCTATCTATGAAAATCCACAGGTGTTGGCCATCCTCTACACAGCGGGGTGGATGTCGTTTATCATGGGACTGAGAGGATCCAATAAAAAAGTAGCCTTAGAATTTGCCTAGAACCTGAAGCATATAAAGGATGAACATTATGTCACTCGGGTAAGGGGACTATGCATCAGGCTCGATGAGGAAGTAGTTCCGAAGTATACAGGATTTCCCATGGGGCTACATTGGGGCAGAGATGACAGGGAAGCTAACCAGAGGGAGAAAGCAACCTTCTTTGGATAGGGGGGGAGCTATGAGGAAGACAAGAATGGGGTTAAAAGAAACACCATGCCTGCACCCTGGGACGAGATAGCTTCCATTGTCCTGAAATATATAACATGCACAGGGAGGCTCAGCTACATCTCGATACTCCATTTCATAATTTTGGAGCTCCTAAGACATAGGGGAAATATTACACCAAACAATAATATTAGCATTCCCTCCTACCTTCTTCAGTCTCTCTAGGGAATGAGCAAGAAGGTAGAGCAAGGGAAGGAGGATGCACTGGCTCACCATGAACTGATCAAATTCATTATTTGTGAAGAATTGAAGGTGCAAATTCCAGATCTCTCGTGGGAGGAATTTGTGTTGTTCTCGGCTAAAAACATGCAAAGGATGAAAGGCACGCCTAATCCAGTCATACCCCTCGCCTCTGGATCAAAAGAAAAATCAACCTCTATGTCGGGAGCTAAACGCAAAATTGACCTGGACAGCGATAACGACGTCATGGCTGACACTTTGATCTGAATAAAGCATTCCCAGGATGCCTCTTACCCGAAAACCTCAGGGGTTTCTGCCAGCAAGAAGGGTCAAAATGACAGAGTAGAAGGTTGGAATAGCATACCAAAGACAAGCATACAAATAAGGAAGAAAAAGAGGCCAGCCCCGTAATACAAGACCTATCTGACTCTGAAGATTTCGGGGCAGAACAGGATGACCCTTCTACACCTGTAGAAGAAGATGCCTTCCAGTGGAACCCTGCAGATGAAAATGTAAACACTAGAATCAATGACCAGCTGACTGAGGCATTGGCCGAACTAGCAAAAGTCACAGAAGAGCTGGATGCATTAAAAATTGAAGCAGAACACCATAGAATCCAGCCAGTTTCGCCAACATCTCCACCATTCATACATGAAAATACCCAAATATTAAAGATGCAGCATGCAGGGGAATTGAAGCTGGTGGAGCAGCAAAATTCAACACTAAAAGAAAAATTGGGCCAATCCCAGGAGGAGTTGGCTTAGAGAGATCAGAGAATCCTAGAGTTGAGGATACCTTGACCACCATTGCCAAAATTTATGAAGATATATTGGGGCTCATACCACCATCTAGGGTATACACTGTGTATTTAAGAGAGAAATGGGGCAAATTCCAGCTATAGAGGCTGAAGCAAGGCCTTTCTTTGGAATGAACCACTCCAAAGGAGTTCGTAGACACCTCTCTTAGTTGCACAGAATTAGAAAAAGATCAATTATGTGAATTTTCCTGCATAATTTTGTGGTACCGAACTCACCCAATTGGTCGCCGAATCCCTACATAGGTGACTTCCAATTAAGAGCACTATGCTCTTGGATGAACCATGAAATAGAGAGAGCCCAAGATGCTCATCTCTACCTTGATGAAGAGTGGTAGAACCCACTGTGGGTCAGGGATGAGGCAACTCATCCTGAGAAAGTAATCCAGGATCATCATGCCATCACCTCTGATGAAGACCTTATTCCTATACTCCTCGAAAAACAAAAGGAAGTAGTCTCGCATTTTGACCTCACCACTCAATGCACATGCATAGAAGTCCAGGAATCCATCGATGAGAGGTGGACAAGAATATCACAAGATTTGAAAAAGAGGGAGCCTCACTCACCCCTTAGGCTGGAAATTGCACTCACTAGAGCCAAGTTTTATAGAGAATCTTTGATAAAGAACCAGCTCAGGTAGATAGGCATGAGATTGAGTCCTCCATTCTTTCTCCCTCTGACTATTAAAGAGTGGATCGATGAAGAGGAGGAAAGAAGAGCATGGGCCAAAGAAGACTAGACCCAGGGTTATTATAGACAGGCAGGGACTCCTCGAGTTGTTGCCTAGGATATCAGAGAGGCTTTCAAAGAAAAAGTTGTGTCACCCAAGGATGGGTGACTTCTTCAATTCCGGGGGAGATGATGAGCTCAAAATATAGGTACTCTATAGCCCCTTTATGCCACACAAGCACAAGAAAGGATAATAAAATACCCTTGTTTGTGGGGAAGAATGCATTTGTTTTGATTATTTTATAAAGTAGTTTAGAGATTATTCTTCTTATGCTTAAAGGCGTTTTTATGTGCTAATTATATGAAAATAGGCATTAGTGAGCACGGCACAGGTGATCTGGAAAATAACAAGTAAATCAAGCTCAAAGACTGAAGATCACGAGTGACTCAACGCTCACATTTTCCTGATTTATAGAAAGAGATCTTGTTAACCAGGATCAACGTTTACAATGTAGAGTTAGGTTAGGATTAAGAATAAATAGGGACCTCTTGAATAGCAGGGGGTCCTGTTGATATTTTTGAAAAATAATCTTCAGCACATTTTGTATTCGAGACAGTTTTGTTTTAAGTTTTTCTTAGAAACATGAAGTTATGATTTGATAATGGAAGACCTGCGTCGTTATAATTCCTTGAGTTTATAAGTCTCTTTTACTCTTGAAATGCATGTTGGGGAGGGCCCCCTCAATACGTAGATCAGGAGCCTCATGTTTTATTACAAGTATTTCTCATGTGTTTTGTTAACTGGTTTAATTATCATGATGTGTGAAAGTACTTTGATCATTGTTTAAATATCAGATTCTGATTTCAGTTCAACTATTTTCCTCTGTAGTTCGATAATACTGATTCCGTAGTTCTGTAACACGATGTCCGTAGTCTTGTGTATGTTATATGCGCAGGCATATTTTACATATGTTTTCCAACATTTTTATACCATTTCCAGATAATGATTCAGATCCATAAATTCACACATACTCTCCTTATTTAGGTTTGATCACATAGAAGTTAAATATTTCAGTATTTAATTTGAACAGAATAATGTTTTATCGCTTTCAGTATTTGATTGGGTAGATAGAATTTGATTGTTTTCCAGCATTAAGATTCCTAGATTAGATTTACCAGCTTTCACTATTTAATTCCTAGACTAAATTTCCAGTTTTCCAGTATTCAATTCCTAAGATAAATCTATCAGTCTTCAATAGATTTAGGTTATAAATTTACATCCTTTTCATATTTTCATTTTCTTATTTTTTAGAACATTACTTCCATTTCCCTTAGAGCATTCGGTAGGATACATCAAACATCCAGAACGACGAAGATCACCCTTTAGAGCACATATAGTGCCTATCACCTCTTAAGTTTGTACGCTCCCTGGTCCATAATTAAAGTATACTCTCGGTATAGCTACCCTAATTAGGTATCCATTCCTGGAGTCCACTAGTTCCCATGAATATTAGCTTGATGGTGCCAGAATCATTGCGTATGGCTCCTCCAAATCCAGCTGCTCTAGGATTTCTTTTGGAATCCCCATCAAAGTTGAGTTTGAAGAATCCTGAGGTGTGCTTGCTCCAGTGATCCGGGATTGGCATAATAGAAGAAGATTTACAAAGAGTGTTGGGAATGAGTCGGAGGAGAAGGTTCCAATCTCACAGGATGTTTCTTTCCATAGGAAGAGTGGGGAATTCTGTTGAGCTCCAGTTCTTCAGGGAAAACGTTTCCATCAAAGTTGAGTTTGAAGAATCCTGAGGGGGGCTTGCTCCAGTGATCCAGGATTGGCGTAATAGCAGAAGATTTACAAAGAGTGCTGGGAATGAGTCGGAGGAGAATGTTCCAGTCTCACAGGATGTTTCTTTCCATAGGAAAAGTGGGAATTCTGCTAAGCTCCAGTTCTTCAGGGAAATTTTTTCCTGAAGGTTGTTTGTTAGAGTGGCCCAAATCTCCGGGAGCTGTTTTTTCTTGGAATAAAAAATTATTTTGTTTCTTTCTTTCCAAATATTCCATACCACAAGTCCTAGAATGAGATCCCAGAGTCGGTTGACAATGGCGCTTTGGAAGGGGTTAAGATCCCAATTGACCATGGTTTGGACGATGTCCTCTTTGACTCTGTTGGTGCATTTGCAGAGACGGGCCACTTTGTCCCAAATTTCGTTGGCTAGTTCACAAGAGTTGAGAATATGGTCAACGGTTTCAGGGTAGTTTCACACATGGTTCACCGTAAAGGGCCATAGATTCCTCTTCTATGAATATTATCCTAGATTAGAATGAGTCTGTGGGATAGGATCCAAAGTAAAGAAGAGACTTTAGGCCAGCATTGAGATTACCAAATTCTTTTCCAGACAGGATTCAACTGATCTTCCAGAGTGCCCGTGAGAATGGAGTAGGCCTCTTTAGTAGAGAAGGTTCTTGTTTGGAGGTGTCCCCATCTTAGAATATCGTGACCATGACTTATTCATACCTATCTGGTTTGAAGATATTTCCAGATTTTCTCAGCGCTATCAACTGGAACAAAGGGAGTCCAAAGGCCCCGAGGTTTCCACTTGCGGATTGTGTTGGATTCAAATGGAGTCCAGTAATCCCATATCGAGAGCTATCTATTTTGTTGATAGTGTGCATGTAGTGCCAGAGAGAGGCTTTGAGTATGGAGGCTAGGTAGTTTTTGCCATGAGTCAAACCGTAAATTTGCATGTTGGTTGTCCTTGACTTCCCAAAAACTGTGTTGCTGAATTAGGGATCTTTAACAGTTAGTTGCTCACCAGATTAAAGACCCTGGGGGATCCTAGTCTTAGCGAATGTGCAGCTGAATTGGACAATTGGGGGCATATTTGATGTTCTAGAGAAGGCTCCAGGGGGGGCCATGCCAGTGACCCATTTCCACCAGATTTTAGCTGAGAGGACCTGATTGTTGATTTACCGATCCCTCAGTCTGAGGCCTCCTTGTATTTTTGGCATGCAGAGAGTGTGCCATTTAATGAGGGCCCACTTACGATTATTGTGGTTTCCCCCTAGAGGAAATACTTTTGAAATTTTCTCATCGATTTGAGGACCCACTTGGGAGTTGCAAGGACCGAGAAGAGATAAAGGGGCATGGATTGAAGGAGATATTTGAGGAGCACAATTCTGCTGGGCAAGTTAAGGGAGCAGAAAGTCCAAGAGAATATTTTTTTTTCGATCTTGTCAAGGAGTTATTTCTAGGAGGAATTTTTTATGGCTGAGTCAAAGAGAGGGGCACCGAGATATTTGGAGGGGAGGGAGGAGGCAGAATAACCCAGGATGCGTGAGACATTTATTTGTGTGATGGAATCTGCGTGGAATAAATAAATCTGAGACTTTTCGAGGTTCACAGTGGTACCTAAGGCTTCTGAGTAGGTTTGAAGAATGCACTTGAAGGTAGAGGATTCATGTACAGAGGGGTGCCCAAAGAGTAAGTTGTCATCCACAAATTGGTGGTAGGACATGAGGGGGGTTTCCATGTAGGGAAATGCCACGGAGGGTACTAGCGGATATCTCGGCTTTTAACATTCGTCCTAGTCCTTCGACCATGAGAATGAAGAGAAAGGGGGAAAGAGGGTCCCCTTGACGGATGCCTCTGGTGGGGGAGAAAGTGGCAGAGGAGTACCCATTAACAAGGATGGAGTAGAAATCTGAGGAGGTTAGGGACATGACCCAATTGGTCCAGTCTTGGAAAAACCCAAATGCAAGGAGCGTTTTTTCAATGAAATCCAAACTGAGCTTGTCAAAAGATTTGGAGAGATCCAACTTGACCAACATCCCAGGGGTTTTAGTCATTTTTAGGGAGTGAATCATTCCGTGAGCAAGTATGATTCCATCCAGGATATGGAACCCCTCCACATACCCAGTTTGTTCAGGAGAGACCAGGATTGGAAGGATTACTTTGAGGATATTAGCCACAACTTTGGTCAATATTTTGTAAACAACGTTGCAAAGGGAGATAGGCCTGAACTTACCTGGGCTAGTAGCTCCAATATCCTTGGGGATGAGGGTGAGAAAGGTGGTATTCAGCGCAGAAAGGACTCACTTCTTAGTCCTGGATTCTTCAACAACCTCTAATATTTCTTGTTTTAGGATGTCCCAGCAATAGTGAAAGAAGTTGATGGTGAAGCCATCCGGTCCAGGGGCCTTTCCTTCTTCCATTTGGTTGACCACAGTCTCTAATTCTCCCATCAAAATTTCCTTAATGAGAATGGTAGGAATGTGGTTGGTTACCCTGTTGATGGCCTGGGTCTTGTCATGATCTTCTTCTGAGAGCAAGGTCTATAAATGATTTACAAGATCTTGTTCAATCACCTCTTGGTTGCGGATATTAATTCCTTCAGTAGATTTGATGGTGGCTATCCTATTGTGCATTCTATGCTGAACAATGGTGCGGTGGAAGAAGGTGGTATTTTTCTCCCCCTCTTTGAGCGAGTTGATTCTGGATTTTTGCCTCCACGGAATTTCTTCTTGTTCACAACATATGTCCAACTGCTTAAGGTTTTATTTCTCCTTTTGTTTGAGCTCTTTAGTATGTCCTTGCTCCATGATGTCCTTTTGGATGTTCTCCAGATATTTTTCTAACTCACTCTTAGCGGTAAAGATGTTGCCAAAAGTTGTTCGATTCTAGGTTCGCAGCTGGGATCTGAGTAGCTTAAGTTTCTTTTGAAGGATGGTCATTTTGGTGCGGCCTTCCATCTTCATGTTGATCCACCAATTGTGAATAGTGTCCTGAAAAGAGGGGTGGGTTAACCATAATTTTTCAAAGCAAAAGGGTCAGAATTTTTTATTACCCGAGTCCTGCCAGTTGAGAGAGATCGGCCAGTGGTCTAAGCCCGCAGAGGGTAGAACTGCTGTGGTGAGCAATCCTCACATGTCAATAGCTTTTTCTGAGATAAGAAAGCGGTCGAGACGAGATGAAATTTGCTGAGCTCGACCTCTGCGATTATTCCAAGTGAGAGATCCCTCAGAAGGTAAAGGATCAATGAGCCCGCAATCATTTATGCAGGTTTTGAAGAGAGTGTCTTCAGGGGAAAGGAAACGACACCCTCCTTTTTTCCGTGAAGAGAGGTAATCATGTTGAAGTCCTCCCCGAGGATGAGAAGGGAGTAAGGATGTTGCGAGGTGAACCAGGATATAATATCAAGGAGCTTCAGTTTGTAAGAAGGGGCTTGAGGCCCATAAACATTCATAAGGTGGCCAGAGAGGTTAGTTCCCAGAATATGAAAGGAGGCAGAAAGAGAGTGGGATGTGGCAGCAAAGTCATTCAGGGTTAGTAGAGAAGGATTCCAGGCTATCGCAATTCCTCCGGAGGCTTCTATGGCATCAATCGCTATGACCTGGCATCCTTTACAAATTTTGGACAAAAGGGAGTGGACCAAATCATTGGAGAATTTGGTTTCCTGTAGGAAGATGACAGAAGGTGAATCTTACATGATTTTGCGCTTTAACATGCGGTGCTTAGTAGTTCCGTTGATCCCTCTCACGTTACAAGAGATTAGCTGCATTGGGAACCTTGGATGATAGTGGGGAAGAACTCCGTTAACTGGGCATATTTCCCCGATTCCACCAGTCGGGTTCCCAACTGACTAATCCTCTGAAGATCATTTTTTCTTCCTCACTTCTTGTTGTCCCTTTGCAGTTTGTGCTTTTCTTTTTGGGGGAGGTTGTGAACTCCCAGTTTGAGGTGTATAACTTTGTTCAGGGCTTCTTTCAATAGCTGGATTTGCTTGGGTGGGATGGTGTTGAAGGCTTTTCTGGTGCATGCATCTTCCATTCCTAAGATGTCCAGTTCACCCAGTTCTAATTATATCATTTCCTCATCCATGTGTATCTCTAGTCCTGGAGTAATCCCTTGTTGTTTTGTCTCTTTCATTGGGGTCCCATGCTCCTCCATCATTGGTCCTTTGTTGGGAATGGGCCTATTTTTTAGGCTATCATTCATCTCAGGGGTTGAATTTTGGATCTGATCGATGGTCATCTGAGTGAGAACTGGGTCTTCAAGTTGTTGTTCCTCCACTATGGGGTTTTCCGATTGTCCTTCAAGAATAGTGAAGTTGTTCCTGGTGGTTGGGTCATTTGATTTCTTTTCCTCCGTGGGTGCCTTGCAATGTTGTCATCTTTTTTGCCGTCACTTCTGGAAACCCTCTTCATCCTTGTTTGCTTCTGGTGGACTACAGTTTTTGAGATGATAGTCACAATACAGGTGGTCGTGTTCGTGACATTTTCTACACCGAAATGGGACATGCTCATAGTCTAATGGTTGTACCCATTCTAAATCTTCATGATTAAGGCAGATCGATTCGGGTAAATACTTAGCTATGTGCATGTATATGCATATACGGGCATAAGAGGTGTACTTATTGTTTCTTGTTTGCTCTGTTTATCTAACATATGTGCCAAGGGTGTTTCTGGTGTCCTTAAGTGCGTCTTCATCCTAGTACTATTGGGGGAGCGAGTACATCCATATCCAAACCGACGCCCAGGTAAAGTCCTCTTTATCCAGGTTGAATTTTTTCGTCCAGTGTCGAAGGTATAAACTGATAATAGCAATTAGTGTAGGGTTGTGTCTACTCTAGACATGCTATTTTACTAAGAAGTGGTGAGCCTCTTTGTCAGCATAGTAAAATGATTATCACAAGTCATTAATCAGATCTACATTCATTCATCAATTGAGATAAGTAAAGCTAAGATCTAATGCAACTTTAAACATCTAAATCATGCAAGATAAGCAACATTCAAACATTCAAATGGAACAAACCTGAATCATTTCATATTGAAACAATGAAGAGATACATTTCTACCATGTATATTGGTGTGAATCCCTCCTCCATTTCCATAAGCTTTCCTTTCTCCACCCTTGCTTTTGAAGAAATTGAGCTTCTCCTCCTTAATAATCTTTTCATCATGCCTTTTCTCTTCCTTTGTGTCTTCCATAATGCCTCCCATGCCTTTCTTATATAGTATTGAGAAATGAGCCTTCAGCTTTTCTTCTAAATGTGGGATTACTCATTTTCCTCATGTTAGATTATTTTAACCTGAAAACCCACTTTTCAATAGTTTTTAGGCTTTTTGCACAACTTAGCATATTTTAAGAACAATTAATGCATTTCTCTCACTTTTTGATTAGGGTAACTTAGTTTCGGACCTTTGGTGAGCGGTTCATTTACTGAACTTGGTCTCTTAAGTTCCAATTGTCTTCACCTAATCCTTCCATTTATGGGAGAAGTGATTAGATCAGAGAGGACTTGTCTCTGAATGTACTTGTGTTTTTGTCTTCATGTTGCGGGTGCATAGTAAAAATGTGCTTCTTTTGTCACATAACTAGGGGTGTTAATTTGATTGTTAACAGATGCCCCCTAATGTGTGAGGTCCGAAGCAGAGCTAAGGGCCGAAATACATTACTGAAATTTATACTCTGTATACTGATACTTTTTATCGTTCAAAGCAAGGACGAGGAAAGGAAAACTCACAGGCGCAGGATTGAGGATCACTCCTGCAAAACATAGCAATTTCTCAAATATGTAATATCTTCCTGAGGTGGGAATACCCATGTTCTGCAGTAAACAAGCATGGCCATGAACAATACACAGTGGATCCATGTCAAAAGTAATTTTTTCAGAAGTGTAAACATGCACTTTGATGAGTGCGAGAACAAAGTCTTTATTGAACTTCTGACATAGCAGCCTAATCTTGCACAACTCGGGCAGTGCATCGATGAGTGATACAACTGTTTTTCCCAAGGTATTCAATACAAACTGACGATAGTACGAGTTTATATCATGCGAATAAGTGATCTGATGTCGAACATAATAAAACACCATCTGATTACCCGTCATTGATGTATACCGTTAACAGATGCGAAGAGACCCATCGATAATGATGATGGACTCTAAGGTACTGAGAAAAAACTAGCAAGTGTGAATAGATGTTTTGAAGTCAAACACTTGTAGAATCAAACAATCAGGGGTCATTGATGTATATGCACTGTCATTTGTGAGGAAACCTGCCACTAATGACTGCAAGATCCAAGGTACTCTTGGGTTTCTAGATCCATGTCCTAGACGATGATTTGATGTTAATAGCAATAGATCCATCGGAAGGAGGGAATTAATGCATCCCACATTAACCGATACGAAACAAAGATCAATAGTATGATATAATTTGGTAGAACTTCAAGATCGAACACTGTATATTGACACAAGGAAGGCCGACATGATTGGTCAGGAATATTTGAGGAATGGCCGAATCGGTTTGAACTTCCCTTGAACACATAACATGACACAGAATTGACACTTGGAAACATAGGACTTTGAGTAACCGACCTTAATGAAATATGCTAATGCCAGATGCATTAATGAAAGCTCCATTGGTGACGGGAAGGATAACCCATCGGTGGAGATCTGTTCAAAATACTGGTACAGTTTCCTAAGGCAAATGCAAATGGTGTATTGACAGCGGATACAATATTATGTGCTGTGCTCAAGGGCGACAAGGACTGAATGTTGTCGTTTTCTTTGAATTTTATAATATGAAGTGATTCAAGTCTCTCCCTTTTTGGATTTTTGTGTTTTTTAATTTTTATGCTTTTTAATTTTTTTTAAAAGAATAAAGAATATTATGATACATAGGAGGGAACGAGTTTTGCATGGCCGTACGCCTATTTTTCAAGGGCACAGGTTAGACCAAGGCAAAGATCCATATTGCAAACAAGGGCTAAGCTAGTTGTGCACTCTCTTACAGCTGTTCCCTCCCAGGGTAGGCTATCTGAAGCAGGATTATGTGTCGACGGATGGTGAAGTAATTCCATATGACTGAAGTTATCCAATTTGGGGAAATGGCCAAGTAGGAATGGTTCAATGAGGTTTACCTCAGCTTGAGTCTTGTGAAAAATGCCAAAATCATAGATCATCATGAATCATGGTTTGTCTCAACTACCTGAGTCAAATAGTTCGAACCGTCAAAGTCTTCAGGTCCTAAAATCAAAACCATTTCACTACCCAACAGTTCAGTTAGAAACTAGTTCAAATGTGGATTTAATATCTAAAAAGATAGCTAAAATTGAGGAAGTATGCATCTTTCTATCATTCAAAAGGATACGGTATGTATGAATAAAAGATAAGTAAGAAATACTCATGATTTACCATATGCGTTTGTAGTGTAGCCGATGTATGAGAGGAGGCATCCCCTTCCAGCTTGAATTTCTAGAAGCTATGAAACTTTAGTCTTTGATCTGCCAGTTGTGGGTTAGTTTTGATGCCGGACTAGAAAATTTTGAAACAATTTCCAATGTTTTCGAACTTTTCCAAATTTTTTCCTTTTTTTTATGAAATTTTTTTGAGTGTTATCTGTAAGAAAAAGAATAAAAAAGAGAAATAGTATTTACACTATTCTTTTTGGTGTGTGCAAAATTTACACACTTTTTGGGTTATGATGTAAGCTTAGGTTATTTCGGTTTTACTTATGTCCTTAAATGATGTGTTCAATTAAATTGGCCATGAAATAATGTACATGCTTGCTTTTTGGTATGATGTTAGTGACTTAGATGCCAATCAAGTACATAGTTGGCCAAAGAATCAACCAAACTATTCAGACTTCTAGGAACGTGTATATATTCAATAAAATCGAACTGACGCTCTAAAAGACATACTCGTAGAAAATTTCTAAACAATGTAGGATGTTGAACCTGATACTGACCATTTAACTAGGATATAACTAATTATGAGTCATGTTTCACGATCATTCGTCGGATGCCAAGGGTGATAGCCTTGACAAGAAGCTCAATGACTGCGCTATATTCTGCAACATTGTTGGTTGCAGATCCGAGAAAAATGCCTCCCGAAGTAAGAAATTCGTTATTAGGTGTGAAAATGACCCATGCGGCAGAAGCAATTTTCTGAGAATTACGGCTGGCACCATCCGCATATCCCAAATATGTGAAAGATTCTTGTTCCATCTGCCAAAGTGACAATGTCGAGCAAGATAAGTGTGTGCCCGAAATAACTAATGTACAGAAGTTTATACAAACAATACAACATAATACAACAAATGATACAAGGCATCAGTGCCTACGCGAAGTATTTCTTCAAATAGAGACCATTTCTGATCTCCGACATGGGTTCCCCATCAAAATTGACCAATTCATAAGCTCCCTTTTTTAACACAGTTTTGACAACAAGTGGGCCAAACCATTTAGCAACAAATTTCCCTTCTCCTATTTTATCTTGGTTTTGGTCATAAACTAAAACTAGATCGCCTTCAGAAAAGACTCGGGGACGGGTAGACTTATCATATTATGTTTTAACCCTCTTCTTGTGTGCTTCTACATTTAGAGAAGCTTCCCTTCTAGTTTCATCCAAAGAATGGAGATGGAGAAGCCTTTCTTCTTCTGCGGAAGTGTTAGGTAGGAGTTCTACTGCTATCTGTAATGATGAGATTTCACATTCAATCAGAAACACAGCTTCCTCTCCATAAACTAGTTGGAAGGGAGTGAATCCAGTTGCGGTTTTAGCGGTCGTTCGGTAGGCTTAAAGAACAGTAAACAATATCAAGTGCCAGTTATTCTTGTTTTTATTAATCGTCCTCTGTAACATAGTTTTCAAAACCTTGTTGATGGATTCAACTTGTCTGTTAGCTTGAGGCTAATATGGCGAGGAAAAGTCCTGCCACAATCCTAACTGGTCTGTAAGTTCATCCATACAAGAATTCCTGAAATGACTTCCGTTGTCAGTAGTGATCTCTTTGGGTACACCAAACCTTGTTATTACATGATTGAATAGAAAGTATGCTGCATTTTTACTCGTGCAATTGAATGTAGGTATCACCTCAGCCCACTTGGTGAAGTACTCCACTGCTACAATGATGTAGTGGTGGCCATAGACTGAAGGTGGGTTGACCATCGTAAAATCAATGGCCCATTTTGAAAATGGACCCACGGTTACTACAAGGTGTAAAGGATCAGGATGTGCGCACATTTTTCTTGTGTAAATTTGGCAAGGATGACACTTTTTGACAGCATTCATGCAATATTTGAAAATTGTAGGCCAAAAGTATCCTGCACACAAGATTTTTTGGGCAGTTTCCAACCCGGAAAGATGACTTCCACATGCCGCAGCATGGTAATCATTCGACACTTGTTCAGCTTCCTCGTGTACTAAACAACGTCTTAATATCATGTCTATTCCTCGACAGTACAAAGTATCCCCGATGATGAGGTATCTTCAAGCTCAGTGTCGAATGCGACGTCGTTCAATACTAGAAAACTGAGGATCGATCCTTTGGGTTTGGAGATATATGATGAATGTTCCATACCAAGGATTAGAAATTGCAATGAGGAATACATGTTCATCTGCCCAAGATTCAACAGATACAATACCCTCCTTCTCAATGGGTATCTCAGACATTAACTCAGCAAATGCTAACAATTTCTTGGCTTTGGCATTTTTGAATTCGAGGTCAAATTCTTGTAAAATTACTATCCATTTTGAGTATTTTCCACCAATGATATGGTGGGACAAAATGTGTCTCATGGGGTTCATTTCAGCCACTATGGTTGTTTATTCCATTGTGGAATAGGATGCATGTATGGATTGCCCCCTTGTGAAGGTATGTTCCATTGAGATTGGTTACTTGGTGGAACATTACCACTCCATTGTGGCATAGGATTAATGGGTGGATTGCCCCCTTGCGGGGGTATGTTCCATTGAGATTGGTTACTTGGTGGAACATTACCCCTCCATTGTTGGTTAGGATTCATGGGTGGATTGTCCCCTTGTGGGGGTATGTTCCATTGAGTTTGGGTACTTGGTGGAACATTACCACTCCATTGTTGGTTGGTATTCATGGGTAGATTGCTCCCTTATGGGGGTGGGCCTCAATTAGATTGGTTACTGGTTGGAATTGGACCACTCCATTGAATATTTTCTTGGTTTGGATGTGCGTTCCAAGGTGGATTTCCTCCTTACGGGGGTGGTGTCCAAGAAGATGGGGTACTTCCTGGAACCTGCCCACTCCATGGAGGAATGGGGTTGGTGGACAGGTTACCTCCTGGTGTGCTACCTGTTGGGGGTATGGGATTGCCCCCAGGAAAGTTTAGATAATGGATTCCCGAGGCACTTCCACTAACTTGTGGAGTATTACCCCAATTGACATTATTGTTCCATGGTCCATTAATTCCATTAGGGAGATTGAGATTCCAAAGTGAAGGATTCCCCCCAAGGTTAGGACTTAGAAGACTATTTGGTATGCCGATAAGATTTTGGTTTGCTCCTGGATTTTTTTGACCTTGAGTAGCCAAACCAGATGGGAAACCCAAGTTTGGTAAGGCACACCCTCCAGTAGGGATTCCTACAGGAAAAGTGGATGTACTTCCGGGATTGGGACCCGAAACTGTACCAACTGGCACTGAAGTGCTAGTTTAACTTATGGTAGCAGCAAGTAAACTAATTGTTGGAGTTGTGGCAGAAGTCAAGTTGGAAGTATTGCTACCTCCAGCAACTGTTTGAGGTTGTGATGATGTGGTCCCTTGTCCCCTTGATGAAGCCACAGGGATGTTGGAAGTATTGCTACCTCCAACAATCATTTGAGATGGTGCTGATGTGGTCCCTTGTGCTCCTGATGAAGCCATAGGGTTAGATGTTGAATTTTGCATGTGTACCAAATGTGCCAAAAGAGGATTGATGGTGTGTAATGGTTCACTAATGTGAAGTACCACTGATCCTGAAATATTTGTCAAAGGTGGATTTACGTGAGTTGCAATGTTGTATTCTAATGTTTCAATTTCAAATGGAGCAAGAGGATCAACAGTTTATGTGTTTTCCTTGATAGGTAATGTTGGAGTATTTGTTTGATGTGTTTATGCTCTATTGTTGTTAATTGAAGTCAGAAGTGTTTCAGTTTCAAAGTCAAAATGCTTTGTATTTTGTAGCCGTCTCCGCAATGTAGCACGGCCTTCAATTTCTGGTGATTCACCTCTATGCCGTTGTGATTGGCGGGTTGGGAGAGAAGCCACTTTGAAGAAATTTAATAAAGGATGTGTTTAAAAAGCTTTTGAAAAAAGAATCAAACAATCTTATGGATTTCTAGACTCAACAAAATAAAAAGTGTCCACATAGTAAAAAATCCTAGAGAGTTCAAGCAAGCAAACTTACTCTTCCAAAGAACCGAAGCTCAATGAAAAGCTGGATTGTAGGGACTTCCGAAACTAGTAGCTGCCGAGGGAAGTCAAGTCCTCATACAATTGCTATAAGCGAAGGTCTGAGAAATAATTACAATAAAATTTAATCGCCAAGGATGCAAGTGTTGGTTCCTGACCAATCACCCTCCCAAGGAGTAAAAGTTCCAAAGTTTGTCTCAGGTATTGGATGTGTTTCCCACTCACAATAGCCTATGTGATATCCTAGGAATAGCCACTAAAGTTACCACTTCACAATCGATGGTCAAGCGGAACAGTTGTAAGTCAAGGACAACTCTCATAACCAGGAACTCTAGAAAGAATTATGTCACCTCGAGGACTTGTCACTAAACATAGAATCCCCTGATAAGCTCATGTCCCACTAAATAAGCAAAAGGGGGGAACCACCCTTTACTTATCCAGATTGACCTCATGCTTGATGCATGTTTCAGAAGCACTTTCCCGACAAGCATTTTTTGCTACTAATGGATTTACTCTCTTTAATCAATGCTAGTTTCAAAGTTTTACAGCCCAGGAGTGTTAACTCTCCAAACCTAATCCAGGGCACTAACCTAAACTTGTTGGTGATATAAAAATCAAAAGTTTGTCAATTTTAGATTAAGCGTCAATTTTAAGGGTAGTTTGCTTAGTTTCAGGAGTGGAAGTGAAACTGGTGGTGTTTTGACTCGAAAACACAATGAACCATACAATGCAAGATGCTCACTACGCTATCTTTCAATTCAATGAATATGCTAACTTAAGGAAGAGTTAGAGGTTCATGAGTTTCTTTTAGACATGCCTCATACACAATAGATTTCAAGAAAACTGAACTCTAGGGGTGCAACTCTCTCTAATCGTGCATGCAAGTTATGAAGAGAATTTCAACTCCAAAACAACAACTTGTGCAAAATGTGAGAATTCTTTTTAATAAATATTTGAATCCGACCATGCAAACCCTTTTGCAACAACTTTGAAATTCTTTTTAATCTAATGGGAAATATTTTAGCCCTAACAAAACTGTTAAAAACTTTTTTAAAGGCATATAACTCCAAACACATCCCAAGTTAATCAAAACTTTTCAACCTTTTTAAAACTTTTTCAAAAGGAAAAAAAAAACTGATTCCTTTTAAATCAATATAAAAAAATTGTAACTCAAACTATGTAAAAAAAATTGCAACTTTTTTTTAATTCTTTCTAATCCAAAACTAAAGATTTGAATCCAAACATGCAAAAATTTTCAAAAAATTTGGAAATGAGTTTTTTGAACAATTTTGAAAAGAGTCATAGGTTGTTTTGGCGCTCAAGGTTCATTCATTCAAATTTCAAATTTAATATGATTTCAAAATTAGCAAAACGCCTTCACCAAAACGCATTTACCAAAATGCCTTCACCAAGAACTTTCAAAATTGGTTGACCATTCGCCTTCAAGTTCACATATGCCTTTAACATGTTTTGGGAATTCTTTAAACCATCATGTAGGCATCTTGGACACTCTGTCTATCAACAACGTTTTCATGCTAAGTGGACACTCTGTCTATCACCAACGTTTTATGTAGACTTTAAAAATTGACCAGGTGTGAGATCGTAGATCCTTGGCGTGAGGTCATGGCAGAAGGATGCCACACAATCTCGATTGCTTGGTTAAAGATTCAAGATGTTTATTGAAAGAAAACTAGCATCTGAATATAAACTAAGCAATGGACAGACCGCCAAAATAACCAATCTACAGACCACAAAGACTAGTAACCAATCTACCAATCTACAGATCATGCATCAATCAAATTCTTTGCAGAGACAGAGCTGATTAATATGATAACGACGAGTTTGAATATCGTGGCAGAGGTTTTCAATCATACAGCAGGCAATCCTGGAAATGAATACGCAGTCATCATACAATTTAAAGAAATGAGCATGCATACAACTCTGGAAATGAAAACGCTCTCAATCAATACAACATTCTATTTTGAAACAAATACGCCTTCAACACAAACCAAAACCAAAAACCAAAGCTCTTTCAATCATAGAGCAGTCAATCCTGGACATGAATATGGATTTACCATACAACATCCAATTTGGGAAATGAAAACGCATACGCATTAGCGATCACTTTTTTAAAGTGAACCTCACACGGAGGTCTAAAAGATTTCATGCAGGGGTTGAACTTTAATGCTGGTCTTTGCAGTGTTTTAAGACGCAGAGTTTTAACATTTTCAAATAATTAGATCATAGATGAAAATGCTAACACGCAGAGGTCGAAGGCAGAGAGTAGGGCACGTTGTATTGGAGAAAACTTCCTATGGCTTGGGGTAGACCACAACAGACAGCTAACTACCAGAAATTAACTCAAATCTCTATACTATGTTATATAAATGACAATACTAAGATAATGAAAAATGTAACCAACCTCGATCCAAACGTTTGATGTAGATCCCCGTTGGAGCTTTCAATCCGTGCACTTGAACCTGCAAATTAGTCTTGACATCCAATACGCAACAAGTACATATAATATATAAACGACATTAACATCATCAATAGCAATGGTCCATGATATTATAAGTAAATGCAACCCAATGTAATATAATCAACATTCACAACATTAATGGACGAGAATATGAGTATTTCTATTAACAAATAACAAGAAGTACAATGTGATCATGGGGGCTTCACTAGAAGGCAATATAACACCATGTTCATTCATATTGCGGTATTAAATATTCATGAAAACCTAAAAAATATATTGCTTATATATTAAGGGGAAAAGGGTTTTTTTTATTTAATGTAACAATAAAAAATACTTTGAGGTCTTTTTTATATGGGCGAGCTGACAAATATCCGCCAAATGGAGATGGCAGGATCACAGCCAAATAAGAAATTGGGTTGAGGTAAGGCTTGGGCTTACCAGTACATAGGGAAATCGCGTCTTGAGGCATGCTTCAGGCCAAGGGGTTTCGTGGTGAAGTGGGTTTCCAGTCGATCATAGTCGAGAGACAATGGTGATTGACAACCAATTGTTACCAATAGCACTCAGCCAGTTGTTACCAATAGCCTTGGGAGGCTCTAAGCCTCCAGGTCCTGTTATAGGCCCTTGATAGGCCTTGGGGGCTTGAATACCCAACCACTCGTGCCTATTACCTTGGGAGGTTTAGTCAGCCTCCTAGAGCTTGTTACAAGCCCTGGGGGCTTGGATACCTAGCCCACAACAGGCTTAGTCAACGATTGGGGAACTGTAACATGCAATCTAAATGTTGTACTATGTGCATTGGATCTAGTGACATACAAGAAGTGATCTCCTATCTCTTCATTAGACCATTAGATGTTGCAAATCATAATGATATGTGGTTGAGTAATTGCATTGTGGGTGAAGTAATGTGCATCCACAATATACATCGAAAGAAGCAAGGTACATTGTAGAATGCATGTGGGGTCATAAGAGGGGTATCATATCAATATACTAGGTAGAAATATAAAGGGCTGTAAAAAATTTTAATGAAAAAATTGATACATACAATATCTAGTGAAAATAGGGGTTTTTTTTAATTGGGAAGGCATGTTGGGAGGGGGTTAAAAAAAATGATTTTGGAAGGTATTTTCCAATATTTAGTGAAATTAGGGGTGTTGTTTCATATTCCACGAACGAACATGCTATGATAGTGGTTTATTGAGTGAAGCCCCCGTGAACGTGATATGACCTCTTGCTGGAAACCAATCTAAACCAAGATCTAGGTCAATCCACTTGTGCCTCCACTACTTCAATCCTCCATGGAATGGCAAATTCAAACTATGATAGGAGTTTGGAAGGTGAACATAAAGGGTTCACAAGTACAAGGATCAATGAGTGTAGACTCAAGATAGGGCAAAAATCCACTAGAGTTCTCTTGCTCTTCTTTCTCCTCCCGTCCATAAGCCATATGTGCTCAATATATAGTCCTCCCAAAGGTAAGTGAAAGGACACATCGAGGCGTTTCAGGGCAAATGGAGGGCCAAAGGTCACCCTATGACCGCTTTTTGGGAGTAAAATGTAATAAACTAGTGATTTTTACCATTTTACATGCTACCCGTGGGCTATAGTGATGAAACTCGCGGGTACGCCCACTGTAGTGATGCAGCTAGCGTACAAGGGAAAAAATAGGGAAAAATAGTGTCTGAAGGATATAAAGTGGATCTGAGTCGGTAAAATGGATCTTGCAAGCCAAAGAATGCTAATTCTCACAAGGTGGAAAATTACGCTGTAATAGTCATGCAGAGCACACTGGGTGCATCTTCAAATGGAGGTACTTTATAACTGCATCTTCAAATGGAAATCCTTCAATGCTTTACAACATGGAAACGTGGCAGATTCTAAGACTTCATGCAGAGATCTTGATACAAACTTTGAAGACCGACAAACTTTCAGACTTTAAATAAGACGCAGAGTGCTAAGAGATTGCTTTAATGGCAGAGTGTTAAGGAAACACGTAGGGTTGGAAATATCGTTCAACATTCTTGCTGAGATTATGGGGAGGCAAGTTAAAATGCATACGATTCTATGCAGAGATGCATTCAACGCTTCATACTTGAAAGGATATGCAACAGTCGTGGAGAACACGCAGGGTTTTAAGATCTAGACATAGCTACATTCATATAGTTGCATATATATGCAGAGCTTTAAGAGTCTAAAGATCTACATGCAGAGGTTTAACATTCATGCAGAGGTTGAATAATACAGTGGTCAATCCCTTAAATTGAACCTCATACAGAGCACTCGATCTTAAAATGAAAACGCATTCAACAATACAGCAGGCAATCTTTAAAGTTTTCACGCAGAAGTTTGTAATGAAGGACAGAGATCTTCATTAGTCACCACACAATTTAAAAGCTGAGAATTAACGATGGTTTTCAAGATCTTTAAGATCTTTATGATTTACTCTGAGCTTTAAGGTTGGCAGAGTTGCAATCACATGGGACTTTAAATGAAGAAGTTTAACATGTAGGAATTGTTCAGAGATTTACAAACCTTCACATAGAGATCACGTAGAGTTGAGCTTAAAATCAAACAATACGAAGGTCTGGGCAGAGTTTAAAATATTTTTAACATGCATTAATGATCTTTAAAGAATCCTCAACTCAGGGTTTAAAGAAATCAAACACACAGAGTTTAAAGAAATCAAAATTCAAGGCATAGTTCTTATGCATAGAGTTGCAAACTTGCACATCATGGCAAAGTTCTAAAGAAATCAGATAACATAGTTCTAAAGAATAAGAAATGACATAGAGTTTGAAACTTTAACACGTAGAGTTCTAAGAGATTGCTTTAAACACGCAAAGCTATGAGGATCGAGCTACCAGTTCACAAAAAACCAAGAAACTCAAAATTCCAGAAACTAAAAATGTAAGAAACTCAGATCTGAAAGGAATTTAAAGTAGTTTGATGGATTAAAGGTGTATCTAGGCTGTTCTTGAGCTTCTTAATCTATATCTAAGGTTCTTTTAATGATCTTTAAGCCACAAAGGAGTAAATATGAAGAAATAACACCAAAAAGTTGAAGAACAATCAAGAAATTTCAAGAAAGTTCAACAAGCAGTATGGTCGTCAATCTGATAACAACAATTAGTGTAGGGTTGTGTCTACTCTAAACATGCTATTTTACTAAGAAGTGGTGAGCCTCTATGTCAGCATATTAAAATGATTATCACAAGTTATTAATCAGATCTACATTCATTAATCAATTAAGATAAGCAAAGCTAAGATCTAATGCCACTTTAAACATCCAAATCATGCAAGATAAGAAACATTCAAACATTCAAATGGAACAAACTTGAATCATTTCATATTAAAACAATGAAGAAATACATTCCTACCATGGATCTTGGTGTGAATCCCTCCTCCATTGCCATAAGCTTTCCTTTCTCCACCCTTGCTTTTGAAGAAATTGAGCTTCTCCTCCTTCAGAATCTTTTCAGCATGCCTTTGCTCTTCCTTTGTGTCTTCTATAATGCCTCCCATGCCTTTCTTATATAGTATTGAGAAATGAGCCTTAAGATTTTCTTCTAAATGTGGGATTACTCATTTTCCCCATTTTAGATTATTTTAACCCGAAAACCCACTTTTCCATAGTTTTTAGGCTTTTTGCACAACTTAGCATATTTTAAGCACAATTAATGCACTTTAATGCATTTCTCTTCACTTTTTGATTAGTGTAGCTTAGTTTTGAAGCTTTGGTGAGTGGTTTGTTTACTGAACTTGGTCTCTTAAGCTCCGACTTTCTTCACCTAATCCTTCCATTTATGGGAGAAGTGATTAGATCATAGAGGACTTGTCTCTGAATGTACTTGTGTTTTTGTCTTCATGTTGCGGGCACATAGTAAAAATGTGCTTTTTCTGTCACATAACTAGGGGTGTTAATTTGATTGTTAACATAAACTGACTGAGTTAAAGAAGTAAGGGCCCCTGTCTTCGATTATTGCTTTGTCCTCAAGCCAGTGGAAGATGATGATGAAGAATCCTTTGGATCAAAGCTATAGATCAAAGTGAGCTTTGGGTTTCCATTTGGCCATTATCCAACCTCGAAGGGCTTGCTCCGTTGGCCAAAAACCAATGAACTTGCCTACCAGGGCGTGATCCTTGAGTTTCTGCGCTCGGGCATCGACGCGTTAAGTTGGAAGCGTGAGCTGCAGTCTTTCTTTTTCTTTTGCTATGCATGTGGCTATTCCAGTTATCAGATTGGAGGTTGAGGTATTTTTCTGAGTGTTCGAGGTTTCAGGGTATGGCATGGGCACCTCAACCGTCCCGATTTGCACAGATGCAGCAAGAATGGAATAGGAGAGGGTCGTGCGAGAGGGGCCTTCGGCCCCTCCTAGAGGGTCATCCATTGGTTGTACCAAAGGTGCAGGCGCAGAATTGTACGGGTTGATGCGAAGGGGTGAAGCCAATAAAAGTTGGTCAAAATCCTAGAGATGGCATGCGAGGAGGCAAAGCTCATATTTGCAGAGCGACCGTCGTCGAAAAGGATAAAATAATATATTGATTATTTTAATAAACTTTCTAAATATCATTAAAACTTAGGAGCAGCAAAAATCAATGGGTAAAGGTTCATATCTTGCCTAACCTCTATGCTCACCAACAACCATATATTTTCTCTCAAATCTACAAATTTCCTTCACAATTTCATTTTTTTCATTATTGCACAGTCTAGTAATGGCAATGGCAATGGAATGAATATAAAAAAGAATAAATTTGTGGTGTCCCAATCTACATGAGAAAAATGGATGATAAACTCCAAAGGAGATGAGAGGATGGGGAAAAGACAACTGACATAACATCTAACCATAGAAGAGAGAACTCTTACACAATCATAGAAGTATATTCATCACATGCTTCCATAACTACATGATAAGATTTTCCCCACCAACCTCATACATACATTCAATGATTGGATTTAATACTCAAAATGAAGTAATTGTCTCATTTAAGGCACATGGCAGCAAATGGATGTGTTTTAAGGTTGATACTTTGCAATAGAGGATTTAATCTCCCATGGGACCTATTTTCTCTTCTCCTCTAGTGTTGAATCATAGCCCCTCTAGTGCTCTTTACACAACCATATTGGATCATTTTATTATTTTGCAACATAATATTTACATAGCATTCAAGTTAGCATGACAAGCCAACCACATGGTCCATATAGAAATATTTACATTGTACATGCCTAGCTATTCACTAGTCAATCCTTGGCATTGAGCTCCGCACTAGGAATCCATACTATCATATTTACATCATTTATATTATTTTGATTTAGCACATTCCAAGTCAAAACTAAGGATATTACATTTTTCTTCGAAGCAATATGATCTAGCAAATAAAAATACTCTTAAATTACTAAATAGAACGTATGAGTGACTTTCTTTAGAACATATATTCTCATCATTCTTGGTTTTATGTACAATTCACATTAAAGTCAAGATAAAAATTGAATTTATAAAATCAAGGTCATATAGAAATAAAAAAGTTAACCAATCCAATACTTCATTATTATTATTTTCACTTTTATAAAATTAACAAATCCCAAACAAAAATTAAAAAATCCATTATTATTTTCACATTTATAAAATTAACAAATCCGATACAAAAATTAAAAATTAAAAAATCCGGTACACTTATGGACATAACTCTTAACTCTTAAGAAGCACACATGTTTCTAATAATGATAATCATTAAAAAATAACCATTGAAGTTTTTATGGAAATGTGGCAATAGCCTCTATAGAAATTTTCCTTTACAAAGTGATTTTTAGCTTCTTAACTTTTCCTTACAAACTGATTTTGAGCTCCTCAAATTGTCTAAACCAAAGATAAAAAAGTTCCTCGAACATTATCATGAAAAAGACAAGTCGTGAAACCTACAAACCTCGAAACCTAATTTTGTAGTTTCAAGCTCAATGATGGGTGTCTATTTTGATCCTTTTTGAGCCACATATTTCCCTCAATTGACTCCTTTTTTACTTGTTTACACTCCACCATCATTTACCTCTATTTACTTATACATTTGCCAAAGGTATGTTGGATTGTCATTCTTAGAGATTAACTACTTAACGTAGAGAATTAAGACTAAAAGTTTAGATATTATATTAAGGTATGTTGAATTGTCATTCTCACAGATTAACTACTTAACGTAGAGAATTAAGACTAAAAGTTTAGATATTATATTAAGGTATGTTGGATTGTCATTTTTAGAGATTAACTACTTTACGTAGAGAATTAAGACTAAAATTTTAGATATTATACTATGATATGTAACGAATATAATATGTTCATAAGTTTGCTTTAATGTTTATGGGCAAAATTGTTTCAACGTTGTTTCAATGATAGCTTACATGGACATTTTCATTTAATGTAGTTTCGGATAATTTTGATTTTGATTTTCTATTTAAAGTGATAAGACGACTTATGAATGATTGCACCCCTAGTTTACAAATTGAGCAAAGAGGAAGATAAGACTGTGGTTGGTTTCAATATTTCATAGTCCTCACTCAAGCAGTTCCATCAGTCAACTAGTAATCATAGTCAAACTAGTTCTTAGCACTCTGAGCAATTACTTTTAGTGAAACATAGTAGCATAGTTATCATTATAAACAATAGGCATACAATTAAACTAATCCAATCTCAAGTCCTCACTCTATATAAACAGTACTAGTATCTCATAAACCTACAATGAAGCCCCAAGTTGACATATAATTGAACTAGTGAGTAGAAAACTTTAGCCATCCTTTAGGGCTACATAAAATTAATGTTATTTTTGGCACCAATGTTAGGCATATACTAAGGAGTAGATTCCTTAGTTTATATTGATTAGTAAATCGATACATGGTAAAGCTAACCTAGGGAACTGTCAACAAATCCCTCTACTAAACTTTATCCAAGTGCCTTACATTTATAGGATAGAGCATACTAGGATGCATACATAGACATAAGATTATAAGGGATGGTTTCGTGGTGCAATAAGAGCTACTTAATTCATTAACCACTTGGTAGGAAATTGAGACCAAATAGGGAGTACCTCTAAACATAAACCCCAAGTTGAAGGAGTAGCATCAAACCCAGAGGTAGTGTTTACTAGCTACACTAATATAAAATCTCATGCTACCAAAATTGATCAAATAGAAGACTTCCTTAGTGGGAAAAATACATACTAATATCAAAACAAACCCAAAATACATACTAATATCAAAACAAACCCAAATATGAGTCTGCATCTTTTGTTGATTCACTCTCTTTTATGTTGATTCACTCTCTTCTAAGGAATTAGTAGCATTTGAAGGGTCTCTAAAGTTTTAAAAGAATCATCTCTATAATGTGGCTAAGGAAGAAGATGGGGGTTCCACCCGCCAAGAACCGGTTACATTTGAATTTCTTATCTAGGAATCAAATGGAACAACCTAGATGAAAAAAATTCCACCCTCTACCCTACGTAACTTCCATGGTTTAACTCGTGAATATCTAGATACATTCCTTTTTGAGTTTGACATGTCCTTTGATGGAGTTATGATTACTCCTCTAATGCCCAAAAACTTAAACTTATTCCAACCACCCTCAAGGAAGCAACCCTCCACTATTTCATGGGGATTAGTGGAAACTCTATTCGGACTTGGGATGAGATGAAACACACATTTTTAAAGAAATATCAAGACTATTGTGAGGCAGGGGACTTAAGTGAATACATTTCAAAATGACTCAGAAAGAAGAGGGGAGTCTATAACATTACGTGGAGAGATTCCAATACAGCCTCTAGAGATCTATGCATCATCACTTGAGTGTAGACACACTTCGCACCATTTTCCTCTAAGGTATTTGAGATGAATGTCTAGTTTTGTTGAATCTGATGGGTGCAGGGGTTGATTCATAATTATCATATGAAGACATTTTTAAATGTGTTGATTTTATTCCTAAGGGATTACCAAACATGGCAAGGGTCTTAGAGATAGTTTCTCTTTCGCTACTAAAATCATCATGAGGTAGTGTAACTAGAGTTGAAATAGTGAATATGTTAGACAATATTAAAACTAACATAATTTGTTCTTTCAATTCCCAATTAGATACCATGAAAAAAAAACAAGATGAGGTGGAATTTCCATTGCCTATCTTTTGCTCAAAATATTGGAAAAAGAACGCTTTGTAAGGTTATAATGCTGGAAAAAGAACCCTTGCAAAATGTAATTGAGAAAAACCGTGAAACTAGTAATTTCCCTTCACTACCTGAGATTAAACTTGTTTATGAAGGGACCAGTTAAGGAATTGAGCAACTATGTTTTGTTTCCTAAAAGCAACCATGGCCACCTCATTAATAAGGTGCATCACAAGCTACAATATTAACCATTTCCTTGTACTTCCATATGCAATATCCACCTCAAGGTTGGTATCCACCAATGCCATGGAAACAATGGCCTCTTCAGTCCCGAAACAAACCATAGCAATAGGGTTGGCAAGGGTCATTTTTGTATGCGAACATGTCTCAACAATCACAAGCCTATGCCCCACAACAATAGCAGTTGTTCCAACAACAACTCCATATATGAGTTAATCAACCTCCTCAAAGGCCTCCACAAATTTCTTCCAAATCTATAATGAACCCCAACAATAACATAGCTCAACCCAACTACAACGTTGATGATCCAGGAGGATATTGGTGGCCACCCGCCTATTCCAATTGGACCCCCACCATTGTTTCTTCAATTTTTCAGTTTCTTTAATTGTAGCACAATTTACTATTTTTGGCAGTTTCGGGTCCTAAACTTCTAGAGCCGTTTTGAGGCCCTAAACGATGTTTTTTTCAGTATCTGATGGTCGAGCAAATATGAGTCCATTCTGGACTTAATATTTTTTAGGTATGGATGTAGTCCTTGAATAGATCTTTCGAACGATGTATCATGTGCGTCAAACGGAGGTAGTATGCCAAAGTTACGACCTCGGGAAATTGATGTACCAAGTTACCCAACGGGGTTCATATTCTGGGGTTTCACCTCATAGGGCTAGGTTTTCGGATGTGTAGGGTTTCCCTTGTTTCTCAATAATATATAGGCCTTCGAGCCTCATTGTAACACAGATTTCAGAGGCATGTAGCCGCCACATCTCTTCTCAGAGATAAGCTACCAGCACTCTAGCTAGTTTATTTCCATCCTGTATGTAAACAAGTTTCAGTTCTTTGAGCAATGAAATGAAGTGTTATTTCCGCTGCATCTTTGTTTTTATGGGTATTTGTGTATTCTGTTGCGTTCCTGCATAAATCCGGATCAGTTGAGATACCAATTTTCCTAGGTTTCCTTGGTTTTCCAACACATAACATTCCCCATGTTCATTGTTAATACATATGTTTACGATTAAGGAAAACATGGTTAATCCATGAAGAAGGGTAACACGTTTTAGCCAAAAGTGATGGTGAAAATTCGATATTTTACTCATTTATTAAATCGAAGCCCTCAAAACTCATATATGCTTCGTGAATTCTGAAATGCGATAATAAAAAAAAACTGTAGGGAATTATGTTGTATTTCCACCTATATTTAATATATATATATATATATTATTATTTAATATGCCAAAATTGCATTTAATGATAGGTTTGTTCTTGTAAATTTAAAGAAAAGTTAACAAGTGAATGTTGTGCACGTAAAATACTTTAATAATTATAATTTATGTATAATTTTTTAATATCTCTCTCTCTCTATATATATATATGAAAATAATCTACACGGAATGCACTGGGGTGCACATATTTTTTTTTCTAATTTATGTTGGAAAATTATATTTTTTATTAATTTTTAAAATTGATCGTTGAACGTTTTAATCTCATTTTATGCACATGTGTGTGCACGTAAACTTTTTTTTACTAGTTACAAAAATTGAAAAATAAAAAATACCCTTTTGAAGATGACACATTGATGTGGGGCATATATATTTTAAAAAAAAATTGGTTGTGTACTTTTTGTGTTGTTGATTTTTCTTTGCGCTGATTCGAAGTTGTAGAAATGGTTTTGTAAGTGTAAGTTTGAAAAGGAAATAAAAAAAATTATCATATGAACTTAGAAACCTGTAAATTATATGCCAATGGATAGACAAAAATTTGTCGGTATCAAGTCTTCCACCTAAGATGCATCCCAGAGCGGGGTTTAAGCTTAGCAAAGAGGGCAATAAAATTAAATTTGTAGAAAAGGGGGCTAAAATCCTATTTTAAATCCCTAGATCAAGTTATTAGTTCGATCGAGGTCTTAAAAACCTTCAATCGAGGATTTGAAAAGCTTATTAAATACCTTGATCGAGGTTTTACCCAGGGTTAATAAAATAGCTCGATCAAGCTATTTTCTACATTAATTTGAAATATAAACAATAATAACGCAAATTATATTATTGTCTACATTTAATAGTAATGTAGAAAATAGATCAATCGAGCTATTTGTTTAACCCAAGATTTTTCCAATAGCTCAATCAAGGGTTATTTAAACCCCCGATTGAGCTATTGGAAAAATATCAGTCGAGAGATTAATTAAACCCTTGATCGAGATATTGAAAGCTCGATCGAGGATTTAAATAAACCTCGATCAAGCTTTCACTTTATACAATTCGCACCCGTGTCTTGCCAAAAAGTGTTATCCATATTCATGGGAACACCCAACAATTAATAGAACTTCCTTGATTATTCAAGAACAATATGATGAGGAACATTTTTCCACAAAAAATTATGAAGCTAATCAGATTGATACACCACCACAACTCACACAAAAATTTTCCTCATAAAAATAAACTCAACCTCAAACATCTGATCTAGCCTTAACAACTCCTTATCTTGAAATATTGAATGTGGACTAACCTCTTACATAGTTAGAGTTTGATTTTTTGGGAGAATTATGCAATTTAAGTGTTAAAATTCCCTTGGTATAAACTATCAAAGATGTTGTGATCTATGGCAAGGTTGTTCAAGAACTATCCCTAATAAAACCAAGGAGGAAAAAGGAGGATCCCCCAACTCTTCATGTAATTAGAAAGTTGGTTGATTTTATGCGAGGAGGAAATTTTATGACCAAATACTTAGATCCAAAAAGCTCAATTAATGTTCACATTCATATCAATATCATTTCCATTCCAAACCGTGTTCTAAACACTCTTGTGGATTTAGGGGTTGCTATTAATGTTATGACAAAAGAAACCATGGCAAAAATTCAAATGTCTAGCATGAGACTTGTTAGGGTTAACCTTGACTTGGGAATGAGTCAAAGGTTGTTAGGTCCAGCACATGGTTTTGGGCCCATGGTATTGGCCCATGCTATTGGATGTAATGAAGGCTATAAATGGCTTGGCATACTCCATTGTAATGTGGCCTCTAGGTGAGCAGGTGAGCTCACTTGGCCAGTTTCATCCAAGATAATGAAGATCTTCATTGGTTGTTTTTTCCCCTCATGGGGTTTTCCAGGGTATATTGTGTGTCTATATTTAATGGTTGCTTGTTCTATTTATTTATCTTGCAAGTAATTATATGTACGCTCATTATAATCCAAATAAGACCTAGCCCTACAATGCTACAATTAGCCAATATGTCTACTATCAAACCTAAAGGAATCCTAGAAGGCGTAATAATCTCCATATATTCTTGGGAATATCTAGTTGATTTCATGATCCTATAACCAAAATCTAACTTGGGAGGGTATCTGTTGATTTTAGGTCAACCTTGTTTGACCAAGGTTTATGCATATATTGGATGTAGATTAGGTAACATGACTATTAAACAAAGAGTCTAACTCTCTATCCTATATAAAAACCCTCTACTTAAACAAATATTCCCTCTTGGATTGAGGAAGATGAGAAGGAAATCATCCAACCAATTTTTCAACCCTTGATCTAGCTTTGAATTTCAAAGAAGACACTGAAGATTATTTCGTTTGCAATCTCAAATTACATACTTTTATTCATCTCAGGAGCATCTAACTTATCTACCCTATGAACAATTAGTACATGAATAACCTCAAGAAACCTACACTTTGGCATATTTTACACAACAATCTCAAACCATGGCTCCACTCTTGCATGTTATTTCCAAGATACAAAGCACACTCATAGTAATATGTCCTAATAAAACCTTGAATATTAACCCCAACCTTGAAGCCTCTCAACGATATCAATTAATTCAATCACTACAAGTGCAAAAAAATGTATTTGCATGGGGATATACTAATATGCAAGGAATATACTATGATCTATGTGCCCGTCATATTTTCATTAAAGAGGGTTTCCAACTGGTGAGACAACCTTAAAGGAGGATGGATCATGCTCTTTGAGATATAGTGAAAGACTAACTGCAAAATTTACTCAATACCAACTTTATTTATCCCATCTTGGACGGTAAATGGGTCTCCCCATTGGTGATTGTTCCATATAAAAATAGGAAACATACATTATGCATTGATTACCATGAACTGAATAAAGCAACCATAAAAATTCATTTTACTCTTCCATTTATTTATTAGGCCTTGGACACATTGGCAATGAAGTAATTATCCTCTTTTCTTGATGGATTTAGTAGCTACAATCAAATCCAACTTTCGCTAGAGGATCAAGAAAAGACTACTTTTACTTTTCCATGGGAAAAATAAACTTACCAAGTGTTTCCCTTTGGGTTATGCAATGACCAACCACTTTTCAAAGGGTTTTCCTTGGAATTTTTTTCGACCTAATACATGATTGCATAGAAGTCTATATGGATGATTTCACTATGTTTGGGAACACCTTTAACGAAGCCAAGGAAAATCTCGAGAAATTCCTTGTAAGATGCAAAGTGATAAACTCATCCCTAAGTCATGAAAAAATTCACATGCTACTTACAAACGAGATTGTATTAGGTCACCACATATCCCCCTTAGGAATTAGGGTTGATACAACAAAGATTGAAGTAATTTCAAAAACTCAAGTTCACACAACCCAAAAGGAAGTAAGGAATTTCTTAGGTCACACGGGATATTAGCATTGTTTCATAGAGAATTTTGCAAAGATTGCATCACCCTTATTTTAATTACTTTCAAAAAACATTTAATTTTGTTGGATTAACCTTTGTCAAAGTGCTTTTAAGACCTTGAAAGAACAATTATATGTTTCACCAATTTTATGAGGACTAGATTGGTATTTTCCATTTCATATCTCAATGATTTTTTTGGATATAGCTATTGGATTAGTTCTTGGGAAATGAGAGGAATAAAATCCATATGCCATCTACTACATTAACAAGAATATTTCTCCGAAAGAATTCAATTATATGGAAATTGAGAAAGAATTTCATGTTGTTGTCCATCTAATTGATAAATTATGGCATTATATTATGGGTTACCTTATGTTTGTGCATACTAGTCATGCATTCATTATCCTATGAACAAGTCAATCATGAATGGTACAGTGACTAGGCACTCTTACTTCAAGAATTTTATATTACCATTTGTGATAAGATAGGGAAAGAAAATGGTGTTGCTTATTTTCTGTCACATTTAAATAATGAAGAAGATACAAATCTGATAGAGGATGTTTTTCCTAATGAAAATGTATTTGCATTGTTTATTAACACACTATGGTTTTCATATATTGCTAACTACTTAGTTGCAAGAAAAATTCCACACCATATCTTGTCAAGAGAAAAGAAGAAGGCGATCCATCAAAGTACAATGTATTTTTGGGTCCAAGGCTACCTCTTCCAAACTGGACTAGATCATTCCATTAGATGTTGTGTTCGTGAAGACAATATCTTTGATATTTTGAAGGCTTGTCATGATGACCCATGTGGGAGACATTTTGCATACAAGAACAATGCTCATAAGTTGCTACATTTGGGATACTATTGGCCTACCATCTCCTGGTATTCCAAAAATTATGTCAGAAGTTGTGACATCTATCATAGGATGGGAAAACCAATTAAATAAATGAAATTATGTTATAACCTGAAGTCATGATCAAACATTTCAAGAAATGGGCCCTTGAAATATTCATTGGGCCCATCAATCCACCATCAAGACAAAAGGTGTGCATTCTAGTGTGCACTAATTATATGGCTAAATTGGTTGAGGCTAAGTCTCTTCCTAAGGCAATTAAGAAGGAAATATCAAATTCCTTATTTGAGGAGATATTCGTCCAATTTGTGTGATATTTTCAATTGTTAGGAACTAGATTCATAAGACAATTTCACATGGAATATTTCAGATAATGAGAGAAGAAGAATAGAGAGAATAAATTGTGGAAATCACTCTGCATATTATTCATTGATATGATAACAATATATAATACATCCTCCATGGAGAAAATCGAATTCCTTTGAGGCAATTGGGAAAGAGAAAAAGGAAAAGGCTTAGAAAAGACAAAAAAAACCCTAGGTGGCAAAAGCAATTTCCAAAACTGTCCTAGAGGCTCACAAATTTAGTAAGTAGGGTATGGAATCTCATGAGTGAGGTAAATAGGATGTATTGATGGCTTTATGAGATAAGATATGATGTGGAGGTCGAATTGGTCAAGTGGCAAGAGTTTCCAAGTCAACTAGCTTTTCCTTTTCCACTAGAAAGTAGAAAAAACAGGATAAAGCTGTCTAAATCAGGAAAGTGTATTTCTAATTCAGGAATAGAATAAAATCAGACAATCCAAGGAAATCTTATCCAGAATCCATACAAATTTTTTTTGGTGAGTTAGGATGGCATGTGGTCCACTAAAAGACAAAACTAGCCTATTTTACCTAGTCAAAACTCAGGAAATTAATCATAAATGATTAATTAATTTATCCTAAGTCTAGAATGACATAGGTGGGTTTTTTAAATATTCCAACACCCCCCCTTAAGCTTGAATTTATGTGATGGGAATCAGAAAAATATCAGAAATATAGGGCCCAAGAAATAAGGCTTATGGTCACCCCAATACAAAAATAACTAGTCCATGTAAACTGAGGAAACAGGGAAAACCTCATGGGAACAAAACCCTCCCTCAAAAATGGACATGCTTGATGTCTTCATACTGTCATGTTTCTCATTTGAATGAGATGAATGAGATGAATGGGTTGCTTCTGAGTAACAGACTTTATGAAGAGATTGTAGATGTCATGATCATGCATCAGTGCATCAATGTTGTGTAGGAAAGAACCATGTGTTGAATCTCTATGAAGCTCATCTTCTGATGATGGAGGAGCATCAAATGAATTTTTCTTTCTGTTGTAACATATATAACCAGATTTTAAAACATAATCAATGATGGAAAGAAGATCTATGCACACTCCTTCCCAAGGAGAAACAATGAACTCAACAGGATCAATTTCTTATGTAGCTGCAATGTGGTGCACTAGTTCTTGTACCTTCTTCTCAAACTGATGTAGAACCTTTTTGATATTTAAAATGAGATCATGTAGCTCTGAAATATCAGAATTTGATTCATATGGATCAGCAACCAGTAAAGATGTGGAGTCTCCATGATCGAATAGAGTTTATATAGGAAAAGTGTGAGAAACTAGGTCACCCTGACAGCTGAGCGAGGCTGGAGAGTGAGAGGACTTGAATTTTGAACCATGAGTGATGGGTTCAGGTCCATATGTGTGAAATATCAGTCCAAATATGGCCAAAAACATGGTTGTCTAACCAATGAAATACATGAAAGACAAAAGTGCAACAGAGGCAAGTGACACAGTGTAGGAAAACATAGAATTGTGTAGTTTCTTAACTGGAGAACTTGGGGGTTGTGGGGTATTTTGTGCATCCAATCGTTGGGAAAATGGTGTGGGAGATGTAATGACCTGCATATCAGACTGTAAATCATCTTATAAATCAGAATCTAAAATATTTGAATGGTGGTGGAAAGACCTTTCATAAGACAAGTCAGAAGCTAGTAAAAAATGACTAGTTTTGAGAGTAGACTTGGATGAACTGACTGAAGACTGTTCCAAAGAAGAAGTGGAGATTTTTTATTCTGATATATCAGAATGTGAATCAAAATCAGAGACATCAGAACTATATTTAACTCTAGCACTCAAAGCATACGCATTATTACCTTTGGGAGAGGCTTGGAAACAATGTTCTTGTTCTACAACAAGCTTGCCTTGTTCTTTCTTTGCAAAGTCAGGAACATCTATGTTATGCTCTTCAAGAATCTTGTCCATGATGTCCAATTTCTTCTTGAAGCAAGATTTCTCAGGATGAGTGCCTTTGCAGCAATAAGAACACTTGGGCTTCTCCTTCTTCATCTTCTTGGATTTGGAATCTCCATCAAAATCCTCTTCTTTTGACAATATCTTTTGTTTGGATTTGTTATTCTTGAAACTCTTTGCTCCATGAGAAACAAGTGCAAATTATTTGGAGGGTGATAGATCCTTAATTTATACCAACTTGTCCTTCTCTTGAGTGAGTGAATCAATGAATGCATCCAAGGTTGGAATCTTCCACTTAGGAACTGCAAGTCTTGTAGAATGAAAAGTAGACACAAATACTGAGTATTTAGAGCTCAGTTTTGACAGAATGGTAAGGATTAATTTCTCATCCTTCTTTTCTATGCCACATTGCTTGAGTTGAAGCACTAGGTTCTTGAATTTTGGATGAACGCCTCCATAGAGTCGAAATTACTTGGAATAAGAGAGATCAGTTCAATCTCCAACAAATGACCTCTGAGATCGTCCTTTTTTCCAAAGAGAGATTCTAGCTTTGTCCACACTTCATTTGGAGTGGATAGAGAATCAATATGGAATAAAAGATCTGGAGATACAAAGAGACAAAGTGACCCATAAGCTTCATCAATCTTATTGAACCATTTGGATTTTAATGCAACAACTCCTGGCTCAGTTTCAATCCCCATAGTGACTCTATACAATCATTTGTTTCGAAGTTGGATGATCATATGCGCCTTCCAGTCAAAGAAATTGAAGGGAGTGAGAGTCATAGCTTTGGATTGATTTTTCTCCATACTGATGCGCTCCTGGTGATGGAAATACCTGCAAAAAAACTCTTGGAAATTTATTTGAATCAAGCTAGATCTGATACCATGTGAGATTTTCAATTACTAGGAACTAGATTCATAAGACAATTTCACATGGAATATTTCAGACAATGAGAGAAGAAGAATAGAGAGAATAAATTGTGGAAATCACTCTGTATATTATTCATTGATATGATAACAATATATAATACATACTCCATGGATAAAATAGAATTCCTTTGAGGCAATTTGGAAAGAGAAAAAAGAAAGGCTTAGAAAAGACAAAAAAAACTCCTAGGTAGCAAAAGCAGTTTCCAAAACTGTCCTAGAGGCTCACGAATTTAGTAAGTAGGGTATGGAATCTCATGAGTGAGGTAAATAGGATGTATTGATGGCTTTAGGATATAAGATGTGATGTGGAGGTCGAATTGGTCAAGTGGCAAGAGTTTCCAAGTCAACTAGCTTTTCCTTTTCCACTAGAAAGTAGAAAAAACAGGATAAAGCTGTCTAAATCAGGAAAGTGTCTTTCTAATTCAGGAATAGAATAAAATCAGACAGAATCCAAGGAAATCTTATCCAGAATCCATCCAAATTCTTTTTGGTGAGTTAGGATGGCATGTGGTCCACTAAAGACAAAACTGGCCTATTTTACCTAGTCAAAACTCAGGAAATTAATCATAAATGATTAATTAATGTATCCTAAGTCTAGAATGACATAGGTGGGTTTTTTAAATATTCCAACAATTTGGTGTACCAAGAAAAATTATCACTAAACAAGGCACACAATTCACTTCCAAATTCATCTGACCCATCACTCAACAATATCAAATTCAACACAAAACATCCAGACCAAACCACTTGCACACCAACGACCAAGTAGAAGTTAGAAATAAATTTTTAGAAACCATTCTCACCAAGACTGTACAACTTCATAAAAAATATTGGAATAATATACTTCCTAAGGATCTTTGGGCATATCAAACAACATGGTGCAATACCATAGTATTCACTTCATATGAGCTCATATATGGTATTAAGCATGTAGTTCTTCCAATCGAATTCAAAATAAAAACTTTATGAACTGCATTGCAAGTCAATATGGATCTTACAGAAGCCAAGCAACACCAATTAAATCAACTCAATGAACTTGATGAACTATGCCAATTTGTAGTCCAACAAACTTTCTTGGTAATTCAAAAACAAAGAGCCAAATGGCGTGACAAGTTCATTAAATAGAAGAAGTTTTGTGAAATATATTGGGTCCTCTTATTTGAGTCACAATATAAAGACTTTAAAGGGAAAAATTGTGTTCGATGGATGGGGCCATATGAGATCAATACTATCTATGATAATGGTTCAATCAAATTATGTACTATTGATGAAGACAAAACCCCATTATTGGTCAATGGCCATCGTCTATGTTTATATTGGAAATTGCTTTCAAAAGAGGAGTTTATCCAAAATTTGGTTAACTATTATGAAATTGAGTTCGTAAGAAAGGTGGTATCTCCAGACTTGCTAATTCTCAAAACATGTTTTTCAATACTCATGAATCATATGTACTAGTGGGTTCCACCAAGTAAAAAAAAAAGAAAATTTTCACTATAAAAACCTTTTAACAAGGCGCAATTGGACAAATTTTGTTTGAAAGGCAATCTTTTTTGGCGGACAAAATATTGGGAAAAAAAGAAAAAAACAAACAAAGAAGTAAGGTTTGTACTTCACAACATCTATCCTCTTACGTCTTTCAGAACCAAGTGAAGGGAAAATTTCCACTGTCTGCAGAACACGAATATTGCAACTTTACCATAGAGACACTTTGGAATGTAGTTATTAATCCACAATTCTAATATTTCGTTGAAAGAGGAGCACACTAGTGTCCAAGAACTCACAATATTCTAGTGTTTGTTTCAAAAGGATTATTTTATTTCAATTGATCAAATTTCCATGTCATGCCACAAGTTATCGTCAGTTTCCATGAATTGAACTCATATCACTGATTACCATCATTTTATAGAAGGATTTTATTCTATAGTTTCTCCAAATTCCAATACAATTGGTACCAAGGCACCAAATATTCCATAAGCATAATTTCTTTCTTACTAAATACTAGTCTAAATGGTGTTTATTCAAATCCCTTCCTCTATGAAGGCTTGTCTACCCACAATGCCACATGGAGTGTGTTTTCCTTGTTGGTTCTTCTAAAGTCATAAATCTTAGTCAACACCAAGACTAAAATCTTGTTTGTGCTTCCATCTTTTCCATTTTCTCTCGGATAGTAGAGTTAATATTATTATGCAATATACAAATTATATTCATCAAGTGTTTAATAGCACTAGAAGTGAAATGAGTACCTTAGTTAGATGTTATTTGAATAGGACATGTCCAAATCGGAAAAATACTTCTTCAAAGAGGAATTTGATAGTGACTTGTGTTGTTTTTGTTTTCATAGGATTTGCACATGCCCATCTGGTAAATAAGTATGTGGCTATAATAATATACTTATATTATGTTCCTCTTTCTGGTGGGTGTTCACCTGAAGATGGGTAACACTTTTTGGAAAGACACAGGAACAGATTGTCTAAAATGCGAGCTCAATCGAGGTTTATTTAAGCCCTCAATCTAGCTTTCAAAGGCTCAATTGAGGGTTCAATTAAACCCTCGATCAAGCGTTTTCCAATAGCTCGATTGAGGGTTTAAATAACCCTTTATTATTGAGCTATTGGAAAAATATTGGGTTAGCAAATGGCTTGATCGAGCTATTTAAAATAGCTCTATCGTGTTATTTTCTATATTAGTTTGAAATGTAAACAATAATATAATTCATGTTATTATTGTTTACATTTCAAATTAATGTAGAAAATATCTTGATCGAGCTATTTTCTTAACCGCAGGTAAACCCTTTATCGAGGTATTTAAAAAAAATTCAAATCCTCGATCGAGGGTTTTTAAGACCTCGATCGAGCTAATAGCTCAATCGAGGGTTTTTAAGACCTCGATCGAGCTAATAGCTCAATCGAGGGCTTTAAAACAGGCTTTTATCCCCCTTTTCTGCAAATTTTATTTTACTACCCTCTTTGCTAGGCCTAAATCCTATCTTACGATGCACCTTAGGTGGCAAACTTCATACCAATGGATTCACCAATGAATCGTTTATCCATTGGCATATAATTTACAGGTTTCTGAATTCATACGATAATTATTTTTTAATTTTCTTTTCAAATTTACACTTACAAAACCATGTCCACAACTTTGAATCAACGCAAAGAAAAGTCAACAACACAAAAAATACACAAGCAAAAAATTTCATAAAATATATATGCCCTAAATCAATGCATTTTCTTCAAAAGGGTATTTTTCGTTTTTTAATTTTTGTAGTTCCACTAAAAAAAAAATTGCGTGCACACATGTGACGGTACATAATGCAATTAAAATTTTCAACGATTAGTTTCAAAAATTAATAAAATACATTATTTTCCAAAATAAATTTTAAAAAAAATGTGTGTGCCCGAGTGCATTCTGTGTAAATTATGTTCATATTTTTTTTCAAAAAAATACATTTAGTATTATATTATTTTACGTGCACACAACCCATTTCTTAACATTTCTTGAAATTCACAAGAACAAACCTATCATTAAATCCAATTTTGGAATATTAAATAATAATAATAATAATATTATTATTATTAAAATATAGGTGGAAAGAAAACATAATTCCCTACAAAAAAAAAATTGTTGCATGTCAGAATTCACAAGGCATATATGAGTTTTGAAGGATGTGATTTAATAAATGAGTAAAAATCGAATTTTCACCATCACTTTTGGCCAAAACGTGTTACCCATCTTCATGGATTCACCCTGGTACAAACAAGTTGATGAAATTGATTCCCCAACACTCAAAAGGTTGCATTGGTAATATAGGGTTGAGCTCATTATGATCTTGGGTTTGTGGTTTCTTTCTTTCTTTCTGACATTGTTCACAACTCTTTACCTTCTTGTAGCAATCTTTAAATATGATTGTTCACCAAAGTCTCATTCATAGAATTTTATGGATTGTTCTACTTGTTGAAAATTTTCCACCTATTGTTCCACATTGGTCCTCATTTATTAGCTACTCAATTTCAGTTGGATTAACACACCTTCTCATTATTCCATACATTACAATTTGGTATATTTTTCTTGATAGGAGTTTGAATCTTAAGTCTTTTTTAACCAAACTTAATTTTTAAACTATAGTAAACTCTGAAAATGCTTATCCATGTTGTGGGAAGTATAATATGTCATCTATGTATCCAAATGTCTTTGTTACTAGAAATAGGTTTACGTCAAGGAAATACCCCACTAGATGCCCAAGAAATATTCCCAAAGGTTGTAGGAATTGGCATTTGTATGGGTTTAACGAGATTGTTGTTTCCCTACATCTAGCAAGCATCCATAAATTTTTCATATGGTCGTTTAGACATCCAAAGAGTGCCCATTCATCCAAGTATACTTATAATGATTTGTGAATAAATTTGATTAAGCTTTCCACAATAGTATGCAAAAAAACATGTTGGTCCATTAACCAATCCAATTGGCATTCTTTTATATGCAAAATTTCCCCATTCAGTTGTGAGTGTTATTAAAGCTTTTTATTTCGTGGTTATTTCTCTAGAACAAAAAATTGGTTATACCCTAAATATCCATTAAGGAATAAATAGATTTTCTTTCCTTCTAGTGCTTCAAGTTCTTCTTCCAAAAATGGTATTGGGAAAGGGTCTTTAATTTTACCCTATTCAACTTCTAAAAGTCTATGCATATACATAAATTCCCATGTTTATTTTTACCGACTACAATGGTTGATACCCATTAATTGTCCTCCACTTCGTAGATAACTCTAGCCTTCATTAGTTTGTTCAGTTCTTCCTGTCCATTTCCCTTATATAAGGTAATTTTCATTTAAGGGCACATTGTCTTACTATTTTAGAATGGGGTTGAAGTTCTATTTTGAATTTACCAAATTATTTTGGTACATCCCTTTCAAGTCATGGTAATTGTAGGTGAAGATGGCTACAAATTATTGGAATAACCTTATATCTTTTGCTACCATTTTATCATCCTAGCAATTTCTGATTTCTATATATTGGGGTTCTTGACCTTACTTTTCTATGTTTACATGTTTTGATATCTCTTTTCTTGTTTGGGGATTGGGTAGGCTAGCCAGTGTATTATTTATTTCCCTCATGTTGTATGGTTCTATCATGTATTTCTTCAGTATCTATGCTTTTTAACTAAATTATTTATCAGTATTTATGCTTCAGTGAATATTGCTTCAGTACTGATAAACATTCACCAATAATATTTGTAGTATCTTATTGTCATAATTGGGACCTTTATCAAGGTCCTCATGGAATCTCTTCCACAATTGCTTCTAGTTATTTGTTTCCTTCATCCTTTCTTGCTAGCAATACCATTTATGTGCAAATCCATTGATGAGTCTTGGTAAGATGTCTACGAAAACTTCATCGAGGTCTTTAAATTTTTGTATTTGTTTTAGTTTAGTCTACATCAACCTACATAGGTGTGATAATCAAACGGCCCCATAATACCTACAATAATTTTCTCCCTTTATTTTTTGGAATCTAAATAAAAAGAACATTTTCCCCATGTAATGTCTATTTCAGACAAAAGCTATGTGAGCCACCATTGGAAAGGTATCGTTCCCAATGTGTCAAAGAATTTATGTATCTTTTCTTCATCGGATGAAAAGTGCATATGTTTTTAGTATTTTTTCATATGTGTTGTCAGATTATCCCTATATTATATTCATAAATCTTCATAGCTTCTACCTTGAACAAGTTTTTGATGTATCCTAAGTATACCTCATGGCTTCATGGCTTTCATGAGCCCCATTCCCTTAAGACATTATCACACACTTCCCCCATAGAAACTTCCATATGGATTACACCATGCTCGTTGGGATTTGGTTTGACTTCTTCAGTTAACCTTTGGATATTTTCCCTATTTGTGGATTGGCTCAACAATTCCTCTCGGTCTATGGCGTCGGTCTTTGCTTCTACTTCGTTTTTTCTATTTAATGGTATTATTACCTTTCTTTTTCCTTTCTGTAATATGAGTACTTATGTATTGAAATATATAGTGTCTATCATGGCGTATATCCATGGTTTTCCAAATAGTACCTTGTAATCTTCCTTGGGTAACTTTAATACTTCCAAGTGTTATCCATGTCTAATGCCAGAGGCATTGATTTGTGAAAGCTACTAGTGGTCTTAGTGATGTACAAGTGACATGATTTGCCACTCTGATCACTATCTTATTTTGTTTTAGTGGGGTTTGAGTGGGATCTTCCCCATTTCTATTTAGAATCCAAAGGAAATAATATTTATTTCAGCTCTAGGGTCTACTACTATATTAATGTCTATTTGTGTATCTATTACTATTTCCATTATTTCTAATTCTTTCTAGAATACAGAACTGATTTTATGTACTTATGTTTCCATCATGATGTCATTCTAGTATTCCTACATATGTATTAGATAGTCAAATAAATCATCTATTCTTTATATGTACTACTCATTTGGGGCCACTTGCTTTAACTATGTGACTAGGTCATGTGTTTGACTATCTTTTTGTTCTTTTTGTAGATATATTTTCTTTTTTACTTCGGTCCTTTATTGCTTGGATTTATTCATGATATACTAGATTTTGAGAATAAAAATACAAATCTTCTTCTGTAACAGATGGAGTTCGAGAGTAACCTTATTGTCGTGCCTGATTTGTGACTTAGTCTTTCTTTGTCTGATATTCTTGGAATTTCATGAGTGGCATGGAAAATTGCTTGGTTTCGTGATTTCAAAGTCTATAGAGTGAATAGACTATTACCCTATGGATGTTAAAAATGCAGATGTTCATTGTACATGTCTCTAGGCCCAACTCACTGTGTGAAAAAGAAGTGCATAAGACCTGTAGGAGGAAATATTGTAGTAGCTTTAGTGGTTGGAATGAAAATTATAGGCAAGAGGTTCCTATTGTAATTGTAGTGAATAAAAAGAGCTATAGGAAGTTGTCCTAGCCCTTCTATTGTACATTGTAACATACTTCATCTAATAAAGTTTAAGGCATCCAATTTGGTTTCCAATTGAACACGTTCCTTGTGTTTTCTTTGATTGGATGATTTTTTTATGTCTCCTATGGTACAATGTAATGAATAACTATTGTAATATCGGCTATGCATAAGTATTGATGGGATGTTTTAAAGGTGAGGTTGGACATGTGCATGTTATTGGATGAATTGGTTAAGTAAGAAATCAAGTTGAAAATATAAAATATTATAGTCTAAGGCGAAGTTGTGAGTAGACTTTATGTGAAGAGGCATAGTCTAGTTGTAGTAGGCACAAGTTGGTCAAGTCCATGTGTCCAAGGCAAGGTAGTTTCATGTTATTAGAGATGAAAGAAAAGAAAAAAAGAGAGCAAAACTTCTAGGTTTGTGAAAGTTGGTATGAAATCACTTTCTTCACTCTTTCTCTGGTGAAAAGGTGAAAACAAGGCACAAATTTTGGAGGAAATTGGGTTCATGATATTGTTGGGAACCCTTTAGCACATCCCAAATGGGTGCACAATAAGTTTGGAGGGCGGTTTAACTAGTTCGAGAAAACCTTACGATCCTCTCTACTTGAATAAATTTCATGTGAAGTATGGGTGCTTATTAAGGAAGCACTTGGCACAAGTATTGCGACACCCCCTATTTCTGTAGTTGTCTAGAAGGTTTCTGTTGTTTCCCAACATCGACATGCTTCCGAAGAGGTTGGAGCATGACTCCAAAGGAGAACCTACTGAATTTTTTTCAAAATCATTTCATCTATACCATTGTGTCCAAATTGATTTGCTTCTCATGTCCATTCCTTGTTTCTTCATTATCACTTCCATTGAACCACTTCAACAGATCTGCCAAGTTGTATCTCAATCTCGCCATAGTCCGGTCGGTGTGGTGTCATGGAGATTTTTCGTTTCTTTCTCTGGGCATCGTCATGTCAAGGTTTTTATGTCGTTGCATTCAACTCATCATACCGATCGCGCTTATATTTGTTTTCCAAATTTTGAATCTGTTTGACCCTTCTAGCGATCAGCCAAAGTTTCAGCAAATCAAATCCTTTTGCATCATGTTAGTTAAAATTCATCAATTTCCCCTCCATTAATTATTTTTCCAAGTGCATCCAATCATCATTGTCATTGCCACACCTATGTTCAAAAATTTAAAATATCCCCCTAAGTGTCCCTTCAAAATATCCTCCATTAAAAAAAAAAAATACTCATCCCACTACACCCTTATCACTTTCTCCTTACTAAAAGCTTCTCACTTGTTTTCCTTAAGGTCACATTTTCAATTATTCCTGGAGCCTATCTATTTTTCCCTTTTCTCCCCTTATACCTCTTTTCCCAGTAATAAAAGTTAAAATTGAAAAGTAAATCCCCTTTTCATATTCTCCTTGTAATAATATTTTTAAAAAAACCCTTAAAAGCCCTTTCTTTTATTTAATTCCCATAATTCTTTTTATTCCCCTATTCGTTTTTTTTCAATATCCCTTTTTCCCTTTGAATTACTTTCCACAATATAAATGATTAAACCCATTTCCCTCTCATTAAACCTTTGTTCTTCCATTTATTTTCCCTTCCTTATCTTTATTCATAAAAAGCTTCCTCATTCAGATATATCCTTTAACGCTCCATGTAATCTCCTCACTCCAATTGAGAATTAAACCAAGCATATTTAAAAAATAAAAAATGAAAAGCCATTACATTCACTCCAAACCCTAACCCTATTCCATGTGGATTGGAAAAGGAACCACGCATGACGAGTTGTAGTGGTCGTTGGCTGCAAAGCTCGAGCGCACGGTGTATAGCAGTAAGTCACAAAGTAAGTCTCGAAGGAGCAGCAGTGCATGTTCGACAAGTTAAGGAGCGGTCGAAGAAAGATAGCAGACGTGTGAGTTTCAGTCATTCAAGCCAGGAAAAGCAAGCCCGACGCTGGAAGTTGCTCCAGTCTACAAGAGGCCCCTGCGTGAAAGTGGTATCAGAGCCAATCGATCATCTATAATCAGGTTCTCATGGATTCCCATATTCCCTATGATGAGTTAAGAAATAAATCTTCTACTGAATGTTCTACTTCTTCAATGAATGATTTATTTCCCAGTCGAGATATTCAATGGATAAATCATGGTAGTTCTGAGTTTGTTAATAATGATCCTACAAAACCCTTTGAACTACCCCGACTTTCAGCAGATCAGATATATAAGGATATGTCTATGTTTCATTTTAAGTCTAGACAACTTTTTCAAGTTCGTGAAGGTGTTTTCGAAGTCACTGTAAATAATAGTTCAGCCGGTTAGACCCTTGGTCTCCTTGACCCAGCAGAAGTAAAAAGTTATAAGAAAAAATATGGAAAGAATTTTGTTAATCTTCGTAGAGCCCTCATTGGTGTTGAACCTCTGGTCCGTCCTGGCATAAATGACACAGCCCTTGTCTGCTGTTTGGATAATCGACACAATAAGTTCATGGATGCATTAATAGGCGGAGTCCAAATGCCACTCTCAAATGGAATTCAATATCTAGATATAATTCCTGGCTTTAACATCTCTCTGAATGATCCCTGGATTCATAAAGTATTAGAAGTAAAAATTTATACATCTGGTTTTGATATGAAGCCTGGAGCTTTAAACCTCCGGATTCATCACTCTCTTTCCCTCCGATTTACTAATACTCAGAATCCAATTAATCAGTTGTATCCCAGAGACCAAGACATAGCTGCAGTCTTGGTTAGAAGTGATCCCAGGAATGGTTCCCTTGTTCCTTCAAAAATTTCTTGGAACCAACTCAGCTTTCCTCCTGAGTGGGTGGTGGATGCCCCAAAACAGCCTCTTTCTCAGTCTGTCACCACCTCCGATATTCGTGAAGACTCCTCCTCTGCAGTTATCTCTTTCCCTCCACCAACATCCCAGCGTGGTGGGAATCTTCTACCCAGATCTACCTCTTTTCAATCTCCACACTCTAATAATTCTTTCCGAACAACTTCTTCTGAACATGCTAAAAGCAGGACCTCCTCTGTAAAAGAACCTTTCTTAAGACGAGGATGCTTACATAAAGAAGTTCTTGTAAATATTCCCTTTTCTGTTGTTTGTCCTGAATGTCAGGACCTAGTCCCTCCCAAGCAACCAAAAAATAAAGAAAGTTCACACAAATATCCATGTCCAAATCCTGAATGTGAACCTTCTCCTCTGAGTCAATATCCACATGAATCAGAATTCATGATGGCATCATCTCCCTCTAACTAGTGGGAAGAGAATTTCAAAAAAGCATCTACAGGTATCACTGAGATCCACAAGGATGAAATTTCTGATGCCACATCCCAGTTAGATCGCATTTTGTCTGTCCAGAAACCCCACATGGATAAATCTGGTCTAGGATTCTGCCCACTCTCCAGCCAAACCAAACAATTGCTAGACCTACCTGCTCAAGAAATGGAAAAGGGTGAGCAATACAGACTTCAGGCTAGAGAACATAAGATCCAACAAAGAATGGCACTCCCGCCATCCAGAATGAAGCCTTGTACCAGGAAAGACATTAAAGAACCCTCCTTGGCCCAGAAAGAAATATTTGAGATAATTAAGTTCGGCCATGCTCCTTTTGATCCTAAAGATAAGATCATGAAAAATCTATTTTATTGGGATCTCTACACTCATCCAGAAGCTGAAAAATTCTGGAAACAAACATTGCCCCCAGGAGAAAGGAGAAAGATGTCTGAAAGATGGCACTTTGAGATGGATCTAAGAAATGAATGGATTTCCTTCTATGAATGGCGGAAGGAATTCAAACAGACACTGGCAATGATGCAGTCCTCTGCAAAGGCTGAGGACAAGAAGCCTGAGTCCAAAGGAGAAAAGACTCAGAAAGGCCATCTATGGAAAAGTCCCCAGGGTGAAGAAATCTACACAGAAGTAAACTTTCCACCCTTCAGGCCAATTAAGCTTGAATATGAAGAAGGATCAGCACTTGCAGCTCCCATCCTTCTAAATAATGATAAAGTCGAACAAGCAAATTGGTCAAACTTGGCATTAAAAGGATTGGCCATCCAAAACATAGAAATACAAAATAGAATGCCAAGATCTGCACAGGTTGATTCTCTGCAATATACTTGCAGAAAAATTCATGATGAAGTTCAGCATATTCGATTGAATACTGTTGAACATATCCCAGTCTCTGCTCAAGAAGTCAGAACGGAAAATGATTCTTTAAAGGACGATTTGACAGATTCCATATATGACTTAGACAAAAATGTAGGAGAAGCCTTTTCCTACATAGCAGAGAAAGTTAATTACACTGCCAAAACAGTTGGCAAAATCCAAGCAGAAATTGCTAAGCCAAAAATTGATGCATCTAAGCTTAGTCATCCTGGTGAATTATCTCTTGCTAGTTCACTACCTATCACACCTTCTGCGCCCCTCACTCCGAAGGCCTCTGGCAAAGAAGTCATTCTCATGGCTGTAGAACCCAGTTGGAATTATAATAAGCCGCGCAAATTTGTGCCTCCAGATCTCCACAAAGAAGATTCAGGTTTCCAGGAATCTTTTAACCCAAATAATTTTTATTCATGGAATTTGGATGATAAGAATGAAGGTGAAATATTAGATATGGTCAATAAAATGATGATATGCTTTCAACCTTATATGTCTACAGGCAGACACGACCATTCAAAGGAAGTAAATGTTATTGTCTCCGGCTTCAATGGAAATTTGGGTGTTTGGTGGAATGTCCATCTCCCAAATGTTCAGAAAATGGAAATACAGAACAACACTAAAAATGGTGAACCAAATATCATTAGTGCACTCCTGGCCGCGATCATTGCAGAATTTTGTGGCTATAGTGCTACAATTGCAGAAAAACATAAACAGATTCCGCTGCAACTCAGAATCAAGACAGTATCCCAGTATCACTGGTATCATAAGCAATGGATCAGAAGAATCTATAAGATTGAGTTTGATAGAGCAGAAGAAAGAGTTTTCAAAGAAAAATATTTTTCTGGTTTGCCCTCCGGGTTCCGGGAACTCCTGCGAGATAAATTTGAGGAAGATTTGTCTCTCCACACATGGGGACAGTTCAGAGCTGCTGCAAAAAAAATCTTCCTGCAATATTGTGAAAATAAAAATCTAGATAAAGACCTCTCCCACTCGGTCTCTTTTCGTGGCGGTAGGGAAGTATGCCGGATGTTCGGCATTGAGCCTCCAAAAAAAGCTCACAAACATCACTCTGGCCATAAAACAAAAAATAAGTATAAAGGAAAGTCTTCTAGCAGATGGAAGGTAAAACATCCTCCAGACTCAAGAAAAGAGCCAGAGAAAAGAAAAATGAAATGCTTCTATTGTGGCAAAGAAGGCCACTCTGCTTCTGAATGTTACAAACGAAATCAAGATTATCAGAGGAAGCAAAAAGGAACAAGGACCTGGACTACAGAGAAAAGGTATTCCCCAAGGTAGAACCTTTTGATGATAATCTCAGAGGAATACCTAGAAGAGCCCCTCCAAAAAAACACAACTTGATCCATGTAGCAGCATCAGATGAAGAGAATACAGAGGAGATCACTGAATTAGAAAGCAGTGAACCAGAAAATACTAATCTCATGCATGTCCACCAGATGTACAATAATCCTTGCAAATGTGGTGGAAAATGTACTAAATGCCGAGAGGAGCAAGTGACTTATGACTCAGATAGTTCTTTGCAATCAGACGAACAGAAGTTGTTTGCTGCTTGGAATAAACAAAATATTAGAACAGAGTCTTCCTCTTCCTCAAGCGACTCGGGAGCAGCAAATTGTTTCATGGCTGGTACCGATGATGAAGATGAAGAAGATCCTAAAAGGTTGATAAAGAAAGCTATTGCCAAAATGAAAGAAGGCAGTAAAAAGGATGACTTGGTAAATAGCTTTAACAAGATTTTCTTGGATGACAAGAAGGGCAAAGGAGTACAAAGCCCAAAGCATAAATTTAGGAGAGAATATGTCCAAGATACAGAATCAGAGAAAGAAAGCTCAGCAGAAGAAAAATTCAAATGGTCATGGAAAGCTGCTAATCTCCCGAGCATGGAAAAGAATGTATATCCTCTCTTGGCTAAAATGCAGCAAGAGCCACAAAAGATTGACCTGGCCACCCTTCATAAAGAGCATCTAAAGCTGGTACAGGAAGTTAAAGAACTTAGGTTCTTGATTGAAGAAATGAAACAGCATCCAGGATCATCACAGTCAAAGCCTGAACAGCCTGAAGAAGATATGCATTTAATGGTTGATGTACATCAGCAAATTGTAGTCAACTTGCATATCAAAATACATGAAGATGAAGTCAAAGTGCTTGCACTTATTGACTCTGGAGCAGACCTGTGTTTCCTAAAAAGAAAGTATGTTGATCCTCATTATTGGGAACCTTGTCGAACTCCAGTTCGAGGATTTGGAGGAAAAGCAATCAAGTACAAAACCAGCTTTGGAAAGGTATGTCTTGGCAATTTTTATATAAACTGTATCTTTCTACTAGTTGAAGATGACTTTACTCATGAATGTATTATTGGAACTAGTTTGCTATCTACTACTATTCCTCATGGTGTCAAGTATAATAGTAGAGGCCAAATTGGTTATCATTTTACTGTTAAAGAAAAGAAATATTTCTTCCACTAGTGTCATCTGAAGAGAAAACTCACTCAATCTGGACCCTAGAAGTAAATACTGTAAAGGAAAAAATAAAAGAAAAAGGGATCCAGATTAGAGCAATAAAGAAAGCTGAGCACCTATACAGGCTAGAAGAAGAATTAAAGAATCCCGGTGTACAGCAAAAAATTGAAGAAATAAGAAGAGAATTTGCTTACAAGGTTTGCCACACGTATCCTAATGCATTATGGCATAGGAAACAGTTTTGGGTAAACCTAAAATACAGAGAAGGGTTCCAGGGAAACCCTAGTAGAAGCAGAGCCATCCCAATGAATAAAGAATACAGACAACTCTGCAAAAAGGAAATTGAAGATTTGCTGAACAAAGGACTCATCCAAAGATCAAGAAGTCCATGGTCATGTGCAGCATTCTATGTCAACAAACATTCAGAGCAGATCCGTGGAGTTCCTAGAATGGTCATCAACTACAAAGCTTTGAATGATGCTTTGGAATGGATCCGGTATCCAATTCCAAACAAATCTGATTTGATCAAACGGATAGCAGGAGCCAAAATCTTTTCAAAGTTTGATCTCAAGTCTGGCTTTTGGCAAATTGGCATAAAACCAGAAGACCAGTATAAAACAGCCTTCAATGTGCCTCATGGACAATATGAATGGAAGGTAATGCCATTTGGCCTGAAGAATGCCCCTTCAGAGTTCCAAAGAATTATGGAGTCTGTTCTGGAACCATACATGGACTGGTTGATGGTATATATTGATGATATTTTAGTATTTTCAAAGTCCATTGAAGAACACATAAAACATCTCAGAACACTGTTGCATGTTGTACATAAGAATGGGTTTGTTCTTTCAAAAAAGAAAATGAAATTGTTCCAAACTGATATTTAATTCTTGGGACAAAGAATTAAACATGGAAAGATAGAAGTTCAGAAGCATGCCATTGAGTTTGCAGAAAAATTCCCTGATGTAATCACAGATAAAAAACAATTAGAGAGATTTCTGGGATGGTTGAACTATGTTGCAGCCTACTATGAAAATTGTGCTCAAGATAGAAAGCTGCTTAATAAAAGATTGGTAACAAACCCTCCTCCATGGTCAAAGCAGCACACTGAAGCGGTACAAAGGATAAAAGCAAAGGTGAGAACTCTTCCTATCCTTCATGTTATTGATGAAGATCTCATGAAGATCCTTGAAACTGATGCTTCAGAAGAAGGCTGGGGAGCAGTACTGAAGCAGTGCAGGAAAGACTGCAATGGAAAAGATGAAGAAATAGTATGGTTCACTTCAGGAACTTGGAACGATGCACAGAAAAAATACCATACTATTGATAAGGAAATAAAGGCTTGTCTAAATGCAATTTAGAAATTTTAAATTCATCTAATGAATAAGAAGTTCTTAATAAGAACAGACAGCCAAGCAATGAAGTTTGTATTGGAAAATCCAATACGAAACTCTACTGCTAAAGCAAAGTTTGCTAGATGGCAGGCAATGTTTTCTCAGTATGAGTTTGAAATTAAACACATAAAGGGTTCTCAGAATTGTATTGCTGATTTTTTAACCAGAGAACATTTGCAGGAAAAATATGGAAATCATACCCCAAGTTGCATGGTGATTATCACAGAATGGCATGAAGGAAGAAACACATGCAGATATTTAGATGAGCAAATGTGCTGGAGTGACTACGCTAGCCAATGGAAGCCAACCTAGCAGCTTAGGTCTACAGAGGTATTGGATGAAAATATGCAGCATCCCAACCTATTAATAAACCTAGTCCCAGAGCATCGACGGTATCCAACGTCAACAGTCACCGTCCCAAACATGGTTTACGGCCGACAACTCCGACAAGCAATAGATGCCTCCCATACTCTCCAGACACATTTCCAAGACTTGTGTCTTATCAGTACAGAATCTGCTTTAGGTCAAGTCCTTGAGCAATATTATTGTATTAATCAAATGCGTGGTCTGGCAGCTTGGCCCGGAAATGATGGTGCCTTAAGATTCCCCCTCACGGATATCAACTATGGCAGCTATCAGAAGATGTGGTGGGATTTCTTAAAAAAGGACAATAGAGACCATGATTACTTTGCCAAAATCAAGTTTGGCCTCCAGCGAGCCCATGTGATCCATGAAATTCCTGACTGGATTCATTGTTGGTGGAATGATTTCGGCCTCAGCAAAAGCGGAGTGGACCCTGCAATAATTCAGCATGAACATAGCCAGTACTGTATCCCGTGCTCCAAGGTGGAAGACATGTATATAAGTGACGTGTGTGATAATACTCATTTACTACATACTTTTATTTTAAATAAATTCCAATGGCTTGTAAAGACCAAGATTCAAGTGCAAAACATAAATGGGCAACACATCATCATCCGGAGCATCTATACAAAAATGTGGGACCCCACTTATCAGCGTCGGTATGGTCATCCATACGACGATATGATAGAATGGCCCCAGATTCGTACTGCCTACAGTTTTTTGATTGATGACAATTGCTAGTGTTTTATCATGAAAGGTTTTCCGTCGGATTCCTCTTTCAAAATCTCCACTGTGTAAATGTCACTTCTGTCACAAAAGGTTTTCCGTGGGATTCCTTAATAAAAATCTCCACTATGTATTGTCGCCTCCATCATAAGTGGTTTCTGTGGGATACCTTATCAAGAATCTCCACTTTGTAAAGAGCCACGTATTATAAGATTCGCTGATCATGATTTGTCACATGGAGACTCAGGACACTTTCCTGACTTTTGGTGCGGTTAGACCCACATCTCCGACCAAAATCTAACTGGCCATCATTAAGGACGATTTGATTCGATTTCACGGGACCTACATTGGTTTTCTCCCAAAGGATCCAAGGCTCCTCCATGTTATAAATATGAGCCTGCCCTCTTCATTTGGCATTCGCATTCTTAGAAAGTCTAGAATTCGAGTCTGCAAGTGTTTCAGTAGTTGAAGCTTGCAAGGTCTGATAGGTGTCTAGGCAAGATCGTATGCTCTGCGAGTTGCCAGAACTGGTATAACATCGCATCAGAATGTCTTAGCCTGTGTGTCCAAGATAGGTGTAGTTCTGATCTGTCTGAGGAGGGAAAGAGATAACTGCAGAGGAGGAGTCTTCACGAATATCGGAGGTGGTGATAGACTGAGAAAGAGGCTGTTTTGGGGCATCCACCACCCACTCAGGAGGAAAGCTGAGTTGGTTCAAAGAAATTTTTGAAGGAACAAGGGAACCATTCCTGGGATCACTTCTAACCAAGACTGCAGCTATGTCTTGGTCTCTGGGATACAACTGATTAATTGGATTCTGAGTATTAGTAAATCGGAGGGCAAGAGAGTGATGAATCCGGAGGTTTAAAGCTCCAGGCTTCATATCAAAACCAGATGTATAAATTTTTACTTCTAATAATTTATGAATCCAGGGATCATTTAGAGAGATGTTAAAGCCAGGAATTATATCTAGATATTGAATTCCATTTGAGAGTGGCATTTGGACTCCGCCTATTAATGCATCCATGAACTTATTGTGTCGGTTATCCAAACAACAGACAAGGGCTGTGGCATTTATGCCAGGACGGACCAAAGGTTCAACACCAATGAGGGCTCTACCAAGATTAACAAAATTCTTTCCATATTTTTTCTTATAACTTTTTACTTCTTCTGGGTCAAGGAGACCAAGGGTCTGATCGGCTGAACTATTATTTACAGTGACTTCGGAAACACCTTCACGAACTTGAAAAAGTTGTCTAGACTTAAAATGAAACATAGACATATCCTTATATATCTAATCTGCTGAAAGTCGGGGTAGTTCAAAGGGTTTTGTAGGATCATTATTAACAAACTCATAACTACCATGATTTATCCATTGAATATCTCGACTGGGAAATAAATCATTCATTGAAGAAGTAGAACATTCAGTAGAAGATTTATTTCTTAACTCATCATAGGGAATATGGGAATCCATGAGAACCTGATTATAGATGATCGATTGGCTCTGATACCACTTTCACGCAGGGGCCTCTTGTAGACTGGAGCAACTTCCAGCGTCGGGCTTGCTTTTCCTGGCTTGAATGACTGAAACTCACACGCCTGCTATCTTTCTTTGACCGCTCCTTAACTTGTCGAACATGCACTGCTGCTCCTTCGAGACTTACTTTGTGACTTACTGCTATTCACGACCAGAACGATGAATCTTACGAGATAGCAAGGAATTCCAGACCCAGGCTAATGGGTGATACGGCTTAGACAAACCAGAAATACACAAATTCGAAACTGGGAATGGTACCCAGACTTTGTATTAATTGCAGCGGAATAATTACAGAGCTTTCAGATTACAAATAGTTCTCAGACTTCTAATATTCCTCTGTCTTATGCACGCAGGCTCATTTATCTTTGGGTAAGGGCTGAAGCGCCGAACCTACTCGAAGGCTTCTGGAAGCACTGCGCAGACAGATTAGAACGACACCTATCTTGGACACATAGGCTAAGACATTCTGATGCGATGTTATACCAGTTCTAGCAACTCGCAGAGCATACGATCTTGCCTAGACACCTATCAGACCTTGCAAGCTTCAACTACTGAAACACTTGCAAACTCAAATTCTAGACTTTCTAAGAATGCGAATGCCAAATGAAGAGGGCAGGCTCATATTTATAACATGGAGGAGCCTTGGATCCTTTGGGAGAAAACCAATGTAGGTCCCGTGAAATCGAATCAAATCGTCCTTAAAGATGGCCAGTTAGATTTGTGTCGGAGATGTGGGTCAAACCGCACCAAAAGTCAAGAAAGTGTCCTGAGTATCCATGTGACAAATCATGATCAGCGAATCTTATAATACGTGGCTCTTTACAAAGTGGAGATTCTTGATAAGGGATCCCACGGAAACCACTTATGATGGAGGCGACAATACATAGTGGAGATTTTTATTAAGGAATCCCACGGAAAACCTTTTGTGACAGAAGTGACATTTACACAGTGGAGATTTTGAAAGAGGAATCCCACGGAAAACCTTTCATGATAAAACACTAACAATTGTCATCAATCAAAAAACTGTAGGCAGTACGAGTCTGGGGCCATTCTGTCATATCGTCGTATGGATGGCCATACCGACGCTGATAAGTGGGGTCCCACATTTTTGTATAGATGCTCTGGATGATGATGAGTTGCCCATTTCTGTTTTGCACTTGAATCTTGGTCTTTACAAGCCATTGGAATTTATTTGAAATAAAAGTATGTAGTAAATGAGTTTTATCACACACATCACTTATATACATGTCTTCCACCTTGGAGCACGGGATACAGTACTGGCTATGTTCGTGCTGAATTATTGTAGGGTCCACTCCGCTTTTGCTGAGGCCGAAATCATTCCACCAACAATGAATCCAGTCAGGAATTTCATGGATCACATGGGCTCGCTGGAGGCCAAACTTGATTTTGGCAAAAAAATCATGGTCTCTATTGTCCTTTTTTAAGAAATCCCACCACATCTTCTGATAGCTGCCATAGTTGATATCCGTGAGGGGGAATCTTAAGGCACCATCATTTCCGGGCCAAGCTGCCAGACCACGCATTTGATTGATACAATAATATTGCTCAAGGACTTGACCTAAAGCAGTGTCTGTACTGATAAGACACAAGTCTTGGAAATGTGTCTAGAGAGTATGGGAGGCATCTATTGCTTGTCGGAGTTGTCGGCCGTAAACCATGTTTGGGACGGTGACTGTTGACGTTGGATACCGTCGATGCTCTGGGACTAGGTTTATTAATAGGTTGGGATGCTGCAGATTTTCATCCAATACCTCTGTAGACCTAAGCTGCCAGGTTGGCTTCCATTGGCTAGCGTAGTCACTCCAGCTCATTTGCTCATCTAAATATCTGCATGTGTTGCTTCCTTCATGCCATTTTGTGATAATCACCATGCAACTTGGGGTATGAATTCCATATTTTTCCTGCAAATGTTCTCTGGTTAAAAAATCAGCAATACAATTTTGAGAACCCTTTATGTGTTTAATTTCAAACTCATACTGAGAAAACATGGCCTGCCATCTAGCAAACTTTGCTTTAGCAGTAGAGTTTCGTATTGGATTTTCCAATACAAACTTCATTGCTTGGCTGTCTGTTCTTATTAAGAACTTCTTATTCATTAGATGAATTTAAAATTTCTGAATTACATTTAGACAAGCCTTTATTTCCTTATCAATAGTATGGTATTTTTTCTGTGCATCATTCCAAGTTCCTGAAGTGAACCATACTATTTCTTCATCTTTGCCATTGCAGTCTTTCCTGCACTGCTTCAGTACTGCTCCCCAGCCTTCTTCTGAAGCATCAGTTTCAAGGATCTTCATGAGATCTTCATCAATAACATGAAGGATAGGAAGAGTTCTCACCTTTGCTTTTATCCTTTGTACCGCTTCAGTGTGCTGCTTTGACCATGGAGGAGGGTTTGTTCCCAATCTTTTATTAAGCAGCTTTCTATCTTGAGCACAATTTTCATATTAGGCTGCAACATAGTTCAACCATCCCAGAAATCTCTCTAATTGTTTTTTTATCTATGATTACATCAGGGAATTTTTCTGCAAACTCAATGGCATGCTTCTGAACTTCTATCTTTCCATGTTTAATTCTTTGTCCCAAGAATTCAATATCAGTTTGGAACAATTTCATTTTCTTTTCTGAAAGAACAAACCCATTCTTATGTACAACATGCAACAGTGTTCTGAGATGTTTTATGTGTTCTTCAATGGACTTTGAAAATACTAAAATATCATCAATATATACCATCAACCAGTCCATGTATGGTTCCAGAATATACTCCATAATTCTCTGGAACTCTGAAGGGGCATTCTTCAGGCCAAATGGCATTACCTTCCATTCATATTGTCCATGAGGCACATTGAAGGTTGTTTTATACTGGTCTTCTGGTTTTATGCCAGTTTGCCAAAAGCCAGACTTGAGATCAAACTTTGAAAAGATTTTGGCTCCTGCTATCCGTTTGATCAAATCAGATTTGTTTGGAATTGGATACCGGATCCATTCCAAAGCATCATTCAGAGGTTTGTAGTTGATGACCATTCTAGGAACTCCACGGATCTGCTCTGAATGTATGTTGACATAGAATGCTGCACATGACCATGGACTTCTTGATCTTTGGATGAGTCCTTTGTTCAGCAAATCTTCAATTTCCTTTTTGCAGAGTTGTCTGTATTCTTTATTCATTGAGATGGCTCTGCTTCTACTAGGGTTTCCCTGGAACCCTTCTCTGTATTTTAGGTTTACCCAAAACTGTTTCCTATGCCATAATGCATTAGGAGACGTGTGGCAAACCTTGTCAGCAAATTCTCTTCTTATTTCTTCAATTTTTTGCTGTACACCGGGATTCTTTAATTCTTCTTCTAGCCTGTATAGGTGCTCAGCTTTCTTTATTGCTCTAATCTGGATCCCTTTTTCTTTTAGTTTTTCCTTTACAGTATTTACTTCTAGGGTCCAGATTGAGTGAGTTTTCTCTTCAGATGACACTAGTGGAAGAAATATTTCTTTTCTTTTAACAGTAAAATGATAACCAATTTGGCCTCTACTATTATACTTGACACCATGAGGAATAGTAGTAGATAGCAAACTAGTTCCAATAATACATTCATGAGTAAAGTCATCTTCAACCAGTAGAAAGATAGAGTTTATATAAAAATTGCCAAGACATACCTTTCCAAAGCTGGTTTTGTACTCGATTGCTTTTCTTCCTCCAAATCCTCGAACCGGAGTTCGACAAGGTTCCCAATAATGAGGATCAACATACTTTCTTTTTAGGAAACACAGGTCTGCTCCGGAGTCAATAAGTGCAAGCACTTTGACTTCATCTTCATGTATTTTGATATGCAAGTTGACTACAGTTTGCTGATGTACAGCAACCATTAAATGCATATCTTCTTCAGACTGTTCAGGCTTTGACTGTGATGATCCTGGATGCTGTTTCATTTCTTCAATCAAGAACCTGAGTTCTTTAACTTCCTGTACCAGCTTTAGATGCTCTTTATGAAGGGTGGCCAGGTCAATCTTTTGTGGCTCTTGCTGCATTTTAGCCAAGAGAGGATATACATTCTTTTCCATGCTCGGGAGATTAGCAACTTTCCATGACCATTTGAATTTTTCTTCTCCTGAGCTTTCTTTCTCTAATTCTGTATCTTGGACATATTTTCTCCTAAATTTATGCTTTGGGATTTGTACTCCTTTGCCCTTCTTGTCGTCCAAGAAAATCTTGTTAAAGCTATTTACCAAGTCATCCTTTTTACTGCCTTCTTTCATTTTGGCAATAGCTTTCTTTATCAACCTTTTAGGATCTTCTTCATCTTCATCATCGGTACCAGCCATGAAACAATTTGTTGCTCCCGAGTCGCTTGAGGAAGAGGAAGACTCTGTTCTAATATTTTGTTTAGTCCAAGCAGCAAACAACTTCTGTTCGTCTGATTGCAAAGAACTATCTGAGTCATAAGTCACTTGCTCCTCTTGGCATTCAGTACATTTTCCACCACATTTGCAAGGATTATTGTACATCTGGTGGACATGCATGAGATCAGTATTTTCTGGTTCACTGCTTTCTAATTCAGTGATCTCATCTGTATTCTCTTCATCTGATGCTGCTACATGCATCAAGTTGTGTTTTTTTGGAGGGGCTCTTCTAGGTATTCCTCTGAGATTATCATCAAAAGGTTCTACCTTGGGGAATACCTTTTCTCTGTTAGTCCAGGTCCTTGTTCCTTTCTGCTTCCTCTGATAATCTTGATTTCGTTTGTAACATTCAGAAGCAGAGTGGCCTTCTTTGCCACAATAGAAGCATTTCATTTTTCTTTTCTCTGGCTCTTTTCTTGAGTCTGGAGGATGTTTTACCTTCCATCTGCTAGAAGACTTTCCTTTATACTTATTTTTTGTTTTATGGCCAGAGTGATGTTTGTGAGCTTTTTTTGGAGGCTCAATGCCGAACATCCGGCATACTTCCCTACCGCCACGAAAAGAGACCGAGTGGGAGAGGTCTTTATCTAACTTTTTATTTTCACAATATTGCAGGAAGATTTTTTCTGCAGCAGCTCTGAACTGTCCCCATGTGTGGAGAGACAGATCTTCCTCAAATTTATCTCGCAGGAGTTCCTGGAACCCAGAGGGCAAACCAGCAAAATATTTTTCTTTGAAAACTCTTTCTTCTACTCTATCAAACTCAATCTTATAGATTCTTCTGATCCATTGCTTATGATACCAGTGATACTGGGATACTGTCTCTATTCTGAGTTGCAGCAGAATCTGTTTATGTTTTTCTGCAATTGTAGCACTATAGCCACAAAATTCTGCAATGATCGCGGCCAGGAGTGCACCAATGATATTTGGTTCACCATTTTTAGTGTTGTTCTGTATTTCCATTTTCTGAACATTTGGGAGATGGACATTCCACCAAACACCCAAATTTCCATTGAAGCCGGAGACAATAACATTTACTGCCTTTGAATGGTCATGTCTGCCTGTAGACATATAAGCTTGAAAGCATATCATCATTTTATTGACCATATCTAATATTTCACCTTCATTCTTATCATCCAAATTCCATGAATAAAAATTATTTGGGTTAAAAGATTCCTGGAAACCTGAATCTTCTTTGTGGAGATCTAGAGGCACAAATTTGCGCGGCTTATTATAATTCCAACTGGATTCTGCAGCCATGAGAATGAATTCTTTGCCAGAGGCCTTCGGAGTGAGGGGCGCAGAAGGTGTGATAGGTAGTGAACTAGCAAGAGATAATTCACCAGGATGACTAAGCTTAGATGCATCAATTTTTGGCTTAGCAATTTTTGCTTGGATTTTGCCAACTGTTTTGGCAGTGTAATTAACTTTCTCTGCTATGTAGGAAAAGGCTTCTCCTACATTTTTGTCTAAGTCAGATATGGAATCTGTCAAATCGTCCTTTAAAGAGTCATTTGCCATTCTGACTTCTTGAGCAGAGACTGGGATATGTTCAACAGTATTCAATCGAATATGCTGAACTTCATCATGAATTTTTCTGCAAGTATATTGCAGAGAATCAACCTGTGCAGATCTTGGCATTCTATTTTGTATTTCTATGTTTTGGATGGCCAATCCTTTTAATGCCAAGTTTGACCAATTTGCTTGTTCGGATTTATCATTATTTAGAAGGATGGGAGCTGCAGGTGCTGATCCTTCTTCATATTCAAGCTTAATTGGCCTGAAGGGTGGAAAGTTTACTTCTGTGTAGATTTCTTCACCCTGGGGACTTTTCCATAGATGGCATTTCTGAGTCTTTTCTCCTTTGGACTCAGGCTTCTTGTCCTCAGCCTTTGCAGAGGACTGCATCATTGCCAGTGTCTGTTTGAATTCCTTCCGCCATTCATAGAAGGAAATCCATTAATTTCTTAGATCCATCTCAAAGTGCCATCTTTCAGACATCTTTCTCCTTTCTCCTGGGGGCATGAAACATGGTGAAGGAGGGTAGGTGCGAGCTGCTCTTTGAAAATTAAAGGCATCATAAAGACACATTGTATGGCAGGGAGCAATTTGGGTAAAGGCGCGAAGGAAGGTCGGTCCCATAGGGCATAGTTGATGGAAAAATTTAAAAAAAAAACACAAAGCAGGGAACGTCCATACTTGGCAGGGAACGCATCACAGAGATGAAAAGCAAGTTTGAAGGCGCGGCGGAGAGGGCATGCAATTCACAATAGAAAATTCTAAGAATGACAGGAAGAACGTAGAGACTGTGACTGGTAGATGGGAATGAATTAAAAAAAAAATGCATACACAGTGCATGGAGACGTTAGAGGGCATTGATAGATAGACTGGTGGAAAACACATAGACACACCAATACAACCAGGTAGACAAGAAAATTGGCTGATGCTCAGAGAAAAACGTGGAAGCAAAAGACTCACATAAAAATTGTTAGTGCTGGTTATAATTTCCAAGAAGATTGAATGTCCTTGTATCTCCAAGGAAGCCATGGAAGCCAGGATTGAATGTCATTGTGAGTTGTAAGCCTTCTCCATTGCTATATAAGGAGAGCCCTCATGTATTTTTTCTTATGGCAGATTAATAGATATTTTCTCTTCATAGGAGTTTTGGTATTGCAATCGCTTGGGGGCATACCTATGTTTGTTTTTGTTTTTCACATGGTATTAAAGCTTTGCCGTAAACCGCTCCTCTTTTTAAGAAAATATTTTGATCTCTTCTGCTTCTTGTTAGGTCATTCTTTTTGGTTCATAAATTGGTACTGGGTGAATATTGAAGGCGTATCTTCCCAACAAAACTGGAGTTTATTGTCCAAACATTGGTGTGGATTGTCCATGAGCTATGAGAGATTATTGGAGTCACTACCTCTGGATTAGGCTGAGCTTTTTCTCTCCTTCTACAGATCAATTTTTTTTTTCACAGGTTCTCAGATCATTAACTATGTGTATCGGGTTCACAGGATAAGCTCAGTTGTATCGGGTTGGGCTTTGTCTCTCCTCCGATCTGTGCTTATACATGGGTTGTCTAAAGCAATTATTATTTTTAATTCTTCATCCAGCTTCACACTGTTGCCTCTTCCCGTGTGCTGAATATCTGCATGTGATTCTATTGGGGTGATCAGATATGGGAAAAAGTGCCACGTTTTGCAGCCAAGAGCCATCAAGTTTCTTTTGCAGCCAACACATTATTTGCGGTCAAAGAGAATATGATCTCGTTTAGGCAATGGCTCAACGAGGAGCTTGTTGCAATCGTGTATCCACTATTTGTGTATCTAGAGTGTATTTGGCTGTAAGAATAGTGTGAGGACTGCTGTGAGGGCCGATAGGTTGTGGGCAATGATTTCTGGGGTGCTACGCTCCTTCATGGTTGCTTATGATTGATCCATGAAAACCAGTGATTGCACTAGTGCAATTATTATCAGAGTTTCAGGCCTATTGTCTGAGAGACGTTTTCTTCGATTTTATTGAAAAAGCTTAAGACAGAAACAGAACAGTTGCACGCACAGAAAATGAAACGTAGTAAAACGCTGCGAACTTGTTTGCATTAGATGGTATTTAAGTATTACAAAACTGACGGTTCAATCTGAGAGCGGTTAACAAACTGAATAATTATGTAACTGTTAAGAAATAACAACTACGTAACTAACATAAGAGATTATTGTTTATAACACTCCCTCTTAATTTCGAGGTTACATCTTTTTTTTTTATATCCACAATGCCAAGATTTTGTTTCTGAAATTCATAAGGAATTCATCCCAAAGGTTTGGTGAAGATATCCGTTAATTGTTCTTTTGAACCACAAAATTGGAGTAAAACATCACCATTTTTGACAAGTTCGCGCATGAAATGAAACCGAGTGTCAATGTGTTTGCTTTTTTGATGAAACACACTATTCTTTGACAAGGAAATGGCAGATTTGTTATCACAGAAAATTGAAGTAGGTTCCTTCTCCATATATCCAAAATCTAACAAAAGTCTTTTAAGCCAAACAGCATGACATGTTGTTGTAGTTGCTGCTACATACGCTTCTACAGAAGATACGGAAACTATGGGCTGCTTCTTAGATGCCCATGAAATCAAATTCTTGCCAAAAAAGAAAGCGTATCCTGATGTGCTTTTCCTATCATCAATACTGCCTGCAAAGTCACTGTCTGTGTAACCTTTGAGCTTATTCTCTTCTGAAGCTGTGTACCACAAACCATAAGTGGTTGTACTTGCAATATACCTTAAAATCCTCTTTCCAACTTTCCAATGTGAATCCTTAGGAAATTCCATAAACCTTGAAATAAAACTTGTTGCATATGCTATATCAGGCCTAGTAGCAGTAAGATATATAAGACTTACAACAAGTTGTTTATACAATGTAGTATTAACTGTTGACCCCACATCTTCTTTGCTCAACTTAGTACCAAATGCAATAGGAGTATCTGCTGGTTTACACTTTTCCATCTTAAATTTATTTAAAACATCAGTAGCATACTTATGTTGACTGACAAAAATACCATGATAGATTGTTCCACTTTAATGCCTAAGAAATACTTCATTAAACCAAGATCTGTCATCTCAAACTCTTTTTTCATTGCTTCTTTAAATTCATCTAAGAGCATGTTTCCTGTATAGATCATGTCATCAACATAAAGACATAAGATGAGAATTTTACCTTGTGTATTTGTCTTGATATACAAAGTAGGCTCATTTTTGGGTCGCTTGAAACCATCATTGAGTAAATAACGATCAATTCTGTTGTACCAAGCTCTTGGAGCTTGCTTCAAACCATACAATGCTTTCTTCAATTTATACACTTTGTGTTATTGTCCTTTGACTTCAAAGCTAGATGGTTGATGCACATATACTTCTTCATTTAGTATTCCATTTAGGAAAACAGACTTTACGTCCATTTGATAAATAGGCCACTTGTTCTGTGCTGCAATGGCCAAAACAAAACGAACAATATCTAATCTTGCAACAAGTGCAAAAGTTTCATCATAATCTATGCCTGGTTGTTGTGAAAAACCTTTGGCAACTAACCTTGCTTTGTATTTATCAATCTCTCCTTTTTCATTCAATTTAATTTTATAAACCCACTTAACACCAATAATGGTTTTATCTGCTGGAAGATGAACCAAAGCCCATGTTTTGTTTCGTTCAATAGCATCAATTTCATTATTCATTGCATCTACCCATTCTTTTTTATTTGTGGCTTCTTCAAAACAAGTAGGCTGAGATGAAATCAAAGCAAATTGTGCTACATTATCATTTTTCATATTATCATCTTGCTCATAAATATCTTTCAAACTTTTCATTTTTTGATGTCTACTGTCATAATCAGAATCACTGCTAGATGAAGAACTGTTTTCATCTTGAACCTGCAATCTTGGAATATGTTCTGAAGATTCTTGATGTTCATCAAATACAACAAATGGATTGTGACAAGTATCTTTTTGCACTTCATTCCATGAGGTATCTTCCAAAATTTAACATCTCTACTTATCAGAAATTTCTTGGTGATAGGATTATACAAACAATATGCTTTGGATTGTTCACTATAGCCTACAAAAATTGACTTCTCACTTCTATCATCAAGCTTCTTTCTAAGTTCTTCAGGTACATGAGCGAAAGCAATGCATCCAAAAACTCTGAAATGGGAGACATTTACCTTAGTTTCACTCCATCTTTCTTCTGGTACTTTACCTTGAACACTGGAAGTTGGTGATCTGTTCAATATGTATACAGAACATGCAACTACTTCAGCCCAAAAATATTTGGACAAATTTATTGCTATAAGTAAACTCATGGCCATGTTCATGATAGTTTGATTTTTTCTTTCTGTTATTGCATTCTGCTGTGGAGTATATCTGGTAGTTGTCTGCTTCTTAATACCTTGTTGTTTACAAAAATCAACAAACTCTCTAGAATTATACTCTCCTCCTACATCTGTCCGCAATACTTTGACAAATTTGCCACTTTGTTTTTCTACTCTAGCTTTAAATTCCTTGAACTTAGTAAAGGTCTCAGACTTGTGTTTGAGAAAATAAACACAAACTTTCCTGCTAAAATCATCAATAAAAGTCAAGAAATAAAAACTTCCACCAATTGACTATGTTTACATAGGTCCACATATGTCTGTGTGTACTAACTCTAAGCGATCTTTAGCTCTATAAGAGGCCATTGGAAAACTGTCACGCTAATGTTTTCCTATAATGCAACTTTCACAAGAGGAGATTTGACCAACCAAAGAAGGAAATCCTTGCACCATAGATTGTCTTTGTAACAAACTCATACTCTTAAATGGTAAATGACCATAGCGACAATGCCACAAATTAGATTCATTGGAACATGAAAGATTATACGCAAACATCTTCCCACTTCTCATTTCTAAAGGAAACAGTCTGTTCTTCGTCATATAATTTTTTGCAACAAATTTTCCAGTTGGATCAAAGATCATGCAATAACTATCATGGAAATTAACATTATAACCATGTGCCAATAACTGTCCCAAAATCAACAAATTATGCTTGAGATTGTCTACATGATAAACATCATAAATATTTAATACTGGCACAACACCTTTTCCTGAAGCTTTAATTTGATAATCATCTCCCAAACTAATTGTAGAAGTGATGGATGTATCAAGTGTAGAAAACAAATCAGTTTGACTGGTCATATGATTGCTACACCCACTATCTAGCAACCAAATGTTTTTGTTACAAATTTGCTCAGTAACTTGACAAGAAAGAAATAAAGCTTCAGATATTTCACCTTCATTGTTAGAGATATTAGCTTTATTCTTATATTGCAACTTTCTACATTCACTCTTAATATGGCCATAATTCTTGCAATAACGACATTGGATTGCTAACTTATCTATCCATTTTTTACCACGTTCTTGTTGAGGTGGCTCTGGCAGCTCTGGTTTGTCTCTTGACTGAAAACGTCCTCTACCTCTTCCTTTTCTTCCTCTAAAACCTCTACCTCTGCCTCTATCCATGAAAAATTTAGACTGAAACACATGTTCTAAATTACCAACTTCCAAATTAATCCTTTCTTCATGTGACAACAAAGAACCAGTTAATTCTTCTATAGTAAATTTAGTCAAATCTTTAGATTCAAGAAGAGCAGTCACAACCATTTCAAAAAAATTTGGTAAACTCCTAAGAACTTTCTCAACAATCCTTTGATCTTCTATTTGTTCACCATTAATCCTAAGCAGATTCACAACACCCATAACTTTTGTCGTAAACTTATCAACACTATCTGATTCATTCATCTTGAGCATTTCAAATTGAGTCCTTAGGGTTTGTAATCTCACAAGTTTCACTTTTGCATTACCCTGATATGCCAAGCTAAGAATATCCCAAATTCCTTTAGCATTCTTTGCACCAACAACTTCTAGAAATATAGAATCATCTATAGTATTTAAAAGACAAGATTTAGCTTTTCCTTCTTTTTGTTTCCGTTCGTCTAATTTATGTTTTTGTGCAGCAGTCATAGCAGCAATAGCAGCTGCATCAGGTTGTGTAAACTCAGATTCAATACAATCACAACATCCTTGACTTTGCAAAATAGCTTGTATTCTCACACTCCAAGAATCATAATTTGATTCAACTAATGTAGGCGTTTGGACAGAAAAATTAGATGAAGCCATTCTTCAGAAAAATAATAAGAACCAAAATTTTTACCTCTCAAACAAAACACCTTTGCTCTGATGATTTTTGGTTCTGCTGACTGATTTCTGTCTTTTGACAACTCTGCATGCAATATTGGCTTCAACAACTCTGCGTGTGCTGGCTTCAACAAACTGGCTTCAACAAACTTTAATAGCAGACTTTACTTCTGCGTTCAGCATCAGTCTTCAACAAATGTCCACTGAAGAGCAGACCTTCCAAAACCTCCAATCAAGAAGAGGCTCTCCAAACCGTCACCAACGACTCTGATACCATGAAAAAGCTTAAGACAGAAACAGAACAGTAGCACGCACAGAAAATGAATGTAGTAAAAACGCTGCAAACTTGTTTGCATTAGATGGTATTTAAGTATTACAAAACTGACAGTTCAATCTGAGAGCGGTTAACAAACTACATAATTATGTAACTATTAACAAATAACAACTACATAACTAACCTAAGATATTATTGTTTCTAACATTTATTATCATCCATTAACAACACAGCTCACAGTAGCTCTGTGTTCTCAAACCTGGAAGATTGGGTTGCAGGCCAGACATCTTTTGATCTGTTCTTCTGCTTAGATATGGCATGTAGAGCAAGCTGTGCTCTTGTTTTTTTTGGTAAGGAATTACAATTTTTTGTAAAACCAGATCCAGTTTTTTTGTGTGATTGATATAATGGCAGACTCTAGGGCTGTTGAGCTCCTCACTCCCCATAATTATCACACTTGGAAATTGAATATGCAACAATTGTTGCAATCAAAGGGACTTTGGAAAACTCTAGCAGAGACTCAACTTGTTTTCACCAAAGAAATTGAGAAATTTTCCTATCTAAAAAATCTCGATGAGGCAATGGGCTTGATTGGGTTACATGTTTCTGATAGTCTCCTCTTCCACATTGCTGACTATACAACTCCAAAATCTAGTTGGGACAAGATGGCCTCCCTGTCTGGCAAAGTAAATGAGTTTCGGGCTTTGCAATTAGAAACAGAGTTGTCATCCCTTATACCTGACGAGCATGCTTCCATTGAAGATTGTCTTTCCAAATTCAAATCATGGGTCACACGACTAAAATGATGTGGAAAGAATAAATCAGACAGTGAATGAATCTTCCTAATTCTATCCAAGTTGATGGGTTCATATCAGGTATTTGCTTCTTCATTTTATTCTACAATGGATGCACTCGGTGACGAGTTTAAAATTCCATCTTTTGGGATCTTTTGTAAGCGTCTTACTAGATAACAATCCAAGCTTGAGCAGCTTGATGCACTTTATAGCTCTTACGAACTTGTGGCACATACCATAAAAGGTAAACCCAAATTTCGTTCTCAAAAGAAGAAGAATTCTTCTCAAGCCGGTGAGAATCCCTCCAAGCCTCAGCAGAAAACAAAAACTTCTCCATCGAATTCCAAGTCCAACAAATATTCCTTCAAGACATGGAAGAAGCGGTCAAAGGAAACCTAAAGCTTTTGTGGAGAAGAAGGGCATTTAGAATCCAAGTGCTTCCAGAAACTTGTTCAACATTGAATGAAGCTATGCAGAAGCATGATATTTCAATATCCAAACCCTCTCCATCAGGTAAAGGGATTACTTTATCTGCTCAAGCTTAACATGCATAATCATAGAGTTGTATATTTGACTCGGGAGCATCTCATCATATGACTCATTGCAATGAGTTTCTGCCATCTCCATCCGATTGTAGCATTTTGTAGACTGCAGTGGGAGACTCTTTACAACTTGATGTTCAAGGATTAGGTACTGTGCAGTTAGATGATGGTTGCATCAACAATGTTTTGCTTGTACTTGACATCTCCGCCAATTTGCTCTCCATTTATCAGATCTACCATACTGGTGATGGGAAAAAAGTTGAGCTCTCTCCCAATGATGTGGTCATTCGAGAACAATATGATCCAGAAACTATTGTTGCACACAAAAACTTGTTATTGGGATTCCTAATGTTTCATGCACAGATGGATCTTGTCGAGGAATCATGTGTTCTTGGAAAACAACATCAGGATCCCTTTCTGAAAGGGAAAGCATTGTGTGCTACTGTACCTCTCGAGTTGGTACATAGTGATATCATGACCTTTCCAAGTCGTTCTTTTTCATGACCTAAGTATGCACTCCCCTTTATTGATGATTTCACATGTAGATCTTGCATGTACCCTCTCAAGTACAAGACTGAAGTCTTGGCCACTTTCAATACTTTCAAGGATTTTGTTGAGAAGCAATCCTCTCTTTCTATCAAGAATTTGTGCACATATAATGGGGAGGAGTATGTCAGTAAGGCATTCAAAGACTTTTGTAAAGAACATGGAATTTTAAATCAGCACTATGTTTCCTACACCACTCAACAAAATGGCGTTGTTGAAAGAAATAATAGGACTTTGAAATAAATGGTGAATTGCATGATTCAGTTCAAGAACATGTCATCCTCCTTCTGGGATGAAGCAGTGAACTGTGCCAATTACATTCAGAATCATATGCCTCATAGAGCAGTGTTGCATATGACTCCAGAGGAAGCTTGGAGTCTTTTCAAGCTCGATGTCTCTGATTTTAGAGTATTTGGTTGTGTAGCATGGGCATTGATTCCTAATGAAAAGTGCAAAGCTATGTAGAAGAAGATCCAACCACTGATTTTTGTTGGCTATTGTGAAGATATGAAAGCATATCGATTATTTGATCTTATTACTAACGATGTCTTGTTTCATAGAGCTTTTCATTTTGATGAGCACTCCAAACACTCAGCCAAGCCTTCTCTCTCCACAGATTTCAACGTTGGGGCCAATCATACTAATAGTTTGTTTTTTGAAGACCAAGAGGATGATGAGAATCCCCCTCTTGAAGATGGGAATCAGCCAGAAGAACATCAGCCTCCTACAGTTGACCAACCTACACAAGAACATCTTGATCAGGAACATGAAAGGATAAGACTTTGTAAAAGGAAGTTGCATGAAAGGTTTGGCTATGATGCATCTGATTTTAGTTATTTAGCTCCTCTCTCAGCAATAATGCAATACTCAGCCAAAGACAGTTGGTATATCCCTTTTTAGTCATGCAATTTCAGAGGATCCTCAACAATTTCCCGATGTTGTTGGAATACCTGAATGGGAAGTTTCCATGACCGAGGAGTATCAAGGAAAATTTTAGGGGCAAATCTTCACCCATGGGCAAAAATAATGGTATTTTAAATTTTGATGGGGCAAATTTTTTAAAGAAATCTTTTAAAATATTTTAAAATAATTCACCCTAAAATTACATTATTTTAATATCCAAATTGTTTCGCCCATCCAAAATTATAAATTAAATTTATGTTAATATATTTCCGCCTTGAAATTAATAGTGGATCCTCCATTTTCTCTAGCGATCCATTCCACTTAATAATTTTACTGCCCGTGGTTTTGGGTTTCCCATGGTATTACATGTGATAAATCATATTTAAGGACTTGAGGTACTCTATTGTATTTAGAAGATCCAAATTTTTTCTTAAGATATGTGATAAATTAGACCTTTATTGTATTTGATAAATTCATTTTAGTTCATTAATTTCTCTTAAAAGTTTAATTTCATTGAAGTCATATGTCATTACAATTAAATGAGAGATCATAATATGTAGTGCACATAACCACAATAATTTTTGGAGCACAAACAAATAATCACCATGATTAATTTTTTAAGTGTTTTATTGTTTTAATTAAAAATGCTAATGACTCTTTCCATTAGATTCTACTTTTTAAAATTTTATTTTTCCATATAGTGTGTTTTTGTATTTTTAATTCAATACTACTTATTAACATTTTCTTTTTGCATATAGTGTATTTTTGTATTTTCAATTCAAAACTTTTTTTTGTTTTAAGCCAAATCATATTTACTATTTTTAAATTATGTAAAAACTTCTTCAATGATTAGATTTGATGACACAAAATAGTTGGTGAATAAGATTTGGTTAGTATAAATATTATAATAAAATGGAATTCAATTGATTGTACATATTTTGTAATAGAAAATAATTTAATTTTTATTTTTTGAATATGTCTATTCATATTAATATAATGGATTAGAATATATATTTGATTTATATTTATTATTGTAATTAATATCAATATTCACAATATATTGTAATTCGCCAATATTTTACAAAGATTTTATAAATCAATGAAACATTCGTCAAAAAATATTTGAATACATATTTTATTATTGATAAATTAGCCTTTCAATTTTCCAATATACCAAGACGATTCACCCAATTTTTATACATATAAATTTATTGAGGGTTCTTAAAATTTTCCTTGAGGAGTATTCTTGTTTGATGAAGAATCGCACATGGGATCTCGTTCATCATCCCATGGGATGAAAACTAATTTGTTGCAAATGGGTCTATAGGACCAAGTATGTTGCAGATGGTTTTGTTGAAAAGTATAAGGCACAACTAGTGGCCAAGGGTTTTTCACAGGTTGAAGGTATTGATTACTCTAAGACTTTTCCCCTTGTTTCCAAGATGAACCCCACACGTTTTGTGTTGTCTCTTCCTGCCTCACAACGTTGGTTAGATTACTAGATGGATGTGAAGAGTGCTTTTTTGAATGGATATTTGTAGGAATAAATCTACATGTAGCAACCTCTTGGTTTTGTGCAGGCCTCTTCTCTTGTTTGTAGGATCCATTGTTTTTTGTATGGTCTCAAACAAGCTCCACAAGCTTGGTATGAGAAGATGGACAATTTTCTACTGTCTACAAGGTTCCAACATTGTCATTATGATCCTACTGTTAACACTAGAAAACAGGGCACTGATCTCATAATTCTAGTTTTGTATGTGGATGATTTAATTATCACAGGGATTTTTTCATCCTTGATTAACAATGTTCAACAAGCATTGATGGATCTTGGTCTACAGGTTCTTTAGTCTCTAGAAGGGATCTTCATTTTTCAATAGAAGTATTCACTTGACCTACTTCAGAGATTTGGCATGTCTGATTGTACGTTAGCACCCACTCCATTCCAGTCATTTGTTACATTTACCACTAGTTGCTCATCACCCCATGTTGATTCAACCTTTTACCGAAAATTGGTTGGTAGTTTACAATACTTGACACATACTTTACCTAACATCTCTTTTGCAGTTGGACTTGTCTCTCAGTTCTACCAGGATCCGCATGAGAATCACTCGAAAGCAGCTCAATACATACTCAAGTATATTAGGGGCACTACCAAGTTTGGTATTTAATACACCTCGGGTGCTTCTAAGCTTGATGGTTTCATTGATTCTAAATGGGATAGTTTTGTTGATGATCAGAAGTCTACATCTGGATTTGTTTATCATCTTGGGTCTGCTACTATTGCTTGGTCTTGGAAGAAACAATCAGCAATTGCATTGTCTTTTGTCGAGCCTGAGTATCGTGTTGCAGTTCTTGCTAGTCAAGAAGTCTTTTGGCTTCGACAGTTATTGATGGATTTTGGAATTCAGTATGGGCGTTCGACAACTCTTTGGTGTGACAACCAAACTACCATGCACATATCCAGAAATATAGTCGAGCATCAGAGGATCAAGCACATTAGATCCACGTGCACTTCATTCGCTAACTCATCCAGGATGGTGTTCTTAGCTTGGAGTGCTTTCCTACTAAAGCACAAGTGGCATACATATTCACTAAAACTTTGGCATCACCTCGGTTTCTTCAGCTCATCCAGGATGGTGTTCTCATCTTGGATTACCTGACTACTAAAGCACAAGTGGCAGACATCTTCACTAAACCTTTGGCATCACCTCGGTTTCTTCAGCTCTGTTTGATGCTTGGGATGAAGGAAGTTGTCCTTAGGGGTCATCTTGAGTCCTCCTACCTTCACTTGCATTTATGTTGTGTTCTCTCTTTTGGGGAGGAGTTTTTTCCTATAGGTTTTTCTCCTTTTCTCCAATTATGAGAGTATGTACATGGGTACCTCATCAGTCCTAGTTGTTGGGACCCATTTTTGTTTGTTGTTTACTCCCTATATTTCGCTTATGGGGGGTGTTAGTGTTGGTTATTTTCGAGGAGTTAGTTTCCAAGGAAGATTGATTGTACTTGTATTTCCAAGGAAGCCAGGTTGTAACCTAGTCATTGTGAGTTGTAAGCTCACATAGGTAGTCTATTCATGGGCATTCTCCATTGCTATATAAGGAGATCCCTCATGTAATTTTTCCTATGGAAGATCAATAGCTCTTTCCTCTTTGTAGGAGTTTTGGTATTGCAGTCCCTTGGGACATACCTATGTTTGTTTTTCACAAAAATATCGGACGTGAGTGAGAGTACAGGGAGAAAATGGACACAAAAAAGTAAACCATAATTTCCATTATGCAGAAGATGAAAATCTTGGCAGGTAACTATAGAGGGACATTGTATTCACGGGAGGTGCAAACAGTTTCAATGAAAAACGTTGAGAAAACGTTCTTCCACCAGAGGGCGTTACCACGCCACCCATCAATAACACATGGTATCTATACCACCATGCCTTCCTCCACACAGATGGAAAGTTTGGGACATGGTAGACAATTCACTCATGGATACATCCTAAAGAGAGAAAGGGATCAGAGGCATTTTAAAGAAAACAATGGAAAACGGGGAAAACATGCAGTACAACAATGATAAACCCTATCTCTAATGTGGTAATGAGTGTTCATTCAAAAATTGAGGTACATTCCACATATTTTAAGAGATATGGGTGTTTCCATAGCATGGTATGTCCAAGAGAGAAAAATTCGACACCGATTCTAACAAAGACATCCACGAGAGATACCATATACATGAAATCCTGGAAGCTCAATGCACTCGAGATCAATATGATAGTTTATGTCCGAGACCATATGTTAGTTTGTCATGATTTTATCTTAGAGCTTATCGTTGGTCCAAATCTCATCTCTTACTTGGCGTTCACTCCTCGTCGCCCCACTGGATTAGTTGAAGGCATTTGTTTTAACTGCTAGAAAGGTGTCTTTGAGGATGAAAACAAGAGAGCTATCTGTGATTCAAAACTATTGATGGTAGACTTAGCATAAATATTGTCGAACACATTGAATCTAGATAGTAGGATGAATGCACCCACATAATCCAACTTTGTTCAACAAGGAAGGTAGTACCATCCGTAAGAAATTTTGTTTTGGAAAATAGGATGATTCAGGAGACACCCTCGATTGAGGGGGGTTAGTTACAAGATGTGGGAACACACTTGCTTATTTTGTTTTTGTTTTTGTACTTAAGTCCCGGTTGCACCTGAGTAGATGTGTACTGTATTCAGGGAAATAACATTTCTTTTCGTTTCTACACTGAATATATTTTGCAATGGTAATCCAAGGGCACCTCGCAGCGGACCACCCCAGTCGTTTTCCAAGCTCTGGCAATGCCAACGCTAAACTTAGATAACAAGGAGGTTTTGGTTTGTTTTTAGGGTGAAAGCTTCTAGGGTGTTCCACTTGAATTTCATGTACACGCCATCCAATCAAAATCATGAGAAGGATAATGATGATAAACAATTTTTTTTATTGCATAATTGCATTAACCATGAACATCCATCAAAATTCTGTTGTAATAGTGTTTCTTTTATGTACACAATTTGCGTAGCCTTGACCTTGGAACTCAAGAGGAGAGTTTTTAGAAAAGGGTTAAGGGCATTGTTTAAATCCAGTGTTTCACAAAGCTATTGTACATAAATGAGACAAGAAGTAAGAAATGATGATGCCTTAAAGGATCATCATGGGAGAATTTTTGCACAAGAAGGAGGATGGCAGTTACTTACGGTCCACCTTCTCGTTTGGATGCACATGGAAAACAAAACGCCAAAAGACGCACGAACTTTTAACTCTGGGGAGTTGCTGAAACTCTTTGATTTAGCTCATGGTAATTTCTGACCACTTTTTTTTCCTTGCCGCGACCTTTAAAATCTGAGCGAAGTTGCCGAAACAAGGATCTCACACCATAGGTAAGAGGTGGGTACTGCTAGCTTCTGCTTTGCATTTTTTTCCCTTCATAATCAATCGTCCGCCTAACAGGAAGTGATTGCAGGTAAGGCTATAGTCAAGATCCATCCATTAGGGTGAAGCCATAATGTCCTTCCATCGGAGGTACATTCTATTTTCCTACATGCATTTTGTTTTCTCCTATATATTTTTCCTAATGATGTTTTCATGTGTGTAGGTTACTGCATGACAATCTAAGCGCGAATTCCTACCGTTGTCTTAGTTTCACCAAGATGAATTTGAGATCTTGATAATTGCGTAGGGTCTCAGAAACCTCCTATTCTCAAGGGATAAAATAGTCACGGTCCATTGTACTAGATGACTGTCAAATTCCATCTTTTAATAAAATCTTATTTTGGACATATCTACATCTTCCTCCATTCTTCTTCATTCAACTTCGATGTTATTTATGTTTTTTCACATTCTATAAAATTGTACTATGTGTATATTTCGCACTGTAAATATTATTATTTTTATTTTCGTTTACTAACAACTTGTACAAGTTCTATTTTTGTTTTACCTTTAATCTACAGGCTTTCTAATGCTGATTTTTTTAGGAGAAGTAGTTGTCTTATTAAGTTTTGAGTTGTCTTTCATTTTATATAATTAGTTTAGTTTATCAAGTCAATTTTTAGTAAACGAATAGTACACAAATTGAATTTCATTTAATAAACATTATTGCATCAACAAATTGTTATTTTCTACATTAACGAACTCTGAATTTCGATTGCAAATCTGAACGAAATAAAATATTTTATTTTGCGCGCTTAAAGATTATTTTTAAATCTACTTAGAATTAAAAAGAATACAAATTAATGCTGCAATTTTATATCCACGACTAAAATGCTAAGTTTATGTTTTATTTAGCTCGATTATTTCATTTTACTGAACTTAGACTTTGTCGCACAATTAGAAATTCCAAGATTAATGAAACTGAATATTTCCTTCTATACCATTAAAGATTCTACTTTTATTTACACTTGTGTTAGAATGGATTGAATTATTCATGCATTTACATGCTTGTGACTAACTGTTAATTTCTCATCGTTTTCATTATTTTGTAAATATCGTACAATTTATTTATTTTATCTTTTTTTAGTTAATCAATTTCTCTTTCATAAATTAATGTATGTGTTGTCACCAGGCCTGCCCCAATTAAATTGTTTATGTTCTGGCAGTATCTATGTAAAAGAAGAACTCCAAGCACACAGTGAAGAAGTGATAATGTACATTCTGTCAAGTAAATTTTGAAAGTGTTTGTATGTGGAATAAATTTCTACTGCGTTAATTTAAATTGAATGCCCATGCTTGATCCTAAGTATCTTGGGGACTATATTCAGACGCTTATACTCTGTCCAAGAATTCGTGAGAGTGCCAAATTTCCAGTAAGAATATTAACTTCAATTCGCAGTTGTGGAAGAGATCACGCAAGTATTGATAAAAATGAAAAGAAAAAGCTTCAGGTTGAAATGACAGATAATGTTAACGCAAAATCTAATTGTTATTTGTCCATTACAATTCAATTGTCAGCCTTTGGAGATAGATTGTGGCAGTAGTGGGAGACATGCATTTTGGAGACCTAATGAGATTAGCTCACTCTTTCTATAAGTTCATACTCCTAGACCTTCATATTACAGTATGTCACATTTATATATCTGCTATGTTTTCATGATCTCAGCGATATTCATGTGCAAATGAACTCTCAAACCTAATCATCCGTTCAACAATTTTAAGATTTCTCTAAGCTTGACCCTAATAGTCAAGGTTCAACTTTAGGGATAACATCTTTTGGCACCGTTGCCGGGGACGAAGGAAAGCGAAGTCATCTTCCTTGGGGTTCGATATTGATTAGATCCTCTGCTTGACGGTGAACAAGGAGTGGACATTTATATGACTGCAGATTTCTTCACCGGGAGACTCCAAAGAATCCAGAGGCAACTCCATTTGTTCAGGATCCAGAATGCCATCGATTGATCTAATGGCTACCATGGTGGCTCAGAGGTTTGCACCTCTTGATTTTTCTAAAGTTACTGGTTTCCCGCATCCAATACCGACTATGTCAGAGTGGGGAGATTTTTTGCCTATCTTCCGAGAAAAGAAACAAGACATTCTTACACATCACCTCATTAAGTTTCATGAGTGCATGGATCTGCTAGATCTACAGTACAAAGATGTTAGTATGAAGATGTTCATGTATTCATTGGATGGTGATGCACGTGAATGGTATTTCTCATTGTCTCCCTCCAACATTTCATCCTTGAAGGATTTCCACACAGTATTCCATCAACATTACAAAAGGTATTTTTCTCGGGAACTTCTGCTTGAGCAATGTTGTGAAAAGTTCAAATCTTATATGTAGCAAACAGTAGTTGGTTCCTCGAATGATGAGCTTTGTGAAGATCTTGATAAAAAATAAATTAAGAATGGGAGTGAGTGTTTTAATAAAAATATGGATGAAAATGTTTCTCTTTCAAATTCTCAAGAGGAAGGTTTTCAAGATATGATTGACGATCGGAAAGATGACTGCATAGTTGTCGATGCATTTGATTTTATCTCTGATGCACCTGTTGTCTTAGATCTAAATGAAGAAATAGTTGAAAAAAGGTCTTTCTTAAACTGCTTCAAGAGGATTCCTATGATATGTTGTTATCTGTGATTAAAGAGGAAAATCAAGATGTTTCCCATCAAGAACAGATATATGAGGCAGCATATGGCAAAGTTGGATTTGATCAACAGAGTTATGAAAACATTCTACCCATTTGTCATTCATAGTTAGAACCACTTTATGATAGTCATACATCAGAAGTTGAAGAAAACATTGAGCAGCTAGCAGAGGTAATCATGTTTGATTATCTACCTGCTTCTTTTTTCTATGATCCGGTAGATTTTTATACGGGATCATGTTTCTCAGAAGATTTCAGCCTTGTTACTTTTGGAATTAAATCATATGATGGTTGTAGGTATGTGTTACAAATTAAATTTTTGTTACACATAATTAATGCCTCTCTGATTTCTATCTGCACTCAACAAGCTTTTGTAATTGGTTCAATGTTATCATGGCTTCATTGGAAACATGATGTCACTTGATGAGCCAGTTTTACTGGTTAGAAGTAGGAATAGATAGAAGAATAAGCTTGCCATCGAGCATGAAGATTCTTTTTAGATTGTTAGTTTGCAGCAGAAGTTTGTTTTCATCTTTTTGTTACAGTTTGAAAAATTTGTAGAAGTTTGGTCTAGGTTTGAAATGATATTGACTGACTACATAAACCAATGGATTAGGCACAACACAGAAGAATGTGAATGTTTGCAGATATAAAGGTTTCAGGGTTTTCAGGTAATGGATAGGCACAGGTCTGCTTATTCTTAGAGCCTCACAGGGAGGACTCTATCCCCAGACGGAGCCAGATGTTGTCACCAGGACTACCCCAATTAAATTGTTTATGTTCTGGCAGTATGTATGTAAAAGAAGAACTCCAAGCACACAGTGAAGAAGTGATAATGTACATTCTGTCAAGTAAATTTTGAAAGGGTTTGTATGTGGAATAAATTTCTACTGCGTTAATTTAAATTGAATGCCCATGCTTGATCCTAAGTATCTTGGAGACTATATTCAGACGCTTATACTCTGTCCAAAAATTCGTGAGAGTGCCAAATTTCCAGTATGAATATTAACTTCAATTCGCAGTTGTGGAAGAGATCGCCCAAGTATTGATAAAAATAAAAAGAAAAAGCTTCAGGTTGAAATGACAGATAATGTTAACGCAAAATCTAATTGTTATTTGTCAATTACAATTCAATTGTCAGCCTTTGGAGATAGATTGCGGCAGCAGTGGGAGACATGCATTTTGGAGACCTAATAAGGTCATTTTTCAATGTTTGAAAAAACATCCTAATGTTTTCTGGAGACCACAAATGCAACACTTGTTGTTTTGCATCTTATTTGGTGTACATGTCAACGCCCCCATCAGCTGAGTAACACGGAGAATTGGTTTATTATTCACCAACATTTTGAGGAGTCAATGCGTGGAAAGCATTCAAGGAAACCCATAAATGTAAATTGATAGCTGGAGAAGAGATGGTGAATTGATGGCGCATGGATTCCGATCCACCATTCGTCTACTACACTCAAATCTCCCATCGTGAGAGGAACTTGAAGTTCATGCAAAGTTTATCAAGCAACAGATGTTTTCATCATCTTTGTGATGTTAAGAAGTGCGTTTGCTTTCTTATATTACAGGTGGAAGCTAACAAAGCAAGTGACAGAGCACCTTGTAATTACAAAATTCAGGATTTTTTAAAGGCAGAAGATTAGTAAATAGCAACTCCACATTCCAAATTAGATAAAAAATAAGTAATCAAAATCTAATCTCAGCATTTCCAGAAAAATCATTCAACAATTATGGTTAATTTCAGATTCGAAGATAGAGGATCAAAACTCAATTTGCGTTTTCCAAGTGACCGTTGGCTGCACATTCCAAATTTTCAGGCAAAGATCAGCAATGGGATCAAGAGTCGATCAAATCATTTCCCAATTTCGTGCAGTAGATTAGGATTTTGTTTCATTTTTAGTTTCATGAATAATTCATACTCTAAAAGGCTTGCAATGATTCAGGACTTGGTAATCTATTATAAATTTTGTCATTTGTAATGTGAGAGGAGGGGGTTCCAGCCGAGGGCTGAGGCAGGGTTAGAATAAAGCTGCTATTGTTGGTTGCAGGCAGACATGTACTTATTTTGAAGAGATGCTTTGGAGTGATTACAGTCGAGATAGCCCTATGCTATTTTATTATGAGTTGATAAATTATGTGTTGTTCATGATTTTGTTTTGTGTATGGTCCTTATGCATCCATACCATAATTCTTATGAGTTATACGCATGTTTATTAAGGTTCTGGAATGGGATTAGCTCACTCTTTCTGTAAGTTCATACTTGTAGACCTTCATATTATAGTATGTCACATTTATATATCTGCTATGTTTTCTTGATCTCAGCGATATTCATGTGCAAATGAACTCTCAAACCTAATCATCCGTTCAACAATTTTAAGATTTCTCTAAGCTTGACCCCAGCAGTCAGGGTTCAACTATAGGGATAACATCTTTTGGCACCATTGCCGGGGATGGACGAAAGCGAAGTCATCTTCCTCAGGGTTCGATATTGATTAGATCCTCTGCTTGACAGTGAACAAGGACTGGACATTTATATGACTGCAGATTTCTTCACCGGGCAACTCCGAAGAATCCAAAGGCGACTCCATTTGTTCAGGATCCAGAATGCCATCGATTGATCTAATGGCTGCCATGGTGGCTCGGAGGTTTGCACCTTTTGATGTTTCTGAAGTTACTGGTTTCCCGCATCCAATACCGACTATGTCAGAGTGGGGATATTTTTTGCCTATCTTCTGAGAAAAGAAAGAAGACATTCCTGCACATCACCTCATTAAGTTTCATGAGTGAATGGATCTGCTAGATCTACAGCACGAAGATGTTAGTATGAAGATGTTCATGTATTCATTGGATGGTGATGCACGTGAATGGTATTTCTCATTGCCTCCTTCCAACATTTCATCCTTGAAGGATTTCCACACATTATTCCATCGACATTACAAAAGGTATTTTTCTCAAGAACTTCTGCTTGAGCAATGTTGTGAAAAGTTCAAATCTTATATGTAGCAAATAGTAGTTGGTTCCTCGAATGATGAGCTTTGTGAAGATCTTGATAAAAAATAAATTAAGAATGGGAGTGAGTGTTTTAATAAAAATATGGATGAAATTTTTTCTCTTTCAAATTATCGAGAGGAAGGTTTTCAAGATATGATTGACGATAGGAAAGATGACTACATAGTTGTCAATGCATTTGATTTTATCTCCGATGCACCTGTTGTCTTAGATCTAAATGAAGAAATAGTTGAAAAAGAGATCTTTCCTAAAGTCCTTCAAGAGGATTCCTATGATATGTTGTTATCTGTGATTAAAGACGAAAATCAAGATGTTGCTCATCAAGAACAGATATATGAGACAGCATATGGCAAAGTTGGATTTGATCAACAGAGTTATGAAAAAATTCTGCCCATTTGTCATGCACAATTAGAACCACTTTATGATAGCCATACATCAGAGGTTGAAGAAAACATTGAGCAGCTAGCAGAAGTAATCATGTTTGATTATCTGCCTACTTCTTTTTTCTATGATCCGGTAGATTTTTATATGGGATAACGTTTCTCAGAAGATTTCAGCCTTATTACTTTTGGAATTAAATCAGATGATGGTTATAGGTATGTGTTACAAATTAAATTTTTGTTACACATAATGAATGCCTCTTTGATTTCTATCTGCACTCAAAGAGCTTTTGTAATTGGTTCAATGTTATCATGGCTTCATTGGAAACATGATGTCACTTGATGAGCCAGTTTTACTGGTTAGAAGTAGGAATAGATAGAAGAATAAGCTCGCCATCGAGCATGAAGATTCTTTTCAGATTGTTAGTTTGCAACAGAAGTTTGTTTTCATCTTTTTGTTACAGTTTGAAAAATTTGTAGAAGTTTGGTCTAGATTTGAAATGATATTGACTGACTCCATAACCCAATGGACTAGGAACAACACAGAAGAATGTGAATATTTGCATATTTAAAGGTTGCAGGGTTTTCAGGTAATGGATAGGCACAGGTCTGCTTATTCTTAGAGCCTCACGGGGAGGACTCTATTCCCAGACGAAGCCAGATGTTGTCACCAGGCCTGCCCCAATTAAATTGTTTATGTTCTGGCAGTATGTATGTAAAAGAAGAAATCCAAGCACACAGTGAAGAAGTGATAATGTACATTCTGTCAAGTAAATTTTGAAAGGGTTTGTAGGTGGAATAAATTTCTACTGCGTTAATTTAAATTGAATGCCCATGCTTGATCCTAAGTATCTTGGGGACTATATTCAAACGCTTATACTCTGTCCAAGAATTCATGAGAGTGCCAAATTTCCAGTAAGAATATTAACTTCAATTCGCAGTTGTGGAAGAGATCGCCCAAGTATTGATAAAAATTAAAAGAAAAAGCTTCAGGTTGAAATGACAGATAATGTTAACACAAAATCTAATTGTTATTTGTCAATTACAATTCAATTGTTATCCTTTGGAGATAGATTGCGGCAACAGTGGGAAACATGCGTTTTGGAGACCTAATGAGGTCATTTTTCAATGTTTGAAAAAACATCCTAATGTTTTCTGGAGACCACAAATTCTACACTTGTTTTTTTCATCTTATTTGGTGTACATGTCAATGCCCCCATCAGCTGAGTAACACGCAGAATTGGTTTATTGTTCACCAACATTTTGAGGAGTCAATGCGTGGAAAGCATTCAAGGAAACCCATAACAGTAAATTGATAGCTGGAGAAGAGATGGCGAATTGATGGCGCCTAGATTCTGATCCACCATTCGTCTACTACACTCAAATCTCCCATCGTGCGAGGAACTTGAAGTTCGTGCAAAGTTTATCAAGCAACTGATGTTTTCATCATCTTTGTGATGTTAAGAAGTGTGTTTGCTTTCTTATATTACAGGTGGCAGCTAACAAAGCAAGTGACAGAGCACCTTGTAATTACAAAATTCAGGAGTTTTTAAAGGAAGAAGATTAGTAAATAGCGACTCCACGTTCCAAATTAGATAAAAAATCAGTAGTCAAAATCTAATCTCAGCATTTCCAGGCAAATCATTCAAAAATTATGGTTAATTTCAGATTCGAAGACAGAGGATCAAAACTGGATTTGCATTTTCCAAGTGACAATTGGCTACACATTCCAAATTTTTAGGCAAAGATCAGCAATGGGATCAAGAGTCGATCAAATCATTTCCTAATTTCTTGCAGCAGATTAGGATTTTGTTTCATTTTTAGTTTCATGAATAATTCATACTCTAAAAGGCTTGCAATGATTCAGGACTTGGTAATCTATTATAAATTTTGTCATTTGTAATGTGAGAGGAGGGGGTTCCAGCCGAGGGCTGAGGCAGGGTTAGAATAAAGCTACTACTGTTGGTTGCAGGCAAACATGTACTTATTTTGAAGAGATGATTTGGAGTGATTACAGTCAAGATGAGCCCTATGCTATTTTATTATGAGTTGATAAATTATGTGTTGTTCATGATTTTGTTTTGTGTATGGTCCTTATGCATCCATACCATAATTCTTATGAGTTATACGCATGTTTATTAAGGATCTGGAATGGGATTAGCTCACTCTTTCTGTAAGTTCATGCTCGTAGACCTTCATATTACAGTATGTCACATTTATATATCTGCTATGTTTTCCTGATCTCAGCAACATTCATGTGCAAATGAACTCTCAAACCTAATCATCCGTTCAACAATTTTAAGATTTCTCTAAGCTTGACCCTAGTAGTCAGGGTTCAACTTTAGGGAGAACAATATGCATGGTTAGATAGGTCTCATTTAGACGCACTAATAGCCTAACATTCTCGTTTAGAAATCTTTCTTCCATCAAGTATCCAATTATGATTTCTTTGTTAATGTTTTTCACGCCATTGATAAACCATTATTATCCTATCTATCTGAGGGATCTAAATGCAACACAGGCTTCCATCCCCACCCCCCCCCCCCTTAAAAAACCCTCAAAGGGTGTTTACAATGTTGCTTCTTGACCATTTTCGTTTTGAACATCAACAATTTCCTGTGACGGAAGGAGACCAGATGAAGGTGGAGGATGATACAGAGTTGTTGCTTCATGTCACGATCAATCTAGGAGTAACCTCGTTGAGTGTCCCACCATGACATAGGGTGCATTTCATCCAAGTCAATATTCATGCAATTATTGTAGAGAACACACTTAGGACTGTTTTAGGTGCAAGGAATTTTATAGTATACCTTCTAAATTCAACACCAATTGGTACCATAGGGTAGGCCACTATAGGTAGAGGTAAGGTTTTTGTTTATTCTTTTAACAACTCATTTCCTCTAACTAGTTGGACACAACAGATTTATTTGGCAGACGAAGGGGAGAATCCCCTCTCACAATAGTCTTTGTGAATCATTGGTGCTTTAGTTGGAAACTAATGATGAAGCCACATCCAACTTTGTTATGTGGATCTAATTGTCAATTGAAGGGTAGTGTAGGCATTGGTGGATTATAGAGCCTCTCACAACTTCTTGAAGGAGTTGGCAAGTGAACTTAGGCTTAGAGTTGGATCATACAAATATTTGGTTAAGGTGGTCAATTCTAATGTGAAGGAAACAACTACGGTTGTGAACTCACATACAGTTGGACAAGTTGAAGGGCCATGAAAACTTCACAATGATGTAGATGGATGAATTTCAAGTCATTCTTGGGTAGGAGTTCCTAAGGAGAACATAGTAATTTCTCATACCATATGTGGACAAGTTGGTGATACTTGGTGGGTAGAAGACTTGTATTGTGCACACAACAAAAATAAAATTGGATAGAAATGTGCAAATGGTCTTTGCACTGAGCATGAAGAGGGAATCCAAGTGCCCGGGATCATAGGTTTTTGCAATAGTCATTGGGGGAGTGGATGAGGGTGGAGTGGGGACTCCTATTCCATTAACACTTGTTGATGTGGTAGAAGCATTTTTAGTGGATTGTTTAAATATTTTCCAAAATAACTCCCACCCAAGTGCAATGTTGACCATCGCATCAAAATTGAACTAAGATTATAGCCTATGGAAAGGGTTTCTTACCAACATTCAGGGCCTGAGTTGGAAGAGTTGCAAAGACAATTGAAAGAGTTGCTTGATGTTATCTTCATCATACCTTCCAGGTCCCCATATGGTGCACCTATTCTCTTCCAAAACAAGGACATTCCAAAGTTGAGGATGTGTGGACTACCATGCATTGAAAAAGAAATCCATAAAAAATAATACCCCTTAAATTTGGGAGCAGATTTCTTTAAGTTGGCTAAGTCCAAAGTCTTACCAAAGTTGGAATTGAGGTAGAGATACTTCCATGTAAGGATCACAAAGTAAATGATCCAAATATTGACTATGTAAAAAGGTATGAAAGTTATGAGTTTCTTGTTATGTATTTTTGGTTGTACAATGCACTAGTCACCTTTTTTACCTTGATGAACACTGTGTTCAGACCATTCTTGGAAAAATCGATTATTGTTTATATGGATGACATTGTGGCGAAAAGTGAGAACATGGAAGACCATATGAGTCATTTGGTAGAAGTCTTTGAGGCATTGATGTAGAATCAATTGTACTTGAAGAAGTCCAAGTGTGTCTATGGCCAAATTGAAATTCCATTCTTGGGCCATTATATTGGGAAAGGATGCATTCACATGGATCCTGCGAAGATTAGGACGGTTAAGGATTGGGAGAAACCAAGAATAATTCATGGGAAAATAACTTTCCTTGATTGGCTAACTATTATCATAGATTTTTTGAAGGGTACTCTAATATTTCAACACCACTCAGTGATGTGTTGAAAAAGGACATACATGTTGATGGAAAGAATAAAAAATATTATACCAACATTTTTGAATTCTACTAGGCTAATGTAGAATAGGAGGGATTGTTACCCTAATTTAAAGCCTTTCATATACAATAAAAGAAAATTAAACAAGATTTATGCTAAAGAAAAAAATGCAAAAGTTTCTTTGTATTTCAAAAATAAAATAAAAGATCGAGTGTTGTAATAACAAATTGTACAATCATATTAAATATAATAGAGAAAAGAATTGATAATCAATCAGAAATAAGACCCCAAATGAGATAAATCACCAACATATTTTATTAATTTTCATTTTGAGTACAATTGAAAATTTCTTTTCATACCCCTGCAAGGGTAAGGACTAAAAACAATGCCTAGAAATCAAAGGTGGAATGAAGCATCACACTAAGATTTCTAGTTTACAAAAGAATGAATAAAAGAAGACCTTGTTGGACCAATCATGCATTAAACATGCCACAATCTTGACTCTACAAAAATAATTATGATTAGCACAGAAAAATTAATTCAGAAACTAACAAAATCAAACAGACTACTAAAACAAGTGAACCACCTTTAAGGCATAAATAGAGATTGTGTAACTTTGATCATTTTTTTCACTTTCAACACTATTCTTGCTTTCAACAAGAAAATATTAGCTCTAAGAAGACTCGGAAATGATTGAATAGAAGATGAAATCCCACTTGGTATAAGAGGAAACGTTTTATCAGAGTTTCTTTACTCACTTCCCTCTTGCCTTCAATCTCCTTGTAGCTCCCTTTTATTCTTTGAAAAGAATTTGGAGGTAGTTGAAACTACCTCTAGTTAGGATATTAGTTAAAATATTAGTTAGGAAAGTTTATAAAATAGATAAAGGAATATAATAAATAATAGTAGGTGGGACCCCCTTGACCCTTTATTGCTTCTCAACATTCACTTTACTTTCACAAACATGATATATATGAAAAACCAACCATTCATAACTTATAAACATGAGATGTAAATTTTTTTTTTTCAAAATCATCATCTTATCAAATAAGTAAAAAATGAAACTATTATGTCCAGAATCTAATCATCCCTCAAGCACGGTCAAAATATATGCACAAGTTCAAACATACTAAATAAAAACATCAAAATTCATATGCCTTGTGAGAAGCAGTTGGTCTTCATCCACTTCCCTATGAAGTGCCTTTCTTGATTGACTGCCCCTTTTGTTGCATTGATTCTTCCTTTTGATTAGTTGATTTCACATCACCAAGGGTGGTGTTTTTAGCTTCCACATTAATTTCTTCCATGAAAGGGTGAGAAGTGATGGAGTGATAGGAGGCTTCAGATGAACTGGATTTGACATATGGTACAAGCCTTTTACCTTTGGTATTAAGTGAGGAATTTGGTGATGCTTTGGCTTCACCAACAGGCTTCAAGGTTGAGCCTAGGAGGACATTGAAGCTATTTGTTGAGCAGGCTATTGAAGTGGTGGAGGAGGCAATGGAAAATACAAAGTGGGCCATCCACAAATGCCAAAAGGATGATTGGGAACCATCTAGTTCTATCCATCATTATTATGGGTATTGGGTTGCATTGATACATGAGGAGGCACAAATACACCTAGTCTTTTGGGATGGGAATGAACTGGTACTCTAACATATGGCCTCACAGTTGGGATATGGCCTTGGCCAGCCAAATTTAGGAATCATATCCGAAGTAGTTGATTGAACTCACTAGAATTAGAATCAAAGCGAATAGATAACCTCAATATTTTGTTTCTTAATCCTTGTTATGAAGGTTGTTGGTATCTACCCCAATTATCTATATTTCCTTTGTTTCCCATATTGCCTCTGTTGCCACCTCTACTGGAAAAAAACTCATTTATAAGGTCATAAAAAGCATGGTTAATGCATGTACATGACAGTAAAGAGATATGTAAAATAATTTTGAAACTTAAATAATTAATTAGCGTCTGCTTCTATACCAGGACATAATCATGCATGCAATCACACTTTTAGGGAAATAAGGCAGTAGGGAACCAAACATGTTTGGATCCACTTTCATATTTCAAATTGTAAACCACTTATTTCATCCAAATGTAAATCCTTGAACATTGGAGAAGGGAAGTTATTTGGGAAGATTAGGGGAAGTAAGTGAATAAATAGTGAAAGCATATGAGGGGAGAAACAATGATACATGTTCATATGATCCAAAACCTTCAACTATCAAACAATATCATTTCATCAAAGTAATCACTACCATCCTCTATAAACAAATCCTTCATCATTGATTTGACATTCTGATCCAGGACGATCGTCTCAATCGAAGAATGAAGAAGGTTTTCATTTTCTTCGCAAGTGGTCAATCGACGAAGATCTCACAGAGATATTTCTAACACAAATTGAATGGGGTCAAATGGACTTCGCATGTGGGAGAAATTCTAGGTTGAAGTTACAACCAGAAAGGAGGTTTTCTTCAACAAAAATTTCATAGTGTTTCATTCAAAATTCAATGAACAAACTATGTAAAAGCGAATTAGATGAACATGCTCATATAAATTCCCATTTAATTAGTTAAAAGTAAATTAAAAAGGTGAGAGAATCCACCTCATAAGTTGGTTTCCTAGTCCTAAGGGGTGTTGAGATCTTCATGGAGGAAGATGAGACATTTTCTCCACATACCCCCTTAATGTGTCTCTCGATCCTAATTTAGGGGATCATGGGAGAGATTTTCTCCTTAACATGAGTGATGACTAATCATCCATGAAGAATATATACAAACCTCTCATATGGATAAGGAAGTAAGCTTTGTTGGAGAAAGCCTTCTTTGTAATCTTTCCTTAGCATTGGAGAGTTTAAGCAAGGAGGTCTTTCTTATGAATTTTCATATGAGAGCCTTAGGAGAAGCCTACCCAATATGGGAGAGAACGCCACATGACTCTGACAATGTAAATTGCATGCATGTTGTGAAGGAATACTAATAAGAACGGTTCGGAGATTTGACGAACCCGGATACGTAGTCTGGAGGTCTGACGAACTCTGTTATCACTTGGTAATTATTGGTTTGCATGTGTGAATTTTGATTATATTCTCATTTTGTTAGTTATGAAAACTTTCTCATGTTTAAGTATGCATAAGAATTGCAATACTCATGAATTCACAAGCAAATAAGTGTCAGTAAAGATTTTGTCTGTCGAAGATTTATGTTAGAGAAAGTTCTCAGCTAAATTTTCAGATCAAGTTTGGTATCAGAGCCATTCCGATCTGGTGTCGTATTTTTATTGATTTATTGGTTGCACTTAGCATCTTGGATTGTGGATCGAATATGGAGAATCCAAAAATTAATTATCCTTCTACTTCGGTATTCGCTAATCTTTGTAGAGACATAAATTTTCTTGAAAAATTATTCTTTATGGAGAAAAAGGTGAGAGAATTGTATAATGAAGGAAAGGAGAGTGCCAAGTTACGAAGACAATTGGAAGAGTTGACAAAAGAGAAGCAAGAGTTTCAAGAAAGGCTCAAAGAAATGCAGCATGAGATGCAAGTCAAGAAGGAACTGTTAGCTAAGTATCATGATGACTATTCAAAAAGTCCTTCTACAACAGAAGATGACAAAATTTGCACTTTTTGTCCTCATTTAGAAAAAGATCTTATGGATATTTCCTCTTCTACATCTTCAACCAAATAGAAGGACGATACCTCAAGAGTAAAGGAGGTGCATTTGAACCGATTTGTTTCCCAATCAAAAAATGAGGTAAATAGAAATAATGCTCATACAATTTCATCATCTACTAATGTTGGTTTAGGTTCTTTTGAAGAACATACGCGAGGGATTGGCATGAAACTCGTGACAAAAATGGGATTCAATGGAGGAGGTCTTGGAATCAATGGACAAGGTATTGTTCATCCAATTGAGGTTGAAGAACATCCCTGATACCAAGGATTGAGATATCACGAGACAACGGTTAGTGAAAAATATTGGGAGAGTTGTTCTTACTTCCATAAGCAAGGACATGGTGAGGATCGTTGTTGGGATTTACATCCAGATATGAAACCAATATGGTATCAACTTCGGGAAGCTAAAAGGAAGATGTATACAAGTAGTGGCTCAGAAACATCGAACAATGGATCAGCTAAAAAGAATCCAAAGTATGCCTCAGATGATAGTTTTAATAGCATAAAAAATGTAAGCTTTTATAATTTATGTGGAAGGAAGGGTCATTACATTACAAAATGTTGGAAATTTAAAACTTATGGTAGAAGAGATGGCGCAATTCGAAGTAAGCCACAAACAGAAGATCCTTCTCTTCATTTAAAGAACAAGGATGGCCTCCATCATCAAGGATCATGGAGAACAATTGTGCGTGATCAACTAAATCAAGAGAAAGCACCAATAGTTCCAACATCAGTTCATGATGAAGCTTTGTCATTCAAAGAAGCTGCCGTCGAAAGTAAGCAAACCCTCGAGGAGCATTCTTTCGGATGGTTGGGTAAGAAGTGGTTTTCATTTCTACGTCATTAAAATTTGAATGGAAATTATGAAGAAAAGGATCATTGTTTTGGGTGATATTACTATTGTATAATTCACTTGTCATTCAATTTTTTTATGAAGGAACAATTGATCGAGCTTATTGGCTTCCTGTTGCAACATTGCCATTGGTGGAATATCTCGTAGTGTTGGAGATGGGAGACCGTGGTTTCTTTGGACGATATTATGTGTAGTTTTTATGCACATATTATTCCATTCAAGCAGATAAGAAATGCACTATTGACGATTAAAACAAGATATTGATCTACCCAGAACAAGTAATGAGATCATCTATTTGTTAGATAATGTGTTGGTAGTAGCCTTATCAATCACTGCCAACCATCTGTCCATTGACCAAAGATATGGAGCTCGACAACCAGATCGCAGCATGAAGAAAGAGGACACATAAATGTGCAGAGATCGTTGAAGGAGAAGCATCCTATTTGAGGGCCATGAGGCTGCTGAGATGTACAGCACCATTATTCTGTCTGGTCACTGTGTTCTGATCGATTGCTTGGAAGGAAAATTTTGTGTATGGATCTGTTCTTGGATCTGTAGATCTACAATATGTTGGAAGGAGGTCTCTAATCATAGATTGAGAAAACTCCCACCATTAAAAGAAATTCACGCGGAATTGAAGGTGGAAGACCGACAAGGTAGTACCTGTTGAGAGGTCGCAAATAGAGGAATGGAGAGCCACCATGAAGTCAGAGTTATGTGTGTATTCCGATCGGGATTACCGTTGTGTGGTACTATTCAGATTTATGCCATCGTGGAAGTTATGTTCTGGAGAAGTTTGGCGGCATCTTGAGCGGCAGTGGAATACACTTAGAAGAAAGGGCACGAAGGAGAGAAGTTCTATCACGTTGAAGAAGATCATAAAATCTCTGCGCTGGACTAGAGATAAGCCACACCGCTAGAAGATGTATCACGTGGAAGCTTCCTATGTTTTCACCAATCGGTGACGGTGGATGGAAATCCTCTTAAAGAAGGCTGCAGAGGATGCACGTTATTCTGGTAGAATACCACATGGAAGGAATCGTTGATTTGAAGACCACCTAGAAGGAATATACCAGTGAATTATGTGGAGCCCGAGAAGATATAACACATCGGCAACTCGAGGACGTATATGGCTTATTTGGTGAAGGTTGCGTGCTGCTTAGAAGAGACATGGTGATGGCTATTAGAACCAAGAGTTCTCAGGCCGTGAGCGATTACAATTGCATGCAATAGTCGGCATGTCTTCACTCAGTCTCGGAGATTCGAGAGGTCGATCATGGGGTCCCTCTTGCAGAGCTGGTAGGGTGTATCACCGTTCTCCTAACATGGAATCCGAGGCATAATATCACTTTAGTTGATTATACATGGAGCGTTGGATAGACACCTTTTGGTCCGTTCTTTGAGAGTACGTCATTGTAGCACTACTACATGAAGGGTTGTTTTAAGACATACGTTTGAGACAATAATCACAAAATGTTTCAAGCCTATTCACTTTATTTATTTATTTATTTTTCTAAAATATATCTTTTACTTTTTACTTTTGTCTCAAGGGCAAGGCTGGAAGACGGGTTTTTACTTTTGTCTCAAGGGCAAGGCTGGAAGACGGGAAGGAAAAGAGACTCTATGTTAAGCAAAAATTGGGGATTTGGCTCATTCATGCATCTTCCCTACAAATATTGGGGGTTTTGCTCATTGACATATCTGCCCAGCAAATATTGGGAGTTTTGATCGTTCATGCATCTGCCCATGGATTCGACATCCCGGGGTTGTTACCTTAAGCCCACTGTGCGCCGTAGCGCAGGGTTTTCCCACCTGCACATTATCAAAGTCATGGATTCGATGGACTAACAGCCCGGGGTTGTTCCCTTAAGCCCACTGCGTCGTAGCCCGAGGTTTTCCCACCTGCACATTAACAAAGTCATGGATTCGATGGACTAGGGCTTTTTCACCTGCATCCTGCACCATTACTTGGATCAGCCTTATTAGCAAGCACGAGCTACGAGCAACCAGAGACCTAGGTAGGGAAGCAATAATCATCCTATGCCTAGCAAGAAAAGCAAGCGCTCGGCAAGTTAAGATACCGAACATTCCGTTGCAGACTCCATCAATGGTACATGCAGAGATCGTGAATGGGGGAAAGCTTTCGCTTCAATTCCACCTTCAGCGTGGATTCGATTCACCCGAAAATAGTTCCTACGCCCATGCCAAGGATGAGAACTTTCTACAAATGGCAGAAAAACAGATCAACAAATGGTCCCATATCTGCTGGTAGGGAAAAGGTGGAGTACTCGACTTGCAATTTGTCACAGTGACCGAGCATACTTCTGACTTGCAATTTGTCCCATATCTTCTTCTAGTCAAATTCTTATAAGAGCATTATTACGGCCTATGCAAAATTTTCCTACATCATTGATCGAATCATAGAGTGGGTAAGCTCAAAAACCTTCTCTTTTCATTTTTTTTGTATTCAATGTTATTATGGTTTTCTTGGTATCCCGTTTTTTGAAATAATGGTAATTGATGGTAACTTCATTGCATATTTTGTTTTGGGTTTCTCTTCGTTTTGGGTTTCAAAACATAATTATTGCTAAACCCACGCTAAACCTCTTCAAATCTTTAAATTCTCGTTCATCAATGGGGGAGGTTTATTAAATCTGTCTTTTCATCCTCTGCAGTCTTTCAGTGCAAAAGGTGTGCTCGTGGTTATCGCTGGGCTCACTTATGGGTTTCCTGGATTTAGGATCTCTAGGATTTGGTCCTACCCATACCTAGTTCCATCTCCGGTCCGCTGGAGCCCTGTGTCCAGGTGCCTTACACCCAAATATTCTTCTCTAGCTGGAAGAATCAAATTAAAGGACAGGAGAGCAATAAATTGAGCATCTCCTCAAACGCGTAGATCTTTATTTTTTTATCTACGGATGGCAGCGGCGTGAATCTACTAAAAAAAGCTTCAGGATACGACTTCCATTGGCCATTTTGATTTTCTAGTGTTTTTTTTACTTTGTTTTATCAAATAATTATTTAGGTTGCTTATGGTTATTAAGGTTGAATATATGCGTAGTTGAAAGGGATTTTGAATTGATCTACTTGTAGGAGGACTCTACAACCTTGAGTGTTATAATTAACAATACAGTTTTAAAACTGAATAAAAAAGAAACACCAGAGGTAATACTAAAATTTTAAATCCTTTTATAGTTTCAACAAAAGAAGTATTATTGTTTCTTTATACTCCACTAAGGTCATTACCTTTTTTTCAAACTTTTTTGTGTACCTGATTTTGTTTCAATAAATGTTTAACTCAAAATTGAAATCCAAAACTTGATAATAAACTGATTTAACAAAATTAATGGTGAGCTCTCTAACTATGTTGAATACCACATCATTGTGCATACGTAAGAAGTCTATTTACATGCATTGAATAATTATCTCTACAAGATTTATTTTACCATTTTGCATTCACAATATGCCCATGTTGTTGGAATAGATAATTCCTACTTATCTATTATGAAGTAGAATCAATCCACGTGAGTTGTGTGATCCTAGATTGGTGTGTGTGGTTGAGACATTTGCTCAACCTACTTTCCTATCATTGGAATAAGTTAGATCTTATAACAACCAGTGAGCTCTATATAATGAGCCACACATGTATTGTAATCATGTATTCATTTTTTCATTAATTCAATTGATAGTGTTTGTTAATTTGGTATCAGAGCTGAGGGCCTGGGCCAACTCCCTCACGGGAGTGCCCAGGATCCCGATCCTGAGGGGTTCCAATTTTTTTGCACAGCCCGTGAAGGAGACAGGGCCGCTGCAATTCCAGTTTGAGGGATGTGCCTGTGCGTGATGAGCTGGGATCGATGTGTTTTATTCCTGTGTGCTGAGCGTGAGGTTGAATCCGCTTTCCTCTTACAAGACGGATCCCACATAGAGAGGCAGCAAATCAGCTGCGTTAGGGTGAGATCGCAGCCCAGCTTGAAGAGGAGATCCCTCAGCTTATCAGCGTGGAGATATGCCATTTTTTTTTTTCTTTCGACTTGGAGATCTGTGAGATCATTTGGAGGCGAATTCGTTGGAAATGATTTGGAAAGTCTGTGGAGCGTTCCTGGAGACATTGCCTTTGCTGGTTCGAGGCTGAGAAGGATGCGTGTGAGCCGCTGTTGAGGGAGCCTCGCTGCTGGTGAATTTTTTCCGCTGCTAAACTGCCATGTGCAGAGGAGGAGTTCTATCTCCTTAGAGAAGTTGTCAAAGATTGTTGAGGAGGAGTGCTATCTCCTTGGAGAAGTTGTCAAAGATCGTTGCTTTTTCCCATCTCACATATTAAATTTGACATGTCTCTGAATTGCTGTAGATCGCAATTCTGAATACTTATCTGCATTTTCTATTACTGACCGTGTATGTCTCTCCGTTGGACGAGCGTTGCCGCGTGAAGTCGTTGTGTGAAAGATAGAGCCACTGCTGGGCTGTAAGAAAGTCCGTGTGATCAGTCTGTGGGAGGATCCACCAGATTTAACTTTCTAGGGTCAGTGCGTGAATTGTAGTTCCCTGTCCCTTGCCCAACTATGAAGAAATCGTATCTGTGCAGATGTAGAGGATGGCTCTCTGGCCCGACCAGACTTGTATCCTGGAGGACCACTTGTATGGTGGCGTTGAATGGAACCACTTAGAGCCTCGTGCCGTTGAAAGGCTGCGTGTTGTTGGGTGTCCAGTACCCATGTAATTAAACTGCAATGGTGGATTGTCCGGGAAATTCAACTTGTAAACTCCTTTTGATTGCCCAAAGTAGTGGGCCCTAAAGAAGCGCAGTGGAGGGGAGAACGAAGGATATGTTATTCATGGATGGTGTGAATTTGGTTCCATTGGGACCTTGGCAGATGCTGTGAATTTGGTTCCATTGGGACCTTGGCAAATACGCCCTCTGAAGCAGACACTCTGTATGTGAAGGAGAAGCCACTGCGGAGAACGGAGAAGGTAGAGGATGGAGTATGGAAGAGTGAAGCCATCTCTGCTTCAGATCCTGAAAGGATCCTCCTTGTTAGCCATGATATGCTGTAAATTAGTTGCAGTAGTAGCTAAAGGTGAAGTCATTTACTGGAGGTAATTCAAGCATTTCCTTGAAGGTTGTTGATTGTTGCTGTGGGTAAGTATTTTTTCTTTGGTTGGATGCTTGCTTAGTCAAGTGTGGAGTTTCCTTAAAGGTGTGTAAGGTCGTCTTGATTATCAATGAAATGATGAGATGCATATGTAATGGGTTTGCAATTTTTATGAGCATTTAGTACCTGAATCATTCTAAGGGGTGCATGATCGGTTGTACCCGACATCCCAGAATTTTTTGGTCTGAAGTTGTAAAGCTTAGCCATAGGCAAGCTGATTTCCCCATGTTGTTGTAAGGCCTGTCCCAAGTGTTCAAGCATACGTGTTGTGGTGCGTAATTGCACTGAGTTATCCCTCTTATTCATAGAGTGGATGTGTTATCAAGTTGTGGAATAGACCACTATGAGCAGTACGGGGGTGACAGGTGTACCCGTAGCCTGAAATTGATGAAGGTCGAAGAAGCGAAAGTCTTCGATTCAGGGGGGAAAGTTGAGATGGAAGAATCTCAGAGTATGATAGACCAAATTATGATTAAGGGAGAATTTAATCTATTGATGAACCACGTAGCTGAAAAAAATTCCTAGAGAACTGGCGGTTACAGCGGCTGAGCACCCATGTAGTCCGGTAGATGGATTTCTTTTCATATGGACGTCAATAATCATATGCAGGTACAAGGTGCAAGATGAAGCCCGTACTAAAGCAAGCTCAAGAAAGATTGAAGCCATGACAGAGATGAAGATATGACCATATAGATATTTAGATAAGTAGTCATTAAGGGAGAGTGTTGGAATAGATAATTCCTACTTATCTATTATGAAGTAGAATCAATCCACGTGAGTTGTGTGATCCTAGATTGGTGTGTGTGGTTGAGACATTTGCTCAACCTACTTTCCTATCATTGGAATAAGTTAGATCTTATAACAACCAGTGAGCTCTATATAATGAGCCACACATGTATTGTAATCATGTATTCATTTTTTCATTAATTCAATTGATAGTGTTTGTTAATTCATGTGAGTCTTGAAGTTGTGTGAGTGGTTAAAATGGAAATATGGGAAAGAGTATAATCATGCATGAGAATGCAACCAATTAGGTAGCCATGTCCCCTGCCCCCCTCCTTTAATTTTATTGGATTCGCTCGCTAGATAATAGTTTCTTGAAGAAAAATAAATTTGCTTGGACATTTTGGTTTAGTTTCCAATCATTTTAATTGCATTAGAAGTGCAGAATGGACATTCTCAGGCTCATGATTTCTTCTTTCCTTGGCATGGGATCTCTAAATAATAGGTACAAAATATAACAAGTCTCTTTTCATGTTTAAAAATGCCTGGAAATGACCAACAACCTCACCCCAATTGTTCTACCAGCTTGATGAAGAGGATGCATCTGGAATTGAAGTTCAGAAATAATTTTCTAGTATTTGGCTTGATTAGTGCCAAATGTTTGTAAAAACATTTCAACAAAAAATATCCCCATTTGCATCATTTTGGTTGTATATACCATTTCATCCACACAATTCATGTTTCACTCCATGCATGACAGGATGCATCTGGAATTAAAGTTCTGAAATAATTTTCTAATATTTGCCTTAATTAGTGCCAAATGTTTGTAAAAAAATTTCAACCAAAAGTATCCTCGTTTGCATCATTTTGGTTGATGGAGTGAAGCATGAATTGCGTGGATAAATTGGTACATACTCGGCTTGCTAGAAATTGTATTAATGGGTAAGTATGTGTGTTTGCAAATGAGTATAGAGATATAAATTAAATCTTGAATGCAATTGTTATTTCTAGTATGCATTTTATATTTTTATATTATTTAATACCAAACCATTTCCACGCTTATCTATCTTTGGTAATTTATTAGCAAAGGAATAGCATATATAAATATGGCATTGGGAATTTCGTTGGCAATGAAGATACATCTCTTAGATATTACCACTTTTATTATTGATTTGAAAGTTTCAAACTAGTTTATGGTTTCAATCCTCCCATAAGACTTATATGCTTTCAAATTTGTTTTAATGTGTATATTCTTTCAAATTTTTGTTACTGTTTGGAATTTCATCAATTGTATTCTTTCTTGGAATGATAACATGTTTGGCAGGTTGCTCTATTTTACACTTGTTGATAAAACCTTTATTTTGGGTACCAATTATAAAAACCTATTGTGTGGGTGATCAACACGATTCAGAAAATAATAAATAAATGCATTCCAATAGCTAGTATGGAAGGGCACTACTCTGTATCCAAGTTTGGAAAAATACAAAAAATATATATCTTCCAAGCATTTTTCAAAATTCATTGATCAAAGCAATTTTGATTTTGTATGGTTATCCTTGATAGTTGAATGCAAGTTAATACTAGATAGGATCAACACCATGAAAGGTTCATGGCTGCCATGTTGTGGTATCGAGATGGATTTTTGTATTGGCTTTTGCATTAAATCATTATCATTGCATTTGTCATTAAAAACATTATACAAAAAAACAAAAAACCAAGTGGTGATGGGCATTATGTGCTACATTTAAAAACGTTTTTGAGCGGTCCAACCAAGTCTCAACGAGATATGTCTACTCCTTTTCCCATACAGTTAACATGTGGAACGAATTCCATTTGAAACATAATGTAGAGGCTCAAGGTGTCTTATATTGAGTAGGAGTTGCTAACCTGTAAATCAACCTGGAAAATGTGTGAGCATGCTTACTAGATATATAAAAGCTTACCAAATATCCTCTTCCAGGACCCCTCTTCATCTTTAGTGCTCAAGTCACCAACAATAATCTGATGATAGATGGATCAAGTTGGGTTGAGGGATTCATATTATATGTATAAACTCTACTACTTTGAGCTTCGAAAACAAAATTGAGAGTTCCAAAGCCTATGGTAACAACCCTTTTAGTAGGGTAAGTATACAAACTGAAATTGATGTATACAAGACTAAAACTTTTAGATATTAATTTGGTACAAGTATTTTCCCGTCCTTCCAAGGTGAAAGAAAATAAAGATTGTGCATTAGTTCAATATATGGTCTTCTACGAAATCCAGGTTTCTCTTACACTTATTATTGTAGCCAACATCAGGTTAGTTGTTATCGCAAGAACTTCCATGACATAATAACACTAGATGGAGCTGGCACTTATTGAGTAATATTGTATCTGTAAGCTTGCTTTCTCTGCCCAACCCCAATTTTATGAATGTATAAAATTGTGTTCATATTTTTTATACATTCGTAATTTAGATTTCATTTATTTCTGAAATGTTTCAATTTGATTTCAAAGTTTAGATTTCATGTATCTCAAAAACAAATCAATCTGTAATGTATCCATTTTTTTTGGTGTATGGGAACCCTGTCTGTAGGCAAGTGAATATACTTGGTATATCTAAACTTTGCAGTATTAAGAATGGTAGAGAAGACACCGGTGGATGCGCTAACAACAACAATACTATATGCAATCCATATTCATGTCTCACCACCCCACTATGAGTACATTCTATACTCTGGCTGATTTTGTCTAGCTCCCATTGAAGTGGGGTACCATCTCAAGAGTCCTAGTTTCTCCTTTTCCCTACATATATCAAGATCTTTGAAGAGTACCTCACATCTGAGTTGAACCTCCATTTATATCAATTATCCATAGCCTCATATAATTGGCTTCCAGGTCCTAGATTGGCTGTGAACCTCGAGATTTTCCCTTCTATAAATCAATCAGCAAGAGAACTCAACAAAAGTGCGATTCGACGAATACAAAATAGATTTGGTGGATGGAAATTTCATAAAAGTGATCTATTTGGTCCATATGAATTGATCAATATTACACTCGGGGAACAATATGAAAACGGTATGCCTTTCAGATTAAATCTTGTCTGCATTCCTTTTAATTTCTATTTTCTCGCTTTTTATGTCCATGCATGTCATTTTTACTTGCTAATTTGTAGTAGGGTAAACAGTATAACTGAAGTTGTTACTAGATCTCTTTGTTTCTTACAGGAAGCCACTTTTGCCATTCCTTCTGTTTTTTGTTTTTTGTATTTTATGTGTAATTGTATATGATGAAATCAACTTGAACGGTTTAACTTCCTGAAAACCTAGTGGCCTAGAAAATATTAAGATTCATATAAATTTGATTTGTTGATTAACTACTCCCATGAAGATGACAAAGAATGATCCTGATTATAGTAGTGATCTTGAAGTAAACCCTCGGGTTGATATTTTATTGCAAAGTTGAAAATAAAAGCTTTGATGTGAGATTCTTCTCTATATTACTCCCATCTTTGTATACTCACTTAAATCTTTAGAATATTTAAGATTTATTTGACAAACATTCTCTAGTTGGATTTTCAATAGGGATTTACTCTCTAGTGGGATATAGGAATTGTCCATTATTGTATCCACTCTCACCACATTCCCCAATATTAGTTAACTTTTACCAATGAAGCATGGTGACAACTCTTGTCTTCATGGGGACCCTTCCCATGGTTTCCCCATTTCCGGGAGTTGGCGAGCTAAGTGATATGTTTCCAAATTGTTTGGAATGTTCCCGACATTCCCCCTCTATCCCCCACCGTCATAAAACGGCTCCCCAGGTAATCCTAATTGTCGGGAGCTTCCAATAAGTCCCTAGTGTCCACATATGTCAAATTCACTCTAGATTCTTATCCTTCTTGCCGATATGCCTGCACTATTTTGTAAGTGTGCTACCAACTCTGATTGACGTGATCTGGTACTCCATCCAATTTAGTTATAAATTATAAGAATTTAATTATATAATTTAAGATGATAAATTTCTATGACAGGCCATTATAGATCCTCTTGTGGTGTTAAGTAGGTTAACAGCTCAAGGGAAAGTGAAAAATGAGGTGTTATATTATGCTCGTTCAGCTTCTAAGGAGGAGTACAATGCTTCCTATTATCAGAGGAATTCGGCGTCAATATCCCCTCATAGTTAAAATACTCATATAACCCTAACAAGAAAATTTCAAAGTACAATTTCTTTTTTGAAGCTGTGGAAATGGAAAATTTTAGTGTAGCCGATTAGGAGTATTATGACTATCTCCTCAATCCTTCTAAGATGGTTCTTCTAACAAGCGATGAAGCACAAGAAAATGGTGTCGACCAACTCCTGTCACTTCAATACTGCAAAATTTATGGCACCTGAACTACTGGTTCAATGGCCACAACCATTTCCCACCCATGACATTAATCATGGCATATTCCTCTGTCCTTCCAAATTCGAAGGATCATATATTACATCTCTAGTTGCTTCCCATCTTCCTATAATGGAGTCTGTTGAAGAAGTTGGCAATTGTCACTAGTACAAGTGGGGGTGTTTTAAGATGTTTGTTTAAGACAAAATCCATGTTTCGTCGTTACTCACCTAATTATTTTGGTTTTTTATTGGACTCTTTGACTTTTCATCTTGACGGCAAAGAAAGAGGATTCTCAAGTGGTTTTCATTGAGTGGAAAAGGGGAAATATGGTTGTTTCGCTAGTCGTTTCGTGTTCCTTTCTTAAGAGTCTTTAACAGGGTTGGAGCTAACATTGCGTGGTTTGATATTATCATCCAACAAGATAATCATGATGATCGCTGGTAGAGAAAGTAGGTTGGCAATGGCGGCTTCCAAAGCTCAACAACTAAGCTGCACCGCCATGGTCGTGCATATCAAAAGAGTCAACTGTGGTAGAACACAACGAAGGGGAGAGGGCTTATGGCATCAGTCCCTATTTCTCCTGAAATGAATAAGTTCCTGGACATCTATGAGATTCCCTGCACAAAGGCCATAAAAAAATATGGAAACACATCAATCTAACAATATCCAGGTCCATTTGACTTAATTTTCCCATGAATGCTCTATTTGATTCATTTGACATACAAAATTTAGTGTTTCAATATTGCATTGCTATATGAATCCGATCATTGGTAGATTTAACATTGTGGTGTTTGAGGCGATCATCTAGTGGCTATGGATTACAGAGGAAGCAAGAAGGCAATGGAAGCTTCCAAATCCCAGTAGCCCGAAACTACCATGGTCGTGGCGAAATAGTTGATGGTGACAAAAGGTACTATGAAGGGGGAAAAGCGGGAGAGGGCTTATGGCATTTCTCCTCAAATAAAGAGGTATTTCCTCATCGTCTGATATTCCTCACATGAAAGCCAATTTTTCGGTATTTATATGAAATGGGCCAGGATAGGTTGGGTTGTATTGAATGTCAAACATAGATTGAATTATCCAATGGTATTTTGAGAACCAAATCCTTCAAGAGTCGATGATTGTTTAGCTTTGAAGCTCAAATGAATTTTTGTATCAAAGGCATAGCAAAGTTCCCAACCTCCAAGCCTAGTGAATCCTTTTAATGGGTCTTATGGCACACAATATTGTTTTAACAAAATTTTCATATTGTTTTGGTAAGTTGAGAGATAATACATAGAACCAAACTTGTTAGAACATGTTTCCCACCTAGACATTAGCTTGACACTTCATTTTGGTCATCTAGTGTTTAGTCTAAGGTTATTGGCTTCCTAGTGTATGGTTATCACCAAGTTGATCACTTAGAACCATTATTTTGCCTATTTTTCCTAGTTTGTCCACATTTGCGCCCACTTTCCTTATTTTTAGGAGCTAAGGCACCCACTTCCCTATTTTTAGGGATAAGGAGGTGCTACATTGATTATTTGGATCAATTTGACCATCTTGGGCAATAATGGCCACTATCTAGTCACCTAGCCTCCATGTTTCATTCCCAGGTCTACTCTAGGACCACTTGGAGGATGAGCTCATCCTCCAACTGATGAACTAAGGGATCATCAGTTGGAGGATGAGCTAGTATCATTGAGCCCCAACAACTTCAACACCATACAAGATTTCTTCACAAAGTTTAAATTATCGGTCCTCCAGCTCAAGCAATGTGGGATCAAGAAGAAGGAAGAGCAATTGATCATGTCCATTCGTTCAAAACTGATTCCATAATACTCAATGTTTGTATCCACATTCTATGCGACTAAACTAATAGTTCAAAATTGGAGGATGACTTCCTTAGCAAAATTCATGGAATCCCTCACCTAGGAGCAGGACAAATTGGTCTAAATGGGAGCCATCAAACCATCCAAAGACTATGCACTTACAGCTGGTGATTCGAAGAATTCCAAAGGGAAGAAAAAGGCCAAGGGAAGAAACTGTCAAAACAAAAGAAGGAGATGTCCAAACCACCAGAAGAGCCTTAGAATTCTAAGGACAAGTAGAAGATTAAGGAAAAGACCAAATGCACATACTGTCACAAGGGCTGGCAGCCTAAAATTTCATGCATGAAGAATACCATCGATATGATGGCTCAGATTCTGAAAAAGAACAACATTCCTCTCCCTCAAGGTGCAAAGAGGAAAGATGTTGGTTCAAGCTCAGAAGACAAGGAGAGATTTCATGCATTGATGTCAAGCATTTCAAAGTCCCCTTCCTTCATCATTAACTCTGGAGATTCCAATCACATTTTTGCATCAAGAGAGTTCTCCACTTTCGAATCCACTGGAGTTCTTCCTCTCTAGTAATTTCCATCATATTTCTTCTCAATTTTTCCAAGTATCTTTGTGAAATGATAGTGAAGAATTTTTTATTGCTAGGTACAACTGTGTAAAAATTTCACAAAAATACAAAGATCACTTGACATAAAGTATTTCTTTCATGTCCCATCTCATGGGTTAAACATAACATGATATAACAAATCCAATGAGATAATAAAGTATTTCTTTCATGTCCCATATTTGTTAGTCTAGTTTAATTTACCTACTGCCGCCCTACATGTAGTGATTTCTTATTTGTAGTTGTGTAACTTTAACACAGTGATGCTTAAGGGAGTTTTAAAGTTGAAAGAGATGAAAAATATATGTTTTTATTATCTAGTATTTTGTTGATGTTGTACTTTTACTTCTGTATTGATTTTATTTGATATGCATTAAAATACAAGTTTTCCAAATTGTTGAAAAACCCTAACTAATCCTAAAACTTCAACAAGTGCCTCATTCAACATTAGTAATGCATAAAATAAGTATTGTAAATATAATTCATTGGCAATTTGTTAAAGTAGCATTGTAAAAATAGTTCATTGGGTGTGTCTTTCTATTCGGATCTAAGTGAGCACCCTCTCTCAACTTTTATTTGTTTTGGTCCTAAACTAAACTGAAAATATTTGTATAGCAAGAGGGTTTTATCATATATGATTTAAGGAAGTTCAAATGTATGGCCCAAATCCTGAAAATAAAGTCTTGTTTGAACAAAAAGATTTGGCATCAAATTCCCCATCAACAACTCTTCTTTCAACTTCAACCTTAGTTTTGCTAGTTGTTATTGGAGAATTTTTCACAATAGCATGGAGTCTAGCTCCAATGTCCTTCATGGTGATTCCAATGACATTCCTAGTGATTTCAAACAACAACTTCAAACTATTTTCAATCAGATTCAATTTTTAAGGCATATGTTATGTCTTTACACAACATGTGATGCTATATTAAACCTCCCTTTCTTCCCATATATTATCTCGTGCTCTATCAAATCTATCCTCTGGTCCTATATTTCATTAATTCTTGAGAAAGGGACCTTACCTGACCAACATTTGCAATGATAACCTTTTTCTGGTCATTAAAAATATTTTAAGATGACACTGTTCCAAGTTCCAACCACACTTTTTGCAACAAACTTCTTAGTTCTCTTGGAAAAAAAAGGCTTGGTAAGGAACTTGTTTATTTTTTAAATTTTCCAGCAGAATTACCTTCATATGGCGATTTTGTTTGGACAAAAAAAATGATTATGACACAAACAACTTCAGCAGTCTTGAGTGTTCACATGGATATTTCTGCATAGTTTCCCTTACAAAGAGGTTGAGACATCTAAAACATCTGAATTGTTTCTTTCTAAACTCAATTACTGGGACAAATATATTTATGGTAGATACTAGAACTTGTGCACTAACAGAGCTCATTCTTTTCTGCTCGGGTGAGTAAAGCACTATTTTCAAAATATTCCACTGCTCATAAGAAGAAGAAAACACTAAGGGGTTTGGGCCTAGAGCACATGAATAATAATCAGCTTGTAATTTTGACAATACTTGATTCGTCTACATTGCAAAATATTGAGTTCCAAGTGAGTCTTTCTTATTTTAGCATCTTTATTGCTTTTTCTTTTGATTAATATTTTCATACTGTAAATGTAAGTTTTTGCATGTTGGAACTTGGATATTTTAGTGATGTCAATGTGATATGTCAAATTATGGATGTATGAGTGTACTCGTAAGGAGTGCAGATGGATATATTACATTTGAGGGAGTGTGATTTATTGGAACCCTTAGAAACATAAATATGTCAACGTGCTTCTCAAGGAACAACACGAGCAGTTTCTTTCACCATGGTATGTGATATCTTCCAATTGGAAAAATGAACTAAGATTTCTGTTATTAGTGTTGTATCCAATGAAAATGGAATATTTGGTGATTATAGCTATGAATTGGCAGAGGAATTGGGTAGATATTTCTCTCAATAAGAATTATTGGATTCTTTCTTCTCAGCTGAGAAAAACTTGATGCTGATTCTATGAAGGTGCATTGAGCTGAAGTTTAACCCCACATTTAAAACATGCCTTTCCTTTGATTAGGTTAGGCTAATCTCATTTCAATGGGTGTGAAAGTCAAAAAATTGTCTTCACCTTATCCTCTTATTTCTTTTCATATATGAAACTTTTTCCTCTGTATTTTGGTTTGCAGCATACTCTAGGAATTTTGAGGACCATTTATGCATTGATCACTATCGGAGAAGATATTTCATTCCCCAGGTACACAAATAAAGCAAAACAATTACTGTATCACAGTCTGCAAATTGACTCTTGCACATTGTAAATGCCATTCTTGACTTGAACTTGAACATGTTTCTTTCAAATTGTCAGATATTATTGGTTCAATAATGAAAATGCTTCAGGTCTCAATCTGCTTCACCCAGATGCTTCTTCTTTTATTCTAATGCTTGTATGTTTGTTTTGCAACACTAATGTGAAAATTCAACATATCAATTATTTTCATGGTTATGATGGTCACATGTTCTATGACATTGAAAAATTATCATCTAGCTTGATGACTTTTTTTAAACCTTATATTTATGTAATAATTTGTTTCATTGCAGGGGCTTGCAAAGTAGAAGCAGTTGGATTTCCTTGGATGTACCAGAAAACCTTGTCGGTGATCTAGGTAGGATCCAACATTGCATTCTAAACTTGGGTATGAGTTTTATTAGATTCCTGTCACTAATTTCCAGAATTTTTTATCATTACAATTCTAAGGGAAGCAAGATTTAAGAATTGCTCTTATGCCTTTCAATTTCTCCTAATTCCCATGGAAAGGTATAACTTGAGCATTATGTAGAGTTGTGGGGATGCCAACCATATTATTTTTCTTCACCTAAATGGAAAACATCAAGTAGTCAATTTGCATTTTATAAGTTGAACGACCATGGTGAATTGATCTAATTAGATATCACTTATCGTGTGGACCACTAGTGTGAGAATGTCAAACTCAAGTTTTTTTTTATGAAAGTGACCACAGTTTGCACTGAAAAAACCTTTGGTACATTTATTTTGCATGCTTATGATGAAATTTTAAAAATGATATGGGTCTATTCTTCATTGTTTTTATTTTTTGCATAAGTAAACCATGAGAAGAATCAACCTTTAAGCATTGGATATGCTGCTAACGGTGTAAGCATTGGATAACTTGTAAGCATGTACGAGTCAAACATTTCCTATTTCTTTTGTGCTAAATACAACAAGTAAACAGATAAAGATGCACTTTATTTAGGTTTAATTGGATATGCTTTTGAAGAGTAAATAGGTGTTATAGTTGGAACAAAGACACTGCCTTTGTCCTTATTTAGAGAAGGGATAAAATTCAAGGAGAGGATGATGGCTTGTGCTAAATTTAGAGGATGGATAAGATAAGAAGGGTGTTCTTTTTAGTGCCAAATTTAACACTACAAATGTTAACATGGTGTTATCTGTGAAAAATCCTTGCACAATATGGCACTACAAATATGATCGATTTAGTTACACTGTGGAGAAGGAAAAGCATGTTTTCTTTTCCTTTTTGTTAACATGTCTTCTTTGAGATACGGCGTGAGTTATTGTCGATTGACATATTTTGTGTGTTTTAAAGGTATATTGTTATTCCTGTATGATTGTTTATTTTCTACCATACCCATATATGGTGTGTTAGGTTATAATGTTTTAGTTATGATTATGTTGATTCATGTGTGTTTCTGTTAATTCAATGCTATTTTGACTGTATGTGTTCGGATATCCACATCATCTTTTTTCAGGATCTTGCATGCAATTAGGGTTTGCATGCACTTTGCATGCATCCCAGTCACCAGGTTGATGCCTCTAGCACCTTAGCCACCTTATTCTAGCACCCGGGAGCCACTTACTTCAAAGTTTTAGCCCTCCTAGTCTGAAAGGTGCCCACTTCTCACCTACTGCCAGAGAAGGGCACACTTCTTCACCTACCACTGCAGTTCCACTTCAGTTACACTCAGTTAGCTCCGATTCTCTCTGATTTGAGGCTAGTTTCACTCCCGACTGACTGTTTCACTTCCGTTGGACCTCCAGATTGACTAGATGACTTGTTCTGACTTCAGTTAGCCTCCCATGCGCCCCCCACTGAGCCTCCTTCCCTTAATCAATGCTACACACTTCAGTTACACATGTTACACTCAGTTAGACTCAGATTGACACCTGGATGACTGGTTCTTGTGCATTGATGACCACTGCTGATTGATGATGAGGACTCCTAGTTGGAGTCAAGCTACTCCATTCAGTGATTCGAATGATCTCCTTAAGCAATTCGAATTACTCAGTCATTGTGACAGTTTGTATTGTAATCATTCACCCTTATTGGGATATTGAGCATTGCTGCATGTTTTGCACAGTTTTGCACTATATTTTCTATGTTCATCTGTTGTAATTGATTTACTTGTTCATTAGATCTACTGTGACTAATTTTACATGGCATCAGAGCCATTGCAGGGACAAGATCTCTTTTCTACAGGTGGTTCTACAAGAAGATTTGAGTGAATTGCTCAAAAATTGCAAAAAGTTTTGGCATGAAATATCTCAAGGGCATTCGCTCCTGTGCATGCAAAGCTTGAAAATACATCCAATACCACTCCAGAAGCTTGAGTTTCCACATAATTCCTGGATCTGATACATTGGACCCATTCAACATTGTTTGATCTCCAATCCCAGGTGTGATGCAACTCTAAAAGGGTGGATTGTTCGACCTCATTGTTCTTGGTTTATTGTGATTTGCAGGTTTATTGTCTCCATCATTTGCATTTGCTACACTGTGCATGCAAGCTCCTCTACATCAGTGTGCACTCGCTCCTAGCAATGGAATACTCTTCTTCAAAGCCTATCCTCACCCCATTCAATTATTTTGATTGGAAAGATGATATGGAGATCATATTACGTTCAAAAGGATACTACCGAGTCACTCTTGGTCTTGAATTGGAGCCAAACAATCTGTCAAATAGAACCAAACACTACAACAAGCTTTATGAAGCTTATGGTCTTCTTTGTCTCTCCATCTCCAAAGATCTTCACTTCCATCTTAGCGGATTGAAGACTCCAAAAGCCATATGGGAGCAACTTGAAACACTATTTGGCAAGCAGGACGAGCTTAGGGCTTTTCAATTAGAGAATGAATTGATTGCCCTTAGTCCTGAGAATTTTGAGACCATCAATGAATTCTTCACAAAATTCAAGAACTTGAACTTGCAGTTGAAGAACAGTGGAGTCATCAAAGAGGATAAACAATTGATCCTCTCCATTCTCAGCAAGCTTGGTAAAGATTATTCGGTATTTGTCTCTACTTTCAATTCCGGTCAGCTAACTACCCCGAATTGGAAGATGCCTACCTTGAATGCCTTCATTGAGTCCGTCACAAAAGAGCATGACAAGTTGATTCCATTGGGGTCCATAAGCTCAAAAGATTCAGCCCTATATGTTCAAGGACCCAAGATCTCGAATGGTAAAGGAAAGCAAAAGAAGGAGAAGCCCAAATTCGAGCTTCACAAGCAAAGAGAGAAAAGCAAACCGACAGATGCACCATCCAGTTCAAAGTTCAAGCAAAAGGGCAAAGAAGGTAACCAAAAATCTAAATGTACTTATTGTAACCGTGGCTTTCATCCCGAAAGTTCATGTATGAAGAAGACTATAGATCAAATGGCCCTCCTTTTGTAAAAGAACAACATAACTCTTCCTGACGATGCAAGGAAGAAGGATATGAATGATGATCATGAAAGAGGACAAGCACTCATGGCAACAGTTTCGAAGCCCACTACTCTCTTGATAGATTCGGGTGCATCAAATCATATGGCTACAAATATTGATTCTTTTTCTTCATTCGATCCAAATAGCTCCATCTCCATCCATTTGGGAGATGACTCAAAAATTTCTTCAAAGGGCAAAGGTATGATTCATGTAGATCATGGAAGCTTTCAGAATGTTCTCTATGTGCCTTCCTTGGCTTCAAATCTTCTTTCTGTGTATCAAATGACACACACTGGTGAAACGAAGCAAGTTACATTCAACCCTAATACAGTTGAAATTTCTGATATCAAAAGTGGAAGACTTGTTGCAGTCGGAAAGGAAAACCACACTGCAAAATGCTATGAGTTTTCACACTTTATTCCACTTGCAAAGCCCACTGCTGTTCGCACACATGGTAATGAGGTTAGTAGGCTTTGGCATGAAAGATTTGGACATCTTAATTATAAATATTTGCTGCTGCTATCAAACAAATCCATGGTAGATGGTCTTCCACAACTCCGTTCCTCGAAGGGAATATGCACTGGTTGCATCATTGGGAAGCACCCCGAGCACAGATTCGACCGCGGCAAAGCTAACAGAGCTTCTACAGTTTTGGGGTTGATCCATTCTGATATCAGTGGTCCGCTGCCCCATATGTCATTAAATGGTTCAAGGTATGTTTTGACATTTATTGATGATTTTTCTCGCTTTACATGGGTATTCTTTCTCAAAAACAAGTCAGAAGTGCTTGGAAAATTCAAGGATTTTAAGGCTTATGTTGAGACCACCACTGAGAGCAAGATCAAAGCTCTTAGATCTGACAATGGTGGAGAATATATTAAATCCAAGTTGCTGCAACTTTATGCCCAAAGCGGAATTCAGATCCAACATATAGTTCCCTACACACCCTAGCAGAACGGTGTAGCGGAAAGGAAAAATCGGTCACGGAAAGAGATGGCTACATGCATGATTGAATCAAAAGGTTTGGCTGCAAATCTTTGGGCTGAAGCAATCAATGTTGCTGCATACATACAGAACCGTGTTCCACATTCATTCGTGAAAGGTATGACTCCTTTCGAAGCATTATTTGGTCACAAACCGGATGTGTCAAATTTGAGAGTTTTTGGCTCTACTGCATGGGCTAGAATTCCTTCCAAGAAGAAACGAGCTTTGGATCCACAAAGTATCGAGTGCATACTGATAGGATATGGGGAAGAATCAAAAGTATATAAACTCATGGATATCAGATCTAAAAAGATATTCATAGAGCGCAGTGTGCAATTTGAAGAACCGCTTCAAGAATTGCAACTAGTCGAAGAAGAGACTGTCGATTCACTGCCTTCACCAGAAGAAGATCCGTGCAACGATAATGAAGGTATGAATTCTGATATTTCTGATATTTCAGTATCATATGATGATCATGACATATCAGGTTCAGAATCCGACCATTATGATCCTCCTCAGTTACCAAAGTGGGCCCAAAACACTCTTCAATCTGCTAGTTCGAACCTTGGAAATCCTGCTGATCCGAGACGAACAAGAGCAGACTTTCAAAGAGCAGGTATGGCTCTTTCTATTGCTGATCCATTACTTCCTGAGATTTGTTATTTTATGGCTGGTTCAGATCCCACATCATACTATTCTGCCCATCGAGATCCGAGATGGCAAAGTGCCATGGATGAAGAGTACAGTTCTCTTCAAAAGAACAACACATGGGAGCTAGTTTCTCTTCCACCTGGAAGAAAATTAGTGGAGTGTAAATGGGTCTACCGCACGAAAGTTGTTGCTGATGGTTCTATCAGCAAATACAAATCAAGTTTGGTGGCAAAAGGTTTCTCCCAAGTCCAAGGAGTAGACTGCACTGAGACCTTTGCACCGGTTGCAAAGATGGATTCCATCCGCCTTGTTTTGGCTATTTCTGCATCCAAGCACTGGGAGGTGCACCACATGGATATGAAGAGTGAATTTCTACATGGAGACCTTGCTGAAGAGGTATATATGCAGCAGCCAAAGGGCTACACATCAGATCCATCATTAGTTTGCAGATTGAAGAAATCTTTGTACGGGTTAAAACAGGCCCCAAGAGCTTGGTACGCAAAGATGGACTCCTTCCTTCTTTCTCAGAATTTTCAAAGATGCAAATCTGATTCGAATGTGTATCTTCAACGAGTTAAAGGTAATTTGTTGGTTATTGTACTTTATGTTGATGATCTTCTCATTACTGGTAGCACTCTTACTTCAGTAAACAAGCTAAAAATTGCCTTAAATCTAGCTTTTGACATGAGCGTTTGGGCTTGCTGAGTCACTTTTTGGGCTTGGAGATAGCTCAAAATTTTGATGGGATCACTATATCTCAACAAAAATATGCTTCCGACCTGTTATTGAAGTTTAATATGGCTGAATGTAAGGCAGCCCCATTTCCATTTCGCTCAGGAATCGGTCTTGAGGAGGGAGATTCTACACCGCTTGCAGATTGCAGTATGTATCGACAGTTGATTGGTTCACTACTTTATTTGACACACTCAAGGCCTGATATTTCATATGCCGTGAGTGCCGTGTCAAGGTATATGCAGCAGCCACATGAGCTTCATTGGCGAGCAGCCAAGCGGATCTTGCAGTATGTGCAAGGTACGAGACAGTTTGGCATACATTCTGCTGCAGATTCTGAGCTTGATTTCATTGGTTTTACTGATTCAGATTGGGCAGGTGATAGCATTGATCGGAAGTCCACTTCCGGTTATGTTTTCATGATTGGTCATGGTGCTATTTTCTAGTCCAGCAAAAAGCAAGCAACCATTGCACTTTCTTCAGCAGAGGCAGAGTATCGAGGGGCAGTCAATGCCTACATTCAGGCAGTTTGGTTGCAGGGTATTCTTTCCGAGTTTGGTTTTGGTGGCACTACTTCGACTGTCCTATTTTGTGACAATCAAAGTGCTATCAAGATCTCCGCAGATCCAGTTTAGCGGTAGAGGACCAAACACATTGAGATTCATATGCATTACATTCGACAGTTGGTGCATGACCGCACCATCATTCTGCAATATTGCCCTACTGATGAGCAAATTGCAGACATCTTCACCAAGAGCTTCACTGAGAAGAAGTTCTCTTACCTCCGTTCACTGTTGGGGGTGAGTTCCATCATGGTGGAGACAGATTGATTCATTATTATGCTTTAGCTTGAGGGGGGGATTTCTTCCCACTGGGTTTTCCCTCTTTCCTCACTTAGTTTATTTTCAGCATTTTTTGGATTATTGTATTGGGGTGACCTTTGGTCTTAGTTACCAGGGCCCCACATTATTTTTTGCACATCATAGTCTAGCTTGAGGGGGGGTGTTCGTATATCCACATCATCTTTTTCAGGATCTTGCATGCAATTAGGGTTTGCATGCAAATTCTAGGGTTTGCATGCACTTTGTATGCATCCCAGTCACCAGGTTGATGCCTCCAGCACCTTAGCCACCTTATTCTAGAACCCGGGAGCCACTTACTTCAGATTTTTAGCCCTCCTAGTCTGAAAGGCGCCCACTTCTCACCTACTACTAGAGAAGGGCGCACTTCTTCACCTACCACTACAGTTCCACTTCAGTTACACTCAGTTAGCTCCGATTCTCCCTGATTTGAGGCTAGTTTCACTCCCGACTGACTGTTTCACTTCCGTTGGACCTCCAGATTGACCAGATGACTTGTTCTGACTTCAGTTAGCCTCCCATGCGCCCCCCACTGAGCCTCCTTCCCTTAATCAATGCTACACACTTATGTTACACATGTTACACTCAGTTAGACTCAGATTGACACCTCGATGACTGGTTCTTGTGCATTGATGACCACTACTGATTGATGATGAGGACACCTAGTTGGAGTCAAGCTACTCCATTCAGTGATTCGAATGACCTCCTTAGGCAATTCAAATTGCTCAGTCATTGTGACAGTTTGTATTGTAATCATTTACCCTTATTGGGATATTGAGCACTGCTGCATGTTTTGCACCATATTTTCTATGTTCATCTATTGTGATTGATTTACTTGTTTATTAGATCTGCTGTGACTAATTTTACAGTATGTTTTCAATTTCTGGACACGTTTTTCCAGGATTGAAGTTTGAATGCAATATATGCATTTGCTTAATGCTAAATTGTTAGTTTGAAAAACAGGTACCGCTCGAGTATACCATCTTTCAATTTTCAAATGCTAATTTCTACATCAGGGGAACATTTAGTTCGCGAGGATGAAGGATCTGACATATATTAGAGCTTCAGAATGTAGACGTTGGACCCCACAACAATGAAAAACAAGAAGAAAATATCAGTTTTGACTATGGGCATCTTCGAACAGGTACCTTGCCAACTCATTGTTTTGAATATTGATATATTATTTTGGATTAATAAACAGTTTTTTTAGTATTCTTGGTTGAGGTTTTTTTATTTGGTGAGATATTTACACCGAGAGGTGTTTATATCTTAGAATTTGGGGTGGACTACTATCTATGCTTTTCCTAGATTAAAGGAGGATAGGACAAGTGTACTGTCCAAATTGAATTCATGGTCGTTGTTCAAAATTCAAATAAACGATTATAAAAAATAACTGGTAGTTAATGCATGGCTAACCGGTAGCTCATGTATGGATAACGGGTAGTGAGAGACAACTCGTTTAACTAAATAATGTAACAAGTAGCTAAGGCATATATAATAGGTGATTACAATTAAGCATGGAGAACAAGTAACATATAACTTGTTCATGGAACTTAACTTGCGACCTATCCGTGTTCACTGGCCACAAGTTAAGTGGTTGTGCTAGTTTGATCTATTGTTTGGGATTGGTAAACAATTTTTTGGTCACGAGGAATGTGTGGATTGCAACATCTCATGTTATTACAGCGGTAGTAGGCACGTGAGTTTTATATTTTCCTTGCAGTGTTGCTCAGCTTGGATGGCTTGTAGGGACACCCACTCTCCTGTCTTTCTCATGAGTTACATATTACGCTGCTATTCTATTTACCGAATGGTATAGGTCACCTCACCCAGTCACTGGAGCCAAGAACTACAAATACAGGGATGTTGTGAAGGCCATTCTAGGTCCCCAAACAACTCAATGAATAACATGCTTTGCTCTGGGATTAATATGCAAATATTTATGGATCTCTAATTGGTTACACAATTACAAAAACTACTAGCATGATGTAAGTATAAATTGTAAGCTAATAGGGTGGTAATTTTTTTTATTTTTTTTTCAATTGTAAATATTCATCCCACCTTCCCATTCAAAGTAAGTGATTTCATGTGAAGAAGCTCATATTGAGTTGATATATTTTACCTATCATAAATGAAAACATATCAAAGAGTTTTAGAACCTAAAACCTAGGTAGATAATATCCCCTTCCACCTACACTACCTAAGCTAAATCCAATCCACCCACTCAATGGAAAATCTAACAGCACCAACACCTGTTTAAATTTTTAAACCTAGGTAGAGAAGCTCTCCTCCCACCTAAGCTACCAGAGCTAGGCCCAATCCACCCACTCAGTGGACAACCTAACAACAGTTGTTTAAATGGTTTTAGATGGTTTTAAGCTTTCTTTTTTGGTTAAATTGGATATTATTTTGATATGTATTGTCATCCAACTATTGTCCTTGCAACAGGGAATTGGAAAAAGCGGGATGCTTTCATGAACGGGGCATAATGCCCCCTATCGTATATCAGACAATCTATTTTGATTATCTTTGGTGTGATGGAGCTTATATTGTCTTGGCTACCAAGTTTGGAGGAAATTTCATGGCTTTCAATAGTTGCAGTTATCATGTCTTTTACATACTCTTAAATTGGACTTGGTCTTAGCATAACAAAAACTACAGGTTTTCCTAGCCTTGTTTTCATATCCTTGCTTGTATTTTCTCATCAAATTCAACTTAGGCATAGTATTTTGTGATTCTCTCCATTTTATCTCGGTTTTGCTATGAATAAGAACTACACCAATAGGAAATCAATTTATGGATTCCTGCAAGTAGTAAGCATCTCTCTAGAAGCCTAATGGGAGTACCTATCGGTAAAATTTCACCAACAAAGAAAACTTGGTATCCCTTCCATGCATTGGGAAACATAACATTTTCCTACACATTTTCCATGGTTCTTATTGAAATACAGGCAAGTGCTACTAATAAGTTGCTAATATTTATTTCAGTGGCCAGTATTGTCATACTCCTCTTGCTGAGTCTAAAATTGTTCATTGCATAGGATACCCTGAAATCTCCCCGTCCAGAGAACAAAACAATGAAATGGGCAACTAGAATGGGACTAAGCATCACTACAGTCTTCTACATGTCCATAGGCTTCGTAGGGTATGTAGCTTTCGGGAATGATGCTCTTGGAAATATGCTAACTGGGTTTGGATTCTATGAGCCATTCTGGTTGATTGACATTGGAAACCTCTACATCGTTATTCATATAGTGGGTGCATATCAGGTATATTGGTATTTCTGCATGTTTACTTTGTTCAATGCCATTCGAGTTCCATGGATGAGCTTATCAGTTTACTGCTAGTTTTTTCATAGGTTTTTTCTCAGCCTTTATTTGCAGTAATTGAAGACTGGGTTCATGATAGATGGAATAGAAGAGGCTTTGTCCATAGGTTTTACACTATAAAGTTTCCATTTTGTGGATTAGTCCAGTTGACAATGTTTCCTCTGGTAATGAGGTGCTCACTTGTGGCGTTGATGATTCTGATTGCCACGCTCAATCCATTTTTCAACGATATAATGGGGTTTATTGGTGCCATGTCATTATTTCCGCTCACCGTATATTTTCTCGTTAAAATGTATATTGTTCAAGCCAATGTTAAAAAGTGGTATGCAAATGGATCTTCCTGTAGTCCCTTAGATTCCTCTGCTTCCTTGTAAATCTGGCTGCTGCCATCGGATCAATAGCATGGATCATTGTAGGTCTCAAGCATGTCACTGTTTTCAACATGCAATATTAGCAGATTCCACCTATCAGCCATTGTCTTGTTAGACATTGACCGCATCTTAAACAATCCAAGTTTGAAGGACCCACCAAAAATCTTAGATGTATAAGAAAATGAGTTGTGAACTCCAACATCAAAGCTATTATTTTTCGTCGATGATTGGTCTCTCTTAGTAGTAATGAATATGGAGAATAATATCCTTTCTATCGTATTATACTCTTGTTTTCGATATAGATGCCAGAAATCATGGTATTAGCTTTGCTATCAATAAGAATTTTCTCATTAAATTGGAACCATGGATACATGCCTGCTTATAAACCATGTTATAGGGTTCACAAAGTGTTACTAATTGAAATAAGGTTGAGCCAAATCCTATCCAATACACAGAGGTTTAACCATGTTGAGGTCTAACAAAGTGTTTAAAACTTTGTTAAGAATTGAAATAGAGGTGATATGATATTTCAAAGCTTCAAATGGAGAACAAATAAGTCTCCAAGCTTAATTGGAAGTGAAGAGGTTATATGGGGGTAGTACATGACATTTGTGTTGACATAGCAATTTTAATATAAACCTTACAATTAGCAATTACTTCTTAATGTGCAAAATTTATGTCTTATGTTGTGAACATGTTGAATTTTTTTATCTTATTTTTATCTTTCATAATTATTTAAAGGGTGTTAGCTCAATGGAAGAGCACCTGTGTTTCAAAAGTAGGATGATGGTGGTTTGATTCCACCATGCCCTACATGTAACACATTTAAAAAATTTTAATTTTTTTTTTAATAAATTTTTTCATTTTGTCTCTAGAGAGACAATAGTTTGAACTAAAGATGTATTGTCTTTACATAGACAATATGTCTTTAATCCCATCTATGGTCTCTAGAGAGACAAAAATGAAATTGTCTTTAAAGAGACAATAAGTGACTTGTGTTTTACATATCTTTATAGAAACAATTTTTTAAGACAACAATTTAAGACACTCGCTTAAAGACAATATTTAAGACAATACACAAGTTTTTTTTGTCTCTTTTTGTCTTAAGTTAAGACAATTTACTCTAAAATTGTCTCAAATATTGTCTTAAAACCCCCTCAATATAATAGTAGTGTCGTTTGTGCAAAAAGATGCAGCGCCAATGAATGTTTCGTTGACTTGCTTGAATGCGACGGTTTTAAGCGCCATGGATGTGCTTGTTTTAATCGGCGGATGTTCACTGGACTCCATGGGAGACAAGTCGTGCCTGGAACAGGGCGTGGTGTCGATCTATGGTCAAAGAACAGTATATCGCAGAGGTCGCTGCATGTTTATTTGCAGGTGGTCAGATAATCTGGTGTTGTATGTTGATCATCTGATAACGCCTTCGACCTTTGACCTTCGACAACCATGTCGAAATTGGGTATCCTTCGGCGTATGATAAAAGTGAATCTCCAAGATTGAAAGAAGAAGAACTTCCCCTGATTTCAGATGGGCCTCCTTCTCAATCTACGGTTGATCGATCTGGATGTGACGATGGTGTTCCCGCATTTAAATTGGGCGAATGCCGCATCTGCCATAAGGAAGACGAGAAGAAATTGCAAGATATTGTTGTTTGTGTAGAGATCGCAGCCATGGAGTTAAGGTCCAGATCTGCCCCAGCGCTGGAAACTTGGAAGGAGTCCACTTGTAGGCTCTTTATATTGATGGCAGGGCATCTATCAGCCGGGACGCTGAGATCGAGGGTTTATCCACAGATCCATAAAAAATTCCGGTAAACGATTTTTTTGATGAATTTTCATACAAATCTTGGGCAAAACTTCAAAAGGCAGATGGGTATACACAATTGTTTTTATATGGTTTTTATTGTTAATCAAACCATTGAAGGCTAATGAGACCATAAAGTCTAGTTAGTAGTATACAATTAGGCATATAAAGTCTTCTTGTTGAACCAAAATTGACATAATTTTTATTTGGCTTGAAGGTTGAAGATGCCTAAGGCCTTGTGAACCTTATAAAAGGTCACATGATTTTTATTTCATGAAAATTATATCAAAGCCTAAACTTTGTAATAAGCCAACAATTGTCACGACTCGAAAGCCAATAAGCGCATTTTTTAGGCTTTACTGGCCACTCTTAGGAGTTGATGAGAGTGAGAGGAAATTGTGTTTTTTTCTAAAGCCTTGTTGGCTTCATTGTAAATGATTTTATAATCATTTTTGAGAGAGGCATTATTTATTTTCCTAAAGGCCTTCAAAATCATTGTAATTACAAATTTTTGGGTGCATGATCGGTTGTACCTGACACCCTAAAAATGGCCATAAGTGCAAGTGAATCAGTCCAAGTGAGAAAAATGATAGCCATGGACAACACTTTGAAGGAGATGAAGATAAAGATCCTTCTATAGTCATGAATCAAGACTTTTTGGAGGTCCAAAAAGTGCTTTTCAATGGGAATATTTGATCCAAGAGGATCGTCTCAGTCGAAGAATGCAGAAGGTCTTCATTTTCGTCGCAAGTGGTTAATCGACGAAGAGATCGCAGAGATATTTCTAACACAAATTGAATGGGGTCAAATGGACTTCGCATGTGGGAGAAATTCCAGGTTGAAGTTATGACCAGAAAGGAGGTTTTCTTCAACAAAAAGTTCATAAAGTGTTTCATTTGAAATTCAATGAACAAACTATGTAAAAGGGAATTAGATGAAGATGTTTATATAAATTCTCATTTAATTAGTTAAAAGGAAATTAAAAAGGTGTGAGAATCCACCTCATCAGTTGGTTTCCTAGTCCTAAGGGGTGTTGAGATCTTCATGGAGGAATATGAGACCTTTTCTCCACATACCCTCTTAAGGTGTCTCTTGATCTTAATTTAGGGGATCATAGGAGATATTTTCTCCTTAACATGAATGATGACTAATCATCCATGAAGAAGCTATAAAAACCTCTCATATGGAGAAGGAAGCAAGATTTGTTAGAGAAAGCATTCTTTGTAATATTTCCTTAGCATTGGAGAGTTTAAGCAAGGAGGTCTTGCTTATGAAGTTTCATGCGAGAGCCTTAGGAGAAGGCTACCCAAGATGGGAGAGAATGCCACATGACATTGTCAATGTAAATTGCTTGCATGTTGTGAAGGAAGATTAATAAGAACGGTTTAGAGCTTTGACGAACCCAGAGACGTAGTCAGGAGGTCTGACGAACTCTGTTATCACTTGGTAATTGTCAATTTGCATGTGTGAATTTTGATTATATTCTCACTTTGTTAGTTATGACAAATTGTTCATATTTAAGTATGCATAAGAATTTCAATACTCGTGAATTCACAAGCAAATACGTGTCAGTAAAGATTTTGTTTGTCGAAGATTTATGTTAGAGAAAGTCCTCAGCTAAATTTTCAGATCACATTCCAAATAGTCATTTCACTTCTGTTGTGCATATTCATTTCATAAAAAAATCTGAGCTTCTATAATTTTGAAATAGACTTCTTAAATTATTAACCATATACTCAACCAAATTAATTCTGTCATGAAAAACTTACTTTTTGTTAGGGTTAACATTGTCTTTCTTTTATTCCATTATTAGTCATGACAACATTATGTTGATGGGAATATCATTATTCATCCTCAAATACATTCAAACCAAACTCATATCCAAATAAATATTTCAGTAATGAGATGTTGTTGATAACCATGATTTTTTTTTTAAATTCTAAGAATGAACTGAAAAATCAACAAAATCAATCTTCAAATAGCATATTATGAACTTAGGCATTAATTGTGAATAGAGTGGACGTATAGTCTTAAATTATTTTTCTAGCAAATTTGGATTGTGGTCAAAATTCAATGCCACCAAATCATTCACTTGCAATCCCCCCAAAAATTAATCATGTAGCTTACAGAATACCAAGTTACCCAAGCACAACAACTTCCAGGATTGACATAGAATCTCTCATGAGTCCCAATATAGAAGTATTATCATCTTTAAAAGAAGCATACAAACCCTATGTTACACCATGTCAAACAAGTTAAATACTTATGCTTCCACTCAAGTTCTGAAACAAAACCAAACATACATCTTTGAGAAAATCACTGTGAATTTAAATAAAGCCAATTCAATTAATTCAATCTCAAGAGAAAAGAAATCGAATATTCATTCAAAATATTGTACATATCAACTCAGATATTGATCTGAAAATTATTTAGGATCTTTATAACCAATATTTGCATGTGAATGTTTAAATGCTAAAATCCATTAAAGAGGCTCAAATGGAAAATTTAAAGAGAATAACTGAAGCACATAAGCAAATAAAGAGATATACAAACCAAAAAATGAAGGCAAGAGCTAATAACGGAGTTCACCCTTCTTGGGCTATGTCTCCGGGTCGCTTCCAATGGGAAGGTCGATCGTATTAAGTCTTCAAAGGTTACAAAATGAGAGTTATGGAAACACCTCTGTTTTATGTCGGTTATCAGCAAAACCAAACAACACCACTGCGATCCTCTCGAAATATCGAGAAAAATGAGTATAAACTGGACTATGTTTTCCTGAGGCCTCCTCTGGCACACAAATCGAGAAACTCTGCTTGCATAAAAGACAAAATAGTACGGATTCTGCCTCAGGATTGTTCCAAAACTGTCTCGGGAACTGTGCATAAAACCACCTCGTTAAACATGCCAATATCATGCAAAATTGTCTTGGGAAGAGTGCCAACACTCTACAAAAACCGCATCGAGATGCATGATAGTACTCTGCAAAACTGCATCAGGATGCATGCCAATACTCTGCAAAACCGCATCAGGATGCATGCCAACACTCTGCAAAACTATCTTGGGATGCGTGCAAAACCACCTTGGGATGCGTGTAAAACCGCCTTGGGTTCTGTGCCAAAACTGTGGGTTCTCCTCTGAACATACTTGGTAATTTCGAGCTCATTATATAACCTAGGCGGTCTCAACTTCAAAACTGTATAATGCCGAATCCCTTAACAAGGCTTTGGCGCATTTGTTAAAGCACGTGTTACGTTGGGAGGAGGTCACGGGTTCAAACCCGCAGACCTCTCCCATATCCTGCTTTTGTTTGCACGGATCGGTAGTTCATGTTATAATGTGTTAACACATTGCATTGTTATGTCCCCGACATATAGTTTTCAATCTGGGGGCATTAGTTCTGGTGGCAAAAATCGTGGATATCAAATTGCAAAGTTTTTTCTAAAGTTTATATTTATTTGTATTTGTTTGATTTTTTTAAAGTCCATTTTATGTGGTTGTGGTTTGTTCCGTTCGCAGTGATGTTGGCCTGGGGCTGTGTGCCCCAGGTCCCGGCGGCGAGGTGACGTTTGCTGATTTAAATGGGGTTGGTGGTCTCGTTCAATGTGCAGTATGGGTGTGGTGTTGCTGCGGTGTGGTCGTGCAGTTGATTAAATGGTTTCCGGCTGTTGCGGGGGTGAAGGACGAGGTTTCCAGCTGTTGCGGGGGTGAAGGACGAGGTTTCCAGCTGTTGCGGGGGTGTGGTCGTGCCCCAGGCCTAGCGTCGGGTTGAGGTGTTGTTTCAGGCGGTTCCAGGCGCGGTATGGTCTAGGGTTTCGGGGTGTTAATGCAGTATGGTGTTTTTTTCGGCTGTTGCGGGGGTGAAGGACGACTCCAGGGTTGAGGTGTAGTTGATTAAATGGGGTTTTAATGCTGTATGGTGTTGTTTGAGGCGGTTCCAGGCCCAGCGACGGGATTAGTCTAGGGTTCAAACAAATATGCAGTATGGTCCAGGTTTTCACTGTTTGCAAGGGTGAAGGACGGTCTCCATGCTTGGGTGATGGAGCACTCTGCTGTGTCGGGTATGGGGGTCTGTCCTTTGAAAGTTTTGGAAGCTATCTTCTCTCCGTGCACTGTCCTTGCTTATGGACATTTCCATTGGTGGGTGCCCTCGGATGTTTTTATTGATTGGTTCTGGTTGTCTCTTCTTCTTCTGGCGTGTTTGTTCAAGCTATTTTTTGGAGGTCCTCTGGTGTTCAAGCTCCTTCCGTTTGGTGCGACTTGCTTCTGTGTTGTGGCTGTTTTTGGCTTCTTTGCGGTGGCGTGGTTGTTTGTGGCTTATTTGCGGCGGTTCAGCGAACGTGGGGTGGTTTCTGGTGGTGGGTGTTGCTGTCTGAATGCGCTTCATTCATCCAGTCATTTGCATTCGCTAGTGGTCGGAAGTGCTCCTTTTTCCTGGACGTAGTCGTTGTTGCGGCATTGTATCGACCATTGAGAAGGTTAGTTCTCTTTCAAGATAATCCTTGTCAAATGCGATAAAAGATAATCCTTCCTATGTTCATTTTATTCGTCGGTTTGGCACTTGCATGGTCTCAAAAATCTTGCAACATTAGGAATCCCTCTCCTCTGCCCCCGCCACGCTCTAGATTTACAAACTGAGGAAAGCAAAGTAAACGAATTTTCCAACCAAAATTAGAATTAGAAAGTCACTGCTCTAATTCCCGTCTCCGTACTCGCTGTTAAAAGCCCATTTCACCTTCGTTTAAAACAATTTCCAATGCTACAGCGGAATTGAACCAGTGGCTATTTGTTTGAACCCTAGACTAATCCCTACCTAAGTCGCCGGTGGCCGGAATTCATTAATTCTCTTGAGTTTAGCATTTAGAAAACAGAAAAAAAGGATACAATTCATAACATTTTTGCTGCAATACTAAGAAATCCATGTCATTTTCATATAGCTCTGTTGCAAAGATACAGAAATTGCATCTCAGAACCAGGAGATAGGCACCCCATATACTCTAAGTCTGAATCAATAAAACATATCTGATTGTTGGAATCAAGTTCAGCAGAGGGTTGCAATCATGTTGCAAGGTGTCTTGCATTGGAAAGCTGTTATTCTGGGGAATTCTAGTTCACTTATTCTCTTGCTTAATGAGAGGCTTTGGAAAATAGTTCCTCCAGAGATTATAACATGATGATGAAATGATAAGTGGTTAAAGGACCTTATCCCAGTATGCCCTCAAGTCAGCACTCTCATTCACTAAGTTCTCCTGTGAAAGGTTGAAGATTAGAGAAGCAAGTGCACAATCAACCTCAAAATTATAAAAAACCAAACAAATGATATGCACAACTAGTTGCATACGGTGATGTTGAACAACATGAAAATTGAAATTAAAGATTTATGGTAGTCAATCAAAAGAAATCAAGGATCATGCTGCATACTAAAACTGTTGAGAAAATTTTATGTTGGCAACCTTTTTACTCTCTACAACATGATGATGTGTTTGTGTGTGCCTTCGGTAGTTAAATGAAGAGAAGAAATGCCGAGAGCATTTCTCACATGTCAGCATCTGTATGTCAAAGGGTCCCAGCAGAGGCCATTCAACAAGACCTGTAATAACAGGAAAAATATTAAAAATTAAATTGAAGGAGGATAATATAACTTTAGAAGAGGCATCTGATGATACATAGACACAGAAAGAGAGATATCTGGCTTACAATTATACTTTGCAGCAGCAGATGCATACACAGCTACACCTTGTGCAATCATAAGAGAGTGGCTGCCATCAATTGGACTAGGGCCCTCAATATCAGAATCTGAAGAGGAATGATCAATAGCTGTATTTGTTTCCTGTACACTCTCATCTGTAAGAATTTCTTCTTCATTCACATATTTGCAGAATCTTTTCAGATTCTCGTCATCTAAAACATCGAGCCAGTGACCCCACTCCACGGGATGCTTTCCAAATCTTGAAAATGCAATAAGAAGCTTGTTTCCAACTGCATCTGCAACAAACTTCAACAGAGAGTCCTGGACTTTTCTATCTGACTTACTTTGCTCCATCGACTCAAAATCAGAATCAAATAAAACATCTTTACTTCCTGGTGGCTCCATGTTTGTCACTCGAATTGACTGGGCAAGTGCTGTTCAGAGACACTGAGCTATCGACTACACATAACAGGATACATAATCAAGGATGGCTTCAAGTTTCTACCATTTCAAAATAGTATTCGTATGTAGGGAAGTATTCAAATATCAATTTTGGATTTTCTAATACAATAAAAAATACAATTAAATCTGTTGTTTTATGCAGAAAATATATAGAAAATTACATTTCCAGAAACACATATTAATTAATATTCAATCTAATGTTGAATTAGTAAATGTAGTCTGAAAACTCTAATATGACCATGGCCACCAAAATCTGATATGCAATAGCTTGCTTCATCCTTTTAAGAGATTCAATAAGTTTGATGTCTTGTTTTCACTCCAGCATAAAGCATGACTGTAGCTTCCGGGAAAATTAAAAAACCTGAAAGAAGTTAGATGCTTGAATTTGGGGATTGCTGACTCAAGTAAAATCACTATAGTTTAGATACCATTTTGCACTGATGAATTATTTAGATCCTTCTCGTTTTCTATTGCAAGGGTAAAAGTGCTCATTTAGATGTTATTTCATAAATTTCATCAACATTAGTTTAACAAAATAAAAGAATTTAATGGAGAAACTTTGTCATGTTAGTGGAAAAGAATCCGTTTAAGTTGACTTTCATTATATATATATATATGAAACAATTTTTTGAGAACGATTTGAGCTTCTTTTGAAAATAACTGATCTACTGGAAGCTAAATTAAAGTACTGGCTCCAGTTAGAACTCATAACCAGCAACGGATAATATTTTGTTCTAAGAATTTTGACATAAAAGTCATGCACATTAAGAATTATCTAGTATCTAAGTGGTGCCTCGGTTTAAAAGAAAATAAAGTTGAATAAAGATGGAAGATCCAATAAAAAATTGTAGACAAATGGAATTGACAAATGAGTTGAGGGCTGCACATGTTCGCAAAATATGGAGCACTATTGTGGCAATGAAATTTTTTTCAAGAAGGAAAAGCTACAGTACTGTTGAAAGTTTGAAACTATGCAATCTGATTCGCCTGCTATAATGAATGGTTGATCGAGCACAAATTTGTAGCGATTGATGTTCAAGAAGTACCGTGTTCCTGAACATCATGTTGATTATGCTATCTTTTATTTACTGTTTTTGTTACACCATTTTCTAAAACATTTCTAATTTTCTATTCACATATATGCTATGATATTGGAAAAAAGAGAGCAAATAATCTGGTCTCATCAATGTATATGCCTATCACCTTTGACAGATTGTAAGTCTTTATTTCTAGTAACTTCAAATCTTATGATGGAAAATGTCCTGAATCCTATTTCTGTAAACTTCTCAATATTAATGTCCTAATTTGGGGCATATTTACTCATGATTTCTATGTAGGGGTAAATTTTGTTACTGTCTGACCACATAAGAGCACTGCATTGAATATATGTCTTACCATCGAATATCTCTCTTTGATTATTGGAGCATCTGTTGATCAGTGATACTACTATTGTGATTACTACTTTCATTCATCTTTTTGGTCAGAGGAATGCCATACCTGAGGTGATTGTTGTTCTATGATTTTGGTTATGAAGCAGTATTGTTGTTTTTCTGATTTCATGGCAGGAGCAAGAACAAGGCCAGATTAGGGTTTGCTCAACTACCTTTTCATAAAGACATGAAAGAAAACATTGTTGGCCTTTGTTGCCTAAATTAAACAATTCCAAAATTCATCCTTAAGTTGGATGCAATTGAACTGAACTAAGCATCTAACCATTTTTCATAGTAGATTAGATCAAGAGAGCTTATTTCATACGAGCGTTTGAACTGGGACACACTAGAATCCACTACCAAACTGTGAACCTTCCTGTTGTGTCACAGTAGCTGCTCAAATTCTAGAGCACAAGTCTTTTGAAAACCATATGGGTGGAAGCGCGAAGGTGGGTAACACTTTGGTGAGAATCGGCGGGGTAAGAACTCTAGCGTATGTTATTCGGCCGAATAACGTTAATTATTCGGCCGAATAATTATAATTATTCGGCCGAATAATTAACGTTATTCGGCCGAATAATATAGTATTTATTCGGCCGAATAATCTTTAACGGGCCACCGTTAAACATAACGGAGGCCTCGGAATATGTGCCATGGGCTAGCCGGACGGAGCAAACTCACGGCGGTGGAAATAATTGTTCGGCCGAACAATTGTTCGGCCGAACACTTGTTCGGCCGAATAATTGTTCGGCCGAATACTTGTTCGGCCGAACAATTATTCGGCCGAACAAGTGTTCGGCCGAACAATTATTCGGCATAAAAGCTCTGTCCCGGCCCCTCTCCCGTCATTTTCGTGGGATCTCGTGGAGCCCTGTTGTGTTGGTAGTGGCCCGTCTGCTCCGTCACCCCGCTGCCCTGTCGCCCGTTAGCCACCCTATTGGTCGACGACGTGTGTTGTCGACCTGTAAGCCTGCGTGTAAGTCCAGCGTTCGTCGTTGTTTCGCCTCTCGTTGTTTAGCCACCTGCACGTAAGTAATACTGTCTGCTGCTTGCTGCTTGCTGCTGGTAAGTGGTGGTGTTCTGGTGCGCAGGGAGGATTCGGCAAAGACGTTGCGGCTGGTATGTAATATCGTTTCGGCTGGTATGTAATATTGTTTGCTGCTTGCTGCTGGTAACATATGTAGCAGATTTGGGCTTGTAGGGTTTCACAGCGCGGGGTCGAACGTCGTTGAGAAGTTGCGGGTGGTGACAGATCGACACGGCGTTTGCAGTGGTTGAAGGTATCGTTTCGTTTTTCTGTTTTGTAGATGTGTATTTTATTGAAGTGTGTTATCGCTATTTTTTGTTGCTAAAATGTTATTGATTTTACGCAGGTCTCCCAGTTCGTCTGCTACGGCTGCTCTGTTTCGGGTGGAAGAAATTTTATCTGCGCTGTCGTCCGAAAGATTTCAGGTCGCGCTCATTTGTTTTGGCTGCGTTTTAGAGGTAAGGTGGATAAATCTTTCTAATTCCCGTTTATATAAATTGTTTTCGATCGTTTTGTAATTCCCATATTCTCTGTATATTGCACTCTGTCCAACTGGGCAGAGGCCATGGGCTGCAACAGGACAGAGTCCATGGACTCTGCCCAGTTGGACAGAGTCTATGGACTCTGCCCAGTAGGACGGAGTCCATGGACTATGTACAGTTGATTGAGTTCTTGGAGTTGGTCGAATTGAATGTCCAGAATGTCTTAAATTAAAATATGAAGAGGAGTATTTAAATTTAAATATAAAGAAATTTTTTGAGTACTTTTTTAAATTGTTGTATTTGGCTGTGTTTAGAAAAGAAATTAACATTAATTTTAATTTGAAAGAACATTTCTAAGTTGTATGTAGGCTTGTTTTACTTAAGAACTCTGTCGACTCGTCTAAGTTGACAGAGTTCAGAGATTAAGATATTAATTATATTACCAACTTTGGCAATAGATAGTTCAGATACAAACAAATTTCAGATAGTTCAACTCTATTTTTGATAAAACAACAATGTAAATGGACTTGAGGTACAAGGAAACTAAAGACATGAATAGATTTTAATTTATAAGTATTATAGTAAGTCTTATGTAATTTAACAATGATGACATGAACTCTGTCAACTAAAACATGTTGACAGAGTTCATGAACTCTGTCAACATGTCTTAGTTGACAGAGTTCATGAACTCTGTCAACATGTTTTAGTTTAGCTTAGATACACAGTCTATTTTTGATAAAACAATAATTTAAATGGATTTTATGTAAAAGGGAACTATAGACATGAATAGGCTTTAATCTAAATGTACTATAGTAAGTTTTATAAAATACTAGGTGATGTTATGTCAGAATGGTTCGAGTTTTATTCTAGTAAAGGTGGTAAATTGGTATTGTGTTTTCTTTTGTTTGCAACATGGCTGACTTGGAGAATATAATACCAAGAATTGTTACCATTATTAGATTGAAATTAAAGATCATTGTCAAACGAGGCCAATTTGAGAAACATGACATTTAACTCAATCATAATACTTGAACAGTAATTTTTTTTTTGTTCTATGGAACAATGAGATTATTTGTAGATATAATTTATGTCTAGAGTAATAAAATTTCTGGTTTAAATTTGTAGTTTAAGAAACTGAAAACGATTATCAAATGGCAAATTTTGAAAACATAAAACATGAATTGTCAATTTTTATTTTATTGTCAATAATGAAAATATTTTCAAGACTTAATTTATGTTTCAGATATTAAGTTATGTATTAAGAAGGTGAGAGAGATTCATGATTTATGCTTTAGGTATTAAGTTATGTATTAAAAAGGTAAAAGAGATTCATGATTTATGTTTTAGGTATTAAGTTATGTAGTAAAAAGGTTAAATAGATTCATGATTTATGTTTTAGGTATTAAGTTATGTATGAAGAAGGTAAAAGAGATTCATGAACTCATACACATAAAAAAAAAACCCATTATTTAGTACTTAACTATATTGGTTCCATTCATTTTAAACATCAAAAATACCTAAAAGATTGGTACATTAATTCATCATCTAACAATATTAGCTATATTTTTTTTGAAAATTGTTAGATGATAAATTAGGTAAATCTAGGTACTTGTTAAATAACTTAGTTTATTAAGTAGTTGGTTTTTAGAGTTCATAGAATTAACTTGTAGGATTTGAATATGTAATTAGTTGATTCGTCTTTAGGTGTAGGCATTATATATCAAATGGAAAGAGAGGATTCTTTAAGGCGAAAGCGTAGGAGGTCTTCACAATCTTCTGGCGTAGGTGGTACGAGTGATAATCGGAGGTTGTCAACCTCTCCTCGGGACTCTAATTTATTGTATAGTTCACACCGACAAGGTGAAAGGGGTACAAATGATTCGCCTGTATCTTCTATGGGAGAACGTCGATCTCGACCCTCTATTGGTACATATGAATATCAATCTTTGAACATTTATATATGCAAATTGTTTTTTTGAGAGTGCAAAATTTGTAGTTGTGTTTAAACTAGACTTTGTCATTTGAAGCAGAGCATGGTTCGGAAGATACTCCTAATTCTGTAGGGAGGGAGACAGGGCAAACAAGGGAGACGGATGACGGTGCAGAGCAAGGTTCTCAAGAGGCTCACCATTCGGCACGAGGTGATGATGGTAGAGCTAGGACACAATATGTTGAATTAACTGAGGGTTGTACACCCATTACGACATATCCATCTGATCTACCTCGGGAGCTTCCATGGGAAGGTGGTAATCATCAAATGACTCTTGAAAGATGTAGATCTCACTATGAAAAGTTGCAAAATGATTTGTCTACTATGGATCTTCCTCCGGAGAGTAAACAAAGTTTGGAGATTGTCTTGGGATCATTGCAAAACTTCATTCAAGCATATGAGAATCTTGGGCCGACTACAGATGGTTTTGTAGATTTGATGCGAAGACGAAGGGATCAAGTGATGGGTCCAGACAAATGGGATGTTGTGAAAGAAAGAGTGACAAGAGAGCAGGCCAAATCAATGTTTAATTTCAAAGAAGGTTTGAAAAAAGAAATGTTGAAAGTGCAATATTTCAAACATCCTCATCTGGCACACTTACTTTATGATCGGTTTCTTGCTGCCTATGGTCGTTTTCCATGGAACGATGAGGTTTCTCAGTATTTTGCTAGATTTTTTTATGCTGAGTTTTTTTTAAATATGAAGCCAGATTATACTGATGTTCATTCAAAATTTTATGGAGTTGGGAAGGGTCGAATATATGATCGAGAGGGTGTACATAGAGATCCTGCAACTCTTAGACCTCCGCCCCTGATATCTCGTCCACCTAGGTTGGTGGCATTAAAATCAGAGATGGAGCCCACATCTCAACTTGGGACGACAGCAAGAAATTTTGTTGGTGATGGGCTATCATCAGTATTAGTGGGAGTAGATGTGGGGTTGGTTAGAGAAAGGGCTCGTTCTGCTATTCGTCAAAAGTTTGTTTATAAAACTGATGATGAAATAGATGGAATGAGCATTGAAGATCTCAGGGCATATGCAAAGATTTGTCGTGACTTAGCAGCAAATGTTATATCCAACGACACATCGAGTTTGGGAGAGGTTCGTTGACTACATGATATGATTTGATTTGAATTAAATATTTTATTTATCTTGATTTTATTTTTTTTGTTACCTTATCATAGGTACATTATGTAAATGTTTAAATTGGTTGCAGTTTTCAAGAATGATGAACGAACATTCTTTTCACATTTCAACTAGCGAAAATGTAGGGAGAGAGGTACATATTTATTATCAACATATTTGTACTTATGTTTGAATTTGATATATATATATATATATATATTATTATTTTTTGAATGATAATTTAACTGTGTATTTTATTGTTAATTTGACTCATCCATGCAGGTTTCTTTAGATACCAACTTTATAAATGATTTACCATCTATTGTGAGCTAATGTTTTTTAAATTTTTTGTTTTAGTTTTAAGTTTTAATTGGTATAGTAATTTTTTTGGTTTGTATTATATGTTTTATTTATTAATACAATTTAAATTTTAGGGTGGAGATATAGGTTCTTTGCTTAATGATGCAGATATTGGTAGAGAGGTAATTTCATTGATTGCTTTAATTTTGCTTTAATTTTGTTTACTGTTTTAATATTTTAATTTTTGTAGATTTAGATTTATGAGATTCATAAATTGATTTTATATATGGATTGCAGCTTGGGTCTCTCAAATCTTTTGGAGGCAAAGGAAAAAGTCCTTTGGAGGATGGTGGTGGACAAGCATTTGGAGAATTTGATGTAATATTGTTAATATTTGAATTGTATTTTGATATATTAGTTTAATATTTTAATTTTTTGATTATAGTTTAAGTAATTTAAATGATATGAACATAATTTTTTTTTACACATGTTGCAGGGAGGGTTGAGTCCAGGGGGAGGCTTGAGTGGAGGAGGGGGAGGCCCGAGTGGAGGATAGCACATACATTTTAATTTTATAGTTCATGGTATCCACTATTTTTTGTTGTTGATATGCATTTAGATTGGAAACATTTGTCTTGGACATGTTGAGGAGGTTTATTTTTGGACGAGATATATACATATATGGATGTACATTGAATTTGCATGTTCATGATTATTTTTTTGGAGATTATATACATATAAATTTTGAACTTACATATTTCGTGAATCATGGTTTTTAAATGATTTCTAAGTTTATTTTTGTTTATTTGACATATTTGGTGTTAAATTTAGTTTAAAATATGTATTTGCATGTTTGAATGAATGTTTGAATGAATGAATATATGTAAAACTGAATGTTAAGAAACATGACATTCTTGATTATTATTAAGTTTAAGAAATGTTATTTAGGAAGTTTAAAAATGGATAAACATATTAGGTTTAAAGTTCATAAATGAGGAAGTTTTGATTGAAGTTTAAAAAATGTTATTTAGGAAATTTTTAAAAGTGGATGTTCACATATAGGTTTAGAGTTTATAAATGAGGAAGTTATAATTGTTCGACATGAATGAATGATAAGATTGAGTGTATTAAGAACAAGAATGTTAGGAAGTTTAATAATTTGTTAGAAAGTTTTGATAGTTATATGGATCAGGTAGTTTAAAAATGAATGTTGTCTTTGAATGTTAGAATGCTTAGAAATGTTAGTTTTTATACATATCGATGAATCGGGAAGTTTAAAAGTGATTACATTCAAACTTTAGAGATGTTAGGAAGTTCAAGAATGTTTGAAGTTTTAATGAAAATATGGATGAAATATAAAGTTTAAAAATGAAATTTAAGTAAGGTTGAATGTTATTTTCAAGGATGTTATGAAGTTTTAGGAATGTTAGAAGTCTATAGAAATATGGAAGAAATAGAAAGTTTAAGAATGTTATATAAAGTTTTAGAGAATGATAGAAGTTTTGATAAAAATATTGTCTTTGAATGTTAGAATGCTTAGAAATGTTAGAAGTTTTCGTACATATCGATGAATCAGGAAGATTAAAAGTGATTACATTAAACTTTAGAGATGTTAGGAAGTTCAAGAATGTTTGAAGTTTTGATGAAAATACATGGATGAAATATAAAGTTTAAAAATGAAATTTAAGTAAGTTTGAATGTTATCTTCAAGGATGAACTATGAAGTTTTAGGAATGTTAGAAAGTCGATAGAAATATGGAAAAAATAGAAAGTTTAGGAATGTTAAATATAAGTTTTGATAGAAAATATGGATGGATTAGGAAGTTTTAAAGCAAATATATGTTAAGTTCAAATTTTGATATAATGGATTTTTAATTAATTTAATTTTTATTTACAATGTTCAGGTACATTTGATGCGGCTGAAATCATGGCAAATGGGGGTAACGGTTTTTTGTTTTTTAATCATAAGCGAAGATTCCAGGATTGTGAAGTTTGTGCTAAATTAGAGCAATGATTTTAAACAACAATTTGATGAATTTTCATTGATTTGTTGTAAATAATCATTTCTCTAATTTAGCATAAGCTTCACAATCCTGGAATCCTTGCTTGTGATTAAAAATCAAATAATCGTTATCTCCATTTGCCATGATTTCAGTTATGTGAATTTGCACAAGCGATATTTTAAATTAAAGATTTGGGACAGAGAACTTGGTGACAATTTTAAGACATCTATTTAAGATCATATTTATGGTGAAGTATGTATTAAAGAAACATGTTCGATGGATTAAAATAATACAAAATTTAATAGGTCTTTTTGTGATTTTTTGTTAGTATCAATCAATCAAAAGTAAAAATTCGGGGCGGAGTGGGGATAGCCACATCCGTTATCTCATCCCTTAGTGGTCTAATAGACATATGGGGACCCGAATAAAGTACTTTTGAATTTTCAAATTATATTTGAATTCATTTTTAAGCATGTTAAAGTACAACCATTTAAGCTTTTGTGTTAGTGGTCATTCAAGAAAATATTCATAAAATTTCAATGAAAAAATAAACCATTTAAGCTTTTGTGTTAGTTGTCATTCAAGAAAATATTCATAAAATCTCAATGAAAAAATATACTGTGCACAACAATTTTGATAATTGGACAAAAAATATATTGCACACAACAATTGATATGGACAAAAATATAGATCAATTTATTTTTGATATGTAGTTAAAAACATCGCAATGGAATACCATCTTCAATTATTCGTTCATGGTCACATATGGATAGTTTCCATTTTTTGGTTTTTAACTGTTTTTTTGATGGAACTTGTATCAATTTTATTCGAGATGCACATACTAAATGACTATATTGACAACATATAACATCGGGTTCATAATCTTGAAAGTAGACATAATTTTTAGTCATATGCGTATGCTGAAAAAAGTAGCCTTTTAAAATGATGGATCCTCTTTCGTATGTAAATCCGTTGTCGTTGTAGTCCTCCAATAATTTCATTTTTCCTTCAGTGCATCGCATCAAATAATATTTGACATTTTCGTTGTTGTCTACAGGTGCAATCACAGCGAAAACATCTCCTGTGCAAGTTATGATTGGTGTTAGCGTATTTAAATGAATTGAATTGACTACTTATGGCGAAGGATTAGAATGAACAATTGATTAAAAAGTCAAAAACAAGTTTATTACCTTCTCTTACGAGATCTGAAATTCTATCGCCATCAGACGATATTGCTATTTCTTCTGATTCTAATTCTTCAACACTTGCCAGTGGCATTTTTCCTTTTGGATTAATCTCTGTGTGTCTCCAAGCTTTTACGTAGTTGTTTGTTATGTTTTCACAAACTTCTGTAGACTCGACATTTTCAATGCAAATATGACAAAAGCATGATTGCTTTCTACTGTCAAATGCAAACACGTTGTGAAATGATTTTGTTTGAATAGAGTGAAGATCTCTAGTTCCATGTATGGTGCTAGCGTCATATGGTATTGATCTATTTATATCTTGGACCCCAACAAGCCAAAAAAACCTACACAATAAATAGTGTACATGTGTACTTAAATGTTAGTATATACATTTTTTTTAATTTTAAGAAATAATATAAATTAAAAAAATAGTGGACATACCTGCGCACGTCTTTTGATTGTTGATTATAATCATGGCTTAGATTTAATTGACACCATTGGACAACCTCTGCAGCTGAATGAAACCGTGCTGAAGAATAGTTCATTTGCCATCTTCGAAGTGCTCTTTTCACGCATGCTCCTGCACCATCATGCTCACCTTTTCCATGCCCAGTTTCAAAGAAATTCCAGCGATGTTTAATGTTCAGCGCTTTATGAAGTCGACATAACCAAAAAAATGATCGTGAAGATTTAAATTGACCCGCACATCCATCAGACCATATCCAATGCTCTTTGAATTTGACTTCGCGTTTTTTCAGTGAGTCATAGAAAATATTTTCTATACAATGTTGGACAAAATGTGTGTCGTGTGTACGATCATCGCTGATATAGAAGTGATATTCTTTAATCACATCTCGATTGTCACATGTGCTTTCAATGCCATCGATATCCTGTTGAGAATGTCTATATACAACATGGACAAATATCGAAACTTGGTCAGAGTGATAGTATTCACTCTGTATTTCGTTTTGTGCAGCAAATGTATAGTTTTCAGCAAAATCAACCACCGACAAAATTGTTCCGGGTGGAAAAATTTCACGAGACTGTTTGAATTGAAGATCTTGCCATCGTGCTCTATGTGAATGCTGGGTGTATTTATAAATTTCGGTTTCAAATTTTTTGAGAAAATCTGTGACGCATATCTTGTCTTCTAGCAAATCAATTCTTTTGGAACGTGAATCACTAGAACTTGTATCATAGTTGATGTATTCGTATCTCTTCCAATCAACATTTACATTTGACAACGATTGATCATTATCGATAGGGTATTTATTGTGGAATAACACCAAATTTCCACAATGATGACAATGTTTTCCATTGACACATTTCTTTGAATAAAATACTTCATCGTGATTTCTCTCACATAAAATTTGAGATATGAATTCACGTATCGTCGACGGAGGTGGTGAATTTGTCCAAAACATTTTACCAAATTCAAGAAACGTGTCATAATATAACTGAAATTGCACATGATAACGGCAACAACATGTATCACGTATAGTTATAGGTCGAACATACCATGGTTTTTGTTGCACAAATGTAGTGATTGATATATTAATTCCACGATGATCTTCCTTGAATTTATTGAACAATTGTACTTGTGTCATGTCCATTATATGTTTTGGTTGGCTTTCATATACATTTCTTGATATTCTTTTGCGTATCACATCTCTTGCATTTGGTGAAACTCGAGCATGTTCCAACCAATATTCTCATACAATATCTTTAACCCCTGCTCCTAATCTGTCTTTGTAAGGTTGTCTACAAATAATTGCCCAACAAGCAAGTTCATTATTTTCATCTATTTGCATTCTGAATTTGCTATGTTTGTATAATGTTTTTCTTGATGTTCCAACTGCTTTTGCTAGTTCTGTTGTCAAACGCTTTTGTTTAGTACTAGCTGAAAGAATTGCTGTATGAATTGCTTTACGTGCAGCACTGATATCTTTCTTCCTGGATTTTCCAAATTTTTTTATTGTATCGCCTATATTTTCCATCACATTTTGTTTCAATTTCGACTCTTTTGTTACTTTGTGAATACCCAATAACGATGTAGCACCTTCTAATTTCTTGGACACTAATAAACATCTCAAAATTTGTGCTTGTCCTGCTATTGAGTAATCTTTGAGAACTTCATCATAAAATTTTGTAGCACGATATCGTGCAACATGTATTGGTAGTTTTTCTCCATATTTGTCGCAATCAATGTCTTCTAACATTTCATCATCAATAGTAAAAGTACCTATACATCAAGTTAAATTTAATTTAACATATATCAAAAAATAAAATTCATTATAAAAAAATGAATTTGGAAAATATATGATATATACATACCAGGTTCAATTTCTGGATTTTGAACTTGATCTTCAATATTGATTTCATCGACATTAGCATGTAAATCACTATTTACATCTTCTACAATGTTCTTTTCAACTTCAATTTGTTCTTCTTGTACTCTATTTTCAATTTTCATTTCTTCAACATTGTCATGTAAATCTGTATTTATATCTTCAATAGTTCTCTCTTCCGTTTCAGCAACCCTTTGTTTTTTGGCAATATATCTGAGTTTTTGTTTCTCTCTATTATCATCATCATCACGTTTACGATCAGTTTTTCTTTTACGATTTCTCTTATTGCCCATGGTTGTTTAATCTATAGACGATAAATTAAAGAATCATGTTACTTTATAGTAAAAACAAATAAATTAAGATTTAAAAACATTTACGGAATTTATAAAAACATGAACTGAAATTTACTTTACCTTTTAAAAATTTTGTAAGAGTCTTTTGAAGAAGATTTCTTTGGAATTAACTTTCCTTTGAAAAAATTCTCTGAACAAAAATCTTCTTTGGAAAATAATAAAAACACCTTGTGCCAAGGAAGAAAATAAAACACGTTGTAAATAAATCTTTGTTGTAAAATTCATTCCAAGAATATTTTTTTGAAAAAATATCTACGAAAAAAACCACTAGAAAAAAATACTTTCAATAAAAACTTATTTATAAATATATATGGGAAAAAATCATTGTAAAGAAACAACTCTTTGAAAAAAACCTAATTTCAAAGAAATAAGAAGTACAAAATTACTTTGTAAAAAATCATTTGCAAAATAAGATAACTATTTGAAAAAACTCCTTTCAAATAAATAAGAAGTGCAAAACTACTTTGGAAAAAAATCATTTGCAAAATACCTTAGCAAAACAACTATTTGAAAAAACCTCTTTCAATTAAATAAAAAGTGCAAAGCTACTTTGAAAAAAAAACATCCTTGCAAAGAACCTCCTTGCAAACATGTCTAAAAAAAGAAATATTTTGAAAAAACTCCTTGCAAATATCCCTTAAAAAAAACACTTTCAATGTGTCTTTTGAAAAAAAGAAGAAGAAACATACTTTGTAAAAATCTCTTTTTAAAAAAAATGTTTTCTTTGCAAATATACAACAAGAAAATAAATATTTGGAAAAAACTTCTTGCAAATATGCCTTAGAAAAACATTTTCTTCAATGTGTCTTTGGAAAAAAGAAGAAACATACCTTGTAAAAACCTCCTTTTGCAAAAAATGTCTTCTTTGTAAAAATGCAATAAAAAAGAGATATGTTGGAAAAACTCCTTCAATGTGCCTTTTGTAAAAAAGAAGAAGACATAGCTTGTAAAAACCTCATTTTGCAAAAAATGTCTTCTTTGTAAAAATGCAATAAGAAAAGAGATAGTTTGGAAAAACTCCTTGCAAATATGCCTTAGAAAAAAAAACTCCTTCAATGTGCCTTTTGTGAAGAAGAAGAAGAAACATAGCTTGTAAAAATCTCATTTTGCAAAAAATGTCTTCTTTGTAAAAATGCAATAAGAAAAGAGATAGTTTGGAAAAACTCCTTGCAAATATGCCTTAGAAAAAAAAACTCCTTCAATGTGCCTTTTGTGAAGAAGAAGAAGAAACATAGCTTGTAAAAATCTCATTTTGCAAAAAATGTCTTCTTTGTAAAAATGCAATAAGAAAAGAGATAGTTTGGAAAAACTCCTTGCAAATATGCCTTAGAAAAAAAAACTCCTTCAATGTGCCTTTTGTAAAGAAGAAGAAGAAACATATCTTGTAAAAACCTCCTTTTGCAAAAATTATCTCCTCCTTCCGAAATTAGTTTGACAAAAAAATGCGAAGTTCAAACATGCGAAAATAATGAATTAACTTTACGTTTATTTATATGAGTATAATTATTTTTTTATTTTTATTTTTTATTTTTTTTCGGCCGACGTAATTTTTTTTCCGTTTAGTTATTCGGCCGAATAACCTTCGCCATAAGTTACGGCGCCGTTACGAAAAAAAGTTATTCGGCCGAATAATTATTCGGCCGAATAATCTCTGAAACATGACCGATTCAGATCTCTGCAAAAATTTCAGGTTTCTCCATTTTCGGAAGGAGAAAACCACCTCTTACACAACAAAACGAATGTCGGACTTCATACCAGTAGATTCATCATTGAATCTACTTTACGAGGGTATAAATTTTGTTGTATATAGATAAGAATTGATATTTTTTAAGTTTTATATTTGTAACATGTGTCGAGTTATGATTCAGCTCTTTAAAAAAACAGCGAAAAGAAAAATCCATAACTTTGTAAATACAACACCAAAAAAATCGAAGAAAATGTGGGTCGATTCATTGACGTGTCTACTTCAAAAGGGTGGTCGTAGATTTTTTGATTTTATAGCGGATTGAGAGAAAAGTGGTGCAACAAAAAGGTTGTTGAAAATCGACTGAGTTTCCCCATGGATCGACTTTAAAAAAATATAATAATTAGTATAGAGGTCCATTGGATGCAAACTTATAGTCAGACGTTAGTACATTGTGTGTAGATTGTCGTAGCATTTTCAGTTTTTGCAAAACACAAGTCTAACAACGATTTTAGTGGTGCAACAAATCATAACTCTTTTGTAGTCTTTTCATTTTATAAGAACACACTGTCAAACATTTGCGAAATCGACATATCAAATCTTAATAAAAAAAATTGAAAAAATTATGAGTAGAAAGCTAACATAATTCTACAAAAGTTTTCTTTTTACGGCAAAGTGAAATTTTAAATAAAAATATCACTTTTGTTCGCCCGAAATTAGAAGACATGAAAAAAACAGAATTATTTTCTCACGAGACTCCCCAAAATAGACACCCATCTTCATTTTTTCACCCATATAGAAAATACATGTGTTTAGTAGTGGAGCTAATGGATTCAACACTCTGTATCCTGATCCAGTGCATAACTGCCAGCTATACTGTTGAAAGTATATTGTTGCTTGCATTACCTTAATTAGAATATGACATAAAACTAGATTTTAACTCCAAGATACCATGTCAAAGGTATTTTCTAGTTTGTGCTTAGTCTAAGGCAAGATGACCTAGTTTGAAAGGCTTGCAAAGCAGTGCTTCTCTAATGCTTCCAAAGTTTCAGTATCAACTGTCTCACACAATAATACATAGAATCAGCCTATCAGTACAAAGGGTCAATATCTTAAGCTAAAATAATATAATTTCAGTTTGAGTCAATTATGTCGTGTATGTGTTAAATATGAATTTAGGATTTATGTTCTATAACCAGCCTATACCTGACTGAATTTAAAACTAGCATTCACAACATATTTCAGAAGCTTATGCCTAACCCTTTTTCAAGGGTTCCTATTCCATGATTTTCTGAGGGCTACTTCCTCATTAGAACCTAGCTTCAAAACAATTATTATCTCAATGAAATCTGAAGCCTCTCATCAAAATGTTTCTTGGTTTTCTGGAGAAGCCATACAATTATTTGGAGTGAATTCTATGCAAGGCAATTCACTATATTGCTTGCTTGCTTACATTATATACAAAGAGAATTCAACTCATAAGGTTTTGGGTGTCCAATCTTTGGCATGAATACAAATACGGAACATAGCAAGCTCTATAAAATGCATTGTGTCCAATAAACTAGTTTGGATGGATAGTTGAAATTCATGGTTTTCTTTAAATCGAATCTCATCAATATCGCCAGCATAAGATCTTGATTCAGTGTTAGATGAAATGTTAAAATGAAAAAAACAGAGACCTAAAAAAAAAACTAGCCATTAAATGGAAGCGAACAACACATGCTCCAATGACAATGAATAGCAAGGAATAACCGTATAAATAGTAATAAGCATAAACATAGAAATAGTAATAAGCATGATACCCACATGCATCCAACACCCTGCACAGAAATAGATTTTTCTAAGTTTTTGTTGTTGTCATGTACTTTAATTGTTTTAATATCTCTACTCATATTATAGGGAAGGGTGGCTGGCATACTCAATGATTGGGCCTCATGATGCATGCAACAAAGATTTGCCCTGATAATGCAACTTTTATGGTGTTCATAGATGTAACTTTTATGATGCTCATATCTAAATAGAGTAAAATGTTTATAGGGTTGAGGGTTAAAGGCTCATGTTTTAGTACTGAAGATAATTATTAGATGTGTTTCGAGGGGTTTCATATTTACCAACTACTATTTGGAATCTGAGGTCTAGGTTTCGTGTTTAAGGATTCACTAGTCATGATGGCAGGGATGGTGCAGAGTTTATGATTCATTATTAATGATGGCTGTAACCGGTGCAATGTTTTCGCATAGTCACAGTTGTAGGTCTAAGGGTAATAGATCGATCTTCAAATGTTGTAAGTAGGTTGAGATCACAATGTAAAACTGCTTCGGTGTTAGATTTCAGGGAGCTGGGCTTCAGTACAATGCTTATGCATTTTGTTCATTTGTAATTGCTGTGTTCTTTTTAATTAGGCCTAACAGAGATGAAATCCCCAGCCAAATTGAGCAGTAAAAAAAGAGAAGAGAAGATAGAAGGGAGAAATTCAAAGTAGAAATTGCCTTCGCTGCAAAGATCTCAATGAAAACTCTGCAAGCTGTTATTCAAGGGGAGGTTTCTGATAAAGCCCAAGATGCATTAACGGTTTTAGACATAGTTCTGAGACAACATGCCTCTAGGAAGTATGTACTTGTACATCTTCATTTGCTAAATGAATTGAAAACTTTGCTCTTTTGTAATTCATTTTTATTGTTTGCTTTAACATGTTTTTGAATTACTCTCGGTCTTTGTTTTCACAGAGGCTATTTATTGATGGGGCAAAGTTTCTTTCATTGAAGTTTTGCTCCTTTGGTTGAACTAGGAGGAGAAGTTACCGGATGCAGGGGCTATCATATCAGCTTCAGGCCTACACAGACTGGAATTTCCCTTAATATGGGTAACTTTATAATATCTTTTTGTCTGTTTGTTTTTTTCGTGGTGTCAATTTGTTGTGTATGCTATCATTCATTTGTAACAAAGATATAAATGTCACTTGAATTAGCATAATTGTTTCCCACCATGATTATCATTTTGAAATGATAATGATGGACTTGGATATTGATTTTTAATTGTTTATTTACATATAAGATACTAGAGCACAAATCTTGACATATGTTATACATACATGCACATACCTGCGTAGGTTTATAAATTATATATATATATATATATATATGACACAACCCAAGTTTGAAGCAAATCACTAGAACTTCCTGTTCTACATGCTACCCTTGTAGGTTTACATACTAAAAATAATTTCAATCCAAATTAAAAAAACTCTATATTCTACATCTAAACTTGCTTTAAGTTACAAATCAATCTAGCAAGTGCATTGAAAAATTTCTTGAAATTTTTGGAGTTATAACATACTCAAGCATCGAATTCACGACTTCTGAAATATATGTATAACCCATGGTGTTATATACAGTTCAGGATCAGGAGCACTGCTAGTCCATTTTTAATTTCTTGTCATGTTAATTTTAGTTTCTCTATAAGATCAAGGTGATCTAGTGTGTCTAATCCCCAACACACTCTTGGTATTTAAAATGATACTGGTCTCTAAATAGTACATTCAAGCATATACCCTAGCTTCTCTGAGTGATGATAAGCTTCTCTTCATACTGATTTTAAACACTAAATGATACTTAATCGACTTAGTCAACCTTTAAGAAAATCTATAATCCTTAAAAGCTATATCCTTCTGGAGAAGTAATCCCACGTTTTTATGTATCATTTATCTCGTCCTTGCTTGAATAATTTCTGCATAATAATGTGGTTTCTATTCAATGCACTTAAGGATGAAAAAAAAGACAAGAGCATGGAATTAAAGATGTTATTTTGTATTGACTTGTCGCATTTTTATAGCCAAAACGTGGGCCTTTTGGAAGTCGTTGAGTGTAAGATTTAGTAATCAATTTTATTAAATTTGAAATTATAAACTATAATTTGTATTTATATTTAATATACATTGCATTTAAGATAAATTCCCATGCAAATGAAAATATCCCATTGGCCAGTAAGATTTGGAGCAATTAGGATATTAATTATGTTTCATTGGATGATGACAACTATATAGGTTTTGAGCTTCACTCAAGTTTACCTTATCTGTTAGTTTACATTACATAGCTTTTTAGTCTTGATATTGTTGTCCAGTATGTTCATAGTTCCTCTGTAGTTTTAAAGGAGTTTATATGCAAGGATATGTTCAGTTTTTTTCTTTTTCTTTTAACTCTATCCACAAGTAAACAGATCCAAATTTGCACAGTCCCTTTTGTTGATATTCTCATCAGAGAAATGTGGAGGCTTGGTTTCAGTAATAAGGGTTCAAAATTCAAAGCAGTTGTACGAATTTGATATTCTCATCAGAGGAATGTAGAAACTTGGTTTCAGTAGTAGGGTTTTCAAATGTAGCTGTAGGAATTAGTTTGGAATTACACATTTTTGCTCTTTTAAAATGTCAATGCATCAGAAAACTATTAATGATATCCATTTTTGCTAAGTTTCATTATCAATATTCATGTTTTAATCAGTAGACATACACAGTCAAATCTGGCCAACAAGGAAAGAACTAGTGGCTAAAATATTCTGTTAAATATTTTGGCTTTTCAGTTTTGTTCAAAAATAAAGTTGAGTTGTAAGTCTTCTTTGAATGTAATTTGTTTCTGTCATATGCTGAGCAGGTTAGTTTTCTAAATGATAGTTAGCAATGGTTTTAACATGTCGTGCATTCACTCATGATCGATATGATTTCTTATGTTTTACGCCTTTTACAGTTACTGCAGGAATTGTATTTGAAGTTTTACTGCCTTGTTGCCATTTTGTGCAGATCTGTCAACAACAATGCTCATCAAACAAAGTGTTGTCATTGATTTTTTGTTGCCGAATCAAGGTGTTGACAATCCATGGAAGATTAATTGGGCTAAGGTAAAACCGTAAAATGTAACTCGAGACATGCTTACCTTGGATTTATGTCATGCAACTTTTATTTTTATTTTTTAACAGTTGGAATGTCAAATTCTGTTGCCTTCTTTCAGACAAAACAAGTGCTGAAAGGAGTCCGCATTGTAACAGTACACACTAATATGGAGTTTAAGATCCTTGGTTTTAGTGAAAAACCATGCAAAGACAATTTCTGCATGTATGATCGTAGCTGACAACAATTCAAGACAGGCAGAAGAAGATGATGCAGAGTTGGCAACATCTATTTTTGTGAACTACAATGGTCTGCTGCATGGTGAAAGGAAAACAAGGCATTCAAAAAATGAGAACCTCACTATTAAATTCTTGAAGAAGTACATTCATTATTTTAAAGGCAGACATCAACCTATGCTCAAAGATAAGGTCATTTTCTATCTCAAACTTGTACCTATACATTTATTTATCTCTTGTAATTGTGTTCTTATATTTTCAATGGTAAGTGGAATCAGATAATCTTACTGAATGACAGTGTTTGTATGGTGATAACCTACAGCCATCAGAACATATTGCATCTACATATGCTGAGATGCGTAATGCAGGTGCAGAAGCAAAGCTAAGCAGGGCCCTGCATTGCTAGTTTAATATTTAACATATGAAGCAGTTTATCATTTGTCTCGGTTACTTGGTAACCTTATAGGAATTCGCATGACTTAACGCTTCAGCATTATACAACCAGTTGTGACTATTCGACTTCCTTAAGACTTGTTCAGGTAAAAAAGTCTTTGTCAGTTCACTCTACTTATTATTTATAATTTTGTATTTGTTATTCATTATGTAACTCGAATGCTAAATTCCTTTTGATGACTTTGAAGGTAGTGGTCACCCATTGGAACAGAAGCCAAGGGTACTCTATGTTTACCCAGGAGGAGGTCATTATCACTTTTAGGTCATCTCTTAAATATTTTTATACTTCTAGGTATGCCAAATTCACTTGGTTACTTCATGAAGCTAGGATTCTGTACACTGATGATCTCCACGTTTTCAATTATTTCTTTTGAGAATATATAAATTTCTTGTTGAACGTTTTGATTATGATAAGCCATGATTACATACTTGTTTAAATGAGCATACCAATGTTTGAGACAGAATGTGTTTTTCAATCAAAAGAGATAAGCTTCCTTGCAAATTCAGTTTACGGTCAATTGCAAAAACCATGCAAACATAGTTGCTCATTATCTTTTTGCAATGTGCAGGAAAGAAACATTGCCAATTCTGCCGTAGCACCGATTATGCCACTGCAAAATGCAATTTTGAATATGGCTGGCATTTTTGGGTGTTCAAATACAAAGCAAAACTATCGTTCTTGCTTTTTGCAAACAAGCTTCTGCAGTTTGAGAACTTTCTTTGCATACAACAACATGCTTTAAGATTGTTGAAGTCATCGCAACCACAATCTCTTGCTGATTTAGTTTATTTAGCTTTATCAGCAAAGAAAACTGAACCAAATTATTGTTAATGTTATGTCATATTTGAATAGCTCTTTCTTACATGTACTCGATCTCTGAAACGATAACAACCCAACTTTTGTCATTGGTCTCTTTGTACATCATCTTAAAACTATGCCACACCATTGTGTTAATATGAACAAACTTTCAAATTTCAAGAATATATGCTCTTTCAATTAGCAAAGTCTTCTTTTATTACATGATAACTTTATTTTTCCTTAGAATTTAGAATTTACATGTTAAATTTCTCTTGCATCAAACTACAGCAACTGTATATATGCAAATGCTTGTAAATTTCTGTTGCCAATGGCTGCAATGTACTTGTTTTATCATATGTTAGTTGATAATGTTCATAGCCCAATTACTTACTACAAAAAATATAGATATGAATATTGTTTGTTTAAATATCCTCTTCTTGCTCTACAGACTATACATGGATATAGATTTTTTCTTTTTGCAAATTGGAAACCTGCTTTCTTTTGTCTGTGAATTTCCATAATGCACAAATTGAACAAACCACAAAATCCATGCTCTTGCTATTTTTCAAACAAGCCGGTGGAACTTATTTTTGTTAGTTAATTAAAAAAATCTTCAAAAATTGAATTTATTATGTTTTCTGAAAATTTGATTATATATGTATTTATGCTCTCTCACCAAATTACTAATAGATTAATTGTTTTATTGAATTAAATTATTCTTGATCTCTATCAATTGTCCATGTTTGAACACAAATAGCTCATCCCTACAACTTTCTGCCAGCAGAGCATGTGGCAATGTGAAAGACATTGCCACTACATGGCTCTTGTTCAACATATTAACTGACGCACTTGAAATATAAAGCACATAGACTATAGACTTGAAATTTTGTTACATAGATATTGATGCTTCATTATGCTACCACAAATAACACACCATAATGTGATGTTGTATTGAACATAATCCTTAATGTCCTTCAAATATAAACTGCACTAGACATGGACACATTATGAAATAATATAGTTCGTTATATTATAAATTTCAAAAAAACAATATGGTATGCTTATGTAAACATCGCCACCTCGATGTGCAATAAAGATAGATGCACCAATAATTGGTGCATTACTATGTCACATGCCTCGATGCATGTTATATATTAAGCACACCTACAATGAACTCTACATTACACTATAAATTACAGTTTCTATTAAAATTTTCAAAAACATAACTAGTGTGTTTAGTAGAAAAAGTAACCTATACCATTAGTAGAAACCAATTGAGTGGTTATCCACTACAAATGGAGCTTCGAATGTGTTGGCATTTAAATGTCTTTGTAACACACCCAATATACACACATATCTACTCTTTGTTTTTAATAAATTTTATTGTATGCGTATTGAAAACCATATTCAAATGAGTATATTTGAAAAAGCCAAAGTTCATTGCACCATGTATCTATTCTCATTAATGATACCTATCCCAATCTAGGGAACAAAAACTCCAAGAAAAATCTTGAGAAACCCAATATCGTTGATTATACCATTTTTACTGTAAATCCAATAGTCCAAAGGCCTTATGACTACAATCAATGTACACAGAATTGCAATTGCAATGTTCTATTTAAAAATTGCAGAACCTCCACAGCTGCTGCTACATTTCTCAGGCATTGATTTATGCAACAATGGCCCCTTCATGTCATCTATGGCATTGCCCAAATTCTGCACATACTTCACTGTCTTGGCTCAAGCCAAAGAAATGTGACAACCTAGTATGAAAAAAGAAAAAAAGAGTTAAAGATGGTTGGTCTGCAATGCCAAAACGCAGAATTCTACAAATGGGAACCATAGTAGATGAAAATGCATCCATATTCCAAACATTGAAAATGACCATGTTAAAAAGTTCTTGCTATTGTCGATGATAACTCTTTGAATTGTAAACATAAAAAATATTGTACACATATACTATTGAATAAAATGACTTTTATTGCCAGATTGATGTTCCATTCAAACTAGCAAATTACAACTCGTCAACAGATTCAATCTTTCAGCCTTTGCCAATGTACAATTACAACTCATTGTTGTCTAATAGACTTCTGTCAAATGCTAGATTTATTGTTCCTTATTTCTGCACTGTCCATGATCTTGATTATCTTGTTTCCTGGAGTCATTCTTCTCATCTTTCTTGTTTTTCTTTGAATAATACCTACATGCATAGTCCTCTTGACTTTTCCACTGACATGAACTGCCCAACTATCTATAGCAATAAGAATATATTGCAACACTTTCCTTTTATTTAAGAAATAGATGCTTCATTTTTGAAATCAATTTCAGACATCACATATATTACAATGCACATCTGCCATAATCCAAATACTTTTTCAATTTTAACCATGAATATATAATCCATCTAATTGGTAGATTCTTATGAAATATTGTTAGTCGTGATGCTATAAATAAAGTACCAGCTAGAACCACTTCATTACTTGTATTTGGATGTTTATTTGGCTTATTCATGATGCCCTCAATAAAGTAGCAAGTAAAAACACTTCATTACTTATACTTGAAAATTTATTTGGCTTATACAAATGCCTTAAATTTAAGCTCCTTTAACGCTCTTGCTCATTCAAATCTTGTAGCCTTTTCAGTAAGGTGCTTCTCCTGCTTGAAGTTTCAAAAAATATTCATCTAATACCTGTCTACATGCATAACACTAACCTACGCTTACTACCACACAAGCTTTCTGTTTTTTAGCTTCTATTTAATGCACATTCACATCATAATTGCTCTAATGAAAAAAAGATTACGCGATGCATCTCCAATCATTTAAGATGCAAATGCTATTGTCTATAAAGTTTAAACTACCTTACTCATAAAATGCATCTCAAATATTAATTACAAAATCTGTACGTGTAAATGGTTCTGCAAAACGCAAGTGAAGCAATCATTGAGTAACTTCACATAGATTTTTTTTTAATATGAAACTATCCTGCCAATTTGACAATTTTCAAAGAATAGTTTCTGTGGCAAATTAGCTTGAACACATGCATGCCTATTTCGCCTCGTTGTTCTCAATTTTTTTTTTGCTTGCCTGCCTTTGCTCAATTCTATTCCTCCATGATTTCATCAATATGTGAACGATGTTGCTCTAGCATTATTTGATCTATATTAAATACGTCTTTCTTGTTGGCTTCTATCTTTTCTTCATGACCTCTCAACAATATCTGTCAAACCATAACTATGCTTCTATGTTTTTGCTACCTACAAGTTATATACACATTTCCTCCAACTGCACCTGCATATGTTCTTACAACATTCTCCGACCACCTGGATGCAACATCTCTTTCTACAATCAACCATCACTACTAGCCATTTTCAAAGTTGGGGACATTGCCACCTTGTGGCTCTTGTTTATTATATGTTTCAAACTTTGTGATATATGGTCCACGAATTAATATAGTTGGCACGTACTATGGTAACACGTTTGCAAAGGTTTGTTATATGGTTAGACTTTGGAGAGGTGGTATATCATAGCATGTTATATAATATGGTTTAAAATATGGTATGCGCTTTCCATATTATATGGTTTATAATGTGTTAACACATTGCATTGATTTATGATATGTTTCAAACTTTGTGATATATGGTCCACGAATTAATATAGTTGGCACTTACTATGGTAACACGTTTGCAAAGGTTTGTTATATGGTTAGACTTTGGAGAGGTGGTATATCATAGCATGTTATATAATATGGTTTGCAATGTGGCCCTAACATATGGTTTAAAATATGGTATGCGCTTTTCATATTATATGGTTTATAACTTGTTGTGATATGGTTCAAAAATAGATACCATGGGGGTGAAGCTTGGGGTCAAGGGCTATGCCCTTGCCGCCCTGCCCCCCCCCCCCCCCCCCCCGTTTTACAACTTTGCAAAATGAAGCTAAAGGTGGCCTAACAATGGTCTTGGGTTCGATTCCCAAAGATTCAAAACCACATTTTTCACCATTTTTTAACTATTCTTGACGAAACGTCAAATGCTGAGAACTTCTTCATTTGGAGGCCGTTTCGCATGAAACAAGCATCGTCGGAAAGCTATCGAAGAGCTCTTTACCACTATAATGTTTGAACTGATGTTTGAAGACTTTAAATCTGAACGACGATGGAAATATCTTCCTAGATCAAACCTCCCCATTGAGAAGCTTTTGGACCACCAAAAGCATGTAATCATTCTGCAATCAAGTGAAGACATGTTCGTCTCACTTTCCCTATATCACTTGTCCATTCTTGGAACCTATACATATGACTCAACATGACAACAATCAACACTGCACAAATATTGTTAAGTACATTAACCCCTTTTTCAACAAAATTTTCATTCAATATTGTAGGGACCAACCATATACTGTTGATCAGTAATAAGTTGAGTATCAACATTGAACATGTGAAATAGATTGTACTTATATCATGCTTATGCTTTATAATAGGAACATTATACACCAAAATAGGTGTATTGTGATGCAACAACACTTCATTTTCATGCGTAGGATTTTTTCTTCCTTAATTTGCATAGACATAAGTGTCAAATTTCGACTTCCATTAACAACCCTTTTTAATTGTTGTGTAGTTCCCAATGATTTGTCATTTTTATATGAATGTGAGTGTACTATGTACTCAATTCCTTCCTTAAACAAATGATACTGATTATGTTCTCGATAGAATATTGCTTTCCGATCATATAAATATGGGCTTCCCAACACAATTCCACAGATATCTAGTGGAACCACAACAAAGTCAACTCCATCTACAAACTTGGATGTAATTGAAAACTTGAGATTGCATTGTCTTGTTACTTGTAATATTTTATCTTTGCATACCCAGCCTAATGCTAAGGTTTTTTGTGTGGTTTAGTTATTAATCCCAACTGCTTAAGTAATTCTTTTGAAATAAGATTAGCTTGAGATCCACTATCTATGAGTGTGTCTATCTTCGTTTGTTTAGTGATTACCCTTATATGAAACTGGGCATTCCTTTTTATATCCTTAGAACTGTCATGATCTTTAGAAGTAGAAGCACATGAAGAACCAATGTTAGAATCACTACCAACAATAGTTTTACCTTTCACACCTACGATTGATATCTTGGTTTCATCCTCGGAATCTGATCCAAGGTCCTCAACGATAACCGTAGCATTCTGCTTCCCTTTCCGATCCGTAAACCACTTTCGTTTCATTTATGGATGTAGGTTCCAGCAATGTTCTACATCATGCCCATCTCTTTGACAATTAGAACAAGAAAGCTTTGTGTCCCCTTTCTTCACGGTAGCAACATGTTTACTCTTCCCTTTTTCCTTGCCTTCTTTTGGCTGACTGGATCCATTTGAAGAAACATCACGAACACTCTTCCCTTTGGATTCAATGTGCGTAGCTTGTACACATACCTCATCAACATTAGTACGATTAAACATAAGTATTGTATAACGCAAATAATGATGTAATCCACCTTTGTACTTGAGAAGAATTTTGTAACGCCCCATATTTTGATAGTCCTTAATTAAAAACTCTAATGTGAATTAGCTTAGCAATGCATTTGCTTATTATCTGTTTTACTAAGATAGATTGATCAAGATGATTGTTATGTGGACATGTGGACTCCCTTGAGGCATGTATGGTAATTTGAAATATTGTTTTAATTTATTAATGACAATGAATATGTTATTTCATTTGAACATGCAAAATTGAATATAGAATATCCATATGTAGAATGCTAATTTAGTTTTTTGCAAAAATAACTTACATGATTATTTGTAAATGTCGTATTAGTGATATGGATTGGCACTTGAAAGAGTTGGTTATGGCTATATATATGTTTCATGTTAATGATGAACTATCCCACATGTTGATTGGCTATGAGATAGGCGGATTCCTATATTGCCAAGGCCCATGAGATGTATTGAACATCATGAGTATAATGACGTTATATCAAATTTCATGCTATTTAATTGTGAATTCCAATATTTCTATGACTTGTGGGTGAGTGTGAGTTTTGACAGGAATTGTGACTTGCCCAAAGTGGTTTTTCAATGACGGGGCCCCTTAGATCAGTGATGCCATAGTATGGTTGATGTAGGGCATTGACCCTAGTACTATTAGGAGGGGTGGAGGCATTTCCCACCATCGAACCTCCGAAACCCATAGTCGTGGGAGGGCTATGCTGAGCACGCTCCCGTGGATGTGTGATGACGACTAGTGGGTGCCTGCTGGGGAAGCTTGGTCGATGTGGTCGATCGACACTTCCACTTATGGGTTATATACATGGTCATACGCGTAGTCGAGATTCCATGGCATATTCCAGCAGAGGACGGGATGGTGAGGTCAGGAGATGGAAGTAGTGGTGGTTAGGGGGTTGGAGTATTGATGGGATGGATGGGACCAATGATGGATTGGATGGTGTTCTTGATTTTTATTAACTATCGTGATTATATGCTAGATTTCATCACTATGTTTATTTAATTAAATGTCTTATTGCTTATGTATGAATGATTATGAATGATGAATGATGCATTGTTTAATTGTTCTTCTATGTGTTGTTGTGATCATGTAATAATGATCTATTAGGAGCATTAAATGTGATTATTAGGACCCACGCTTACGACGTGTGCACTGGCCATGCATACGCCAATTCGTGAGTACAATACTATGATTGGTCGACCGATGAATAAATTAATATGGTTATATTATCTAATAGTAGCTTGGTTGATGAATTGTTGAAAGTATCACTTGTGAGTTGAAAGTATGAGTCTGTTGACTTGTTTAATATGTTTTAGATTTATATAAATTGATTGGATTATTGAAATACATATAATATTATATACAAATAATATAAAATATTTCATAATATAATACAGTATATGAAAATGTTTTATTTGACTTATGTATGAGAGGATAATATAAATAAATGAATAGATAGGATTGCACAAGTTTTTAGAAAAGAGTTGTCATAGTTGCATTTAATGTAGAAGTATGACAAGTGAAACTTTGCAACCATGTGTAATAATATTTTATTAATTTAGATTAAATTGCTGTTTTTTTTAGAAAATGAATTTATTGAATGTTGACTATTATTTTTGGAATTTATTGATGGATGAGGAGGATTTTTGATATAAATATGAGACTTGAGGTTGGAAGGAGAAGAGTCTTTTCTCTTGAATGATATTTTGGTAGGAATTTTGATAGGAAGAGGTATTTTGGATAATTTGGGGTATGAGAAGTTTGGAAGAGTTGGAAGAGTTTGAGAACTCTTGGAAGATTTGATACATAGCCTACTAGTGCATCACTATTCTGTTCTTTGGGGGTCTCGGGCACGGAGGGCCAGGAGGCCATTTGGATGGGACCGTTCAATGGTTTCCTGGGGCTAGGGATCTAGCTAGGCCCCTAGTTGGCTGGGAGGTAAAACCGTGGTCCCGCTTTGGGCAATAAAGATGGAAGCAACTCGAGGAGAAGAAGAGGGAAGCTTGCTCAGTTTAGACTCCGTCACCATTCTTATAACGAGGTATTTTTCTTGTGATTTTAAATTGTTTATATGTTGTTGTAAACTTCTCATATGATGCTATTGCTACATGATTTATGATGTTAGTTTATGTTGTGTGAATCACCAATGAAGTTTTAAAAAAAATCTAAGTTATTTGATGCTATTGCATGTTGTTTATATATTGTTATGGTTACACATTGATTATATGTTGCTTAGTCACAAAATCTATGTTTAATTAGATTAAAATTTATAATGCCAATGGAAGCATTACATATGGTATCAGAGCCCTAAGTTCAAAAACTAGGAACCTTAAGGGTCTACATGACATTAGGAAATAATGACCAAGAATTCTGAGTTTTCAATAATGATGGTGTTTGCTGTAATTTTCATTGTTCCTTATTAAGGAACTCATATATTTTATTTCCAATGGCTTTACATAAACAAAAGAACCAAAAAAAACAACAACACAAGAAAAAGCAGAATCGCCATTGAGTATACTTACAAGCCATTGGAAATACTTATATTTAATACTTGAATGAGTGTATGTTGCATATTTAAAAGTGAAAAAGGAAGTAAAACTTAGAGCTCGTTCCAAAAGAGGAGAAAGAAAAGAAGTATCCATATGCATCTTAATGGAATAGAACCATAAAACTCTCCTTCAGTGAATTTGTAATTTGCCTACCAATGAATAGAAATGAAATCTGGTTGAGGGTATCTGTAGTAAGCCCTTTCATTGTACGTCTTTTATTGCAATACCCCAATTTTGACCCCTTAGGAAATATTGGCTCTAATGTAAATATTGTATACACACGTTGTATGTTTTCCTAGCGTGGAGCTCAAGGCCAAGGCCCCGCTAGTTTATGCTCGGATTTTATTTAAATTAGACACGCTTGATATTTTGTTACCCACGTGCTATTAAGCCATGGGATATTGTAAATTGATGTAAATATTTAATATTGAAATAAAATACCAAAACTGGCTATGGAGGCAACGAATGAGAAGGGGCCATGTGTATCCACTAGGGAGTGGTGAGGGGGCTATGGGACTAAACCCTAGGCTGCCATTTGTCATTATGAGAACCCATTGACTTCCCTAGGTGACATTTATGACTGTTGGAAGGAGGTGGTTGAGATTTCATCCCATGGCTTCAATGGATCATGGGCAGCCCTGAAATTCGTATGGGTAGTCATGGGATCTGTTTGCTTGGGCAAGAAGTCACTCAACCTCATGGGAGGTTGCTTCATTCTCACCCCATTCCATTGTGGAGGGAACTAGCATCATTCTGCATCCAAAAATGAGTGCTAGCAGTGAGAGAACCAGAAAATCGCGACCTTGAGAGAACCCAGATTTTGAAAGACCAAAAACGCCCAGGTTTGGCATGGGACAGAGAAATCGAATAGGGGATCCATTAGCACGAACCTTGGGGCGAATTTGGGAGCATTAGCTACCCCGAAATCAATAGGAAAACCCAGTTTCTGCAGCTCAGAAAACCAGTGACGGATTTGAGTATCTGGTGAGCAGAATGGTGAGACATCCAGTTGGGAATGACTATGCAGAGGTTGGGTGTGCTTGATAAACCCAGTGAAGGCTAGGATCTCCAGGATCAGCAGCTGGACCTTTCTATGCCCATCCTGAAGAGCACTGGAGGGAAGAGTTGCCTGAGGGACTGTGTAACAGAGAAGGGGATCTTCCTTGTGTTGGATGTGGTAGGTAATGTGGGTGCCTGACAGTTGAGCTCACTTGAGATGCCTGTAGCTCTGTGGTTGAGCTCACTGGCTTAGCGTTACCCTCCTCTATCTCCTTGGATGCTTGACCGAAACCATGGCTGTGAGTGAAACCAGCTAGTTCCTCCTTAGTGGATACACAGCCCAGCTCGGGGGTGATCTCTCAGCTGAAGGAATATAGGCTGGATAGAGATCTATGGTTGGGAGGAACGTTGCTCTCCCATAGCCAGTCGTTTGGACCGTTACAATTCAAGATAAGTATTCTTGTGATTTAATTTATATACAGTCTGTGTTCTGCAATGCATTCAATCTGAAGGATTAATTATTCATGTTAATGAAAGGAAAGGCATCATGTTTTATGCAATATGATAAATAATGACTGTTACATGTATGACTGATATGGGTATGCTGAACGCGTGAAGAAATTGTGTGCATATGTAATGTTTAATTTCCGCTGTGTTGATATTGAATTGAATCTACACGTCGAAGTTTTTAATTGATATGAAATTATGGGTAAAAATTATTGAGGTTAAGTCTTTACAAAAGCCTGTGTGTTGTTAACGTTTCCTTCCCTGCATTTGATGATGGAAGAGGACGTTACATTTATTCCAAAGGAGGTGAGAATGATGCTGGTGATTGTTCGAGGAGAACAATTCAATTTAAGGATATGCCCTAGTCCCCGTAGTTCTGGCTACCAGGCAACCAGAGCTGCACCCATGATCTCTCATTCCTGCTCTTAGAAATCCCCAAGTATATAATGAAGAAGTACAATATATTAAATGTTTTCTATCATAATCACTCTTATTAATATATGCCATGGTTTTAAATCAAATCTTAGCTTCCTTTGCAAAAGATAGTTTGATATGAAGAAAAATAAATAAATTGTTTTGCACAGATTATGTGCTCAGTGGCGATGTGAACCAGTTTACTACTTGTGAAGTTACTTATCGTACTCAGCCCACTGGGTAGTAAATAGGTTAGACATATCCTACTATTCTCTACACAATAAGAATTTGGACAAGATGGTATAGAGTGAGCCCGAGATGATCCATATCTTTCTGCTGATAGCTGCTCTGCTAATCACAAATCAGTAGACGTCAACCAGTAATACTACTTGCAAGACTTGTACTCAGGATTTGAAGAAAGAGTACGATCGGTAATTGGGAGAACTATTTTCCCGACCATGTTCCCCTATTAATATTAACCATGAAAGTAGATTTCATTTGCATAAACTTGAAAAGGAATAAAAGTGAAATCTGAATTTCCATTGTAAATGTAGACGTAAACTTAAATACAACGTAAAATACAACAGGATGTCGCCCACTGTCTTCTCTGCATAAGGTCACGCCTAGGGCGACCACAGGGCATTTGTTTCCATACCTTGCATCTCTTTGAATAGATTTACACCAGAAGCCCAACCCGATGAATAGAAAAAAAAAGGATAATAATAAGAAGCTTCCAAACAAAACTGTTGGTCATATTCAAGTGAAAGAAAGGAGAGGCCATGCGCATACTGCAGTTGTTCCATTCATTGGAACCGCTGGTATTTCATATATTTAAGTTATCTTACGGATGGCTTTTACATTCGCATTAGCTTGACTCTTGAGCTTGTCACCTCACCTACGAATTTAGCTGGTCAAGTCACCTAATAAATATATAACTGTTGAGCAGGGCACCTCACCTACAAATTTAGCTAGTCAAGTTACCTAATAAATATATAATAAGGCACTCTTTTCCACTCATATGACTCCATCATAAAGCAATGGATATTTATCTTTGGAATGATAGATTTGAAGTGAGTTCCAAGGTAGGTCGAGGATGACCCGAACCGCCATGGAAGTCGTTGAGGATCATAATTATTAGAGATAGTTGTCATAACTATTTGCCAGGGCTCCACGCAAGAGTTATTAATGGCATTAATCACCTAGATTCTGGCATAGATAGCAGTCGTAGTCAAGTAGATAACACTCTACTATTAAACCCTCGTAAAACCCGTCACATTGTTAATAAATGTAAAGAATTGACGAGATTTCTGGTGTGTGTCAGTTGCTTAAAGCTTGGTTTCACCTCATAAGGAACTGGATTGATGATTGTAATGAAGTTCATACCTTGGGAATGGTTCTAGTCAAAATATTTTCTAAAAAGTAGGTTTCTCTTCACACTCCAAATTACTCACATCTGAATATCCTTTCCTAGAATCATTTCAATGCACTATACTTTAAAACGGGCTTATACTTTAAAATGGGCTTCTTAGAAACCCTTTTATTTTCATCATCTTACCCTGTTTCTCAATCCAACGAGGGATGAAAAAAAATGGTTAGGCCGTTGAACTGGAAGAGGTTGATACTTGCATTCGACCCGTATGGACAGTAAGGAAACCTCATAACACCTGATTGACACTGAGCAAGTGACAACTGCAGATTCTCGTATCTTCCCTTCAATGCTTATCAATTTTGTAAATCTTACACTCAATACCATCCCTCACCCTGACACGACACTCGGCATAAACAACACAAAAATTAAAAATAAAATTTTTATGCATGATGACAAATTACGGTGACACATGATATGGTAAGCAAATAATGTATTCTTACACCGTAAACTTTCATAATATAGTGTAGCATGTTGGTGATATCCATTCAATGTGATGCAATACGGTTTTTCAAATTCAATGCGATCCAATACGGTTTTTCAAATTTCATTTTGATAAATATCTTAAAATTGGTAATGTAGCCATGTAAATGATCTATATTTAAAAGTTTACTTTTGATTGATACCTAGATGTTGGTGCTGATGAGGCTGGCCGAAACACAATGAATGGCCTTTTAGCATTATTTGATGGCTTAAATTAATCTGTCGTTCTTTTGTTTAAAAAAATGAAACTTGTTTTTGGCTATATAGATTAGAATAGATACTCTCGAGTCTTTGTTGGAGTCTAGTAATGTTAGTTGAAGATTACTGTGGTAAGGGTGAACTATATGTTGTCTCCCTCTTGCACGATGATTCTTCATGATTCTTTTGTGAGGTTATTCCATAAATGAGGTGATCCTTGCAGTTCTAAGTATGTGGATACTAGTTACGTTTGAGTTGAACTTCTTGATGTCCATGAATGACAAGTCCATTTATGATGGAAGTGATAGTTGAACTTCTTGATGTCCGTGAATGACAAGTCCATTGATGATGTAAGTGATAGTTCCAGGCCGCACATTAAAGTGTCCATATCAAATGAATCTTAGGAAGAAAATAATAAAAGATAACATCTATACATTAAATCGTGATATCAAAGTAAACAAGCATTACTTGTAAATATGCAAGTGTGATGAATATAAATATAGTAAGGATATAAAGTTATCACCTTCGATAATGATTTGAAAAAAAAAAAAAAAACATTTGATTGTTCACAACTTAAGATGAACTCGTCTCTTGGTAGTGTAATATCCAATGAGAAAGGAGGGCCCTCCCTCACTTTGGGATGGGAGGGAAGGCGAGTTAGAAAAAAAATAATTTGAAAAGAGAATTTATTAAAGTATATTTGACAAAAAAAATTAAAGTTAAAAGATGATATAGTTTGCATCTTTATTTTATTATGGCGGGGCAAATGAATGGATATAATGTTATACTTGTGGACTAAAGCTATAATTATGATGGATAGAAAAAAAATCAAATTATATATATATATATATATATATATAAGGTATCCTTCATCTGGAATAAATGGAAATTCCTTAAAATCAAGAAGAAGAAGAAAAAAAATTTGTTTATAAGAGAGAATTATGTAATTACTTTTACTAAAATAAATTCTTTTATAATGGATTTGATTTCATTATTTTCTATAGAATAATAAGGTTGCAACTCCAAGTAAAATTAGAGAATGATTGATAATAAAGTTGCAACCTCATGCAAAATTAGAAAATAATTATATATCTTAGGTAACAGTTACTATGAGGCTTAGCATTCAAACACCAAAAGAACTTTCCATCAATATTATTACCACTTTTATATTTTAGGCATAAAAACTTTACAAATAAAATATATAAGTTGTATAGTAAGGAATTTGTAAGAACTTGGTATTCATAATTATTTAAAATGTGTCATTTACTCACATATATTCAATCTATAACATTTATTAATCGATTAATTAATTAGGTATTTATATACAAATATATATTATTATATTTAAATGTTATTACAATGATATTAAGATAACACTTAAATATCACTTTGTAAAAAAAAAAGTGTAATAAGGGAATTATATAACAAAAAAAAAGAAGAGTCAAGGTACGGTACAAAAGATGGCTCTAAGGATCAAAATTATTAAAGTTGTTTCTGTGTTAATTCTCTCCGTGGAACCTTCATCTATTCAATGTTGAATGGGAAGGAGCAAGAGCCCTCGAGCCCCAGCCATGGTATTAATGAGAGAAGGCGAGACTCATCGACATTTCACTATCCAAGTCAAATCATTTATGAAAAAATAAAAATATAATAATAAAATTCATTGTGGAACTACAATCAAAGTAAATAAAAAAAGACAATCCAATAGATATGGGTAGACCATATTTTCTATTATCATCAGGCCCGTTATCTTGCACGAAAACACTGCTTTGCTGCAAGATTTCATATATGATCTTGATGGGATGAAAAGCATAATTTTTTGGGTCGAGGAGTTTACAACTCACTTCATCTCATTGTTAATTCATTGATTGAATTGCAGTTGCATTAATGGTTGAAGATACGCATTGGAATGCATGATTTCCCCTTTTTATTTTATTGGTGTGAAGTGACCATATTGTGAATGCACTTCTGCTGCTGCATTCTGAATTTTGATTACCGTGTTGGAATTTAAAACGAGTGAGACTTGTAGCTCTCATAATGTCCTCCTTGTCTGGGCTACTGTGAGAAGATAGTTGTCCAATCAAATCTCTGATTTGTGATCGACTTGCACAGCTTAGAGATCCCAAAGGGGTGTAGCAGTAACGCAAGTAGGCAGAAGTAATATGAATAGGCACCTTATGATTAGAGTGCTTGCTTTCTCACTACCAACTCATCTAATCTCTGAAGTTAAGGAACGCACTGAATAAAGAAGGAAAATAATATCTTATATATATATAAGGGAGATTACATTTTAATTAATGCTTAATAATTATGTTAGATTAAGTTTGTAATCCATCTCACTGAGTTGACTTTGTTAGACTAAGAATATAGGGTTATTGTTTTTATGTTTAAATTTTAGAATTTGCAGATGGAATGTTCTAATAAAAGCTCATATATAAACGATGAGATGTCAAAATTAAATGATGAAATGTCATGGTCTTAAAATTTACATCGGATCAAATATCACAATATGTAAATATTTTCTACTTTTAATAAATACTAGGAATGTATTTTATATTTTCCCAAAAGAATTTGTCTCCCTCTTATCTATATATATAAAGAGATCATCATGTTGAAGACAAGATAACAACCACAAATATGTACTATTACCTCAATATTAACAACTATTAAGTAATTATAAGAAGTGTAAGATAGCTTTGGAGTTGACCTAACATATCTATGGTACTCAAAGGTTTGAATGAGGACATTGATGAAATTTTAGAAATAAAAGCATGAGTATGTGTATTTCACGCCTAGTCATAATGTATAGTTGTATCAAGCACCTATCTAGAAGTGGTAGGCTAGGCTCTACCTATGTGTAAAAACAAAAGAAAGAAAAAAAAATGCAGTTGTAAGTATTCTACATGTATAATGTGCAATTCAATGGGTAAGAGCTATGTTTAATGAGTATTGAGTGATAAAGGGTACTTAAATAATAAACATGGTGTTGTTCATGTTATTATATACAGTAGACCAATCAAGAAACTGTCAGGATGGATCTTAATTAAAATTTCTAATGAGAAAGTAAGTGGTGTAAATTTGAGAGAAAATCAATAAAGTGGGCAATTAATAAAAAGTCATAATAATACCCCAGGAACCAAAATAAATGTTATATGGCAAATAACATCTTCTTATGAACCGTAACACCAAAAGGACTATAAAATGTTGCAAAGTATCTAAATTGTTGTGGGTACCAGTCTAGTAAGGCACAATGAACCTAGACATAGGTGTTATAAATGTGGAGTCTCGAGGAGGTCATGGTTGTAGATCTATGTGAGAAGGTATCAATGTAAGCTTAGATCCTTGATGAATGCCTTTAGGCTTGATTGATCCACATTTGGGATGGATCTATGCTAGTGTAATTAAATCAGAACTCATAATTAGATAACAAACTTATAATCATATAACAATGTTTCCAAAATTAAGAAAATTTGTACTAAACCATTTCTAGTGAATGACTAATGTAAATATATTAATATAATGTAAGTATTAAGTCATGGTTTCCAAAACTGGAAAACAAATTTTTTTTATACAATTGAAAATTTTGAAGAGCCAAAAAGGAATTGGTGAAAAAAAAAAGGGTAAAAAAAGATACCACCATTAAGATATGATTGTCAAACAACAAATAATATGATATACATTGGAAAAGTATAATAAAATAGTAAAGCAAATTAGTATAATTGGGATGGATTTATAATTATAGTAGGGAAAATGTAGAAAATAACATTATTTTGAAACAAAATAATGTAAATAATGGTACAATATATGTATAGTAAAAAAGTGAGAAATGATCAATTATGAAATAAAATAAAATTATAGAAGCATGTAATTAATGTTTAATATATGCGTTAAACCTAACAAAACAAAACAAAAGAAGAGAGAGAGAAAGAGAAGGTGTGACAAACATTGATAAATGGTACTTAAAATTTCAAGTGATAATCAAAACAAAGTAATATATGAAAATATTGATAAATAAAGAAATACCATCCATGCAATATTCCTATAACTTAAACGATGATAATGGAAATTAAAATTTTAAGATGTGTAAAGTAGCATTGGATCCTTACATGTACTTGTGAGAAGTAAACATACTTCATGGTGAGTAAAGAGAAGCCCTGCCATATCTTACAGTCATACAAAGAATATTTGTAGAGGTGGTAGGTTGAAATTCATCGTTTTCTTGAGTTGATTTCACTATTTCCAAATTTGGCTAGTAATATAAGGATGGGAGCGATCGATGTGTTAAAATTGAAACCATAAGTATTTTGTGCATAAAATGAGATTAATGTGCCAGAATTATCCTTTGATAAGTGTTAATTGATTATGCGTACTCAATTGATAGACATGGTGACAATCAAATTATTATATAGCACACCATTCAATCTACTAGTAAGATTTTATCCAATTAAATATACTAATGAAAAATTAATTGGGGTTTATTAGAAAAAAGATTAGTAAAACTAATAATCGATAAATGATCATAACAATACATCTTGAACCTAGGGAAATGCCATATGGGATACAAGGTCTTCCTATGAACTATGATATAGAAAACAACAACAAATTATGATTGTATGTTAACTAAGTGGGAATAAATGAATTGATAAACATGATAAAGTTAGCCCAATTGTGTCTACAACATGTAATATGTAATATGATAACACATCCCATGTGATAAAAGAAGTTAAATTAGATAGTATCGACATGTGGATCATGTGATGGTCAAGTGGGACCAGAGTGGTTAAAATCTTCTATGATGAAGGAATAGGGGTATCGCATCAAAATAAAATTCCCTTAAGATTGAAAATGACCATAACTTCGGGACGAAGTTTCTTGAAGGGTGGGTGTATGTAACGCCCCATATTTTGATAGTCTTTAATTAAAAACTCTAATGTGAATTAGCTTAGAAATGCATTTGCTTATTATATGTTTTACTAAGATAGATTGATCAAGATGATTGTTATGTGGACATGTGGACTCCCTTGAGGCATGTATGGTAATTCGAAATATTGTTTTAATTTATTAATGACAATGAATATGTTATTTCATTTGAACATGCAAAATTGAATATAGAATATCCATATGTAGAATGCTAATTTAGTTGTTTGCAAAAATAACTTACATGATTATTTGTAAATGTCGTATTTAGTGATATGGATTGGCACTTGAAAGAGTTGGTTATGGCTATATATATGTTTCATGTTAATGATGAACTATTTCACATGTTGATTGGCTATGAGATAGGCGGATTCCTATATTGCCAAGGCCCATGAGATGTATTGAACATCATGAGTATAATGACGTTATATCAAATTTCATGCTATTTAATTGTGAATTCCAATATTTCTATGACTTGTGGGTGAGTGTGAGTTTTGACAGGAATTGTGACTTGCCCAAAGTGGTTTTTCAATGACGGGACCCCTTAGATCAGTGATGCCATAGTATGGTTGATGTAGGGCATTGACCCTAGTACTATTAGGAGGGGTGGAGGCATTTCCCACCATCGAACCTCCGAAACCCAGAGTCGTGGGAGGGTTGTGCTGATCACGCTCCCGTGGATGTGCGATGACGACTAGTGGGTGCCTGCTGGGGAAGCTTGGTCGATGTGGTCGATTGACACTTCCACTTACGGGTTATATACATGGTCATACGCGTAGTCAAGATTACATGGCATATTCCAGTAGAGGACGGGATGGTGAGGTCAGGAGATGGAAGTAGTGGTGGTTAGGGGGTTGGAGTATTGATGGGATGGATGGGACCAATGATGGATTGGATGGTGTTCTTGATTTTTATTAACTATCGTGATTATATGCTGGATTTCATCACTATGTTTATTTAATTAAATGTCTTATTGCTTCTGTATGAATGATTATGAATGATGAATGATGCATTGTTTAATTGTTCTTTTATGTGTTGTTGTGATCATGTAATAATGATCTATTAGGAGCATTAAATGTGATTATTAGGACCCATGCTTACGACGTGTGCACTGGCCATGCATACGCCAATTCGTGAGTACAATACTATGATTGGTCGATCGATGAATAAATTAATATGGTTATATTATCTAATAGTAGCTTGGTTGATGAATTGTTGAAAGTATCACTTGTGAGTTGAAAGTATGAGTGTGTTGACTTGTTTAATATGTTTTAGATTTATATAAATTGATTGGATTATTGAAATACATATAATATTATATACAAATAATATAAATTATTTCATAGTATAATACAAGATATGAAAATATTTTATTTGACTTATGTATGAGAGGATAATATAAATAAATGAATAGATAGGATTGCACAAGTTTTTAGAAAAGAGTTGTCATAGTTGCATTTAATGTAGAAGTATGACAAGTGAGACTTTGCAACCATGTGTAATAATATTTTATTAATTTAGATTAAATTGCTATTTTTTTTAGAAAATGAATTTATTGAATGTTGACTATTATTTTTGGAATTTATTGATGGATGAGGAGGAGTTTTGATATAAATATGAGACTTGAGGTTGGAAGGAGAAGAGTCTTTTCTCTTGAAGGATAGTTTGGTAAGAATTTTGATAGGAAGAGGTATTTTGGATAATTTGGGGTATGAGAAGTTTGGAAGAGTTGGAAGAGTTTGAGAACTCTTGGAAGATTTAATACATAGCCTACTAGTGCATCACTGTTCTATTCTTTGGGGGTCTCGGGCATGGAGGGCCAGGAGGCCATTTGGATGGGACCATTCAATGGTTTCCTGGGGCTAGGGAGCCGGCTAGGCCCCTAGTTGGCTGGGAGGTAAAACCATGGTCCCGCTTTGGGCAATAAAGATGGAAGCAACTCGAGGAGAAGAAGAGAGAAGCTTGCTCAGTTTGGACTCCGTCACCATTCTTATAACGAGCTATTTTTCTTGTGATTTTAAATTGTTTATATGTTGTTGTAAACTTCTTGTATGATGCTATTGCTACATGATTTATGATGTTAATTTATGTTGTGTGAATCACCAATGAAGTTTCAAAAAAAATCTAAGTTATTTGATGCTATTGCATGTTGTTTATATATTGTTATGGTTACACATTGATTATATGCTGCTTAGTCACAAAATCTATGTTTAATTAGATTAAAATTTATAATGCCAATGGAAGCATTACAAATTTCTTGGGTGTAGAGATGTATACCAAGTATTAAAGCTCTCTTTTGAAATTCTTGTGTGTACTCTTGAACACTTTGACCCTTACCTTGCCTTAGATTCTGTCAGTCCATCATTGCTTGATGTATATAACCCAATGGATAGAACTGCTTCTTTAATGCTGACTTGAATTCATGCCAAGAGGATATAATATTGTCTTTTGAGGCCAAATCCTTTTGAGTTCTAATCTCCCACCATATGAGAGCGGTCCCTCCAAGTCTAAGAGAAGCTAACTGAATTTTCAAGCTATCTTCATTAAAATTTTGAATCCTACAATAAACTTCAATCTGACGAATCCAATTGTCTAATGTTTCAGCATTATGTTCTCCATTATAAATAGGTAACTCAAACTTAATATCAAGCTTTAATTGAGGCATATTGAGATCAATTTTATGTTTAAGTGAGGTATTTAAAGAACCATCAAGAAAAGATGGTGATGATGGAGGAGATTTAGGAGGTTCCTCACCATCTTCTTCTTCTCTACCTTCTGCATGAGAAGAACCACCTTGTTCTCCCTTCTTTCGATCTTGGTAAAGTTCTTATACCATACTTTGCATCCTCATGAAAGCTTTAAGAAAATCCCCTTCAGAAAGAATTGAAGAAGTCCCATCATCTCCTTTTTCTGAAGCCATTCTCCTTCTTCTTGATCCAATCTCAGGTGGCCTAACAAAGGTCTTGGGTTCGATTCCCAAAGCTTCAAAACCACATTTTTCACCATTTTTTAACCATCCTTGATGAAACTTCAAATGCTGACAACTTCTTCATCTAGAGGCCATTTCACATGAAACAAGCGTCGACGGAAAGCTATCGAAGAGCTCTTTACCACTCTAACTTTTGAAATAATGTTTGAAGACTTTAAATCTGATCAGTGATGGGAATATCCTCCCGGATTAGATATGCACATCAAACTTTGCATTGACCTATAGCTATTCTTTTCAATCCATCATCAAAAGTCCAATACAATATTGTCGTAAACCCAAACTATGATCATTTTGCATCTCTAGAAGCTGAAACTCTAAATATTTTTCAAAATTATGTTTCCAAACTCCATGATTGAGGTCAAATGACCTTGAGAATCATATATCAATCCTTCAATAATATAGTATTGAACCTTTAAAGATTTCGTGGTTGAAGTTTCCAACTATAAAGGCATAAATTTCTTGTAGCTTTTGAAGGAAGAAATTTTTTACTTTCAAACATCTGCAAACAACTCCTAAAATTATCAATTCATTCTTTTCTTTGGAATGGTTTCAACTATTGCTGCAAATAATGTATTTGCACAGTCTAGGGTTTTGAAAATGTCAAAGGAGCTTCTTTGAAAGCAAAAACTAGTCACTACATAATGCCCTAATTTAAAGAGAAGCTCTTGGTGTAAGAATTTTGGATCTGAAACTTGAATATAAGAACAATGTGAGTTCTACAGAAGGCAAGAACCATTACGAATTTCAATATGGACTTCACTTATAATCCCATAAGAACGGTGAACAATTCAAATATCAATCAAAGTAAATGAGGAAATTGGTCATAACCCTCCCCATACTTTTAACAACAGTTTTCACTTAGAAAACCATTCATATAATCAAGATAAACAGTAGGCCATTGAGACAATTACAAAATTGAAAAGTTGTAAATTGTTTCCAATCAAACTTCCTTCCAAAATAACCAAACAATATCAAAACCAAACGCAAACTCAACAAAAACCTTCACCATTATCACTGTTCTGTGAATTTTCCACCATTTTCTGAGATAAAAACCATTGATACAAACATGTTTCATTCAAGGAGAGGGTATAGGGAGGATAATGCAAACAAGATGCAATCTCACTACAAAGCCAAAATAAATTATTTTTGCAAACCATAGCATTTGATATAAGAGAATACTAAGAGTCCACATACCTTTCAACGCTTTAAAATTCCTGAGATGAATATCTTAAGCCACTTGAAAACCTTTAGATGTGCATTATAGGCAAGTGAAGGCCAAGTTTCTTGAAACAAACAGTAAAAATGAGCTTTGGTAGAGATGAAAAATCGAGAAGTTAACCATTAACACCCCACATATTCTTGCATTCAATGCTAGGGCATGCAATGCACCAACCCAATTCTACATTCAACCACCTTTTGAAACATCCAATACAAAGGTTTGTACCATGCCAACTCATCTTTCCATGTCAACTTTCCATATACAAAAAATCACTTTTAAAATGCTAACAACCATTTCAGTTATGGAGAAATTTGGTCGTATCCCTTGGTTCAAGCACCCATCATTATATATTTCAATGCAAATATTAATACACAATAGTTTACTACATTTTTAAAGCTTACAATGAGCCACTTACTGTGCCAATCCATTTATATTGTGATAGGTCTTCATAGCAGTCACGATGGAGTAGACAAATGTGGCCATAAAACCACCATGGTAGCTAGGTTAAGTAAAAGACTTACAATAATAATCTTCCACTTGGTGTAACACTTAACCACAAGTTACAACATAAAATTTCATAGGCTCAAAAGACTACCTAATATTCTATGTATCCCATGGTGCCATAAAGGACCTAATAAAATCAAATTTTTGCAATTTCTAGACCACTTTTACTTGTGCCAAAATAAATCCTCATGCATCCATCCTTTTTCCAATTATACATGAAACATACCATATGACCTTAAATAAACAAAATGTTCATGTATGATATATGATCATCAATTTTGAATGTTAGTGCCAAAAATAAATTATGCTTCCATTGAATCTCAAGGATTGGTATGAATCTTCAACATGTATACGTATACATGAAACTTGAACTATCAGTATCTCACAATATTGTCCCCCTTTACCATCTCTATCAAAACAATGAAACCACTTGGAGTGCAAATGAAGAGAAGTATAATTTTGATAATCAACCAATCTGAAGTGAACATGTGAAATTATCATACAATCTGAAACAGTTCTCCACAAATGATCATATCATTAACATTCGGGGGTCCCACCTAACTGTTAATATTAAATATAGATTTTTAATAGGCCTTGCAACCATTTGTGGGCTAGTATTAGGTGACATAAAAAAATCAATTTTGAGTCAACAATACCTTAGAATTGGATGGAGAAGTGTTGGGATGTATTATTTTGCAAACGTGAACATAGACTTGTGACGACAACTATACTAAAGCTTCCATGCTTTGAGAAATCATTTAAGGTATAGATAAATGCTTTGAATTTTTTCATTGGAGGAGTTTTATCACGAGAGGGTCATCTAGTAGCTTATAAGAGAATATAGCTACAAGATCCAGAACATAGGTACATTGTTCATGAGAAAGAGATTACCATAGTTTTGCATTTCCTACAGGCATGGAAGCACTACTTGTTGGGTAAATAGTTTGTTGTGAATATGGATAATTTTGTAATAAGATACTTTGCGATGCAATCAAATTTGTCACCTAAGAAAGCATGGTGGCAATGTTTCTTGGCAGAATTGGACATGACCATTGAGTGCCGCCTAGGTAGGCTTAATGTAGCAACATATGCCTTAAGCAGGAAGGCATAGATTGTTATCTTAGAAGAAAATGAGATGTTGGTTCCCATGGGTACTCATGTGCATATATTTACAAACTTGCATGATAAGATCAAGGAAGGATTGCAGAATCATGAAGCAGGTGAAGGAAGGAAAAACAAGAACGATTTGGATATACAACAACATTTTGTACTTTGGTGATCACATCTATGTTCGTAAGTCATCCAATCTTAGAAAGGAACTCTTGAAGGAGTGCCATAGCTCACCTTGGGCTAGCCAGGCTAGGACAACAAAGAATGATGGCACTATTGGAAAGAGGCTACTACTTGGAGCAGATGTGAAGGAATGTGGAAGAGTACCTCAAGATTTATCTTGTATGTTAATAGGACAAGGTAGATACCATAATGAAATTTGGTCCATTACAACCTTTGCTAGTGTTAGAGAGACCTTTGGAAATTGTCTCTATGGACTTCATCGACACTCAGTTACCAGTTTCACAAGGATAGAATGGGATTTTTGTAGTTCTTGACATATTTTCCAAGTATGTCATCTTCATGCCAACAAAGGTGCCTTGTTCCATAGAAGAATTTGCAAATTTGTATTTCAAGAATGTTGTAAAATTTTGGTGTATACCATTGAGCATTGTGTCAGACAAAGACATAAGGTTCACATGAAAATTTTGGACATAGTTGTTCAAACTTGTTAGTACCAAGTTGTTGATGTGTTTGAGTTATCATATGAAAATCAATGGGTAGATAGAACCCATAAATGCTCTTTTGGAGAATTAGCTAAGGCATTTTGTTTGTATAGACCAATAGAATTGGCCAAAGTTGTTGGATGCAACCCAATTCAATTACAACATGTAGAAGAGTTCTGGGATGTGATATAGTCCATTTGAGTTGGAAAATGGGCAACAACTATTGGTTCCCCACACAATTATGCAAGGCTACTATGGGTGGAACTCATCAACCTTTGGGTTAATGATGAGATGGTGGGATAGATTGGAGATGGTTCACATTCAATCAACGAATACAATAGAAAGGATGAAGCATTGGCCACATTGGGACAAGAGTGAGGTAGAATTCAAAGTAGGTGACTTGGTCTTGCTTAAGGTGGGAAGAGAACAATTCAAGCCACCAAGTGGCATGTCTAGTGCTTTTCTCTAATGGTTTGAAGAATTGTTCGAGGTACTTGAGAAGACTGACAACGTCACTTGCAGATTGAAGTTGCCATAACACATGAGAGCTCACCATCTCGTTTACCATATCAATTAGTTGAAGCCTTGTAGTATTAATGAAGGTGATATTGGAAGGGTTTTACCATCCATATCCCTTGCAATGATTGCAGATAAACCAATGTTGGAAGTGGACAAGATATTTTCACACTAGACTACAAAATTCGACAGGAACTAAAGGACAGAGTACTTTGTCAACTAGAAGGATGGCCTCGAAGAGGAGAACAATTGGAAAAGGAAGAAAGTAGTGTGGCATTATGAAGATAAGATCTAAGAGTTTGAGAAGCAAAACCTTGTGGCAAGTCCTATTTGGATGTTGTTGGAACAAAAACAAGTTTGATGGGGGGGAGGTAAGGCCTCTAACCATGATTAATAGTAGGTGCACTATCAGGTGGACATGGAGGTTTTCCAAGGAAGATCATGATGCAAGATATTTCCTACTAAAAAAATAAACGAAGTGGTGAATGATTAATGTTTCCTTTATAGACTTGATATTTCCTTGGGTGCATGATCTAGACGTCCAAACCTAAGGGAGCTAAGCCTCTCCTTAGTTGGAAATATTTTCCTTAATGGGATTAACGAAATGGTTCCATGTGCACTTGTGGGCACACATGCGACACGCACACTTGTGGGCACACATGTGACAAGTGCACATGCAACAAATGGACATTTGATGAGATTTGTAATGAATAGACTTGTGGGAACATGGGTGTTAGACATATTTGTGATGTGCATACTTGCGGGAACACTTATGGATGTGGATGGCCAACATTTGAAAGACACCAAAGGAAGGAAAGTTGGATGCAAGAACTTGGGACCGATTTAGAAACAATGAGACTTGGAAGAGCTTTCCAAGAATCTTATATATTGTGGATGCCTCCAGTGGCTAAGGAATTCAATCTTGGCAAGTGATTAAGACACAAGTTCAAATTGAGCTCTATGATTGCGCTAAGTTATGGGTTTTGCACAGTGGGGAAAAATTGTGTTGATTGTGTGAGAAAGAAGTGAACAAAACCTACAAGAGGCAGGTTTTTGGAAACTTTAGGGGTTGGATTGACAGTTTTGGGAAAGAGGTGCCTATTGTAATTGTAGATTGTAAAAAGAGCTATATGCATTTGGCTCGGATCCTTTGTTGCACATTGTAACATAGTTCATCGAATAAATTTAAGGCATCTAGCTTGGGTTCCAATTACACATGTGCCTTGTGTTCTCTTTGATTGGATGAATGTAATGTTTCCTATGATGTGATGTAATGGATAATTGTTGTAATATTGGCTAAGTATTGCTCAAATGTTTTAACTGCCATGGTTAGACATGTGCTTGTTGTTGGATAATTGTTAAGTATGAACTAAAGTTTCATATCTAGAGGATCGTTTTATTTCTCTCTGAAGGCGATAGAAGGAATATAGAGGATCGTTTTTGGGTAGTGGGTCATGGATCTTTATTTCTGAACTGTTGGCATGTGGGTTTCGATTCGAAGCATGAGAAGCTTACGAAGAAGCACCTTTGGGTGATTTTACCAGGCTTCCCCTTGCATTGCTAGAATATGAAAGTATTTATGGAAGTGGCCAACTCTATTGGGAAGTTTATTCTGATATAAGATGAACACTTGTTGGGATCGGATAGAAAATCCCCTCGGGTTCTAGTTGAATTGGAAGAAGGACTTCCATAGGATCTCAATATTATATGGGAAGGAGGGTCCTTTTTTTCATAGGTTGGACTACTGGAAGATAGCTTTTCGCTGCCACAAGTGTTAAACATCGGGTCACTCCAAAGCTAGTTTCCCTAAGTCATCGAATGGGGTTGTTAGTTCAGTGGGTGGTGAAGAACACTATGCGGATACATATGATGATATTGATTGTGTCCTTAGGATTCCTCTTCCGCTAGACCATTCTTCAGTGTGTACCTTCGTCAGTAAGTTTGTTCAATATCTGCATGTTATTTTTACAAAAATTCATGTGGATGAGCTACTTAGCTCTCTAGAGTCGTCTTCTTTGGGGGTTTCTGTTAAGAATGTCAGGATAGGTACAGTTTCCTCCTACCTCCCTTACATCAAAGGAGTCATGGACAAAATTAAAAGAGTCTTAAAGAAAAAGAATATTTCAACCTCATTTAAACCAACCATGACCATAAGAAGCAAAATTAGGTCTGTTAAAGATCCCATAGACCAACTCCAACACCAAGGATTTTATAAGGCCCCTTGTTCATGTGGAGATTGCTACATTGGAGAGACGGGACGATCCTTCCAAGTTAGAATTAAAGAACATGAAGCAGACATCCATCATGAGAGAACCCGCACCTCTACATTAGCTGAACACTCCATCAACACTAAACACCACATTTGTCTTGAAAACACTGAAATTCTCGCAAGAGAAAACCATTACTTTAAACACAAAATTAGAGAAGCCATAGAGATAGCCAAGCATCCTAATAACCTAAATAGAGACGGTGGCCTTGAAATTAGCAATACCTGGCTCCCCCTCATCAGGAAGAATTAGGTCACATAATATTTCGGTAAGACTCATAATCTCTTAAAATTAAAATTAGTAAGTCAAAGACCTAGATATTAATTTATAAGGTTATAACAAATTGACACTTAGAAGTTATTATCAATTGATTCAACTTAGTTAAATTAAAATCAACCATTATTAACTTTAAATAATTAACTAATAATTAATTATATTAATCTTTTGCTTCTAAAAATAAATTTGTATTCAACTAAGTAAATTATTAAATTTATTAATTAATTGTCTAAATTTATAAATTTATTAATTATATTAAAATATTCAAACCAAGTAAGCAATTAAAATTTTTTACTAATTAATTGTCTAAATTTATAAATTATATTAATTATATTCAACTAATAACACTAAAATAAAAATTTTAAATTTACAATGTTCTAATTAAAAATCTTATATTTAATAAACTAAAAAAATTATATTATTAATCTTAATATAATAATATTATTTGATTTTACAAAAAAATTTGAAACATTATGAATAAACTAAAGTTATCAATTATATTATATTAAAATAAAATTTTTTAAATTTACAATGTTCTAATTAAAATCTTATATTTAATAAACTAAAAATTATATTATTAATCTTAATATATTAATATTAAAAATTTTGAAATATTATGAATAAACTAAATTTATCAATTATATTATAATAATTATTTCATTTAATTAATTTTATAATTTAATAAATAATTAAACGAACTACATCTAGGTTAGGGTTTTTGGCCGACACTTCCTGGGTCTCAGCTCTCTCAAAACAAACAAACATCAATGAATATTTATGCTATGTTTTCGCTATCCTCACCTTGACTCATTGTCCTGATGATGAACCGTGATTAAGGTTCAAAACGTCGACTTTTCATAATGAGTACTGCGTTATCCCCGAGCACTTCACTAAACCCTCAACGCAGGAATATTCGAGATGAAATGTTGATAATTTCTTTTGTTTCACTAAATGAAGGCCCTCTTGAGCTATCCCCACAACATCCAATATATGACGATTTGGAAAAAAACCAAATTGTTCCTCAGAGATAAATTTGCCAAGCTATCCCCACAACATCCAATAAAGCCTTTCCTTGGCAAATTTATCTCTGAGGAACAAGTTGGTTTTTTTCCAAATCGTCATATATTGGATGTTGTGGGGATAGCTCATGAGGGCCTTCATTCAGTGAAACAAAAGAAATTATCAGCATTTCATCTCGAATATTCCTGCGTTGAGGGTTTAGTGAAGTGCTCGGGGATAACGCAGTACTCATTATGAAAAGTTGACGTTTCGAACCTTTATCACAGTTCATCATCAGGTTAATGAGTCAAGGTGAGGATAACGAAACATAACATAAATATTCATTGATGTTTGTTTGTTTTGAGAGAGCTGAGACCCAGGAAGTGTCGGCCCAAAACCCTAACCTAGATGTAGTTCGTTTAATTATTTATTAAATTATAAAATTAATTAAATGAAATAATTATTATAATATAATTGATAAATTTAGTTTATTCATAATGTTTCAAAATTTTTAATATTAATATATTAAGATTAATAATATAATTTTTAGTTTATTAAATATAAGATTTTTATTAGAACATTGTAAATTTTAAATTTTTTATTTTAATATAATATAATTGATAACTTTAGTTTATTCATAATGTTTCAAATTTTTTTGTAAAATCAAATAATATTATTATATTAAGATTAATAATATAATTTTTTTAGTTTATTAAATATAAGATTTTTAATTAGAACATTGTAAATTTAAAAAAATTATTTTAGTGTTATTAATTGAATATAATTAATATAATTTATAAATTTAGACAATTAATTAATAAATTTAATAATTTACTTAGTTGAATATAAATTTATTTTTAGAAGCAAAAGATTAATATAATTAAATATTAGTTAATTATTTAAAGTTAACAATGGTTGATTTTAATTTAACTAAGTTGAATCAATTGATAATAATTTCTAAGTGTCAATTTGTTATAACCTTATAAATTAATATCTAGGTTTTTGACTTACTAATTTTAATTTTAAGAGATTATGAGTCTTACCTAAATATTATGCGACCTAATTCTTCTTGATGAGGGGTAGCCAGGTATTGCTAATTTCAAGGCCATCGTCTCTATTTAGGTTATTAGGATGCTTGGCTATCTCTATGGCTTCTCTAATTTTGTGTTTAAAGTAATGGTTTTCTCTTGTGAGAATTTTAGTGTTTTCAAGACAAATGTGGTGTTTAGTGTTGATGGAGTGTTCAGCTAATGCAGAGGTGTGGGTTCTCTCATGACGGATGTCTGCTTCATGTTCTTTAATTCTAACTTGGAAGGAGCGTCCAGTCTCTCCAATGTAGCAATCTCCACAGGAACAAGGGCCCTTATAAACTCCATGGTGTTGGAGTTGGTCTATGGGATCTTTGACAGACCTAATTTTGCTTCTTATGGTCATGGTTGGTTTAAATGAGGTTGAAATATTCGTTTTCTTTAAGACTCTTTTAATTTATGTCATAGAAGGGTACAGTTTCCATATCTATAACTTAATCAATTGGTTTGTTTCTTTGATGGTGTTGAGCAGAAGGGATAATGCGGTGCCCGAATGCTGGTGAGATATAATTCTTCTCACTTCATTAATCTTTGGATGGGGGTAGGTAGGGGCACCAATACAAAAGCTGAGCTCTTAGCCCTATGGGGCTTACTTTGTTTTTCCAAGAAGAGAGATTTGGATTCAGTTTTGATAATTGGTGATTCGAAGCTAATCATTGATTGATATTTGGGAAATATCACCCTTTCCTCATTAGCACTGGTGCATTGGATCCGCAAAGTTAGAAACTTGATCAATGATTTTGATCATTTAACATTCAAACACATCTACAGGGAATACAATGTTGGAGTTGATATCTTATCCAAACGAGATAGTAAAATCTGTCTTTGAAGAATTCATGAATGGAACTCTACCGGATTATGGTCCATTCAGTTTTTTTTAATTAGTCTTGTTTTTTGTTTCATTTAGGGAGAGCTGACCTGTATCCAATATTAGACATATTTCCTAGAATATGTGCTCTCGCAGTTTATATGTTTTTTGGTTACGAAACATGAAAAAGTTTCATGTGTTTTGGGCATTGTACTGACGGGTTCTGAAGATGGTTGATAGAAGGTTTATTTGTCTCATATGTAATATTCAGTGGGCTTACAAGATTAAGCTTCTCACAAACATGATGTATTTTCTGATACAAATTTTTTATTTAATATAAAAAATTTGTGAGGGTTGATAGAAGGTTTATTTGTCTCATATGTAATATTCAGTGGGCTGACAAGATTAAGCTTCTCACAAACATGATGTATTTTCTGATACAACTTTTTTAATATAAAAAATTTGTGAGTGGGCTGACAAGATTAAGCTTCTCACAAACATGATGTATTTTCTGATACAACTTTTTTAATATAAAAAATTTGTGAGTGGGCTGACAAGATTAAGCTTCTCACATACATGATGTATTTTCTGATAGAACTTTTTTAATATAAAAATTTGTCTTTTTCTGTGTGAAAATATATATATATATATGACCAGAGCCGCGGTACTAAATTTTTATTCGACTAAAGCGTTATCATTCCTTTCACAAATTTTCATTGTAGTTCCATCCCTGCTTCACGGAAATATATTTAGCTTTAGGAATAACAAAACCACTGACAGAAGTTTAGCAAGATACCCACTTGCCAGAAGATTCCCCTTAGTTTTGTTTGTCAAGGATCCATATTTATGTCCAACACGCAGAGCGACTTTCTTCCTTTGATTTTAGTTGCACTTTGTGTGGGTTTTCCCTCTGACAGTCATGGCCGTCGGTGGTCTTGAAGACTTGTCCCAATCCAACTTCCAGAGAGTTTGAAAAAACTGTAGCGTTTTATTAATTAATACCATACATCAATACTCAATAGGAGCGCCTAATATTCCAACAACTCTTCCAATAGGAAAATCTCACACCTTTCACAGATTTTATTTGAAATATCTCTGTCCATATCGTTATTATTATTTATCAAAATATGTGGCAATGATGCTAAGTTGATTTCCCCCAATTTTACACTCGTTTCGGACGCGTGGGTATGATGACTTTAAGGCCGCCATGATTTGTTGACTGTATAATTTGACAGCTTAGCTACTCCAACACTACCTCCGCACTCTATTATTGACCACACCTGTGATGGTTAGGATCATTTTTGTCTTCCAAAGGCCGATGCATATCTATGCCTCTGATATTATAGAAATATTATCCCGATGGAGTTATATGGTCCTGCCCTTCTTCCCTGCTTGCTTTCACGCCTCTTCTTGCTCATTGTTACTGCCTGCTGTGCCTCTGTTCTTCCCTGCTCGGTATGCTTCGATGCGCAACATGAATATTGTCAACATACAGGTAGAACATGTGGCAATATGAATTTCACTTATCCTTTCGGCGTAGGAAACCGTGGATGCGGTCTCCCCAACTTTCAGATAGACTGTGTGCAGAACTCAGCTCCAGCAATCACGATTCACGGCCAGAAATACACAATACTATGTATTCACAATCATTCTTTACTTGTGGCCAGTGGCGAAAATTGCCAATTTTTAGATGATCACATTCAGATGCAGATACCATCTTCAGCATATGGAGACACCGTCTTCAATATGACTTATACTGGTAAAGAGACCCGGAGTCTAACCGTGTACAAATGTGATAAATCGTATGACTTGGGAATGCAGCTCTCGAAATGTAATGCAAGTGTCTATTACGCTTTGTACAACCCTCTGGATCCGCCTGCGGAATGTTATGTGGAAAAAAAACAAGTGCTTGTTGAGGTGGGAAGAATAAATTGGGTTTCCATTGACACAAAGAGAAATGAAAATTGTACATCATGTGAAGCAAGTGGAGGGATATGTGGTTACAACATTTCCGATTCAACTGCGGCTATTAAACCCTTCGTCTGCTATTGCAAGGATGGACCCCGTGCGGAGAATTGCCTCAACCACGGTACTCTTTGATTTATATTTATGTGGAAGTGCCTCTGAATGATTTGGTTAAGTAGCCGTCGAAGTAAATAGAATGCCCTTAAGCTAATTGCCATTTATATTTTTGAACCAGGAAAGAAGCATAAGAAGTACGGCACTGCAATAGGTAAAGATCTTCTCGCAGGTATTTTCGCTTATATGTTAATGGATATGGGTTAATTACTAAATCATTTTAATAACTCCAGGTGCTTCGGTTGGAGTGGTTGTGTTGATAGCAGCAGGATTAATAGTGGGTATAACTTTGTATAGGAGAAAGAAGAGCATTTCTTTTCTAGAGTGTTTTGCTGTTAGCGGCGTTAGAGACGACGAGGACAAGGATATCGAAGCAGCTGTACAAGATAAGATAGGGAATCTGCCCATTTTCTCATACGAAATTCTGAAACAGGCCACGAATGACTTCGACGAGAAGAATCGACTAGGAGATGGGGGTTTTGGTTCTGTATATCTGGGCAAACTCCGCGATGGTCGAGCTGTGGCAGTGAAGAGATTGTATCAGGATAATTGCAGAAGAGTTCAACAGTTCATAAATGAGGTGGAGATCCTTTCGATCTCCTATCATCCGAACCTGGTTCGTCTCTATGGTTGTACTTCTCCAGAGAGCCGAGACCTGCTTCTTGTTTATGAATATGTTCCAAATGGGACTTTGGAAGATCATCTTCACGGGGAACGAAAGAAGGACAAAGGTCTAAATTGGGATACTCGTATGAAAATTTGCATAGAAACTGCCCAAGCCCTCGCATTTCTTCACTGCCTTGAACCACCAATATTCCACAGAGATGTAAAATCTCCGAACATTCTGCTGGACGAGGATTTACATGTCAAAGTAGCTGATTTTGGGCTTTCAAGATTTGTGCCATTAAATGTAACCCATGTTTCCACTGCTCCACAGGGCACGCCAGGCTATGTCGACCCAGAATACTATCAATGCTTTCAGCTCACCGACAAATCCGATGTCTACAGTTTCGGCGTTGTTTTGATGGAAATCATCTCGGCCAAGTTAGCCGTGGACATAAATCGGACTAGAAAGGACATTGTACTGGCTAATATGGCTATAGCAAAGATTCAAGAAGGGGCTTTGCATGAGCTGATAGATCCAAATCTGGAAATTGACTCAAACCCTGAGGTCAGAGTAATGGTTACAGCAGTTGCTAAATTGTCTTTCAGGTGCCTTGCATTGGAGAAGGAAAATCGACCAGATATGAAGGAAGTTGTGGCCGAACTTGAGCAAATCAAACAAAATGGAAGCCTGGTATGTAAGCACCCTACAATCCATCCTCTTTCCCCAATTTCTGTTCATGAAAAGTGGCTCAGCACAAGAACAACTCCTGAAAATAGCGCGTCATCAATACAGTCCTCCTTATGACTTGCTTTTTTGTAAGGCGAATTATAATACATGGAATCACGTTTTACTTGTGTAATTTTATATTTCTTCCTTCAGGACAGCGAATAGTCTTTGCTGTGTAGAGTTTATGGCCTGTGACTTGTAAGTACCATCAATTGTTGGATGGCTTGATATCACATTACATATTTTAAGAGTATGTTAATCATTTTCCCGGTTTTTTTATTGGGTAGTAATGATTGGAATTGAGACATATAAGGCATTAAATCTATTTTTACCATAAAAATAAAAATACAATTTCAACAATGAAAAATAGAAATCCAAAATGTAAAACTATAACGAAATCTAGGATCCTTGCAGTAATCCCAATGAAAAATAGAAATCCAAAATGTAAAACTATAACGAAATCTACGATCCTTGCAGTAATCCCACTAAGGAAAACCCCTGTATCCTTGCCGTTACAGAGAAGAGTTTTTTTGGCTGCTGTACATGTCCTCGAAACAAGGTAAATATAAATTCTTCCTTATGTCAGTGTGTGCCATTTAACATCAAGGCGAACCTGTATTTTGTTTGTACCATAAGTCCAGGGGAATCGATTAAACAAATAGAACTAAAGTTTACAAATGGTTTTCCATGCCTTTCAAAAACAGGTTTATTGCACTTGCTATGGTTGCTATGTCTCCACTCACTATTCGCATTTTTTCCAGACTTTGCATAACGATATATGATGCAGAGAAAAAAACGCTACTCAGCGGCAATAATCACTTCCAGCCAATGTTAGCATAACAACATTAGATGTAGAGCTGCTTTGTCTACTCTCTGTTTTTGTAATCTCAGTTTTGGCATATCAAAATATAGATGACGTGGAGCTGCTCTGCCTCTGATCCTTTCTTCGTGGCACTTTGGCAGTTTTCACTCCAACATTATTCAGAACAATTATTCACCCAACCCAATCTAGAAAATACCAAAACCCAGTTGTTCAGTAACAGCTCGTACAGGTGAAGCGTGTTGACCATTCAATTTGGCAAAGTATAATTGAGAAAACAAAATCGAAGCTTATTGAGAAAAACAAAATCAAAGAAATTCATTCAAGAGGGTTTGGGTCGCATATGGCAGCATATATTTAAGAGATTGTGGTTTAAAAATGATTTAATATTTATTTTAATTTTCAATGTGGAGAGTTTCGAATACACGACCAATGAAAGCAAGATAAGTACATAAATTAATACACAACAAACATAAGTATATAATTTAAATTTAAAAGATTTAAAATTAAGATAAATTTATGTTGGTTTGTATTTTATCTAAATATATATTTATTTATTATTATGTTGATATTGTTGGTTGATAAAATTAATCATTAAACGTGTTAAATATATTAACACTTCATATTTCTAGTTTTTTAATAGTTTACAGTTTTATTTAGTATATATATATGTGTGGGGGTTTATATTCTTAAAATTATTCTCATGAGAAGGTTGATGTTCAATTTCTTATGGTTGGATCTCTGGAAGGTAAGAAAATTCATCTGGTTAGTTGGGAAAGGTTAAAAACTTATTTTGCTTTACCACTACATTGAGCATGAAAAGTATGTGGTGGGGTATTTTTGGGAATGGCTTGTGGTGTGAGGTTCTTCATGGCAAATATATTAAGGGGAACACTCTGTAATGGAGGAGGGATCCAAACAAGAATGTCATAAATTCTTCAAACTCTGGGTCTAATATATTGGTTGGGATTGACCCAATTATTGGAACTGAAGATAACTATTTTCTTTCTCCGTATCTTTTAGAATATCTGGGTGAGTTGGGTTTTATTACTCTAGCACACATTTAAAGACCTCACTAGCTCCAACAATCTTATACTTATTGGTTGTCTTTTGTGGATTTTGGACTGGGAACAATACATTTCATATTTGAATGATGCAGTTGTCATATTAAATTCCAGTGAGGATGAACTTCTTTGGTCCTTCAATCAGTTAATGGTTAGGTTACAACTAAGGAGGCATGTTCTGTTATTGCAGCCAATGACAATTATTGTGTTCCCAAATGGTGGTATAATAAATTGTGGTAATGGCATCTACCCTTGAAAATAAAATGTTTCTTGTGGTTGGATTTTGAAAATTGTTTGCTAACATGGGACAACTTAATGCATAGAAGTTGGATAGGGCAGGTATATTTGTCCACTTTGTAGATCTGGATCGGAATCTATTGATCACATTTTTATAAACTATCCATACATTGTTCATCTATGGAAATCTATATGTGAAACATTGAATATTTCTCAGGTTTGGGGGTTGGAGTCTATCGATAAGAATTTCCTTTATTGGTATAAGGGAAGTCATGATCACAAGGTGTTCCTATCCTTATTATGCTGGGAAATTTTGAAGACTAGAAACTATGCTATTTTTTAGGAGAATCCATTGAACATTTACACAAGTGTCTTAAGGATTGTCATCTTATATAAAGATTACAGTTATGTAGAAGTTAAAAGCAAGAGGATGAGATAGATTGATGAAGTTCCCTTCTCTTGTGCTACCAATGGCTTTTTTGATGGGGCAGCACAGGGTGACAGATGTGTTGCGTGCATCTTACTAAAAATAAGCAATGAACACTACTTCAAGTTAAAATTGAACTGTGGGATAGGTACAAACATGAAGGTTGAGCTTTTGGCTCTATGGTGTTTGGAAAACTTTGCTTCCTCCTTGGGTATTGACTCTTTAAGGATATATGGTGATTCCTTGGTTATTGTCAATTGGGCTAAGCATTTGTGTTCAAGCTATAGGCTATCTCTATGCATCAACGGTGTTCGAGAATTGAGGCTCTATTGCCATCTTTTTATGACCTATGCATTGAACACATATTTAGAGAGATGAATGCTGTGGCAGATTCTCTCTCTAAGGAAGCACTTTTGGAGATTGAAGGACTTCTCTTTTGGAAAGAATTTGTGGAAGGATCGGCTGTTGAGAACAAAGGCTCGATCTACTACTTCTCTTGATATGGATGTTGCTACCTTCCAGGTTTTTGGATGTTTCTTGGTAATTACCTTTGGACTGTTTTTTGGTCTAGTTGTGCATCTTTATCAACTTTCTTGCTGATTATTTTCCTATTGCTTAGGTATTATGGTGGTATTATGGGATCTGATACTATTTTGTTATGGTGACAGTTAGTTTTTTAAGGTCATTTATTCTAGTTTGATGGACAGTTTGTCAATGGATGTACTTTTTGGTTCAATGAATAACAAAAGTATAGTTTGTTTTGTTGATTTTAGTGCAGCTGCGAGACCCATTCTCAGAGAGAATAGTACCCTAGTCATTTGACTAGGGTTCCTGGTCAAGTTAACCATGCAGAGTATGAGTAAGACCCTAGAAGGTACCCTAGGGCCCCCAGCTATCTCCTGGGGTTCTTGGTCTAGGACCAAGCAGATTTGATGCCATGGCAAAGTCCCTAGCATGTGGCTAGGGCCCCTATTTGTCTCTAGGGTATTCTGGTCTAGAACCAGACGGTTTCTTGGTCATGATGACCAAGCAGATCCTGCAGGTTGAGATAGAGACTTCCTAGGTCCTGCAGAAGGTTGATCAACATTCAGCCTAGGACTGAATGCTCAGCTTGAGGCTGAGGACCATTCTCTGGGAGAATGGAGATCCTGGTCATGGACCAGATGGTTGATCAACATGTCCCAGTCTAGGACTGAGGTTCAGCCTTGAGCTGAAAGCCATTCATTGAGAATGGAAGATATTGTTGTCCCCTCTCCTAATCGGTTATTGCTAGGTTGCTTCTCAAGGGACTGGCCACGCCTTGGCGATGTCTCTAGCACCTAACTCTTAGGAGCAGCGTTAAGGACAAAAGGATTGCACCATCCGTTTGGATCTTCTTCCTTATACACTGATGACAAAAATATATAAACTATGTATCTTAAGAGAGAGAAAAGTTTTTGATTGCTTGTCCGCTCTAATCTTGTGGTTGTTGACCCATGGTCCTATGGTCCTAGCACTCTCACTTGTGTGCACATTTGACCCTAATGACTCCTACTTTATGGAGTGTATTTATCTATTTGATTTATTAAGTTCTTTGGATATAGGACCTTGTCCCACTTATGTTTTTGGACTATTTACTTTTCATTGGACCTTTGGTTTTTCACTTTATGATAAATTCTTTAATTATTTATTTTAGTCTTATTAATAAAATCTTTATGATTTTATTAATAAAGACTTTGTGATTTTATTAATAAAGTTTTATTATTTTATTATCATTATTAGACCATTTAAATTCTTATCCTATTAATTCATTGAACCTTTGGTACTTTATCCCTTGACTTTTCTTTTCTTATTATTTTATTTAATTTTATTTTATTCAAATTTCAACGTAAGGTTGTTAACCTTCATTCTATATAAACCTTACAAATCTTATGTTCATAAAATACACGTGAGCTTACACTTCACTTATCGTTTTGTTTCTCTCGGTAATACTTTCGGGTCTGCTCCTAATTGGGTTTTTACGACTGTCTCTATCTTCTCGGCTGTAATTATCTCTGTCACGGGTTTATCTTCTCGGCTGTAATCTTCTTTGTCACGGGTTTATCTTCTCGGCTGTATTCTTTTCACGGTATCTCTGTCAGGGAGATATCCTTCACGGCTGCAATCTCTTCTCTGTCACGGAGATATCCTTCACGGCTGCAATCTCTTCACGGTATCTCCCTCACGGGTTTCCCTCACAGCTTGACCCTCACGGAGCTCTGTCTTTACGGCTTGCCTCACAGATTATCTCAGCATTCAGCATTTTGTTATTTCGGTTTGCCCTCACGGTTTCATCCTCACGGATCTACCTTCACGTTTTTACCCTCACGGGTTTCCTTCTCAGTTTTGCCCTCGCGGGTTTCCCTCATGGCCTCGGGTTTTCTTCACAGATTTCTCTCACGGTTTTATCCTTACGGATCTCTCCTCACAGCTTCATCTTCACGGGCTTCTCTCACAAGCTTTTCTATTTCTGCTGTAACATTTCACTCTGAGCTGTAGTGTAGCTTGTGACTGTCTCACAGCTTCTCTATTTTGCTGTGGCATTTGATTCTGACTGTAGCTGTCTCACAGCTTCTCTATTTTTACTGTGGCATGTGATTGTCTCTATTTTTGCTATAGCGTTTGATTGATTCACAGTTTCTCTATTTTCGCTGTAGCATTCAGCAGTCATCACTTTAATTGAACTTTGAGTGAATGCTTGCTTACGTGCTTGACCTTTGTAGTTTGCAGCACCTGTGCGTCTTTTTTATTACTGTCATTTTTGAAGAACTTGAGGTCTGTTTTATTCTACCTGAACCTTCTCTCTCTTAAGGTATGCATATGGTTTATCTAGTTTGACTTGTCCTTTCAGTGACAAGATCAAAACTATCTGAGTATAAGGCTGATCCAAATATTGGTTATAATTCGTTAATGCTACTTCTCTTTTAGTTTACTATTCGTGTCACTTGAAATTTATTTTATATATTATGCATTTGATGATTCTCGAGGACCAACTCTAATGCAGTGACCAAATGGAGCATTAAGTTGAAAGAGATGAAAATTATATTACTTCTGTTTTAAATTCAGCTTAAAGTTAATTAATTATTGCAATTGTTTACATTTTTTTGTATCAAGTTTTTATATATGCGATAAAATGTCAATTTTAACATGTTTTTACTTTATTTTTATATAGCATTGTATTTATGTAAAGTTGAGAGAACGAGTAGAAGTCATTCATTCATATTAAGTCCTATGAATAATGAATAATTGTTATTTCTATATTTAATTTTTGTACTATAAAATATTATATTTTACTATATTACAAATTGCAAGTTTTGAAAATGTAGATTTCCACATTTAGTTATAATGATAGTTTAGCTTTCTGGAAATGAACTCTCTTAAAGTTTAGGGTTTCATAAACTTTCACACAATTTATTTTCAAAAACCTAAATCATCAAATTCAATTTATTTATGCAAAGGCATCTAGTTGATACAAGAAGTAGAAGATATTCCTTTATATACCAATCTCTTGGACAACATTCAAATTGGGGTTAATCACCTCACAAGGGGAAAACTATGGACATAAAAGGATACCAAACATAAATCTTAAAAATTATTGGACATATCCTCATCTCTCCCATCCACAAGCTCTTCAATTTAAGAGTAAGTGTGGTTTATGTAAGCCTTGGACAAAAAGCCTCATTGCTCCTATATCTAAAAGTGAAGATTAAAGAATCTATTTAATTATAGCACCATTATGAATAGCCCTCTTTAGCCAAGTTATATGGAATTATTCTATATAAGAAGATCAACATATAACTAGAAATTCATGGAAAAAGAGCTAAAGGGAAAATAGGATTTAGCAGCTATCATTCAACTATGGACCACTTTGTTACTCTTAGGACCATTGCTAAGGAGTGTCACAATAATTAAACCAATATTTTTTGTTGCTTCATTAACTTTAGAAAAGAACTTCACACATTGTCGAGCACTAACCTTTGGAATATACAAGAAGAGCTAGAAACGACCATTTAGAGTTATTAAGAGTTGTTGTGATAAGGTTCTATGTGAAGGTTATTGCCAAATTTATGAACTCTAAGGGCTGGTTAGAATAAATTAATTGTTATATAGGAGTCAAGCAAGGTTGCCACTATCTCCTACTGTTTTTGGTATATACATTGACAAGCTAGAGGGTTTTTTGGAAGATGAAGGTTGTGTTGACACGAATTTGGCTTGCATGGTCATCATCTTTCTTTTCTACACTAATGATATTGTTCTAATGATCAGGAGTCCCTATAATCTCAACAATCAACTAAAAATTCTCAAGGTTTTTTTCTCTAGTATGAGTATGATTGTCAATGCTGATAAAACAAAGGTTATGAGAATCAAATCCCAAAAAATCACTTATAGTAATTTCATGTATGACACTAACAACTTGGAGGAAGTGACTTCATACAAATATCTTATGATCCACCTTCATTGCAAGCCTAACTAGAACTATATCACTGAGAAAAGAATTAATGGAGGGTGAAAATCATATTACAAACTTGAAAACAATTGTAAATTAGTACATACCTCTAGCTTTGGGATAAGAAGAAACAATCCTTTGAGACTCTCGTCACTCCTATTATCCTATATGGATGTGAAGTTTGGGGATGCAACATCTCTAGAGAATTGTGGAGAAGGATAGAGAAAATCCAAAATCACTTTATAACATATAATCTCAAAATTAAAGGTAGTACACCCTATCCTATCTTACTCATAGAAGTGAGTCTCTTCCCCAGTGAGAGCATGGCTATTACCGGATATGTAATGTACAAGAACAAGATAAACAACATGAAAGACATGAGGCTTAATAAGATTGCTTCATGTAGAGTCAAAACCACCAACGACTTAAGTGAGGTTGGTATAGAGGTGCCAAGTCTTGACTAAATTAATGGGGAGTCAAGGAGGAGGCTAGATTTATTTCATGGCATTCTAATGAAGATGATGATGTTAGAACATGCCCTTCTTTAGATCTCTATTATTATATTATTATTATTAAAAATACATATACATATATGTAGAAATGTCTTACCGTTATATATTTAATTACATTTCTCATTCTAATTTTAAAATAGAAAGTACAAAACATTTAATGAAAGAGCCATCTTCTTTTCCATTATCTTTTAATTTCATTATGGATCCCATTCATTCTTCTATTTCTTCCAAGCCCATCCTCTCTATTCAATTTTAATTCAAGCCTTCGTCCCCCATCAACTCGAGCTCTGGCGATTTTTTCACGGTTCAATGGATTTAATGCAGAGGCCTACAACTTGTTTTTAGGTGCGTGGGTGGTGGTGGAAGCGGAAGGATGGTGCATGAACGACACACAGCCTCGAGCCATAGAGGAAGTGCCCATCATGTCCAGACCCAGGAGACAAGTGGTGCGGACATCGCTCGACACCTGACCTCGATGATTGATACTTTGTTGGATATAAGGAGAAACATTCAATATTTGGAGGAGGATGCACAAGTCAAATTGTAGGAGCTCGATCATTGGGTGCAAGTTATGATTGAGTGGTGTGTTGATATAACCAAGCTCTTCCTTCTCCCCTCTCTGCGTCTCATGGTAGTCATGGAGCCCGAGATGGAAAACTCTGCACATGATGAAGGTGGAAAACAAGCCTGCTCATGCCATGACGAATATCCCTACAACCAACCGACCCAAGGTCAAGGGGGAAACTAAGCAACCAACGGAGGATGAATTGGTAATGGAGGAGAATCCCACAGACACCCTTACTAGCAGCAACAAACGTGAAGCCCTGACCCCTAGTCTAGACAGTGATGATCCCCCATAGAATAGGTGACGTCTCGACCTGAGCTCTTTGAAGTAGTCATCAACAATGATATTTTCTGCATGCAAATGGATCGACTTGGTTTACCACCCTAGGTTTTCTTAATGTTTTATGTCTAGAATGTTCTGTTAACTTTAGTCTGGACAATTTGGAATTTCACTAATCCTTTTGTATGAGGCCCAATAGGGGCAGCTAGAAAGTTTTTTGAGGACTATTATCAGCTTTCTCCTAAACGTCTTTTGACTTTATGCTTGAGTTGTTTTCTCTTACTGAGAGGCTCAACTTTTGTTGTATATATCTATAAATTTTATGAAAATATAATATAAGTTATAAATTACAACAAAAATTAATAAAATATTTTTTTTAAGTAATATTAAGATATAAGAAAACAATCTATAACTTTGATTTGATAAACTTAACAAATATCTTATTTTCAAAGTTTTTCATACTTAAATTTGATTTAATTTTTTATTTTGATTTGACAAACTTAACCGGCCATAGGTTTTCTTAATTAAATTTGATTTGATTTCAAATTTTGCCTAGAAAATACTCTAGATATACTAACTTCTTAGAATTTTATATCAACTTCTTTGACGTGTAGAAGCTCAACTTAGTTTTTTTAACTTATACTGAATTTACAAATTCTTTTGAACTTTAAACGTGTGACTTGAATGACAACCTCACATTTCAAATCTTGACATTTGACATCATGTATTTGGACACTCTTTTTTTTCTTTTACAATAATAATATGCATAAAATAATATTCAAAGCAAACATTTTAACATTCCTGTAGCATTAATATGGGCAAACTCTTGAAAGGTGAGCCAAAATGGGAACACCATAGACCCCATAACAGAATAAAGGTCGGATAGAGTTGAACGTAAGCTACGGGAGATGTAGACTCAAAGAGAAGAAATACCGAATGAAGAATAAGTGTCCTTGTGCAATGTATCACGCTGCTACACCTCTTTCTTTCATTCACTCTTTTTTGAAAAACAGATCCGCGTTTGACGCAACTCAAATTGATAACAACGTCTATTTAATCAGTCCTTAAACGGGGTTTATCCTTTAGGATAAAAGACAACCAAAACGCTTCATTTTTTTGGTTGATTTTGGGATAAAAACCAGTTAAATTTTTTATTGGAAATTGTTATTTTTTAATTTTTGTAATTTCAACAATGAAGATTGCCAGTTCTAAACTAATTATCCAATTTTAAAACTCTCTAAATCGCGGAAATTGCATTCAGACCACTCCAAATTACAATTTTGGCAACAATTACTCTACCCATAAAGTCCGAGCATTTTAGTTAACCCTTATACAGCTCCTTTAAATACTGTTCTACCATGATCTTTGATCTTTAGAAATAGTCGGTTCAGATCAATGCAAAATCAGGTAATGGGAGTCTTCTAAAACACATCCATGCCGGATTTAGCATGCCACCACGATGTCGCGATCACAATTGCTCAAAATACTTATCTCTCAGGTGAAAACTGTCTAATCTTATCATAATTTCGAAAGAACACGGGATCATCGAGTTCCTTCTACTTGTAAACTTTTTATTTCAAAAAGTTGATTTGGACTTTCTTTGACATCTCAACTTTATATTTTATTTTAAAAGTAGATTTGATTAATTGATGCACATGATAAATGTAAATTTAAAATAAAATTAAGTTAATTTATTTTTAAATTTAAAATAAAATTAAGTTAATTTATTTTATTAGCATTATTACTTAACTTATGGCATGTGAATATCAATAGGTCACAAGTTAAGTGCCATAAACAAATTATCTATTACTTGTTCCCATATTTAATTGTGATTACTTCTTGTTTATGTCTCTGTTACCTTCTTTAGTTAATGGGTTGCCTCCACTACTTGTTATCCATGCATAAGCTACCAGTTATTATTATATATATATAATTTATTTTGAATTTTGAACTAAACTATAAAATCAATTTTTATAGTACACTTGTCACATCCTCCAATTTGAGAAAATCATAGATGGTAGTCCACCCCAAATTCTAAGATATAAACACCTATCCATGTAATTAGATCCACCTTAAAGCGACATCTATTAAGCACCAAAAGGGATCCAATTTCTTGAGGTTTCAATATTTTTTTAAGATACTTTTTTTTTCTTAATGTGTAAAAAAATTAAGATAAAATATTTACACCTTAAGAAATTGGATCCCTTTAGTTTTTTTCATTATATTGTTTTCTTTGACTTTCTAAATTTTTATACCTAGGATTGGAACAAACCTTCTCTCTCGGAAGACATAGGCACGAAATTACGGATCAAATTTCGAGAAGGATTCACAAATGCATTATATCAAATTTCGAGAAGGATTCACAAATGCAGTATTGGTCTTCTTCTTCAAATTTTGAGTACACATCGCTATCATGTTCGAAGGGAAAATAATGTTTTAGTTGATAAGTTAGCAAATGAAGCTTCTCGCATACCTCTTGGGGGCTTTAAAAAAATCGAGGCCAACTTTCATCATGTTGGCTCAAACCCTAATGTTTCATATGCATGGTCTATTCCATCCATTCACTAAGGATTAAGTCTCGTCATTCATTAATGAACGTAATCGACGACATGAACCCCTTTTAATGTGCCCATTACTCCAACCGTCCATGTGAAGGTTTCTATGCCATTGGCTTAATAAAGGTTCTTGATCACAATGGGCTCACACATTTGGGATTAATTCCTAGGTGCGTGGGGTAACTCCTAGTAGTTCTGCCACAAAGTTGTTTTATATTTTGGTAATAGCCCTTTCCAGTTTCATCGCCATTTTGCATTTGTGAGTATCATTGCGACGAGGAGGTCCGGTGTGTGTAGTGACTTGGGGATGGTGTTGTAGAACGTCGAGGATATTGATGCACTCCCATGCACATTGGGGGAGCAGTTTCCCATTGCAATCAATGCTAGGTGTGAGGAGGATATTTATCGATAATTAATTGTTTGTATCACTTGGCTTTGAATCTTTCTTTGATTTGGTAGGCTTGGGACTTAGGAACATTGGAGGGAATAGTTTTCTTCTCTTATGACCTAGGGAAGTGGTTTTGGTGTTGACTTTGTTGGGTGTGTTGTGGATTTTATCTAGGAAATTGGTTGTAGTTTGGGTGCAAGGTCATCCTTGTATATCATTTGGAGATCTCGAGAAACAATATTTTTAGAGGAGGTGTGCGGTTGTGTTGTGAGGAAGCCTACAATGGAATGGAAACAAAACACTAGGAACTCTCTAAGGGAATTCAAGATACCTCAGTTGATATTCAAGACATTCACAACCAAATGCGATGGATGAATTCGCAAATGGAAGGGTTGATTAATGCAGTTCGTCAAATAATTGCTCCTGTGCATACTTTGGACACCCACCTGGAAGAAACTGAGCAAGCTATTTAGCATATTTCAACTCATTCGTCTTGTCTAGACGCTCATATTGATTATGCAGAAGGAAAGGTTTATGTATGTGAAGGTCAAGTGGATTCAATTTCGGTCAATTTAGAAAAGCATGGGGATGTTTTAGCAGGGAAGTGTTCTAGAATTTTTGATAATTCAAAAATTAAGAGCATTGATGATAATTATTTTCAACATTCCACCTACGTAGAAGTGAACATCTCCAGTTTTGGTGGCGTGCTAATGAAATTCCAGATGACCAAGTTATGGGAAGTGGAAATAGCTGCGCTTAATTTCAGTTTTTATGTGTAATCTTTGTCAATTACTGTTAGGGTGCATTATGTTAAAATCTATAGTAGTATTGTAGTAGCTATTCATTTTTGGAATAGTTGTCAAAACCTGGATGATTGCATATGGTATTGATAGCTCTGCCGATAATTGTGTTGGTCATTTTTTGAATTGCTACAATGTACTTTTTTGAAGCTGAATTCTTTTGTTGTTTATAATACAATCTATCTGTTCTAGTTATAAAAAAAAGTATTGGTTTCTTCATAACTAATGGCTACTTACATTTTTTAATTATTAGATTTATTATATTCCTTGGTCTTAAAAATATCTATAGGATCCCATCTTATTATATTACTCATTGTCATCTATCACTATGTATCTTGGGTTCAAATTTAGAGAGGGGGGTTCCCTTGTCTCACAAACAAAGGGACCTCATACACCAATTTGGTGTCTGGATTGACTATAACCTTAAATTAAATTATTATTATTATTATTGAAACTATTTTTCTTTGGTTAACTCATTTTTTTCTTATTCATGTTATTGTGGAAAGAATTGCTCCTCCAATATTGGTTGCTACCTTAGAAAATGTCATGCTTTTATCTTGTTATGTTCTCTCTTTTTTATTTTCAAACTAACACAACATTGAGAATATTCTAGTGAATGTAGGAAGGATGTATTTTATAATTATGCGTATGATCTTCTTTATGTGCAGATATGAAAGGAGTTCCTTTGATAAGGAAATATATATCAACAATATTAATGAGTAGCAAAGCTACATATTCCTTGACATAGGTTTGTAAAAGATTGAATGTTGTTGTCAAAGATTCTTTAGGCTAAACAGACATTATTTCTATAGATTATATATAATTTTGTTTTGTTTGTTTTTTGCTATGATGGTGGTAACGAAATATGTCTCTACAACTTGTCTCTTGATCACTAATGTTTCTTATATACTTAACATAGTGTTTGAATACTTCTTATATCCTTAAAATACTGTTTGAATACTGAACCAAAAATCACAATAATTTAAATCTATGTTACCAAGTTGCAAAAGTTTTTGCATGGCAAGGTGGGCCTATTATCTTAACATATGTAAGTTATCTTTTTGTTAAGTTGTCGTTTGTTGTATTGGTTATTTACAATGTTGCTCGTATAATTAAGTATAAATCTTTCAAATTTTAATCATAGTTTCTTGTCTTAAGGTCTAGATAGGAAATGGAACATGTGTATCGTTGCGATTGTTCAATTCCACCTCCATAACAAACTTTATTGACTGCATTCAGGGTAGGGTTTTTGACCTCTAGATGGTTTGGGAATTCGGGCTAGGGTTTTCGATCTCTTGTGCATCCATGGAGATAGTAGATTGAAACAAAGAAGTGGCCTATAAACACCAACAAGGAATCAAACTCGATCTACATTGTCTCATTGACACCATTAGCACATATTGAGCATTTATGGGATTCCTAGTGATGCATTCACATAATCTTGGATTATTTTAAAAAATATTTCAAATCACGAAGTATTCAATGCTATGATGAGGGAAACATTCTCTTGATTGTTTCTAAGACGAAGGTAACATTTATTAATGGTTGTGAAGTGATGACTATTAACTTAAGCAACAGAGTCTGTAAGTAATCAGTGTTACAATCTATGACTATTATGTTGTTAAACATTTAAGTAGATGATTCATTAATAGTGCTTTAAAAGCAAAGATGAGAATGAATTCCATGAATTAGATATTACCCAAAATATGCAAAATTTGGATAAATGTGATGCACTTTCACTCTAGGTGTAATCCACCTTAATATATGGGTGAAAATGCGAAGTTGGGTAATACTTTCATGACAATCGGGTGCTCGAGAAACATAGCGGAAGCTATTAGGCCGAATAACCATATTTATTTGGTCGAATAAATTCTTTTATTTGTCCGAATAAATATGGTTATTCGGTCGAATAAATTCTTTTATTCGGCCGAATAAATATGGTTATTCGGTCGAATAAGTGATACTTTATTCGGCCGAATAACTTTTAACGGTGAATCGTTTAAAATAACGGAGACCTCGAAATGCGTGTGACACATAGCCGATTGGTCAATTTGACCAGTGGTTTTATGTTTATTTGGCCGAATAATTATTTGGCGGAATAATTATTCGACCAAATAATTATTTTGCATAAAAGCTCGGCTGCGGCCCACATTTTCATTTTTTGCTCTGTAGTTGCTGGTCCCTACCTGTTGTCCCTGCCAATAGTTTTCAGACCCCGCCTGTCTCCCCGCCTGTTGTCACCGCTTGTTGTCCCCACCTGTTGTCTCCGCCTATTGGACCCCACCAGTTTCTTGGTTGCCTGACCCCGATTGCCTTTCCTTCTGCTGCCCTCGGAGTGGATATATTCCACCCTCTCGACGTGGAGATCCGACACCCTCTTGACGTGGTTCCTCCACCCCTCTCGCCACCCCTCTTGCCACCCTCTCGACGTGGATCATGAAGTTGACAGCGTTGGTGTTCAACGTGGAGTTGGACAACGTTCTGTTTGCAGGTAAGCTTCTTGGATTTCACTTTTTTTTTGTTATTTTTAATATGTTAATAAGTTTTTTTCTAATGTGTGCAGGTTTTGGTTTCAGTTATTTAGTGTTTGGCTTCGGTTGGTTGTGTTCGGATTCATCATTGGGATTTGTCGTTGGTGTTCGGCTTCGTCAATGGTCTTCGACATTTCTACTTTGATCGGTTTAGCGCTCAAATAAACAAGTATGTAAACTAATTCTTATTTCGGTTTCGCCATTGAAATTCGTAATTTTAGTTTAAATTAACTTAGATTACATATATAGAGTTCATCTATGTTCATGAACAAAGATGAACTCTATTCATGAACAGAGAACTATGTTCATGAACAGAGTTCTCTGTTCATGAACAGATTTAGTCAGGTTCTCTTCAGGTTCATAAGAGATCATTTCAACGAACTATAATCAATGCAAATCTATCTAGGGTTATTCAGTGAGCCATTTTCAACATAAATAGGTTAGTCGAATACAAATACATAAGTGTATGAGAAAATACAAAATGACTAAGTGTATAGCATATATCATATTAAGCAAACTTTAATTTCTTCTTAGGTTTAGAACATAAATGTAGGTTTCATTATATGCTTGAAGTATTTGAAATATCGTGGAGTACAGTAAATGATGATCATCAAAATGACTAAGAGTCTAATATTTTTAGCACAATTCCATTGAATTATTTGACTTGTATCTAGAAGTGATCAATTTCAGATCTGAAAACATTAAAGCAAATACCCTGGTACAAATTACAGATGCTAGGCCAAAAGGAAATCCAATTTTCGTAGTGTTTCCCAAGGAATGAGCTTGATTTTCTTCTAGATCTGTTGTGTCATTAGGGTTTTAGACCCTGTAACATTTGTAAAAAATGATAGCAAAGGAAATGTTATATGTAATTATGTCAATGGGTTTATTACCCTAAGCAAGCCATTGTTTCCTTTTAACGATAGCCAATAATACATAATATAATACATTTCAAAATAGAGGCATATCCGAATGCAAGAAAGGAGAATTAAAAAATGTTATTTGGTAACAAAAGCATCGTTAACATCTAGATCATGTACAAAAATATTATATAATAGACGCACTGATCGAAAAAATAATATATAGTGGATGCACTTATCTAAATGACGCAACTAGGAAATATATTGTTGACCAAGTGTCACTTAACGTTTCAAAGTTGAATACATTTATACTTAGAGAAACCAAAGCTCAGTTTAATAGAACACAGTCAAAATTAACAAAGTAAAAGTACGACAAACAATGTTTTGACATTAAAAATTGGAGTTGTTAAACGATCCATTTTTTTTTTTTTTTTCAACACAATATAACTGGCGCCCAATAACGCGGGGACGCCTTAGAACGGAGGCAGGTAAGCTTCTTGGATTTCACTTTTTTTTTGTTATTTTTAATATGTTAATAAGTTTTTTTCTAATGTGTGCAGGTTTTGGTTTCAGTTATTTAGTGTTTGGCTTCGGTTGGTTGTGTTCGGATTCATCATTGGGATTTGTCGTTGGTGTTCGGCTTCGTCAATGGTCTTCGACATTTCTACTTTGATCGGTTTAGCGCTCAAATAAACAAGTATGTAAACTAATTCTTATTTCGGTTTCGCCATTGAAATTCGTAATTTTAGTTTAAATTAACTTAGATTACATATATAGAGTTCATCTATGTTCATGAACAAAGATGAACTCTATTCATGAACAGAGAACTATGTTCATGAACAGAGTTCTCTGTTCATGAACAGATTTAGTCAGGTTCTCTTCAGGTTCATAAGAGATCATTTCAACGAACTATAATCAATGCAAATCTATCTAGGGTTATTCAGTGAGCCATTTTCAACATAAATAGGTTAGTCGAATACAAATACATAAGTGTATGAGAAAATACAAAATGACTAAGTGTATAGCATATATCATATTAAGCAAACTTTAATTTCTTCTTAGGTTTAGAACATAAATGTAGGTTTCATTATATGCTTGAAGTATTTGAAATATCGTGGAGTACAGTAAATGATGATCATCAAAATGACTAAGAGTCTAATATTTTTAGCACAATTCCATTGAATTATTTGACTTGTATCTAGAAGTGATCAATTTCAGATCTGAAAACATTAAAGCAAATACCCTGGTACAAATTACAGATGCTAGGCCAAAAGGAAATCCAATTTTCGTAGTGTTTCCCAAGGAATGAGCTTGATTTTCTTCTAGATCTGTTGTGTCATTAGGGTTTTAGACCCTGTAACATTTGTAAAAAATGATAGCAAAGGAAATGTTATATGTAATTATGTCAATGGGTTTATTACCCTAAGCAAGCCATTGTTTCCTTTTAACGATAGCCAATAATACATAATATAATACATTTCAAAATAGAGGCATATCCGAATGCAAGAAAGGAGAATTAAAAAATGTTATTTGGTAACAAAAGCATCGTTAACATCTAGATCATGTACAAAAATATTATATAATAGACGCACTGATCGAAAAAATAATATATAGTGGATGCACTTATCTAAATGACGCAACTAGGAAATATATTGTTGACCAAGTGTCACTTAACGTTTCAAAGTTGAATACATTTATACTTAGAGAAACCAAAGCTCAGTTTAATAGAACACAGTCAAAATTAACAAAGTAAAAGTACGACAAACAATGTTTTGACATTAAAAATTGGAGTTGTTAAACGATCCATTTTTTTTTTTTTTTTCAACACAATATAACTGGCGCCCAATAACGCGGGGACGCCTTAGAACGGAGGCGTGGGGTTCGATCCGGGGTGGGGACGGCCACAACCGACCGCCCCAGCCACCCCGCCTGTTGGCAGGACCCCTAGTTGTTAAACGATCCATCTAAACTGGATACAATATTGCACATCGAAAATAGTGTACAGGTCATAAACATTATACAATTTTTAAAAACAAAAAGAACCCAGTCGAAACCCCAGGGTATTCCCTTTGTTTTTAACTCTAAATATTAAATATATAAATAAATCCAATGAGTGTCGATGGCCTCACACTGGAAAAGATATGAATATCTCGGCCATTGAATCCACCTCAACCCAATGAACAAATGTTCAAATGGAAAATATTAAGGAATTGTGATGAATTTTTAAATTCTAACTTGTCTATGAAGTGATCGAAACATTCAACCGATAAAAACTAGACGAATGGTCATTATGAGTTATGTGGAAGCATCTATGTGCTATTTAGATTTGAGAGTAGAGCAAGGTTATGAGAGATGGGGTGTTTAACAACAAGATGTCGTTCTTGTTGAGTTTAACCTGAACCGTGGTTCCTTAACAAAGCTATACCTCACATACGATATCTAAGATGAAGACATGTTCACAATTGAGACACTTTGATATTAATGCTTTTCTTTTTACACTTGAAGTAAATATGGAATTGCATGCAAGAGTTTAGGTAGATATTGATTCACCTGGTTATTCACTTTTATCACAAAATGACCAAAAATTCAGCTGGGAAAAATTTGACAAAAAAACACAAAGCCATAACAGAGAAAGGTTCTTAAGAAGATTTTCGGAAGTTGGAAAAAAAGATCGAAAAACTTCAAAATCGTCACCAAGAAGAGATAATAATCCTAGAACAATATTTGTGAAAGGGAAAATTTCAAAAACAAGAAAGCAAACATGAACATAAAAAGGAAATACCTAATAACAATTTGAAAACAAAGATGTAAACAAAGAATTGAATAAAGGACCCTGAAACCCTAAATAAAATGAATACATGGGACTCTAGGAGAAGAAAGGTCAAGTTCCCGAGAGAGACAAGACAGAGACAAAGGCCAACAAGAAATAATACAGTCCCTTCACCACATTAAAACTTTAGAAATTTATTAAAAACCATGCAAGGATATAAGAGGAAAACGGAGCAAATTGTTTAAACAAATTATGTTATGACAGTTTATTGAAAAGTGTGTTTAAACAAATGGTACGATAGTTTATCGAAAAGGTTTTGATAGTGAGTACTTTGCTTACATATCTAAAATTATTGCAACATTTTCCAATCAAGATTACAACTTTTCTTGACCTAGAGACTCTAGTGTCATCCATGATTTTGCCTCCTCGATTTCAACATAGCAATGTAAAGGGCACCCGATAACAATAAAACCCTTTGTTATGCAGCCTTAACTTGATTTAGAACCTTAACTTGAGCTACTAGCATCGAAATAGTACAAACAAGAGTTCATTGCAAAGATAAAGACATGAAGAAAAAATTGTGTAAGGCCATTCTAGCACATCTCTATCAAATGAAATGAAGAGGCCTCCCGATTCTCGAAACAAATTGTCGGGCACTCGTTAACATCGAAATGGCGCGTTGGCACCAAAAGAGATAGGATGGAGTCTCATGCACAATCACAACAAGAATTACTGGATACAGGGGTTCAAACAGTGCCAACGGCCGGAGTTGAAGATAAACATCACTGTTGGTAGCAACCTTCACCCTTTAACTACAATAATAATAGGTAGTAGATGATTTCTTATTAAAATCTGTTTGATGTACAAGCGCCACCTCTGGAATTGGAGCAGAAACTACAAGAGTGCTAGCTAAGCCAGCGACAAGATTGATCAATCCTGTAAAGAATCTCAAAGCAAAGCAGCATCAGAAGATGCAAAATACGGTATTGAGAAAGAGATTCACATAGCATAAATCATATTGATGGAACTAGATCTCAACTACTTTGAATCTCGTGGCCTGTTACTCAATATTATTATGTGAGCTGTAAAAATTCAGGTAAAATTTCATCTCTATATATGAAGTAATGGAGATATTAAAGAAAGTGACCAAAATAAATTGTATACTCTAAAACATGCAGTAACTAACGCAGGATTGTGCATGTCCCTTGCAGAAACAACACATGAAAGCTTTGTCAACAATTCTAGGTATCTCAGGATGGATTTGAGATGGTTGTCACTACAAACCATCTTAGTAAGAATACACACCTTTTTGCAATCTTTGTAATGTTACATAGAAGAATTCAATTAAAATCCTCTGTAAATTCAAACTCGTGGCGCATATTTTCATGTCGCTTTCTTTTAACTAAGTTGTTACTCAGCAGAATGATCCATAATATAAAAACCATAGTCCAACTTTATTACTATAAAAAAATTAGATGAAGTATAGATGAATTAATGGACGAAAACAAATACTATATGTTCCACTCTGTGGGACATAATAAATGAAAATAATAATGGATACATTGACCTTAATGTACTAGTCGTTTATTAAATACATTAACTGCAAACTCTGATGATGAATCCAACAAGTAGGATACGATGAGTTCAGCTCCTCGGGAGGAGAAAACGAGGCACGCATGATCTCTACTGAGCCAACAAAATCATGACAAAAAGGATTGATTTATAAAAAAAATTAATAATAAAAACCTACACTATGCTTTGGATCATAGACCTGCCAAATATTTCATATTCGATGCTGATTAATATGACCACTGCACGAATACTTCATGTCAATCCCACTTTACTACAATGGATAACACTAACCTATCTATTATTACCTCGCCAATTGACTCAAGAAAATAACTTTCCTTTCAAGGTTCCATGGGTTAAATAACTAGAAGTAGTTAGCAATTATAGGTATCAATTGACTTTCGGATCACTATATAACTAGAAGTAGTTAGCAATTATAGGTATCAATTGACTTTTCAATCACTATAGTTTCCTAGTAGTGTAGCAAGCACAAAAAACAAAAATATTAATTTTTTCATTAATTTATTGCAAAGGACTGATAGAAATGGAAAAGAACTATAAAAACTACGTTCATTATCATATATATATCAATTCACAGAGCATCAACTCTATAGTGAAAAGCATTGTCCATTTCATTTCTAATCACGTTCTTGATCAACTGTTGGATATGTTAGTTGAGTATATGTTGAATAATTTTGGATAACCCTTGAAATTTTGGATCTTTAAATGCTCGGCTTCCATTCGTTTCAATAGATAGATTATCTAAAGACAATGCCACTGGTGAAGCTACTGCTTGATATAGTGTCTTTCTCGCTTTATTTTTTTTACTATGTAATGTTATAAACAGACTCATGTGGATGAACGATTCAGTTTTGATGTTTTGACTGATGTATCAAGGATAGGACAACTTATATTACATATGATAAATGATTGAAAAATCATAGACTATAACATAAATCTCTCTTGACTTACGAATAGTGCAATTCTATAGCTTACAGTATCACTATTTCTATTTCATGATTATGAGAAACGTAACTTTGTCAATAAAGGCATGAATATGAATTTTTTTGTGAAAAAAAAAAGCATGGACCATTCTTCTTTATATGCTACTCAGTAGGTTATAGTTGTTTATGTGCATATGCCAAGGAATTTTGTTTTTCTATGCCAAGATAACATTATTGTGTTGGCCCTACTAGGATATGGTAAGAAGCACTCCAAAATGCATATTAGTCCATTGATGTTTGCCATCTATTTTGTATGCTTCGCAAAAGCATGATTGAAAACAAATATAATTTCATCCAACTCACTTCAAGATTATGAGCAACTCTTAAACCAAGTACAAAAACATATAAAATGCAATAGAAATTTACTGGATTTGTTTTCAAAATATAATATTATATTATTTACAAACACACAACATTATCTCATTTTACAACATATCAATGTTTTTTCAGTGTTTCATTTCCCCACTCCGGAGGTATGCTAGTTGTTATTTCAGTCTCCTTGAGTGTCATGTATGAATTGTTCATTGTTTCAAAATACACTAAGAATCACATGGTGTGATCACAAGGGATGAGATAAACTCCATAGTGCTGACCATGTGTCCATATAAGGTAGTGAGGGGGGGTGTATGTTGTAGAAACAATTCTTATAACATGCATGAAAATTAGGAAAATTCATTCTGGATTAATGAAATTGTAAATATCAAATATTAAAATGTTACGATCCAAATTTTTAATATGGTATTATGTAATATTATAATATATGTTTTGTAATAATATAAAAATTATATATTGTAAACTTTTATATATTATAAGTTTTAATTAATACATATTTTAATGATAAAAAAAATGGCCATGGGATAATGGTCGGTGTGGCATGGTTAGAATTGATGTCATGTGGATTGATTCTATAATGTTAAGTGCACATGATGACAACAATATTAATGCACTTACAGAAAAGGCTTGAGGCCAATAAACCCATCCACCGACATCTGGAGTTGTAGGGACCTCATTAATGGATGTCTTGAAAGAAGAAAATGTTATTGAGTACTAGCACAGGGGGTCTCTCATGATTCCATCTACAACGATACGATTTACTAAATTTTAACACTGCAGATGGATTCAGAGACTCCTCAGGGAGTCTCTGAATCCATCTGCAGTGTTAAAATTTAGTAAATCGTAATAATTCATTGTCAAATTGCAATTTTACATTCCTGAGTGGCACAATTAACGTCACTTGTATCTCTAAATACAAGTGCAATGTTACAATTTATGAAATTTTAACACTATATTAGGATTCAAAGATCCCTTTAGAGACCCCTTTAGATGAGTCTCTGAATCTATCTGTGTGCTAAAATTTAGTAAATTGTACAAATTCATTGTCAAAATTGTAATTTTCCATTGTTGGAGTGACACGACTAAAAATGACCAAATAAATGACCAATTGTTATGTGGTCATTTTTAGTTTAGTCTTTTCCTGTGACCAAATTAGTCATTTATCTTGGTCATTTTTATTTTAATTCACATCCCGTGACCAAATTGGTCATTAATCTTGGTCATTTTTAGTTAGTTCAATTAAAATTTCTCAATTTTGGTCATTTATCCCTTGAAAAAACTGTGGTGACCAATTTTTTTGGTCGCCTGGTCACTTATCTCTCATTTTGTACTAGTGATAGTTCAAAGTTCCAATTATTCTTGGGTAGATAATGATCTCTTTTGTACTGGTCCTGACCTTATTATTAAATGATGTGTACAAGAGGATGAGATGGCATAGATCCTACATGCATTTCATGGTGGACCTTATGACGGGCATTTTTCTGATAAGAGAACAACATACAAAGTGTTGCACTCTGGGTATTATTGGCCAAGCATTTTCAAAGATGCTACCAAGTATGTCAAGGGGTGTGATAGCTACCAAATAATGGGTAGACCTACGCCATCCGATGAGATTCCCTTACGACCCCAAGTTATGATTGATCCTTTTGAAAAATGGGCTCTAGATTTCATTGAGTCAGTTTCCCCTATGTCTCGCAAGAAGAAGTACATTCTAGTCTGTACAGATTATGTCACCAAGTGGGTAGAAGCCAAAGCTTTATTTCGAGCCACAGAGAAATCTATGGTAGAATTCATATATGAAGAAATCTTTACTCGATTTGTTGTACCTAGGGAAATTGTAACCAATCAAGGATCTCAGTTTACGTCCAAATTAATGAAAGAGCTTACTGAAAAATATGGTATTAGACATTGTAAATCTTCACCATATAACCCGCAAGCCGATAGTCAAGTAGAATACACTAACAAAGTATTAGAAGCAATCCTGACCAAGACTATTTAGTTACACCACAAGGAATGGGAAGATAGGCTCCCAGAAGCCTTATGGGCTTACAGAATAACTTGGAGGAACACCACTGGCCACACACCTTATAAACTCGTTTATGGTAAACAAGTTCTTCTACCTATTGAATTTGAAGTCAAAACCTTTCGTATGGCTACACAATTAGGGATGAATCTAGAAGAAGCACAAAGACAATGAATCTTGCAAATAAATAAATTAGATGAGATTAGGCAAGATGCTATTCAACGCACAATTTTAATACAAAACCAACGCAAAAAGTGACATGATAGATACATCAAACAAAAACAATTCAAAACTGGAGACTGGGCATTACTTTTTGATTCGAGATACAAAAACTTTAAAGGTAAATTAACTACTCGTTTGGATGGGTCCATATGAAATTGTTACAACTTTTGATAATGGATCCGTTAAAATTAAGACAATTGATGATTCTCAAATTTATTTTGTTGTAAATGGATACATTATCAAAAGCTGTAACAATTTCATATGGACCCATCCAATGAGTAGTTAATTAAGACAATTGATGATTCTCAAATTTATTTTGTTGTAAATGGACATAGACTTAGACTTTATCATCAACCAATATCTAAACAAGATTTTGTGCAGAATGCCTTATGACAAGAGGAAATGGAGCTAGTAGAAGAGGAAGTCATTCCTCCTTCTCCTAGTTCTTGAATAATTCTGGGTTATTTTCGTTTGTATATATGTAAATATGTTCTTGTTTTTCAATAATAAGAGTCATTTCTAAAAACTGATTGCATTCTTTACAGGAAATTCATTTTTTAGGATCAGCGTATGAAATTTTGTAAATTAAAACAGGAAGACTCTTTTTCCCTTTTTCCTAAATTTCATATGACTTTTTCTTTGTACATATGTTCTTGTTTGAATAAAATTGAATCATCTAACAAGTGGTTTTGCAGTTTGATTTCAAGAACCCTATAATCAGCTCATGCAATATTATCTGAAAAGGGAAGTGTTCTAAAAAGAAATACTTATAGTTCTCCTTCTCTTTCGATTATTGTTGAAAATTGAAATTTATAATGAAGGTTAAAGCATTTTATATCTGTTTTAACCCCTTTCTTTTGTGATTCTGTATATGGTATTTTATTCACACATGTACATTTCTGATTTATTATTAGAATAATTGCTTAAGATCCACTTTAATTACTATGATCTTCAAAAGCTCTATCTTACACCTATGGATTGCTGGCTCATCTTAGACTCATTATCAAAACTTGTCTCTTAAGCACTTTTAAAAGGTATCCCAAAAGTGAGTGATATTTTCTATTTTGTGGGGAACATTACTGACCTTTTATGAAGAAGATAGACTGAGAGGTCAAATAACAGCTTTAGGTTATTATCTTTTGACATGATCTATGATTTGGGCCATTATAAATAAAGTTACTCATAAGGTTCGTGCTAAAATTTGAATTATGTGTTTAACAGGCTTAGCACACTCTAGTGCCAACCAGCTTCCTTAATAAAAATATCATCATACGAAGCAAACCCGCTGGGGTACTGAACAGGCTCGCTGGCAGCGGGTCCATGCTAAGTAAAATCTTAAACAAGGAAGCTCGATAAATGCAAGTAAACCCGTCAGGGTACTGAACAGGCTCACTGGCAGTGGGGCTATGCTTGCATGGTACCAAGATAAACTAGTCAGGGTACTGAACAAGCCTGCTGGCAGCGGGGAAATATTGGGTAAAAGAGGTTTGGTTAACACTTTGCTATTCACATGGCTCATAAAAAAACTGAGCATACAAACACATGTTTAGGCCAATTATTTATACTGTCATTAGAGAATGGCTGTAAGTTGGACTTGGACCCTATCATCTAATTCAAACAATACCTAGGACATGATTATCCTAGAAATGGGACCCATAACTATAGTAAATCTCACAATCTCTATGGTGAACCTTATCTGTATTCTTTGGATGACAAGAGATCTTTACAATGAATCATGGATGACTAGTTTTCCTATGGCATTTCACATCAATTATACTATCATTCTTCATGTGGTCTTCTTAAGCACTGTTGTATTCTTTTTGACGAATGTACATATCTGCATCATCTATATATATTGGTTAATATTTCATTTTCTTGCGAAAATTATCACAACATTTTTTTAGAAATTATTGCCTGAACCATGTATTAAAAATATTTAAATGTTAATCAATTTTTCTTTGATGACTTGAGGACATGGCATATCTCTGGTTTGGGGGAAAGGATCAGAACTATTTTTACTTTCTGAATATTTATAAAGAAACAAGTTTATTTATCTCTGATAACATGATAGGTATTTTCAGGAATAATGCGAAATAGCAGGAGAAGGTTTGTCCTAATCAATGACAAATAAAGAGGAACGCAACTGAAAGATCCATAAAAGCAAAGTCTACAACATCTTTTGTGCACTAACAGTCTCAGAAATTCCCTGCAAAAACAACTTCAACCAGCATTAGCAAGCAAATTTTGTACAGACAAAAGTCTGTATGAAGGGTTGAATGATGTGTCGAATGCCGATTTGAATGAGGTGACGAATGAGGCAAATGTACAACGATCTAAATTAAGTGCCGAATGAAACCATGGCTTATAATGGATTTATTAAACATGCCAAGGTTTCCAAATTTGAATATCTGATAACTCTAATTGGCTAATTATGTCAGGAATCAATCAAATGTCAATTTCGCACGTGATCTCATTCCCTTATCTATATCGCCTCCATTAAACGAATGGATTATGCATCATTTCGAATCATTGCATGATCGCCATATGGTTTTAATTATCCTATCGTAAGACCTGTCATCATATTAATCGAGTTATCATGATCTCCCACTTATAATCTACGTTTATAATTTCATTTAGAGAATTATATTCAACCTATCCAAAGCTCGGCTTTGGACATGGTTGAAAATATCATAGCCGCACGTATTCTCTGACTCATGCATTTCTATGTTGGTGCTCGATTCAAGATCTTTGAATGACAAGAGTGATCTCTCAAGCATGCCTACGATCAATCAACCACTCAAACGGACTTTAGTTTAAACTGATGGCTGCGTGAATTGTTCATTGTTTCAAAATACACTAAGAATCACATGGTGTGATCACAAGGGATGAGATAAAGTCCATAGTGTTGACCATGTGTCCATATAAGGTAGTGAGGGGGTGTATGTTGTGGAAACAATTCTTATAAGATGCATGAAAATTAGGAAAATTCATTCTGGATTGATGAAATTGTAAATATATTAAAATGTTACGATCCAAATTTTGAATATGGTATTATGTAATATTATAATATATGTTTTGTTATAATATAAAAATCATATATTGTAAACTTTTATATATTATAAGTTTTAATTAATACATATTTTAATGATAAAAAAAAGGCTATGGGATAATGGTCGGCGTGGCATGGCTAGAATTGATTTCATGTGAATTGATTCTATAATGTTAAGTGCACATGATGACAACAATATTAATGCACTTACAGAAGAGGCTTGAGGCTAGTGAACCCATCAACCGACATCTGGAGCTGTAGGGACCTCATTAATGGATGTCTTGAAAGAAGAAAATGTTATTGAGTATTGGCACAGGGGGTCTCTCATGATTCCATCTACAACGTTACAATTTACTAAATTTTAACACTTAGGGAGTCTCTGAATCCATCTACAGTGTTAAAATTTAGTAAATCGTAATAATTTATTGTCAAATTGCAATTTTACATCCCGGGGTGGCACAATTAACGTCACTCGTATCTCTAAATATAAGTACAATGTTACAATTTATGAAATTTTAACACTATATTAGGATTCAAAGATCCCTTTAGAGACCCCTTTAGATGAGTCTCTGAATCCATCTGTGTGCTAAAATTTAGTAAATTGTACAAATTCATTGTCAAAATTGTAATTGTCCATTGTTGGAGTGACACGACTAAAAATGACCAAATAAATGACCAATTGTTATGTGGTCATTTTTAGTTTAGTTCTTATCCCGTGACCAAATTAGTCATTTATCTTGGTCATTTTTGGTTTACTTCACATCCTGTGACCAAATTGGTCATTCATCTTGGTCATTTTTAGTTAGTTCAATTAAAATTTCTCAATTTTGGTCATTTATCCCTTGAAAAAACTGTGGTGACCAATTTCGTTGGTCGCGTGGTCACTTATCTCTCATTTTGAACTAGTGATAGTTCAAAGTTCCAATTATTCTTGGGTAGATAATGATCTCTTTCATACTGGTCCTGACCTTATTATTAAATGATGTGTATGAGAGGATGAGATGGTAGAGATCCTACATGCATTTTATGGTGGACCTTGTGGCAAGCATTTTTCTGATAAGAGAACATCATACAAAGTGTTGCACTTTGGGTATTATTGGCCAAGCATTTTCAAAGATGCTGCCAAGTATGTCAAGGGGTGTGACAGTTGCCAAATAATGGGTAGACCTACGCCATCCGATGAGATTCCCTTATGACCCCAAGTTATGATTGAGCCTTTTCAAAAATGGGCTCTAGATTTCGTTGAGCCAATTTCCCCTATGTCTCGCAAGAAGAAGTACATTCTAGTCTATACAGATTATGACACCAAGTGGGTAGAATCCAAAGCTTTATGTCAAGCCACAGAGAAATCTATGGTAGAATTCATATATGAAGAAATCTTTACTCGATTTGGTGTTCCTAGGGAAATTGTAACCGATCAAGGATCTCAATTTACCTCCAAATTAATGAAAGAGCTTACTGACAAATATGGTATTAGACATTGTAAATCTTCACCATATCACCCGCAAGCCGATGGTCAGGTAGAATACACTAACAAAGTATTAGAAGCAATCCTGACTAAGACTATTTAGTTACACCACAAGGAATGGGCAGATAGGCTCCTAGAAGCCTTATGGGCTTACAGAATAACTTGGAGGAACACCACTGGCCACACACCTTATGAACTCGTTTATGGTAAACAAGTTCTTCTACCTATTGAATTTGAAGTCAAAACCTTTCGTATGGCTGCACAATTAGGGATGAATATAGAAGAAGCACAAAGACAACGAATCTTGCAAATAAATAAATTAGATGAGATTAGGCAAGATGCTATTCAATGTACAATTTTAATACAAAACCAACGCAAAAAGTGGCATGATAGGTACATCAAACAAAAACAATTCAAAACTGGAGACTGGGCATTACTTTTTGATTCGAGATACAAAAACTTTAAAGGTAAATTAACTACTCGTTTGGATGGGTCCATATGAAATTGTTACCACTTTTGATAATGGATCCATTAAAATTAAGACAATTGAAGATTCTCAAATTGATTTTGTTGTAAATGGATCCATTATCAAAAGCTATAACAATTTCATATGGACCCATCCAACGAGTAGTTAATTAAGACAATTGATGATTCTCAAATTTATTTTGTTAAATGGACATAGACTTAGACTATATCATCAACCAATATCTAAACAAGATTTTGTGCAGAATGCCTTACGACAAGAGGAAATGGAGCTAGTAGAAGAGGAAGTCATTCCTCCTTCTCCTAGTTCTTGAATAATTATGCGTTATTTTCCTTTGTATATATGTAAATATGTTCTTGTTTTTCAATAATAAGAGTCATTTCTAAAAACTGATTGCATTCTTTACAGGAAATTCATTTTTTATGATCAGCTTATGAAATTTTGTAAATTAAAACAAAAAGACTCTTTTTCCCTTTTTCCTAATTTTCATATGACTTTTTCTTTGTACATATGTTCTTGTTTGAATAAAATTGAATCATCTAACAAGTGGTTTTGCAGTTTGATTTCAAGAACCCTATAATCAGCTCATGCAATATTATCCGAAAAGGGAAGTGCTATAAAAAGAAATACTTATAGTTCTACATCTCTTTCGATTATTATTGAAAATTGAAATTTATAATGAAGGTTATAGCTTTTTTATATCATTTTTAACCACTTTCTTTTGTGATTCTGTATATGGTATTTGATTCACACATGTACATTTCTGATTTATCATTAGAACAGTTGCTTAAGATCCACTTTAATTACTATGATCTTCAAAAGCTCTATCTTACACCTATGGACTACTAGCTCATCCTAGACTCATTATCAAAACTTGTCTTTTAAGAACTTTTAAAAAGTATCCCAAAAGTGAGTGATATTTTCTATTTTGTGGGGAACATTACTAACCTTTTATGAAGAAGATAGATTGAGAGGTCAAAGAACAGCTTTAGGTTATTATCTTTTGACATGATCTATGATTTGGGCCATTATAAATAAAGTTACTCATAAAGTTCATGCTAAAATTTGAATTATGTGTTTAACAGGCTTAACACACTCTAGTGCCAACCAGCTTCCTTACTAAAAATATCATCATACGAAGCAAAACCGCCGGGGTACTGAACAGGCTCGCTGGCAGTGGGTCCATGCTAAGCAAAATCTTAAACAAGGAAGCTCGGTAAATGTAAGTAAACTCGTCGGGGTATCGAACATGCTCACTGGCAGCAGGGCTATGCTTGCATGGTACTAAGATAAACCCGTCGGGGTACTGAACAAGCCCGCTGGCAGCGGGGAAATATCAGGTAAAAGAGGTTTGGTTAACACTTTGCTATTCACATGGCTCATAAAAAAGCTGAGTATACAAACACATGTTTAGGCCAATTATTTATACTGTCATTAGAGAATGGCTGTAAGTTGGACTTGGACCCTATCATCTAATTCAAACAATACCTAGGACATGATTATCCTAGAAATGGGACCCATAACTATAGTAAATCTCACAATCTCTACGGTGAACCTTATTTGTATTCTTTGGATGACAAGAGATCTTTACAATGAATCATGGATGACTAGTTTTCCTATGGCATTTCACAACAATTATACTATCATTCTTCATATGGTCTTCTTAAGCACTGTTGTATTCTTTTTGACGAATGTACATATCTGAATCATCTACATATATTAGTTAATATTTCATTTTCTTGTGAAAATTATCACAACATTTTTCTTAGAAATTATTGCCTGAACCATGTATTAAAAATATTTCAGTATTAATCAATTTTTCTTTGATGGCTTGAGGACATGACATATCTATTGTTTGGGGGAAAGGATTAGAACTATTTTTACTTTCTAAATATTTATAAAGAAACAAGTTTATTTATCTCTGATAAAATGATAGGTATTTTTAGGAATAATGCGAAATAGCAGGAGAAGGTTTGTCCTAATCAATGACAAATAAAGAGGAACGCAACTGAAAGATCTAGAAAACTAAGTCTACAACATCTTTTGTGCACTAACAGTCTCAGAAATTCCCTGCAAAAACAACTTCAGCCAGCATTAGCAAGCAAATTTTGTATAGACAAAAGTCTGTATGAAGGGTTGAATGACATGTCGAATGCTGATCCGAATGAGGTGATGAATGAGGCAAATGTATAACGATATGAATTAAGTGCCGAATGAAACCATAGCTTATAATGGCTTTATTAAACATGCCAAGGTTTCCAAATTTGAATATCTGATAACTCTAATTGGCTAATTATGTCAGGAATCAATCAAATGTCAATTTCGCACGTGATGTCATTCCCTTATCTATATCACCTCCATTAAATGAATGGATTATGCATCATTTCGAATCATTGCATGAACGCCATATGGTTTTAATTATCCTATCGTAAGACCTGTCATCATATTAATCGAGTTATCATGATCTCTCACGTATAATCTACGTTTATAATTTCATTTCGAGAATTATATTTAACCTATCCAAAGCTCGGCTTTGGACATGGTTGAAAATATCATAGCCACACGTATTCTCTGACTCATGCATTTCTATCTTGGTGCTCGATTCAAGATCTTTGAATGACAAGTGTGATCTCTCCAGCATGCCTACGATCAATCAACCACTCAAACGCACTTTAGTTTAAATTGATGGCTGCATGAATTGTTCATTGTTTCAAAATACACTAACAATCACATGGTGTGATCACAAGGGATGAGATAAAATCCATAGTGTTGACCATGTGTCCATATAAGGTAGTGAGGGGGGGTGTATGTTGTAGAAACAATTCTTATAAGATGCATGAAAATTAGGAAAATTCATTCTGGATTGATGAAATTGTAAATATCAAATATTAAAATGTTACGATCCAAATTTTGAATATGGTATTATGTAATATTATAATATATGTTTTGTAATAATTTAAAAATTATATATTGTAAACTTTTATATATTATAAGTTTTAATTAATACATATTTGAATGATAAAAAAATGGCTATGGGATAATGGTCGGCGTGGCATGGTTAGAATTGATTTCATGTGGATTGATTCTATAATGTTAAGTGCACATGATGACAACAATATTAATGCACTTACAGAAGAGGCTTGAGGCCAGTGAACCCATCCATCGACATCTGGAGTTGTATGGACCTCATTAATTGACGTCTTGAAAGAAGAAAATGTTATTGAGTACTGGCACAGGGGGTCTCTCATGATTCCATCTACAATGTTACAATTTAATAAATTTTAACACTGCAGATGGATTCAGAGACTTCCTGAAGGAGTCTCCGAATCCATCTGCAGTGTTAAAATTTAGTAAATCATAATAATTCATTGTGAAATTACAATTTTACATTCCTGAGTGGCACAATTAACGTCACTCGTATATCTAGATACAAGTACAATGTTACAATTTATGAAATTTTAACACTATATTAGGATTCAAAGATCCCTTTAGAGACCCCTTTAGAGGAGTCTCTGAATCCATCTGTGTGCTAAAATTTAGTAAATTGTACAAATTCATTGTCAAAATTGTAATTTTTCATTGTTGGAGTGACACGACTAAAAATGACCAAATAAATGACCAATTGTTATGTGGTCATTTTTAGTTTAGTTCTTATCCCGTGACCAAATTAGTCATTTATCTTGGTCATTTTTAGTTTAGTTCACATCCCGTGACCAAATTGGTCATTCATCTTGGTCATTTTTAGTTAGTTCAATTAAAATTTCTCAATTTTGGTCATTTATCCCTTGAAAAAACTGTGGTGAGCAATTTTGTTGGTCGCATGGTCACTTATCTCTCATTTTGTACTAGTGATAGTTCAAAGTTCCAATTATTCTTGGGTAGATAATGATCTCTTTCGTACTGGTCCTGACCTTATTATTAAACGATGTGTATGAGAGGATGAGATGGAAGATATCCTACATGCATTTCATGGTGGACCTTGTGGCAGGCATATTTATGATAAGAGAACATCATACAAAGTGTTGCACTCTGGGTATTATTGGCCAAGGATTTTCAAAGATGCTGCCAAGTATGTCTAGGGTTTTGATAGTTGCCAAATAATGGGTAGACCTACGCCATCTGATGAGATTCCCTTACGATCCCAAGTTATGATTGAGCCTTTTGAAAAATGGGCTCTAGATTTCGTTGAACCAATTTCCCCTATGTCTCGCAAGAAGAAGTACATTCTAGTCTGTACAGATTATGTCACCAAGTGGGTAGAAGCCAAAGCTTTATTTTGAGCCACAGAGAAATCTATGGTAGAATTCATATATGAAGAAATCTTTACTCGATTTGGTGTACCTAGGGAAATTGTAACTGATCAAGGATCTTAGTTTACCTCCAAATTAATGAAAGAGCTTACTGACAAATATGGTATTAGACATTGTAAATCTTCACCATATCACCCGCAAGCCAATGGCCAGGTAGAATACACTAACAAAGTATTAGAAGCAATCCTGACTAAGACTATTTAGTTACACCACAAGGAATGGGTAGATAGGCTCCCATAAGCCTTATGGGCTTACATAATAACTTGGAGGAACACCATTGGCCACAGACCTTATGAACTCGTTTATGGTAAACAAGTTCTTCTACCTATTGAATTTGAAGTCAAAACCTTTCGTATGGCTGCACAATTAGGGATGAATCTAGAAGAAGCACAAAGACAACAAATCTTGCAAATAAATGAATTAGATGAGATTAGGCAAGATGCTATTCAATGCACAATTTTAATACAAAACCAACGCAAAAAGTGGCATGATAGATACATCAAACAAAAACAATTCAAAACTGGAGACTGGGCATTACTTTTTGATTCGAGATACAAAAAATTTAAAGGTAAATTAACTACTCGTTTGGATGGGTCCATATGAAATTGTTACAACTTTTGATAATGGATCCGTTAAAATTAAGACAATTGATGATTCTCAAATTTATTTTGTTGTAAATGGATCCATTATTAAAAGCTGTAACAATTTCATATGGACCCATCCAACGAGTAGTTAATTAAGACGATTAATGATTCTCAAATTTATTTTGTTGTAAATGGACATAGACTTAGACTTTATCATCAACCAATATGTAAACAAGATTTTTTGCAGAATGCCTTACGACAAGAGGAAATGGAGCTAGTAGAAGAGGAAGTCATTCCTCCTTCTCCTAGTTCTTGAATAATTATGAGTTATTTTCATTTGTATATATGTAAATATGTTCTTGTTTTTCATTAATAAGAGTCATTTCTAAAAACTAATTGCATTCTTTGTAAGAAATTCATTTTTTATGATCAGCTTATGAAATTTTGTAAATTAAAACAGGAAGACTCTTTTTCCCTTTTCCCTAAATTTCATATGACTTTTTCTTTGTACATATGTTCTTGTTTGAATAAAATTGAATCATCTAACAAGTGGTTTTGCAGTTTGATTTCAAGAACCCTATAATCAGCTCATGCAATATTATCCGTAAAGGGAAGTGATCTAAAAAAAAATACTTATAGTTCTCCTTCTCTTTCGATTATTGTTGAAAATTGAAATTTATAATGAAGGTTAAAGCATTTTTATATCATTTTTAACCACTTTCTTTTGTGATTCTGTATATGGTATTTGATTCACACATGTACATTTCTGATTTATCATTAGAACAGTTGCTTAAGATCCACTTTAATTACTATGATCTTCAAAAGCTCTATCTTACACCTATGGACTACTAGCTCATCCTAGACTCATTATCAAAACTTATCTCTTAAGCACTTTTAAAAGGTATCCCAAAAGTGAGTGATATTTTCTATTTTGTGGGGAACATTACTAACCTTTTATGAAGAAGATAGACTGAGAGGTCAAAGAATAGCTTTAGGTTATTATCTTTTGACATGATCAATGATTTGGGCCATTATAAATAAAGTTACTCATAAGGTTCGTGCTAAAATTTGAATTATGTGTTTAACAGGCTTAGCACACTCTAGTGCCAACCAGCTTCCTTACTAAAAATATCATCATACGAAGCAAACCTGTCGAGGTACTGAACAGGCTCGCTGGCAGCGGGTCCATGCTAAGTAAAATCTTAAACAAGGAAGCTAGGTAAATGCAAGTAAACCCATCGGGGTACTGAACATGCTCACTGGCAGCAGGGCTATGTTTGCATGGTACCAAGATAAAACCGTCGGGATACTGAACAAGCTTGCTGGCAAGGGGGAAATATCGGGTAAAAGAGGTTTGGTTAACGCTTTGCTATTCACATGGCTCATAAAAAAACTGAGTATACAAACACATGTTTAGGCCAATTATTTATATTGTCATTAGAGAATGGCTGTAAGTTGGACTTGGACCCTATCATCTAATTCAAACAATACCTAGGACATGATTATCCTAGAAATGGGACCCTTAACTATAGTAAATCTCACAATCTCTACGGTGAACGTTATCTGTATTCTTTGAATGACAAGAGATCTTTACAATGAATCATGGATGACTAGTTTTCCTATGGCATTTCACATCAATTATACTATCATTCTTCATATGGTCTTCTTAAGCACTGTTGTATTCTTTTTGACGAATGTACATATCTGAATCATCTACATATATTATTTAATATTTCATTTTCTTACGAAAATTATCACAACATTTTTTTTAGAAATTATTGCCTGAACCATGTATTAAAAATATTTGAATATTAATCAAATTTTCTTTTATGGCTTGAGGACATGGCATATCTCTGGTTTGGGGGAAAGGACCAGAACTATTTTTACTTTCTGAATATTTATAAAGAAACAAGTTTATTTATCTCTGATAAAATGATAGGTATTTTCAAGAATAATGCGAAATAGCAGGAGAAGGTTTGTCCTAATCAATGACGAATAAAGAGGAACACAACTAAAAGATACAGAAAAGCAAAGTCTACCACATCTTTTGTGCACTAACAGTCTCAGAAATTCCCTGTAAAAACAACTTTAGCCAGCATTAGCAAGCAAATTTGTTACAGACAAAAGTCTGTATGAAGGGTTGAATGACGTGTCGAATGTCGATCCGAATGAGGTGACGAATGAGGCAAATGTATAACGATCTGAATTAAGTGCCGAATGAAACCATAGCTTATAATGGCTTTATTAAACATGCCAAGGTTTCCAAATTTGAATATATGATAACTCTAATTGGCTAATTATGTCAGGAATCAATCAAATGTCATTTTCGCACGTGATATCATTCCCTTATCTATCTCGCCTCCATTAAACGAATGGATTACGCATCATTTCGAATCATTGCATGACAGCCATATGGTTTTAATTATCCTATCGTAAGACCTGTCGTCATATTAATCGAGTTATCATGATCTCCCATGTATAATCTACGTTTATAATTTCATTTCGAGAATTATATTCAACCTATCCAAAACTCGACTTTGGACATGGTTGAAAATATCATAGCCATAGGTATTCTCTGACTCATGCATTTCTATGTTGGCGCCTGATTCAAGATCTTTGAATGACAAGTGTGATCTCTCAAGCATGCCTACGATCAATCAACCACTCAAACGGACTTTAGTTTAAACTGATGGCTGCGTGAATTTCGCTCCATTCCATTCGCTATCCAATCTTTTCTGTTGAGCCGCGTCCTCTGCAATTTCTTGAACCTATTGTATCTATTTGCATCCCCCATCCTCTATCAACAATGCCAATCCATCACAAACCTAGAAATTACTAGGATTTACTTTGCATCCCCGAGTTCAAAGAGTGTCATGAGTTATTCCTTTGAGCTGGTGGGGATCTGTTTCTCCGCCATTTACAAGGCTATGACCATGAAATGTCACTGTTGTTCACCAAAGGGTTCAATGGCAAGACGGCTAAAGTTGGCCATATCACTTTTTCTGAGACGGAAGAACATATCGCATTAGCCACGAAGCTCCCTAGGGAAGGAGCCCGTTGGCATAAACATCTCCTCCTTCCACGGAAGGCTCATGAATTTTCTTTGAAGATCGAATATAATCATGTCACTGGAACAAAAGGATTCGACTGGGAGTGGGTCAAGCCGGACTACCTAGATCCCTTGACTGTCATCATCCATCTGATCACTTGTGAGGGTAAGTTTACTGTTTTTAAAGTCTGCCATTTTAGATTGCTAGCACATTTTGTTAACAATCAGACCCTCAATTTTCCATTCTATTTCCTGAAAAGTTTAGAGAAAATGTCAAGTCAGGTCAGGAAGAATATTGTTAATCCCTCTGGAATCCTGTACCATCATTGTATTATTAAAATCTTGATCATTCACCTGCTGGAAAAGAGAGGGAAAACCTAGGATTTTTTTGTTTTTGAAATTCTAAACCCTTATTTGATTGAGAAGCGTATTGCCAAATCCTCTGCTTCTCGAAAACACCATCGTTTCCAAGCCAGTGTTAGTGAGCCTACCCAAGCCTCTACGCAAATAAAAAAAGACACCAAGCGTGTGTGGTTTGATGAGAATCCCTTAGGAGATGTACACCTTGTCCATTCATCGCCTTCTCCTAAGCTTACCCTTTGTGACCCTACTTCAGAACCTCCACTCTTTTCAGTACCCACTAAATCCACGAGAACAAATCATGACTAGTTCATCGACCAGTCTATCATCCAGACTTCTATTCATCCATCACGTTCAGACGACCATACCTTTGAAACACCTCTGCTTACATTAGCCAATGTATCTGCTCAATTGTCTGAAGCCCCTGCTGCTGAAAGTTACCCTGCACACAACAAAGACAGAGTTCTTGAAGAACATACGGTTGATCTTGAAACATCTTCAAGAAAGTTGAGTCCTCAAAAGGACCTGGAACATTACATAGAACCATTTTGAATCAGAGGGAAGTGGATAGATTAACCCAAGTGATAGCACGGTTGACAGACTAGAATCAAAATTATGTGGAAATAATCTATGAACTTCAGAAAGAAAACAGGGCACTACACACACAAGTAAGAAGTATTGAATGCTTGATTAATGCCAGAACAACGTCCCATACTACTCTCCAAATGATGTATGACACCTTGAAGGACCAGTTTAGGAAGCTTCAAAAGCTTAAAGCTAAAACCACTTCCTCTTCCAAGTCGAAGGCAACTGCTACCGCAGCTTATCCTTCTTCCTGAACTTCTCTGTTTTTCTCAGTGGGACTTGGCATATCTCTGGTTTGGGGGAATATTGGTGTCCATTTTGTCACCATTTTTTAATCCTCAAATCTACTCTGAGTGGCATCATTTTCATTATTTTTGCTATGATAAGTTATTCTTTCCGCCATTTAGACAATCAAATAGACCAGGTATGCATATATTCATTTATCATAAGAATTTTGGTCAAATCTCGCTATATTATGATTTATTAATGTTTAAAGTGACATTTCTAGACATGCGTGGCATTTAGTTTTTTCTATACAGGATTTGGTCTTCAAAAGGACCTTCATTTAGACTCGCTTTCATGCCAAAGATGCTAGCAACGTTCATCCAGTTGTCCAGACCTTCGTCCAGCCCGCGAGATCGTTGGTTGACATATTCCTGGCCATTAAAGACAGAGACGGACATGTGGGTTCTGTTAGCAATGTGGTGGTTATGGTTGGTGAGCCTGGGTTCTAGAAGATTCGCATACTTGCCTCCCGAGCTCAACAGCACATGGTCTCTCCACGTCAACACTCCAGAATGTCGATTTCCCTGTTCGTCCAACCTGATATCACGCCTGTCTGCTCACGCCAATGTTCTAGAGGAGCCTCGGCCACCCACGCTCAGTTCACTGGCACACGCTCTGCCCACGTCGACGCTCCAACAGTCCTCTCCTCTGTCCATCTAGCTCGCCAGCATACATTCTACCCATGACTGAAGGAAACAAACACGTAGCTGTTCACGTCGGGTAGGATGGACGCCGTGAAAGAAGGTAGGCGACCTCTGCGTTGTTGTGAGCCACCAGGCAGCCGTTTTACAGTATTAAAGGCTTCCTATTATTAGAGAAGTTGGCCAATAAAGGGTCGACTTGCTCTCCCCATTGTAAAACTGTATATATGGACCTCTTTGTGACTGAGACGAGTTAGTCCCCGAGTCCCTGAATCTCCGTGTCTCTAGAGTTTAGGCAATTGTTAAGTTGCAAGCACTGTGTAACTTTCGCAGTTAATGGAAGCTCCTACGTTTTATTGTTGATGCTCTACTGTTGGTGAATTAATTTGATTTAGTTTCCATATCTGATTGCTGAGAAGGGCCCCTCATCAACTTGAGGTTTTATTTATGTTTTTCTGCATTTTCTTTTCTGCAAATAGCTAGTTCATTTTCTAGTTTATATAATTAATTATGTTTTCCTGTATATGTCATTTTCTTATGTTCCTGTAATCTGTATTTCACTGCTTACTTAATTTATGTTTCCAGAACTGATAATGGTTGACCAAGCATAGTGTTCTTAATTTGTTTTCAGTCTTCTGCAAATTAGATAGAGTTTAGTTAGTTGTTGTTTCCAGTTTAGTTATAACTAGAGTTAGTTCCAGTAGTTTCTTTCTCTGTAGCTGTAGGTTAAGTATTATTCTTAGTTTTTTTTAACTATGTTATAGAAGCAGTTCATATTTTCAAATCATAATTAGAATAGATTGCTTCCTATTATCGCAACTTCTCAATAGTCTTCTCACTGAATTCTTTGCACTGTAGGTTCATCTGCATTCTCCAGATGACGTTAAGATCTTCAAAACTACTTCTTTCCTTAGTTTAATTCGTTTTCTTCCATCCGGAATGTCATTCGGACAATCATCCGAATCGTCATTCGGACTTTCATTCTTTCTACACTGTTTTTATGCTTATTTTGAATTCAGTTTTCTTAAGTTTTTGAATTGTAATCTTTCTTGCTTTTAATTAGCATCTTTAACCATAATTATGGCTTTTCTTTATATTCCATAAGAGTTTTAATTAAGTTTGTCATTATTCTTAGTTTCCATCTCATTCTCCTTCACTCTGTTTCAACTGTTTTTGAGTTATGTCTTTCATATCTGATTTACTAATATGTTGCTGCTTTCAGATTTATCAGTCTTATTCATAGCATAGTTTACTACATGTTTTTAAGGTTTATTTCAAATTAGAGTTAATAATTTCATTCTCCAAATTATCTGAATTTCGATAGTTTCTTTGTTAAGTATAGGATCAGTTCTCCACTGTTCATGAAATAGAATTTGGATCAAAAATAAATATCTTTATCAAGTTTTCTACTTGCTTCCAAATTAAGTTCAGAAATAAATATCTTTATTAAGTTTTCTACTTGCTTCTAGTTTTCATTAGTTTCATACTATTTTGCTTATGGATAGAAGATAGATCATAATGTTTAAAGTTAACTGTAATTGGTCTCTTTATAGTTTACATCTCTTTGCAGAGATTAGATTAGATTCACTCCCATTTTGTTTTGCTATTACATTTGAAAGTCATTACGATTCATTCACTCCAGTTCCTATTACTTTTGACGTACAACATCAAGGATAATGGAATTAGAATTAGATGCTTTACTGTAGTTTTGAAGTATTAACTGAATGCATAAGTAGTTATTGAATTCATTAATAGTTTGTAGTTTTGCTTTGAATTAGTTTTCTGTTCATGTAATTTATCATCAAATTAAGTTGTTGCATAGATAGGTCTCTAATTTCATTACAATTGTTTCTAATTCCTAGATTAGAATCTGAAGAAATGGTTAAGTAGTTTCCATTCTTATAAAAATAGTTTGCTCTTTAATCTGTATTTGCTCTTTTTCCATTGTTTAATCATAGAGTAGAGTAGTATGATTTGATACTATTCTGATCTGTTGGTTTAATTTGGTTTATTTAGTTCATTTGTTATCTTTTTCGACGTTTGACTCGGTTTTTCATTTTGAAATATCTTTCGATCTTTTCTTTATTAAACATTTCTAAGGTTTGACAAGCCGAAACTTAGGTGCCATTCTACCTTAGCATATACTGTACCACAACTTTAAGATTACCATCCCTGGTCGATAATTAAATATTAGGTGTTTTCTTTAAGATAACTCACACACCTCAACATAACCAACATTTGATCCGATGTTTCGTTGTAATTGTGGTAAGTCGCCGAAATGGTCTGAAATCAATTTTTTTTCTAAGTGTCGACTTTTCTATAAAGAACCAAGCTTCAAGTAATTCTTTGGTGAAAGAGAGAACTAAAAAATAAAAATAAAGTTAAAAGTTGAGTTCAAAGATAGGGAGGGGCCCTAATTTTGCACAAAATTGGGGAATGGGTTGCAGCTGTAACAATTGGCGATTAGGCTGGGAGAATTCACAACTCTGCAAACAAATAATACTCTTTGGGGAAATATTATTTTCGTTAGGGTAAGAACTCATTCATACTCATCAATAAATTCTAATTGTAAGAGTCATAAATTATTAATCTTCCTTGTAGTTCAAACAGTTCTGCTTCAAGTTGGAATAAGTATCACATTGACCAAATATTACCATTGGTGTTTAAGGACGAGGAAACTTATGTTAGGACTTCACATCTACTCTTCTACGGACAAAGTATGAAGTTCATTTACCGAACTTGTCTTTTGAAGCAACTAGGTAAGACACCACAGGTCAATAAAAAAATATGACAGATGTAACCATTTGTTCCTCATTCCTATACCAGATGAATTCATTTGATGCATTAGCATTCTTTGATTCTTGAGATGCTTCGATATATAGTTCCCTTTCTCTTAAGAGGTGTATCCTAGTTCTTCCATCCATAATGTACTTTTGTGTGGGAAATGAGTATTTTATTTGGTTTATCATACCCACGAATGGAGAAGATCCTCCTTTGAGTGATATTAGAAGTACCGTCTTAGTATACTTTGAACATCTAACTTTGTATGCTCATGCATTCGTTTAATTCTTCAAGCATTAATATTTAACTTTTGTGGATGTTCGGACTAGGGAACAACTGACTCTATTTGTGCATTTTGGCATTGATTTTTGGTATAGGATCATTTTTATTTCCATCCATACTTCACTTCCTTTCGATGGGTCAGCCATAGTATACTATTTTAAGACAAGTCCGTTTATATGTTTGAGTGAGCGGAGCCCCAAGATAGTAACCTAGAAATATTTGTCCCAACAATATGTATAGGATTTAGTTCATTTTAGTTTAAAATATATCATGTGATAATTTTTCCAAGAAACAAAGTAATAAGATAAGGCATACATGTTAAAAGACTTAAAATTATAGTTCTTGAAATCACACCACTAACTCTTCACAACAAGAAGAAAATTTTAAACTTCGAAACAATTATCACTCCTCCTAAGATGTAAGATATATTTTACTAAAGAGATACTCCATGAATAATATTATATCACAGTTTCCCATTCATCACTCTAATTATTGATCTAGCTTTATTCAATGATTCAAAACAAAGCAAATAGCATTTGGCTATAAAGAAATAACAACTAGACTAAAATAAGCAATAAAAAATACATGAAAAAATTATTTATGTACAAAGGTCTTCCGAGAACTAAGAGAAATATTGCTTTAGAGCTTCATTGTTTATAGGAAGAGTTTCCACTTCCCCTTGTATATTTTGTAATCTATATGTTCCGGGGCCAATTTTTTCAGCGATATTGTAAGGGCCAAGCCATAAATGTTGAAACTTGGTATGCTTTCCCTTTTCATTGTGGGGTTGGTCCCACTTCAGAACTAAGTCACCCACCTGAAATGATTTCTTCCCTGATTTCCAATTATCAAACCATATCTTCATATTTAATTGATGAGTTAAACTCATTTATGGATTTTTCTCTCTCTTCCTCAAGTTTCAGTAGGGTATTAATTCTTGATTACATAACTCGGCTGTTGGATCCTCTAGATGCTTGGGCTAACTGTAGTGAAGGTGAAATAATGTTTGGCAGGAGTATAGCCTATTTTCCATAAACTAATGTGGAAAGGGAAACTACTAGAGCATTCTTTGGAGTGACCCTATCAACCCATAAAGCATTAGGAAGAGCAACATGCCAATTTCTTTGGTTTTCAATGTTTGTTTTCTTTAAAATCCTAATTAAATTTTTATTTGTAGACTCTGCTAACCCATTCCCATGTGGATAATAGTTTGAATAATAATGAAGTTTAATTCCCTTTTCAATAGAAAATTCACTTAATTTCAGAGAAGAGAAATAGGAAGCATTGTCAAGAACTTAAGAAATTGGAACCCCAAACCTAGTTATGATGTTGTCTTGCGGAAATTTAATAACAACATCTTCATTGCATTTTCGCAAAGGATCAAATTCGGTCCAGTGAGTAAATAATCTATAGCTGTGAGAATGTATCGATGCTCCAATGAGGAGTTGGGATTGATTTCACCAATGATGTCCAATCCCCATTTCTCAAAAGGATCGAATATTATTACTAGTTGCAATGGTGTTGTTGGTTTTGCTACTCTTCTGACACTTTTTTGGCACATAAAACATTTCCGAGTATATGCATGTGCATATTTAAAAATAGTGTGCCAATAGTATCCCGCTCTTAAAATATTATGTGTTGTAGTATCTACAAAGTAATGACCCCAAGAAGGACCATCATGTAATTCTTTTACTACCTTCTCCGCTTCCTCTTTTTCCAAGCATCTAATAAATACTCCATCATAATTTTTTTGAAAGAGTAATCCATTGATTATTTGATAGGCATCTAACTTCAAATGGAGGGCTCTTCTTCGCTTGGAATTCCAATGCTCTGGAGTATACCCATGATGTAGATAATGCACTAAATCCCGATACCAAGAATTAGGAGTAGTATGAATTGAACAAACATCTAGCAAGTTCATCTCAGCCTCATTATCCCATCCATTAATTTATTCAATCTTATTTTTAGTGATAAACTTGTATAGTCCCTGAACTTTGACGATGTTGGATGGATTAAACTCCAAATCATATTCTTGTAATGCAGTTACCCAATTTTAGAGTCCTTCTCCCAAATCTTTATGTACAAATAATGATCGGACAGTCGGATGAGGTACTATGAATTTGGTTTTGTTCTTTAGAATATAGGATCTGGATTGTTTTACAGCTTTAAACCCAAAATAAACTTGTTTTCTACGTTGGGTAATTTAGTTCATCCCCTTGTAATCTAGTGCTCATGAAAGATATTAGATATTCATCCCCCTGCTCTCCCTTTTGAGTGAGCATTGCTGCAAGGGAATGATCGGGCGTGAATGTGTAAATAATAAAATCCTTTTCAAAATACAGACTACTTAAGGATGGTGCATGTACAATCAAAATTTTAATATCCTTAAAATCATTCTTTTCGATTTCAGTCCATTTAAATTGCACGTCCTGTTTAACCATTTGTTGCAAAGGTTTTACAATTCGCGCAGAATTTGGCACAAACCTTCAAACAAAGTTTATCTTGCCCATAAATGATTGCATGGATTTTTTATTGTGGGGCATGGGAATATGAAGTATAGCTTGTATCCTTCTGGGGTCAATTGAGATTCCCTTTTTCTAGATGACGTGTCCTAGTAATCTTCCTTCTAAAACAACAAATACACTTTTCATTGGGTTAAGAGAAATACCATATTTTCTGCATCGTTAAAAAATTTGTTTTAGGTGAAAAGCATGATCTTCCCTCTTCTTGGAGAAAATTGTGACATCATCCAAATATACGATCGCACTATGGCCGATTAATCCCCAAAAATCAATGTCCATGGCCCTTTGGAATGTGGTTCCAACATTCATAAGGCCAAATGGCATTCTCCTGTTTGCAAATGTTCCCCATTTTGTATGGAATGCTGTCTTGAGATGATCCTTTTCGGCAACTAACACATGGTTATACACTAAGAATCCATTTAACAAGCAGAACATCTATGCACCTGAGACAATCTGCAATATTTGTTCCATAGATGGAATGAGATAATTGTCCTTATCATATGCTCTATTCAAATTATGGAAATCCACACACAATCTTATCTCTATGTATTTTTTGCGTACAAGTACAAGATTTGCCACCCATTCAAAATGTCTAACTTTGAAAATAATCTTACCATCTATCAACTTCCTTAATTCTTTCTGAATAAGAGGCTCTAAAGTGGGATGTACTTTTCGAAGTTTCTGCTGAAATGGTCTAGCCCCTTGTTTTATAGGAATAACATGATGTATGATGCTAGTGTCATATGTCTTCAACTCATTATAAGTCCAAGCAAATACATCCTTATATTGTTGGAACAATTTAATGAACTTGTACCTTTCACTAGTTGAACAACATGTTCCCATATTGACATATTTTGGTTCATTTTCTGTTCCCAAATTTACCAATTCATACTGCATGGAAGAACTATTGGTCTTAACATTCGCTGGCTTCATGAACTTATGCTGCAAATCGAGTAGTTTTTATAGATTACGTACTCCTTTCAACATAAAGTTTCCCTTGGACTATTTTTCATCCACATTTTCCAGATTTTACTGATGTTCAACTTCGTCAATAATCAATCCTTTGAATTTATCTTCAACAGTTAAGAATTCAATAATATGCTCATCATCATCAAACACCCTCCAATTGGTGACATTATTTAGGACAGATGGCCTGAAGAGCAGTTCAATAGAAACTTTATTATTAAGAGGAACTAAACAAGAGGCAGTAGTAGCCAGTAAATCAGTAGCATAATTGTGTAGTCTAGGAATGGAATTAATATTAAAAGCATCAAAATTTGAAATTAAATTCCATACCTTTGCTTGGTATTCTTTTGAGTGTGGAGATAAACAATGAATAGTGTTCCTCACTCGCCTGACAATTATCTCAAAACCACCAAATTTTTTAAATTTTTAACATTGAAATCTGTAGCCCTTTTGAGTCCCTGAATCAAAGCCTCATATTTAGTAGTGTTATTGCTGCATTCAAATTCTAATCTATAGGGGAGAAAAATTATTTTCCCTTGAGGATCTACAAGAACACAAACAACTCCTACTCCCTCCTGTGTCTTGGAGCCATCAAAATACAAAGTCCAAAATTCAAATTCTACTCTATCAGAGTTAGTATTTACATCTCAGTTAGTAACTAATTCTACTATGTTACTGTCATGTCCCAAAACTCTACATTGGGTCACAATGGCCTAAGCCCCTTGGCCGTATTCATGATAATTGTCAAATTGATGGTAAGGGTCAAATAATTTCCAAGAATGATGTCCAAGTTAGTAATAATGTAAAATTAGATTCAAAGGGACAAGGTGGTTCACATTAAGAGAAAAAATCCCAATTCAAAGTTTGTAATGTTCCCATCCAATTGAACTATCATGGAGGAAAATTACTAGTTCCCTAGGTTGAGGGTGGAAGCATTAAAAGTTGGAGTAAAGGAGATACAAGACCCAAAATGACCTTAGAATTACAAATTCAAATTAAATGGGTCAATTAAGTAATAATACAAAGAAAATGAGGTGGCAGTGGATCATGAGGGCACATAAGAGGTTGTGGGACCCACATGTGGCAAGATTCCCCACTACACTTGGCATGATTCTCTCACCAATTCGAGTTCAAAATGAAGGGTAACATACTTGGGGGGGTTTAAGAGGTATTATTAATGGCATAAGTCATGTAAGGTCGAATTGGAATGGAAGAATAACTCCCATGGAAGATGAAGAGGCATCTTAGAATAATTGTGACACTTGGAGCTAGATTCCCTAACTCCTATGACAACATTGATGAAGATTCTATGACACCTATGACAAAGTTCAGACCTGATTGCTGGCATATGACATATATGACATGTTAGGGATAAAAATAGCCTCCAAGAGGGTGCACAAGGGAGTTATGAAATCCAAGAAGCTTCCCCATTTCAATTGAGAGAAGATGGAGACTAGGAATTGTTGGACAAGTGGCACACATCAGAATCTATTCCCAAATTGAGTTGGCATGAGTCTCTTGGATGTAATTCAGGATAAGGAGGCCTTTGTAAGTTTATAAAATACAAGAACAAATAAAGAGAGTAGCTTTTTTATCATATTTTATTTGCATCTTTGCAATTTGGAGAGCTTTTAGCTTGTCCATGCTAGTGGAGTGTTTACTCTACTTGCCTTAGTACCCATTTCAAGGGTGAAAGATTCACATCCTAATTGGAAATTGGAGAGGAAATTCAGACCTTTCATTTGGATATAAAATGGAGTAATTTGTTGCAGGTTGAATCTACAAGGAAGGTCGTGATTCTTTCTTCTTCAACTTGTTCCCATCTCTATCTCACATTTCTCTGCATATTTTGGCTCTTGGAGGAAGGGTGCACTTGGTGAGATGTTGATCTCTTTTTGAGAGTACAATATACTCCATTTATTTTTAATCTGATATATATACTCTGTATTTAATTCTCAAAAGACTCGTAGGTTGAAATACCAAGTGAAACTATGTAAAAATACCAAACAATGCATAAATGGTGCCATTTTCCCTATATCTTGTTGTGGGAGCTTGAAGTTGCTTTATTTCGATTTGTACCAGTTCATATATGTGATTTGTATGATTTATGGAGATTCATTAATGTCCTGAAGAAGTTTCATATACATTAAATAAGCCTTTGGAACATAAATATCTAATTTCATAGCAAGTGGTGAAGTTTCCTATCATTTCCTCCTATGTGAAGACATGCCCACAAACCTCTGATTTATGCGAGTTGTAGCAGCATTTAGAAACTGATAATGATTTATCTGGGTGCCCATTGAATTCCTTTAACTAATACATGCCTTTGTTCTGAAATTTGGGAGGTTCGTATTGCATTTGGGAAGCCATTAGTGACCTCTACCCTTGGGGGTTTGAACCTCAAATTTACTAGTAAATTTCCCTATTTTCTCCTGAAGTTAAATGAATGTTGCAGAAGTATTTTGAGAGTTTACAAGGATAAATAAGCTTAATTTTTATGTCTCAATACCATTCAAACACTCTCAGTCCCAATTCGAAATCCTTAGGAGTCTTTTGGAGCTTCTACCCTTGGGGGTTTCAACAACGATTTCCTAGTAATTTTTCCTTTCATTCTCTAATTGTAAATTAAAATTGCTGAAGTATTTGGAAAGTTTAATAGAATATAATATATTCTTTAATGTGTCCAAATACATCTCAATCTACTCCATACACCATTCAAAAATATTTGGGATCATTTGGGTCAGTTTAGGGCTTTACTAGTCCAAGTTTCGAAAATTGACTAAATTGGGAAAATTTTCAAATTGGCGACATTACAGTGGTATTAGAGCATGGTCATTGTATCGGTGCATTAGGTTCATCCATTGAAGAATAAATTTCAGCCATGTCTTACTATTATGATGACTCCTATGAGTACAATTCCAAGAATGAACTATAAAGATCGAGAGCAACATGTAAAAAATTGCCCCAACAATATCATGCATATCTTGATCTATATAAGGGAGGTACACAAAAGGCCATTACTTTTCAATAATTTTCTTATTGGGTGTTTGAAAATAGTCCCAATATATAATATGTGGATTTATTGAAGAAAGGTCTATGCCCTTCTTGCAAAAGACCTTGGAGACAAAATCATAAATGTGTGAGTGAAAAGAGCAGTGAAATATATGAAGCTTCAGGGAATGCATGTGTTTCCTACTTGAAGAGAGTTTTTGGGATTTTTTTCAAAAATAGGTTCCAAATATATTGATCCTAAGGAAACCAAGGGGGAAAATGCATAAGATTGCTTGAAGGACCGAAAGGAGGAGACCCATGAGCCACCTAGTTTTGAAATAGGTGAAGTAGAAGAAGCAGTACATGAAGAGGATCGAAATTCACTCCAAACTGACTTTGAAAAATATGAAGACACATCACATGTGCATGATCCTAACCTTATGGAGCCTACAAATGATGACACTTTTGCATATTCTGATCATTTGGGTGAGTTGGTTCATTCTCCTACATCTTACACTTCCATATTTTGCAGCATTCATCCTAATGAAGTATGGGTGAAAAGTTTCTTTTTGATGATGCCACATGAGGAGTATGAAAATCATATATCTCCTTTAGATGATGACATTATTAGAGCACATTATTATTTACATTTTCAACAGAATCCTTTTTTACCTTATGATGATACATATCTTCATGGATGCACCTATGATGTTCACTTGAGTCACTTGAAGACTCATTATGTTCCTTGTTCCTTGCTTAGTTCAATTAATGTTGGAGGAAATTCATCCAATACTTGGGTGAAGATATATATGATTGGAGCACATTTTTATTGGCATCAATATCTTTTTTTATTTCTTGATGATACACATATTCATGGATGCACAAATGGTACTTCCGTGAGCCCCTTGAAGGCTCATTATTTTCTTTGCTCCCTACTTGGTTCAGATTTGAGTGGAGATTACTCATTCACTTCTTGGATGAAAGAATACATGGATGATTATTTTTATGCATATTAAATCCTTTTGGAGAAGCATTATAGGACATGGGATCCTCACCTATGTCATTGGAGCATGTTTGATTGGTCACTTGATGCTTGTTTGCACTTGACAAATGGTGGTCTACTTACTTGGAGGTACAAGCACTTTCATGATTCTTTGATGAGGCATCTCCTTGATGTACATTTTTATTATGTTGTTATGTACTTTGATGATATATATTTGGTACTTATGATTTTTGGAAGAATGCATATGAGGAAATGGGATCCAAGAATTCTCTTTCCTGATGGTATGGGTTGGAGAGCACTCCTAATTGTTGGAGTGCAATACAAGTAATGGGACTATGGGATAATATTTAGTCCCATTGGTTTCAAATTTTTGGGGAAACAAGTAGTATGGGAGATTGAGTCCCCGCTTAATAAGGTTATTTTTTTAATGCAGCAGCAAGCATGGTGGTTCCTCTCTAAAATTTTCATGGAATCTTGAAGGCTCAAATTTGGGCAACTCAGTGAAAGATAAAGGAATAACAAAGGAAGTGATGACATGGCATGTATGATGATGTGGCATGTGTGATAAGGATGGAAATACACATGATTTTTTTCTGGTGCTATCATGAAGTCAGTGTTGCAATCTGATATCATTCTTGAAAAGTATGGCAATTTTGAGAAATTCTGAAAAATTGACTAAATGTTGGAAAATTGGTCCAAGTGGCCTCAGGAAAATGGCCACCATAATTCACAAGTGAATGAAAATTCCCTCCCAATCATTTCAGGTTATATCTTGTTGAAGTGGCTATCTGAACATGGTTATTGCATTTGTTAACATGAAGTAGCTATCTCTTTGTATACCCCGTGAAGAATCTTAAGATATCAACTATTGACGATCAACATTTAGAAGAAGTAGGAAAATGCCATAAGGTTCCTGTGCAAATACAAGACATAAATCTACGGCTTAATTGTTATGACTTACCACTCAAAGGACTCAATATGGTGTTAGGAGATAAATGGTTAATGTAGTTAGGAACCTACGATACCAACCTTTAGGAACAGTACATGGAATCCAGATGGAAGGGAAGTGATCACAAGTTATATGGATTGAGGAACTAACCACTCAAATAGAAAATATTACAACATAGAGGTCCAGGCCCACGTCAATATAAAGGAACCAATCCAGACTACACATCGCAAGTCAACGCTTCATCGCAAATCTAGAATAAAGTTGACATCAACAAAATCAACTTTGAGGAAAAATATGCCTTTAAAGGGGGTGGCAATGTTACATACATAAAATAATATAAATAATTAATAATAATAAATAGATCAATTATTGCACCAAGAGGAGCGAGGTGCTCTACAACCTAGTATGGGGGATATGTTGTAATGTAACGTAACGTTACAAAAAAAAAAGCATGTCAGCTCTTAAAGTAGAAAAATATATGTCCACTCATAAAATAAAAAGTTATGAAAAGTAATTAAAAAACTACCTCCACCCAAAAAATTAAAAAAAAAATAAAACTTAAACCCGAATCTATCAAACAAGAGAGGATCAAATTTCTTGATTTTAAGATTAAAAAAAATGAAGGATCAAATTTCTTGATTTTAAGATTAAAAAAAGTTACACCTCAAGAAATTGGATCCCTCTCGGTGCTTGATAGATCCGGGTTTAAATGGATCTATGCTGGTAACCATTAAATGAAAGGTTGCATCCTTTCACATATAGTCACCAGAGGACTATTTAAAGTCCCACTATATATTTTCATATAATCATCGTCTATCGATTTATTTATATTCATATATTATTGCTCACATTGGAAGTCGGATTCGCTTCTTTCTGACAACCAGACTAGTTGTGGCATTCCTCCACTTGATCATATGCCACTTAGGTTCCTTATTGGCCCCTCCATAGGAGAAACCTTATCAAATTCAAGGCCACCTTCCTAGATTGAAAGGGGAAGTTCTTCCAGAAAGAGGGAGAAGTCAAAATAGTACAACGATTGTTTTTGGTTATGCTCTCACATATGTCCCTAGTTTTGTGGAATTAAAGGAGAGTGCAAACCCTTACTTGGAATTAAGCTCAAAGAAATAAAAAACAATCAACAGGAGTAGCAAGCCCATCAACTACTATATAAGCATCGCTAAACATCATAACAAAGGATTTGGATTTTGGATATCGTGAGGATGTTAAATTTTTGAGTTAGTTATACCCTATCATTATGTATTGTTTCTTTCATCCAATATTGGGCAGATTAGTCACATTGTTTCTATATTATTTTTATTCTTTTTCTCTTCTTCCCTATCAACACCATTGTAAGCTCTAGATTTTTAAAAGCAATAAAGGGACTAGGACTAAGATTTTATAGTGCTCATATAGTGCCCTTAGTATCTCAAAGAACTGTTTCTTTTAAATCTTGTTTACAATCAAGGCTCATGCACATTGCCACTAGTGAAATAATAAAAATCAACCAAGTTATGCATGATTTCTTCCATTTTTTGTCTTATAAATGTTGAATGCATCGATGGATCTATGCTGGTCTTGTCCATTTGATTTTAAGTGTTAAACGAGAAAGTAATGAGTTGCTTCTTCTTATTATGCTTGTCATTTTCTAGCACTATGTCTTGTGAGTATGGAATCATAATTACAATCTCTTTCACCACTATAAAGCAAACATAAATAATCATACTTATAGAGATTGTTTTCATGCACCATTTGTCTTTGCAATAAATCACGTCGAAGATTTATTGGAAAAAGTTGTTCTAGTGTGACAAGCTTATACAAATAACTCTAAGATAAGTGAGGGTATGCCCCTCTCACCAAGTACTAGATCGAAGGCATGTTATGCCTCGTTATTGAAACCCCGAGTGAGAGAGAGGGGAATAACCTTAGGGACAACAAAAGAGAACACAATCATGTAGAAGGGAACAATACATTGAGAGAACACTTATGTTTAGAAGTCTAGGAGACAAGATGAGGAAGCATTTGAAGAAGACACCCATTGGGTATTATGTATTATGGGGTTGAAGTTGAGCCTATATGCTTGGAAAGGGAAATGACCCTCTCTCATCTTGAAACAACTTGGAAAGGGAAATTATCCTCTCTCATCTTGAAACAACTTTGAGAGGGAAATGACCTTCTCTTGTTATGAAACAACTTTGAATCTTAAGACATAAAACATTGTAAATTTTCAATTTTAAATAACAAATTTTGTTTATGGTGATTTCCTTTCAATAATAATTAATTATCTTTTAAAATAATTCATAAACTTGTAATAATTTAATTTGCTAAAATATATGTTTCTTTTTAATAATAAATTAAAAAAAAGTGTGAAAAAATTATATTAATATTTTTATATCAAAATGATAAAACAATAAACATATATATACACAAATGGGATTCAATATAAGTATCTTATACCTATGCTCATTTTTTTTTACACCGTATGAGAATAGCGGACGTGGGGACGGCCACAACGGACCGCCCCAGCCACCCAGCCATATAGCCCGACCCTACCTATGCTCATCTTAATATAGTCGAAGTAAAAAATAAATGGACTGTTATCCATTTGATATGCAACCATGGAAAAATGTAAAGACTAGAGAATAAATAGAAATGTTATGCATTTAATACACAACGATGGGAAAGTACACACAACGATGGGAAAGTACAAGATGAATGCATGCGGAATGTACCGTCCAAAATACTAACAAATATGGTTAAAGTAGTACGGGAACATGACACACTTTAGACTCACATACTACGGATATTTTTGAAGATATATGTCAAACTAAACTTGAGATAGTCTTATTAGTTTGGATGTTTTTAATATCACGTTGTTTGTATACAGTTGATGGGTTTGGCTTTGGCTTTGGCTTTGAGGTTAGAAGTCAGTTATGAGATTTGATGGTTGTTTTGACAGAAGTTTAATTTCGATTCTTTTAAAAAGTGTAGTGAACAAACTGCATTTTAGAAAAATCTTATACCATTTCAATGATAATTATATTTCGATATTCTTCAAAAAATAATATGTAGAGTGACTATAATTTAAAAACCTATTAATTAAAATTGATTAAAATTAAATTAAATTTTATTTACATATGAAGGGTTATCTAATTCGAATTGATTCGAATTAAATTAAATGTTATGGACATATCAATGGTCAACTAATTCGAATTGATTCAAATTAAATTAAATTTTATGTGTTCTTTCGTCTTACACAAGCTACAGATCATGATCATAGCCACCGTATCATATTTTGCCAAACGACCCACTTTGATCTTTCATAAACAACTCATATGCGCTCGTAAGTAGTTTCTGAATTCATGGAGAAGCCAAGTCTCATTGATTTTAGTTGCAAGTTGTGTTGATGAAATTAAATGGTTACATTGCTTTCATTTTCACTCTGATTTAAAAAATCTAATCCTCTTCCCTAAAATAAAACTTATTATAGTAATTTCCAAATCTCGACACGTCTTTGGTTTTTCAAGCTTGGCGGAGCTTTCATACTCAGTGATTTCCAAATTCCAACACGTCTGCTAGTCATGCTCGTCAGAGCTTTCGTCCTATCCATTAAGCATATGAAATGTAGCTCTTATTTTATTGTACCGTTCCATCGCCAAAAGATAAAATAGTTTCCAAATTCCAACACAGCTCGGCCTGTCAGGCCTGTCGGTATCCTAGAGACTTCTCACCTTAAAATTATTTTTGAAGTCTTTGACCGAAGAAAATAAAGTAACCATTGATTCCAGTTATCAATGAAAACTCAAAAGTAAAGTTACCATTGATTTTTACAAGATCAATAAAAACACCTTATTTAAGATATTCGTCTCGTCGGTGGCCTCGAGATTCTCCTCAAAACTAATTTAGAAGTTTTTTACTTCAAAAATACTTTGTTTGGGGGACTCGTTAACAAATTGAAGTAATCAAAATTGAAAAGAAGGTAACCATTCAGTTGAGTTAATAGATTAATAAAATCTCAATATTTATATATTTTAACAATTTTATAATATTTAACAATTATTAGCTTATTAGCTTGAATTGTTGAGAGGAAAGATTTTTATATTCTTCATTTAAATTCGATTTTTAATTTTTGTTGAATCTTTATATATTGATTATATAATGATTGAGTAGATTATATAATTCTAATAATACCTTGAATCTTCTCCGTAAGAATAATATTGTAGTTTGTTGGTGGGGTTAAATAAATTTCATTCCATCTACAAAGATTCAATTCTATTGAGACAACCATTATTACATTCAATTGGTAAATATAAATATGAACATTTCGCTCAATAAATGTAGCTATAGAAAACAATGAACCACCAACTAAAAAAACTCTCCCAAAGGGAAATCCCGGCATCTTCTATGAGTGTTTTTTCATTTTTCATTTCACACCTCACTGTTAGTCTGTCTGCTCATATCCCTATTCAATAAGCTTGTGACGAACCAACGCAAATAAATTATTGGTATTAAGTTGATTTCCTCCTATCGAATATTATAGACTTTCTCTAATCACGATTCGTTGACCTTGAAGCTCAAAGCCAGCTGAACCATTCCACCGATAGCTTGGCTTTATGATCTTTTACCAATACAAATCCTGTTACTGTTGTGTTTGTCTTCCCAAGGCCAAAGCCTATCTATGCCTCGTCTCTCGTCTTCTTCAAATGGAATTTCATGTAATTCGCTTTCCTTCAATGCCTCGGCGCCTCCTCACCCTTATCGTTACTGCGTACTGTGCGGCCTCCTTATTTCCCTGCTCTGTAAGCTTCGACGCCCAATATGAGATTTGCCAAAACAGAAGTACATGTGGTAATATAAATATCAAGTACCCTTTCGGTGTAGGAAATAGTGGATGCGGTCTCCCAAGCTTTCAGATCGACTGTGTGCAGAACTCAGGTCCAGTTATAATAATTGATGGCCTGAAGTACACAATATTAAGTTTTCACTACGATAAGGACTATTTCGTTATTGTAAGGGACGAGAACTGCCAATTTTTAGACGAACGCTTTAATATAAGCCCGGAATATACAGACGACATCTTCAGAATTAAGGGTAAAGCCAACGGGAGTGTAATCGTGTACAACTGCAATCCACATTTTTCAGATGCATTCTACTTCAAAGGAAGAGGGCAGCTCAGTAAATGTAATGCTAGTGTCTATTACGCTTTGTACGACAATGAAAATCCGATTCCGGGATGTTACAAGGGACAAGTAACAGTTGATGTAGGAATCATGGAATGGGTTTCTATTTCTAACGACAGAAAGAGAGATAATGGTTGTAAATCATGTACAGCAAGTGGAGGGATATGCGGTTACAGCACTTTGGATTCAACGGCAGCTGCACCGTTCGTCTGCTATTGCAAGGATGGACCCCGTACAAATAGCTGCAACCACGGTACTCAATTTATGTTTATGTATAAGTGCCTCTGAATAATTTGGTTAAATAGTAATGGAATTAAATCAATTGGGGCCCTTATAAAGCTAATCGCCATTTTGTATTTTTTTGAAACAGGCAATAACATTGGTGCTTTATTAGGTAAAGATCTTAAGTTTCATTGGCGCTTTCTTAGGTAAACATCTTAAGTTTCTCTGATCCGTTGATGGGTATTGGGTTTTGTTATTTTCTAATAATTTTAGAACTCCAGGTGGTTCAATTGGAGCAGTTGTGTTCATAGCGGCGGGATTATTAGTGGGTAGAACTGTGTATAGAAGGAAAAGTCTTTGTTTTCGCGAGATTTTAGTTGTTACCGCCCATAGAGATGATGAGGACAAGGATATAGAAGCAGCTATCCAAGGTAAGATAGGGACTCTGCCCATTTTCTCCTACGAAATATTGAAGCAGGCAACGAATGATTTCGACGAGAAGAATCAACTGGGAGATGGGGGGTTTGGTTCAGTCTATCTGGGCAAACTCAGGGATGGTCGTGCTGTGGCAGTGAAGACACTGTATCAGGATAATTCTAGAAGACTTGAACAGTTCATCAATGAGGTGCACATTCTTTCGACCTACTATCATCCAAACCTGGTTCGTCTCTATGGTTGTAGTTCCCCACAAAGCCGAGATCTGCTTCTTGTTTATGAATATGTCCCAAATGGAACTTTGGCAGATCATCTTCACGGGGAACGGAACGAGGAAAATTGTCTAAATTGGAATACTCGTCTGAAAATTTGCATAGAAACTGCCCAGGCCCTGGCATTTCTTCACTGCCTTGAACCACCTATATTCCACAGAGATGTAAAATCTCCAAACATTCTGCTGGACGAGGACTTACATGTCAAAGTAGCAGATTTTGGGCTTTCAAGATTTGTGCCATTAGATGTAACCCATGTTTCCACTGCTCCACAGGGCACGCCAGGCTATGTTGACCCAGAATACCACCATTGCTTTCAGCTGACAGACAAATCCGATGTCTACAGTTTTGGCGTTGTTTTGATGGAAATCATCTCGGGCATGTTAGCTGTGGACATTAGTCGTAGTAAAGGGGAAATTCTCTTAGCTGAAATGGCTATAGCAAAGATTCAAGGGGGAGCTTTGCATGAGCTGATAGATCCAAATCTGGACATTGGCTCAAACCCTGACATAAAAACAATGGTTACTGCAGTTGCCAAATTGGCTCTCAGATGCCTTGCTCCACAGAAGGAAGACCGACCAGATATGAAGGAAGTTGTGGCCGAGCTTGAGCAAATCAAACAAAATGGAAGGAAACGTAAACACCCTGCATTCCATCCTCTGTCCCCAGATTCTGTTCAGGAAAAGTGGCCCAGCACATCAACCACTCCTGAAAATAGCCCATCATTAGTACAGTCCTCCTCATGACTATTTCTTGTTTTATTTGAGGAAAACTATAATATAGGAATAACGATTTGGATGTAAGTTTTTATTTCTTCTTTTAAGACAGCATACAGTCTTTGCCCTGTAGAGTTTATCTGCACCATGTATGTGTAGTATATAATGTATAGGCTAATGACTTGAATAAACAAATTGGTGGATGCTTTGATTTTTAACTGAATCTGCACTTTGCATGTCACAGTTTCTTCTAGTTGAAAATTGTTAACGGGACAAATAGATTTTAGAAATATGAGAACATGCTGAAATCACATTTAGCTATTTCTTATGGTGGCGATTACTTCAGCAATTCTCTTAGCAAAATACTGTGTATCCTTCCAACACAGTTCTTATGGCAGGAATACAAATCGTCAAAGCAAACAAGGTAAATATGTTTTTCTCATATCCAGATGTCCCTTTTAAAGTCGAGGTGAATTTGTATCTTGTCTCCATCATCAGTCCAATGAAATCGAGCAAACAAAAATAAAATGTTCAGAACTGGCTTTGCACACCTTCCAAAAACAGTTTTATTGCACTTGCAATGGCTGCTATGTCTCCTCTCTCTGTCTCTCTGTTTCGCTATAAGAAGATGATAAGAGCAAAACAATATATGATATGGAGCTGCTCTGCCTCTGTTCTCTGCTTCCTGGCAGTTTTGGGCCTTGGCATAAGAATGTATGATTTAGAGCTGCCCTGCCTCTACTTTTTGAATTCTTAGAAGTTTTGACATTAGAAAAAATGATGCAGAGAAAAACAATATATGTAGAGCTACTGTCTCTACTCTTTGTTTCTTGACAGTTCTGGCATAACAATAATTGATGTAGAGCTGCTCTCCCTCTACTTTCTTCTTGGCAGTTTTCTCACCCAACATCAAGGATAACAATTCTTCACCCAACCCAGTAGCCCTTATCACAACCAGATTGTCTAATAAGAATTTGATACTCGTGAACCTCGACAATGCAGTTAGACAAAGTGTTGCAAAAACAGAAACTCATTGAAGAGGGAAAATGGTGCAATCCTACAGGGATGCAATCTGATACCAAACTGGCCAGGTGCTACAATTTACCACTGAGAGACAATACTGTGAGGAATATAGGATCGTGGAGGAATAAAAAATTAAAACGAATGCAGAAATAAAACATAGAAGAATACAATACAAGAGACACACCGTTTCACTTGATATGGGCTACGTCCATGGAGAAACCACCAGTCCTTTTGTTATTCCATTCAGAAAAATAAAGGGATAAAACATACAACACATATGCTGCAACCTCATCTTCACTCTCTTAGAGTCCCCTCTCTCAATGACAACGATCTCTCATAGTATACAACTGTAATCCAAAGCCCTCATAAAAAAAGGATTGCCTAGATTGCCTTTTAGGGCCAAAAAATGCACCAATATAATTTCTACCATAAGCTCTCCAACCTAATAATGAACAGTTTAGATTGACTACGGAATTGCAATATTTTACAAGGCATTTTAAAAATAAAATAAAATTATCGGCATTGCTCCCTAGACCCCATGGTGACAATAGTGGGGGGAAAGCCCCCCCCCACACCCCCATCAGGAATTGGGATCCAAATGTGGCTGAATCAAAATCTCTGAATTAGGAAGATAATCAGGCTCCACAAACAACAATCTCCCACTTGGACACTGATCACAACAATTCCACCACTACTACAGCTGCTGGACTATGCTCCAACCTTGGACCTAGTAAGTTTCTCATCTTCATTGTCATGCTTGAAGGCCAACTGAAACTGAGCAGGAACTCAATTTCTCCATGGTTACTGCGTTTGTTAACGTGTCTATAGGATTCTGAATAGTGTATATCTTTTCCAACTTCGAGTGTCCATCTTCCAAAATCGATTGTATGAAATGGTACCTGAGCTGTATATGTTTATTCTTAGAATGGAAGGGTAACTTCTTTACAAGATGAATGGTATTATGGATGTTACTGTACAACCTATTATTCTTCTGTTTTTTTCCAATTCCTCCACAAACCTTTGTAGCCAAATCATCTTTTTACTAGCACTTGCAGCAATGACATACTCTACTTCCATTGTTGAAAGTGCAACAACCTTTTGCACTTACAAAATCCAACTTACTATTATTCCACTTACAGTAAAAACATACCCAGTGGTACTCGTTTTCTTTCATCTTGCACAATCCACAGATCATGATCAATAGCCACTCTATCAATAGTTTTGTATAGCGAGTTGATTTCAAAAATTTTAATGTGCCTTTTATAATTTTCATATGCTTCAACAAATCTATTAAATTACATAACCAATGATACTGCTTATTTTTCCAAATGACCTACTTTGGTGAAGTTTCTAAATTGATAGAGACACCAATTTTCATTGATTTTAGTTACACGTTGTGTTTAAATTTAATTGTTACTTTGTTTTCATTTTTCACTTAGATTTTAAAAATCCAATCACATTCCCTAAAACAATCACATGTAATTAAATATATCTTATTATGCAATTCAATCTGCATAAGAAAGAGTGATTTCCAAATTCCAACACCGCTCGACTTGTCATCTCTATTACCAGAAACGAAATGTCGATGGTTGTTTCGGTCCAAAAACACGCAAGAAACGGGAACGGGATGGAAAATGGCGTTTTCTACTGTCGTTCCCATTTTTCAAGCCCTAAAACCATTTTTTGCGAAACGATTTTCGTTTCTTACCATTTCTCATAGCCGTTTCTAGATTTCATTAAAATTTAACAGTTAGAATTTTGATTTTATTCATTTTTCAATTACAATTAGGGAAGAACATGTCGGTTTCTTCCCTGTAATACCCCCATTTTGACCCTTAGGATATTTTGGGCTATAATGTAAATATTGTATGCATATTATGTATGATTTCTAGCGTGGATCTCAAGGCCAAGGCCCTGCTAGTGAATGCTCGACCTTGAAGAGGCAAGTATTTGGTATTATGCTACCCATGTGCTAGTAAACCATGTAAATTGTAAATATGCATTTTAATAGAAATGCCCATAACTAGCCATGCAATGCAACAAGAGATGGGGGCATGATGTTTACAAGGAATTGAGAGGGAAAATATTCAAACCCTTGAGCCAATCAAGTCAAGCCAAGTATAAATGAGAGAACCCGTGAACCCTCAACTACCCATGTTGATTTTTGTGCCCAATCATTCATTTCTCCCAAGAGTTGGTTGAGGTAGTTAATTCTTTGGGGAATGGAGAGGTATGGTTGTCCAAATTTAGGTATGGGCAAGCCACTCTTCATAGAAATTAGTTGATTCCTTGGGGAATGGAGAGGTATAGTTGTCCAAATTCGGGTATGGGCAAGCCACTCTTCATAGAAATTCGTGTTTGGCTTCTTGGGAAAGAAATGAACCACGAAATGGCTCCCCAAGCCATTCTTCACCATGATCTTTTCTCCCTCATGTAGTTTGAGCTAGCTGGGGCGTTTTTCCTTCACGTTTTCCACCATTTTCCTTCATTTTCCATAGCCGGGAACTCATTTTTGTGTTGCACAGTGGTTGGGAGGAAGAGAGTCACGATTTGGGGGTTTATAGAGGCCGTTTCTGCCCCTTGAATGTTGATAAACGTTTTCTGAAATCAATTTTCTCTCCCAGGGTTGATTCCCCATCTAACATTTCATTTTTTGGTGTGCCACGATTTGGGAAAAACCCATGGACCCTATTTTGTGAATTCCATTGTTGAATGTTGGGGTTGAGATGGGTATCCATTGCTTTGGGTTGTGCTGAGCTTGAGAGTCCCCTTTTCCTTGTAGATATCATGCCCAGCTCGAGGGTGGTCTCTGAGTGTTGAAAGAATATAGGCTGGGCAGAGACCTATGATTGGGTGGAACGTTGCAGAGACATAGCTAGTTTCTTGGGACAATTTCTCAACAAAGATAAGTATTTCTCTCTTTATGTGTTTACTTCTGCAAATGTTTTTAAATTGGTGCATGTTTATCCATATGCTGGAAATTGCATGGTATATGTGTGTGTAGAATATTACTTTTGTTGTGTTGAATTGAATGGCATATGCACACATTTGTTTTATTGCTGTGGATTTAATGAATGGGGCTGATAGAACACCGTTTCAACATAAAATAAAGTGATTTTACAAACCCACACATTTAGAAATAGAGCATAGCATGATACTCTGTTCTCAACCTCAACTCTGCCACATGTTATTGACCCAGAGAACACATATTTATACAAGAAATTTGATATTTGGTTCTTATAGATTTAAGTCCATCTATTATATTAAAAAATTAAATTGTCCCTTTGCTTGCAACTCTTCAAATCTATGTTGGCTGCAAAACTACAGAAGACAAATATGCATTAAATTTTCTGTGGTGGTGATGCCCTTTTGCTATTCCAGTGGACACAACTGAGGCGGTGGATGTCCCTTTAGAATTTGACGGATTATGGCGGTGATAGCTCGGTGAAATAATTATTTTGTCCAACATTCTCCGCCTTAATTATTTCGTAAAATAAAACAAAAAAGAAAATGTTGCTACACATTTTAGTTTTCAAAAAATGTTCTTACAATGAACTGCTGCAACACACTACAACATTCAGAAAATGTTGTTACACCATACAAACCCCTATATTTTCAAGCTATGAATTTCAAACAAATCCTTTGCTAAGGGTTTTGTAAAAATATTTCCAGACTTTATACCTTGTATCAATATGTTTACTCTTCTTATGGAAAACATGACTCATTGTTAATGCGATGGCAGATTTGTTGTCACAGAAAATATGAGTTGGTTCTTCCTGATCATGCAACAACTTGGTCAAAATTCTTCTCATCAACACAATTTAACGCATTGTTGTTGTCGCTACAACATACTCTGTCTCAACTGATGATAAAGTCACAACGAGATGCTTCTTTGATGTCCATGCTACTGCACCCTATCCAAAACTGAACACATACCCTGATGTGCTTTTCCTATCATCAGCATTGCCTGCAAAATCATTATGGATGCCCGCACGAAGCTGGTACCCAAAAAGGACGAAATAGAAGCACGCGAGCGGAAAAAAAAACAAGGGCGCACACTCGCATTCAAACACGCGTACACGCCCCTGCTTCGGCAATGCCGAATGTCCATGTTGTTGAGTTGATGTGGAAAAAATGTGCATGCATGCGTACGCAAAGATATGCGTGCACACGTCATTAACGCGTACGCACGCTTATTTTTTTTTATAAAAAAAAACAGAGCACGGGTTTGTTATCACAATAACAAACTCGTGAGCGTGGATAGGCGAAACAAAGACCCCACGAGCGCGTGTTGGAGCACCCAACAACCTCCTCCTCGACATCAAATTGAATCTCCACTCCGTTGCCGATATTGCCTCCAAGTAGGTGCTCAACCAATCAATTTTTTGTTGTTTTTTTGTTTTCCATTGCAATTTTAAATTAAAAAAAATCACAATCAATTAAAAACCAACAAATTGTCATTGCAGATTAAATACACCCAACAAAATGACAAACACACCACAACCATTAGAGGAAACCAATGAAACCGAACCATCAGAAGATAACATCAACATTGGAACGGACAATGAACTTGGTCCTGAACCATCTCAAAACCCTGAGGATGAATTACACCAAGATTTAAACGAATTAAGGGTATTAAGCGATGAATTGAAGAGCACCAAGGAACTCGAGAATCAAGCGGAATTCAGATATATCAGTAACCATTACAACCAACTTTTGAAATTCAGAGATATAAGCTTTGGGAGTCTCGGTCTCCTTAACATGTGCTAGTTCCCTGAAGGCAATTTCAAGATCTCTTCTATCGAATCTCTCCATCAGTATTCTAATAAATTCTGCATATGAGGTCACTTGGTCATGCCGAAAGTTCTCATGCCATGGAACCACCAGTCATTAGCTTCATCTTGCAAATGCAGAGTTTCCATTCTGATGGAATCCCTTCCAGCCATTGGATTCAGCTGAAAATAGGTGTCTAACTTCTGCACCCATGAGCTAGCAGTGCATTTTGTTGACCCATCAAAGTAAGGTAATTGAATCTTACCAATTCTAAGTTCATAATTATATGTTGGCTGCCTATGCCCACCTCTTGGCTTATTTATGTATTGTGCTTCACAAAAATCCTTGAAAGGCAGAGCCCTTCTGCACTCTTCACTCAAAGTCTGGTATTCCACATACCGGTCTTCCCATGCATTAACTGTTTCAGTAGGAATCTCAAGTTGTTCTTCTCTATGTTCATCAAGGAATTTTGGCATGGTCTGTCGGGGCTGATCTTTGGATTCATTGGGCCTATTATGGGGACCCGTCTTAGAAAATATGATTCCACTAGGGATCTTCCTATCCTCATTCTGAGAGCCATTGCAGCTCCCTTCTACCTCTTTCTGTCCTTACTGTTTAGCCAAAAAATTTCTAGTTTCTTGCCCAGATTGAATGATATTATGGGATATGTCATGAAGCCCCTTTAACATACTCTGCACAAAAATTTGAAACTCCTTCTTATCATCATTCTCAGACATGTTCTTCCCCCCCTTGTATTTTCCCTCCCGTGGATTCTACCTCTTCTTCCACAAATGGATCTTCAGGGTTCTTTCCTTTGGGGATTGGTATTCTTTTAAGACTCATAACCAAAAATAGAGAGCAGGTTCAAAGGACCATGCTTTGATACCAATGTAATATCCTGGCCAAGATATGACCAAAATATCAACTCAATGTCACTTTTTTTTATCAACTTTTACTTAGTAAATTTGCAATCTTTTTCCCAAGTAGACCAGGAAGTAAGTGATGGGGAATGGAACTTGAGATGAGGACAGTGGGATTAATTTTGAATTCTGGAAAATGAATGTACTGAGGTGCAGCATCAGGTCAGGAGTTCAGATCAGATATTTCCTATGCACCATGTACCAGAACCATTCACTTTTCAACAACAATGTGCACTGTTGCCTACTTCGAGGCTTCCTGGGAAACTGACATATGCATACTAGATAGGTGGGAATATTGGGAGTTAATGGAAGAGTTAATATCAGTCAAATAAGTGCAAGTGATGTTCTGTAAAGTATTTGAACAAACTTGGGAAATTCTAGGAAGAATTGGGGTTCAAGAGCTCACCCGGGATTGCTAAGCTAGTAATTTTCCATGTTTTCCAAAAATGGGTTAAATGATTCCAAATTCTCGAATTGGGGACTGATATGGATATTATACTAATTTAATGACCTTCTCCAACTGAAAAAATGAAAAATGAATGCTTAGAATTGATTTGGCAGTAAAATTGGTGAAACTCGTCTAGAATTGACACCCAACTAGCTAGTTTTGCATTTCGACTCAACAAACTTCTCTAATGAACCATAAACTATGTTAGGATGTTAAATAAATATCTGATATAATACATTCAACACATATAATTTGAAATATGACTTCAGAACATTCCTCCTTTGATTAAATGATTGATTCTCAAAGAACAATGCCTCACGGGCTAGTTTTTCTGTTACAATAGTAGGAGAATGAATATGAGAAGAAGGAGATTAATTTGGATTTGTTCTAGAATAGATTATTAGTCCATATATAGGTTATATGTCTGATATTTCTGCACTCTGAGCTGTTGGTCTTCATTGGGGCGCAATCATCAAACTAGCTCTCTCCTCCAGGGTAATCACCACCAAATTTAGCTAAGGGAGTGGTAGAAGTAGAAGAAGAGTGGAGATCAGGTCTGATATTGATATCTGGACATTATCATCCTCTGATATATGCAAATATCAGTTCATTGAGTTCACTGGAGGTCTTGGGCACATTTCTCTATAACTATCTTCATCATCTAGTGTTCCTCCACCAAATCTAGTTGCAAATCTTCTATACTAGTGGCCTCCTCTTCAAACTGGCTATGTATATTCAAAGATGAACTGAAATATATGTTATTGGATGAAATAACATATGCTAGACCTACATATCACTCACTGAAACTCATGGGGCCTTGGGGCACATCACCCAAGAAAACTTGTTGAAGCACATAACTCAACTAGAGGGCTCAGAGCTCTTAATGCAAAAATACAAATGACAAAAGTTCTTGAATGGAGTTGGAAACATGACTAAATAGAAGAGTTAGCTTGATGAGCAAGCCAAGCCACATGTGTGGATGAGGGAGGGTGCATTCCTTGAGAGGAATAGCAACTCTCTGCTTTCACAACTTTCTTTCCTTCACCTCCTTCACTAAATTTTGGCAAGTGCGCCTTAGGTAACTTTTCTGGGTGTTTCTATTTTCCTTTTCACTGTTTTTTTGAATCTTTCCACTTTCTTTTCTTTCCTCTTTTCTTCTTTTGCCAGTTTTTCTGTTTGCTTTTGTCAGTTTCTAATTTCTTTTCCTTGTCTTCTTTCCTCCTTTGGATTCCTTGCTATTCCTAAGATTTTCCACTAAGGCAAGAGTGGTCCACATAACCAATTTGACCTCCTTGCCTAATCATCACCACTTGCCACATTTTATAAGCAATAAACATTTAATAAAAATATTACAACTCAGAATTAACTCTAACTTCAACATTTAATTAATTAACTCATATGGTATAATTGCCTAAAAAATACCCCCATTAATTAAATTCTCATTTAATTAATCACTTGACCCCCTAGGGATGGGAGGATCCAAGTAGTGAACAAGGACACTGGGGAGGGGACATGACAGATTGGTTACGCGTCCATTTACAGTCCATGCACCTTGACTTCCCATCGGTATGGTCAATTTCCATGATGATCGATGCAATCAATGGGTTATTGGACATCGACCAGAGGGTGAGTCCTCTTAGTGACATCTGGAAGACTTCTTTTTAGAGGAGGAGGAACTAGGTATTAGGTCCTAAAAAATAGGAGGTAGTGAAAACCACAACAAGGGGAAAGGATGTCAAGGTCACTTTGTTTGAAATCCCTCCTAATCACAATACTGGACAACCACTCCAACTGTGGGAGTTCGGGTTTGAGGCTGCTACACCTCATGTTTATGATAGGTTTATTGGAGCATGGGGAATGTTCCTCAACTAGGATCAGGTCTCCTTATTTTTTTCCAAACATATTTATGCATAGTTCGTCTTACACATGCATCTCGATTACACGAGTACTTCGTCATACTTTGATGGCGTCGAGTAGGGACATAGTTATGAGCATCCAGGGGATCACAGAGACCCTACTGCTATACCACCCCCTACTCAAATGATTCTCATCCCTAGTCAGACTACTTTGCAATACGGGGACATAGTCGAGCCATTGCAACTCAGAGTTGAGACACGTTCTTTGATGACAAGTGCCATGTTCCAAGTGCCTACAGATCCCTATTTACGAGATGTGGATGACTCAACTGTTCAGATCCTTGACTATGATACTCTATGATATTAGTTGTTTGATTAAGAGATGTAGAATATGAACTAATTGGGACCTTTCTTTGTCTAGAAGATTCACTCCTAAACAGGGTTATATCCAGTGTGTGTGTGTGTGTGTGTGTGTGTGTGTGTGTGTGTATTTCATTAAGAGATGTGGAATATGACCTAATTTGGGACCTTTCTCTGTCTGGAGATTCACTCCTAAACAGGGTTGCATCCAGTTAAATGCCGACAATTTTAATAGGGAAATATTATGGTGGTGGAAGAAAATATGGAAACTCAAATGTCCTTCCAAGGCCCAACTTCTGATGTAGTGTGCCTTAGAAAATAGAATCCCAATGTAAGATAGTATCCAAAAGTGCAAGATTGAAGGTATGAGTTGGTGTTGTTTGTGCAAATATGACGTGGAGACCATTTTCCATCTTCTTATTAGTTGTCCTTTCACAAAATTAGTGGGGAAAGAATGCTTGAGAGTGTTGGGACAAACCTTAACTTGGAATGGTGTCACAGTTGAATCCACACTACAAGCCTAGTTAACAAATGCCGCATATCATCCTTTTAAATCTCTTCCACTTATTATATGCTGGGGTATTTGGATTTCCAGGAACCATATTATTTTTCAGTAGAATCTCTTTGTGCCTGAATTGGTCATTGCAAACAGTGTAAGCATAATCTCTTTCTTACCAAAAGGAAAAGGGGATTCTCTTGTTTGTAGAATTAGAGAAGAAGTAATAAAGAAAACTATGCCATGGTATTTTTTTGTTGGAGCATAAAAATGCTCAAACACGGTCTGGGAGCAATTCTATATCTGAAAAACTCACACTTCTTCGAGATTTCATTGGGATTTGGGGAAGGTACAAATAAATTTGTGGAACTATTCTTCCTCAAAATACTCCTACTCTTTGTTTTGGAAAAGGGCTGTCAAAATTTACAAGTTTTGGGGGACTTTATGCTAGTGCAAAATTGGATAAAAGGATCACAAAGATGCAGACACGCTTATCTTTCTCCCCTACTTGAAGGTATCCAGGAAATTAAAACAAATTTTAATCTCTTTTCATGCATGCATGTTTACAGGGAACAAAACCGGGCTGCAGACTCCCTATCCAAAGAGGGTCTTTGGTTGGATAAAGGCAAGTTTAAGATAGAAGAACATATTGGAGAACAATGTTTTCAATGTTATCACTTCCCTTTCATAGAAATATCATTGCTTCCAGGAGAGGTAAACTGAATATCTTTCATCCCTTTTGGCATACAATTTTTTTTTCATAGTTTCAGTGGATCCCTTGAAGGCACAAGTTATGGAACTATCTACTTTGGCATCTACTATTTTTGTTACAAGTTTTCTGAACAATTATGGGACAACTTTATTGTGGAACAAAATTGGGCAATATCTATTTCCTTTTGTTTGGGCCCAATATGCAAAACATTACTGAATGAAGATCATTCAACGATTATGTATGGATTTTTATTTAATATGTAATGTAAATAACATATCTGTTGGGTGCCATAAATGACCCTTTTTTATTACTTCCATTGTGATCATTTTTCTTTGTTTCTCCTTATTATTATAACCAAGTTGTTATTTTTCGTAAGGAAAAGCATGAACTTGAGCAGGTATAATTTATTATTACTTTGTTATATTGATTCCTAAATTTTTCCTGTGTTTATGGATTTTGTTCCTAATTGTGTTGAATTATGATGGATTGATGAAAGGAATTTGAGACCACAGGGAATTCGGGTGTATCATCCTGCTGATACACGTGGATGAAGAATTACTTGGCAAGTAGTTACACCCTTTCAGTGCTTCGATTCATATTATTGCGAGGTAGTACAAGTTTATATCCTCCCATGCGGCCAGTTGCAACTCACTTGGCGTTGGATCAGTTCGAGCTGTGAGAGCATGAATGTTTATGAAACAAATTTTATCTCAATGTAATAATGATTGTAATTGTTTCTATTCTAGGGTATTGAATTAACAGCCTCAAGATATTTGATCTTCATGGCTTCCCAAATCATAAGGATCTGATCCGCCTTGTTGTAGTATTTAAAGGAGGATAGGATGGTTAAAAGAGGTTAGCCTTATTTTGAAAATATTTTGTAACAAGAGTGGAAGAACTCTGTAATTGAACTTCGTCTTATTAATGAAATTGGCAGCATTTTCCTGAGTTACTATGTATTGATTTATGGTAGTGTTTAGAGGCATCTCTGTTAGAAGGAAAGGGCCCACCTTCTTTCAGATTTTCTAGATTGTTAGCTGCTTATTTCCTTTGCTTTATTTTGTGTGGAATTGCGATTAGATTCCCTTTCGGTTTGTTGAAACAGTTTGAACATTAAGCGTAGGATTCTTCAATTATAGTCTTTCTTGGGTTGCTAAAACAGTGTGAGCATTAAGCGTAGGATTTTCCATTCATAGATTTTCTTGGTTTGTTGAAACAATCGACTGGATAATGTGTAGTTTCTATTTGCAAGTGTGTTATTGATTATTGTTGTTACACCTGTGCTCTGCTACTACATTTCATCATTATATATTTCCTTCCATGAACTGTTGAAACTGGTAGATGGCATATGGATTTATAGAACAGGAAGATTGATTTTATTTATGGTTGAATATTGCGATTGTGGATTGGATCCCTTTTTATGATGATGATTTAGGATTTAACTATTTGCAAAAGAAATTCCGCTATTTTATTCTTGAAGCATTCATTTCCAGAATTGATACAGTAGAAGGATTGTGAACTCTCTTAATCTTTGGTAGTCGAATTAGTACTTGAAGTTGGATTGAGCAGTGACTAGAGCATAGACTTAGTAATTAGGTAGATTGGGTGAATTCTAGTTGATTGATCAGTTACTGAATGTTTATGTTAGGAACCCATGTCTTTACTTTATTAGTATATTGTTGTTGGATGCATATGCTTTGTAAGTCGTCCCGTAGTATTTGTTGATCCACAGTTTGTGTTATTGTTGTTTGGTGCATATGCTTTGTAAGTCGCCCATAGTATTGTTGATCCATAGTTTGTATTGGCCTATGGTTTTGACCTGTAGTATTGGCGCCTAAACTTAGTATATAAGTGTGTGTTGAGGCCTATGAAGGCATCATGAAGTTATTTGTATTGAGCTTGCTCAAAGGAGGTTGCCCCCTCGAAGTGGCCTGCGATCAATAAAAGTGATTCTGAGTTCTGTCATTTTTTCTATTTCGCATATTATTATTAATTAATTGTTGCAGGTTCTCCACATCTGGTATTAGAGCACTTTCTTGAGCAAGTTGGGTGGAGTTTCTGCTAAAATTTTTTTTCGCATCTGTTACAAGTACGGATCTGGGAATAATCCCAATCCGCTTAACTGTGGGAAGTACTTGGGCATAAGCCCTAAAACTCATTGTGAGGAGTACCACAGGAACCCCAAAGTAGCTGGCCCATTGAGAGGAACTGCCAGCGAAAAGGGCAACGATCCCTACCTGATTGACTAGTTCCCACCCGTGAGGTAAACCAAGAGCTGTCGTTCGTGGCAAAGCGGTTATTAGTTTTACCTGAGCCGTAGAGTGAGGGGTACTGCCCCAATACGCAAGCCGTTGGACAGCATTGGTGGCCGAGTGAAACCCCTGAACTGTTAGGAAGCCGCACATACCTAGGGTCCATATCTATTTTCAAGTGAACTGTTTCTGATCACTGCTGCGCCATTTTAGATCCAACCGTTCAGATCCATTCTGAAAGCCATTCCAGATCCAACCGTTTCAGATCTATTTCAGATCCGTCCGTTTTCGATCCATTCGGCACCATTTCAGATCCCTCTGTTTCTTATCACTTTTGCGATGTTGCAGATCTATCTATTTCAGATCCCTTCCGCGCCGTTGCCGCTCCATTCTGGAAAAAAAAAAAAATCTGTTTTTCTGCCATATCTCCCTTGTTTTAACTACGTTTCCCTTGAAATTTCTCTCACACCCCTGCCATCCCATTCTGCATATTTCATTGCTAAGGACCCTATCCCAAATTCCACTTCCCAACACCCGAAATCTCACATTTGTCTATTTTTAGGGTTTGCCATAACTTCTTTGATTTTCACCCGATCGCCTTCAAATTTTACCACAGAGTTCCTTTCCTAATTCTGCTTCTTTGTCCCTCTCTGCCAAATTTTCTCATTCTTTCACCCCGCTTCTAAAATCCTCCTTTTCCGCTTCCCTGTCCTTTCGACAATGTCCAAAACCTAGTCAAACTCCAATTACCCATCCAAGTTTTTCCCAAATCCAAATTTCCCTTTACTAAATAAGCTTTTGTTTGTGTTTTTCTACCCATTCCCCCCCCCAAAAAAAAACCCTGGTTATGGTTGTCACCCGCGCAGGAGCACACACCATGGAGGAAGCATTTGTAGCCATCCAAACCAAACTCCAGGATTTGGATGAACAATTTCTTGGCCTCCATCTTCAGCATTCAGCCATGAACAACAAACGACAGTCTGCGTCTTCATCAGACAATGGGTTCTCTTATTCCAGCAATTTCTGTGGTCCGAAGCTTGATTTTCCTTGCTTCAATGGTACTGATCCGACTGGATGGATCTATCGTGCAGAACAATATTTCAGTCTGCATAATACTTTTGATGTCACCAAAGTTCCACTTGCATCCTTTCATTTGGAACATGAAGCTCTTCAATGGTACTGTTGGTACATCAAGGCTCATGAAGAGCCAAAATGGCTAGATTTTTGTCAGCTCCTTTTGCAACTATTTAGTCCTAGTGCTTTTGATGACTTCACCGGAGCCCTTACTAAACTTCTCCAAATTGGCACTGTGAGAGAGTATCAGACATAATTTGAGAAACTAGCCAACCACACAGAAGGATTGTCTGAGGAATTCTATAGGAGTTGTTTTATCAGTGGTCTTAAGGATGAAATCCACTTAGAGGTTAAAATGTTCTGTCCCAACATAGTGATGGAAGCTTTGGGGTTGTCTAAGTTGGAAGAAGATAAGATTGCAGCCCAAAAGCACTCCAAACCCACCTTTGTTCCCTTCCAAAATATGGGTTCTCAACGACCTCCCGTTCCGCCAGCTCCTCGACCAACTCTTATCACACATCTGTTTGAAACAGAGATTCAGGAACGCAAAGAAAAAGGGCTCTGTTATAATTGTGATGAGAAATTCACTCGGGGACATAAATGTGTTCAGCAAAAGCTCTATCTCTTGGATATGGATTCTCCGCCTGCCTCTAAAATTGGTGAAGAAGATGATCAGGTCGACATTCAAGAGCCGCCTATTGACCCCCCCTCTCAGGACGACCAACCAGAGATATCTCTCAATGCTTTATCCGGCGTCACCACACCCCAAACAATGCGGGTCAGGGGTTACTTCAAGAAGCTTCCTCTTACAATACTCATTGATTATGGAAGCACACATAACTTCATTGACCCTTGGATCGCCAAACAGGCTGATTGTTTTATCCATCCTTGCTCTAACTTTGAAGTCATGGTTGCCAATGGGGGCATCTTACCTTGCAAGGGAAAGTGTCACAATGTGCATATCTCTCTGGAAGATTATAACCTACGCTCTGACATGTTTGCCTTGTCCTTAGGTGGATGTGATGTGGTTTTGGGCATTCAATGGTTATGCACACTTGGCCCCATCTTATGGGATTTTGCTTAACTTTGGATACATTTTTCCGTCAATGGGACACAACACAAATTTATGGGCTTACAACCAGGGTCTCTCCGCATCATCAGTTCACATCGCCTGGAAAAGATCCTTAAGAGGAATTCACATGGTGTCATCGCTCAGCTCCATTCCATTCAGATGCACCCACCAATGACCTCCACTACTTCCTTGGATAGATATGCAGGTGTCTTTGCTGCACCAATGGGCTTGCTGCCTTCACAAGACCTTTCCGGTAAGCATTTAGCCGCATCTACATCTCAGCAGGACATGATGGCTATTTTGCATGCAGTACCGAAGTGGCAGCCATCCCTATTGGGGAATTATTTCTGCCTCAAGACTGATCTCCTGAGTTTGGAAAATTTCCTGGAACAACGGGTCTCCTCCCCAGCACACCTGAATTGGGTTATCCACCTCATGAGTTATGACTCTCTCACATTTGATGACCCAGTTTCTCTTCTAGCTATTTCTCTGCTCGTTCCAAATTGGTTGCAATATGTTCAACGGGGCTATCTCTTCTATGAACTCCATGCTTCTTCATTGGCAGGGCACTCTGGGTTCCTCCAAACGTATGACCGAGAACAATGTAACTTCTTTTGGCAGGGACTGAAAATGAAAATTAAACGGATGGTGGTTGACTGTGATACTTCCTAGGTCAACACGGGTGAAACGAAACTCCTTTCGGAACTACTCGAACCCTTGCCCATCCCTACACAGATTTGGACAACTATTTCTATGGATTTCCTAGAAGTAGTCCAGTGGTACAGTACCACATCTAAAAGGACACCATATGAAGCAGTCTCTGGACAGGCACCGCCAGTTCTTCTTCCATACACCTTCAACAACTCCCCAGTTCAGGCAATTGACTCGATTCTTCGAAACCGTGATAAGATTCTTCTTATTTTGCAGGACAATCTTCACATAGCAAGAATTCGACTGAAACAACAAGCCGATCAGCACCGTTCTGAGCGCACTTTTCACATAGTTGATATGGTTCTTCTTCGTCTATAGTATTCCATGCAATCATCCCTGAAATTCAAAAGGCATTAGTGGCCCAACATGCAACCAGAGGATGCTACAGGGGAACCACTCCTTCAAATTCTGCATCAATTTCCACATCTCAAGCTTTGAGGACAAAGCTTTTTCTAAGGGGCCGGGGATGTTAGGAACCCATGTCTTTACTTTATTAGTATATTATTGTTGGACGCATATGCTTTGTAAGTCATCCCGTAGTATTTGTTGATTCACAGTTTGTGTTATTGTTGTTTGGCGCATATGCTTTGTAAGTTGCCCGTAGTATTGTTGATCCACAGTTTGTATTGGCCTTTGGTTTTGACCCATAGTATTGGCGCCTAGACTTAGTATATAAGTGTGTGTTGATGCCTATGAAGGCACTGTGAAGTTATTTGTATTGAGCTTGTTCAAAGGAGGTCGCCCCCTCGAAGTGGCCTGCGATCAATAAAAGTGATTCTGAGTTCTGTCATTTCTGTTATTTCGCATATTCTTATTAATTAATTGTTGCAGGTTCTCCACAATTTATGCATATATTTTGATTGATTACCTTTGAAATAACCAGACTTCCCTAGGTTGAAAATTTATATTGAGCACTTTGTTTATTAATTAATAGGAAATTATAGTGACCAACATTTTGGTGTCATTGCCGAGGAAGGTAATTGGTAAACATAGAGTGTAGTTGATTAAGTTGTTTCTTAGCTATATTATTTTTTAGGTTGTAGGGATGATAAGACGTAGTGAGGAGTTGCACATACTTCGAGAGACTGAACTAGTTCCTACCAAAAATACAAGGTATGATTATTTAAGCTTGGATGAATACAAAAAGAAAAGAACATGAAACCCCCAAAAGAACTAACTTTGAAGGTGGAAGAGGTCGTGGCAGTAATTCAGGTTTAGGAAGAGAAACCACAACAAAAAATACCTACTATCGCTGCACCAATTAATGCACCACTACAACCTCAGTTTCCTGCTCAACCTAATCCTAACCCCAACAATAAGGCAGTGCAGCAATTTGAAACATCAAACATGCCAGCTTACTCTATCACTCCTATCTCATGTAATGAATTACATCTACGATATGGGAGGGTGGTAGAACCTATTGTCATTGAGGATGTTCCATCCCCTGTGACTGAAGAAAGAACGAATAAACAGGTTGAGAGCCCAATCGGTACATCAATCCCCATTATTGAGGATGTTGAAACACTTCCTGAAACATCGGTTGAGATACACATTGAAAATCCACCTGTACAAATTCTAAGAAATCCACCATAACTTGATCGATTAGCTTTACAAAAAGTAGCAGAGCAACCATGTTTCAAACTTCTAGGGGAATTGAAAAATATTTATGTTAAAATCCCATTATTGCAATCCCTACATGATGTACCCATCTATGCTAAAACTGTTAGAGATCTGTGTGTGAAGAAACCAGGTAGAAAGCATAAGGATCCTCTTACAGTCCACGTGGTTGGGAAATTATATGAATTAATGATGGGAAAGGTTCCTTTGTCTAAATATGATGATCCAGAAAATCCTACCGTTACAGTGCATATTGGGTGTACTGAGATACCCAATGTTTTAGTTGATTTGGGGGAAACAATAAATGTGATGACTATCGAAACTGTAAATAAATTGGGGCTCACTAATCTCCGACCAACCCCCATGGTATTATAATTCATTGATAGATCCACGATTAGACTTGAGGGGATTTTGGATGACTTGGTAGTCTCAGTTGACTCATGGGAGTACCCTGCAGACTTTCTTGTTCTACAGCCTAAATATCAATTGGGGGGACATCCACTAATTCTAGGAAGACCTTGGTTGGCTACAACAAATGCATACAGCAGTTGTAGATTAGGATCTATGATAATATCTGATGGAACCGATCCCAAAATCTTGACCCTATATCCTCCAGCTAAACCAATTTTAGATACTAAAATTCCATTATGGGTAGATCTGGAAGAAGAAGAAATCACTCAGCCCCTTCTTACCATAGGGAGGGCCTTGAATTTTAAAAATGAATTGAGGATGACACCATCAATAGTTTCATTAGTGAACCAACGACGGTTACCAAATAGGAATATCAAATCCTGGATAGTGCCATGGGTGAATTTGATCAAGAAGAACTTACTGAGGATTCCTTGGATAAAACATTTAACGTTGAAACTGTGCCCATAATTGAGAATTTGAAGAGTGTTTCAATCGAGATTGAGCCTGGAAGAACCTTGAATGTTAATCCCAATCTAGCACCTGATGAGTTGGAACGTTTGACTACACTGCTGAAACAGCACAAGGGAGACTTTGCGTGGGAATACATGGACCTGAGAGGTATTCCTTCTGATTTGTGCACTCACCATATTTACATTAAAAATGATTGTTGGCCCATATGTCAACCACAACGCAGAATGAATCCAAATTTGAGAGACATCGTGAAAGAGGAAATTCATAAAATTTTAAAGGCAGGATTTATATATCCCATTTCAGACGGTGAATGGGTTTCTCCTTTAGTAATTATGCCTAGGAAAAATGGTAAATGGCGCATCTGTTTGGATTACAGAGAGCTGAATAAAGCTACACAAAAATACCATTTCCCTTTGCCATTTATCGACTAGGTTCTGGATACCCTGTTTGGGAAGAAATTATTTTCTTTTCTAGATGGATTTAGTGGGTATAATGTAATGTCCCTTGTTAGGAATTTTATTAAAATGACAATTTTCCACTTTTTTTCCCTAGTTCGACCTTTGACTAGTTGGTCCCAAATTTGCCCCAAATGATCCCAAATCTTCTGAGAAAGTATATGAATGATATTAGAACATAAATATGTGTTTCATGGATGCCTTTAGACCTTTAAAATACTTCTGCAAATCCTCTTTCAATTCTGGTCAATGTAGGTAACTTTACTAGTGATTTCCCTTTGACTAGTATTGGTCTCTAGGTCTCAAATTGACTCCAAATGCCTTCAAATATTCAAGGAAGGTGTATTAATGATATTAGGAATTGAATATGATGTTCATGGATGAAATATTTCCACCAAAATACCTCTGCAAACTCTCTTAATATTCTGTACCAAGTATGCAATTTTACTAATAATTTGGAGTTCAAATTCCCCTGGGGTAAGTATTGAAAATGGCTTCCCAAATGCCTCCAAACCCACTCAAATTTATGAACAGAGGTAGGGAATGTATTAATAATGTTATTAAGGTCTCATGTGCACCATTAATTGATTATTATATCTGTTCCAACCCTCTCCCATTCAACTGCAAAAATCACCAATTCGACCCTTGGGGAAATGGCACTATTTCTTCTCCCAATGCAATTAAACTGAGTAAAAATACTTCAAATGCTCAAGTACAGTACATGAAACTTGTAAAATAAATCCATGGAATTCCATTTATCACAAATGCATCATAGAATCATCCATTCATTCGAAATCATCATCAATACATTGGTTCACAACAAGGTAGTGGGGAAATGGCATTGTTCTTCCATTAAAAATGAGATTTATACATTTCTACTTGGAATTTCGACCTGAAACTTTCTGGAGATGAAAAAATTATTTACTTCATATTACAAAAGAAATGGGGAATTATAATCTCCCCCAAAGAGTACAATATCTCACCAAAAACGCCCTCCCTCAAGGATCAAGAATATGCCATCAAAACTGGAAATGGTTGAGAGAATGTGCTGCAATAGAAGAAACCATGAGCTTCCCTGTAGCTTAAACCTGCAAATAAAGACTCCATTAAGGCTCCAAATGAAAGGTCTGAATGGCCTTTCCAATTACCAACTTGGATGGGAATCTTTCACCCTTGAAATTGGCTAAGGCAAGAAACTAGTCATCCACTAGCTCTCCCTCTACACAAATGCAATTGCAAATTCTACAAATGATCAAAAGCTGGTTTCATTATTTGTTATTGACATTTATAAAGTTTTAATGTCCTCCATGGGTCGAATTTCTTCCAAGAGACTCATTCCAAATCAAGTTGGGAAGAGATTCCAAAGAACGCCACTTGTACAACAATTCCTAGTCTCCCACTTCCACCAAATCACATGTGGAAGCATCTTAGCTGCCCTAACACCCTTGAGTGCCCTCTTGGAGTCTATTTTTATCCCTGACATGTCATATGTCAGCCTTCAGGTCTGATTTGTGTCATAGGTGTCATAGCATCTTCATCATTGTTGTCGTAGAGCTAGGGAATCTAGCTCAAGTGTCTCACTAGCTCCAAATTGCCTCTTCCTCTTCCTTGGGAGTTACTCTTCCTCTATATTTCGACCTTGGACGATTGATGCCATGAATAATACCTTTTAGACTCCCCCAAGTATGTTTTTTTTTTTGACAAGAACGGGTAGGTTTTATATTGATAAAACTATGGCTGAGCCATCCAAAAGATACATCTTAGAATTCTGTCTGAAAACCAAAATTCCTCAACACAGATAAGACCAAAACTGCTTCTTCTAAAGAAACAAGAGACGCACTAAGTCTACAACGCTTCTCTACTTCAGGCAGACAAAACTTGCTGAAGCTCATACAAATTATTTCATAGATCCAGTTTGACTACGCGTCAACACTGGATGCCTGGAAAGAGGAGGCTTTTTCTTTTTTATTACTTTCGTCCATTCCATGGACTGTTCTGGTTCGGCATCCAAGAGATCTTCTTCTGCTTGATCAGACCAGCTTGGGCCTGCAGAAGACGTTGTGGGAATCGGGTTGTCATTCAATGAGATAGAAGCTATCTGTTCTGCTGGATCACCCGGGGTTTTTTCTGAGTTTGGTTCCTTTGAAATACTTTGGTGAGCTGGGATCGCCCCCTCCCACCAAGTTGGCTTCCGACGAGATTTGGCTAATTTCTTTTTTTTCTGAATTTTTGCAGTTAGCAGCTATATGCCCTGTATCAAAACATACTCTACATCTGAAATTTATATGTTCGTAATCTAACTTCACAGTCCAAGATTTGTCTTTACCTTGAAGAATGATTTGAGCAGGAAATAATTTGGTGAAGTCCATCTCAACGCAGATACGAGCAAAGGTTGTAAAAGCCGTTTTTGTTTCAGGACTTCTGCTGTGAAATTTCCCAAGAGCATTTCCAATGGATTGCAGGGATTCAGGTCCCCAAAAGTGGAGGGGAAGATTTGGTAAACGGACCCAAACTGGAGCTGAGGAGATGTCTGTAGTAGAGGCATCAAAGGAAGGAGTCCAAGGCTGTACGGATAGTCCAGATCTACCCCAAAACTAGGGTCCAGATTTGCAGATCTGGCCCCTATCTTCAGGAGATCCAAAAATGACAACAAAAAACCCTCTAGCACAAGGGCAAATAAGAGCATCAGAGCTCAGAATAGAAGCCCAAGCGGAAAAGACCCAAGAATGAAGATCTATAAGCTTCGGCCAAAATCCATTGAACCTGCAAACCAGGGTGCGCTGAGAGTAGTGATCCGCATGCAAAACGGCTTCCTGACTGACTGGAAGAACCAGATCTGGAGCTTCCACAACCAAAAAACCAGACGGATGACCAGAAGACGGAGAGGAGCCTTGCTGGAGTGGGATCGAGCTTCCAGCTGCAGCAGCATCAGAAACCTGCAACAAACCATAGGACTTCAGCGGATCAGAAGGACTGGTCTTCGGAGGAGGAGAATTCGCAGCCAAAGAAGAGGGCAAAGGGGCCGAGGGGGCAGCAAGAGCATTTCCCACAAGGCAGTCAGGAAATGGCCATGGAGTCGCAGGAGGAGAATAGCCGAGCAGCCGAGGAGGCGAAAGGCTGCGGCTAGGGTTCAAAAAAGGCTCCCCCAAGTATGTTACCATTCACCTTGAATTCGAATTGGTGAGAGAATGATGCCAAGTGTAGTGGGGAAATCTAGCCATATGTGGGTCCCACTTCCTCCATGTGTCTTCATGATCAAATGCCACTTTGATTTTCACTTGTATATATTTATTTAGCTCCTTTATTAAATATTTATGCCATTCTAATGTTCAAACATCATTTATTATCTCCATTATTCCAAATCCCAAAGCTTCCACCCCAAACCTAGGAAACTATTAGTTTTCCTCCTTGGCAATTATTTGACCTTTAGCATCAATTTGACAACTCTAATGAATAGGGCCAATGTGATTAGGCCATTGTGACCCAATGCCAAATTTGGGACATGACATATAATTAATTAGATTCATATTTCCCCTGAATACCAAGACAAGACCACTTTCACATGTCCTTGGGGGACCTTTGCATACAGGGTGCTCCCTTTTGGATTATGCAATGCACCAACTACATTTCAACAAGCTGTGATTGGAATTTTTTCTGAGATGGTTAATGAATGTATGGAAATTTTCATGGTTGATTTTACCCCTTATGGTAGTAGCTTTGATGAGGCTTTGGAAAATCTGGAAAAAATTATTGAAACTTTGTGAGAAGACTCATTTGTCCCTTGGCATTGAAAAATGTCATATGATGATGAGTGAAGGGATAGTCCTCATACATTCTATATTTGTTGCAAGAATACAAGTGGACCCTGCCAAAATAAAGGAAATTATGAATACCCCCATTCCTGGAATGCTGAAGGAGGTACGTAGTTTTCTTGGGCATGCTGGTTACTACATACGTTTTATTGAAAATTTCTCTAAGCTAACATCTCCTCTATTTACCTTACTAATGAAAGATGCACAATTCAATTGGACAGATGCATGCCAAGAAGCGTTTGCAGAATTAAAGAAAATATTATCTACAACACCTATTTTGCGTGGGGCTAATTGGGCCTTACCTTTTCACATTTCTTCTTATGCCTCAAATACTGTTATTGGGTTTATGCTGGGACAGCAGGAAGGTCATAACCCGTATGCTATTTACTATATCAGTAAGAATATGGTGTTAATTTTTGAGCATTAATTCAACATACTCTAGGATCTTTACTGAGAGAATAACATGTACAACATATCAAGCATATCAATCACAACAAGCAATCACATGAGACAATAGACACACATAGTTTCCTTGTGGAAAACCATAAAGGTGAAAAACCCCAATAACTTCCTCAGAGATAGATAGAGCAATGATACAAAACTCAAGCATAAGAGATAGTCTCCTAGCAATAGCTTCTCCTCCTCCACTAGTGCGCCAGTCTCCAATGAGAGTATGAGTGAGAAAGTGAATGATTAAATAGAGTGCCTCTCGCACTCTATTTATACTTGACTTGACTTGCCAGCTAATAACCTTTACTAGGTCGGCCTTAACTTAACCACATAACATAATGCTGACAGGGCCGACCCCCAATAGGGTGGTCTAATAACCCTTTTACCCACATGACTCATACAGGGCCTACCCCATCAAGGTGGTCTAATAACCCATCAAGTATAAGTTACGACACTTACAATATAAATGACGACACTTCCGTATAGAGGAATAATAACATCTCTATAGGAATACAAACACTTCCGTATAGAGGAATAATAACATCTCTATAGGAATACAATATACATAGGTGAAATACATTCCGAAGTTACAATTACATCAACACTCCCTCTTAACTAGGAAGGTATTTCTTGACACAGGTCTTCTAGCACAAGTCTTCTTCTCTGGATCATCGTCACTGGATCATCAACATCGAATCATCATCATCGTCACTACTGCTGCTATCTCAATCAATCTCTGAACTACTCGTCATAGGAAGTTCTACAGAGCCAGTCCTTTTTCATACTGGATGTAGGCCCACCACCTGTAGGTCTTCATCATCACTGGCCATATTGTGGAATCCTCAGGACTTATTACATGCATCAAAAACCCTCGCAAGAGCATCTCAGGAATTATTATGGGCACACATCCCAACCTATCGGATCCCCTAAGTCTTACATGTGGTCATGGCACAACCTCGAAAGAGAATCCTAGGAATTATTATGGGCACACAACCCAACCTACCGGATCTCCCAGGTCACATTACATGCCATAGGACAAACCCTTGAAAGAGCATCCTAGGACTTATTACAGGCACACAGCCCAACCTATCGGATCTCCCAGGTCTTAGATGTCCTCCCAAGCACAACCTATCCACGGCCACATAGTATCATCTTGATACTCATGATCGTACTGATCATAACATCGTTCACGAAGCACAACCCATATGCACATCACACAACACTTACATTCACCGACATGGGAAGAAACACTTCAACCATTCGTGAAAGGCTCAGCACTTATATATACGCCATGGGAAGACACACTTCAACCATGCCAGAATGGCATCGCACTTATATCCATATCCATGGGAAGACACACTTCAACCATGCTAGGAATGGCACAACACTTATATCGCAGCCATGGGAAGACACACTTCAACCATGCTCGAATGGCATAGCTCTTACATCAATGACCATGGGAAGACACACTTCAACCATGTCAGAATGGCCCCAGCACTTATGTCGCAGCCATGGGAAGACACACTTCAACCATGCTCGAATGGCCCCAACACTTATATCGCAGCCATGGGAATACATACTTCAACCATGCTCGAATGGCCCATGTGCATCTGTGTCTTCGAAACTCATCACACATAATCCAACTGATTATCTAATGTATCCACCTGATACATATCATCACATATGATCATCCTGATCATCATCATAGCATCATCCTGATGCATATCATCTGGAGCAAAATCCTGAAGCTCATCATCCATGATCATCCTGATCATACAATGCATCCACCTGATGCATACATAGTATCTACCTGATACATACCATCATAAATGATCCACCTGATCATACAATGTATCCACCTAATACATATACAAATACAGGATCCAACATGATGCATATACAGAACAGTAACTGGAGCATCAACCTGATGCTTATCATACAGCGCTTACATCCACATCCATGGGAAGGATCCTCCTCTCACCATGGTTGGAATGGCTCCTGCAAATGTGTCCATTACTTCTTCCGCAAAGTGTCATCAATCTGAAGAACACCAAGCCTCTCTCTGAAGTATTCAAACTTCACTCTGGCTAGTGGTTTCGTCAACACATCTGCAACCTACTCATCCGTCGCAACATACAAGAGCTTCACTACTCCTATCTACACATATCCTTGATATAGTGATATTTTATCTCAATGTGCTTCGACCTGTCATGGAATACTGGGTTCTCAAACAGCTTCACACAACTCTAGTTGTCACAAAAAACACCAATAGCCTCCAACAGGAGATCAAATAGCTCAGACAGTAGCTTCTAGAGCCATACTGCCTCACAACTAGCCGAACAAGCCGCAACATACTCTGCTTCGACTATACTCAATGCTACGCAGGACTGCTTCTTACTAAACCAAGAGATCACACCTGATCCCATACTGAAGCAGCACCCATAAGTGCTCTTCCTATCTGTAGCATTGCCGGCCAGGTCGAATCAACATAACCCTACAGGTTAAACTTTTTATTCGCATCATACTTGAGCCCATAATCAATTGTACCCTTCAGGTACCTCAAAATATGCTTTATAGAAACCAGGTGAACACCTCTCGGATCCGTCAGGAACTGACTCAATGTGTTCACTGCAAAACAAATATCTGGTCTAGTGTTCATCAGGTACATCAAGGACCCAATCATCTGACGATACACTGTGACATCAACCGGATCAGATGAAGCATCACATAGAAGCTTTAGGTTCAATGCCATAGGTGTGTGTAGCTAGGGTTTTCACCCTAGCTTGTGCAAATGAGCACCTACTAAGGAGAATGGACTACTTAGTAGCAGTTCAATAAACAGTAAATGAAAGTAATAAAACAATACAAATTCTAAACTAGCATGAGCATTAATAAGCATAACAAAAACATGAAATATGGTGAAGATCCTTCTTTTTTGTATTAAAATTTTAACTCAAGTGTAGAGGTTGGTGAATTTCTTGCAATGATCCAAGAGGGTTGCTCCAAACTCCAACTTTGCTCCTTCTCTTTCTTCAAATGGTGGGAATGGGCCAAAAGGGGCACTCAATGGTGAAAGTAGCTCAAGGGTGAGCTAGGGTTTCAAGAGTGATTTTGGCAGAGTAAGGGTGTATTTGACTGTGGATATGAAAATGAGGGGTCTCCATCACCTATTTATAGCTTTTTAGTGGTGGAGTGCTGGGCCATGGTTTTGGGAACCATATGGTTTAGGTCAGCTGTATAGGGTTTTTTCCTCATTTTTCCTCTTTTTCCTCATTTTTTTATATTTTATATTCCCTTTTTAGAGGGTTTTTGCTATTTTGGAGGAATTTTGGGGGAAAAAAGGGTTTTTTAGCCTTTTGGAGGCTTTTTTGATGGTTTTGTGGCCTTTTGGAGGCTTTTTAATGAGATTTTAGGGTTCTGAAGGTAAATATGGTAGGAAATATGGACAAATGAGTCATGTAATGGGGTAGATGACGTAGTGAGCACTTTTTGGATGTTAACAGATTGCCCCCTGATGTGTGAGGGCAGGAGCTCATCGTATGGCCGATAGACATCATAAGTCTTGTATGGTTTTCCTGGGGTGTGGAGAAGAGAAGAAACAAACTGGAGCTCGGAACAACGGTCCCGAACAAACTGCAAAAACTAAAAGTACATAACCTCAATAATGGATGAGGAATAATCGGAACATATGGACGAGGCGGGCATTCCCATGCTCGTATCAAGATATAGAACAATAATAACAATGGGGTCCAAAATATGGGGACCTGAAATATACATGGCCTCAAATAAGGAATGAGGAAGAATCTCAATATATGGACGAGGCGGGCATACCCATGCTCGTATTAAGATACATAAAAAATAACAGTGAGGCCCGAAAAGGGGGACCTGTAGGATACATAGAGAACCACTATGTACATCATAAGGGTCTAGAGGGGACACAAATTTGGGACATACTGCTGGGATGACCGTATCTGAGCTGAAGAACTGTTACACTGGAATGACAACAGTGCTACTGAGTGTGGTACCAGAGGAACTGATGAGCTGCTGGATCATAGTGACAAGGGGTCATACTCTCAATGGTACACTGAACTGGAATTGAACTGGGTACTCAAGGAAGCATATAACTGGATGGCTTCCGAATACAATCACCAACGCAACCCGGACATCCATGGGAACATATAACTGGGCATTCCTAAGTGACTCACCAATGTGCTAGAGTCGGGGGAGATCCGGGGTCTTTGACCAATAATGGAAGGGATATAAACCCCGCACGATTCTCAACGATGCGATCAAGGTGTTGAAGTCAAGCATGTGATAAACAACCACTCGGAGAGGCAATGATGACTCCTCTCGAAAATGGTCAATAGGAACCCACCACAGATGGTGATGGGTCCAAGGCGTAGGGATCTCTGGGTCTATCCTCTGGAATAGAGGGGCTGTCGTCGACAGAGGGAGACCTACAACTAGCAAGGCAATGATGTTTCCTTGATAGGAGAATGAGGTGGAGAACCGAAGTGTGAGAGTACTGATGGTAGGACTGACATACGGTGGGGGATAACTGGGCAAGTAGAGTGGGTGGACTCAAACTTCTGTTGTTCAGAGTATGATGGCGGGGATGATCGGGCAGCATATGAAACTGACTGATGGGAAAGGGATCATAGCTGTAATGGATCAAGGATAGTGACTGGGATGAGGGATACTCAAGGTGGTGTAAAATGGCAAGAGATGGTAGACTACTCTGAACAAAGGCGACCTGATTGGGGGTGCTGCCGAGATGATCGATCAGAGTTGCCGAGCTCGCTCCAAATGTGGGAAAGCATGTGTGTAGTGGCCATAGACCCCGCAAATAGAACAAGTATGGTTTGTTCACAAATTAGGATTTTTGGCCTGCTTGGGCGGTTGATCAGGTTTTGGTTGGCAGGTGCCGCGGTATTGTTGTCTGGGGGATTAGGAGGTTGACCACCTTGGTCGGGAGGAGGGTTGTTCCCATGGTTACGGCCTTTGCCAGGGTTTTGCTGGCCCTATTGGCGCTGGTTGTTTTGGTTCTGCTGTAGATTCTGTTGGGCGTAAACTTTCCCTTGGGTGGCAGGTGGGTTCTGGGGTTGTGCAGGTGCGGGAGCAGGCTGCGGTGGATAATAAGTATGTGGAGGCTGTGTAGGTGCTGAACCTTGTGGGGGTCGCTGATACATCTATGGAGCGGGCTGTGGGTTTGCCGCAGGGGATGCCTGTGGCGGGTAATAAGCAGGTTGGGCTTGAGAGGACAAAGGAGCTGGGGCAGCCTGTGGATGGTAATATGGCTGAGGTGCGACCCGGGGAGCATAAGCGGGGGACGCATGTCCAAAGCACTAAGGTGGACATGAGGGTCTGTGAGAATGGTGGTGGTGTGTCATGGGAGCATACGAATTGGCTGCTCCTGATTGAGATGTAGCCCGCGAAAGTTCGGGGCCAGGGCTAGGACGTGCTATGGAAAAGGGTTGGGGATGCGAGGCAACACGGCCAATGATGCCATCTGCGGCATGGGATGCCCCCGACGCATCGTGTTGGGAGGAATCACCGTGAGGGGCGTCAGGTATGATGGTATAGAGATAACCCAATTAGACGTAAATGAGGTCAAATTGACGAGCTTTGAGGATGGCCTCTTCTTCGGACTGGGGTCATTCGGATGCCACATCCTTGGTAATGCCAGGAAGGAGGGATTTTAGAAACCAATCTAAGAAGATACGGTCGTCTAACTTGATTTTGCAGAGGCTGCAGCGTCGACGCCACTCATGAATGTGGTCAGTGATGTGGGTAGCCGTGTTCTGTCTGCAAGACAATAGGATCTCAACTCCCGCATCATAGTGGACAGGTAACTGAAAGAACTGCAAGAAGGTCGAGGAAAGGGAAGTAAAGGTGGCATGGGTCCCATGGGGCTGCTTGATGTACCACTTAGCTGCAAAGCCAGTGAAGGTGCGCTGTAACAGACGAAGGCAGACAGAGTCATCCACTATGGAGTTGGAGGAACACCATAGATGGAAGGACATAATATGGTTTTGGGGGTCCTCACTTGCCTTGCCCTCAAACTTAGGGATGTCGGAGGGAAGCTTGGTGGGCATGTGAGGCCACGCAGGGTCGTGTCTGATAGGATCGTTAGTCAGTCTAGCTAGGTTAGGAAGGTTGAGGCTAGCCATGAATGGCAAACTAGTAGAAGGATGTGCCATACTAGTGGGTTGGACCATGTTGGGGCCAATGCCCCCAAGTGTAGGGGCAGGGTTTGGGAGGTTGCCCCCAAGTGTAGGGACGAACATGGTATGGGACGGTCCTGCACCGCCAAGGGTAGTGTGAGTCACTGATGGAGTGGGAATAGGTATTCCAGCTACTGGAATAGGTGCAGTGATCGGAATGGTAGATGTGGGCCCCATCTAGGGCATACCCAAAGCAGGTGTGGTAGCTGGTGTGGTGGTGGATGCTCCACCAATGGTCCCTACAAAGAAAGGGGTGGATGTCATGCCAGCCATGGGGCTAGTTGGTGCAGTGTAAATGGGGTTCTCGGACTCTGCCTCATAATCAGAGGTAAAATAGGGGGCATCTAGATCGTGTGACGGAGTTCTATGCCATTGACGAGTGGAGTCAAGTGACAAAGCTCGAGATCGATGATGAGTGGTATCAAGTGATGAAGATCTATGTCTATGATGGGTCGTGTCAAGTGAACCGTGCTGCAGGGGCTCGCCCCGGAGGCACCGAGAATGTCTTGAGGACTCAATGGTGACAAATGGTGTCAAATATCTGGGGGTTGTGTTGAGTGAAAAACAACTCAAAAACCCTAATGCAACCAAGTGTGCAGAAGGAGAGCTCAAAAAATATGGCACTCAGGACAACAACCAACTCAAAACACTGACTGTAACAACTGTGCTACAATAAGTGGAGTATCAACAGAAATGGTCAGAATACCAACAAGCAGTAGGTTTCCTAAAAAATAAAAATAGTGGACTCACTAGACCAAAAGGAGGTAAGGGAGCATGCAAACACCTAACTAAATAGTATTCTGACTCAACTAGACATATCCTCTACAAGGTGATGAAATCTAAGTCAGACAATATGGATAGGAGAGCCAAGTGGCTAAAGATATCCCCCTACCGGGAGGGACACAGGGTAGTCAATCCTAGAAGAAAGGCAACTAAGATACCCCGTTCATGACACGTCCAGAAAAGGTGAATCTGGCGTTTGGTTCTATCACCGCAGTATCCCCATACAGGGATACCCCGAGAACTGCGAAAGGTAGCCTTTGGTTACTGAATGGATTGTGGTATTCTACTCAGGCCTCCAGAACCAGTCTGGCGACTTCAACCCTCCTAGGGGAGAGGCCCTCTGATAAACTGGTTGTGACTGTGCCAAAAAATATTAGGGGATTTTGGTTCCCTAATGGACAACAGCTATGTCTCAAGTGTAAGCAACCGAGGGGTATTATTTGGATGCCTATCCCCTCGATCCTACCTAACTACAAAAATTCTTATGTGTTCCCCAAGTGGGGTTAGAATGTTGGTTGTATTAAGTAGTTTTTTAGGGCTCACTTGAATTAGGTGACAGAGTGTGTTCTTGTGAGATGATGAACCCAAGTAAAAGTGATACAAGGGGGGCAACTTTCTAACTAAAAATAACAAGACATAATGTAAACTTTGAAATGCAAAATTTTCTCTTTTTCAAGTAAAATGCTGAAATTAAAAAAAAAATGATTCTATAAATGGAACAGAAATAAAACTGCAGAAAAGGCTGTAAGGAAGTATGGCTGCAGGTAGGACAGATGGCTGTGCAGGTGCAGAAAATAGTGCAGCAAAGTGCTGGGTTCAAAAGAGGGGAAAAAAGTGCAGAAAGCTGACCGCGGGTTTGTGGCAAATATCGGCGGTCGGACCGTGGGAAACAGAGAAACAGTCGCGGACAGGTTGCGGGTTTTTGGTCGAAAGATGCAGTCGGACCGCAGGAAATAGGTCAAAAGTCGCAGATGAGTTGCAGGAAAAAAGGCTGAAAGCCGTAGGCGGGACGCGGGAAAAAGGCCGAAAGACGCAGTCGGGTTGCAGAAAAATGGCTGCAAGCCGCAGTCGGGACGCGGGGAAAAGGCCGACAGATGCAGTCGGGGTGTAGAAAAATGGCCGCAAGCCATAGTCGGGATGCGGGAAAAAGGCCAACAGGCGCAGGCGGGTTGCAGGAAAATAACTGAAAGCCGCAGTCAGGACGCGTGAAAAAGGGTTAACAGCGGCAGTCGGATCGCCCCGAACAAGCTAATAGCCGCGGTCGGATCGCAGGTAACAGACTGAAAACGATCGGCAAGTCACTGGAAACAGTCTGAGAGCCACGGTCGGATCACAGGTAAAGGCCTGAAAGATGCTTTCGGAATGCAACTGCAGGGGGTAAAAGATGCGGTTGACGGCAGCCGAAAGGGACAACCGAACAGAAAAATATGGCAGAAAATTAAGAATATTTAAAACTTTAAAAACTATAACCAGAAATTCGAAGGAACACAAGGGGAGTCACCAAAACTATCGCAACCCCGTCAGGAAGTATACATCTTCCAGGGTGAGGTCTACCCTCTCACCCTGCACCCTGAACGCCTGAATATCCAGCTCCTAGAAACTCACTAGCCGGTTCAGCAGCAACGCTGCTGACCGCATCATAGGTACCTGCGTGAACTTCAGTAGTCCGCACAATCCTAACACCGACCGCACTTGTCGATCCTCCCGGATGACAGTCACTATCTCATCCGGGACCTCTTGCTCTCTCCAAAGCACCAGCGGCATCCTGTCAATCACGCAAGGAAAACATATCAGACGCATGTCAAAAAAGTAACCTGCACCCCCCCCCCTCCGGGGAACCCTAACAACCCGATCCCACTCGCAGATTTAGGACCCCTTACCACGGTTTTTGACCGCGGCTACCAGGGCTACAGTCGCGGTCTGAAACCACGCCTGTAGGAACCGAACTCGCGGTTTTGAACCGTGTGTTCAGCCTCAAAACGCGCAGTACCAGACTGCGTATTCCAAGTTGAACCTCACGGTCCCCAGCCGCGTGATCTACCCTGGAACCCGCGGTCCCCGACCACGGTTCCATCCCTCTAACCTGCGGTCTACCCCACGTGGACCGTACAAATACCCCCCTGGAACCCACCCCGAACCTAAAGAAAATGCAGGTATGATTTTGAGGGAATACCTGTAACTCTCGGATCTGAAAACGGCTGGTCGGATCGTCCAGAAACGCCAACTCACCTTTGGTCAACTTTGATCACTAGTCAAAGTCAAATAGTACAAATGACACTTGTCATGTTGGACCCACTCACTATTTATAGTCCGTTGAATTTTTCTTGTTTTGGCCATTATGAACTCATACGGAGTCCATTTTTTGAACCGTTTCCACCATCGCAATCAGCACGACGAGACCATCATGATGGTCCTCTTGTTTTCTTATTTTTTCTACATCAGTTTTTGAGCATTTTTTAGACACCACTAGTCACCTCGGCTTGCGTGCCACTTCAGCTGCTCTCCGTTTTTTGTATATTTTATATCATCGGATTCCTTTTTCCGAGCCCGTGATGATGCTTGAGATCATTTCTTGCTCTCACCCCCATATTTTTTGGGTATTTTCCAAAATGCCCCTCGTCCCCTCGATTTGCGTGCCACATCGACCGTTATCCGTTTTTGACACTTTTTATATCGTCGGATTTATTTTTTCGAGCTCGTGATGATGCTTGAGATCATTTCTCGCTCTCACTTGGTACAGTTTCAACATTGTGTCCCGACATCTTGCTGCCTCAATTTGCGCACCACATCGACCGCCATCGGATTGTTCCACATTTTTACATGAGCCATTCACTCCTATCATACTGCAATTATTTCATTATTTTGCCACCATTCATTAACCCACAAGGAGGCCCACCAGTGTTCCCCCCCTACCCTCGTTCTTGGTCATCATCAATGTTCCTTGATTGAGCACTTCCTCCTTGCCTGACCATTCGTTTTGTTTGGTATAATTTTATCCCTTTTTTGGGTCGGACAAGTCCTTTACGAAAAAGGCACTTAGGGAGTTTCTGTTAAGCTCTTTTCTGACTCCTAAAACAATGAAAAGATCGCCAAGCAATATTGCTTCCTTTCATGCTCATTAAAGTACCTAAAATGGCGTCTATCTGGTATAAGTTTACTCCTTTTCCGGACCTGGTAGACTAATTACGAAAAAGGAATACTCTAGTCACACCGGCTAGAAGAGTTCTTCATTGCATCCTTTTATGTTTTTTTGGGCCTTGGAGACTAACACACGAAAAAGAAACCCCCTGGAGTCTTCTTATCGCTTTTAGACTCTCTAAAATTGAAAGCAACCACGAGCATGAACTTTCCCGGGCTCGTACAAATCCACACGAGAGTACCATTCCATTATTTCAGAGTCTTCTTATCGCTTTCAGACTCCTTAAAATTGAAAGCAATCACGAGCATGAACTGTCCTGGGCTCATATCAATCCACACGACAGTACCATTTTACACACACTTCTTCTAGTTCCTTAACCCATGAAGAAGTCCCCCCGTGCCTCTTGGCACTATGATCGATCATCTTGGCAGCACCCCCAATCAGGTCGCCTTTGTTTAGAGTAGTCTGCCATCTCCTGCCATTTTACACCAGCTTGAGTATCCCTCATCCTAGTCACTATCCTTGATCCATTACAGCTATGATCCCTTTCCCATCAGTCAGTTTCATATGCTACCCAATCAGCCCCGCCATCATACTTTGAACAACGGAAGTTTGAGTCCACCCACTCTACTTGCCCAGTTATCCCCCACCGTATGTCAGTCCTACCATCAGTACTCTCACACTTCGGTTCTACACCTCGCGCTCCTATTAAGGAAACATCATTGCCTTGCTAGTTGCAGGTCTCCCTCTGTCGACGACAGCCCCTCTATTCCAGAGGATAGACCTCGAGGTCCCTGCGCCTTGGACCCATCACCATCTGTGGTGGGTGCCTACGGACCATTTTGAGAGGAGTCATCATTGCTTCTCCGAGTGGTTATTTCTCACATGCTCGACTTCAACACCTTGATCACATCGTTGAGAATCGTGCGGGGTTTATATCCCTTCCATTATTGGTTGAATACCCCGGATCTTCCTCGACTCTAGCACATTGGTGAGTCACTTCGGAACACCCAGTTATATGTTCCCGTGGATGTCCGGGTTGCGTTGGCGATTTTATTCAGAAGCCATCCAGTTATATGCTTCCTTGATTACCCAGTTCAGTTCCAGTTCAGTGTACCATTAAGAGTATGACCCCTTGTCACTATGATCCAGCAGCTCATCAGTTCCTCTGGTGCCACACTCAGTAGCACTGTTGTCATTCCAGTGTAACAATTCTTCAGCTCAGATACGGTCAGCCCAGCAGTATGTCCCAGATTTGTGTTCCCTTTGGACCCTTATGATGTACACAGTGATTCTCTATGTATCCTACAGGTCCCCCCTTTTCGGGTCTCACTGTTATTTTTTATGTATCTTAATACGAGCATGGGTATGCCTGCCTCGTCCATATATTGAGATTCTTCCTCATTCCTCATTTGAGGCCATGTATATTTCAGGTCCCCATATTTTGGACCCCATTGTTATTATTGTTCTATATCTTGATACGAGCATGGGAATGCCCACCTCGTCCATATGTTCCAATTATTCCTCATCCATTATTGAGGTTATGTACTTTTAGTTTTTGCAGTTTGTTCGGGACCATTGTTTCGGGCTCCAGTTTGTTTCTTCTCTTCTCCACACCCCAAGAAAACCATACAAGACTTATGATGTCTATTGGCCATACGATGAGCTCCTACCCTCACACATCAGGGGGCAATCTGTTAACACCCAAAAAGTGCTCACTACCTCATCTACCCCATTACATGACTCATTTGTCCATATTTCCTACCATATTTACCTTCAGAACCCTAAAATCCCATTAAAAAGCCTCCAAAAGGCCTAAAAATCCTCCAAAAGGCTAAAAAAACCCCTTTCCCCCCAAAAATTATCCAAAATTCCTCCAAAATAGCAAAAACCCTCTAAAAAGGGAATAAAAAATATAAAAAAAGGAGGAAAAAGAGGAAAAAGGGGGAAAAAACCCTATACAGCTAACCTAAACCATATGGTTCCCAAAACCATGGGCCAGCACTCCACCACTAAAATCCTATAAATAGGTGATGGAGACCCCTCATTTCATATCCACAGTCAAATACACCCTTACTCTGCCAAAATCACTCTTGAAACCTTAGCTCACCCTTGAGCTACTTTCACCATTGAGTGCCCCTTTTGGCCCATTCCCACCATTTGGAGAAAGAGAAGGAGCAAAGTTGGAGTTTGGAGCAACCCTCTTGGATCATTGCAAGAACTTCACCAAAACTGTAGCTAGGATTTTCACCAAAACTGTAGCTAGGGTTTTCACCCTAGCTTGTGCAAATGAACACCTACTAAGGAGAATGGACTCCTTAGTAGTAGTTCAATAAACAGTAAATGAAAGTAATAAAACAATACAAATTCTAAACTAGCATGAGCATTAATAAGCATAACAAAAACATGAAATATGGTGAAAATCCTTCTTTTTTGTATTAAAAGTTTACCTCAAGTGTAGAGGTTGATGAAGTTCTTGCAATGATCCAAGAGGGTTGCTCCAAACTCCAACTTTGCTCCTTCTCTTTCTCCAAATGGTAAGAATGGGCCAAAAGGGGCACTCAATGGTGAAAGTAGCTCAAGGGTGAGCTAGGGTTTCAAGAGTGATTTTGGCAGAGTAAGGGTGTATTTGACTATGGATATGAAAATGAGGGGTCTCCATCACCTATTTATAGCTTTTTAGTGGTGGAGTGCTGGCCCATGGTTTTGGGAACCATATGGTTTAGGTCAGCTGTATAGGGTTTTTTCCTCATTTTTTTATATTTTTTATTCCCTTTTTAGAGGGTTTTTGCTATTTTGGAGAATTTTGGGGGGAAAAAGGGGTTTTTTAGCCTTTTGGAGGCTTTTTTGATGGTTTTGTGGCCTTTTGGAGGATTTTTAATGGGATTTTAGGGTTCTAAAGGTAAATATGGTAGGAAATATGGACAAATGAGTCATGTAATGGGGTAGATGAGGTAGTGAGCACTTTTTGGGTGTTAACAGCGTGGCCATGGCCTTGCAGTCCATCATCCCAAACTGCTTCAGGATCTCTACTGCATACTTCCCTTGTCCAAAGAAGATCCCATCTGCACTCTGCCACACCTCCATGCCTAGAAAATAGTGCATCGTCCCCAAGTCCTTCATCTCGAACTCGGCAACAAGATTCCTCTTAGTGTCAGCAATCAATCTATCCTCACTAAGTCCTAGGAGCTTTCTTCAAGCCATACAAGGATTTCTTCAGTTTGCACACGAGTCCCTCATTCTGGGAGAAGCCATGAGCTACAAACCTCGCTTCGTATTTCTCCATGCTACCATCTGCAGCATGCTTGATTTTATAGATCCACTTGGAAGTCACAACAGACTTTCCTTCAGGTCTTGGGACCACATCCCAAACATCATTCTTCATGATCGACTGGTATTCCTCGATCATGGAATTCTTCCCGAATCCTGGGAACTTCAGATTCTTCAATATCTTCAATAGATAGCTTTGTTGCTGGAACAAATGTTGTAGTCCTTCTTTTGTAGGTGATGGTATACGATATTTCCTACAAGACAAGTTAAATTGCATGATTAGAAAACATCTCATAGTTTTCAGAACAAATTCTTACACATAAAGAAATATGTCATATAGTCATGCATTTAATTTAGCCAATGCTTTAATACAACATTTATCCATATCCTGTAACTTTCTAGATGCCTTCCAATCTCTACCAGAACATTGTTAAGAGTGTGCACAACTCCCAACATGTCAGAAAAGAGGTTTCATTCTAGATAGGTAGCAATGGAATGTTGTACAGTGCCATAGGCCACTTACCCATTACATGCATATTAGCAGTATACTGTTCATTAATGCAATTATTCTAATATGCATAATACACAACCTAAGTCTAGGAACATAAGTATATACATCTTTGAACAGTATTATTTAAACATTCAAATATACAAGAAATGACAATTCAAATACTTATCTTTGTTTATTTGATGGGTGGACTCCCTCTCAATCTTTGTTTCCTTGTAGGAACTACTGGAGTGTGCTCCCTCTTGATCTTTGCTTCCTGGATTATCTGTCCTTGAACTTATATCCATCCTCAATTACTATGCATGCTTACTAGTATCATGATTGTGTTATCCTCGAGGTCTCATACATAATCATAAATTTATTAGTATAATCTTAATACTATCAAAACACAATAATCTTAAGCATGTATAGTCATGATCATTTCAAACACAGATAATAAGCATTAGTATTCAAGGTTTATATAGGACTTTTCTGTTTAGTCATATCATTAATCAAAGTAAGGAACATAACATGCATAAACCCTAGATTACTCAAACTTTTAACTTCATGAGTACTCATTATCAATCATACAAAAGTATAAGATCCTTTGATATAGGAAAAACATACCTGGTCATCATATCTGCTAGTTATGTCTAGCAATGTTTTCTTGTTCATTTCAATGACCTGCATAGCTCATAATTTAACCATTGTAAAACCAAATTATACATACCTCTATGTAATCCATGACTATGGATGATTCTTTGTCTTCATTTCATCATGGTCTTGATCTAGAGCTTGATTTGAACCTTTCATGTTAGCAGATAACATTCTCCTCATACAACACCACAGTGCATTAGTACAAACATAATACAATCATAAGTGTCATATCCCTAATCAATGAATATCTTCTATCATGCATTCATTCTTTTACTAGGGTGATAAGACAAGTCTAAAATTAAACAATATTGTTACTAAACTCAATAACATGAGGACAATCATATTATAAACTTAATCATGAACATATTTCAAAACATATCTATCAGATTGCTTGTAGTAGTAGTAGTTGTTGTTCCTTTTGTTCTTAGGACAATCCGAGGAAAAGTGTCCTCTTCTTGGTATGTGCTGTGAGAGCTTGATCTTCATTCCCCATCTTCTCTTCTCGAGCTACAATCCGAGCTTCTTCCTGTGAGCATTCTTCCCACAGCTTACTGAAAGAGATATGTTTCTTCCTAGCACGAATTCCTTGGATGAAGGAATCCCATGACCTAGGAAGGCCATTAAGAGTGGTCATTACCACTTCTCCATTCTCTATAAATTCTCCCACATATTCAGGTTCTTTTATCTAGGAGACCCTGGAGAAATAAGACTGCATAATCTCTGCATTTTGGAACTTGATATTCTTTAATTGATTCCTCAAGGTCATCTTTTGATTTATATTCTTCCCTTCAAATAGCTTGGTCGAGGAATCAAACATCTCCTTAGGTGTCTTCAGAGATGACACATGTGGCATGAGATGGTTTTTGATAGAATCAACAATGATCTTTTTAGCCTTGACTAAGTTCCTCTTGTGTAAGGCCTTAGTCTCTTCTCCCTCTAGGACAAGAACCCCTTCACTTATGTAGGTGTCCAACTCACTCTCTTCTAGAATTAATCCAATCCTATACTTCCATGATCGGAAGTTATCAGCCCCTTCAAGCTTATCCTCAAGCTTGGTGTGGTGAGAAATTCAAATGAAATAGAAAAGATTTAGGTCTTACCACTTGATTTGCAGAAATATGGATCTAGAGCTGGATTAGGGTTTGTTAGAGAAACCCTGAAAATTCAAACTTTGAATTTCAAACTTTTGAAAGGATAGAAAGATGCACCTTGATGAGCTGATCAAGCTGGTATACTCAGAATTTAAAAACTGCAAAGTTTCACCCCTCAAAGTTTCTTTTCAAACTTCCGGATTCACTAGGGAGGACCCTAAATTAGGGTTTGATTTTCCCGGAGCTTCATCCATCCAAAAAGTTCGATCTTGATCTCTAAACTTCTATTTTTCAGAGGAGCTTCCAGCCATGGTCTTAGATTTCAGAAATTCCAACTTTTGCAGAAGCCCTAATTTCTGGCTTCACTAGAGAGGACCCCAAACTAGGGTTTGATTTTCCTAGAGCTTCACCCAACCAAAAAGTTCGATCCAAAGCTCTAAACTTTGATTTTTCAGAGGAGCTTCTAGCCATGGTCTCAGATTTCAGAAATTCCAACTTTTGCAGAAGCCCTAATTTCGAGCTTCATTAGACAGGACCCCAAACTAGGGTTTGATTTTCCCGAAGCTTCACCCAACCAAAAAGTTCGATCCAAAGATCTAAACTTCAATTTTTCCAAGGAGCTTCCAGCCATGGTCTCAGATTTCAGAAATTCCTATTCTGTGGAAACCCTAAGTTTTAGGGCCAAAAATGAAAGTGCCCAGAATTGAATTTTGATTGGACAGAACGATGTGACTTGCTGACGAGAGTCAATCTACCCTACTGGCTTTCCAAAATATGTGGAGAGAAACCCAAAAATAAGAAGCCCTAGTTTCCACAACTACACAGTGTCTTCTTCTTAGGTTAGCTCTAATACCATGTTAATTTTTTAGCATTAATTCAACATACTCTAGGATCTTTACTGAGAGAATAACATGTACAACATATCAAGCATAACAATCACAACAAGCAATCACATGAGACAATAGACACACATAGTTTCCTTGGGGAAAACCATAAAGGTGAAAAACCCCAATAACTTCCTCAGAGATAGATAGAGCAATGATACAAAACCCAAGAATAAGAGATAGTCTCCTAGCAGCAGCTTCTCCTCCTCCACTAGTGCGCTAGTCTCCAATGAGAGTATGCGTGAGAAAGTGAATGATCAAATAGAGTGCCTCCCGCACTCTATTTATATTTGACTTGACTTGCCTAATAACCTTTACTAGGTCGGCCTTAACTTAACCACATAACATAATGTTGACAGGGCCGACCCCCAATAGGGTGTTCTAATAACCCTTTTACCCACATGACTCATACAAGGCTGACCCCATCAAGGTTGTCTAATAACCCATCAAGTATAAGTTACGACACTTACAATATAAATGACGACACTTCCATATAGAGGAATAATAACATCTCTATAGGAATCCAATATACATAGGTGAAATACATTCTGAAGTTACAATTACATCAACATATGGCTCATGCTGAACTCAATTACATAGTAACTGAGAAAGAATTCCTTGTTGTCATCTACGCCATCAACAAGTTCAGGCATTATATTATCGAGTACCCTACCTTTGTGCATTCTAACCACTTGACCATTATATATTTAATGACTAAACTTGTTACTAATGGTCGAGTGACTAGGTGGTTGTTTATATTACAAGAGTTTGACATCACTATTGTTGATAGACCAGGAAAAGAGAATATTGTTGCTGATTTTCTTTCTCGACTAACCAATAATGTTGATAATTCATCAGTTGAGGATTATTTTCCTAATGAACATTTATTTATAGTATCAATTCACTCACCGTGGTATGCAGACATTGCTAATTACCTTGTTGTAGGGAAGCTTCCATTGCATCCGTCAAAAAGGGAAAGAAGAAGGATTGTACAGCAGAGTGCTAGGTACTGTTGGATAGAAGGATACTTCTTTTCCACATGGATAGATTTGGAAATTAGGAGATGTGTAAGGGAAGATGAAATCCACAGTATCCTGAAGGATTTTCAAGAAGAGCCTTGTGGGGGGAATTTTGTTGATAAAAGGACCAGACACAAGATGTTAAGAATGGGCTACTTTTGGCCAACCATGTTTCAAGATGCAAAGAAGTATGTGCAAGCCAATGATAGCTTCCAGAGGATGGTTAATCCTAATAGGTTGGATGAAATGCCATTACAACCACAATTGGTGGTTGAACCTTTCGATAGGTGGGACCTGGATTTTGTAGGACCCATCAACCCTCCTTCAAGACAAAAAGTTTATATCCTAGTTTGCAAAGATTATATGACTAAATGGGTGGATGCCACAACCTTGGTGAGCTACTGATCAATTTTTGGTATATTTCTTGTTGAATAAATCTTCACTCTCTTTGGGGTGCCTAAGGAGATAGTCACAAATGGGGAACGACAGTTTGTATCTAATAAAATTGAATCCCTCTTTCAGAAATACCATATCCAGCATAGAATAACTTCACCATATCATCCACGGGCCAATGGTCAAGTGGAAAGTACAAATAAAGTTATTGAAGCTATTCTCACAAAGACTGTGAAGAGTCATTATAGAGATTGGGCGGAAAGACTTCCTGAAGAATTATGGGCATATCGATCTACATGGCGTAACATCACAGGGTTCTCTCCTTATGAATTGGTATATGGGAAAAATGTTGTCTTCCCTTTTGAATTTGAGATTAAAACTTTGAGGACCTCTTTAGAAGCAAGCCTGGATTTGACAAAATCCCAGAAGGACCGGCTGAATCAATTAAACGAGCTTGATGAGAAGCATGCAGCTGTTGTCCATCAGAATTCAGTTATTCAACAACAACGCTCTAAGTGGCATGATTGGTTTATTAAGAAGAAGATGTTCCATGAAGGGGATTGGGCCTTATTGTACGATTCATGATTCAAGAGGGAATTTAAAGGGAAGTTGCGCACCAGATGGTTGGGACCATACAAAGTGGAAACAATGTTTGATAATGGGACTGTTCGATTGACCACAATCGATGAACAATAGACACCACTATTTTCCAACGGTCATCGGCTATGACTTTATCATAAGCCACTCTCGAAGGATGCATTTTCTTCTCGCATTGCTTTTGATTCAAACTATCAATTGGTACAAGAATAGGAGTCTCCTCCTGTCTCTTAAACTCTTTAATCTTTTGTGCATTTTCCACAAGGAAGTTGTACATAAATAAACTTGTTTGATTTTATTTTTGCTTTGATTTCACTAGTTTGATAACTTGTTTGATGATTTTTTGATGGTTCAGCTTAATTGGTTTGTTTATAGGAATTGTGTAAAGGAGTAGATGCGAAGGACCTAGAAGAAAAGGAGAATTCGTAACGGGCCAATCGATTGTGGAAATTATGGGTGGTCCTCTGTAGTTGTTGAAATCCCTTTACTAGGATCGGCGAAGGGAATTGTGGATTTTTGTCAAGTCCATTGCACTTCATTCATGTGCTGCTGAATTTTGTCGTCGGCTAAAACTCTGCCAATCTTCCCATGTTTTTCCGAAACTCCGCCAATATTCCCACTTTTTTCCAAAACTTCGCCAATCTTCCCACTTTCCGCCCAAACTCCGCTAAAACTCCGTTAAACATTCAGCCGAAATTTCTACCAATATTTCCACTTTTTGCCGAAACTCCGCCAACCTTTCCGATGAAACTCCGCTAAATTTCGGTGAAAACTCCGCCAATCTTTCCACTTTCTGCCGAAACTTTGCCAATTTTCGGCTGAAACACTGACAATCTCTCTGCTATCTGTTGAACCACCGCCATCTTTCCAATTTTCAGCCTGCATCAGACTTCAGTTATGAAATTCGTCGACTTTCCTCGTAACTGGTTAAAATATGTCTTGCAATATTATCCGAGGAATATTTAGACGGAATTGGCAGTAATCTTACCTTGCCAGTTTTATAATTAGTATTATTCTTGCTACAGTTTTCCAAAAATAAAGCCAAAAATCTTCCAAATCTTCCCCTCACTAATTCAATTAATTATGACATGGACACATTCATTTCTCCTATTGGATAGAGGCCTACCAAATTTATGAATCCATGTGATGAAGGATGCCTTCATCAATCAATTTGATAGCAAAAGTGGGTCACCTCGAAGTGTTGACAATCCGTCATGGTAAGCGCAAAGGTACGAATTCTAACCATGGGTATGACTAGGCATAAATTGAAAAAGTAATCATGATTATACTATCTTTGCATATCCTTGTCAACAATTTCTAGCCAATCTTTCTAGTCGGAGGGACACATCACCACCCTCTACCGTATTTATTGACTAATTCCATCTCGTCCAATCCATGCAATAACTGTTAACACAATCCTATTCCATAATTACACGACCTTTCCAAAAATAGCCAATGGACTCCCAGACTGTTCATCGTTGTTTCTGCATGCTGCAACTTTGACATCCGAATTAGGAAATTCATGCCTGCATTGTTTGAGATTGCTGAAGAAGGAAATTATGGGAGGTTTTGCAGTTCGACATGAACCTGAAACAATGTAATGTACCAACTTATACAAGTGATACAAAAACTCCTTTCTTCAGTAATTTAATTAAAACAATGGCTAGGGAAGCTAGAACTGTTGGGTATGGGAAAGATCAGAGGATATGGAAGGATGGGAGGTTCTGATGTGTGTTGGGCTCCGAAATTGTCCTTTATAATGATTTTATTTACATTAATTTCTCGACCTATTACTGTAATTTGATACAACTATCCTTAAAAAGGGCTATCTTTTATTGTATTTCACCAATTAAAACACTTAAATGTAAATGAAGCCTAATATGTTACTTTTAATGTATTAAATGTAATATTGTGCAAATGATAAACTTCCGGTGCTTCATTTGATCTTTCATTCAGCCCTTCTTTCAGCCTCTAATTCTTGTACTAGGTTTAATGGCATGTTTGAATATTTGGTTCTTGGTTTGATTTATTCACATGTTCTATTTCTCATCAGTTCCATGAATACCTGCACATGAAAAAACCATGAGTGACGATGAGCTTTGAGCATTGGTTTAAAATTAAATAATAATAAAGAAGAGAATAAAAAATATATATTAAAAAATGGGAATTAAATATTAAAGCAAATATACCCAAATCCACTTATAATAAATTAACCAAATCATAAAGTGGATTATGACGTGGATTATAATAACTTATTTAAAAACCATATGTTACGTGCCAGTGTCCCTTAATTCATTTTAAAAGTGGGTTCATATATATATATCATTCTCACACTCTTCTTTAAAAATTTATGTTTAAAATACATTACCATTTCATGTTTTGGTAACTAACGGACTTTCATGTTTTGTGCAGGCACACGAATATGGAGAATTATTTTACACACAGTGAAGAGGAATTCACACGCTGTGTAGAAGAGGAGCACACCGGGAAAGGAAATGGAACCTAGATCCCAACAAATAGAACCTAGCCATTATTTAAACCTGACACCCAGTAATCAAATTGTGAACATATCCAACTCTTCATTTAGACCACGTGCTTATTTCAAACACGTTCAGCTCGTCGTTCAGCCCCCGAAATCCACGGTTGGCATATTTCTGGCCGTTAAAAATAAAAACAAGCACGTGGGTTTTGTTAGCCACGTGGTGCTGACGGTTGATGAGCTCGAGTTCTGGAAGATTTGTCCCCATGCCTGCTAAGCTAGACAGCACACTTCTTCTCCACGTCCACGCTTCAACTCTGATTTTCCTAGACACTCAGCCTACAATCACGCAAGTCCACTCAGCTCTTGCACGTCGTCGTTCTGTAAGGAGTTCAGCCTGTTCACACTCAGTTGGCCAACCTAACTCCTGTGCCCACGTCGACGCTCTAGCATGTGATTTTTCTCACATTTTGAGGAAACGAATGCTCAGTTGTTCGTATTGGATGGGATTAATGCCGAGGAGCTGGGTAGATCAACACTGCAGTAGTTGGGTGAAGGAATCAACCCCGTCAAAGTCTGAAGGATGCTCCTTGCACTGTTACACATCATTTAAATCTGCAGTTACAGTCATTAAAGACCTCTATTTTTAGAGAGGTCGACTCTGTCGACCTTCTCATCTATTGTAATGTATAAATAGCTTCTTTAGAGACACGATGCTGAGGAGATTATCAGTTTAGTAGATAGCTTGTAGAAAATAGCAGACGTTTCTGTAATTTCTCTCAAGTTAATGGAAGTAGTAGCTTGTTGATATTCTGCTGACAGACATTTAAGATGATTTAGTTTCCCCTTTGATTGCTGGGAAGGGCCCCTCATCAACCAGAGGTTTTGTTATCTTTTTCTACATTTCTTTTCTTGCAATTAACTAGTTTATTTCCTGTGTGTGTAATCTAATTCATTTTTCCTATGTAGGTCATCCTCATTCCTCTGTAATTAATGTTTTGCTGTTAATATAATCTCTCTTCAATTGAATAGGAAATGGCCGACCAACAGTTTTCTTTCAGTCCTTCTTCCATCATTTGTAGTTAGATATTGCTTCCAAATTCCTCCATAGTTAGCATTCCTTTCTCTCCCTTCTTCTCTTCTGTTATTTTTTCTTCTATTTTGTTGTAGGTTACTTCTTCCTTCTTCCATCTTAACCTTCTTCCTACTTCTCATAGAAATCATTCCTCTATCGTTGTAGGTGACTTCTATCTTTCATCATTTTTCTCCAATAGAAATAGTTCCTCTCTTAGATAATGATTAGAGTAATTAACTTCTTGTTAGTGTATCCTCTACTTAATCTCTCCATTGCTTCCTATGCACTGTAGGATCATTTGCATAAAGCCAGCTGGTCATTAAATCATCCAAATTCTTCCTTTTCCTCAATTTAACTCGTTTTCCTCCATTTAGACTGTCATTCAGACCGCCATTCAGACAGGTGTTCGGATCGCCATTTGGACCTATTTATTTTCTGCATTGTTTTAGGCCTTCTTCAGAATCTGATTTCTTTTGCCTCTCAATCATAATTCTTCTTACTCCTCCTTAACAATTTTAGATGTAATTTAAAGTTTATTTCATGTTACTTAAAGTTCTTAATTAAGTCTTGTTATTATTTCCTCCTTTCTCCTACTTTCTTCTTGAAACTTTCTTCCAACCTTCTTCCAAACTTCAGTTCTTCAATCTGATCTGCTAATTTGTTACTGTTCAGAATTTGTTAGTCTTGTTTCCAGATAGTTTGTCTTCCAAGTAATAGTTAATAATTCTATTTTTTCGAGTTGTTTTAACTTCTTAATTATAAGACTGGTTTCCATTCATAAAAATAATGAAGACACTCATGATATAATATGTGCATCAGAAATTGATATCTTTTCTACTTGCATCTATGATAAACATCTTTATCAAGTTTTCTACTTTCCAAATCAAACACAATTCAGTTAAACATCTTTATTAAGTTTCTACTTGTTTCATTTGCTAATCAGTTTCCTTTTTTTTCATAGATAGAATAATTATGAAAGTCATGCAAGTAGTTTAAAGTCATATAGTTGCATGTTATCCTTCAATCCTACACATATAGTGATTACATCTCATAAGCTCCCTCCTTGGGTTAACAATTTAAATATTGGAATTATTTAACACATAATAAACACCAACAATGTGGTATGATACCTATGTACAATGTATTGATACCATTGATGTTTCAAGGGCATCAAGCTTCAATTTAATCCAATGCTCATGGGCCCCTCAGCATATGCAGACTAGTATGGGTGAGATATTTAACTAGAGACTGGATATGGGTGTTTCTGAGCATACATAGGTTAAATATCAGTTAATAAATTTAATTCAACAGTAATACATCATTCCATAAATTTGTAAAGATATCTGATCAAGTCTCACAAAAGCATACACAAAATTGCCTTCCAGGATAGCTCAACTAGTGAGAATTCAAGATTTTCAAACATGATTTAAAGGGTCACGAATTTCTGAAATGAAGCATGGGATGTGATTTTTGGCATATTAGTGATCTCCAGGAACAATAATTACTTCATTTGGATACGTTCACATACATTTATTGATTGCAAACTGGAAACTAGTCAAATTCTAGCTAAATCTAGAGAGGGTAGAGAAATACGAGAATAAATATGAGTTCTGCAATTTTATTCAAGTTGGTTGATATAATAGGATGAATTTCACTATTAATACATCATATATGTTCAAGGAGGCTCCTCATATCATTACAAAACATTCTCTCCATTCCTACTGAACATTACAACACTATAAATCAATGAATGGAGCTGAGATTCGAACCACATAGTTGTAGAAGCTTTCTCAATTTCGACTAGAGATTGGATCAGATACAGGACCTGAAAACAATATTAGTGATAATGTCTGAATTCCATGATACTCTCACAGGAAGCTGGGGCACATCTCCCAACCTTGACCAGGGGCACACCTCCCAAGTCTTTGAGGCAAAGATTGCTCTCATACAATTCTTCAAACTGAAAAAAAAAATGTGAATGTGGTACACACTGTTTATTTATGGAGAGAGGGTGGCCCTCCTTGAGTGGATGAGGAAGGCTTTCTTTCCTAGCTTTTCTTTGCCTACTTTTCCTTGCTTTTCCACTTTCTGCCTTTTCTTTTCTCTCCTTTTTCTGGATTTTCTTGACTTTCCTGCTTTTCTGATTTTTCCTACTTTTCTGATTTTTCCTACTTTATGCTTTGTGTTACTTTTGCTGAGCTTTTGCCACCTTTCTAAATTTCTTAGCTTTGGCATCTTTTATCTTTGCTTCCTCCTCAAGCTATATTAATTCAACCTTATCCTCTTATGTGCTCTAGTGGAGCCTTATCTTCTTTTATTCCACATAAAAACATTAAATGCATAAATTAAATAATTCATGTGCATAATTAAACTTATGATATCATTTATTGCAAAGTCTAATTAATTAATTTCCTAAGAATTCCAAAATTAACCCCATGGCTATGCAGCGCCTCCTCAACCCAAGGAATTGGTTGGGTTAGGAACTTGTACCAATGTTCATTTTTGTGGGGACGTGACATTCCTCCCCACCCAAGATTGCTCGTCCTCAAGAAATTTCAAACTAGGATGTTGTAAGATGTGTTCTCCTTCCCAAGTAGCATCCTCACTAGGTAGTCTTTCCCGTTGTACCAAATATTATTTAAGGATTCTTCTCCTTAGCTTATTTTTTTTGATGTCCAAAATATTCTCAAGTATCAACACCAAATTCCCTTCATCATCAAGGGGTGGAAATTCTGGTGAAGCTTTGACTTGCTTCCCTACTACTTTCTTCGAACATGACACATGGAAAACATTGTGAATCTGGCTTCCTAGAGGCAACTCTATCTCATAAGCCACTTCCCTGATCTTTCTCAAAACTTGGTAGGGGCCATAGAACCTTGGCTACAACTTATCAACCCCTTTAAGCTTCAATGTTGACTACCTATAGGGACACAACCTCAAATATACCAGATCTCCAACCTGGAAAGCTCGCTCAACTCTATGCTTGTCTGCTTGCACCTTTTGTCGATTTTGTGCTACTTGCAAATTGTCCTTGAGAGTCCTAAGTATGTATTGACTCTCTTGGAGTGAATCATTTTCCTTTTGTGTCTTAGAATCACCATATATCATATCAGTTAAATTAAGTGTATCATATCCATAAAGAGCTTTGAAAGGAGTGATACCAATCGAAAGATGAAAAGTGGTGTTGTAACAAAATTCTCCCAGGTAGATCCAAGTGGTCCATGAATTTTTCTTACCAAATACATAGTTTCTTAAGTACCCTTCCAACCATTGGTTTACTCTCTCTATTTTTCCATCATTCTGTGGATGGTAGCTAGTGCTCATGTCCAAACTTGTCCCTACTAGCTTAAACAGTTCTTGCCAAAAATTGCTAGTAAACTTACTGTCCCTGTCACTGATGATGGACTTGGGTATGCCATGAAGTTTGAATACTTATTTGATGAAAAGTTCAGCCATTTGTCTGGCTGCAATATTAGTTTTGACAGCAAAGAAATGTGCGTATTTAGTCAACCTATCAACCACAACAAAAATATTGTCTTTACCTTGTCTTTTGGGCAACCCCGTGATGAAATCCTTTGATATGCTCTCCCATTTTTGCTCAAGAATGGGGAGTGGTTGTAGGAGCCTTGCTGGATGAGTATGTCCTACTTCATTTTGATGGAATTCCACACATGATCTGACATATTCCATCACTTATTTATTCATCCCCTTCCATGTGAACCTTTCCCTCACTTTGTTGTAAGTCTTCACAAACCCTGGATGTTCTGCTAAAGGCATATCATGGGCAGCTTCAAGACTCTTCTTCTTGAGTATGGATTCTGAAACTATAAAGATCCTATCCTTATAATAAATGATATCATTAAGAATATTATAAGCATCATCATGAATCAATCCATCAAATAAATCACAAGCAAACTTATTCTTGGTGTATTCTACCCCAAGCTGTATTTTCCAATCATCTTGAAATTTCAGCAGTGCAAGTGTGGGTTTTCTAGAAAGTGCATCAGCTACAATGTTCATATTACCCTTCTTATACTCAATATAGAAATCAAATTCTTGGACCTTTCTTACCCACTTCTGTTGTCTATCATTCAACTCCTTTTGGGTTAACAAGTGCCTCAAAATTTTGTGGTCAGTTTTGATGATAAACTTGCCTCCCACATAATACTGTCTGAACTTTACTAGCGCATGCATGATGTCTAGCATCTCTTTTTCATAAACTGAATACAACCTTTCATGTGGCTGCAACTTTCTTCTCTCAAAGGCCAATGGATGTTTATTTTGCATCAAGACAACCCTAATACCATTCCCTGAAGCATCACACTCGAGAACAAAAGGTTGAGAAAAATATGGAAGTGCAATAACGGGACAAGTGCTCATCACCTCCTTCATTTCGTTGAATAATTTTTCATATTCTTCCGACCAATGGAAGGCTCCCTTCTTAGTGAGCTCTATCAAAGGATATGTTAGCTTGGAGAACCCCTTGACAAACTTCCGATAGTATTTGCATAGCCCAATGTACCCTCTCAGTTCAGTGAGATTTTTAGGACTAGGCCAATCTAGAATAGCTTGGATCTTTTCCATGTGAACCTTAACTCCATCTTGACCAATCACATGACCAAGATACAAAATATCAGTCATTCCAAACTCACACTTGGTTAGATTTGCATAAAAATATTGATCAGCCAAGATTGTTAGTACAATATACAAATGATGCAAATGCTCTTCTCGAGTCCTACTATAGATTAAAATATCATCAAAGAATATGAATACAAACTTACAAAGCTGTTTGATAAACAATCTGTTCATGCAAGATTGAAAAGTTGCAGGTGCATTTGTTAGGCCAAAAGGCATAACCAAAAACTCAAAGTGCCCATGGTGGCACCAAAAGGTTGTCTTCTGTATGTCTTATTCTCTCATGTTGATTTGATGGTAGCCAGATCTAAGGTCAATATTTGAAAAATACTTGGCCCCATGGAGCTCATCCATAAGTTCATCTATCCTTGGAATAGGATACCTATTCTTGACATTCTTCTTGTTAAGATCTCGGTAATCTATACACATTCTCATGGTCCCATCTTTCTTCTTCACAATAACTACTGAAGAGGCAAAAGGACTTGAACTCTGCCTAATGAACCCCAAGTCAAGAATCTCCTTAATGGTTCTATCTATTTCATCCTTTAATCTCTTTGGGTGCTTGTAGGGATGCACCTTGATAGGTGAGGTTCCTATCTCCAACTCAATCCTATGCTCTATTCCTCTATCTGGAGGCCAGATACCATGGGGAAGGTCCTCAAATACCTTCTTATTCTTTTGGAGCAACTTATGAATGTCTTTAGGACAATGAGATACTTCAAATGAGCTGCCCTTAGTGGTGATTAGGCATTCAGAATCCCACTCAATGTCTCCATGCCTTAGGATAGATCTCATACTCTGTGCACTTACCATTTGTTTCGGATAAGTGTTTATTCCCTTCAACACCATCTCTTTTCCATTCCCCCCCTTAAAGACCATTTCAAGAACTTGGTAGTCAACTGAATGCTTCCCAATGGAATGCAACCATTGTACTCCCAAGACCATGTTAGTATCAGCCACATCAACAACATAAAAGATATCTATAATGGTATCATATCCTATACAAATCTGCAATTTAGGAATCCATCTACAATAGTTCATGGAGTGATTACCTAGAATGATAAAAATGAAGCCTCCAAATTTTTCAGTGTGTAGCTTCCTTCTTTCGACCAAGGTTGAATCAATGAAGTTGTGTGTGGCCCCTCCATCCACCAATACAGTAACTGGTTGTCCTTAAACCACTCCTTTGAATCTGAGTGTATGGTAGCGAGGTACTCCTGAGAGTACTACAATCTTTCCTACCTCAGGGTGAGGTCCTTCTTTTGTAGACTCATAGGTCAATTCTACATATGTTGGGGACTCTTCTTCTTCTTCCTCCTCAACTTCACTCTTTCAGTATACCTCAATGTAATGTGCCTTCCCTTTAGCACATCTATGCCAAGGAACCCATGGCTCTGGACAAGTGAAACACAGCTTCCTTTGTTGGCACGGGATTAATCCGCAAAAGAAGGGTCATTCACGAAGAACGAGGAAGCGCAAGATTAGTTTAGGTTGTTAGAATTGGTCATGTGGACCGTTTTGTAACCACTTAGTTTCATATAAATAGGAGTATGGTTGTAAGCCTAAGGACATTGATATTTTGAGTTTTGATCCAGTTTTGATCTTTGATCTATTTTGTATCCACGTTATGATGTAGTGACTATTCTGCGAAGGTCATTCTGCGGGTTTTAATGAATGCATGAAGATGTTTGACTATGGTTCTATCTTTTTTCTTTGCTTCTGCTATATGGTGAATACAAATGTTTGCGAAATGTTTAAGATTCTGTGGTTGGGTAATTTATGTTCATGCAAATGAAGGGTTTGATCATGTTGATGTGAATGTCCATTATGTATTGAATCTGCAAATGATGAATTGTTATCATGAAGCGAAAGGTATAATCTTTGGTTTCTATGAGTGCAATGCGTGTTTGATGCATGTCCTCAACTCCACTGTGGAAACTTGGTTCCTACAGCCCCCTTATTCATCTTGGGCGAGATTTCACTCGCTTTGCGATCGTTGCTAGAAAGGGTAAAACCTTTATGGGCCGGTTCATAAGGGAGTTCTGTTGATGGTTTGTTGACGACAGTGCGAAGTGAACCCCTGTCGACAGTCGCTGTGTCAACAAGTGGTTCCTTTGTCAGGACCTTGAAGAGGAAAAGAAGAGGATATGTTGTGGCACCCGACGAAACCAGAGATTCAAGAATGGTTTGACAAGAAGACAGAGGAATTCACAGAAGGAGAAAATCGGAACCCAAGACAAATAGTGAGCATTTGGTTGCAGAAGTGTATTTATTCGGATATTCACGAAGTGTTCTTTTGTGAATTCCCGGTGTTGTTGCATGAGTGGCTAGCGCAACTGACGTTTCAGAAGAATCATTGCCAAAAGACTGAGCCTAACCATTGGACTCCAGACTGATTCGACAACTGAAACGTGTCGACAATAAAGTATCAAGGGCTATCGATTTCTGGGTGGATAGTATCCTAGAGGGATATATTACTGAGTTCGTAATAGACACAATCAAATCATACAACGACGCGGAAAGGAAATTCTTCAAGGGACCGAGGGGAAGGTTCTTATTGTTGCTAAAAACTGCGGATTAAAATGTTTGTCTATGAAAAGGGCATATTGAGGATGACTTCCGACAAGTAGAAATATCAGTGTGCGGAGGTTGTGGGTATCGGGTGAATGTGGATCCGATAGAAAAATGCGGCATAGATGGACATGAGCAACGACGAGTTTCTAAGGAAAGCTAACGAAGATTGTGGTACCTTGAGGAGTGGGGTCATATTTCGACGTCCTGAGAATAATAGGAGGACTGAGAGAGAGTAGCGAGAGGACCGGAACGGAAGACTGCGAAACAAGACCATAAGGGTGTAAAATTAGTCACAGCAGATCTAATGAACAAGTAAATCAATCACAACAGATGAACATAGAAAATATGGTGCAAAACTGTGCAAAACATGCAGCAGTGCTCTCTATCCCAGAAAGGGTGAATGAATTACAATACAAAACTGTTACAATGACAGAGCAATTCGAATTGCCTAAGGAGGTCATTCCAATCACTGAATGGAGTAGCTTGACTCTATCTAGGAGTCCTCATCAATCATCGGTGTTGCTCATCAATCACAACAAACAGTCATCCAGGTGTCAAGCTGAGTCTAACTGATCATAATAAATGTAACTGAAGTGTGTAGCACTGATATAGGATCTGGAGGCTCAGTGGGGGCGCATGGGAGGCTAACTGGAGTCAGAGCAAGTCACCTAATCGAACTGGAGGTCAATCGGAGGTGAAACAGTCAGTCAGGAGTGAAATCGGAGTGAAATCAATCAGAATCGGAGCAAACTGAATGTAACTGGAGTGAATCTGCAGTGGTAGGTGAACAAGTGCGCCCTTCTCTGTCAGTAGGTGAGAAGAGGGCGCCTTTCAGCTTAGGAGGGATAAAACTCTGTGGAAAGTGGCTCCCGGGTGCTAGAAGAAGGTGGATAAGGTGCTGGAGGCATCAAACTGGTGACTGGACTGCATATCCTGAAATAGATCATGCAAGATCCTGAAATAGATATGTATCCCGAAATAGATGATCCTGAAATAGATATGTATCCCGAAATAGATGATGGATATCCGAACACCCCCCCTCAAGCTAGACTATGATGTGCCAACTAAAATAATGTGGGGCCCTGGTAACTAAGACCAAAGGTCACCCCAATACAATAATCCAAAAAATGCTGAAAAATAAACTAAGTGAGGAAAGAGGGAAAACCCAGTGGGAAGAAAGCCCCCCCTCAAGTCTAAAGCATAATAATGAATCAATCTGTCTCCACCATGATGGAACTCACCCCCAACAGTGAACGGAGGTAAGAGAACTTCTTCTCAGTGAAGCTCTTGGTGAAGATGTCTGCAATTTGCTCATCAGTAGGGCAATATTGCAGAATGATGGTGCGGTCATGCACCAACTGTCGAATGTAATGCATATGAATCTCAATGTGCTTGGTCCTCTGCCGCTGAACTGGATCTGTGGAGATCTTGATAGCACTTTGATTGTCACAAAATAGGACAGTCGAAGTAGTGCCACCAAAACCAAACTCGGAAAGAATACCCTGCAACCAAACTGCCTGAATGCAGGCATTGACTGCCCCTCGATACTCTGCCTCTGCTGAAGAAAGTGCAATGGCTGCTTGCTTTTTGCTGGACCAGCAAATAGCACCATGACCAATCATGAAAACATAACCGGAAGTGGACTTCCGATCAATGCTATCACCTGCCCAATCTGAATCAGTAAAACCAATGAAATCTAGCTCAGAATCTGCAGCATAATGTATGCCAAACTGTCTTGTACCTTGCACATACTGCAAGATCCGCTTGGCTGCTCGCCAATGAAGCTCATGTGGCTGCTGCATATATCTTGACACGGCACTCACGGCATATGAGATATCAGGCCGTGAATGTGTCAAATAAAGTAGTGAACCAATCAACTGTCGATACATACTGCAATCTGCAAGCGGTGTGGAATCTCCCTCCTCAAGACTGATTCCTGAGAGGAATGGGAACGGGGCTGCCTTACATTCAGCCATATTAAACTTCAATAACAGGTCGGAAGCATATTTTTGCTGAGATATAGTGATCCCATCGAAATTTTGAGCTATCTCCAAGCCCAAAAAGTGACTCAGCAAGCCCAAATCGCTCATGTCAAAAGCTAGATTTAGGGCAGATTTTAGCTTGTTTATTGAAGTAAGTGTGCTACCAGTAATAAGCAGATCATCAACATAAAGTACAATAACCAACAAATTACCTTTAACTCGCTGAAGATAGACATTTGGATCAGATTTGCATCTTTGGAAATTCTGAGAAAGAAGGAAGGAGTCCATCTTTGCGTACCAAGCTCTTGGGGCCTGTTTTAACCCGTACAAAGACTTCTTCAATCTACAAACCAATGATGGATCTGATGTATAACCCTCTGGCTGCTGCATATAGACCTCTTCAGCAAGGTCTCCATGTAAAAATGCACTCTTCACATCCATGTGATGCACCTCCCAGTGCTTGGATGCGGCAATAGCTAAAACAAGGCGGATGGAATCCATCTTTGCAACCGGTGCAAAGGTCTCTGTGTAGTCCACTCCTTGGACTTGGGAAAAACCTTTTGCCACCAACCTTGCTTTATATTTGCTGATAGTGCCATCAGCATCAACTTTAGTACGGTAGACCCATTTACACTTCACTAATTTTCTTCCAGGTGGAAGAGAAACTAGCTCCCATGTATTGTTCTTTTGAAGAGAACTGTACTCTTCATCCATGGCATCTTTCCATCTCGGATCTCGATGGGCTGAATAATATGATTGGGGATCTGAACCAGCCATCAAATAACAAATCTCAGGAAGAAATGGATCAGCAATAGAAAGAGCCATACCTGCCCTTTGAAAGTCTCCTCTTGTTCGTCTCGGATCAGCAGGATTTCCAAGATTCGAACCAGCAGATTGTAGAGTATTTTGGGCCCACTTTGGTAACTGAGGGGGATCTGAATGGTCGGATTCCGAACCTGATATGTCATGATCATCATATGCTGCTACAATATCAGAAATATCAGAACTCATACCTTCATTATCGCTGCTCGAATCTTCTTCTGGTGAAGGCGGTGAATCGGCAGTTTTCTCCTCAACTAGTTGCAATTCTTGAAGCGGTTCTTCAAACTGCACACTGCGCTCTATGAATATATTTTTAGATCTGATATCCATGAGTTTATATGCTTTTGATTCTTCCCCATATCCTATCAATATGCACTCGATACTTTCTGGATCCAAAGCTCGTCTCTTCTCAGAAGGAATTCTAGCCCATGCAGTAGAGCCAAAAACTCTCAAATTTGACACATCCGGTTTGTGACCAAAGAATGCTTCGAAAGGAGTCATACCTTTCACGGATGAATGTGGAACTCGGTTCTGTATATATGCAGCAACATTGATTGCTTCAGCCCAAATATTTGCAGCCAAACCTTTTGATTCAGTCATGCATGTAGCCATCTCTTTCAGTGACCGGTTTTTCCTTTCCGCTACACCGTTCTGCTGGGGTGTGTAGGGAACTGTATGTTGGATCTTGATTCCGCTTTGGGCACAAAGTTGCAGCAACTCGGACTTGATATATTCCCCACCATTATCAGATCTAAGAGCTTTGATCTTGCTCTCAGTGGTGGTCTCAACAGAAGCCTTAAAATCCTTGAATTTTCCAAGCACTTCTGACTTGTTTTTGAGAAAGAATACCCATGTAAAGCGAGAATAATCATCAATAAATGTCAAAACATACCTTGAACCATTTAATGACATATGGGGCAGCGGACCGCTGATATCAGAATGGATCAATCCCAAAATAGTAGAGGCTCTGCTAGCCTTGCCGCGGTCGAATCTGTGCTCGGGGTGCTTCCCAATAATGCAACCGGTGCATATTCCCTTCGAGGAACGGAGTTGTGGAAGCCCATCAACCATGGATTTATTTGATAGAAGCAGCAAATACTTATAATTTAGATGTCCAAATCTTTCATGCCAAAGCCTACTAACCTCATTACCATGTGTGCGAAGAGCAGTGGGCTTTGCAAGCGGAATAAAGTGCGAAAACTCATAACATTTAGCAGTGTGGTTTGCCTTTCCAACCGCAACTAGTCTTCCACTTTTGATATCAGAAATTTCAACTGTATTAGGGCTGAATGTGACTTTCTTTGGATCACCAGTATGTGTCATTTGATACACAGAAAGGAGATTCGAAGCTAAGGAAGGCACATAGAGAACATTCTGAAAGCATCCATGATCTACATGAATCGTACCTTTGCCCTTTGAAGAAATTTTTGAGTCATCTCCCAAATGGATGGGGATGGAGCTGTTTGGATCGAATGAGGAAAAAGAATCAATATTTGCAGCCATATGATTTGATGCACCCGAATCTATCAAGAGAGTGGGCTTCGAAACCGTTGCCATGAGTGCTTGTCCTCTTTCATGATCGTCATTCCGATCCTTCTTCCTTGCACCGTTAGGAAGGGTTATGTTGTTCTTTTCCAAAAGGAGGGCCATTTGATCTATAGTCTTCTTCATACATGAACTTTCGGGATGAAAGCCACGGTTACAATAAGTACATTTAGATTTTTGGTTACCTTCTTTTCCCTTTTGCTTGGATTTCGAACTGGATGGTGCATCCGTTTGCTTGCCTTTGTCTTTTTGCTTGTGAGGCTCGAATTTGGGCTTCTCCTTCTTTAGCTTTCCTTTACCATTCGAGATCTTGGGTCCTTGAACAAATAGGGCTGAATCTTTGGAGCTTATGGACCCCATTTGAATCAACTTGTCATGCTCTTTCGTAACGGACTCAATGAAGGCATTCAAGGTAGGCATCTTCCAATTCGGGGTAGTTAGCCGACTGGAATTGAAAGTGGAGACAAATACCGAATAATCTTTCCCAAGCTTGCTTAGAATGGAGAGGATCAACTGTTTATCCTCTTTGACAACACCACTGTTCTTCAATTGCAAGTTCAAGTTCTTGAATTTTGTGAAGAATTCATTGATGGTCTCGAAATTTTTAGGATTAAGGCCAATCAATTCATTCTCTAATTGAAAAGCCCTAAGCTCATCCTGCTTGCCGAATAGTGTCTCAAGTTGCTCCCATATGGCCTTTGGAGTCTTCAATCCGCTGAGATGGAAGTGAAGATCTTTGGAGATGGAGAGACAAAGAAGACCGTAAGCTTCATCAAGCTTATTGTAGTGTTTGGTTCTTTCTGCCACATTGTTTGGCTCCAATTCAAGACCAAGAGTGACTCGGTAGTATCCTTTTGAACGTAATATGATCTCCATATCATCTTTCCAATCAAAATAATTGAATGGGGTGAGGATAGGCTTTGAAGAAGAGTATTCCATTGCTAGGAGCGAGTCAAATGATGAAGAAGAAGCTTGCATGCAGACTATAGCGAATGGAAATGCTGTAGGGAAGCTTGCATGCAGAATGTAGCGAGTGCACTTGGAGGAGATAATTAACCTGCAAATCACATAAGAACAATCACAATAAGGTCGAACAATCCACCCTTTGAGAGTTGCATCACACCTGGGATTGGATTTCAAGCAATTTTGAATAGGTCCAATGTATCAGATCCAGGAATTATGTGGTAACTCAAGCTTCTGGAGTGGTATTGGAGTATTTTTCAAGCTTTGCATGCACAGGAGCGAATGCCCTTGAGATATCTCATGCCAAACTTTTTGCAATTTTTAGCAATTCAGTCAAATCTTCTTGTATAAACACCTGTAGAAAAGAGATCTTGTCCCTGCAATGGCTCTGATACCATGTAAAATTATTCACAGCAGATCTAATGAACAAGTAAATCAATCACAACAGATGAACATAGAAAATATGGTGCAAAACTGTGCAAAACATGCAGCAGTGCTCTCTATCCCAGAAAGGGTGAATGAATTACAATACAAAACTGTTACAATGACAGAGCAATTCGAATTGCCTAAGGAGGTCATTCCAATCACTGAATGGAGTAGCTTGACTCTATCTAGGAGTCCTCATCAATCATCGGTGTTGCTCATCAATCACAACAAACAGTCATCCAGGTGTCAAGCTGAGTCTAACTGATCATAATAAATGTAACTGAAGTGTGTAGCACTGATATAGGATCTGGAGGCTCAGTGGGGGCGCATGGGAGGCTAACTGGAGTCAGAGCAAGTCACCTAATCGAACTGGAGGTCAATCGGAGGTGAAACAGTCAGTCAGGAGTGAAATCGGAGTGAAATCAATCAGAATCGGAGCAAACTGAATGTAACTGGAGTGAATCTGCAGTGGTAGGTGAACAAGTGCGCCCTTCTCTGTCAGTAGGTGAGAAGAGGGCGCCTTTCAGCTTAGGAGGGCTAAAACTCTGTGGAAAGTGGCTCCCGGGTGCTAGAAGAAGGTGGATAAGGTGCTGGAGGCATCAAACTGGTGACTGGACTGCATATCCTGAAATAGATCATGCAAGATCCTGAAATAGATATGTATCCCGAAATAGATGATCCTGAAATAGATATGTATCCCGAAATAGATGATGGATATCCGAACAAAGGGAGGAAGCGACCTTATTGCGACAAAGACGGTGACCAAGCTACCCTAGAAACAAAAGAGGGACGAATCGTAAGTTACAACATACCTGCAACCTTGCGCACTACCCATAATTTCACAGGAATAAACACAAGCTATTCACAAAGTTTCCCTACGTGCAACGGTAGAAGTAGTGCATCAGTAAACAATAACAGTATGAACGTTAGAATGGAAGACGACACAAAAATGCCCACTTTCCAGGGGAACGGGATTGAGGATCATGTGAAAATCCTCACAGCAGATCTAAGAGATAATGTATACCTCACAATGAAAGAATTTAGGAATAAGATTAAGAGTGGTCAATGCAGTAAGATGAGAAACATAATAATAATACAGTAGAACTCGGATAGAAGCAAAAATACTTCACACACACTAATTAATTGATCACAATATGGACAAATAAGTAGTACAATGCATGAGGATTCGAATGCCAAGGCGTAAATTCGAATTAGCCTTCATGGAGTGATCAAAAGATCACTGGAATGTCATCGGAGCACAACTAGAAGTATATCTCATCATCAGTGGAGTCATCAATGCTCAAGTAACTGTCAACCATTAGTCAAACTGAGTCTAAATGAGTGTGGTAGGTGTAGATGGAACTAGCTGAATGAAGGAGGCTTAGTGGAGGGTGCATGAGGAGCTAACTGAAGTCAGAATGAGCATTCTAGTCACACTAGAGGTCCATTGGAGTGGTAAGTTCAGTTAAGAGTGAGTCAAGCCTAAAATCATGGAGAGAACTCAATTAATTGAAGACAACTGGACTGGTAGGTGAATAAGGGCGCCTTTGTCAAGTGGATGGTGAGATGTGGGCGCATCACTGGCTAGAAGGGATCAATTTGAGTGGAAATAAGCTCTCGAGTGTTGGAAGACTAGGGACTAGGTGCTGGAGGTATCAACCTGATGACTGGGCAGCATGCAGATGCATGCAATGCATGCAGAATGCATGCTGCATGTAGGAATGCATGAAAGACTGAAAATGCAAAGGATGAAAATGTTGGTAGGACTAGGATGGAGTATAGGAATATCCTAACAAATCCTTAGCAGTATTGGTTTATGTGCGAAGCAGTATGGACTGTGAAGCAGATCCAGGATGAATATATAAAAAAGGGACAGCTAGCAACGACCCTTAGGGGTCATGCACTAGATTGGTTTATGAAGTTTACAAGGGTTCTAGTGGGAACACCATCCAAGTCATTGGCGCAGATCAAAGCAGGAATGGTTGATGAATTTAAAAAGCCAAAGTTGGAGTCGCAATATGTCACCGAGCTCAAAGAAATCAAGCAATACCCAAATGAGCTGGTATGGGAATTTGATCAGCAGTACAAAATGATGATAGAAAAGGTAAGTTTTGGGTAAATGATATGCAGCACAAGGAGTGGTTTATCGCAATATTGGTACCACACATCCGCGAACCACTAATGCAACAGAAGCTTGCAACCCAAGCCAAAGCGTTGGAGATTGCGATGAAGCTGGAGGCTTCACCAATCGCCGAAACGAGTTTGGGCATGGATCAAATACAGGTGCAGCTGGAAAACTTGATGATCCAGCTACAAGACATGAAGAAAGGAAAAGAGGCCCGTGAAGACATCTGGTGCACTAGGTGTAGGACAGAAGGACACCACAAGGATCAGTGCCTAGAATTTCGAGAATATTTGCAAGCAGGTGCACCAAATCCTCTTAGTGAGGGAGGGATTCCTTGGTGTTTTGTTTTCCAGATGAGAGGCCATCGACCAGAAGAGTGTGTGTACCTATAGAAGATAGTGTAGAAACCAAAGAACTTGTATTGCAAGTTCTGTAAATCGGTTGGCCACGATGAGAACGACTGCAGAGCTTATGGCCTACTCCAGGAGAGGACTGCAGCTACATACTTCATGACAGGACAAGAACATCCACCGGGTCAACAACAACAACAGTATAATCAACCACCGGCCTATTATAATCACCAACTGCAGCAATATGATCAAGGGCGGTATGGGAAACCGCAGTATGGGAAAGTGCAGTATGGTCAGCCACAATATTTGGAACTGCGGTATCTGCCACTGCAGTATGGGAAACCACAATATCAATAGCCACAGTATGGGAAACCGCAGTACCCACCATATGGGCCACAGTGTGGAGGTGGTAGAGGAGGATTCTGTGGAGGTCAAGGTGATGGCGTAGGACGAGGAGGAGCTGCTGGATGAGGATGAGGACCGATTATATGTTACAATTGTGGGTAGCAAGGGAACTATCAGAGGGATTGCCTGAATCTAGCACCACAGTGCACTTATTGCAGCGCTGTGGAGCATGGCATTGAAGACTTTCCGCAACTCATTGCAAAATGGCAGACCAAGAATTTTCCACCACCTCCATAGAACCAGAATCAGAATACGCAATGGCTGTATAGAAGATATCAGCGGAGGTTCGAAGCCACACTGCGACTGTTGGAGTACTGACACGAGGAGGAGCTGTGACAGGAGTCTACAGGTCATAGGATAATGTCCGACCAACAACATGGAAGCACGTCACCTTTGATGCGGAAGTTGAAAAGGGTGTTTTCTTAAAAGCACAGGAGGCGATGAGATAGAGGAGGCAGCTACCTCTTCAGGAAGAAGTTATCTATGATATGCCACCAACGTTCAACATGATGAAGTCGCGGAGGAATGCTAACACCTTACGATCCTTCTTGAAGATTTTCCTAGAGTTGTAAAAGGATTAGGATGTGCTGGAAGAGATATCCAATATGTTGGATCGACGGGAGGGTGCACGCCAGGAGCAAAAGTTCAATCACATACATAAGAAGAAGACAGGGAAAGAGATGTGAATGTCGGCACAAATTGGATCATTTGATGTTGACTCAATTATGTTGGACCTGGCGTCGGACGTCAACATTATAACCAAGCAGACATAGGAAACAATGGGGAAACCATAGTTGGCCTAGTCACCGGTATAACTGCGATTAGAAAATCAGAGTAAGGTTACTCCACTTGGTCGGGTGTGCCAACTTCTAGTTGAGATTGAGGGCCTCAAGACTTATGCAGATTCTGATGTAATTGAAATTGTTGAAAATACCAGCCCCTACCCAGCGCTTCTAGGGATAGACTGGGCAATGGATAATCTAGCTATTATCAACTTCAAGAAGAGGACTATGTCGTTTGAAAATCGCGAAATGAGGGTCGTCGCACCTCTTGATCCTACAGAAGGGCAGTGATACGTTGAACTAGCGAGAGATGAATTTACGGAGGGATCGGATAGCGTATACAACATATCCAAAGATTACATTAATCCCACTCCAGATGGAGAATTGGGATGGTGCAGTGTCAGTTCAACATCATCGGATTTAAAAGAGGCACTCGAGAATTGGCAGAACCAGCTGCGTGAAGTATCATTTAGGAGGTGCGCAAGGATCACTCAGTCACTGTGAAGGGTAGCCACAGGCTAGCGCGAGCTACCAACATACGAAGGATTTCCCAAATTGGCTACATTTCTTGAGGAATTTGAGGAAAAAGTGGTGGAACCGCAACGTCTATTGGCCTTGGAGGAAACCTTAAAGGCTACTCCTACATGCTGGTGGGCGGCGCACAAGTCTAATATCACAAACTGGCCACTATGTCGACACCTCATGATGGAGAGGTTCGGCGATGAGGAAGGATCTGACAGAAGGAAGTTTGACGACAAAAGTGACCCGAAGGCGCATTTGGATGAATGTGCAAGCAAATGGGGATTATGAGTGAAAGAGGAATGGGTCCATGCGTTTATTCACACACTGGATGAAGTATTGTGGATTTGGTATGTCGCATCAGAACTGCGACGCGGGATGACTTCTTGGGAATAGCTAACAATTGGGTTCAGCCAAACGTTTTGTTTCTCAGATGAGAACCTCTTCATCCATAGCGAATTGCAGGTGATTCGAGAAAAGGTATTTGAAGCAGTACCGACAGAGAAACCATTAGAACTTTAGTGGACTGCGGAAGCAAAAATGCTGATGGAGTGCTATAACATCACAGGAGAGTCGGATGATGAGGATGATACGAGGGCTACATATGTACTAGAGTCGAAAGGAAGTCGCAGTGTCGAGGCACCAGAAATACCTTCCAACAAGTTTCAACACCCACTAAAGATCATGAAAGTAAACATTGGGTCAGAGGAGAACCCGAAGTTTGCAAGCATTGGGGATTATTGGGATGATTCAACTATTGCGAAGATGACTGATCTGCTACATGAGTTTCAGGATTTGTTCCCAAGGAAATTCTCGGAGATGAAAGGACTTTTCGGGGACTTAAGAGAAATGAAGATTCCCCTGAAACCCGATGCGAATCCAGTCAAGCAATGGCCCTACTGGTTGAATCCAAGGTAGAAGGAACGGGTGCAAACTGAGATTGAAAGAATGTTGGATGTAGGAAGTTTGGAAACAATGACGGATGAGTTCGAGAAGTACACAACAGTGACCAATAAACCAAGAGGAATACAAAGGGATTAGCAACAGACGATCACTATAAGAAGCACGCAAACAAAAATCCCCAGTGAAGTATCAACGCAGTGGATATGGCTACGTTGCTAAATCACAGTATTCGAAAGAAAAAGAAAAAAAAAGGAGAGAACGATCGCAGACTACACCCAGGTGCAGTATGCTTCGATGAGTCGGATGCTTCGATGGTGCGGAACAGTCCAATCCAGTCATAAATGAAGCAGTTAAACCACAACAACCAGTGGCAAAAACAAAAAACCGACACAATTAATGCCTAATGTAAGCTATGGATTTGGGGAATCAATGTTGGATTTGGCCATTATTGTCCAAGATCGAACGGATGCGGTAATTCACCATTATAAAAATGAGGCAGGGGAGAATCTCGACGCATTAGGTAATAAGCAAGAATCAGTGGAGAAGTGCATGGCAGTTTACATTTCGAGCGAAAGTACTCAGCAGCCCGAACCCACACCAATTACAGAGGAGCAGCCCGAAGTTATGTCTGGAATACCACTAAAAAAGAAGAGGAGTGCGAATCGACCTGCAGACACTGGCCGCGCGTCGAAGAAAGGGACTTGGGCCTCGTCACGGTTCACCGACAAAGATGAAAGAACTTTAGGCACTGAAGTACTGCAAGAAGGGCATTATGGCCCAAAAATATCAGGGTACATTCCACCATGCCAGAAAGGGGTACCGACGATGCAGATAAACAAGAATGAGAAGTATACAATCATGATGCCCTCGGTACCACAAGGAGTTCCTGAAGTCAGGGACACGGTGGATAAATTACAAAAGCTACAGTATATCGACCATGACCTTGTGAATTTCCTAGAAAGCACAGAAGGCTATGTCAATGTCCACCATGAAGGAGGCCCAACCACTAAGGAACCCGCAGGATGGGCATTGGGATTGGATTGGTCAGGGCTGTTAGGCCTCACCCAGATACCGCACTTCGGGAGGTTTGCACCAGTCAATGCATGCGTCAAGCAATTGCTGGCATGTTTTCATGGTGGGTATCTATGGCTACACGAGAAGATTCCAGTCATAGTTTTTTTGATCGCAAGAATCACTGGGTTGCCTAAAGACGAAGATGACCCCTCCCAATTTTTCCAGGGGAAGGATAATGACAAGAAGCTCGTAGAATGCTTGAGGACGAAGTATGGGGTGGAGAAGAATTCCAGAGGATACCTAATCTACACAATCAAGAATCATGCCATCAGGGTTGGAGAGAAGATCCTAGCGGTTAAGGTAACGTGGAAGAAAATTCCCAAGGAATGTTATTCAGGCATCATCACTTCCACAAAACTATGTGCCAGAGGAGAGTGGCTGAATTGGTCAAAGTTCCTGCTGCACCAATTGGAAGAAGATGCATATGATGTGCAACAGTACGGGAAGGCATTTGCATACTCATGGCTCCTAATATTGGTCGCATTAGCTGGTTGGAGTGAGCCTGACCACTATTAGGGTATGGACACAGTAGAATCCCAGGTATGTGAAGGAGCACGGTACCAGAACTTATGGGAAACAACTGATAAAGAGCGGCAGGGATGGATGTGGAGATAAGATAGTTCGATTCAATAGATGTAGATTTTAACATGGTACCAATGTTGTCGCTACATAGAATTCAAACCGAAGCAAGTGCATAAATCCGCAACTAAGAATCTACAATGCATGACCAGATGGTGTAGTACAAGCAGTAGGCGCACGACAATGAGAGAGAAGTACAGCGGTTCTAGCAATAGCAAGCCCAAACATTAGCTGACAAAGAGAATGCCATAGAGGATAGGAAGTGACAGGAAGAAGCCATCATCAAAGTATGCGAGAGAACCCCTGAGGTAGAGCAGGAGTTACTTCCAAAAAAAAATCCATCTTGTTGGGTGTGATTATTGAGAAACTGCGGAAGGAAAAAGAAGAGCTAGAGGAAAGGGTGGTTCCAGGCACACCACCGGAACAGATTAAGGAGCGGCAGAATGCGATTGAGGAATCCATGACGGAAATCACAGAGATGGAGAAGGTAGCCGAGGTGGTTGCAGAGAAAGTCACAGATTTTTGGGGTAGTGTAGTCCAGGATGACCAACTGACTATGCTAAAGGAACAACTCACAGAAGCGGAAGCACAACTCGAATCCTTTAATAGATCCATCGCAGCAATGCCCTCAATGGTACGAATGACAAAGGTAGCAGAACTAAAAAGCATGCAGCAGCACGTAACAAAGACCCGTGAAAGACAACAAAGAAGGGCCACACATTTGGATGAGCTCCAAACAAAGGCGAAACTTCTCGCAGTACGGGCAATGGAAGAAATGAAACAGGTTAAGCAATAGTTGGAGGAAGCACAATAGAAAGATTGTGACCACCCATTAGACCAACAAGTGGACAAATGCACACAACTTCAAGCATCAGCGAAGGAAGTGGTTGACCAAATCAAGGGTGCATATGATGATTTCATACAGCAGGTAAATGCACCAGAGGTGTCCAACTGAGGTGGCTTGAGAGAGAGCCACAAGTTTGTGTTGGGGCTTGTTGGCATGGGGTTAGTCCACATGAAATGCGGAAGCTGACAACTGCGGAAAGGGATAATCAACGAAAAAAGGGATAATCCGTGAAAGAAGGGTCATTCGTGAAGAACGAGGAAGTGCAAGACTAGTTTAGTTTGTTAGAATTGCTCATGTGAACTGTTTTGTAACCACTTAGTTTCATATAAATAGGAGTATGGTTGTAAGCCTAAGGGCATCGATATTTTGAGTTTTGATCCAATTTTGATCTTTGATATGTTTTGTATCCGCATTATGATGTATTCATTGTTCTGCGAAGGTCATTCTATAGGTTTTAATGAATGCATGAATATGTTTGACTATGGTTCTATCTTTTGTCTTTGCTTCTGCTAGATGGTGAATACAAATGTTTTCGAAATGTTTAATATTTTGTGGTTGGGTAATTTCTGTTCATGCGAATGAAGGGTTTGATCATGTTGATGTGAATTTCCATTATGTATTGAATTTGCGAATGATGAATTGTTAGCATAATGCGAAAGGTATAATCTCTAGTTTCTGCGAGTGCAATGTGTGTTTGATGCATGTCCTAAACTCCACTGCGGAAACTTGGTTCCTGCAGCCCCCTTATTCATCTTGGGTGAGACTTCACTCGCTCGACGAGTGTTGCTGGAAAGGGTAAAACCTTTCTGGTCCGGTGCGTAAGGGATTTTTGTTGATGGTTTGTTGACGACAGTGCGAAAGGTATAATCTCTAGTTTCTGCGAGTGCAATGTGTGTTTGATGCATGTCCTAAACTCCACTGCGGAAACTTGGTTCCTGCAGCCCCCTTATTCATCTCGGGTGAGACTTCACTCGCTCGACGAGTGTTGCTGGAAAGGGTAGAACCTTTCTGGTCTGGTGCGTAAGGGATTTTTTTTGATGGTTTGTTGACGACAGTGAGAAGTGATCCCATATCGACAGTCGTTGTGTCAACATCCTTTTTCTAAACTCATCTTGGTCCTTAGCATAGTTATATTTTCTGAAATTTCCATGAGGACTCTTCATGGGTGGCCTTTGGTTCTTGAACTGAGTAGGACCAATATCCCTTGGAGTAAATCTGGTCTGTGGAAGAGAGTCTTGCAAATATCTGGTTCGACTTGGTGCATCTTTCAAGGTGTTGGTTTTGTAGGCTTTTACCAAGCCTTTCAAAGGTTTTTTCAACCCTTCTATGAACAATAAAATCAGCCTAGCTTCTGAAATGTTAGAGACCATAACAACTACATTTTGGAACTCATAAATGTAGGCTTTTAGAGCTCCAGTTTCTTTTACATGTGCTAGTTCCCTGAAGGCAATCTCAGGATCCCTTCTTTCAAACCTTTCAGCCAACCTTCTTGTGAACTCTTCATAGGCGGCTACTTGGTCATGCCCAAGAGTATTTAGGCCATGAAACCACCACTCATTTTATTCTCCATCCAAGTTTAGAGTAGCCATCTTGATGGAATCTCTTTCAACCATAGGATTCAACTGAAAATATGTGTCAAGTTTCTGAATCCAAGAGTTAGCAATGCATTTTTTAGAACCATCAAAATAGGGTAAAGAAATCTTACCAATGACATTTCTGAGTTCAAAATTCTGATTTTGCATTCTGAAGCCTCCTCTTGGGTTGGACTTGTATTGCAATATTGCAAATCACAGAAGTCTTTGAATGGTATAGCACTTCTGCATTCTTCATTCAATGTAATGCACTCAATGTACTTGTCCTCCCATGAAACAAGACCTCCATTTCTACCCTCACGTTCTTCTCTTTGTTCTTCAGTAAACTTAGGCATTGTAGGCCTTGAGCAATATGGAGTCTCCATATTGAATTCACTAGCCCTATTTTGAGGCCGATTCTTTGAGTAAATGTGACCACCACTGTTCTTCCTCTCGCCATGTGGAGTGCCATTGTTGCTCCCTTCTCCCACCTTGTCTCCTAGCTGCTGAGCTAAGAAATCTCTAGTTTCTTTTCCTGATTGAGCAATGTTGAGAGAGATGTCTTTCATCCCTTTCATCATTCCTTGAACAATGAGTTTGAACTCTTCCCTATCTTCATTATGAGACATATCTGATTCTTCTTGTAATTTTCCTTCAATGGAATTGATCTCTTCTTCCTCTTCTCCTTCTGACAAAGGATTTTTCTTCTTGGAATCTGTATACCTTATTGAAATCATAGAATCAAATTAAGAGCATGTTCATAGGACCATGCTCTGATACCACTGTAATGTACCAACTTATAAACGTGATATAAAAACTCCTTTCTTCAGTAATTGAATTAAAACAATGGCTAAGGAAGCTAGAACTGTTGGGGATGGGAAAGATCAAAGGATATGGAAGGATGGGAGGTTCTGATGTGGTTTGATACCTCTAAAAAATTTACTGATACCATTGTTGTTTCAATATCATCAAACTGCAATTTACTCCAATTCTCCCGGGCCCCTCAGCATATGCAAACTAGTATGGGTGAGATATTTAACTAGAGACTCGAGATGGGTGTTTTTGAGATTACAGAGGTTAAATATCAATTAATAAAAATCATTAAACAGTAATACATCATTCCATAAAGTTGAAAAGAGATCTGAGAAAGTCTCACAAAAACATACACAAAATTTCCTTCTAGGACAACTCAACTAGTGCGAATTCAGGATTTCCAAACAAGATTTAAAGGGTCACGAATTTCTGAACTGAAGCATGGGATGTGATGTTTGGAATATTAGTGATCTCTAGGAACAATAATTACTTCATTTGGATACATTCTCATACAGTTATTGCTTGCAAACTGGAAACTAGTCAAATTCTAGCTAAATCTAGGGAGGGTAGAGAAATATGTGAATAAATATGAGTTCTGCAATTTTGTTCAAGATGAATGATATAATATGATGAATTTCATTGTTAATACATAATATATGGTCCATTAGGCTCCTCATATCATTACAAAAAATTCTCTCCATTCCTACTGAACATTACAACACTAGAAATCAATGAATGGAGCTGAGATTCGAACCACGGACTTGTAGAAGATTTCTTAATTTCTACCAGAGCTTGGATCAGATACAGGACCTACAAATAATATCAGTTATAATGGTTGAATCCATCATCCTCTCACAGGAAGATGGGGCACATCTCCCAACCTTGACCAGGCGCACACCTCCAAAGTCTTTGAAGCAAAGATTGCTCTCATACAATTCTTCAAACTGAAAAAAAATGTGAATGTGGTGCGCATTGGGTTATTTATGGAGAGAGGGTGACTTTTGGAGCAATTTAACCAAACTAATGCGCCCTCCTTAAGTGGATGAGGAAGTCTTGCTTTCCTTGCTTTGTTTTGCTTTGCTTTCCTTCTTTTCTGAACTTTCCTGTTTTTCTGAGCTTTCCTGCTTTTCTGATTTTTCCTGCTTTCTGCTTTGTGTTGCTTTTGCTGAGCTTTTGCCACCTTTCTGATTTTATTAGCTTTGGCATCTTTTCTCTTTGCTTCCTCCTCAAGCTATCGCAAGTCAATATTATCCTCTTATGCACTCTAGTGGAGCCTTATCCTCTTTTATTCCACATAAAAACATTAAATGCATAAATTAAATAATTCACGTGCATAATTAAACTTAGGATATATCATTTATTGCAAAGTCTAATTAATTAATTGCCTAGGAATTCCAAAATTAACCCCATGGTTATGAAGCTTCCTCCTCAACGCAAGGGATTGGTTGGGTTAGGAACTTGTTCCAATGTTCATTTTTCTGGGGACATGAAAAAAAATGGATGCTTTACGCTAGAATGGAAAGGTTTTCAGAATTTTTGAAGAAGCAGGATGGACAACATATTTCAAAAAATTGAATGGATTTAATGAAGGAATGGCAGTACAGTTTGCCCATAATTTTATAAGAGACTACTCATAAGTTGGGGGATTGAGGGTCGAGGTCTCTGAACATATCTTAGCAAATGTGACAGGATTTCCTAGGAATGGGAGGAGATGGTTTGGCCAAAAGGTGCCAATCCAAATGCAAAAGAAGACTTCCTCGCAACATGAGAACATGTTCAACCAAGGGGATGAGGAACAACATTAGAAACTCTGCCTCACCCATGGGACCAGGTTGCAGTATCCTTGAAGAAATATATCACCTGCGAAGGTAGGTATCAAGTCATCTATTCCTATGATTTTGTTTTTCTCTCTCACTTGCGTCATGGAACATTAATTAATATGCCCTATTATCTTCTGAGGACCCTGCAAAACATGGCACACTATGCATGGAGGTCTCAATATCCCCAAACTTCCATCACTAACCATGGCCTCACTAAGTTATTAATTTTAAGAGACCTGGAGAAAAGACACCAATCCTGGGAGTAATTCGTTGTTGGGGATGCGGTAGACCATGTGGCCATGGAAGAAAGCGATAATGAAATTGAAGAGGAAGACGAGCGGAGCCTGAAAAATAGAGTTGGGGGGAGGGATAGGGAATCTGAAGGAGTACAGAATGATCAAGAAAGGGATTTGAAGGAAGTTGTGACTGCAGAGGAATCTCAAAAGATAAACCCCCGGGAGCATATCGAAAGCCCATTCCAATAGACATAAGCCAATGTAGAAGAAATGAGGGAGGGGACTACAAGGCAGACAAAAATAATTCAAAAGATTGAATATTCTGCTCAACAAAGAGGAGCTATATTTCAGGAGATTGAATATTCTACTGAACTAGGAGGAGCTAGTGAGTTGAGGGAAGAATCATCATGAAAGGATGGCTCTCCTTTTTTTGTCTCAGAGGATGTTGAAACACTTTCAGAGGGTTCCACTCCCCATGTGCCATGAAGAAATAAGAGGAGATTGTGTACCCAAAACTAGTCACCCAGTCCATTGAAAAGAATAAGGACCCAAGCTTCTATTGTAGCAGAGGCAGCACAAATGACCGAGGTAGATATTTAGATTCCAATTCTAGAACCTCGATCACTCCCTGAAACACAAGAACTAGGGGGTATCCCAAATTCTATTCTAAATCTTGTCGACCCACAAGAACCTGCTGCAAGAGAGGGTCAAATTCAAGTGGCAACTCTGCTCTTAGAAAATGACCTGCTGAAACAAGAGGTGCAGGTGCTCAGGGAGGAACTGCAAGGGATGAAGGAAGTACTAAAGAATCAAGCAATTCGTAGATTGAGCACATTAGATGAAGTTGCTGATCAAATAGGAAGTCTACCCTCTGTTTCAGAAAATTTGGAGCATGATGAGTTTATGTGCCCAGAATGTGGGGACATTTTTAAGAATGAAGGATACAAGGTCACTCTCATGGAACTTTCATCCTGGATACTTGGAGAACTGAGACAAGATAAAAATGGGACAGCACAAGCAGAATCAATGGTGGATGATGAGCAAAATCAGAACATGGAAGCAGCCCCTTCAACCATGGATAATCAATAATTACTGGGTAAGGAATCTGAGGATATTATTGCACAGGAAATGTTGACCCTTGACCACGGAATGCAACAATAAAAGGAAACATTGCCTTAGCAATTGAAGGTTGTTGAAACACAAGAACCAAAAATCCAAAAAAAGCCACTATAACACAAGAACCAGTGGCACAAGAAGAAATTGTTGAGATCTCAGAACCAGCAACCCAAGAAGAGGGTGTTGAGATCTCAGAACTAGCGACCCAAGAAGAGGGTGCCAAAACACAAGAACCAGCGACCCAAAAAGAGGGTGTTGAAACACAAGAATCGACAATCCAAAAAGAAGCCACTGTAACACAAGAACAAGTGGCACAAGAAGAAATTGCTGAAGTATCAGAACTGGTGGGTCAAGAAGAAGCTGCTGAAACACAAGAATTAGTTGCTAAAACTTCGTATTTAGCAAATCAAGACCAACATCTACCCAAGGAAAATTATGGTAAATCAAAGGTTCAGGAACCTCTGAAGATTGTTGAGTTGGACACAGAAGATGAAAAGGACAAATAAGATGAAAATGATCAGAAGTTGGAAAAGGAACTTTCTCTGCTGAATATTGAAATAAGTAAGTTGAGATATCGTGCTACCCTGTGTGAGGAAGGGATGATTCCCTTGCCTTTACATAGGAATGCCATTAAGGAGATCAAACAGAGATGGGCTGAAGAATTGACCTTCCAAGGGTTTCGCTGGGAAAAATTGTAAGATGAGATGAAGGAATTAAGAAAGTTTAAGGCCATGCAGCAAGAGAAGGAGCAAATGTATGATTTAATTCAAGAACTATTAAGTTGTAGGGCCCCATCACCATATTATTTAGTCTTCCTTTATGAACAGTTGACTCTTTTTAAGATAAAATCTCTTAAGGAAGGGAGGCCCCATTATTTTGTTACAATTCCTCATTTTTTGGATACCTTTTCCCATAGTGATTTCCCTGGACAAAATTTATTATGTGAATTATATTTAAATGAGTAAGCATGCTTCATGGACCTTCAGTTCAATCATGTTCCTTATGTAGGGGATATACATCTAAGGGAATTTACTTCCTTCATCACCAATCAGATGAATTGGTGGAATGCTTCTCATACCATTCGAAAGAATGAGGATAATTCTACTCTATGGATCTGAGGTGAACCACAATCCTCTGTTGTTATTTTTGAAAAACATAGGATATAGCTCTCCTCTCCCCAAAAGGTTAAACAAATAACAACACTTCAAGAATGAGGTTATATCTACATGTGTCAAGACCATATCACAACAAGATCCCTCTGCATTAGAAGGAAGTCAGCACAGGTGGGAAGCTTCTTTTGAGCTTATGAGAACAAGAGAACCTTACTGTTTTGAAAATTATAAATGTTAAGATTTAATATGATAAGACATAAAATAGCAGCATTACATTCCATTTCACAATAATAGCATATACAGGATCACTGAAGAAACAACAAGCACAGCATAAACACAAGAGACAAAGATTTATCCTGGGAAACCCTCATGGGGTAGAAAACCCAGCAAATCTTCCTCAATATAGATGACCAACAATATACAAAGATGAAACCCTGAGACATGATCTCCTTCTCCACAATAGCAGACCTCTCCTCCACAAGTGCGCTATCCTCAAGTGAGTGTGTGTGTATAATGAGGAACACACCTCCTTTATTTATACACTACTCTGATATGTATTTTACACAAGTACATGTAGGCTTGTATTTAACCATTAGGTTAAATACCCCATTATAACTGACTGGGCCGACCCCCACATGGTGGGTCTAATAACCCTAGTTACCACAACCAAATTGGAGGAATAAACATCTCCGGATTTATAGTATAATCACATCGGAGGTATGGAACATCTCCGGAATAAATAATATACAAATATAATATTCTTTGAAGTTACAATATTTCAACACTCCCCCTTAACGAGAAGGATATTATAACAGTATCTGCACGAGCAAGGAGTCATCAACATCATACATGATACATCTATAAATCATTGGAAGCTTTCTCAACATCATTAGTAACTCAAGCAGTTACTGGAACATCTTCAATACTGGAACATCGACATCTTCAGTATTGAGTCTTTATCTTCTGTAGCACTTGAACAGCTACAACAATATCATCATCTGGATCCTCACGATACATGATCATCAGCATCATCATCTCACGATCATCAGCATCGTCATCACACGATCATCAGCATCGTCATCACACGATCATCAGCATTGTCGTCTCACGATCATCAACATCGTCATCACACGATCATCAGCATCGTCATCACACGATCATCAGCATCGTCATCACACGATCATCAGCATCGTCATCACACGATCATCAGCATCGTCATCACACGATCATCAGCATCATCATCACACGATCATCAGCATCATCATCACATGATCATCAGTATCGTCATCATACGATCATCAGCAGTACAAGTATTCATGCCAATACAAGTGACCATATCAACAATACGAGTATCCTACCGATACAAGTAGCCACATCATCAATACAAGTATCCTACCGATACAAGTAACCACATCATCAATACAAGTATCCTACCGATACAAGTAACCACATCATCAATACAAGTATCCTACCGATACAAGTAACCACATCATCAATACAAGTATCCTACCGATACAAGTAACCACATCATCAATACAAGTATCCTACCGATACAAGTAACCACATCATCAATACAAGTATCCTACCGATACAAGTAACCACATCAAAAATCACTTTCTCGGAGACCATACGTCTACGGATCAATTCAGGGACCTAAGTCCGGGGATGATACAATCCCCACTTCTCGGAGACCTCACGTCTACGGATCAATTCAGGGACCGCAGTCCGGGGATGATACAATCCCCACTTCTCGGAGACCTCACATCTACGGATCAATTCAGGGACCTAAGTCTAGGGATGATACAATCCCCACTTCTCGGAGACCTCACGTCTACGGATCAATTCAGGGACCGCAGTCCGGGGATGATACAATCCCCACTTCTCGGAGACCTCACGTCTACGGATCAATTCAGGGACCGCAGTCCGGGGATGATACAATCCCCACTTCTCGGAGACCTCACGTCTACGGATCAATTCAGGGACCTAAGTCCGGGGATGATACAATCCCCACTTCTCGGAGACCTCACGTCTACGGATCAATTCAGGGACCGCAGTCCGGGGATGATACAATCCCCACTTCTCGGAGACCTCACGTCTACGGATCAATTCAGGGACCTAAGTCCGGGGATGATACAATCCCCACTTCTCGGAGACCTCACGTCTACGGATCAATTCAGGGACCTAAGTCCGGGGATGATACAATCCCCATCACGTACATTTTGAACTTAGTGGTTCCGGGATGATGCAATCCCCATCACTTTATTCTCGGAGACCTCACGTCTACGGCTCTCTTTAGGACTGAAAGTCTAGGGATGATCCAATCCCCTCAACTTTCCTCTAATGACTTCATTCTCGGAGACCTCACGTCTACGGCTCTCTTTAGGACTGAAAGTCCAGGGATGATCCAATCCCCTCAACTGTCCACTAAGGACTTCATTCTCGGAGACCTCACGTCTACGGCTCTCTTTAGGACTGAAAGTCCAGGGATGATCCAATCCCCTCAACTGTCCACTAAGGACTTCATTCTCGGAGACCTCACGTCTACGGCTCTCTTTAGGACTGAAAGTCCAGGGATGATCCAATCCCCTCAACTGTCCACTAAGGACTTCGTTCTCGGAGACCTCACATCTACGGCTCTCTTTAGGACTGAAAGTCCAGGGATGATCCAATCCCCACATGTATTCTCATCAATACAAGTACAAGTATCCTCAACCATACAAGTACATTAATCAATACATGTGTCATCAAAAGTATGTATTCTTACCAATACATCTTATCATCAAAAGCATGTATTCTTACTAATACATCTAACATCAAAAGCATGTATTCTTACTGATACATCTAACATCAAAAGCATGTATAAGTAAAACTAAGTATTCTAAGTATAAGAGTCCTACATCTAAATATTTCTAAGTATCTAGGTGTGGAGAATAGGTTACCTCATCATCGACCTTGTTGTTCGATGAGACCAACTTATCATCAGTGACTATACTACTCCCCCTTTCGAGGAGAGTCCTTTTTGAACTACACCAAGCTTGTCTCGGAAGTATTCAAATTTCACTCGAGACAGAGGTTTGGTTAGTATGTTGGTAACTTCTTCACTTGAGGTAAAGGTTTGGTTAGTACAAAGGTAACCTGTTACAAATTCAAACTTTATAGTTCCTTTCCGCGTCATATCTTGTTTGTTCCCTATGTTCTTTGACTTATCATGGAACACTAGATTCTATGTCATCTTGATACAACTCTAATTATCACATAGGATCTCAGTTGGTTCTATCTCTAAGTCAAACAATCCTGAAGCCAAACTTCTTCACAACTAGCGGAGCAAACAACCATATATTCCGCTTGTGCTGAGAGCCACACTAGACTGCTTCCAGCTAAACCACGAGATCATGGCTAACCCCAGACAATAACATCCTCTCGATGTGTTCTTCCTGTCTGATACACTTCCTGCCCAATCAGAATCTGAATAACCATCTGAAGTCATGATCTTCAAGATAGCATTCTATCGTGTCCTTTATGTGCCTTATCACATGCTTTGTAACTATCAGGTGAACACATCTAGTTTCTACTAGATACTGACTCAAGGTGTTCACAACAAGGCATATCTCTAATCTAGTATATGTTAGATACAACAATGACCCAATAATTTGACTGTACAGAGTTATATCCACTAACTCTGATGAGTCATCTCCTAACAGTTTCAAGTTGGAATCCATAAGAGTGGCCATTCCATCATATCAAGTCTTCTCAAGATTTCTCAGCATACTTTCTCTGGTTGAGAAGGATTCCTACTGAGCCTTTCCATACTTCCAGACCTAGGAAGTAATACATTAATCTAAGAACTTTTATTTTATTTTCTACAGTCATCTATCTATGCCATCTCTCATCAGATGGGTCTACTGATATGAGCCTCAATATCATTCGAACTCTGTGGTGAGTTCCTTCTTGCATCCATGTCATCTGTGTATAGAAATCATATTCAACCTTGTATCAAAGGTTGATATCCACATCACCCATGGTGATCATTAAGCTTATCAAAACCTGATTCACATTTCTTCTTTAATTACACCATTAAGAGAATGGTCTTATCTAGCCACTTGGAGCAAACATTTCATCATGATTCTCTTCCTCTTTCTAGGAGAATCTTCTAGCCACAATCCTTCTATAGTGTGTTTGATTTGTAAATCCTTTTGTTGAACATCCATCACTTGTTCATCATTCATCATGATTTTTCCTACAAATCAAAATTAGGTACATGATTAGTAATACTTCATAATCATCAAATCATATTGACATGATAACCTATTATGCATACAGATATCATTTACATAGTTATGAAACTATCTTGACCAATACTTTGACACAACACTTTCCCATATCCTGTATGCATATAGTGGCTATCTAGATGCCTTCCATCTCTACCAGAACATACTATCGAGAGTGTGCACAACTCTCAGCATGTCAGCAAAGAGGTTTCATTCTAGACAAGCAACAATGGAATGTTTGTCCAACTTACCAATCATATGCACATTAGTAGTATACTGTTCAATGCTCTATGAATGTTTACACTCAGCATCATATATTCTAGGAATACAAATATGCATACAACCTATTACAGGCAATATCATTACTATTTCAAATAACAACTCAGATACTTATCTTTTATGTTTGTGTGGTTGCCTCCCGCTTGATCTTCTATATATCTTTTGAACTTCTATTCATTTTGTACCACTGTGCATGTTCATGTGTCATCCTCATGATCTCATACACAAACATACACCCATTAGTATGTTCTAAATGTTATCAAAACATTATAGTTCTAAATAATCTTGAGAATGTATAGTCATGATTATAGTTAATAACCATTAGTATTCAAGATTTCAGGGAAGTCTTGTTTTACTCATGCATATCATCAATCAAGATAAAAGACATAATATGCATAATCCCTTGATTACTAACTTTATGAATAAGCATAACCAATCATACCAAGTATACTTATATAAGGGATCTTAACACAAGGTAAGATTCATGGGAAACATACCTGGATTAGTATACCTACTTAGTTATGTACAACATACCTAAACAATCTCTTCAATGATTTAGAGATCCTGAGCTAGAACCTGCATCTCTCATAGGTTAAGCATAATACAACAAGGTCATACATACCTCGTAAGTAGAACAAAGATTATGGATGAGTCTTTGTCTTCATGTGGTCATGGTCATGGAACTTGATTTGTCTTTTGTGATGTACCTGTATCTTGTTAGCAGACAACATCAACCTCACACAACACCATAATGCATTAGTACAATCATATAATCCTAATCAATGAATGTCTTCAATCATTCACATGCATTCATACTGTTACTAGGGTGATAAGATAAGTCTAACATTAATCAAGATTGTACTAACAAATAATATGAAGACAAACACATCATGAACTTAATCAAGAATTAGATTTCAAGACATACCTGAGCCTCCTTAAGTCATACCTGTCGAGACTTCTTGTAGTCTTCTTATGTAAGGCCTTAGCCTCAACTCCCCCTGAAACTTGATCTGGAGCTTAATTAGGGTTTTCTAGAGAAACCCCTAAAGATTCAACCTTTGACTTTCACACTTCTCAATGGATGAAAGAATATGTCTTGCTGAGTTGATCAAACTAGCATACTTCAACTTTGGAATTTCCAAAATTTGACCCCTCAAAATTGCCTTTGAAACTTCTGGATCTTCTGGACAGGATCCCGAACTAGGGTTTGATGAATCCCACCCTTCTGCCCAAACAAAAGGTTCAATCCAAGGCTCTAAACTATTATTTTTCTTAGGAGTTTCCAGCCGTGGTTACAGACTTCAAAAATTCCAACTTTTGCTGAAGCCCTAATTTTCCATCTTTCCGATCAAAATCCCGAACTGGGGTTTGATCAAGCCCGGTCTTCCATCCAACCAAAAAATTCGAACTTGGTCTCTAAATTTCGATTTTTCTGAGTAGCATTCAACCGTGGACTCCGATTCCAAAAATTCTAACTTTCTCCGAAACCCTAAATTCCGGAAGCCATGAATAAAGGTGCTCCAAAAATAATTCTGTTTTGACAGAAATATGCACCTGATTGTTTTTGCTATAAATCTGAAATTTTTGCTCCACAGGGTCTGAAACCCTTTTTCTACAGTAGCCTGACCTTTCATCTTTCCATCCTGACAGGTCTGAACTCAATTGGGTTTTCTGAGAGAAAGTTATGCCAAGTGTCGCAACGTGACCTGTTTATGGGATAAAACAGGAGAGCGAACTTGTACAGCATGCCACGTGTCACTGTTTGAACTTCGGCCTCTGAAAACTTTTCCTGCGATAGATAGACCTGTTATCTTTCCATCCTGACAGGTCTGACCTCAATTGGACTCTCTGAGAGATATTTATGCCAAGTGTCGCAACGTGACCTGTTTATGGGATAAAACAGGAGAGCGCACTTGTACGGCGTGCCACGTGTCACTGGTTCAATTTCGGCATCTGAAAACGTTTTCTGAGATAGTACAGTCTGTGTACTACCTGTAACTTTTTACGAAATTTCATTTGGAGCTTCCTAGCCCAAGTTATGACCTTTTTTCCTAGGTCACCTGAATTTGACTGAGATCTGGAAGAGGCAGAAACCCTAACTTGTACTGATAATAAATCACAAAGTACAACGAATTAGAGGTTGTCCTTTGGACACAAAGTGCCTGGAGATTTAATCTTCGTCCTGTAACAATTTCAGATCCGAAAACTTTTCCAAAACGGATTTATAGCGAAAGTGCTACGATGACTGGTTTTTGCTATGTAAAACCCTAACCTTCAAATTGTCGTAAGTAAAGGAAGTGTCGTTAGTGCCATACCTTATCTTCCTTCAGGTTAGCTCTGATACCATGTTAATATTTAATATGATAAGACATAAAATAGTAGCATTACATTCCATTTCACAATAATAGCATATACAGGATCACTGAATAAACAACAAGCACAGCATAAACACAAGAGACAAAGATTTATCCTGGGAAACCCTCATGGGGTAGAAAACCCAACAAAGCTTCCTCAATATAGATGACCAACAATATACAAAGATGAAACCCTGAGACATGATCTCCTTCTCCACAATAGCAGACCTCTCCTCCACAAGTGCGCTATCCTCAAGTGAGTGTGTGTGTATAATGAGGAACACACCTCCTTTATTTATACACTACTCTGATATGTATTTTACACAAGTACATGTAGGCTTGTATTTAACCATTAGGTTAAATACCCCATTATAACTGACTGGGCCGACCCCCACATGGTGGGTCTAATAACCCTAGTTACCACAACCAAATCGGAGGAATAAACATCTCCGGATTTATAGTATAATCACATCGGAGGTATGGAACATCTCCGGAATAAATAATATACAAATATAATATTCTTTGAAGTTACAATATTTCAACAATAAATATGCTTTATCTTGAGTTCCTGAGTATGTCAAGTGTATTCATACATGTGGATCAAGTTGGATAGGATTAAGATTTAGATTCCCACTCATATGGTTATATGAGAAGGTGTACAGGAGTATATATAAGCTGACCAAAAAGGCAGAAAATAAGTGTTGGGCAGAGTTGGTTGCTTGCAAAGGGTATAAAATAGTGGATATAATCCCGATTCTTCCTTCAATCTCACTAAATAAGTGTTGGGCAGAGTTGGTTGCTTGAAAAGTTTTGATTCAGATTAACTGGAGGTTGTTGCACGAGGACATGCAATTGGACAGTTGGGGGGAGATGTTGAATGCCATAAATGACCCTTTTTTCTCACTTCCATTGTGATCCTTTTCCCCCGTTTCTCCTTATTATTATAACCAAGTTGTTATATTTCCTAAGGAAAAGCATGAACTTGAGCAGGTATAATTTATTATTACTTTGTTATATTAATGCCTAAATTTTTCTTGTGTTTATGGATTTTTTTCTAATTGTGTTGACTTGTGATGGATCGATGAAAGCAATTTGATACCACAGGGAATTTGGGTGTATCACCCTGCTGATACACATGGATGATGAAGTACTTGGCAAGCAATTACATCCTTTTAGGGCTTCAGTTCAGATTATTGCGAGGTATTCCAAGTTATCTATAATGTCCCAAATTTTGAATTGGGTCACAATAGCCTAATCCCATTGGTCATATTCACGAGATTTTTTCAAATTGAAGCTAAGGGTCAAAATATTTCCTATGAGGAAAATTACTAGTTTCCTAGGTTGAAGGTGGAAGCTTTGGGATTTAACATAAGGAGGATAATAAATGATGTTTGCACATTAGAATGGAATAAATATTTAATAAAGGAGGTAAATAAATATATACAAGTGAAAATCAAAGTTGCATTTGATCATGAAGACACATGGAGGAAGTGGCACCCACATATGGCTAGATTTCCCCCTACACTTGGCATCATTCTCTCACCAATTCGAATTCAAGGTGAATGGTAACATACTTGGGCGAGTTCAAAAGGTATTATTCATGGCATGAATCATCCAAGGTGTAAATATAGAGGAAGATTAACTCCCATGGAAGAGGAAGAGGCAATTTGGAGCTAGTGGGACACTTGGGCTAGATTCCCTAGCTCTATGACAACAATGATGAAGATGTTGTGAAACCTATGACACAAATCAGACCTGAAGGCTGACATATGACATATATGACATTTCAGGGCTAAAAATAGCCTCCAATAGGGCGCTCAAGGGAGTTAAGGCAGCTAATATGCTTCCACATGTGATTTGGTGGAAGTGGGAGACTAGGAATCGTTGTACAAGTGGCATTCTTTGGAATCTTTTCCCAACTTGAGTTGGAATGCATATTTTGGAAGGAATTTGACCCACCGAGAGCTTGAAAACTTTATAAATGTCAAGAACAAAGAATGAAGGCATATTTTGATCATTTTATAAATTTGCAATTGCATTTGTGAAGAGGGAGAGCTAGTGGATGACTAGTTTCTTGCCTTAGCCAATTTCGAGGGTGAAATATTCCCATCCAAGTTGGTAATTGGAAAGGCCATTAATACCTTTCATTTGGAGATTTAATGGATTCTTTATTTTTAGGTGTAAGCTATATGGAAGCTCATGGTTTCTTCTAGTGCAACTCACTCCTCCATTTCCAGTTTTCATGGCATATTCTTGATCCTTGAGGGAGGGCGTTTTTGGTGAGATATTGTACTCTTTGGTAGAGCTTCTAATGATACATTTCTATTTTAATATGATTAATATACTCTATTATTCATCTTTAGAAAGTTTCAGGTCTAAAAACCAAGTGGTTATATGTAAAACTGATTATTAATGAGCAAACAATGACCATTCCCCCACTAAATTGATGTATGCCAATGTATTGATGATGATTTCGAATGGAAGAATGTTTCTCTGATATATTTATGATGTATGGAATTCCATTGATGAGTATTAAAACTTTCATGTTTAGCACTTACGCATTTGGAGCCATCTTGCTAAGTTTTATTTTATTTGAAGGAGATTTAATGTTATTTCCCCCAAGGTCGAACTTGTGATTTTGTAGCTGTTTGGGAGAGGGTTATAACCATATTAATAAATTGAATAATGATGCAAAAAATATATTCATATTTTCCCTTAGAAATACCTTGCCTCTGTTCATAAATTCGAGTGGGGTTGGGAGCATTTGGAGAGTAATATTCAACATTTACCTTGGGGGGATTGGAACCCCAAATTACTAGTAAAAATCCCATCTTGGCCAAAAGTTTAAATACGTTTTCAGAAGTATTTTGATGTTCATAAATCATCCCTGCACATCATAATCAAGTACAAATATCATTCATACACCTTCACTGAATATTTGGAAGCATTCGGAGCCAATTGGAGACCTAGAGACCAATACTAGTCAAAGGGAAATTACTAGTAAAGTACCATACATTGGCCAAAATTGAAAGAGGATTTGAAGAAGTATTTTAAAGGCCCAAAATCACCCCTAAAACACATATTTGTGTTCTAACATCATCCATATACCTCCTCAGAATATTTGGGAGCATTTGGGGCAAACTGGAGACCTAGGCATCAAAACTAGTCAAACGTCGAATTTGGGGAAAAAGAGAAAAAATGGTCAGTTAATAAAATCCTTAAAAAGGGACATTACAATGGTATCAGAGCATAATCTTGGCACCTGATGTGGTCTGATATTCATGAGGACAAGAATTTAGGGACCACCATTAGATATTGAAACCAAAAGTGTTTTTGTTAAAGAGGAAAAAGTGACGAAACTAAGCCAATGGGTGAGCATATTTTCTCAAGCACAGGACCCCATAATAGAGAAAATGAATTTCAGAGAACACCAAGGCCTATTGTACCAAAATTTCTTGAGTCCAAATACATGGAAGAAATTTATCTCGAATGGAAAAATTTGAGTGAATATTGCAGAAACACTATACCATTTTATCAATACCTCATTACCTCAAACAAGCTCAAGATGAAGGAAGGTAATAAGAATTCATTTCAAAATAGAGAATTGAATTATGCAATAATTAAAATGCCACTTCCCACCTTTGATGGCTCATCTCAAAGTTCTGCACATACTTGGGTACAAAATGCATCATCTTGCTTGAAGGAGCAAAAGGAAGAGACATCACATGAGAATGAAGAAGATCCTATTGAAAATATTGAAGATCATTTCGAGACACATTCTACCTTGGACATGAATCAAGGAGCATCTACTGATGGATGCTTCAACTATGAAGGAGTACCTATTGATGGGTGCTCACACCTCTATGTTGGTGACATAGAGATCACTTTTGAAAGTGTTGATTCAAGCCAAAATTCCATTAAACATGAAAATGAAGACCTTACAACAGTTGAAGAAGAAACAAGATCAACTTCCCCATCACCACTTGAGCTTCTTGAAGTTGGTCCAAGAAAGAAGGAAGAAGATGAGGAGGTTCTTTTGCAAGAGCCTCATTTTCTTGAAGGGTCCTTAAAGATGAATGAAAATAAGATCCAATAGTCCCTCAACATTCTCCATGACACTCAAGCATTGGTGTCAAATTCTTGTTGGAGAGCTACTTCATTGGAGGAAACATCCTTCCTTGAAGATATGGAGAAGATTCAAAGAGCAATGTGCCACATCAAAGGTAATTTCATGTCTTTGCTTTTTGATAGAAACCATTTGTTTGAGCTTAATGAATTGTTACATGATGCATACTTGAAGAATAATGAGGATAATCATAAGCTCAAAATTCAAAATGAGCAACTTCTTGGAGAGTTGCAAGATACTTGTTTTTCCTCCTATGTTTCAGATTGTCAAATGGTAGATTGTTTGGAGGATTCTCATGACATGGTGGATCATGAGAAATGTGGAAATTCAAATGTGCTTGATGTGTTTGAAGATGAACTTGAAGAGATCCAAACACTTGATGTGGTGGAAGAGGAACTTGAATTGTCTCTTGATGAAGGTTATGCAATTTTTAAAGAAGAGCATAATTCCTCTGAATTGGAACCAATCTATGACAAAGGTTTCACACTTTTGAGGGATCTGCATGATATCCTTCCCATGATGAAACTTCTGCACTTTTTGATCATTTGGGTGAGTTAGTTCATTCTCCAACATCCTACAATTCCATTTTTCACAGCATTAGTGTAATGTCCCTTGTTAGGAATTTTATTAAAATGGCAATTTTTCACCTTTTTCCCTAGTTTGACCTGTGATTAGTTTTGAGCTCTAGATCCCCAAATTGCTCCAATTGCTCCCAAATCTTCTGAGAAGGTATATGGATGATTTTAGAACATAAATATGTATTTCAGGGATGCTTTTGGACCTTTAAAATACTTCTGCAAATCCTCTTTCAATTCTGGCCAATGTAGGGAACTGTACTAGTAATTTCCCTTTGACTAGTATTGGTCTCTAGGTCTCGAATTGACTCCAAATGCCTTCAAATATTCAAGGAAGGTGTATTAATGATATTAGGAATTGAATATGATATTCAGGGATGATATATGGCCACCAAAATACCTCATCAAACTCTCTTAAGATTCTGGACCAAGTATGCAATTTTACTAGTAATTTGGGCTTCAAATCCCCTTGGGGTTAGTACTGAAAATGGCTTCCCAAATGCCTCCAAACCCACTCAAATTTCTTAATAGAGGTAGGGAATGTATTAAGTATTTTATTAAGGTATCATGTGCACCATTAATTGATTATTATATCTGTTCCAACCCTCTACCATTCAACAGCAAAAATCACCAATTTGACCCTTGGGGAAATGACATGATTTCTTCTCCCAATGCAATTAAACTAAGTAAAAATACTTCAAATGCTCAATTACAGTACATGAAACTTGTAAAATACATCCATGGTAGTCCATTAATCACAAATTCATTATAGAATCATCCATTCATTCAAAATGATCATCAATACATTGGTTCACAACAAGGTAGTGGGGAAATGGCATTTTTCTTCAATTAAAAATAAGATTTATACATTTCTACTTGGAATTTCGAACTGAAAATTTCTAGATATGAATAAAAGAGTATTTAATTCATATTACAAAAGAAATGGGGCATGAGAAGCTCCCCCAAAGAGTACAATAGCTCACCAAAAACACCCTCCCTCAAGGATCAAGAATATGCCATCAAAACTGGAAATGGTTGAGATAATGTGCTCCAATAGAAGAAAACATGAGCTGCCCTATAGATTACACCTGCACATAAATACTCCATTAAAGCTCCAAATGAAAGTTCTGAATGGCCTTTCCAATTACCAACTTGGATGGGAATCTTTCACCCTCGAAATTGGCTAAGGCAAGAAATTAGTCATCCACTAGCTCTCCGTCTACACAAATGCAATTGCAAATTCTACAAATGATAAAAAGCTGGTTTTCTTCTTTGTTATTGACATTTATAAAGTTATAATGTCCTCCATGGGTCGAATTCCTTCCAAGAGACTCATTCCAACTCAAGTTGGGAAGATATTCCAAAGAACGCCACTTGTACAACAATTCCTAGTCTCCCACTTCCACCAAATCACATGTGGAAGCATCTTAGCTGCCCTAACACCCTTGAGCACCATCTTGGAGTCTATTTTTAGACATGACATGTCATATATGTCATATGTCAACCTTCACATCTGATTTTTGTCATAGGTGTCATAGCATCTTCATCATTGTTGTCATAAAGCTAAAGAATCTAGCCCAAGTGTCTCACTAGCTCCAAATTGCCTCTTCCTCTTCCATGGGAGTTACTCTTCCTCTATATTTCGACCTTGGATGAGTCATGCCTTGAATAATACCTTTAGGAATCCCGCAAGTATGTTACCATTGACCTTGAATTCGAATTGGTGAGAGAATGATGCCAAGTGTACTGGGGAAATCTAGCCATATGTGGGTCCCACTTCCTCCATGTGTCTTCATGATCAAACGCCACTTTGATTTTCACTTGCATATATTTATTTAGCTCCTTTATTAAATATTTATGCCATTCTAATGTTCAAACATAATTTATTATCCCCCTCATTCCAAATCCCAAAGCTTCCACCCCAAACCTAGGAAACTAGTAATTTTCCTCCTTGGCAATTATTTGACCCTTAACATCAATTTTACAAACTCTAATGAATATGGCCAAAGTGATTAGGCCATTGTGACCCAATTCCAAATTTGGGACATGACAAACCGTCCCTTCCCAATATTGCTTTTCCTCAAGCAATTTCAAACATGGGTGTTGAAGAACCTGCTTCCTGTATAATTCTTTGAAGTTGCCATTGAATTTCCCAACCTTGAGTCTTTGAGTTTCCATGAAGATTTTAGAGAGGAACCACCATGATTGCTGCTGCACGACTCTGATAAAAATCACTTTATTAAGTGGGAAATCCATCTCCCATACTGTTTGTTTCCCCAAACAATTTGAAACCAATGAGATAAAAATTATTCCAGTGTCCCATTGCTTGTATTGCACCCCAACAATTAAGAGTGCTCTCCAACCCACACCATTAGATAAGAGGATTCCTGGATCCCATTTTCTTGTATGCATTCTTCCAAACATCATGAGTACAAAATATATATCATCAAAGTACATAACAACATAATGAAAATGTACATCAAGGAGGTGCTTCATCAAAGAATCATGAAAGTGCTTATACCTGCAAGTAAGTAGACCACCCTTTTTCCAGGTGCATATAATAATCAAGTGAAGAATCAAATCTGCTCCAATGACATAGGTGGGTATCCCATGTCCTATAATGCTACTCCAAAACTATGTAAGATGCATCAAAACAATCAGCCTTGTATTCTTTCATCCAAGTAGTTAGTGAAGTTTCTCCAACATCAATTGAACTAAGCAAGGAGCAAGAAAAATCATGAGTCTTCAAGTGACTCAAGTGAACATCATAAGTGCATCCAGGAAGATATATATCATCATAAGGTAAAACAATATGCTTCTGCAAATGTAAATGAGGTGCTCTATTCATGTCATCATCAAAAGGAGAGGTAGGCGTTTCATACCCCTCATGTGGCACCATTAGAAAAAACCTTTCACCCAATTTTCATCCCCAATTGGTGTGGCTGAAAAAGAAGTATGGGGTGAGGAATTATGAAACAACTTTAAATATTTACAACTCTTACCCATCGAAATATTTAATTCATATTCTCCATAATTGGCTGGTCCAACTATTGTGATATCATGTGCCTCCTCCAAGGCGTTGCAACTCTCCCCATAAGGCAACGCATCATCCATCTAAACAAAGAAAAGTGCTTGTTCTTCTTCTTGTTTGAGTGTAGCATCTTCAAGAACCTGCATATCAACATGTACCTCATGTTCCACAATTACATTAGGTTCCTCCTTTGTGGTATAAACCATTTCCTTCTTCTCCTTGAAAAGAGAACCATTGCTCATTATTTTTTCTGAGTTTCTTCCGAGTTCGCTAACCAACAATTTGAACTCTTGCATGAATTGCCTCCACTTGTCTTCAAAGGAAGGTTTCAGTAATTTTCTAAACTTCTCATTCTCCTCTAAGGTTCCTTTTTTATCCATAGTCATAGTTTACTCAAAATGCACTTTTCTTTCCTTTTTTTTTTCCTAGTTCCTCCTCTTCAACAATATTACTTCTGATTCCAATGTATAATATTGGTCCCTAACATTTTGTCGTCATAAATATCAGGCCACATCAGGTGTCAAGATCATGCTCTCATACCACTGTAATGTCCCTTGTTAGGAATTTTATTAAAATGGCAATTTTTCACTTTTTTCCCTAGTTTGACCTCTAACTAGTTTTGAACTCTAGGTCCCCAAATTGCTTCAGTTGGTCCCAAATATTCTAAGAAGGTATATGGATGATGTTAGAACATAAATATGTATTTTAGGGATGCTTTTGGACCTTTAAAATACTTCTTCAAATCCTCTTTCAATTCTGTCCAATGTAGGGAACTTTACTAGTAATTTCCCTTTGACTAGTATTGGTCTCTAGGTCTCGAATTGACTCCAAATGCCTTCAAATATTCAAGGAAGGTGTATGAATGATATTATGAATTGAATATGATATTAAGGGATGATATATTTCCACAAAAATACTTCAGAAAACTCTTTTAAGATTCTGGACCAAGTATGCAATTTTACTAGTAATTTGGGGTTCAAATCCCCTTGGGGTTAGTACTGAAAATGGTTTCCCAAATGCCTCCAAACCCACTCAAATTTCTTAACAGAGGTAGGGAATGTATTAAGTATGTTATTAAGGTATATTTTGCACCATTAATTTATTATTATATCTGTCCCAACCCTCTCCCATTCAACTGCAAAAATCACCAATTCGACCCTTGGGGAAATGACACTATTTCTTCTCCCAATGCAATTAAACTGAGTAAAAATACTTGAAATGCTCAAGTACAGTACATGAAACTTGTAAAATACATTCATGGCAGTCCATTAATCACAAATGCATCATAGAATCATCCATTCATTCGAAATCATCATCAATACATTGGTTCACAACAAGGTAGTGGGGAAATGGCATTGTTCTTCCATTAAAAATGAGATTTATACATTTCTACTTGGAATTTCGACCTAAAAATTTCTGGAGATTAATAACAGAGTATTTAATTCATATTACAAAATAAATGGGGCATGCAAAGCTCCCCCAAAGAGTACAGTAGTTCACCAAAAATGCCCTCCCTCAAGGATCAAGAATATGCCATCAAAACTGGAAATGGTTGAGAGAATGTGCTGCAATAGAAGAAAACATGATCTGCCCTGTAGCTTACACCTGCAAATAAATACTCCATAAATCTCCAAATGAAAGGTCTTAATGGCCTTTCCAATTACCAACTTGGATGGGAATCTTTCACCCTCGAAATTGGCTAAGGCAAGAAACTAGTCGTCCACTAGCTCTCCCTCTACACAAATGCAATTGCAAATTATACAAATGATCAAAAGCTGGTTTCCTTCTTTGTTATTGGAATTTATAAAGTTCTAATTTCCTCCATGGGTCAAATTCCTTCCAAGAGACTCATGCCAACTCAAGTTGGGAAGAGATTCTAAAGAACGCCACTTGTACAACAATTCCTAGTCTCCCACTTCCACCAAATCACATGTGGAAGCATCTTAGCTTCCCTAACACCCTTGCGCACCCTCTTGGAGTTTATTTTTAGCCCTGACATGTCATATATGTCATATGTTAGCCTTCAGGTCTGATTTGTGTCATAGGTGTCATAACATCTTCATCATTGGTTTCATAGAGCTAGGAAATCTAGCCCAAGTGTCTCACTAGCTCCAAATTGCCTCTTTCTCTTCCATGGGAGTTACTCTTCCTCTATATTACGACCTTGGATGAGTCATGCCTTGAATAATACCTTTTGGACTCCCCCAAGTATGTTACCATTCACCTTGAATTCGAATTGGTGAGAGAATAATGCCAAGTGTAGTGGGGAAATCTAGCCATATGTGGGTCCCACTTCCTCCATGTGTCTTCATGATCAAATGCCACTTTGATTTTCACTTGCATATATTTATTTAGCTCCTTTATTAAATATTTATTCCATTCTAATGTTAAAACATAATTTATTATCCCCCTTATTCCAAATCCCAAAGCTTCCACCCCAAACCTAGGAAACTAGTAATTTTCCTCCTTGGCAATTATTTGACCCTTAACATCAATTTTACAAACTCTATTGAATATGGCCAAAGTGATTAGACCATTGTGACCCAATTCCAAATTTGGGACATGACAAATCCTCCCTTCCCAATATTTCTTTTCCTCAAGCAATTTCAAACATGGGTGTTGAAGAACCTGCTTCCTGTATAATTCTTTGAAGTTGCCATTGAATTTCCCAACCTTGAGTCTTTGAGTTTTCATGAAGATTTTAGAGAGGAACCACCATGATTGCTTCTGCACTACTCTGTTAAAAATCACTTTATTAAGTGGTAAATCCATCTCCCATACTGTTTGATTCCCCAAACAATTTGAAACCAATGAGATAAAAATTATTCCAGGGTCCCATTGCTTGTATTGCACCCCAACAATTAAGAGTGCTCTCCAACCCACACCACTAGATAAGAGGATTCCTGGATCCCATTTTCTTGTATGCATTCTTCCAAACATCATGAGTACAAAATATATATCATCAAAGCACATAACAACATAATGAAAACGTACATCAAGGAGGTGCTTCATCAAAGAATCATTAAAGTGCTTATACCTCCAAGTAAGTAGACCACCCTTTTCCAGGTGCATACAATCATCAAGTGAACAATCAAATCTGCTCCAATGACATAGGTGAGTATCCCATGTCCTATAATGCTACCCCAAAACTATGTAAGATGCATCAAAACAATCATCCTTGTATTCTTTCATCCAAGTAGTTAGTGAAGTTTCTCCAACATCAATTGAACTAAGCAAGGAGCAAGGAAAATCATGAGTCTTCAAGTGACTCAAGTGAACATCATAAGTGCATCCAGGAAGATATATATAATCATAAGGTAAAACAATATGCTACTGCAAATGTAAATGATGTGCTCTATTCATGTCATCATCAAAAGGAGAGGTAGGAGTTTCATACCCCTCATGTGGCACCATTAGAAAAAAACATTTCACCCAATTTTCATCCCCAATTGGTGTGGCTAAAAAAGAAGTATGGGGTGAGGAATTATGAAACAACTTTAAATCTTTACAACTCTTACCCATTGAAATATTTAATTCATATTCTCCATAATTGGCTAGTCCAACTATTGTGAGATCATGTGCCTCCTCCAAGGCGTTGCAGCTCTCCCCATAAGGCAACGCATCATCCATCTGAACAAAGGAAAGTGCTTGTTCTTATTCTTGTTTGAGTGTAGCATCTTCAAGAACCTGCATAGAAACATGTACCTCATGTTCCACAATTACATTAGGTTCCTCCTTTGTGGCATAAACCATTTCCTTCTTCTCCTTGAAAAGAGAACCATTGCTCATTATTTTTTTTTAGTTGCTTCCAAGTTCACTAAGCAACAATTTGAACTCTTGCATGAATTGCCTCCACTTGTGTTCAAAGGAAGGTTTCAGTAATTTTCTAAACTTCTCATTCTCCTCTAAGGTTCCTTTTTTATCCATAGTCATAGTTTTCTCAAAATGCACTTTTCTTTCCTTTTTTTTTTCCCAGTTCCTCCTCTTCAACAATATTACTTCTGATTCCAATGTATAATATTGGTCCCTAACATTTTGTCATCGTAAATATAAGACCACATCGGGTGCCAAGATCATGCTCTCATACCACTGTAATGTCCCTTGTTAGGAATTTTATTAAAATGGCAATTTTCACTTTTTTCCCTAGTTTGACCTTTAACTAGTTTTGAACTCTAGGTCCCCAAATTGCTCCAATTGCTCCCAAATATTCTGAGAAGGTATATGCATGATATTAGAACATAAATATGTATTTCAGGGATGCTTTTGGACCTTTAAAATACTTCTGCAAATCAGCTTTCAATTCTGGCCAATGTAGGGAACTTTACTAGTAATTTCCCTTTGACTAGTATTGGTCTCTAGGTCTCGAATTGACTCCAAATGCCTTCAAATATTCAAGGAAGGTGTATGAATGATATTAGGAATTGAATATGATATTCAGGGATGATATATTGCCACCAAAATACCTCAACAAACTCTCTTAATATTCTGGACCAAGTATGCAATTTTACTATTAATTTGGGGTTCAAATCCCCTTGGGGTTAGTAGTGAAAATGGCTTCCCAAATGCCTCCAAACCCACTCAAATTTCTGAATAGAGGTAGGAAATGTATTAAGGATGTTATTAAGGTATCATGTGCACCATTAATTGATTATTATATCTGTTCCAACCCTCTCCCATTCAACTGCAAAAATCACAAATTCGACCCTTGGGGAAATGACACTATTTCTTCTCCCAATGCAATTAAACCGAGTAAAAATACTTCAAATGCTCAAGTACAGCACATGAAACTTGTAAAATACATTCATGGCAGTCCATTAATAACAAATTCATTATATAATCATCCATTCATTCGAAATCATCATCAATACATTGGTTCACAACAAGGTAGTGGGGAAATGACATTGTTCTTTCATTAAAAATGTGATTTATACATTTCTACTTGGAATTTCGACATAAAACATTCTAGAGATGAATAACAGAGTATTTAATTCATATTACAAAATAAATGGGGCAAGAGAAGCTCCCCCAAAGAGTACAATATCTCACCAAAAACGCCCTCCCTCAAGGATCAAGAATATGCCATCAAAACTGGAAATGGTTGAGAGAATGTGTTGCAATAGAAGAAAAGATGAGCTGCCCTGTAGCTTACACCTGCAAATAAAGACTCCATAAAGCTCCAAATAAAATGTCTGAATGGCCTTTTTAATTACCAACTTGGATGGGAATCTTTGACCCTCGAAATTGGCTAAGGCAAGAAACTAGTCATCCACTAGCTCTCCCTCTACACAAATGCAATTGCAAATTCTACAAATGATCAAAAGATGGTTTCCTTATTTGTTATTGGAATTTATAAAGTTCTAATTTCCTCCATACGTCGAATTCCTTCCAAGAGACTCATGCCAACTCAAGTTAGGAAGAGATTCCAAAGAACGCCACTTGTACAACAATTCTTAGTCTCCCACTTCCACCAAATCACATGGAAGCATCTTAGCTTCCCTAACACCCTTGAGCGCCCTCTTGGAGTCTATTTTTAGCCCTAACATGTCATATATGTCATAAGTCAGCCTTCAAATCTGATTTGTGTCATAGGTGTCATAGCATCTTCATCATTGTTGTCATAGAGCTAGGGAATCTAGCCCAAGTGTCTCACTAGCTCCAAATTGCTTCTTTCTCTTCCATGGGAGTTACTCTTCCTCTATATTTCGATATTGGATGAGTCATGCCTTGAATAATACCTTTTGGACTCCCCCAAGTATGTTACCATTGACCTTGAATTCGAATTGGTGAGAGAATGATGCCAAGTGTAGTGGGGAAATCTAGCCATATGTGGGTCCCACTTCCTCCATGTGTCTTCATGATCAAATGCCACTTTGATTTTCACTTGCATATATTTATTTAGCTCCTTTATTAAATATTTATGCCATTATAATGTTCAAACATGATTTATTATCTCCCTTATTCCAAATCCCAAAGCTTCCACCCCAAACCTAGGAAACTAGTAATTTTCCTCCTTGGCAATTATTTGACCCTTAACATCAATTTTACAAACTCTAATGAATATGGCCAAAGTGATTAGGCCATTGTGACCCAATTCCAAATTTGGGACATGACAAATCCTCCTTTACCAATATTGCTTGTCCCATTTTCTTGTATGCATTCTTCCAAACATCATGAGTACAAAATATATATCATCAAAGTACATAACAACATAATGAAAATGTACATCAAGGAGGTGCTTCATCAAAGAATCATCAAAGTGCTTATACCTCCAAGTAAGTAGACCACCCTTTTCCAGGTGCATACAATCATCAAGTGAACAATCAAATATGCTCCAATGACATAGGTGAGTATCCCATGTCCTATAATGTTGCTCCAAAGCTATGTAAGATGCATCAAAACAATCATCCTTGTATTCTTTCATGCAAGTAGTTAGTGAAGTTTCTCCAACATCAATTGAACTAAGCAAGGAGCAAGGAAAATCATGAGTCTTCAAGTGACTCAAGTGAACATCATAAGTGCATCCAGGAAGATATATATCATCATAAGGTAAAACAATATGCTGCTGCAAATGTAAATGAGGTGCTCTATTCATGTCATCATCAAAAGGAGAGGTAGAAGTTTCATACCCCTCATGTGGCACCATTAGAAAAAAACCTTTCACCCAATTTTCATCCCCAATTGGTGTGGCTGAAAAAGAAGTATGGGGTGAGGAATTATGAACCAACTTTAAATCTTTACAACTCTTACCCATTGAAATATTTAATTCATATTCTCCATAATTGGCTGGTCCAACTATTGTGAGATCATGTGCCTCCTCCAAGGCGTTGCAGCTCTCCCCATGAGGCAATGCATCATACATCTGAACAAAGAAAAGTGTTTGTTCTTCTTCTTGTTTGAGTGTAGCATCTTCAAGAGCCTGCATATCAACATGTACTTCATGTTCCACAATTATATTAGGTTCCTCCTTTGTCGCATAAACCATTTCCTTCTTCTCCTTGAAAAGAGAACCATTGCTCATTATTTTTTTTGAGTTGCTTCCAAGTTCACTAACCAACAATTTGAAATCTTGCATTAATTGCCACTTGTCTTCAAAGGAAGGTTTCAGTAATTTTCTAAACTTCTCATTCTCCTCTAAGGTTCCTTTTTTATCCATAGTCATAGTTTTCTCAAAATGCACTTTTCTTTCCTATTTTTTTTTCCTGGTTCCTCCTCTTCAACAATATTACTTCTGATTCCAATGTATAATATTGGTCTCTAACATTTTTTCATCATAAATATTAGACCACATCAGGTGCCAAGATCATGCTCTCATACCACTGTAATTTCCCTTGTTAGGAATTTTATTAAAATGGCAATTTTTCACTTTTTTCCCTAGTTTGACCTTTAACTAGTTTTGAACTCTTGGTCCCCAAATTGCTCCAATTGCTCCCAAATATTCTGAGAAGGTATATGGATGATGTTAGAACATAAATATGTATTTTAGGGATGCTTTTGGACCTTTAAAATACTTCTGCAAATCCTCTTTCAATTCTGGCCAATGTAAGGAACTTTACTAGTAATTTCCCTTTGACTAGTATTGGTCTCTAGGTCTCGAATTGACTCCAAATGCCTTCAAATATTCAAGGAAGGTGTATGAATGATATTAGGACTTGAATATGATATTCATGGATGATGTATTTCCACCAAAATACCTCATCAAACTCTCTTAAGATTCTGGACCAAGTATGCAATTTTACTAGTAATTTGGGGTTCAAATCCCCTTGGGGTTAATACTGAAAATGGCTTCCCAAATGCCTCCAAACCCACTCAAATTTATGAAAAGAGGTAGGGAATGTATTAAGGATGTTATTAATGTATCATGTGTACCATTAATTTATTATTATATCTGTTACAACCCTCTCCTATTCAATTGCAAAAATCACCAATTCGACCCTTGGGGAAATGACACTATTTCTTCTCCCAATGCAATTAAATTGAGTAAAAATACTTCAAATGCTCAATTACAGTACATGAAACTTGTAAAATACATGCATGGAAGTCCATTAATCACAAATGTATCAGAGAAGCATCCATTCGTTCGAAATCATCATCAATACATTGGTTCACAACAAGGTAGTGGGGAAATGGCATTGTTCTTCCATTAAAAATGAGATTTATACATTTCTACTTGGAGTTTCGACCTAAAAATTTCTAGAGATGAATAACAGAGTATTTACTTCATATTACAAAAGAGTACAATATCTCACCAAAAACGCCCTCCCTCAAGGATCAAGAATATGCCATCAAAACTGGAAATGGTTGAGAGAATGTGCTTCAATAGAAGAAAACATGAGCTACCCTGTAGCTTACACCTGCAAACAAAGAATCAATAAATCTCCAAATGAAAGGTCTGAATCACCTTTCCAATTACCAACTTGGATGGAAATCTTTCACCCTCAAAATTTGCTAAGGCAAGAAACTAGTCATCCACTAGCTCTCCCTCTACACAAATGCAATTGCAAATTCTACAAATGATCAAAAGCTGGTTTCCTCCTTTGTTATTGGCATTTATAATGTTCTAATTTCCTCCATGGTCTGAATTCCTTCCAAGAGACTCATGCCAACTCAATTTGGGAATATTTTCCAAAGAACGCCACTTGTACAACAATTCCTAGTCTCCCACTTCCACCAAATCACATGTGGAAGCATCTTAGCTTCCCTAACACCCTTGAGCGCCCTCTTGGAGTCTATTTTTAGCCCTGACATGTCATATATGTCATATGTCAGCCTTCAGGTCTGATTTGTGTCATAGGTGTCATAGGTGTCATAGCATCTTCATCATTGTTGTCATAGAGCTAGGGAATCTAGCCCAAGTGTCTCACTAGCTCCAAATTTCCTCTTTCTCTTCCATGGGAGTTACTCTTCCTCTATATTTCGACCTTGGATGAGTCATGCCTTGAATAATACCTTTTGGACTCCCCCAAGTATATTACCATTGACCTTGAATTCAAATTGGTGAGAGAATGATTCCAAGTGTAGTGGGGAAATCTAGCCATATGTGGGTCCCACTTCCTCCATGTGTCTTCATGATCAAATGCCACTTTGATTTTCACTTGCATATATTTATTTAGCTTCTTTAGTAAATATTTATGCCATTCTAATGTTCAAACATCATTTATTATCCCCCTTATTCCAAATCCTAAAGCTTCCACCCCAAACCTAGGAAACTAGTAATTTTCCTCCTTGGCAATTATTTGACCCTTAACATCAATTTTACAAACTCTAATGAATATGGCCAAAGTGATTAGGCCATTGTGACCCAATTCCAAATTTGGGACATGACAAATCCTCCCTTCCCAATATTGCTTGTCCTCAAGCAATTTCAAACATGGGTGTTGAAGAACCTGCTTCCTGTATAATTCTTTGAAGTTGCCATTGAATTTCCCAACCTTGAGTCTTTGAGTTTCCATGAATATTTTAGAGAGGAACCACCATGATTGCTGCTGCACTACTCTGGTAAAAATCACTTCATTAAGTTGGAAATCCATCTCCCATACTATTTGTTTCCCCAAAAAATTTGAAACCAATGAGATAAAAATTATTCCAGGGTCCCATTGCTTGTATTGCACCCCAACAATTAAGAGTGCTCTCCAACCCACACTATTAGATAAGAGGATTGCTGGATCCAATTTTCTTATATGCATTCTTCCAAACATCATGAGTACAAAATATATATCATCAAAGTACATAACAACATAATGAAAATGTACATCAAGGAGGTGCTTCATCAAAGAATCATGAAAGTGCTTATACCTCCAAGTAAGTAGATGACCCTTTTCCAGGTGCAAACAATCATCAAGTGAACAATCAAATCTGCTCCAATGACATAGGTGAGTATCCCATGTCCTATAATGCTACTCCAAAACTATGTAAGGTGCATCAAAACAATCAACCTTGTATTCTTTCATCCAAGTAGTTAGTGAAGTTTCTCCAACATCAATTGAACTAAGCAAGGAGCAAGGAAAATCATGAGTCTTCAAGTGACTCAAGTGAACATCATAAGTGCATCCGGGAAGATATATATCATCATAAGGTAAAACAATATGCTGCTGCAAATGTAAATGAGGTGCTCTTTTCATGTCATCATCAAAAGGAGAGGTAGGAGTTTCATACCCCTCATGTGGCACCATTAGAAAAAAACCTTTCACCCAATTTTCATCCCCAATTGGTGTGGTTGAAAAAGAAGTATGGGGTGAGGAATTATGAACCAACTTTAAATGTTTACAACTCTTACCCATCGAAATATTTAATTCATATTCTCCATAATTGGCTGGTCCAACTATTGTGAGATCATGTGCCTCCTCCAAGGCGTTGTAGCTCTCCCCATGAGGCAACGCATCATCCATCTGAACAAAGAAAAGTGCTTGTTCTTCTTCTTGTTTGAGTGTAGCATCTTCAAGAACCTGCATATCAACATGTACCTCATGTTCCACAATTACATTAGGTTCCTCCTTTGTGGCATAAACCATTTCCTTCTTCTCCTTGAAAAGAGAACCAGTACTCATTATTTTTTCTGAGTTGCTTCCAAGTTCACTAACCAACAATTTGAACTCTTGCATGAATTTCCTCCACTTGTCTTCAAAGGAAGGTTTCAGTAATTCTCTAAACTTCTCATTCTCCTCTAAGGTTCATTTTTTATCCATAGTCATAGTTTTCTCAAAATGCACTTTTCTTTCCTTGTTTTGTTTTTCCTAGTTCCTCCTCTTCAACAATATTACTTCTGATTCCAATGTATAATATTGGTCCCTAACATTTTGTCATCTTAAATATCAGACCACATCAGGTGCCAAGATCATGCTCTCATACCACTATTATGTCCCTTGTTAGGAATTTTATTAAAATGACAATTTTTCACTTTTTTCCCTAGTTTGACCTTTAACTAGTTTTGAACTCTAGGTCCCCAAATTGCTCCAATTGCTCCCAAATCTTCTAAGAAGGTATATGGATGATGTTAAAACATAAATATGTATTTCAGGGATGCTTTTGGACCTTTAAAATACTTCTCCAAATCCTCTTTCAATTCTGGCCAATGTAGGGAACTTTACTAGTAATTTCCCTTTGACTAGTATTGGTCTCTAGGTCTCGAATTGACTCCAAATGCCTTCAAATATTCAAGGAAGGTGTATGAATTATATTAGGACTTGAATATGATATTCAAGGATGATATATTTCCACCAAAATACCTCAGTAAACTCTCTTAATATTCTGGACCAAGTATGCAATTTTACTAGTAATTTGGGGTTCAAATCCCCTTGGGATTAGTACTGAAAATGGCTTCCCAAATGCCTCCAAACCCACTCAAATTTCTGAATAGAGGTAGGGAATATACTAAGGATGTTATTAAGGTATCATTTGAACCATTAATTGATTATTGTATCTGTTCCAACCCTCTCCCATTCAACTGCAAAAATCACCAATTCGACCCTTGGGGAAATGACACTATTTCTTCTCCCAATGCAATTAAACTAAGTAAAAATACTACAAATGCTCAAGTACAGTACATAAAACTTGTAAAATACATTCATGGAAGTCTATTAATCACAAATACATCAGAGAATCATCCATTCATTCGAAATGATCATCAATACATTGGTTCACAACAAGGTAGTGGAGAAATGGCATTGTTCTTCGATTAAAAATGAGATTTATACATTTCTACTTGGAATTTTGACCTAAAACTTTCTGGAGATGAATAAAAAAGTATTTAATTCATATTACAAAATAAATGGGGCATGATAAGCTCCCCCAAAGAGTACAATATCTCACCAAAAACGCCCTCCCTCAAGGATCAAGAATATGCCATCAAAACTTGAAATGGTTGAGGGAATGTGCTGCAATAGAAGAAAACATGAGATGCCTGTAGCTTACACCTGCAAATAAAGAGTCCATAAAGCTACAAATAAAAGGTCTGAATGGCCTTTCCATCTACCAACTTGGATGGGAATCGTTCACCCTCGAAATTGGCTAAGGCAAGAAACTAGTCATCCACTAGCTCTCCCTCTACACAAATGCAATTACAAATTCTACAAATGAGCAAAAGCTAAAGCTAGTTTCCTTATTTGTTATTAGCATTTATAAATTTCTAATTTCCTCCATGGGTCTAATTCCTTCCAAGAGACTCATGCCAACTCAAGTTGGGAAGAGATTCCAAAGAACGCCACTTGTACACCAATTCCTAGTCTCCCATTTCCACCAAATCACATGTGGACGCATCTTAGCTTGCCTAACACCCTTGAGCGCGCTCTTGGAGTCTATTTTTATCCTTGACATGTCATATATGTCATATGTCAGCCTTCAGGTCTGATTTGTGTCATAGGTGTCATAGAATCTTCATCATTGTTGTGATAGAGCTAGGGAATCTAGCCCAAGTGTCTCACTAGCTCCAAATTCAATCTTCCTCTTCCATGGGAGTTACTCTTCCTCTATATTTCGACCTTGGATGAGTCATGCCTTGAATAATATCTTTTTTACTCCCCCAAGTATGTTACCATTGACCTTGAATTCGAATTGGTGAGAGAATGATGCCAAGTGTAGTGGGGAAATCTAGCCATATGTGGGTCCCACTTCGTCCATGTGTCTTCATGATCAAATGCCACTTTAATTTTCACTTGCATATATTTATTTAGCTCCTTTATTAAATATTTATGCCATTATAATGTTCAAACATGATTTATTACCCCCCTTATTCCAAATCCCAAAGCTTCCACCCCAAACCTAGGAAACTAGTAATTTTCCTCGGCAATTATTTGACCCTTAACATCAATTTTACAAACTCTAATGAATATGGCCAAAGTGATTAGGCCATTGTGACCCAATTCCAAATTTGGGACATGAAAATTAGTCTCAATGAAGTATGGGTGAAAGGGTTATTTTTTATGGTGCCACATGAGGAGTATGGAACTCCTAGATTTACCTTTTATGATGACATGGTTGGAGCACATCATTACTCACATTTGCAGCAACATCATTTGTTACTTTATGATGATGCACATCTACATGGATGCACCTATGATATGCATTTGAGTCACTTGAAGACTCATGGTTTTACTTGCTCAACACTTGGTTCATTTGATGTTGGAGGAACTTCATCCAACACTTGGGTGAATAGATTTATGATTGGAGAATATTTTTGTTGGAAGCCACATACCTTTTTATATCTTTATGATTCTCACATTGATGGATGTATGGGTGAGACTTCTTTGAGTCATTTGAAGTCTCCTTGTTTTTTTTGCTCATTATTTGGTTCAAATTTTAGTGGAGATTCTTCATTCACGTCTTGGATGAAAGAATACATGGCTAAATATTTTGATGCATATCATATCCTTTTAGAGCAGCATTATAGGACATGGGATCCTCACCTATGTCATTGGAGCAGATTTGATTGGTTACATGCTGATTGTATGCACTTGGAAAATGGTGGTCTACTTGCTTGTAGAATGCATACAAGAAAATGGGATCCAGGAATCCTCTCATATGATGGTATGGGTTGGAGAGCACTCTTAATTGTTGGGGTGCAATACAAGCAATGGGACCATGGAATAATTTTTGTTTCATTGGCTTCAATTTTTTGGGGAAACAAGTAGTATGGGAGTTGGATTTACCACTTAATAAAAATATTTTTATCAGAGTAGTGCAGCAACAAGCATAGTGGTTCCTCTCTAAAATCTTCATGGAATCTCAAGACTCAAGGTTGGGCAATTCAGTGGCAACTTCAAAGAATTATACAGAAAGCCAGTTCTTCAACACCCATGTTTGGAATTACTTGAGAACAAGCAATATTGGGAAGGGAGGATTTGTCATGTCCCAAATTTTTTCATTGGGTCACAATAGCCTAAGCCCATTGGTCATATTCATGAGAGTTTGTCAAATTGATGCTAAGGGTCAAAATATTGCCTAGGAGGAAAATTACTAGTTTCCTAAGTTGAGAGTGGAAGCTTTGGGATTTGACATAAGGAGGATAATAAATGATGTTTGCACATTAGAATGGCATAAATATTTAATAAAGGAGGTAAATAAATATATACAAGTTAAAATCAAAGTGTCATTTGATCATGAAGACACATGGAGGAAGTGGGACCCACATATGGCTAGATTTCCCCCTACACTTGGCATCATTCTCTCACCAATTCGAATTCAAGGTGAATGGTAACATACCTGGGGGAGTTCAAAAGGTATTATTCATGGCATGACTCATCCAATGTCGAAATGTAGAGGAAGAGTAACTCCCATGGAAGAGGAAGAGGCAATCTGGAGCTAGTGGGACACTTGGGCTAGATTCCCTAGCTCTATGACAACGATGATGAAGATTCTATGACACATATCACACAAATTAGACCTGAAGGATAACATATGACATATATGACATGTTAGGGATAAAAATAGCCTCCAAGAGGGCGCTCAAGGGAGTTAGGGCAGCTAAGATGCTTCCACATGTGATTTGGTGGAAGTGGGAGACTAGGAATTGTTGTACAAGTGCCATTCTTTGGAATCTCTTCCCAACTTGAGTTGGAATGAATATCTTGGAAGGAATTCGACCCATAGAGAGATTGGAAACTTTATAAATATCAATAACAAAGAATGAAGGATGATTTTGATCATTTGAGAAATTTGCAATTGCATTTGTGAAGAGGGAGAGCTAGTGGATGACTAGTTTCTTGCCTTAGCCAATTTCGAGGGTGAAATATTCCCATTCAAGTTGGTAATTGGAAAGGCCATTTAGACCTTTCATTTGGAGATTTAACGAAGTATTTATTTGCATGTGTAAGTTATAGGGAATCTCATGGTTTCTTCTAGTGCAGCTCACTCCTTCAACCATTTACAATTTTCATGGCATATTCTTGATCCTTGAGGGAGGGCATTTTTGGTGAGCTCTTGTACTCTTTGGGAGAGCTTCTCATGATCCATTTATATTGTAATATGATTAATATAATATGTTCTTAATCTTCAAAAAGTTTTAGGTCAAAATACCAAGTGGTTATATGTAAAATTTATTATTAATGACCAAATAGTGACCATTCCCCCACTAGATTGATGTATGCCAATGTATTGATGATGATTTCGAATGGAAGAATGTTTCTCTGATATATTTATGATGTATGGACTAAAATTTATGAGTATTAAAAGTTTCATGTTCAACACTTAAGCATTTGGAGCCATCTTGCTCAGTTTTATTTTATTTGAAGGAGATTTAATGTTATTCCCCCCAAGGTCGAACTAGTGATTTTGTAGTTGTTTGGGAGAGGGTTATAAACAGCTTAATAAATTGAATAATGATGCACACAATACATTAATATTGTCCCTTAGACATCCCTTTCCTCTGTTCAAAAATTTGAGTGGGTTTGGGAGCATTTGGAGAGTAATATTCAACATTTACCCTGGGGGGATTGGAACCCCAAATTACTAGTAAAACTCCCATCTTGGCCAGAAGTTTAAATAAGTTTGCAGAAGTTTTTTGATGGTAATAAATCATCCTTGAACATCATAATCCAGTACAAATATCATTCATACACATTCACTAAATATTTGGAGGCATTTGGAGCCAATTGGAGACCTAGAGACCAATAGTAGTCAAAGGGAAATTACTAGTAAAGTACCCTATATTGGAAAAAATTGAAAGAAAATTTGCAGAAGTATTTTAAAGGTCCAAAAGAATCCTTGAAACACATATTTTTGTTCTAACATCACCCATATACCTCCTTATAAGATTTGAGAGCATTTGGGACAAATTGGAGACCTAGGCATCAAAACTAGTCAAAGGTCGAATTTGGGGAAAAAGAGAAAAATTGGTCATTTTAATTAAATTCTTAAAAATGTATATTACATTATCCTCCCACATGACCAGCTGAAAATCACTTGACATTGGATCAGTTCAAGCTATTAGAGCATGAATGTTTATGAAACAGATTTTATCTCAATGTAATAATGTTTGTAACTATTTTATTCTAAGGTATTGACTTAACAGCTTGAAGATCTTTGATCTTCATGGATTCCTGAATTATAAGGATCTGATCTGCTTTGTTGTAGTATTTAAAGGAGGATAGGAGTGTTAAAATAGGTTAGGCTTATTTTGAAAATATTTTGTAACAGGAGTGGAAGAACTCTGTAATTGAACTTTATCTTATTACTGAAATTGGCAGCATTTTCCTAAGTTACTGTGTACTAATTTCTTGTAGTGTTTAGAGGCATATCTATTAGAAGGCAAGGGATCACCTTCTTTCAAATTTGCCTATTTAGTTAGCTGCTTATGTCCTTTGCTTTTTTTTGTGTGGAATTGCAATTAGATTTCCTTTTGGTTTCCTGAAATTGTTTGAACATTAAGCGTAGGATTCTTCAATTATAGTCTTTATTGAGTTGTTGAAACAGTGTAAGCATTAAGCGTAGGATTTTCCATTCATAGCTTTTCTTGGTTTGTTGAAACAATCGACTAAATAATGCGTAGTTTCTCTTTGCAAGTGTGTTATTGATTATTGTTGTTACACTTGTGCTCTGCTGCTGCATTTTATCATTATTGATTTCCTTTCATGAACTACTGAAACTGGTAGATGGCATATGGATTTATAGAACAAGAATATTGATTTCCTTTATGGTTGAATATTGCAATTGTGGATTGGATCCCGTTTTATGATGATGATTTAGGATTTAACTTCTTGCAAAAGCAATTTAGCTATTTTATTCTTGAAGCATTCATTTCCAGAATTGATACAGTAGAAGCATTGTGAACTCTCTTAATCTTTGGCAGTCGAATTAGTATTTGAAGTTGGATTGAGCAGTGAGCAGAGCGTAGACTTTGTAATTAGGTAGATTGGGTGACTTCTAGTTGATTGATCAATTACTAATTGTTTATGCATATATTTTGCTTGATTACCTTTGAAATAACCATACTTCCCTAGGTTGACAATTTATATTGAGCACTTTGTTTGTTAATTAATAGGAAATTATAGTGACCAACAATATCTATGGACAATTCTATCGTGTATATATTTAGAATATATGCATAGCATATACCCACACAATGTAATTTTATACTCTTAAGCGAAATAAAGTTACGATATATATATATATATATATATATATATATATATCATAATTTTATTATATAGAAATAAAATTACATATCAAAGATAAATGCCTAAGCATATATTTCTACCAAAAAATCCATATCCAGTTGTTCATAAAGAAATCTGTAACAAAGAAAACAACAGACCTTCTTGTATATACATGCTTTGTAAAAAACAAAAAATAGTTTTGTTAGATGAAGTATCGATCAAAAGAAACAAAAAAACATAGAAGGTTCCACTCATTTTATTGCCCCTTCAATAAAAGGCCTGTGATAGTATTTGAAATGTTCATCATTGTGGTGTTATGATATTAACCATTTACCTACAACCATTGGTAAACCTTCTTTAGATAAGACATCAACAATCCTGTTGCGCTCCCTGTACACATGATGACAAGTGAAGGAGTAAAAACTTCTTTTTATTGACTTTATTTCTTCAAGTAAAGTATCCAAAGCCACATTGTGACACTTCTGGACCTCCTTCACCTAGTTTAAAGCCAATATATATATAAACTAAATAACTGTTGAAAAAAAACTAAATAATATAAATCTAATTTAAATCATTAAATAAACTAAATTATGTAAATCTAAATCTAAATTACAAAATACAACTAATGAAAATAACTAGTTAAAGAAATTTTCATTAAATTAAACTCATTTTAATTTACAAAAAACTAAATTTTAATTAAAATTTTTACTAATTTTAAGGGTTTAAAGGGATTTGAATCGCCTACCTTGCAGTCCAAAGTCCATGGTAGAAGGAGGGGCTTGTTGGTAGTTGGAAAGGATCGTTGGTATCTAAAAGGGCTCGATGGTAATTGGAAAGGCTCGTTGGTAGCTAAAAGGGCTCGCTGGTAGTTGGAAGAACTCATTGGTAGCTGGTGATGAATCGACCCTTGGTCGAGCTCAAAAACCCTCGATCGATATTTTTATCATTGCTCGGTCAATCCTTTGTTCGAAATCCACGGTGAAATAAACCGTCGGCTATTCTTTTCAATTTTTATAACAGTTTTTAGGAGCTAGATTGAGCATTACAACTTGATCGAGGGTTTGGTAAAACCCTCGATTGATCTATAAAGATCGATCAAGGGTAATTCAAACGCTTGATTAAAGGTTTTTAAAGAGCTCGGTCGAGTACTTTGTTAATCCCTCGATCGAGATTTTAAAATCTTGATCAAGCGCTTTACAAGAGATCAATCAAGCTTGTTTTTCACCATATCTACACTCTCTGCTTGCCAAAACGTGTTACCCATCTTCATGGTAACACCCTAGTACAACATATAAAAAGTGTACTTAGGGTGTTTCTTTATCTTGGGACCAACAATGATATCCTAGTTCAATAAAAAGAAAACTTCAATGCAATTTAGCTCAGTAGAGATAGAGTATATGGTATCCAATACTATTATTTATGATGCCATTTGGCTTCACAAGTTACTTGCAAGATTGTTTGTTCAGGAGTTCGATCCCATGGTGATTTATTGTGATAATCAAAGTTGTATCAAACTCTATGAGAATCCAATGTTTTCATGATAGGTCCAAGCACATAGAGATCCAAGATCACTTCATATGAGACTTGATATTTAAAAGGGAGCAGTAAATCTCTAGTATATTCTCACAAATCAGTAGGTGGTTGATATTCTGACAAAACTGTTAGCAAAAGGAAAGTTTGAAGCATTCAAAGACAAACTTGGGTTGGTGTAGAATTCCTTCTTCACTAAGAGGGAGTATCAAGAAATATATCTCAAACATGAACATTTTCATAGGTTCAAGGTGAACATGCTAGAGTTGGTTTAAGATATTTCAAAAAGTAATTCTACTTTAAAATTCACTTTAGGAAAAAGTGAAAAGTATTATATTTAGTTGTTGAGTCAAATCAAGTGTATTTACTACATTAATGAATTAGGATATCATTAATCTCAACCATACATCTCACCGAGAGATTATGGTTTCAACACAATTATAAAAACAAGACAAGATAGATATTTTAGACACATTTTTGGTTCGATAGGGACAACAATTGTGTGTGTGTGAGAGAGAGAGAGAGAGAGAGAGCGCAATGTGTATTAGTCGAGAGGAGTTGTACAATATAGTTGTACAATATATTAGTATAGTTGTATGGACCATATAATAGATCATACCATACCATATAATAGGTTGTCTTTGTTTTCTTATTTCCTCTCTTTAGTGAGGCATACACCTCACGTTGGGTTCGATTTGTTTATTGTGCAATGGTTAGGTTCTAGTTGTTATAGAGGTTTCCTTGTAAGCTTTGATTAGTTGAAAGATACGTTGATTTAAAGGATAAATTCCCTATATATATGTGTAATTGTTTTATGTTTCCATTATTTACTTTCCATATATTGTGTGATTGTTGCTATGTGAAGAAGTTAAATTTATACAATTAAATAATAGATTTATTAGGTTGAGAATATAGGGATTTAGTCACCTGGGAATTCAAAAATTTACAAACATTGCATAGCTTCATATACCTATAAATAGTTTCTCACTAGCCAGACATTGACTATTGGTGGTCTATCATTAGTGAGTACCAAGTACCAAATTAAATTTATTTAATAAAAATGACCCTTTTACATTTATCACACAACAGTGACCTAATGAGCCTTACTCAAAGCCAAATGAGCTCATACATTAATTAACTAGCACCTAAATATCCGTAAGTAGGAGGGTTAAATTAGAACCCTAACAACCACAACATAATTTCCGACATCAACAAACAAACTAAGGAAATTAATAAAAATCAAACTGTTTTTCCCATAATGATTAGTTGAATAAATCATAAACTTGCGTTAACATGTAAATTTACATTTAACAATGATTTAAAAAATTGTATAATAATCTTATCTTAAAATAAAAAAAGTTATATTAATATTTTTACATCAAAATTATAAAATAGAATTTAAAATCAGGTTTCATCATAATTAATTACTTATAATCATCTTGCAACATAGTCTTAAAGTAATTTAAAAACTCAAAATAACAAGAGCCATGAGGTAGCAATGTCCTTGGCGTTGCCACCTTCTCCGAGAACAACTGTTAACAATAGATATTTGTGGGAAGTGATTTTAACAATAGCTATTGATAAATCCAAATTTTGAATAAAATATATAAAAAAGGTTTGAATTGATGATAATAAAACACCACTCATTATGTGAATGTTGATCATGGCCATCGAATCATATGGTTTTTCACTGTTGACGAACCATATTCTTTCATGCTTCTCACCACTCATTTTCACTATTGCCGAACCATATTATTTCATGTTTGGGTTAAGGAAAGGATGCTTATGTTCTTTTATTCCCACACTAACACATCATAATAACAAAGCAAATCTTAAGCTTTACTCATGTTCTTCACCTCATTCTTCTTTCATTGTTTGTTAATGAAATCAATCTCATCTACTCTCTTTTTCCTCCTTTCTCTTTACCTATTATGGATATATTCCAACCCGCGGCTTGCAAGGTCTCATGGTACTAGTTATGTGCACCTTGCTTTAAGATTGTATTTTGATGGTTTAATCCAATGGTTCTATATGTGCATGGTTGTCTAGGAATGGCTCACAAGTGAATGCATCTTCAAGACGGAAAATTATATCAAGAATCCACTTTGGAAACATGATCTAGTGAGTGAATAATGGAATTCCCTTGCACCCTTCAACTTAGTGACTTCTTGAAATAACACGACATCAAGCCACTTCCAATTCAATGCTACAAGAAGAGTTTTACTACAAACTCAAGAAACCGACTCAGCTCCCTTTTTCTTTGCAGTACCACTAAATGAGATTCTTCCATCTCCTCCTACATAAGTCATCCATTCATAGCAACTATATCAAGTATTTGATCTAACTATTTTTTGAAGATTGACTAAAATTCAGTGAAGGATGCTGCGATTTTAATCCTCTCATGCTCTATTGATAAATACATTGAATTCAAATCGCCTATTGAGGTATAATATTCCAAGAGTGTGCTTCAATGCTAGATGAATTAGTTGATCCAAGGTGCCATTGTAGGCTGAGACAATGGCATATTACAAGCGATGATGGTAACAATTCAAGGAGATGTCACTGTTCTTCAATATTATTGAATCTGCTCCTGATTTTTCTGCTAGTGTTTCCTCTTCTCTTTTAGCTCGTGAAGCCTGCACATATAATCAACGCATGTCAGAAATGCATGCATCTAATGCCTCATACTAATCATTTCCAAGTCAGGATATCAAATCCTTGGCGTCTTTCATCCGATCAGAACCAACTCAATGTACCAATGGTTACTTCTCGTGGCAGTCATGCCCACTAAATCCCACCATTTCCTTGGGCTAATTATTAGCGAGACCGATAGAAAGTAGGATACCCAATTATACAACTATCATCTACACCGAATCCATGCTATCATACCATCCCAATTTCTAAATTGATTTACAAATATGACCATTATATCAGGACTAGAAATCTAATGAGGCTATTATTTTCAAGAAGATGAAATAAATATTTGGAACCTTATACTAACAATGGACGGTGGATCATGGAGCATGTAGCTCATCCCACGGTGGATGGTGGGAGCATGCAACTCATCCCACGGTGGATGGTGTAGCTTCGAGCATGCAATCAGAATGTTTTTGCACCCACTTGGTGTAGTTAAATATTGATAGTTGCATTAGCACTATTTAACCACACCAAGTGGATGCAAAAACATTGTGATTGTTACCTCAAGGAATTTGATACCTTTTTATGCATCACAAATTCAAAGTTGAGATTGATCTGTGCTAGTCTAGGAATTGTTTGCCACTAAAACCAATTAACAAGAATATTGTTGCAAAATATTAAAGCAGGCTTTGACACTTTCAAGCATTTACAGAGTGACTAGTACTAATAGCATGCCAATGCCAAAAGGCATTAGGGATGTTAAAAAGGAATTTGGGTATACCTTGAGGACCCATTCCATCCAAATATCGACAGTGTGGATTCCATGAATATAGATCAATCAAATGGCCAAACATGTAAAAGAAAGATGAAGATCATACCATTTAACCCATATAAAAAATGAAAATAATTGTCAAACAACTACGTTAAAAAATGGAATAATATGATATAATGGACATAAACCTCAAAATACTTATCTCTTCCTATTCGATTTGCATTATCAAATGTGTTGGTACCATACAAACGACCTTGAATTGCAGTTCGTATTTAGAAGTGCATTATTTCCACTTCATAACAATCGCAACTTTTGCTCGTACAACTATCAACTGTCTCTTTGCAAGAACCCATCTGGTTGAAAAGTTTGTAAATTGTGTATTATGCTTTCTTGAACATTTTCCCCGTTCGAAAAAATTATATTCCTAAGAAATAAACTAAAAACATAAGGATTGGACATTCGAAGGAGACAAATGTAACTGACACAATTCTGGAACACGAAAGATGCAATCATTTCTTAGTTGAATGGATTACATATAATCAACTAAGAAAAGATGAAATTCGAGGCTTATGTTACACAAACTATACGTACGTTGTGATGTGTTGCAGTACCGCCAACTTGGAACATGAGGGATACAAAAGGGAAGCTCGTTTGCTTCCTGCATTCAGGACAACAAAAGATAAAGGATAAATCATGGATTCTCTTGATTAGATCAAATAAAGGGGTTGCAATGATCTTGGCCTCATCAATGAATTGTGCATCTCTCTGCTTTCCCAAAAAATCCACATTTAACTTGACAAGTGTAAATATTCCAAACAATTTGAATTTATGAATAGTGTGTAATTTCCAAGTGGTGATAACCACTCATCAGACTGTTACACCTAAAATATTACCATCATAAGACTCATTGTATACATCCCTAAAGTTTCATTGACTAATTTATCAGCCTGGAAGAGATATTAACCCATTCATACTAGGTTTTGAGAGGTCATCGCAGGCTGCCCTTATGCAACCTGTGATGTCGCATCTTGCTCTCTTGCAGAGTGCGACGATGTCAGTTAATGGACAAAAATAGCTCCTTCGAGCCCATTCTCAAAGCCAGCTGACATGCATCCTTATCCCTGACCTTTTGGGAGATTTGGAACTCGGTTCCTAACCTCTTGGAAGGATCCCCTATCTCTCTCCTACCATATTTCAACCTACCCTATCTATACCCTATCCACTTAGTCCTATATAAATGAAGCTCTACCTCACTCCAAGGGGAGGAAGTCTATAGTGTCTACATGCTGGTGAAATCATCTTAGAGAAATCTCTACTCATCCATTGAGAGACTCGCACTTCCTTGGGAGGATATGGCATTGGCTTGGATGGAGAAGGACTACTTTGTTAAGCTCTAGTTGGAGTTGTTCTTTTCTATGTACTTTCCCTATTTTTACAGTAATATAAACGCTTTCCACCAATATTGTTGTGTTGATGATTTTGTGTAGTTTACCTGCTTAACTATTTACTTAGATCTGTGATCGTTCAGATGCTTTTTACTTGTTTGTCTTGTTTTGTGTATCTTGGCAGGTCTTGCAGCTTAGATCTGACAACCACAAGGTGTGGAACAACATCCAGGAAAAGGGGCTACAAACTTAAGGAAAGACATCTAATAACTTGATCCTTAACTAGATCTAGGAAAGTGGTTTATAGTCTGTTCTATTTGTTCTAGACTCACATTGAGCTAGGGAGATCCGGCTCACCTTTGCTCGAGTGGATTGTCTGTCAAACAAATATGGCGACCATACTGGGGAAGTAACATTGTTTTGTAGTTGTCAATTTGAATGTCATTTTCAGTTGATTTCTTATTACAATCCATTTTATTTGTCATTTTCCTCCTAAACTAGTTTCACCATCAGATCTTCACTTTAAAGAGTTTGATTACCTTCCTTTGAGTTTGTACTTCTCATTTTCAAACCATTTCATTGCTCGTTGTTTGGAGAATTTGTTCATTTTTTAACTTGGATCTCGCCTATTGCACCTATTCAGTGGACTCAGAGATACACTATGTCATTTTTTATCTTTGTTCTTTGTCTGTTGGCCTATTGTCGTAACCCTTTCATTGGTCTAATGCGACACCGTCGCACTTCCTGCATTGGTGGACTACGACGTCGCACTGTGTACAAGCACAGACTGTGCCGATTTGTCAAAATTAGCATACAAGCACCCCTTCTCCATTTCTGATTTGAGTTTTGGTTTGTGTGCAAACTCCCTATATACTGTAAGATCCAGTCAGAGACCCCATTTTGATTTGTGTGGTTGAGTTTTTTGGTTTTATTTGGAGTTGTTTTGGGTTCCATCTTGGACAAGTCTGAAATTTGGTAGTTGTAGACACTTTGGTATCCCCCACCTGCATCCACTCACCCTTGCATTCCCTCCTCTCCTTGCTAGATCTAGTCATTGTATTGGATCGATTTCCAGACCTCATTTGCATACATTTGTGAGCTTTGCTTTCTTTAGTGCTGCTTGTTATTGATTGATTTTGAGTGTTTGTGTGTACTTTCAGTTCTTTGAGTGCTTGTCTTTCCTTAAGATCTTTTGAGTTATTGGATTGCTGCAAGTAATCTTTTCATTTCAATATTTATGTTTAAAAGCATCACTGTCATCAATTTCTTAGTTTGATACATCCATTGAAAAATCAAAAGTACTTTATTTCCATCCTTTTTCAAGCTCATTTGAAGAATTGCACATGCATTGGAATGTCTCATTTGTAGATATTTTGGAAAATTTGAAAGAGAATTGAATTATTTGTGTTTTTCACGAATTATAAGTTGCTCATCTTCTTGAAAAATTCGAATAGACATCAAGTTTTGCAAAAGTGGTTCCATGCTTGGAAAGTTATATGCATCTTTTGGTTTTCATGCTTTTAGGCCATTATAGTGAAAGTGAAAAGCTTGCATACTCTACTTAGAAACTCTCTCTTTTCATCCCTTAGCATCATTTTTGTTTCTGAAAAGATAAAAGAAAAAGAAAAACATGCTTTGATTTGGATTAGTAGTGTTGTGTTATTTCTTGTGTTTCGCTTGAAAAGGAAAATAATAATTCATAGTCATTTTTTGGTAGATTTGGGATTGTGTTGCATTGCATTGTTTTGGTAAAATCATTGGAAAGAAGTTTCTCCCTCCCATACATAGAGTTCATCAAAAGAAAACTGTATTTTTTGCATGTAGTTAGGGCCTGCATTATGTTTCTAATTATGTACTCACCTCATGCATTCACCTAACCGTCCAGATAAAATTAACGGTATAACTAGGGTAAAATTTTTAGCAACTTGTGTGTAAGTTAGAGACGTGTTCAGGCGTCGTTAAGCGTGGCAGCTGTCATTATTTTCCATCACTATATCCCGAGGGTATTGTAGTCTTCCATGTACTTATTGGTATATCGAGCTCTTTCACATACCCACCAAGTACCACACGTACTTGGCATATATCGAAAGGTGTTTCACATACTCGGTAGTATATCGAAAGGTCTCATGTCGTACGGTTGTGCATTAGACAACACCACTACGGATTTGAGCTCCCACGTACCTTGCGTATATCGGGAGACACCATTAGGATTCTTGAAACCAATTGAGTTAACCTTTTGGCCATCTTAGCGGAGCAATACACCAAGAACAACACTCGGGGAGATTACTACGCATGTACCATCCAGGTAATCGGGTATTCAGGAAAGGATATGGTCCCAATCCTCCTTGTCGCATTTACTGTTGGACCCTGCAGTATAGAGCGATTTGTGAAGCCTTGACAATCTTGTGAGGTTCCAGACCTTTGAATCCACTCTTATAACATAAGTTTGCTTGTGGCCTTAGTTTGTGTAGGGTTTGTCTGGTCTGCTTTTCTTTTGTTTAGCTTTCCTTAGGAGAAACTTTTATTTCAGTCACTCTAGTTGAATTTCCTTGGAGAAGGTCCCATAGGATTCAGAACTTGCCACCTGAATATCCCCTTAACCAGGAGGTAATGTCGAGGGTAAGAATGGACCCACAAGCCAGGGTCGGGTCACATGAAGTGGAAAACCCTACTTTGAATGTTGGAGGACTCTTGTTTCCTCACACTCCTCCAGATTCACCTGCCTCCCACCCCCCGCAGGGTGAAGAGGCCCCAATTCCCACTTCACAATACTTACCTCCCATTTCACCGGGAGAGCCTGGATCGTTGGAATGGATAAATTCACCCCAGGATGGCCCTTTCGCAGCTGTTGGTCCTTCAACAGCCTATTGGACATCATCTCTAGGCCATCTGGTGGCCCATTTTGTCATCGCACCCCCACCTATTTGGGCTAGCCGCGACGACCGCTTAGCACCTTATCGTGAGCAATTGGATCGATTACGTGCTATGGGTGAGGAGTTTCGAAGATGAATTCTTCAACTAAGGATTGACGACCCGACTTTACCTCCTTATCACGATCCCTACAATTAACCAGAATCATTCACGCAACACGTGACCACTTCTGAAACTGGTCAACCATCCATTCCTGCACATCCATCCCCTAGACAGGAGACCAGTCAGTACCTCCAACGACCCAACCTGTTGAAGGACAACAATCCAACACGCCTGTGACCACCACGGTTACGTCACCTGCTCCTCCCCCACCCCAAACTTCGAGGTGAGGATACTCTTTACCCCCTACCTTTTTTACAGGTAACGATAATCCTACGGTAGATAATCAACAACCAGTGTTGGGTCAACCTTTACCTAGTGGTCAGCAAGTTGTTGCTGGGGGGAAACCCCCGTCTCTTAACCATGTTAAATTTTCTGAATTTACTTCAATATGATCTAGGATCTTAACTGAGAGAACAACATGTACAGCATATCTACAGCATATCAATCATGGAGACAATAATGCAAGCACACAAGAGACACAAAGATTTACTTGGGGAAAACCATAAAGGTGAAAAACCCCAATAACTTCCTCAGAGATAGATAGAGCAATGATACAACCAACCAAGAGAGATAGACACAACCTAACAGCAGATCCTCCTCCTCCATAAGTGTGCCACTCCTCCTTGAGTGCATGAGTGAGAAGTGAGTGAGCAAATAGAGTGCCTCCCGCACTCTATTTATACTTGACTTGACTTGCCTTTTTACCTAACTCATGTAGGCTCGAACTTAACCACATAACATAATGCTGACTGGGCCGACCCCCAATAGGGTGGTCTAATAACCCTTTGACCCACATGGCCGACCCCCAATAGGGTGGTCTAATAACCCTTTGACCCACATGACTTATATAGGTCTGACCCCAAACATGGTGGTCTAATAACCCATCAAGTATAAGTTACGACACTTACAATATAAATAACGACACTTCCTTATAGAGGAATAATACCATCTCTATAGGAATACAATATACATATATGTGAAATACATTCCGAAGTTACATATACATCAACACTCCCTCTTAACTAGGAAGGTATTTCTCAGCACAGTTCTTCTAGCACAAGTCATCTTCTTTGGATCATCGTCACTGGATAATCGTCATCGAGTCATCATCATCGTCACTGCTGCTGCTATCTCAATCAATCTCTGAATCTACTCGTCATAGGAAGTTCTACAGAGCCAGTCCTTTTTCATACTGGATGTAGGCCCACCACCTGCAGGTCTTCATCATCACTGGCCATACTGTGGAATCCTCAGGACTTATTACGTGCATCACAAAACCTCGAAAGAGCATCCCAGGATGTTACGGGTACACAACTCTGACCTGTAGGATCTCCCAGGGCGCTATTACATGTGACCCCACCACAAACCTCGAAAGAGCATCTCAGGATGTTACGAGTACACAACTCCGACCTGAAATCTCCCAGGGCACAAATTACATGTGGTCCACCACAAAACCTAGCAAGAGCATCTCAGGATGTTACGAGTACACAAATTCGACCTGAAATCTCCCAGGGCACAAATTACATGTGGTCATGGCAAAACCTCGAAAGAGCATCTCAGGATGTTACGGGTACACAACTCCGACCTGAAATCTCCCAGGGCCCAAATTACATGCCATAGGACAAAACCTCGCAAGAGCATCTCAGGATGTTACGGGTACACAACTCCGACCTGAAATCTCCCAGGGCACAAATTACATGTCCTCCCAGAGCAATGTCTCGAAAGAGCATCCCAGGCTGTTACGGGTACACAACTCCGGCCTATAGGATCTCCCAGACATGCTCATCTGCACAACCTGATCCACGGACACAGAGTATCAACCTGATACTCACCATACATCATCCTGATGTACTCATGATCGTCCTGATCATCATCACTGCAATGTCCTGCTGCATGTCATATGGAGCAACATCCTGAAGCTCATCATCCATGATCATCCTGATCATCATCACTGCAAATTCCTGCTGCATGTCATCTGGAGCAACATCCTGAAGCTCATCATCGATGATCATCCTGATCATCACTACAACATCCTGCTGCATGATCCACCTGATCATCAATGCATCCACCTGATGCATACCAAGTATCTACCTGATACATATCATCATACATGATCCTCCTGATCATACAATGTATCCACCTGATACATGATACATATCACCATACATGATCCACCTGATCATACAATGTATCCACCTGATACATATACAGATACATGGTCCAAGCATCCAACATGATGCATATACAAAATACATACACATGATCCAACTGATCATATCCAGCATCCAACATGATGCATACATACATAAATGATCCAACTGATCATATCCAGCATACAACATTATGCATACATACATAAATGATCCAACTGATCATATCCAGCATCCAACATGATGCATACATACATAAATGATCCAACTGATCATATCCAGCATCCAACATGATGCGTACATACATAAATGATCCAACTGATCATATCCAAGCAGAAACCAGAACATCATCCTGATGCCCATTATCCAGCGCTTACATCCACAGCCATGTGAAGGATCCTCCTTCCAACATGCTTGGAATGGCTTCAGCAAATGTGTTCATCACTTCTTCCTCGAAGTGTCCTCGATCTGAAGAACACCAAGCCTCTCTCTGAAGTACTCGAACTTCACTATGGCTAGTGGCTTCGTCAGCACATCTGCAATCTACTCATCCGTCGCAACATACAGAAGCTTCACAGCTCCTCTCTGCACCATATCCCTGATATAGTGATATTTGATCTCTATGTGTTTCGACCTGTCACGAAACACTGGGTTCTTGGACAGCTTCACACAACTCTGGTTATCATAGAAGATACTAGTAGCCTCCAACGGGAGATCAAATAACTCAGACAGTAGCTTCCGTAGCCATACTGCCTCACAACTAGCTGAACAGGATGCAACATACTCTGCCTTAGCTGTACTCAGTGCTACACAGGACTGCTTCCTGCTAAACCAAGAGATCACACCTGATCCCATATTGAAACAGCACCCAGATGTGCTCTTCCTATCTGCAGCACTGCTAGCCCAATCTGAATCAACATAACCCTGTAGGTTAAACTTTTGATTCGCTTCATACTTGAGCCCATAATCCACTGTACCCTTCAGGTACCTCAGAACATGCTTTACAGCAACCAGGTGAACACTCCTCGGATCCGTCAGGAACTGGCTCAATGTGTTCACAGCAAAGCAAATGTTTGGTCTCGTGTTCGTCAGGTACATCAAGGATCCAATCATCTGACGATACATAGAGACATCAACTGGCTCAGATGAAGCTTCAGATTCGATACCATAGGTGTGGCCATGGCCTTGCAATCCATCATCCCGAACCTCTTCAGGATCTCTACTGCATACTTCCCTTGTCCAAGGAAGATTCCATCTGCACTCTACCACACCTCCATGCCAAAAAAAACAAATAGTGCATCATCCCCAAGTTCTGCACATATATATGACTACACCATGCTGTCTTGAAATTCATCTGGTGCATCTTCTATTTCATCACTTTTATATTTCTCAATGCTGCCATCTGCAACATGCTTGATCTGATAGATCCATTTGGAAGTCATAACAAACTTCCCTTCACATCTTGGGACTACATCCCAAACAATATTCTTCATGATCGATGGATCATGGCATTCCATCTCTTCATCCCAGATCCTGGGAACTTCAATATCTTCAATAGATATCTTTGTTGTTGGAACAAATGTTGTAGTCCTTTTTGTAGGTGAAGATATACGGTCTTTCCTACAAAACAGGTTAAATTGCATGATTAGAAACATCTCATAATTTTCAGAACAAATTCTTACACATAAAAAAATATGTCATACAGTCATGCAATTATCTTAGCCAATGCTTCAATACAACATTTATCCATATTCCGTAACTTTCTAGATGCCTTCCAATCTCTACCAGAACATTGTTAAGAGTGTGCACAACTCCCAACATGTCAGCAAAGAGGTTTCATTCTAGATAAGTAGCGATGGAATGTTGTACAGTGCCATAGGCTACTTACCCATGCATATTAGTAGTATATCGTTCATCAATGCAATTATTCTAATGTGCATAATACACAACCTAATTCTAGGAACATCAGTATATACATCATTGAACAGTATTATTTAAACAAGCACATATGCAAGAAATGATAATTAAAAAATACTTATCTTTGTTTGGTTACTGGGTGGACTCCCTCTGAGTCTTTGCTTCCTTGTAGGAGCTGCTGAAGTAGCTTCTTCTACACCTTTCTGTTATGGAATGTAGAAAGATGGTCAACTCCCTCTGAATATCTGCATCCTTGCAGAAACTACTGAAGTGTGCTCCTTTGCTTTCTTGCAGGAACAACTAGAGTGTGCTCCCTCTTGATCTTTGCTTCCTGAATTACCTGTTCTTGAACTCATATTCACCCTTGGTCCCTATGCATGCTTATTAGTATCATGATTGTGTTATCCTTGTGATTTCATATAAAATCATACATTCATTAGTATACTATTAAAACACAATAATCTCAAGCATGTATAGTCATGATCATTTCAAACAGAAATAATAAGCATTAGCATTCAAGGATTCTTATGGTTAGTCAAATCATAAGAAACATAACATGTCTAAACCTGTAATTACTCAAACCTATGACTCTTCAGGTTAGTTGAATCATCAATCAAGACAAGAGATATAAAATGCATAAAACCTGTGATTATTCAAACCTATACCATCATGATTCTTCTGGTTAGTCATATCATCAATTATGGTAAGAAACATAATATGCATACAATCATGATTATTCAAACCTATGACTTCATGAATAATCATTATCAACAATAGTATAAAATCCTAACCCAAGGTAGGATTCTATCTTGATATAGGAAAAACATACCTGGATTAGCATGCTAGTTAGTTATGTCTAACATACTCACATGATGTCTTCTTGTTCTTCTTCAATGACTTGTGCTAGTAACCTGTATATCTCATAGGTTAGCCATTATAAAACCAAGTTATACATACCTCGTAAATGGATCTTCTATGAGATCCATGACAATGGATGAGTCCTTGTCCTCATGTCATCATGATCATATGTTCTTGAACTGGAACATGATTTGTCTTTCTTGGTGTACCTTTTATGTTAGTAGACAACATAAACCTCATACAACATCATAATGCATTAGTACAATCATAAGTGTCAACACCCTAATCAATGAATATTTTCTATCGTGCATTCATAATTTTATTAAGGTGATATGACAAGTCTAAAATTAAGATTGTACTAACCGTAATAACACGAAGACAAACATACCATAAACTTAATCAAGAACAAATCTCAAAACATACCTCGATGAGTCATACCTGTCGAGATCGCTTGTAATCTTCTTATGTAAATCCTTAGCCTTATCTCCCTCTGAAACAGGAACTCCTTCACTTATGCAGGTGACCAATCCATCTTCTTCTAGGATTAACCCTATCCACTTGATTTGCAAGAACTGGACCTGAAGCTGGATATGGGTTTGTCAGAGAAACCCCAAAAATTCAAACTTTGAATTTCAAACTTCTGAAAGGATAGAAATATGCGCCTTGATGAGCTGATCAAACTGGTATATTCAGAATTTGAAAACTGTAAAGTTTCACTCCTCAATTTTTCCTTTGAAACTTTCGGATTCACTAGACGTGACCCTAAACTGGGGTTTGATGAAGCCCACTCTTCTGCCCAATCAAAAGGTTTGAACCAAAGCTCTAAGATTCTATTTTTCTGAGGAGCTTCCAGCCGTGGTCACAGATTTCAAAAATTCTCATTTTTACAGAAGCCCTAATTTTCCACTTTTCTGATCAAAGTCCCGAACTAGGGTATGATCAAGCCCGGCCTTCTGCCCAACCAAAAATACTGATCTTGGTCTCTAAATTTCTATTTTTATGAGTAGCATCCAGCTGTGGTCTCCAATTACAAAAATTCCAACTTTCTACAAAGCCCTAAATTCCGGAAGCCATGAATGAAGGTACTCAAAAATAATTTTGTTTTGACAGAAATATGTACCTGATTGTTTCTAGTGTACCTCTGAATTTTTCGATCCACAGGGTCTGAAAACGTTTCTTGAGATATCCTAACCTGTTATCTTTCCATCCTGACAGGTCTAACCTCAATTGGATTCTCTGAGAGAGAGTTATGCCAAATGTCGCAACGTGACCTGTTTTGGGATAAAACAAGAGAGCAAACTTGTACGGCGTGCCACGTGTCACTGTTTGAACTTCAGCCTCTGAAAAAGTTTCCTGAGATAGCTCGGCCTGTTATCTTTCCATCCTGATAGGTCTGACCTCAATTGGATTCTCTAAGAGAGAGTTATGTCAAATGTCGCAACATGACCTGTTTTGGGATAAAACAGAAGAGCTAACTTGTACGGCGTGCCACGTGTCACTGTTTGAACTTCGGCCTCTGAAAAAGTTTTCTGAGATAGTACAGACTGTTTAATACCTGTCAATTTTTACAAAATTTCATTTGGAGCTTCCTAGCCCAAGATATGATTTTTTCCCCAAGGTCACCTGATTTTGACTCAGATCTGGAAGAGGCAGAAACCCTATATTGTACAGATCATAAATCACAAAGTACAACGAATTAGAGGTTTTCCTTTGGACACAAGGTACCTGGAGATTTAATCTTCATCCTGTAACAATTTCAGATCCGAAAAATTTTCCAAAACGGATTTATAGTGAAAGTGCTACGATGACTGGTTTTTGCTATATCAAGCCCTAGCATCGTAAGTGCAACAAGTGTCATACATGCCATATCATGCCTTCTTTCAGGCTAGCTCTGATACCATGTTAAATTTTCAGAATTTACTTCAATATGATCTAGGATCTTAACTGAGAGAACAACATGTACAGCATATCTATAGCATATCAATCATGGAGACAATAATGCAAGCACACAAGAGACACAAAGATTTACTTGGGGAAAACCATAAAGGTGAAAAACCCCAATAACTTCCTCAGAGATAGATAGAGCAATGATACAACCAACCAAGAGAGATAGACACAACCTAGCAGCAGATCCTCCTCCTCCATAAGTGCGCCACTCCTCCTTGAGTGCATGAGTGAGAAGTGAGTGAGCAAATAGAGTGCCTCCCGCACTCTATTTATACTTGACTTGACTTGCCTTTTTACCTAATTCATGTAGGCTCGAACTTAACCACATAACATAATGCTGAATGGGCCGACCCCCAATAGGGTGGTCTAATAACCCTTTGACCCACATGGCCGACCCCCAATAGGGTGGTCTAATAACCCTTTGACCCACATGGCCGACCCCCAATAGGGTGGTCTAATAACCCTTTGACCCACATGACTTATATAGGTCCGACCCCAAACATGGTGGTCTAATAACCCATCAAGTATAAGTTACGACACTTACAATATAAATAACGACACTTTCTTATAGAGGAATAATACCATCTCTATAGGAATACAATATACATATATGTGAAATACATTCCGAAGTTACATATACATCAACAAACCATAATACTGCCGCAGGAGTTCCCATTGGTCCTTCCGTTGGAAATTCCTTACCTCCTAGGCCTTCCACTACGGGACTATCCCATGTTGGGGGACCGTCCAACGTAATTCAACCTCCATTGATTCAATCGTATCCAGGTTATCTTAACCCTATGTCGGGTCAACTTAATCCTGAAAATGTACTCTACGGGATACCCTACCCCAGAAAACCTTACACTCTATGGGGATAGAAAAATGTTTTACAACATGGAATCCCACTTACAGTACCTCAAGTACCTCCACCCCCGTTTGATCCACCCCCACCTCCCATTGGAGGCGGCGAGCCCTCACATAAATCTGGAGGAGGTGGGACTCTACCTTTTGGCAGAGGACCACCTCATTTTGGTCTTTATGGACCACCTCCCCCTAGTGGTGGGGGTGGAGAACCATCCAATCCTGGTGGTGGTGGTGGAGGACCACCCCCTCCCAGCGGTGGTGGTGGAGGACCATCCCATCCCGGTGGTGGTGGTGGAGGACCTTCTCATCTTGGTGGCGGTGGTGGTGGACCACCACCCTACTATGGTGGAGGTGGTGGAGGAGGCTCTTACCCTTCCAGTGGCGGTGGTGGCCCACCACCCCCTCCCAGCAGAGGTGGTGGAGGCCCACTCTATTCCGGTAGTGGTAGCGGACCACCACCTCCTCCTGGCGGAGGTGGTGGCAGCCCATCCTACCCTGGCGGTGGTGGTGGATCCCCACCCTTTGGAGGCGGCCCACCCCCTCACAGCGGTGGAGATGAGGCCCCACCTTATGGTAATGGACCACCTTATTATGGTAATGGACCACCTTATTATGGTAATGGACCACCTTTCTACGGCAGTGGACCTACGTTTGGTACGGGAGGTCCGTACCCCTATGACCAGTTTCCTCCTGGAACACCCTATGGTCAGTCGATGCAAGGTCCCACTGGTCCTTACACGCCTTATCAGTACTATCAGTACCCACAGCCTAATTCGCAGCTGCCCTTTTTGGCTGCTTCGGACTTACCCAACCTGTCTCTCCTAACCAACGATCCCATCTACCACGAAACTAATTGACCACCCATTCCGGTGAAACTTCCATCAGATATCCCAAAATTTGATGGAAAGCTGGGTGAGGATCCTAAAAACCATGTGATGACATACCACTTGTGGTGTTCATCCAACTCCTTGATGGACGACTCGATCCGTCTTAGGTTATTTCAACAGACTCTCACTGGTTCGGCTTCCAAGTGGTACATTGAACTACCAACACACTCTTTTCTTGATTTTAGTTCTCTCGCTATGCATTTTTTGACTCATTTCCAGCTGCCTATACGGTATGAAACTAGTACAGAGCTTTTAACCTCGCTCCGTCAGAATACCGCTACTCACATCTCAGATCATATACATGAGTGGTGAAGGAGATGACGTCTTATTAAGGCTCCTATTCCATACCAACTCCTAACGGACTGGTTTACGAAGTCTGTCATCCCTACCATAGCACGAGATGTTGCCATGGGAGGCATTGTCACTGAGGAACAAGCCATCACTCGTGCCCACTTACTAGACTTAGTCTATGCTCAGTCTGGCACGTTGTTTGATATCCTTCCTGGCGTGCCCCGCAACACTTACTACCCCGCGAAACCACCCAAGGGATCCCAAGCTGATGGCATCATTGGATCCCTTAACACCCAGCCTCATTCTCAATTGTTGGTTCATCGAACCCCCAAGGTTCCTCCCCATTACCAACACAGGTTGGTCATGGCACCACCAAATCATCCACTCCTGCTATCACCAAAGAGGTGAATTCTATTTCATCAGCTTCACCTCAAAAATATGGTGGTAAGAAGAAGAACAAAGGGAAACCTAAGAAATCTTCCACCCAGTAGGAACAATAGAGCACCACTGATGACACCAAACAGAAAAGGAAGCTAAAGTATCCTTGTCTATTGTGCAGCGATGACCACTTTTCCAAAGAGTGCCCCCATAGAGACAAAGTTCAAAAGTTTCTTAAGGGAAAACCCACACCCGTAGTTCTCAACGATCCCTTCCCTGCTCAAAATCAGTAGCTGATTGCTCACACTTCTCCTTCCCAAGGAGAAGCATCCACCACCACACATGTTCTCATGATGCGTAGAGAGACCATCAACTTGAATACCCATTCGCATTCGTATGACTCTGTTCCGACAAAGGAACCTATTGGAAGTAATACTAAAAAGGCTTCCACTTTGATGCCTGATGTCACCGTACCGGCTGCTCCTCTCACCATTGAGAAGCCATCTTTCAATTCAGTGTTGCATCCACCCAAGAGCACGATTAGAAACTTGATTTTCAGTCCTAATGCTCGGGCTGCTCAAAACTACAACATTGTAGTGGACCTGGCACAAGCTCCTTGTGCTATGTCAATGCTCGAGGTCTTGTAAAACTTTCCTAATCAGCGCAAAAATCTCCTCGCTGCCATCGGTACAGTTGACCCGGATTCATTGAATACCATCATGTCCCGACTAGAATACTTCAAACCAAGGCTCTCCCATCAGTTGGCATTTCAAGTTGCCACAAACATTGCTGGGAAGACAATCCATCATACCGCTTTGGACGAAGGTGCCTCTACGTCATTCATGTCGATCTCATGCTGGAGGGCCATTGGCTCTCCCGAGTTGAACTGTTCTCCTACCACTTTGAGAGCCTTCAACGAACGTGGCTTTCAACCTCATGGGTTGTTACAAGCTTTAGCAGTCGAGCTAGGGGGCAAGACCACAACCATTAACGTGGAAGTGGTCGCTGCTCCGTTAGATTACAACATTTTGCTTGGTTGTAATTGGTTTTACGCCATGACTGCAGTCGCCTCATTTGTCTTCCGCATTGTACGATTCCCTCATCAAGGCCGAATTGTTACTGTCGACCAACTGGATTTCTGTACACTTGACACTGCTACTCACCCGGGCGATAACGTTCCTTCGATTGGACAATCTTCGCATTAGTATGATAGCGTGGGGGTCGGCCTCCTTAAGGACTCATCCCTTATGGGAGTCTTTCCTACTTCGAATCCCCCAAATCATGTTGCCATGGTGAACATGATCTCCTCGCAAATTTCATCTATCCCCAACTCCACTGATTCATGGCTTGTACCTGATGAAGCCACCACACACCTGATTGGAGACATTATGCCTCTGTCACCCGCTGAACTCACATATGAGGCTATCTAGTCAGTACCGGAGGACCACTTAGCTATGGCCTCCACCTCTTGTTCTCCACAGTGGACATCATTCGACCCCCTGCTATGGACTTTTCATTCCAACGAGTCCATTATGGAAACCATGAGTGCGGATGATCCTCCGTGGGAAGACCTCCATCATCGTTCATCTTTCCTTCCCCTGTTGGATACCGTGGAGAATAGCATTAGCACCATCTTTACACCGGATGTCTACTCTGGGTATCAGTCCTCGATACTTATGTGTCAAATGGACTCCGAAGGCAACTTAGCCAACATTGAACCTACCGCTTCGATAGACATTTCGGTTACTCTTGGTGTAGTGGAACACATTCATTTAGGCCAGAAGTGTTCCCCTGAAGAAGTCATCACTTATATGGCCTTATTCAAGTGATTCTGAGACGTGTATGCTTGGACCTACGAGGAGATTCCTGGGATAGACCCCACCATTGTTTTGCACGAGATCAAAACCTATCCCGACGTCAAACCTGTCCGCCAAAAGTTGTGTCCGGTACACCCTCAGAAGACTGCGGCAATCAAGGCAGATATTGAGAAACTCTTGAAAGTCAGCTTCATTTACCCTGTCCCATTGACAAAATGGGTCTCAAACCTCATCCTTGTTACTAAAAAATAGGGTACCATTCATGTCTACGTCGATTATCAGGATCTCAACAAGGCTTGTCCTAAGGACAACTACCCGACTCCCTTTATTGACCAGATTATCGACAATTGTGTTGGAAGTGTCATTTTCTCATTTATGGATGGCTTTTTCGAGTACAACCAGATTGAGATCCACCCCGCCGACCAACACAAGATTGCATTCATCTGGCCTTGGGGACCGTTTGCATATCGTAAACTTCCGTTTGGTCTTAAAAATGTTGGTGCCACATTCCAGCGGGCCATGTCGTATGCCTTCCATGATGTGAAAGACTTTGTGGAACCCTACTTGGACGATCTCCCTACCCATTCAAAAGCAGCGTGAGTTCCACATAGATCATCTGACGGTCGTTTTCCTCAGATGCAAGCGGTATAATATCCGTTTGAATCCTCACAAGTGCATTTTTTGTGTCGAGTCTGGATACCTCTTAGGGTTTGTTGTCTCAAAAGATGGGATGCGCATTGATCCCTTGAAGGTGGAAGCCATTGTCGCACTCCCACCTCCAACTAATATTACGGAACTTCAGAGTCTACAAGGAAGAGCGACTTATTTAAGGCATTTTTTTTGTAATTTCATGCATGCCCCTGTGCTCCAACCACCAAATTACTATCGAGATTACATTTTATATCTCGCTGCTTCCGACACCACTATCGCCATGGTTTTGGTGTAGGAAGATCAGAACGCCCAAAAACATGTGATATACTACGCCAGTAAAGGTCTTATCAATGCTGAAACTCTCTATTCACATGTCGAGAAGCTCGCTCTCGCGGAAGTCATCACCGTGCAGATGTTTCGACATTACATTTTGCTTCGCACCACCACCACCATCACCGATTCAAACCCCATGTACCACGTTCTGACACGTCAGGTACTTGGGGGCAAGTATTCATGCTGGATCGTGATACTGCAAGAATTTGATCTTCTTTTCGAAAAGGCTAAGTCTAAAAAGTATTTGGAGTTTGCTGAGCTCATCTGCAACCTTCACCGTACTGATGTAGAATCTGAGCCCAATGACTCTTTTCCGGATGAGTCGTTGTTTCTTATCAGTACATCTGATCCGTGGTATGGATATATCACTTTGTATCTTCAAACCCAATGTTTCAGCCCTCAATTGTCTCACGATGACCGTCATCGAATACGCCACCATGCGAAATATTACTTGATTATCAGTGATACTTTGTATTGCTGTGGAATTGATTCTATTCTTCGACGTTGTCTAACTCGTGATGAGGCTGAACACGTCCTAAATGACTATCACGCTGGGGATTGTGGCGGTCATCTCTCTGGGATGGATACAACCTAGAATATTCTGCGTGCAGGATATTATTGGTCGTCTATCTTCAAAGATTGTATCGAGGCCGTAAAAAAAGGTCCTCCATGCCAACATTTTCATACGAAAAAATGCACCCATCTCGCCCCGTTACACCTAGTTATTGCTGTTGGCGCCTTCGCTAAATGGGGCATTGACTTCATGCATTGTAAGCCTACCTCAGCCGAGGGGCATAGTTACATCATTGTAGCTATGGACTACTTTACAAAGTGGGCCGAGGCAATGCCTGCATACACGAACGACGACAAGACCACCGCACTCTTCATGTTTAATCATGTAATAACATGGTTTGGAGTTCCTCAAGCGATAGTTACTGACCATGGTTCTCACTTTATGAACCACATGGTTGACGAGCTGAGTGATAGATTGGGTTTTCTCCATGAAAACTCAACACCACACTACCCACATTCAAACGGACAGGTCGAGGCCATTAACAAGGTCTTGAAAACTATGGTCCAACGCATCGTGGGTACGCATAAGTCCAATTGGCATAATATTCTCTTCTCCGCACTATGGGCTTATCGAACTTCCGTTAAAACTGCCACTAGATTTACTCCCTTCCAACTATTGTATGGATTGGAGGCAGTCCTTCCTATTGAGTGTGAGATTTTGTCCCTCAAGCTCTCCATCGAACTTCTCCCCAACACTACTGCCGAGGAAGAACGCTTCCTCTACCTAGCTAAGCTCGAAGAGACTCACCGAGATGTCGCTCTTTCCAACGAGGCTCATGAAAGACGCATTAAAGCACAGTACGACAAGTTGGTAGAACCTCGTGCCTACAGTGAAGGAGATTTGGTCCTCACATACGACCAAAAACATGATAAGATGGGGGCAAGAAAGTTTGAGTCCATGTGGCATGGATCTTATATAATGAAACGATTCTTAGAGAAGGGAGCTTATGAGCTTGAAGACTACGACAGGATATCTTTGGGTGAGCCCCACGATGGGCTCTACCTGAAGAGGTACTATGCCTGAGTCTTTCATGCATAAGTACTTTTGTATATATTGTACATGGCATGTGTGTGTTTTTTGTATGGTGTGACGCTTTGATTTTTGTGTGCTTAGGTATTGTTTCGTTTCTTATACCATGTTCTGTCTACGTGTGCAGATGACAACTTGCTATGGATTTGCGGAAGGAGCCATCCGACATACCCACAACCTTGCTTCGGCAGCCTAGGTACTCTATTCACCTACTGGCGAGCTCATCAGCTCAGGGGGAATGTGTCTAGGTTTCGCGACCAACAATGCTACAGAATATCAAGCAGTCATTGGAACCATAACTGACGCCATTTCTTTGGGTATGGACCACGTTGTCATTCACTTGGATTCTCAACTAGTGGTCTCCCATCTTAACCGAGTCTATGCCATCCGTGATCCTACCTTACTCCGTCTCTATAGACGAGTCCGTTTTCTGGAAAGGTCCTTCGAGTCCATTCAGTACCTGCACATTCCACGAGATGTGAACACAATTGCTGACTCTATGGCCAACTTCATCTTAGATTGGTACATTGCACACACATAATCATATTTATGAACTGTTAAAAGTAGACATAACATGTAAATAACTCATTTTATAAGCAAACACATAAACAAGACCACATCATTCATCCATTTAAAACACATATTGTATAAAACCACCAGAATGTATATATATATATATATATATATCATCATAAAAAGTAGTGTTGGTACAAAATCTGAAGCACGATGGCTTTCATTGAGTCTATCCAAAATTTGAAGCCTTGTAGCTTTTAGTAGTACAAAATATGAGGCCCCTAAGCTCTCAATACATACATAATAACAACATAAGGCCTAATGCCTGGACCGTACACCCCTAGGTCTAGCAGCTCTATCCTGCTGAGTATGGAAGCAATCAACTGCTCTCGTGACCCTACGAAGCAGCGCATTGAAGCGCGCAGAAGCTCCCACCATATATCCCTACATAGGCTGAGGTAACTCATCCACTATCAGCTCTGGAACGTCTAACGTCAACCCACTCAAGTTCGCATAGACATAATCCATCTCCGCGATGACAGCATGTATGGCTGGAGCCATGACTACTCCCTCTCCTCTCTCTCTCTTCTCGCAAGAAGAGAGACTCCTAGTGGTCGTACGGGGCCCACATCTACACACACATGTTGTTAACTTGTCAACACTGTAACAAAAAAATCATAAATACACAAAACTAAAAATTACAAGGGTTTTTGTTCTTACCTATGTCTCCCCATACTGCTCCCTCGGGTAGTGCCAAGTCTGGGTCCTCTCTGTAATTCGTACCACTATAAGGGTATTCCTCTACCATGAGCAATTGGCCCTCTAGCCAGGTGAAGAACTCAGGACCATATCTGATGATGGGGCCCCCACCATGGCGGGCCATCACCTCTGTCCATCTAGCCATGTGAGGATCCTTAGGATCCCTATCATCCAATGGTACCTGCGGGTGCAAGAGGGGAACTCGCTCCAATAGAAACGTGATCACTATTGACCCGTATCCGAACTGTTTGAGCTCTCCACACCAACACTTGGTCAGCTGAGCTCAGATGTTTGCGGGGAGTCCCCCGCACCAGTTGAAGATCTTCGGAGACATGCAGTCCTCCGCATATAGCATTTGAGACCTGGTAGCTAGGTGAGGATCTTGGCTCCCTACTATCCTTGTGATGGTAAAGAGTATGGCACGTAGCGGATGTTCCCATACTTCTTTGATGGGAATCTTCCTACTAGAAGCATGGGTATGAGGAGTACAATGCTGTAGGATCATGTCATCCATGGTCCGATCACTCCCCCGTGATCCGGTGAGGGCTATGTTGTCCTCCCTCCGGGACAATCCAGTCAAAAAGTAGATGTCCTCGACATCCATGATAAGTATATGCTCACCGATCACAAAATATTGCTGAGCTACATCCCAACATCGCAGCATATGTGTTAGCAATGGGATTTGGGCCCTCGTGCCCTGGATCTAGAATAACTTTAGGAGACCATAGTTCCTCAGTGCTTCTACGCATAGTGGGTCACGTGCAGCTTGTACGTCATCTACCTCGTGTTCTCATTCATGCCACTCCAAGACCATGATTGGCTACTATTAACCTATCAAAAGGGGCATTTTTAACATCACTAGCACTCACTTCAACCACTGAAAGGCCATTTTTTGGGCTAGGTTTGATGGTTGGGTTGGACGTTTCTGCCGTCGCACCCCGTCAATTTTGACAAGGAGACATCATCGCAATCCACTTTTGTGGGATTTGCGACAACCCGGGTTCGTCGCAGATCCCGAAAGGGCGACCTGTGATGACCCGAGGATGCAATATCCCTCCACAAACCACCTCAAAACTAAAAAAAATGAACCTAAATAAAAAGTGTAAACCACTGGAAGTATGTTGGATGAAGTTTAGAGTTACCTGTTGAATATTGTAACTTCTAAGAATATTATAATTATACTTTATTATTCCGGAGATGTTTCATCCCTCCGAGGTAACCCTATTATGTATCCGGAGATGTTTATTCCTCCGAGGGCTTGTATTGACTAGGGTTATTAGACCCACCATGTGGGGATCGGCCCTGTGGTTATATTTTTGGGGTTATTAGACTTCTCCAGGAGAGGTCGGCCCCATTAGGTCTTTTAGTCAGTTGGGAGTCAGTATAAATAAGAGAGGTGAACTCCTCATTAGATCATTCACTCACTTGTGGAAGAGTGCGCACTTGTCTGGGAGATCTGCTAAGGAGACAAAGAAGGAAGGAGCACATCTTGTATTTTGGTTGATCATCTTATTGAGGAAAGCTTTGCTGGGTTTTCTACCCCATGAGGGTTTCCCAGGGTATATTTTGTGTCTATCTTGTGATTATGTTTCTTTCAATGATCTCGCTAGTCTATTTGGTTTAAACTTAACATGGTATCAGAGCTAGACTGAATAGAACATCTTTCACAAGGTAAGAATACCTCTCTCTCTCTCTCTGGTGAAGTTAGGGTTTCAGCCCAAAGTTGGTATTATTGATTTTTGGTTGCATGGTTGGATAGCTCTTTTCAATACCTTTCTTTTAAGCCCTAGATCAAACTTTTTGGTTGGGTATAACTCCAGGAAATCCAAACCCTAATTCTACCAAAAGTGCGATACGTCAGAATTTGGTTTCAGAAAAAAGTTGGAATTTTTGAATTATAATTACATGGCTGGATAGCCCTTCTCAAGAGCATTCTTTTGAGCTATAGATCGAACTTTTTGGTTGGGTAGAACTCCAGGAAAGTCAAACCCTAATTCTACCAAAAGTACGATAAAATTATGTTCCAGATTCCAGAAAAGTGAAAAGTAACTTTCCAGGTAAGTCTACTCTGTCTCTTGGACTCCCCCAAGAGAAGATGGCTCCAAACACTAAGCTTGAAGACAAGCTAGAAGGTATAGAAAATTTCCGGGCATGGAAATACAGAATTGGTCTCATTCTTGAGGAGAATGATCTTGCTCATTATATCAAGGAGGAAGTTGCAGAACCAAAAGAAGATGAAGCCAAAGAAAAACACAGGAAGGATTTGATTAGGGCAAAGAGAATCATAGCTGATTCTATTAAAGACCACTTGATTCCCCAAGTGGCTTCCAAGAAGACTCCAAAGGAAATGTATGATGCCCTAGGAAGAATGTATGAAGGAAAGAACATCAATAGGAAGATGAATCTAAGGACTCAGTTGAAGAGTACCAAGATGCACAAAGGAGAATCCATTCAAGACTACTTCTCAAGAGTCTCTCTAATCAAGGAGCAACTAGATGCCATTGGTGATACTCTTGATGAAGATGAACTTGTGATGACAACTCTAAATGGTCTCACTAGACCTTGGGAGTCGTTCATTCAAACTATGTGTGCCAGAAAAGAAAGTATGAAGTTTGATGTAGTTTGGGAGGATTGTGTACAAGAGGAGGCTAGGGTTGCAAATCGAGAAGCCTTGCTCAAAGAGGATGACCAAGCCTTGGCCACCCACACCAAAAGAAGAAGGAATCAATCCTACTCCAAAAAGGGTAGTCACAAGGAGTCTCATCCTCCACACAGATTTCAGAAGAAAAGAGGAACTACTCAAAGAAGAGATTACTCTTCTTTCCAGTGTTTTTCTTGTCACAAAATATGACACATTGCTAGAGACTTCCCTCTACAGAAGAAAAAGGGTACTCACTACAAAAGACACCAAGCACATCTTACAGAAGATGATAGTGAAGAAGAAGAAGTAGAGGAAGAAAGGTCTCACAACAAAAGACCTAGAAATGAAGAGGAAGAAGAAGAAAGGACCTTCTTCAAAAGAAGGTCAAGGAGAAATACAGAAGAAGATGCAGAAGAATATGTTCTCTTCTCCGCACTCTCTCAAATCTTATTGACAGGTCAGAAAAGGACTCTCTCAAATCTTGAAGAAAAGACTTCTCCCCAAAAGGTATCTCTAGGAGATGACTATCAATATCCCATTAAGGGAATTGGTGAAGCAAACTACAAACTTGATTCTGGAACCCCCATGAAGATAAAGGAAGTTTTGTATGTTCCAGGATTGAAGAAGAACTTGCTTTCAATCTCAGCATTGGACAAGAAAGGCTATAGAGTTGCATTCATTGATGGACAAGTATTAATGTGGTCCAAAGGCAAATCTATTAAGGATGCAATTGTTATTGGTGAAGAGGAAGGAGGTTTGTATAAACTCAAGGGTCATCCAGAAGCTACCTTTGTTCATGAAACCTCCAGTCCCAGTGAGCTATGGCATAGAAGACTAGCTCACATTAACTACAAAGCCTTACCCTATGTAAGCAAGGTGGTCATAGGACTACCAGATTTGAAGGTTGATCATGATGGCTCATGTAAAGGATGTAAGAAAGGGAAGAATGTCAAGAACCCCTTTCCAAAGAGTGAAACAAAGACTAAGGGTATCTTGGAGTTAATACACTCAGATGTATGTGGTCCAATGCCCACCACCTCTCTAAGTGGATTTGAATACTATCTTTCATTCATTGATGATCATTCAAGGAAAACTTGGATATACTTTCTAAAAGGTAAGAATGAAGTTTTTGGAAAGTTCAAAGAGTTCAAGGCTCTAATAGAAAATCTCTCAGAAAAGAAAATCAAGATTCTCATAACAGACAATGGTGGAGAATATACTTCAAAAGAGTTTGAAGAATTTTGTAAAGAAGTTGGAATCAAGAGAGAACTAACTACTCCCTACAATCCCCAACAAAATGGGGTTGCAGAAAGGAAAAATAGAACCATCATGGAAGCTGTGAAGACTATGATACATGACCAGGATCTTCCCATGTATCTATGGGTTGAAGCAGCCAAGACAGCAGTATATGTTCAAAACAGATTATCTCATAGTGCTCTTAATTTCAAAACTCCAGAAGAAGTGTTTACTGGAAAGAAGCCCGAGGTAAGCCATCTTAAAATATTTGGGTGTCCTGTGTACATCCACATTCCAAAAGAAAAGAGAACCAAGTTGGATCCTTCTGGTAAGAAAGGAATATTTGTTGGTTATTGTGAATCATCCAAAGCTTTCAGGATTTACATACCAGGTTTTCATCATATAGAAATCAGTAGAGATGTAACTTTCGATGAAGAAGCAGCTCTCAAGAAATCAATAAAATGCCAACTTGAAGAAATCTACGAAGAAGATCCTTCTTCTAGAAACTCAGAGGCTGTTCACATCCCTGAAGATAATCCACCAAAGGATCATGACATGTTGGAACCACAAGAACCTCCTATCTCAGATTTATCAAAGAAAAGAAGGCCAGCATGGGCTAGAGATATTATCCAAGGGGCTGAAAAATATGGTGCTCCTGAAGGCTCTATTAGAGAAAGAAAGAAACCAAAGCTAGTGTCCAACTATATGGCCTTGATGTGTGATCTTGTGGATCAACTGCCTACTAGCTATGAAGAGGTAGCTCAAAAGAAAGAATGGGTAGAAGCAATGACAGAAGAATATCAGTCGATAATGAAAAATGATGTTTGGGATATAGTCCCCAAACCAAGAGATAAAAGTGTGGTCTCTTCCAAATGGATTTTCAAGATAAAACATGCTGCAGATGGTAGCATTGAAAAATACAAGGCAAGGTTTGTAGCCAGAGGATTCTCTCAAAAGGAGGGAATTGACTATGAAGAAACATTTGCACCTGTTGCTAGGTATACTTCAATTAGAACTATCATGGCACTTGCATCCATGATGAAATGGAAATTGCATCAAATGGATGTTAAGACAGCTTTTCTGAATGGTGTAATTGAAGAAGAAGTATACATAGAACAACCTCAAGGTTTTGAGATCAAAGACGGAAGGACCCATGTATGCAAACTGAAAAAGGCATTATATGGATTGAAGCAAGCTCCCAGGGCTTGGTACGGAAGGATTGACAGTTTCTTAGCAAGCATGGGCTTTACCAAAAGTAAAGCTGACCCTAATCTTTATCTTAAAGTAATGGATGATGAACCTGTTATATTGCTATTATATGTAGATGATCTATTTCTAATCGGAAATGAGAATCAAATTATTAAAAGCAAGAAGAAGCTTTCTTCAGAATTCGAAATGAAAGATCTCGGATTAATGCACTACTTCTTAGGCCTAGAAGTGTGGCAAGAGCCAAAAGGAATCTTTCTAAATCAAGGTAAGTATACTATGGAGATTCTCAAAAGATTTGATATGTTGGAGTGTAAAGCCATGGCCACTCCCATGGACTCCAACCTGAAACTATTAGTTAATGATTCATCAGAACTAGTGGACATAACCCTATATAGACAAATCATTGGATCATTGATGTATTTAACAAATACTAGGCCGGATATATGCTTTGCTGTAAATACCCTAAGTCAGTATCTAGTAGAACCTAGAAAGGTTCACCTTATAGCTGCAAAGCATATAATGAGGTACCTAAAAGGTACAGTGGACTTTGGCCTATACTATCTTGGAGGAAATGAACTCAAGTTACATGGTTACTCAGATTCTGATTGGGCAGGTAGTGTCTCAGATAGAAAAAGTACTTCAGGTGGATGTTATGGTCTTGGATCTGCCATGATCTCCTGGTTTAGCAAGAAACAATCTATTGTGGCCCTCAGTACTGCTGAAGAAGAATATATAGCCGCTTGCTCTACCAGCTGTGAAGCAGTGTGGCTTCGGAAACTTTTATCTGGAATTTTTGACTTAGAAATGGATCTTACTGTGATTATGTGCGATAATCAAAACTGCATTAAGATGACTGAAAATCCTGTGTTCCATGATAAGTCAAAACACATTGAGATCCATTACTTCTATATACGAGACATGGTGTAGAGAGGAGCCATCAAGCTCGAGTATATAAGCACTGAAGATCAGATTGCCGATATCCTGACTAAACCTTTGTCTCGAGTAAAGTTTGAATACTTCCGAGACAAGCTTGGTATAGTTCAGAAGGACCCTCCTCGAAAGGGGGAGTAGTATAGTATTTGATAACATTTTTGTCCCTTAAATTTTGTTTTGTTGCACTTAGATACTTACAATTATTTAGATTTAGAACTCTTATATATCTTCTATTTTTGATGATTAGATGTATTAGTGAGAATACATGCTAGATGTATACATGTTTTGATGTGATGTATACATGTTTTGATGTTAGATGTATTAGTGAATACATGCTAGATGTATACATGTTTTGATGTGATGTATACATGTTTTGATGTTAGATGTATTAGTAAGAATACATGCTAGATGTATACATGTTTTGATGATTAGATGTATTAGTGAATACATGCTAGATGTATACATGTTCTGGTGTGATGTAGTGTGATGTATACATGTTTTGATTAATGATGTATACATGTTTTGATGTGATACATGCTCTTGGATATTTGCACCTGTATAGATGAGAATACAGATGGGGATTGGATCATCCATGGACTTTCAGTCCTAAAGAGAGCCGTAGACGTGAGGTCTCCGAGAATGAAGTCCTTAGTGGACAGTTGAGGGGATTGGATCATCCCTGGACTTTCAGTCCTAAAGAGAGCCGTAGACGTGAGGTCTCCGAGAATGAAGTCCTTAGTGGACAGTTGAGGGGATTGGATCATCCCTGGACTTTCAGTCCTAAAGAGAGCCGTAGACGTGAGGTCTCCGAGAATGAAGTCCTTAGTGGAAAGTTGAGGGGATTGGATCATCCCTGGACTTTCAGTCCTAAAGAGAGCCGTAGACGTGAGGTCTCCGAGAATGAAGTCCTTAGTGGACAGTTGAGGGGATTGGATCATCCCTGGACTTTCAGTCCTAAAGAGAGCCGTAGACGTGAGGTCTCCAAGAATGAAGTCCTTAGTGGACAGTTGAGGGGATTGTATCATCCCCGGACTTCGGTCCCTGAATTGATCCGTAGACGTGTGGTCTCCGAGAAGTGGGGATTGTATCATCCCCGAACTTCGGTCCCTGAATTGATCCATAGACGTGAGGTCTCCGAGAAGTGGGGATTGTATCATCCCCGGACTTTGGTCCCTGAATTGATCCGTAGACGTGTGGTCTCCGAGAAGTGGGGATTGTATCATCCCCGGACTTCGGTCCCTGAATTGATCCGTAGACAAGAGGTCTCCAAGAAGTGGGGATTGTATCATCCCCGGACTTCGGTCCCTGAATTGATCTGTAGACGTGAGGTCTTCGAGAAGTGGGGATTGTATCATCCCCGGACTTCGGTCCCTGAATTGATCCGTAGACGTGAGGTCTCCGAGAAGTGGGGATTGTATCATCCTCGGACTTCGGTCCCTGAATTGATCCGTAGACGTGTGGTCTCCGAGAAGTGGGGATTGTATCATCCCCGGACTTTGGTCCCTGAATTGATCCGTAGACGAATGGTCTCCGAGAAAGTGATTTTTGTATTGATGATGTGGTTACTTGTATCGGTAGGATACTTGTATTGATGATGTGGTTACTTGTATCAGTAGGATACTTGTATTGATGATGTGGTTACTTGTATCGGTATGGATACTTGTATTGATGATGTGGCTACTTGTATCGGTAGGATACTCGTATTGTTGATATGGTTACTTGTATTGGCATGAATACTTGTACTAATGCTGATCGTGTGATGACGATGCTGCCGATCGTGTGATGACGATGTTGATCGTATGATGACGATGCTGATCGTGTGATGACGATGCTGCCGATCGTGTGATGACGATGTTGATCGCATGATGACGATGCTGCTGATCGTGTGATGACGATGCTGATCGTATGATGACAATGCTGATCATGTGATGACGATGCTATCGATCGTGTGATGACGATGCTGATCGTATGATGACGATGCTGATCGTGTGATGACGATGCTACCGATCGTATGATGATAATGTTGATGTTCCAGTAACTAGTTGAGTTACTGATGATGATGAATTGAAGAAAGCTTCCGATGATATATAGATGATGTAGTCAATGACTCCTTGCTCCTGCAGATGTTGTTATAATATCCTTCTCGTTAAGGGGGAGTGTTGAATATTGTAACTTCTAAGAATATTATAATTATACTTTATTATTCCGGAGATGTTTCATCCCTCCGAGGTAACCCTATTATGTATCCGGAGATGTTTATTCCTCTGAGGGCTTGTATTGACTAGGGTTATTAGACCCACCATGTGGGGGTCAGCCCTGTGGTTATATTTTTGGGGTTATTAGACTTCTCCAGGAGAGGTCGGCCCCATTAGGTCTTTTAGTCAGTTGGGAGTCAGTATAAATAAGAGAGGTGAACTCCTCATTAGATCATTCACTCACTTGTGGAAGAGTGCGCACTTGTCTGGGAGATCTGCTAAGGAGACAAAGAAGGAAGGAGCACATCTTGTATTTTGGTTGATCATCTTATTGAGGAAAGCTTTGCTGGGTTTTCTACCCCATGAGGGTTTCCCAGGGTATATTTTGTGTCTATCTTGTGATTATGTTTCTTTCAGTGATCTTGCTAGTCTATTTGGTTTAAACTTAACATTACCTGCTCCGAACGGTTGGTGAAATGGTTGCTCATAGCTCCCAGAATCGACAAGTGAATTTTTGGCTCCAAATGGCACTTCTTCTCCCCAATTTGGCAAATGAACAATGGTGACTATATTTGGTTTTTTGTTTCTATTTATAAAGAAAAGGCATATTCTTTTTCAAATATTCGATGCTTTTTAGGTCACTTGCTATAGGTTGAATCATTTTTATGACATTTGACTACCTGGTTGACTTTTTGACCTAGTTTTCAAGTGTGCAGGAGTTGTTAAGTGGTCTTTGTATGCCATTCTCGCGTTATAACGGTCATCTCAGGTATGAACAATCCCTTGAATGTTTTGTCATTATTTTTTGTACCTGTTAGATTGTAATTATTTTATGATGACGAGCTTACTCTTTGTTCTTTCTCGTGCTCTTAAAACCATGAGAATAAGTTACCGAGTTATGATTTATCACTTTGTCGGGCTCGTTAAACTCCTATGGAAAAGGAATCCCCCCGGAGTCTATCTTTAAGCTCTTTTCAGGATCTCGAAATACGAAAAGATTGCCAAGCGAACTTGTCGCATTCACGCTTGTTAAAAAATTTGAATGGTCGTCCCCCTGGTGATAGTTTACCCCTTTTTCGGACTAGGGGGCATTACTTACGGAAAAGGTATACTCCAACCAATCATGACTGGAAGAGTCCTCTCCCACATTGTTTTACCCTTTTTCGGGCAATGAGGCTAAGTTTACGAAAAAGAACCGTTGGAGTCTTCTTTAGTTCTTTTCAGACTCTCTAAAATTGAAATGACAATCGAGTTTTACCTTCTATGGACTCATTAAACTTTCACATCAAAGGGCTCGTCATGGGACGAACCCCTCCTATCCCAGGTTCAGAAAATATTTGAGATTGGACTCATCTATGAGATGAGATATACCGAGCATCTGGTTACCCTCATCAAGCTCGTAAAAAAACACATGAGGCACTCATCATTCATGATGGGGAAAAAGGAAAGCTATTATGTTACACCCTTTGTCAGTGGCAGTACCTAGTCGTTCTTGAACATGGCACTCATTTGCATTTGCATACTGCACTTGGATCATCCGCTTGTCCTCGAGTTTCACCTACTTCCTGAGTCTTGTCACTCCTTTGAGGCATTCGAAGAATGCTTCCATCATCAGTTGCATTAGGAGTTGGTATCATAACTCGTCATGTCAATACTGCCAAGTCAAGCCATGCTCATGTTCAAGAATATTTCCACCTCTCATTATCTGCAATCAATACACTTCCACCATGTCGGTTTACTCTGAGTCAGTCCTATATGTTACTGTACCATCCGATCTACTCTACACATCCTTTGTTGTGTTTCGTGTCGATGATGGGGGATACATCATGGCCCTCCTTCCACGGATTCATCCTTGTCGACTTCAACACATCATTCGAGGATTGAATCTAGAAACCAACCAAATACCTTGGCCCTGCATGCCTCAATGGCAGGTTACCTCGCTTTCAACATGAGTTTACATCATTGACTCTTGATTGAAAGATTTCATCTCGTGTTCGACTTCAACTCATTTATTCACGCTTGATGATATGTACTGTGATACCTTGGGAATCATTGACATCAATGGTGATTTCCCTCGCGCTTGTTAATGGTATACATCAATGACTGGTAATCAAGTGGTTTCTACCATGTTCGACATCAAGACATTTGTAATCACATGGATAGATTCGTATCATTCTGGGTTCAGCTTGAAGACCCTGGGGAGTCATATTTTACCCAAGTTGCGATGGATATTGTATTGAGTCATATCACATGGATTCACATTTGTATTGGCCGTGGCCGGGTTATCATCTCATCATGGATCTACGCTTGTGTCTAGTAGCCATGATTGTGTTCAGTCGGTCATTACTACCATGGATCTAAAATGTATTGGCCGGCATCCATGTTGTACGTCATATGAGACTGTGTACTCAGAGTCAGTTGTACTACAGCAGCGTCCTTCGTCCGACAAGCCATTGCCATTCCTTCTGTCAAAGCATTTCACCTATCCAATTTTCAACAGCTTCATGCTTTGGGGGGCATTCTATTACACCTAAAATCTTACCATCATAAGACTCAGTGTATACATCCCTAAAGTTTCATTGACTAAGTTATCAGCCTGGAAGAGATATTAACCCATTCATACTAGGTTTTGAGAGGTCGTTGCAGGCTGCCCTCATGCAACCTGTGGCGTCACATCTTGCTCTCTTGTAGGGTGCGACGATGTCAGTTAATGGAAAAAAATAGCTCCTTTGAGCCCATTCTCGAAGCCAGCTGACACGGATCCTTATCCCTGATCTTTTGGGAGAGCTGGCACTCGGTTCCTAACCTCTTGGAAGGATCCCCTATCTCTCTCCTACCATATCTCGACCTACCCTATCCTTACCCTATCCACTTAGTCCTATATAAATGAAGCTCTACCTCACTCCAAGGGGAGGAAGTCTATAGTGTCTACATGCTGGTGAAATCATCTTAGAGAGATCTCTACTCATCCATTGAGAGACTCACACTTCCTTGGGAGGATATGGAATTGGCTTGGATGGAGAAGGACTACTTCGTTAAGCTCTAGTTGTAGTCGTTCTTTTCTATGTACTTTCCCTATTTTTATAGTAATATAAACGCTTTCCACCAATATTGTTGTGTTGATGATATTGTGTAGTTTACTTGCTTAACTGTTTACTTAGATCTGTTATCGTTTAGATGCTTTTTACTTGTTTGTCTTGTTTTGTGTATCTTGGCAGGTCTTGCAGCTTAGATCCAATGACCGCAAGGCGTGGAACAACATCCAGGAAAAGGGGCTACAAACTTAAGGTAAGACATATAATAACTTGATCCTTAACTAGATCTAGGAAAGTGGTTTATAGTCCGCCCTATTTTTTCTAGACTCACATTGAGCTAGGGAGATCCGGCTCACCTCCACTCGAGTGGATTGTCTGTCAAACACGGACTAAACCCACTTGCTCTTCGTCTGATTGCCCATTGCCAATAGCGAAAAATGACACCAAGCAAATTTTATTGTCAAGCTAATAAATTATGATTGAGGTATCACAAGGTCTATCACTACATGTTTTTAACTCTTCTGTCATTTTAGTTTTATTCCATAAGAAAAAAGGCCCAACCATTTAGGATAAGAAATGTTGCAGGTAATCTCATTTATGAATTTGTCCTATTTCTATCTAAACACTAAACCACAACAAGAATTCTTAAGTAATTTCAGTTTTATTTCATTAGAAAAGAAAAAAAACTAACCAAATGATAAGATACCCTCATTTATGAATTTCTCCTATTTCTACCTAAACACTAAACCACAACAAGAATTCTTAAGTAATTTCAGTTTTATTTCATTAGAAAAGAAAAAAAACTAACCAAATGATAAGAAATGTTGTGAGTAATCTCATTTGCGAAGTTAGGTCAGTGGTACTGTTGCTTAGTGGTTGAGACAAGGTGTTGCCACCTAGGGTCAAACCTTGGCTAGCATAGAACCCTAGAAATTAAGTTGTTGGCCATATTTTCTGGAGTTTTATATGTAGCACTCATCCAAAAAATCTTGTGAAGTCGGACTAATTTAAATAAATATGAACCGGTTCCCTTTTGTCAAATTCTTGCAATTTATGATCCTCATCCTTATATAGTTATTTTTATACAAATTGTGAATATCAAATATTGAAATTAATTGATGATTTGAATGAATTTGATCGGCTTACCCTTGCTCATAACGATATTCCCCCGGTATGTCTAGTAGTAAGAAAATATTCCCCCCGTCTGGAAATTTTGATCATTTGATTGAAGACGAAAACAACACTAATAGTTATCGTTGAATAGAGACCTTAATAGTCATTTTCCGCCTGTATATTCTTTATCCTCGTCTGGATCGAGGGCAAGGAAGAGAGGAAATGAGTAGCTGAGGATTTAATTCCAGTCACGTGATTTACCATCCAAGGTGATGATTCCAGGCATGTAATTTGTTTGGATTCGTGCAGTGGCACCCGAATCACAGTGAAATCTACCTACTTCATTATGGTTGTGGACGCAGTGTATGACAATAACATTCAATGTGCGATGACACCATTATTAACTATGTTGCAGGAGTGGCATGCCGCCAGGTCCTGGGCACCAAAAATCTATGACGACATCATTCTCTGCAAACAAATCACATTCATGATAAAACGAAATTGCTAATGCTTAAACCATAGGAAAACAAATTTGAGCTTGAACATCCAAGTAATCCACCGAATCGATACGAGGACATAATAAGTATTGAAAAATACAAGATAGCTATATGAAATGTCTTCCATAGAAAATTTAAGGGGTTTGACATTTTCAAGGAGCAGAATTTTTTCAAAAAAAAAAATTAATTAACCCACCTTTTAATTTAAAAAAACTAAAAAATAGTTAGCTCAACCATAGAAATGAAGAAAAATCCCGACTCTTCATTCGCCCGAAATGTATGGGATTAAAGGTTTATCATAACTATTTCGCCCTTTATCATTTTTGCAAACGAACCTTATCTCCCCAAATTTGTGGTTTGACGGTTTTTTGTACAAATTGCCCACATTTCATGAATTCTGGTTCGCGGGGGAGAAATTTCATCCCTATATATTGTTCCTGGGATGGTCGATCCATTCATTCCAAGATTTGGGTCTATGATTACAGTTTCTCACTATGCAGGAACGTTAGAAGCATATCATTTATGCAATGCATGCCCATAGTCCATTCACATTATTTATGGCACTAATCTTTTGATTTTATTGACAACCATTTGTGCACCTAGAAAAACAGAGGTAGATCTTGGTCAGAAATCCTTCATCTACTTCTCCTTCCTTGTCCAGACTGAGATATTTTTTACATAGCAGGCACTAGACTATGCCACTCTTGATGCAGGAGAAGAAGGGAAGGATTCAAAACCAGGTAATGGCAATCCTGAGGATTCTTTCTTTAATTATTAAGTAGTGATAAAGGTTCCTGTACTATTATCAGAAAAAAACAGGACTTTCAAAAGGAAATAAGATTTTTATAAATATCATACAAGAAAAGAGATGGAACAAAAAAATAACGAGCGGAAACCAAGAATATTTTAGAAGAAATGATTAGTAATATGACAAGAACAAAAGGACTTTTTGTTCACCAAAATGATAAGAGTATTGAAGATGCATTATGGATTTCGTACCAGAACTTTGGGTTAATCAATTACCATAATCAACATTATGAACATGATCACTAAATTTATTCAAGAAATCTAAAGCATTTAATACATGAGCATTGCTTGATTCGAGTAGTCTTGCATCGATCAAAATAGTTTTTACATTTAATTATATGGCCTAACTATTTCTCGATTTGTTTGTCTTCTTTAGTATTTTAGTAGTTTGCATAGAAAGAGATGGGATTTCACTTTGAACATTTGAATCCATGGGATGTTCATATCATGTTTACAGCCATATTCAAGGTTGTGATAGTTGTGGGTGAGAGAGCTCGTAGTCAAACAAATTCATAGTTGATGTTTTGAATCAAAACATGTTAAAATATGACTTTCAAGAGCAATATATAATTTCAACCGGAAAAGAGTTGCTTCAAATAGGCCAAAGGTGTGCCCACTCGGTTCCCTTCATAGATGTTTTTTATTTTATAAAAAGTCAGAAATACAACTAATTTGGATTGGTGGATGTATTAGTAATTTGTCAATGTGAAGTAAATAAGGGTTTAATTTAGATGAATGTGATGTTAACAATATTAATATGTTGTAGATGTATCATATCCCATTTTCATTTAGATAGTTGGATTGGTGGATGTATTAGTAATTTGTCAATGTGAAGTAAACACAGATTTAATTTAGATGAATGTGATGTCAACAATATTAATATGTTGTAGATGTATCATATCCCATTTCCATTTAGATGGGAGTGAGTTGTGGTTATGGTTCACACTCAATATTCTTATTCTATAAATACTATCTTCATTCTAAATAATCTGTATTTTGATTTCCTTAAATTTTTTAATATTTTTCAAGAAAAGGATTGAATCATAAATGATGAATATTTGAACAAATTAGCTTAGGTATTGACTAAGATTGATTTTCTTTTATAAAGATGCTTCAAAATATGGCACCTTCTAAGTTCAAATTCATTACCCAAGCTTGAGATATTAGAGAACAGAAAATTTGGATTTGGTGGATGCATTCTAAAACTTATGTAAAACATACATGGGTTTTTGGGAAATGCAACATTTTATCAAATGGCTTAAACATGGTTAAAGAGATGGGATGTGTAGATTTGACCTAATGCAAAGCTACTCGATATACAATACCATAGTATTGTTATGTGTTCAAGCAAGATCGTTATTTGATCGTTAGTACACCTAATTTCAACTTTGTTGAATACTTCCTCAACCCTAAAATATCATAAACCATTAATGCATCTAAATAGTTATTCTCTCACTTTAAGAAATTCTTGTGACTTATGTTTGATATTGAGATGCTTTTGCTGAGGGAAATTCATAAACCATTAACGTATCTAAATAGTTCTTCTCTCACTTTAAGAAATTCTTGTGACTTATGTTAAATATTGAGATGCTTTTGCTCAGGGAAATTCACATTGGGCCAAAAGATTTGAAGGAAAGCATTCAGCCATTTACTAAAAACATAAATTTGTCTCCTATAACATGATTATACGATATTAAATAATCGCGACCGTGTCCATGATACAAACGACTTTTAATAATAACAAGAAGATAGATGTCTTTGTTCTTATCTTATCACATGATGGCGATTGGCGACTATCTTATCAATTGGTTCTCCTCTCTTTTCTCAACAAAAAAATATCATAATCAATAATAATGGGTAAGCTTATAATAATTGATATCCTAGTTATAATTCAGAATCTAGTTTGAATCTTGCATTGACTTAAGCGATATTCCATAAGATAATTTGAATGCTGCGCTAAGTTTTTTATAATGTTTAACCATAAAATTATTCTCATTCAAATTTGTAGAGATATTCCATAAGTGGTTTCTATAATGTTTAACATGATAAAAATTGTTCTCATTCAAATTTGAACATTCATTCAAATTTAACATTTATTGGGATAATATTAATATACATTACAGACCAGTGAGCTAGTTCAAGTGGTTGAGTGTTGTAAGTTGTGAGTAGAAGGTCTCGGGGTCAAATTTATGGGTGGCTATACATAGCTATATAAGGACCTCACTTGATGTCCCCGACGGGTTAACTCCGTAATCAGAGCAAATGAGGTGCAGCCCCTTCGGATAAGCCCCCTGTGATTTTTTACCATAAACGTAACAGCCCCCTGAAAAGTTTATGAACCACATGTAAAAAAAATACTTAATACTCATTCAAATTTAAACATTCATTGGGATACTTAATATGAATTAATATAATCTTGAGGTTAAGGAGTAAACTTTGTAATGCAATCCATATAAAAAAGGAACATGTGAATTAAACCAACTTCCTCAATGTAATCCATACCTAAGAGGTAACATTCGAAACACACCAACTTGGTCAATGCAATCTATACCAAAAGGGAACATTCAAAATAAACTTAAAAGGTATAAGGAGTTTTAATGGATGTCTTTACAAAATAATGAACAAGAATGAGTGGTGTTTTTAACATTTAATAAATGAATTTAGAAAATATAATATATGATCAAGAAGAATGTATGGTATTTTATTAAAGTTTATAAATTTTTCATTAAAAAATATTTATATTATATGTATAATTTTAATAATTATAAATATTAATTATATTTAAAGTTTTTCATAATAATTTATTTCCTCCATCTCTAGCAAACTTTATCTTTTATAGTATAAATTTATTTGAATATCATTAGTTTTTCACAATAGTTAATCAATAATCAATATAAAATAAGTTTTTTTATAAATAAGTATTTATGTGATATGTATAATTTTAATAGGTATTAATATAAGTATTAAATGTAAAATAATTTATGCCATGAGGGGTGTTCAAATCACTAACCATCAAAGGGGCTCGTGGGACGAGTATATCACCAACTTGGCCCGTCCATGCAATGTGACATGTGGGGTACAAAAGGGGGAGAGCATAAATCTTTGGCAGCCTACCATCAATACGAATCCTACGATATGGTACAACAGCTGGGGATGGTGAAGGATCCCAAGGTTAGTGCTCTGAACTTTCTCTCGTGTAAGCTTTCATGGCCACCTTGGCCATCTTTTATGATGATTTCAGAAGGTTTTCCAACCACATGCAAAGGCCTTGGCGTTTTCATAGTCGACACATGCCTCTTCTCACCAGGGTGATTGAGGAGAGACTTCCGGCTATTGCTTGGAATTTCATTGGGAGGGATCGTTGGTATACCGGATTACTTGGAGGGAGATCGAAGCTCTATGTGGGGCTATCCTTTTGGAGGTGAGCAATATGGTCCGCACCAAGACAACCACCAGGCGCACTGCCAATGGGTCCAAGCATTCGCATATGCCACGAGCTCTTAGGGAGCTGGGAAGGGTGCAAGGCCTCTTTGAGAAGGAGCTCCCACTTGTGGTAAAAGCTAGGTTGGAACGCCTGGAGTGAAGGATGCAGAGAAGAACCAGGGATCTGGATGCGGGTATGATGGCTGAGAGATTTGGTGGGTTGATAGAGGAGTTGGGGTCCGCCCACACTCGGGAGACTCTCCATACCAAAACTCTAATGGTTTTTTGGATAGTCAAATCCCTTCTAAGCATGGCTATGGAAGATTGTGTCCAAGGGCACATACTAGACGATCAACGTGGGGTATCTCTGTTTGGGAGGATTGCAACGCTGGAAGATGATATGAAAAGGCTGGAAAGGGAGAAACGACATGAATTGGCCCGAATAAATGCGAAGATGGATTCCCTTTCCCATGCTATGACGAGGAATACTTTCAACCGACCCCAGCCCAACATGTAGGCCAACGCCCATTTAGTGTTTCGATGTTTCCCGGATGTTATCAAGCAAGCCGTCAAGCCCAAGAATTTGGGTGTTGGTCCTTCACATGTTTTGATTTCTGATGATGATTGAGTGTTATATGCATGGAGAAAATTTTGAAAACCCATGGTGCTGCATAGAAAATTTGAATGCTTTCAACATCCAAAATTTTGCGGTCATAACTCTCATCCTGTGGGGGAACCAAACTCAAACACTGTTAGACTAATAGAATTGGGGCTTAGTTTGTTGGAAAAACAGTTTTCTTATAACCAAAGGGGGTCATTTTCGTAAGTGGATTCAGGTTTGCAGCTTCTTCATGCCGAGGACATTACTGGTATGGTCATGTAAATCTTTTGGTTTCCAAAATTAATAGAATTTTATGAACTTTACAAAAAAATGTAAAATAGTTTTTTTACCAAGATTATCTTTTATGAGCAAACTTTATATTTTATAGTATAAATAAGAGATCATATGCTTACTCCTTTGAATGTCATTATGGGTCTCCTCATGTCAACATAAATAATGAGGTGGTAAGAAATGAGGTTATGATCAAAGACAATTACATATCTTAGTAATTTTATTTCAATTTTTAAGGTCCGGAACGTATGTCATGAAGTTTTTGATTGCATGGCCTTCCAAACTCATATATCATGAGTGAAGCTTTGGAATGGTCCATGAAATGCCCTAAATAGAGTTTGTCTGCAAATTTTGTGCCCTAGGAAATTAGCTAGCCTCCTTAGGGCCCAAATTCGTTTTGTCATATCATTTCTTAGGTTTAGGGATATTGCACCTTAAGGCATTGTACTTTATGTTAAAATTATTCTTTTTACTCTTGTAATGTTTTCTTGCAAGTAAGCATAGCCGACACATCTCTTTTTAGAGATAACCTACCACTATTCTAGCTAGTTTACATTGCTTTGCAATTTATAGTCATATTCCATTTCATTCATTAATAGAATTTGGATTTTACTATACTACTTTTCTCTCTACAATAGTGTTATATGTGTTTCCATTTATATTTTTTCCCTTCATTTTGTTCTTTATATAATCTAGATCAATGGTATTAGAGAATTTTTCTTAGTGCATATCCCCAACAAGGTCTTGCTATAGGTGGTTGGGTTTAAATTAATTGAGCTTGGGGAAAATTGCTCACACCAACCCAAGAAGCCTCACATGGTGGAAGAAATGAAGGGTGAGACAATAGTAGATCATATGAAGTTGTTGCTCGAGGAATCCTTCACTTGATAATGAACAAGATTATGAATAATTTCACCCAAATCATTGATGATTGCCAACAACGATGGAGACACCTTCAATCAACAATAATTTCAGTGGTGTAACATCCTTTGAGGTACAAGTTATATTTGACCTTATTTTATTTTAAGGCTAGATATATGCATATGCATTGGAGAAAATGTTAAATCTCTGAGATGGTTATTACTCCATTCAAAATTTTCTTGATATTGAAAAGATTGCCTTCACACTCCTTAAGTCCCTCCTCCATGTCAAAGATGGTTGTAATGGTTACTAAGAGACACATGCTTTGTCCTAAAGAAATTTGAGTTGATCACTATATGGTTGAAATGAGGAAATATTTATGCTAAAGAATTGGTCTATAAGAAGTGTTGCTTTTCAAGCTCATTTTCAAATTACTTTATTTGAACACAAAAGTGGGATATCCGATGTCCATTCCAAATTAACTTGGATTTTGATTACAAGGTGTCATAGTGCAAAAGTACATGGCAAGTTTGAAGTGAATACAGAATAATCTATGAAATTTTGTGTCAAATTTCAACCAATTTACTAATACTTTATATTGTTTTATAGTCATAGTGAAAGATTCACCAAGATTTTATAATGTTTTCAAAGATTCCCCAAGGCTTTTACAAGGCTTTGATAATTATGTGAAAGATTCACCATGTTTTACAAGATTTTATAATTTTGCGAAAGATTAGCTCATTTTTCATAAGATTCTATAGTTCCCAAAAAGATTCACCAAAAAAAATTATATATACATTTTATATATTATTGATAAAATAGCCTTCACACTTTTCCATTTATCATGTGGATTCACCCATTTATTATACATATAAATTTAAGAGAGATTCTTAAAATTTTCCATGATATCTTCTTCAATATTTAATAGCATAATATTATATTAATATTGCGAGTCTTATAAACTACACTAACTTTTTGAACTAATCAAGTCAAATGATTTAGCTATCAAGAATATAAGAATTTTCATACTAATATTTGATAAAAATAAAATAATTATAATTTATATAATGAAAAATAAATAAATAAATTTTATTATTTTTAAAAATTTTAAAAATTAAAATATTTCTTATAAATTTATACTTAATTTATTTTTTACATATTTTATTATTTTTTAATTGATTATTTTTTATTTTTTTAAAAATGGTGGTTTAACGTTTGTTAGAGGGCTAGTCCACAGGGAGAATGCCAACACTTGCTATTCTAGCTAGAGAATCAAGGTATGGCCATAAATACAATCATTGCAATAGGGGCTCAACAAGATAATCATGTGGCTTACAAGAATTGAACCTGGGTGGGAAGGGAAACAATCATTCCTCCCAACCACCCAAGCTACAACCAATGGACATTTTTTAATTGATTATATATGTGATTGTAATACATTTTTAAAAATAACTATATTTAAAATAAATAATTTTTTTTTATTAATTTATAAAAAAATTAAAAATTAAAATATTTTTTATAAATTGATACTTATTTTATTTTTTACATATTTTATTATTTTTAATTGATTACTATTATATAGTGGATTAAAAACAAGCAAAACTCTGATCTTCTGGAACTTAAAAAGTTAGAAGATCAAATGCAAGCGTTGCATCTTAGGAATTTTAATGGAGTAGTGGATAAGGAAGTCTTTGCTAAAGTTAAGTTGCTTGAACAAAAAAAAGGAGGAGTTATTAACCCAAGAGGAGATGGACTGGAGGCTTAAGAGCCGAGCCATATGGATTGGTTTGGGGGATAGAAACAAAAAAAATTTCCATTCCTATGCATCTCACCAGAAAAACTCTAATGCTATTTGGGACATCTCAGATGATGATGGGAACACTGTTTCTGGTTTGAGGGAGCTTCACACTGCTGCAAAAGTATTATTTGGCAAGTTATTTTCTAATCCTGGCCATAGTGATATACTCACTCAATTAAATGTGGTTAGACAATTTCTTGTCTTTATTGATGAACATGAGACATAGGAGTTAGGAAAAGAAGTAACTTTGTTGGAAATTGAAGACTCTGAAGGGTTTTGCCAAGGACAATAGTCCAGGGCCTGATGGCTAGACGGTTGAACTATTTTTAGAGTTTTTTTTATGTTATGGGTGATGATATTATGAAAATGGTGGAGTTTTCTAGAACTGAAGGTTACATCTCTGGGGGACTTAACTCTACTTTTTCTCACTTTAATTCCAAAGATTAGTAAGCCATCCACTTTTGGGGATTTTAGGCCAATTGCTCTCTGCAATTTTGCATACAAATTAATCTCCAAGATCATCTCGGTTCAACTGAAGCCTATCTTGTCTAGATGCATTTCTGCCGAACATTTTGGGTTTCTGAAGGATTGTCAGATTTTAGATGCCATAGGCATAACACATGAGGTTATCCATTATGTCAAGAAGAGGAACATGAAAGCTATGTTGCTGAGGATGGATCTCGAAAAAGATTATGACAGAGTTGATTGGGTTTTTCTACGGTTGATTCTTATACAGATTGGCATCCCCCCTTTGGTTCTTCGTTGGATCATGGCTTGTGTTTCTTCTGCTAGTATTGATGTTTTGGTCAATGGTGCACCGTCTGATTTTTTCAAAATTACTAGGGGATTTCGCCAAGGTTGCCCATTGTCTCCACTCATTTTCCCGTTGAGCATAGAGGGTCTGAGTAGAATGATTGGGACTGCTAAAGCTGAAGGAACTATAAAAGGTATCAAGTTTTCTTATGAGTTGTCTCTCACTCATCTATTGTTTGTAGATGATGTCCTTTTAGCAGGATTAGACTCTGTTGAAGAGTGGCAGAAGTATAAGTGTACTATTGGGACTTTTTGTGATGCATCTAGTATGTTGGTGAGCAATAGAAAATTGAGTTTTTATCATTATGGGATTGAGAATATCAAGATTGATTCCTACAAGGGACTTCTGCCTTATAACGTTTTCCAGATGGAGGAGGGTTTTAAGTACCTTGGCTATTTCCTAAAGCCAAATGATTACAAGAAAAACGATTGGCTGTGGCTTATTAAGAAAGTAGAACACAGGATAAACCAGTGGACCTACAGGTTACTATCGATCGGTAGGCGTCTCACACTGGTGAAATATGTCTTAACTGGTATACCTGTGTATTGGTTTTTGCTCAATCAGGTACCGTGTTTTATCATTAATTGTTTAAGGAAGCTATTTTTTAACTTTCTGTGGATAGGGGGTCCGGAAAATAGCAAACTGGTAATGACTAGATGGGAGAACATTGCTCTACCTGAAATTAGTGGAGGATGGGGAATCAGGAATTTGTCTCTGTTTAGTTGTGCACTTAGACTGAAATTTTTTTGGAGAGGTACTTTTGGTCCTACTCTCTAGACCAGGGTGCTTTCTGTGAAATACATCAAAGGTGAATTTATTACTTGGATTACAAATCGATTGAATAAAATCACGGGAGTCTCCCCTATCTGGGATGGTTTCATCAAAGTTTATAACTGGATGGCTAAAGACCTATATTGGAGGGTTGGGAATGGTAAAGAAATACTGGTTGGCATTGACCCGATCTCGGGTTTGGATGAAGATTACTCCCTATCTAGTGAGAGTATAAACATGCTTCATTGGTTTGACCTTGCAACCCTTAACAAAATTAAGAGGACCAATTATGGTGCTAATCAATCTTATTGGCTCAGCACAATGGAATTGGGATTCACGGGTATTGCAGCTTCAAAATGGGAAAGTTATATCAATAAACTGAATTCTACCGGTTGTCGTCTGTCTATGGAAAATGATAAGTTAATCTGGAATAACAACAAAGCTACATGTATGGTGACTGCAAAACTTGTTTATAAGGCCATTATTAATAATCGGTGTATTTTCCCAGCAAACTGGTGGTATAAGGTTTTATGGAAGTGGAACATCCCATTAAAAATCCAATGCTTTATGTGGCATGCACTTCGAGGCGAGCTGAAAACATGGGATAATTTAACAAAGAAGGGATGGTTGGGCCCTAGTATTTGTTTCTTGTGCATAAACAATTTGGAATTTGCTAACCACATTTTTGTGGATTGTGGGTTTGCTAGAACTCTCTAGACCTCGATTATTAATCATCTCAGTTTAGATCTTCAGTGGGGCTCTAGATTGTTTGTTTTGTGTGCTCTCAATTAGAATAGGAAGTGTAACAAGCTCCCCTATCTGCCCACAGTGATCTCTTGGGCCATTTGGCTCACCAGGAATGAAGCCATTTTTGAAAATCGAACTCCGAATTTGGTGAGAATCTTCAGCGGGATTATTGTGGTAATTAAAGATCATTGCTCTGTTTATGATAAGGAGAACACAAGATGGGTTAGCTCTTTCACCATTAATCATCACAGACCTGTAGCTTTCTTTGATGGGGCTGCTTGTAACGGCTTATGTGTTGTGGGAAGAGTAATTTATATTAATAAGGATCATTATTTCACTCTGAAGATGAACTGTGGAAGGGGCACTAACACGAAGTCTGAATTAATTGCGCTTTGGAGCATGCTCATTGTTTCAAATGCATTTGGTCTTCTAGAACTGGCGGTCTTTGGGGACTCAAGGGTGACAATAAAATGGGCTCGAGGGGACTATAACTTAAATGTTATCTCACTATACCAGGGGTGTTGTAGGACAAAGGAGAAAATTCGGCTTTTCAACGATATTACTTTTGATCATATATATCGACAGCACAATTCGATGGCTGATGCTCTTTCCAAAGAGGCATATGATGGCGAGGAGGGGGTTATCATATGGGAAGAGTTCCAGGAGTCTTAGATTGGCTTTGTCAAAAATTTTGATTACTAAATTATGCATTATTTATGACTCTTGACGATCTGTATTTTGTGTGGGGCCTTGTTTTTTTGTCAAGATGAACATAAGCATATCTTTGAACATAAGTTAGTTTTCAGATTGATATATTTTATACTATTTGATTCACTTAATATTAATATGAATACCAATAATATGGTTTTTTCTGCTGAAATATATATATATATATAATGCATTTTTAAAAATAACTATATTTCACATCAATGGCTTCCTTTTTTTTCCAAAATAAAATGATTATATATTTTTTATTAAATTTTCATTAGCTTTTTAAAATACGCCAGTGACCAGTCTCATTTAACAAATCTAGCTATGGGATTCAACCATTGATACTGGGTGTATTGAGTAGGTTTATGAAATCATGTAGACACTTTCTTCCATTATTTTAGTTTCAGGTTGTGTGGGTTGTATCGCATGGCTGTCGTCGAACAAAGACTTTTGGGTATACCTATTTTGGAGTCTTTGGGAAAAAAAAACCAGCGAATCATATCAGGGTCCGAATTTTTCTGTGAGATATTCCAACGCCTATCCTATCTTGAGAATCCTTTTTCACGGCATCTTCTATGAATTTATTCTTTTTATTTGACAAGTCTTTGTCCATATGATTATTGAAAAGCCATTGAGAGCGAAGGCCATTAAGTTGATTTCTTTAATTCAAGCCCGCCATCATTAGTTGACTTTATAATCCATTGATGCCAGCTGAACCATTCCAACAGTGTTTCTGCTTTATCATCGACCGATCATGTTACTATTAGGGAATGAATTCATATCATGCCTGCATATTCTTTCATCTTCTCCAAATGGAATTATATGTTCATCCCCTTCGCTTGATGCCTCGGCTCCCCTTCATCCTTATCGTTACTGCGTACTGTGCCTCCTTGCTCCCCTGCTCGGTATGCTTCGACGCGCAATATGAGATTTGCCGGAGAACAAGCACATGCGGTGATATAAATATTTACTACCCTTTTGGTGTAGGAAAGCGTGGATGCGGTCTCTCTACCTTTCAGATCGACTGTGTGCAGAATTCAACCCCAGTAATTGCGATTCATGGTCTGAATTACACAGTAGTAAGTTTTCACCACGATAAATTCTACTTTCTTATTTTCAGGGACGAGAATTGCCAATTTTTAGAGGATCATTTTGATATATGGCCAGAATATGGCGACACCGTTTTCAGATTGATGGGCAAATTTAAGCGGACTATAGATGTGTACAATTGTAAAACACCTATTTCGCATGTTACGTCAGGAGGAGCGGATCTCAGGAAATGTAATGCTACTGCTTATTACGCCGTGTACGACAATGGGCAAACGATTCAGGAATGTTCCATGGAACAAGTTACAGTTGATGTGGGAATAACGGGATGGGTTTCCAATGATACAAAGAGAAATGAAAATTGTATATCATGTGAAGCAAGTGGAGGGATATGTGGTTACAACATTTCTGATTCAACTGCAGCTGCGCCGTTTGTTTGCTATTGCAAGAATGGACCTCATACAGACCGCTGCACCCACGGTACTCTTCCATTTGTGTTTATGTAGAAGTCCCTCTGTCTCCTGAATGATTTGGTTAAGTAGCCGTGGAATAACATAGAATGAACCCTTAAGCTAATTGCCATTTTTATTTTTTGAAACAGAAGTTCACATTGGCGCTGCAGTAGGTAAAGATCTTTTCCCAAGTATTTCCTATCATCCTTTGATGGTTATTGTTGGGTTTATTATTTACTAAATCATTTTAACAACTCCAGGTGGTTCTGTTGGAGCGGCTGTGCTGATAGCAGGATTATTAGTGGGTATAATTGTGTACAGGAGAAGGAATAGTCTTTGTATTGGCGAGATTTTAGTTGTGAACAGCGTTAGAGGTGATGAGGACAAAGATCTGGAAGCAGCTATACAAGGTAAGATGGGGACTCTACCCTTTTTCTCCTACGAAATACTGAAACAGGCGACGAATGAATTCGACGAGAAGAATCATCTAGGTAATGGGGGATTTGGTTCGGTCTATCTGGGCAAACTACGGGACGGGCGTGCTGTGGCAGTCAAGAGACTGTATCAGGATAACTGTAAAAGAGTACTGGAACAGTTCATTAACGAGGTGCATATTCTTTCGGTCTCTGATCATCCAAACCTGGTTCGTCTCTATGGTTGTACTTCCCCACAAAGCCGAGATCTGCTTCTTGTTTATGAATATGTTCCAAATGGAACTTTGGAATATCATCTTCACGGGGAACGAAAGAAGGAAAAAGGTCTAAACTGGGATACTCGTCTGAAAATTTGCATAGAAACTGCCCAGGCCCTGGCATTTCTTCACTGCCTTGAACAACCTATATTCCACAGAGATGTCAAATCTCCGAACATTCTGCTGGACGAGGACTTACATGTCAAAGTAGCCGATTTTGGGCTTTCAAGATTTGTTCCATTAGATGTAACCCATGTTTCCACTGCTCCACAGGGCACGCCCGGCTATGTTGATCCAGAATACCTCCATTGCTTTCAGCTCACAGACAAATCCGATGTTTACAGTTTCGGCGTTGTTTTGATTGAAATCATCTCGGGCATGTTAGTTGTTGACATTAATCGGATTAAAGGGGAAATTGTCCTAGCTGACATGGCTATAGCTAAGATTCAAGCGGGAGCTTTGCATGACCTGATAGATCCAAATCTGGACATTCACTCAAACCCTGACATAAAAGTAATGGTTACTGCAGTTGCCAAATTGGCTTTCAGATGCCTTGCACCAGTGAAGGAAGACCGACCAGATATGAAGGAAGTTGTGGCCGAGCTTGAGCAAATTAAACAAAATGGAAGGAAATGTAAACACCCTGTATTCAATCCTATATCCCCAATTTCTGTTCAGGAAAAGTGGCCCAGCACGTCAACTACTCCTGAAAATAGCCCATCATGACTTCAGTCCTCCTCGTGACTGTTGCTTGTTTTATTTGAGGCAAAGTATAATACGCGAGCAATTTCTTTTATTTCTTTCTTGTGGAACACGTATAGTCTTGCTCGGCAGAGTTTATCTCCATCGTGAATGTGTGTAGTGTAAATTGGTGGAAAAATGTCACTGTGAGTGGCACTGTTTCTGTTAGCTGACAAATGGATATTTAAAGATTTCTTATGGTGGCGATAGTTGCAGAAATTCCCTTACCAAAAAACTGGGGATCCTTCAAACACAGTTCTTATGGCTAACGTCCAGGTGAATTTGTATCTTGTTTCAATCAAAGTCCAATGTATTTGAGCAAACAAAAATAAAAAGTTCATATTTGGCGTTACATACCTTTCAAAGACAGATTTATTTCGATTGCCATGTCTCCACTCTCTGTTCGCAGTTTTTCAGAATCGGCATAAGAATATATGATTAAGAGCAAAACAATATACGATGTAGAGCTTCTCTGCCTCTACTCTCTGCTTCTTGGCAGTTTTGGCATAAGAGTATGTGTAGACCAAACTAATATATCATGTAGGGCTGCTCTGCTTCTATTCTCTGACTTCTTCACAGTTTTGATTCTTGACATTAGAATATATGATGCAGAGAAAAACAATATATGATGTAGAGCTCCTCTGTCTCCACTCTCTGTGTCTCGACATAACAATATATGATGTAGAGCTCCCCTGTCTCCACTCTCTGTGTTTCGACATAACAATATATGAGGTAGAGCTGGGCAGTTTGAGTGAAAATTATACTAATGGGGCCGAGTTATGTGTCTTCTTCTGGGCAATTTTCACTCAAACGTCGGGAGCAGGGATCAAATTTGAAGGGTGGGGCTCCATTTCACTTTGAAGGGCTATGAGATATTGAACCCTTCAATGCTGCCATGTAAAAATAAGTCATTCTTTTCATTTGAAAATGTACTGTCGGGAGCAGGGATCAAATTTGAAGGGTGGGGCTCCATTTCACTTTGAAGGGCTATGAGATATTGAACCCTTCAATGCTGCCATGTAAAAATAAGTCATTCTTTTCATTTGAAAATGTACTAGAACATCAAATTTGCATTATTTATTTACGCAGTAAAGTGGATATGGTAGCACTGAACGTTATATATGTCATATAACACAACCATATTTCACCCCAATCTAGTGGCTCAGTCTCTAGGCCACTATGCCACCTTTGCCATCTTAGCAGTTTCCCAAATTGATCTTGTCTCTTAAACTTTTAACCAGTATAATAATACACTTAACTTGCTAACCCCATTCCAATCCAACTTTCATCCTTACAGCCAAAAATAATACTATTTTACTCTTTCATGAACATGAGGAATTTATTAGTGAAACATAACTTAGGAGACACATAGAAAATCCCCTTTCCAGTTGTTCAGTGTGAATTGCCATAACTAATTTTGTAGATCTTTTTTTCTGCATCAGTGCAGCTACAGTTAGCTTGCTAACCCAATTCCAATCCAACTTTTAACCAGTATAATAATATTTAATACCTCTTAAAATGGGTTCCTAGGCTGCTTCTAACAGTACAAGCTCGATGAAGAATTGGGTTCTTCAACTCTTCTAAAAGCAACGTGATGCTTATTCTTGGAAAAGTTCAATCTTTGTAAATCGCTAGCATTCTTCAAACTAATATAAATTCTAGCCTACATAAAATCTAGCCTACTTAACAATGGAAAAAATGATAATGTAAGAAAAAAAAGGAAGAAATTGTTTCAGAAGCCAAAAACGTTGGACGTTGATTCTAGTCTGTATCTGTTGCTAAATTAGTGAACAATAGAGATGTATGCAGAAAGGCAGTAGAAAAGGTGAAGGGAAAGAATGTGAATTGTAACTTTTTTTACTTTGTTGAATTGAGAACAATAATTCACTTTCATGCACCTCTATCAAACAACTGTGTTGCCTATTCCTTTTATAATACTCCTTCACGCAAGTCTATTAGAGAGAACAGTTCAACAAAGAAGTTGGATTGGATTGAAAACTAAGAGCAATTTTCTTTGTCACTCTAATTTGTACCCTACGACAGAATTGAATGCCAATGACAACAATATATGTTTTAATTTTTCATTCAACACTATGAATTCCACAAGTACTTGTGATATAATACATTTAAGCACTCCTTACATGTTACATGCTATGTTATGGTTTGAGCAAAGAGAACTATCCGACTCCAAACAACTTTTGTTCTTAATAGCTGATTAAGGACCCGGGATGCTTCTTCTCTATAGCCCTCCCCCAAGATCTCGTTATACATACTAACTCCGTGGTATGATGGAGTAGAGGATGGGTTGTGAAGCATAAGTAAAACATAGGTAAACCAAGTAAAGAGGAGATGCATAGATGGTTGAAGTTCCTGTTATATGGTTGAAGTTCTTGTTCTATTCCAGACCAGCCGATGAGGGAAACAAAATGAAAAGGTAAAGTAGCAGTTTCATTCTAAAAATCAAGATTACAAAAACATTTTTGTCCCAGTTCGTATAGTCGAACGCAGGAGTGGGCACTGGGCATTCTAAGAAAATTGCTAGCTTTCAACATTGTCCTTCACCAAATGTTGTTTCATATTCTCAATCATATTGAAATTCGATAGCTAGTTGGGATTGTAAGCGTCGTAGCATCAGTGGTCTTCATATTAATAAATACCAAGATGTGATGAACCTGCAATAATTAACTAATGCAAATACACGAGATATCAGAAATAATAGAACTCATAATCACTTTTATATTGATCACGGGCCACTTCGAGGGGGCAACCTCCTTTGAGCAAGCTCAATACAATTAACTTCATGGTGCCTTCATAGGCCTCAACACACACTTATATACTAAGTCTAGGCGCCAATACCATGGGTCAATACTATGTGTCAATACAAACCATGGGCTAAGTCTGGGCACCAATATTATGAGTCAAAACCATGGGCCAGTACAAACTATGGATCAACAAAACTCTGGGCGACTTACAAAGCATATGCACCAACAACAATAACACAAACTATGGATCAACAAATACTACGGGACGACTTACAAAGCATATGCGTCTAATAACAATATACTAACAAAGTAAAGACATGGGTTCCTAACACAAGAATCTTAAGCCGTGTACTAGAGGAAGGTATCGATTCAACGATTGAGCAATTGGGGAAAATAGCTCATGCAATACAGTTTTAGATAGAAAGTGTGGATTCTTGATCTAACTCATTAACTTGATGCATGGAGGTTGGTAGAGTGGGAACTTCCTCAAATCCCTAGGGTTTTTGGTAAAGCTGGGGGGCACAGTGCGCACACGTGTTTCCTGTAGGGCTGCAACCGTGGCCAGTGACAACTGCACGGGGAAGCACTCGGTTTCAGAGTGAAAACAATGGTCTTCCTTGTCCCCTCCATTTCAAGAAATTTAAAGGGTAGCTAAATTCTCAAGAGCTTTGATCGAGCAACAATGGAAAATAGGGCAATGCAAGGAGCACATGGAATCATATGCGTATACACAGAACATATGAAGAAAGAAGCAATTGTTGTTGTTGCTACAGTTGGGAATTGATAAATGTCATTCTAAACAACCTCTAACGAAGATTTGTGACAAACCCACTCTCGGGTCTAGGCTTCAAATTTGAATCCTTCAAGGCCCATTTGAAGTAACAAAATTTTAGTCAAACAATAATATTGTGTTTGAACTTTGATGTTACAGAATTTTAATCAAATAACAAAAATTTAAATAATTGATGGGATCATGAATGGATAAAATGATGTACATACCTGTAAATTCATAGGATGTCGGCATTCCAGTTAGCCTTGAAGTTGAGCTCCTCAAAGAAAACAAATTTCTTTATATATGTTTATGGCAGGCTTGCATTGGCAGCTTCGCTCTGTAAACTCTTCTGGAGGACTGGAGGAGATAGGGTAGTTGGAACTTGGAAGTAGCTCGACCACAGTGGAGTAGGGGTATAAGAAAAAGCTTTTTCAAGTATTCCTATAATATTATATATTAATGGTCGGAGCCATGGAATCATGGAATTCGAGCATTGACTTGGTACAACAAAGAAAACACAAGGTGGGACTCGGGAGCCGTAGGATTGACTTGATACAACAAAGAAAAAACAGGGTGTGAGCCTGCTTGGAGCTGTAGACAATAGGATTAACTTGATACAACAAAGAAAACTCAGGTCTGTGGGTAGGGGCCACAGGCGGGTGCAACAACCTGCAACATTACAAGAAGTTTCTTGATTGTGGAGTCAGAATTCACGAATTGGTATGTGATAACTGGTAACTTGGTAAGCTTGCTGCCAACAACACGTATGAGCCATCAACCATGTTTAATACATTTGTTGATGCCATTAAATTTGTTAAACACGTAAGTGCCACGAGAACTTAGAAGAGTTCAAGCCATGGGCTTCATAGTGTAATCCATTCCACGTAAGTTGGTCAATGATATTATTAGAGGCCCAATGGTCCATGATCCATCGATGATCGAACACGTGGATATTGGAGAGTAACCGAGTCCCACTCTCAAGTCACTTAGCTAGTAGCCGCATTCCCAATTTCCCACTGAAAATTGTGGATGGGTGAAATTTGAAGCTACCCTCTGTTGCAATTTTAAACAGTAGTGGTTAATTTAATTATTGAAGGGCTTACCATGAAATTAATTTTTTTTGCATAGTAAAATTTGAGGTGGCCTTCTATGACATGCAAAATGGATCTGAAGGGCTTGAAGGCTTCAAATTTGAAGCCTGGTCGGGAGAACGATTATTCACCCAACCTAATCTAGCCCCTTTCAAAACCCAAATGTCCAGTAAGAGCATGATACCCTTGAAGCTCGACCATACATTTAGGCAACGTCTCTTGCAAAACAAAATGAAACAGAAATTGATTGAAACGGGAAAATAGTGCAGGTCTATATGGCTGCACTTTACCACTGAGAGCACACAACAACAGGGCTGCTCTTTACCACTGATGCCTGCACTTTACCACTGAGAGCACACAACAATAGGGAAGCTCTTTACCACTGAGAACACATAACAATAGAATTGAAAGCACACATTAAAATCAAGAAAGCTATGCACAGCCACAACCCCAATGAAGAAAAACAGGGTTAAGCGAGATTATTAATTGAACCTTCAAAGCATAACTTGTAGGCCTCAACTAGTTCCTTAGTGGAACGAAAAACAAAGGGTACAAATTTACAATGACCTTTCTTACCACAGTAAAGATATTAAAAGGTAGCCTGCCATGGTAGGGTAGTTGACATTTGTGGATGTTAAGTCACCACAGGTTATCTATTCAATTCTAGCAGGTAAGGGTTGAGGGTGGGAGTCACTCGGAATGGAATTAAACTGATCCATGGGGCATTTTCTAGATGGTCCTCATCTTTGTACAAACTTGGTGACAACACCTTTCAAATGAGAAAATCGTTCTTCCATTCAATATTGGGGATAGCCCTAGTATAGGTTATAAACCCATCCTTCAAAGTGAGTGTAATGGAACAATGCACAGCATCCTCCACCGTCATTTGTAGCCTGAGCATGGGATATGGGGAACTCAAATCACCCCATTTGCAGTGACCAGCTCCATCAAGGATTCCAGCTAACCATTTTCCATCCATCCCCTCAACTTGACGTCGTCTCCGTTAACGACACCTTCGTCCGGATCGCAGAGTCTCCCAAACATTAAATGACACAAAGCTCTATTTCAAATCCAAAATTTAAATGATTGCAGTGACCACCTCCCATTTGCTCCCGGCCTGTTTAAAAAAACGCTATGTTCAGTTCAAAGTGATGTCGGCTTCCATGGAAGCACATGGTTTTAACAAGTTTCTAAATGTGCCCGACTTCACTGGAGTTCAACCATTGTTTCTTCGTTTATTCTCAACAAATTCTGAAAAAAAAGTGATTTGCAAATTCCTCCTTTTTCAAATGGGACACCTAGAAATTCTCGTGGGGTATCAGGTCACTATTATAATCAAATTGTCATTCCCCAAGAACTCCTAGAGGAGGATGCTGGAGTCCACTTTCAAAGCTGGAAGAGATTTGTCCTATAGAGGAAAAAAAATGCAAGAGCCAGTTGCAGTGGTGAGTGTAGGAAAGAGGTCGATGCAGTCATCCTCCAACCACAGCATGCCTGGACACTTTAAAAAACACCGCAGGTAACAAACTCACGAATTACCAGAATCTGGGATCACTAGAACACAAACAGCCGATAATGCATTTTTATTAATAACCAACATACCATATTGGCCCAATAAACAACAACACAGGCACTAAGACTCAAGACTAAAACTCATTCCTACAGGACGCGCGGGTCCTGGTTTATTCCACTGAGCGGGCATGCAGGCCCTTCTTATTAATCCTACCAAAAATGAATCAAGGATCGATACTCTGACTGGATTAAGAACACAGCAACTCCAAAACAAAAAAAATGAAGACCACCGTCTTTTCCGTAGAGATCCCCATTTTATCTCTGCCCTTGTTCACCAAATGCCACTCCCAGAGCTCCCGCAGCATTGACCGATCACCTACCAGAACTGAAGTAGTTTTGTTTTACCTACTAGAACTGGAATGTTCCTGTAGTTTAAATCCCTCAGATTACAGATCTATTCAGCGTCTAGTTGAGTTCTCAAGGCTCAGTTGGGACATTGTAGTTGAGATCCTGCGCCAATTCCCATGCTCCGCATCATACTCCCTTCGTTTAAAGAATTATGAACCTCCTGGTTCATAGCCTTAAGTTCTATTTCCTTCAACTTTCTCCATCAATCAAAATACAACCATAGAATCTTACACAACAACAGTGTAATTAGCAACAACCACACCAAAAAACTTTGGTATAAACCGTCTTTCTCCATAAATTCATTTTTCAGATTGTCATGAGTTCTCTGCTCAGTAACATTCAGCACATTCAATGATTCTTCCACAGCCTTTTGGCCTTCAACTGCATTAACCATTGGAACACCACCAATTTTCTCTGTTACACCTTGTTCAATGTCCTTCCTTGGCACCTCAATTCCTCCATGCAGGAGCTGCCAATAATCAATTTTATCTTCTGCTGCAACCTTGTCAACTTCATTTTCACTAAAGGGACCATTTTCCTTCCCAACATCCCAATATGATGGCTTGTCTACGTCTTCAGCCACACTCTTTATGCATTACCCAACCATTTGTTCTTCCAACAATGGAAGAATTTTTTCCTCCTCTTTTTCTCCCATGTGCTTAGTAGCACTGTATTCTTCCTCTTCAAGTGCTTCACCTTCTTCCAGGTAGCAAAGCACTTCCACAACTGAGACCCCCTTTGAAAACTCTCTCTTTTCAATTTGATGTCTTCTTTCTCCTCGAAGGCCCTTATCATCTTTCGTATGGCTCGGATCTCCGCTTTTCTCTGTAGTCTTTCATCACGCTCTTTGATTAGTTGCCTAATTGCTTGTATCTCTTCCCTGATCTATTCTTTCTCTTCTTGGCTCACCAGCTTCTTCTTTTCCATTTTTTATTTGTACTTACCAATCTCTCTTTGGCTTCTCAACAACTTGCTCTCTTAAAGTTGTTCACAATATGGCTTCCCATAGCCAAACCCACTGGTAACAATAATGTACCTCCTTGCAACTTAGTGCTCCTGCTAGCACACTTGGTTCTCCTCTCGAACCAACTCTTCGGCTCTTCTGAGCTCACTTAGTTCTCCTCTGGAACCAACCCTTCAGTTTCAGCAGCTAGGCCTCCAACGATTAGTCTACAACAATGGTTTCCCCTCTAGACCATTGTGGGTTGCTCTGATACCAATATGATGCAGTCATCCTCCAACCACAACACGCCCGGACACTCTTTAAAAAACACCATACGTAAAAAACTCACGAATTACCAGAATCTGGGATCACTAGAACACAAACAGCCAATAAGGCATTTTTATTAGTAATCAACAAACCATCTTGGCCCAATAAACAACAACACAGACACTAAGACTCAAGACTAAAACTCATTCCTACAGGATGCGCAGGTCCCGGTTTATTCCACTGAGCGAGCACGCAGGCCCTTCTTATTAATCCTACCAAAACTGAATAAAGGATCAATAATCTGACTGGATTAAGAACGCAGCAACTCCAAAACAAAACAAAAAAATGAAGACCACCTTCTCTTCCGTAGAGATCCCCATTTTATCTCTGCCCTTGTTCGCCAAATGTCACTCCTAGAGCTCCCGCAGCATTGACTGCTCACCTACCAAAACTGAAGTAGTTATGTTTTACCTACCAGAACTGGAATGTTCCTGTAGTTTAAATCCCTCATATTACGGATCTATCCGGCATCTAGTTGAGTTCTCAAGGCTCAGTTGGGACATTGTAGTTTAGATCCCGCGCCAATTCCCATGCTCCGCATCAGAGGTCATTCAATCATCAAGGTCCTTTGTCTACAGGGCTCTCTGCATCACAGAGAAGTATTAGTTACTCAGAGAGAGAGAAACCAACCTATGTGGTACACAAGGACTATCGGCTGTTGGAGCAGTCCAAAGTGGGCATGAGCAAGGTGCAGTCACTAGAAACTACGTCAAAGTCTCAAATATGAGCTGGCAAGAGTGGGCTTTGTTCATTGAATACTTTTAGGAGCTGTTACCAGATGATTTTGCTTCAAGGAAAACCATGTGTTCAAGCCAAAGGCAGAGGCATGGTACATCATGCCAATATTGAGTATAGTATGTGCGTGTCAAGAATTTTGAGTGTTTTTTTTTTTTTTTTTTCAAATGGAGAATTTTTGGAACCGTTCAATAGTTTTTTGCATCCTCGATGTAGTATAATGTACACTATTTGTATAATTTGTCATCCAAAATAAGCTGTGAAAATTGTATCGTGCCAATTTATCAAGAAATAGGACTGGCGCTGTCAAGAGAGCAACAAATTTAGATCCCAATTTATTCAAAGGATAATTATCTGTGCTTCTCAGACTGGCACGTCATCCTCATCTTATGGATCTCATTGGATTGCATTTACAAGTAGGTGCACTATTGTTCCCTTCACAACATTTGCATGAATATATTTTATGGAAAGGGCGGCATTCTTTTTTTTCACTCAAGAAAATATTCTATACTTTATTTATAAAAGTATATGAAGATGAACAAGTCCAATATTATAGAAAGAAGGAAAATGCCCCAAAAGAAAGTGAGCAACTCCTTCCAAAGAAACAAAAGAGAATAGCAACACATATACCACCTCTGAATGATGCCATACAACACAACGACTAGGCAAGCGAAAATAGGATGCCCACATGGAGGACCGAACAAAAAATAAAACCCTGTAGAGGGGGCCAAAAAACATGCAAAGGATGTAGGAGAGTAGAGCCGCAAAAAATAATAATGTTTATAATAAATACAAAGGAGATCTAACCCCAAAAGGAGGCCAAAAAAGAAATAATAGTAACAGGATAAAAATGGTAAAGACTGATGCTTCCCAAGGACTATAAGTTTCCTCTGATCCATTCCTTGAAATGAATAAATCCTTCGATAGCTTGAAGGCCCTTCTTCGACAGAGAGTCGGCTGGAGCATTGAGATGGCGGTGTGTGTGTATAATGGAGACTAGAGGAAATTCTTTAAGTAGAGACTTAACCTGAGACATCCACGAAGAAAGAGCCATAGCTTTTATCAGATGTAGGTATTTTCCCCATTTGATAACTGCTTGGGAGTATCCTGCTATTTCTTGCAAAGGAAGGTGGTGATGATTTGCAAAAAAAAGAACCAACCAAAGACCTAGAAACTCCCCTTTCGTATTTGTTCCTATATCGCAGTTCATCCAGAGGTTGTAATATTTGGCTTGGTCTGGAAGAATGACTGCACCAACGCTACATCTGTTTTCATCCTCTATAGATGCCCCATCAAACCTCGATCTGCAACCTGTAGAGAGGAGAGAAGGGGCATTCTTAATATTTTTGAGGGTTGAGAGGAAAGTTGATCGGACCCCGCATATTCCAAAAAACTAGTGGTTGTATTCCTTGCACAAACTATCGGGCTGATGGCCTTTTCTTTGAAGATGAGTGCATTCTACGCTTTATAGGTCTCCCATATAAGAAAACATGCCACTTCACTGAAATGTCTGTTGTGAGAAAACCAAAATTTTAAGTATTCCTGCAGATTGTCGCCTTGCCAAGCTAAGATGTTAGTGAGTGAATGTCTGATTAAAATCCACACCTTTGTTGTGAAGGAACATTCGACAAATAAATGTTGAACAGATTCAGCTTGACCCCTGCATAACACACATAGATTTGGACCGCAAAAACCTCTTTTTTGCATATTGTCCCATGTTAGTATTGCATTTTCAAGAGATAGCCAAATAAAAAGTTTCAACTTCAAAGGAAGAGATCATGAGTCCCAGCAGGAAGAGTACCACCAATTTGAAGCCTCCTGGATGTTTGAAATTAATGTGAAATAATCTTGTTTAACCGATATGGACCCATCCTGCGAATTCCAAGACCAGTTGAGTTGGTATGCATTGTCCAAGAGGCTCATGTTGCACTTGTAAAGGTCTATAATATAATCTGACCATTCCTTGGCCATACTTCCATAGAGGCCTAGCTGACAGGCATTGATCCATTGTTGGGCGCAGCCCAAGTACAAGAAGTTTTGATGGTGAAGGTACAGTTAGGCGAGGCCTAACATTGACAAATTTTGGGAGAAGCGACTCCACAATTCCCGGGAGGAGAGTATGGAGCGAAGTGAAGTTGATAGGAAAGGACCTATCCCCTTAGTAAAGACGAAGTACTAAGGACAACCAGAGGTAGTTTGAAGCAGTTAAGGATGAAGCGGTGAACTGATAGCTACAGGAGCAGAGAGTAAAGAAGCGGAATGGTGCAAAGGACGTGCCACTGTAGAGTCAGAGCCATGTGGTCAGAACTGCAACTGTCAAAAGAAGCGTTAGAGTCAGAAGAAGCAGCGCAAAAGGACAACATCGCTGCATCGAAGTTAATACAAAGAGTGGTCAACAGGAGAAACATGTTATTTTGGGTTTAATGGTACTATGGGGGTTGGCCCATAGTTATTGTAATATGTGACATTCGGGCACATCTATATAAAGGGAAATTTTGTATAAGGAAGGGCTGGACTTTTGTTAGAGATTGTTAGATATTTCTAGATCTAGATTGAGAGATATCTAAGAGAGGAAAAGACTATGCAGTTGAGTGCGGAGAGATATATTGTAGAGAAGAGTCTGCAGCTAAGTGTGTAGACTGGAACTGTTACCCCTTCCAAGTAATATAAAAACAGTTCCCATGGACGTAGCTCCCATCCGGGGGGTGAACCACGTAAATCCCTGTGTTGTGTGTATGAATCTATGATGTGCTTTGTGTTCTTGTTATGATTATGCTTATGTATTTACTTTCATATGTATGTCAATGAGAGTGATATGTTAAGTAAGCGGAACACATATGCATGAATGTTGCGAAGTCATGTTAAGTATGATGAATGCGTAGTTATAGAGTAAACACAACAACGATTCAGCAAATCCTGCAGGTTGTCGATAACTGCGAAGTGCGCAGTTACATGTTGATATTGATAGGTTAAGTAGATTTTAAGCAAGGAATACATTACAAGTTCACGTAACACATCTCCGCATCACCACAGTTGCAGAACCCTGATTCTGTAACCACCCATCTTCGCTTCAGGTGAGACATCATTGTGTTCGTAGGTTGATGCTGAAAGGGCCAGTGAAGGGGATTTTGTTGGCTCTACAATAGAGCTTCGCCGAAGCTGGGTCAGCCCAAAAAGTATAGCCAACGAATGGTTCTGTTGCCAAATTTGGACTAGTCGTGCTGGTGATGTGCGATGCTGATGTGTCATCCTAGAAGAGAAGAAAGCGCAACAAATGGTCTTGTTGTCGCGCCATCTGTATGCAGTTAAGTATACCAACAGATGGTTCCATTATGTACTTGAACTGATATTTTGGTGATGTATCAGATTGATGTGGAATCCAGAGAAGAAAGAAATAGAACTGGGTAAGCCAGACAAAACTTGAGTTTGCGAAGAAAGAAAACAAACATCCGTGTCTTATTGTAACGTCCCCTCCTATCATACCAGCATGATAGAGAGGATCATGATACCAAATCCGGGCATCTAGCCCCATGAGCTTTTAACTAAGCATTCACATTATATAAAAGACATATGGAATGTATGATTATGAGAGAAACACAGCGGAAATAATAAAAATATCATGTTTGATATCTAACATAATTTCAAAATTTCTGTGACAGCCATTAAAATAAAGACATTGCCGAATTTATAACAGCGAATACTTATCTTAATAAGTAGTCCCAAGCAACCAGCTATGCATCTGCAACGTTCCACCCAACCATAGGCCAGTTGTGCTTATCAACCTCTTGATACAACTGCCACCCCCGAGCTGGGCATGATTACTACAAGGAACCAGGGAACAACAGACTCACACATAGCCAAGCATAAACCAAGATGAGCCAAGCTAATCTACAATTGGGTTTATCAGGCTGCTAGGAAATGGAAAGGAAGAGTGGCTAAGCTAGGGAGCTCAAGCACAAAGCCAGGGGTAACCTTACAAGATCTATCTAGCTTGGCACCCACAATACCTACACACCCAGCACAAGGAAGTATTCTTTTCACTGCTGTACAGTCCCTCAAGCCATACCTTCCCCATCTAGTGCTCTCAGGGTGTGCATAGAAAAGTAGCCAAAGCCCTCTTGATCTTCTTAAGAGGTTATCTCCCCCCACTAGGTTTATCAAGCCCTCTCTGTCCACTACCACTCCAATCTCTTGCTTACAATCTCCAAATCAAACAGGGATGTAGATGACAGCAGAACCACAATTATTGGGCATGATAAAAACGTTTGTACAGTGATAAGCATGAAAATGATTCCCTGAGCTTCAGAAAAACGTGGGGAGGCTCAAAATGAACAATGGAGGTTTGGGAAAACCCCAGGAAGCAGAAATCATTTTTAGGAACAATGCCCATGGAAATTCTGAGACAAAAGGACCTCCATACGGTCCCAAATCGCAGCCCCTTCTTCCCAGCTACTATCCAAAACCAAAACAAGTTTCTAGGCAAGGAAAACCCTGCGTTTTTTATGAAAAACGTGAATGTAACTTCCAGCAGTCTCTATCCGTGTGAGAGGATGAAAAACTATATGTTCAGAATGGCTTTGGGCACCATTTCGTGGGTGTTTCCTTGCCCAGAAAGCAAAGATATGAATTCCCAAGTTGATGGCTTGCCCATACACGAAATTGGCTGCCATACTTCTTCATTCCCAAGGCATTTACTGCCTCAACCAATTTCTAGAAGAATTAAATGATTGGGTCCATAACCCAAAATGGGTAGTTGATGGTTTATGGGTTTTCTCATTGACATATGGATTAACACCATTGGCTCAAGGGTTTGAATAATTTTCCTCCCTATTCCTTGTAGAATCATGCCCCATCTCTTTGTTGCATTGCCTAGCTAGTTGTGGGTTTTTCATTAAAATTCATAATTACATGATGTCTTATATACATTGTGCCTATCTAGCACGAGAACCATAGGCATCTATTTCTTTAATTGCCGATACATAAAATGCTAAATCAATGGTGGGGCTTTGGCCTTGAGCTCCTCACCATGATTAAATTACAATATTTACACCATTTACGATTTAATACAAAGGGGGTCAAAATGGGGACATTACACTTACCACAGAACAATGGTTGCAGAGGTATATATTCACTGACTTGCATGAAATTTTCTTCGCATAATTTGCTAATGAGATACATGAGTGGATATCGAGGATATTAGAATGGAAAAACTATTTTCAGGGTGTAGAACCTACAGTTTGGAATCCAGAGTTGACTCAGAGGCTTAAAGGGATTAACAACTAGATTTCAAGAGCAGTAGACTTTTGGTTGGATAGCTTACTAAAAGCCTATATTACAGAGTTTGTTGTGGACACTTTGAAGTCTTACAACACAATAGAAGGATATTTCTTCCAAGGATTTAGAGGTAAGTACCTGGAAAACCTGAGTTTATGCATTAAATGCTACTAGCTGAAAAATGTGTCTTAAAACTGCAATTAGATTCCTAGGCTTTGAGTCTGTAATGTTCAGTAACACAGATAGTGATACAAACGAAGATATTGGTATTTTGCGTAGTGGAAAAATATATAAAGTTAGCACTAGAGAGAGGTCTCATGAAGTTGAATCTTGCACATTCCTAGAAACTAAGTTAGGAAATGATAGAAATTCATATCAAGTTGATTCTGATAGTGAAACAAAACCTAGATGCATTGGCTATCAGCCTATTACTCCGCATAAACCTATAGTTGAAGAAAGAAATATCACTAGTTCGCATAACACTAGTAGTAGTAATACAACAGGAGCAAGTACTCAGAATCATCCCAGTAGTGTTATACCTTCATCGTTTCAGAACACTACAAATCCTAGAAGAAGAATGGCAAACGGCATTAAGCTACATGTTTTTAAAGGAACTGGTCTAGAAGATCCATAGCAACATTGGTTTCTCTGTGAAGTTGTCTCGAATGTTAAACAATTACAAGATGATGCTATAAAACAAGCTCAGCTAGTCACAACATTCAGAGACAGAGCTTTAACATGGTTCATGAAATATTTTGTTGAACAGAACATAACACTAGTTGATATCAAAAGTGCGCTGATTAGAGAATTTAAGAAACCTAAGTCAGAATCTCAATGCATTATAGAGCTAAAAGAAATAAAACATAAACTTAATGAGACTGTGTGGGAGTTTGATCATAAATTCAAAGCCTTGTTAGATCAAGTTAGCTTTGAAATAGCACCGCAACAACATCAAGAATGGTTCATAGTTGCATTGTTTCCCCACATTAGATTACCATTGATGCAACAGAAGGTAACCTCGCAAACATAAACATTTGAAATTGCGATGAAGCTAGAAGCTTCGACCATAGGAGAGACTAGCACATGAATGGTACAGATACAGACACAGTTAGCAAACCTAAAAGTACAGTTACAAGATATGAAGAAAGGAAAAGCAATAAGAGAAGAGGTTTGGTGCTTTAAATGTAAAGGAGAAGGACATTCCAAGGAACACTTCCCTGTATTTAGAGATTACCTCGCTGGTAGAGCACCGAATCCATTAAATCAACCTCAAGGACCATGGTGCGAGATTTTTCGATGTAGAGGACATCTCCTAGAGGACTGTTGCCTACTTCAGAAGTATGTACAGACACCAAAGAACTTGTATTGCACATTTAGTAAGTCAATTGGCCATGATGATGCCAACTGTAGAGCATACTATCTCATGATAGAAAGAAAACATGCTGTCTACAGACTCCAAGGAGAAACACAGAACAATAATGAAAATGCGCAATATGATCAAGGCACATATAGAGGATGTGGTGGATTCAGAGGAAGAGGACGTAACACTGGCCAAGGAAGAGGAAGAGGTTAGATTGTATGCTATAACTGTGCACAACCTGGACATTTAGCAAGAAACTGTCAGAACCCTTTCACTACTTGTAAGTATTGTAAGTCATTTGTAATGTCCCTTCTTAAGTATTATATTAAAATGGCAAATTTTTCACTTTTTTCCCTAATTCGACCTTTGACTAGTTTTGATGCCTAGGTCTCCAAATTGCTCCAAATTCTCCCAAATATTCCGAGGAGGTGTATTAATGATATTAAGACTTGATTATTATGTTAAAGGATGATTTAAGACCATTAAAACACTTCTGCAAACTCCTTTAATATTCTAGTCAATGTATGGTATTTTATTAGCAATTTCTCTTTGACTAGTATTGGTCCCTTGGTCTCCAAATGATTCACACTTCTCCCAAATTGCTACAGTAGGTGCTTGGATGATATTAACACATATTTATAATTTTTATGGATTCTTTGGAGTGTTCATATGACTTCTGCAACTCCTCTTTCAAATCTGGTCAAGATAGGGATTTTTACTAGTAAATTGTGGTTCAAATCCCCTAGGGGTAAATGATGAAAATGACTTTCCAAATGCACTCAATCCAACTCGAATTTCTGAATGGAAGTAGGGTACATATAAAGGAAATCAACATGAAATCATATGCATCACCATTCAACTTTTAATTTCTACTATAACTCCCTCAAATCATATGCAAAAAGACTAGTTTCAACCTTGGGGGAAATGGCATTAAATCTTCTTCAAATGGTATTAAACTGATCAAAATGACTCCAAATGCTTAAGTACTGAACATGAAACTTGTGCAGATCATAAATGAAAGTCCATGAATCATAAATACATCAAAGGAATGATATTTCATTCGAATACATGAATACATCATTGCTAGATATCAAGGTAGTGGGGAAATGGCACCATTCTTTCATTAACAATCAGATTTATACATTTCCACTTGGAATTTCGACCTGAAACTTTCTGAAGATGAAGAAAATAGTATTTAATTCATATTAAAAAATAAATGGGGCATTATAAGCTCCCCCAAAGAGTACAATATCTCACCAAAAATGCCCTCCCTCAAGAAGCAAGAATATGCAATGAAAACTGGAAATGGTTGAGTGAGTGAGCTGCAATAGAAGAAACTACGAGCTTCCCTGTAGCTTAAACCCAAAAATAAATACTCCATTAAAGCTCCATTAAATACCTGAATTTCCTCTCCAAAATCCAACTTGTATGGGAATCTTTCACCCTCGAAATTGGCTAAGGCAAGAAACTAGTCATCCACTAGCTCCTCTCTCACAAATGCAATTGCAAATTCTAAAAGTGATAAAAAATTGGTTTCATTCTTTTTCTTGACATTTATAAAGTTTCCAAGCTCTCTATGGGTCGAATTCCTTCCAAGAGATGCATTCCAACTCAAGTTGGGAAGAGATTCCAAAGAATGACACTTGTACAACAATTCCTAGTCTCCCACTTTCACCAAATCACATGTGGAAGCATATTAGCTTCCCTAACTCCCTTGAGCGCCCTTTTGGAGGATAGTTGTAGCCCTGACATGTCATATATGTCAAATTTTATCCTTCAAGTCTGATTTGTGTCATAGCATCTTCATCATTGTTGCGATAGAGCTAGGGAATCTAGTCCAAGTGTCTCACTAGTTCCAAAATGCCCCTTCCTCTTCCATGGGAGTTACTCTTCCACTCCAATTCGACCTTAATTGATTAATGCCAAGTATATTGACCTTACAACTCATCCCAAGACCCTTGGGCTTCTTATGAATTCGAAATGACAAGAGGAATATGCCATGTGGCATAGAAAATATAGCTTGTGTGGGCCCCACTTCCTCCATGTGTCTTCATGATCAAATGCCACTTTTATTTTCCATTGTATATATTTATTTATCTCATTTATTAAATATTTATGCTCTTCTAATGTCCACACATAATTTATTATCCTTCTTATTCCAAATTCCAAAGCTTCTACCCCCAAACTAGGAAACTAGTAATTTTCCTCTTTGGCAATTATTTGACTCTTACCATCAATTTGACAAATTCTCATGAATATGACCAATGGGTTTGGGGCCATTGTGACCTAATGCAAAATTTGGGACATGACAAATCCTCCCTTCCCAATATTGCTTGTCCTCAATCAATTTCAAACTTGGGTGTTAAAGAACCTGCTTTCTGTATAATTCTTTGAAGTTGCCATTGAATTGCCCAACCTTGAGTCTTTGAGATTCCATGAATATTTTGGAGAGGAACCACCATGCTTGTTGTTTCACTACTCTGATTAAAATCACTTTATTAAGTGGTGAATCCATCCCCCATACTACTTGTTTCCCCAAAAATTGAAACTAATGAGACTAAGAATTATCCCAGGGTCCCATTGCTTGTATTGCACTCCAACAATTAGAAGTGCTCTCCAATTCATAGTTCCTGGATCCCATTTTCTTGTCTGCATTCTTCCAAAAATCATGGGTACAAAATAAATATCATCAAAGTACATAACAACATAATGAAAATGAACATCAAGTAGATGCTTCATCAAAGAGTAATGAAAGTGCTTATACCTCTAAGCAAGTAGACCACCATTTTCCAAGTGCATACAAGCATCAAGTAACCAATCAAATCTGCTCCAATGACATAGGTGAGGATCCCATGTCCTATAATGCTACTCCAAAAGGATGTGATATTCCTCAAAATATTCAGCCATTTATTCTTTCATCCAAGAAGTGAATGAAGAATCTCCACTAAAATCTGAACCAAATGATGAGCAAACAAAACAAGGAGACTTCAAATGACTCAAAGAAGTCTCACCCATACATCCATGAATGTGAGAATCATGAAGAGATAAAAAAGTATGTGGCTTCCAAAAAAAATGTTCTCCAATCATAAATCTATTGACCCAAGTGTTGGATGAAGTTCCTCCAACATCAAATGAACCAAGTGTTGAGAAAGAAAAACCACGAGTCTTCAAGTGACTCAAATGCATATCATAGGTGCATCCAGGTAGATGTGCATCATCATAAAGTAACAAGGGATGCTGCTGCAAATGTGAATAAGAATGTTCTCTAACCATGTCATTATATAAATTAAATCTAGGATTTCCATACTCCTCATGTGGCACCATCAAAAAGAACCCTTTCACCCATACTTCATTGAGACTAATGCTGCAAGACATGTAGTTGTAGGATGTAGGAGAATAAACTAACTCAACCAAATGATCTAAATGTGCAGAATTTTCATCATGGGAAGGATCCATATGGGTAGTATCATGCAGCTCCTTCAAAAGTGTGAAACCTTTGTTGTAGATTAGTTCCAATGCAGAGGAATCATGCTCTTCTTTAAAAATTGCATAACCTTCATCAAGAGACAATTCAAGTTCTTATTTCACCACATCAAGTGTTTGGATCTCATCAAGTTCATCTTCAAACACATCAAGCACATTCAAATTTCCACATTTCTCATAATCCTCCATGTCATGAGAATCCTCCAAACAATCTACCATTTGACAATCTGAAACATAGGAGGAAAAACAAGTATCTTGCAAATTTTCAAGAAGTTGCTCATTTTGAATTGTGAGCTTATGATTATCCTCATTATTCTTCAAGTATGCATCATGTAACAATTCATTAAGCTCAAACAAATGGTTTTTATCAAAAATCAAAGACATGAAATTACCTTTGATGTGGCACATTGCTCTTTGAATCTTCTCCATGTCTTCAAGGAAGGATGTTTCCTCCAATGAAGTAGCTCTCCAACAATAATTTGACACCAATGCTTGAGTGTCATGGAAAATTCTAAGGGACTCTTAGATATTCTTTTCATTCATCTTCAAGGACCATTCAATAAAATTAGGCTCTTGCAAATGAACCTTCTCATCTTCTTCCTTCTTACTTGGACCAACTTCATGAAGCTCAAGTGGTGATGGAGAAGTTGATCTTGTTTCTTCTTCAACTGCTACAAGGTCTTCATTTTCATGCTTAAGGAAATTTTGGCTTGCAACAATACTATCAAAAGTGATCTCTATGTCACCAACATAGAGGTGTGAGAACCCATCAGTAGGTACTCCTTCATAGTTCAAGCATCCATCAATAGATGCTCCTTGATTCATGTCCAAGGTAGAATGTGTCTCTAAATGATCTTCAATATTTTCAATAGGATCTTCTTCAAGTTCATGGGATGTATCTTCATATTTCTCCTTCAAGCAATCTGATGTACCTTTCCCCTTGGTTTCCTTAATATCAATACATTTGGAATCTCTTTTTGAAGAGTACCCAAGAAGTCTCCCACAGATGGAAATACCTGCATTCCCTGAAGCTTTAGATTGTTCATTGCTCTTTTCACTCACACACATGTGATTTTCTCTCCAAGGTCCTTTACAATAAGAGCATAAACCTTTCTTCACTAACTCCACATCTTCATTTTTGGGCCTATTTGAAAACACCCAATCAACAAAGTCTTCGAAAAGAGGGGGCTTATATTTACTTTTCTTATACAAATCAAGATATGCCTGATATTGTTGGGGCAAGGTTTTATATGTTGCTCTCCGTCTTTGTAACTAATTCATAGAATCTTCATTTGATGGCGTGTCATATTCATATTTATCATACATATGGTCATAATAATAATCTTCATTCCTCCTGAAATTGTAAGAAGTGTTGCATGATGGCACCTCTTCCTCAACCCATTCACATTCTACTTCATATTGTTCATAAGCATCTGCATATTCCTCTTAAGAATTGTACTCATAGGATTCATCATAATAGTAATACATGGCTGCAAATTATTCTTCAATGTATGATATTAAATCACAGGTGCAAGGACCATTCTCTGATACCACTGTAATGTCCCTTCTTCAGTATTTTATTAAAATGGAATTTTTTTCACTTTTTTCCCTAATTCGACCTTTGACTAGTTTTGATGCCTAGGTCTCCAAATTGCTCCAAATGCTCCCAAATATTCTGAGGAGGTGTATGAATGATATTAATAGTTTATTATGATTTTAAGGGATGATTTAATACCATTAAAACACTTCTGCAAATTCCTTTAATATTCTGGTCAATGTATGGTATTTTACTAGCAACTTCTCTTTAACTAGTATTAGTCCCTTGGTCTCCGAATGACTCCCAATTATCCCAAGTTGCTACAATAGGTACTTGGATGATATTAAAACATATTTATAATTTTTATGGATGCTCTGGAGTGTTCATATGACTTATGCAACTCCTCTTTCAAATCTGGTCAAGATAGGGATTTTTACTAGTAAATTGTGGTTCAAATCCCCTAGGGGTAAATGATGAAAATGACTTTCCAAATGCACTCAATCCAACTCGAATTTATGAATGGAAGTAAGGAAAATATAAATAACATAAACATGAACTCATATGGATCACCATTCAACTTTTAATTTCTACTATAACTCCCTTAAATTAGATTCAAAAAGACTAGTTTCAACCTTGGGGGAAATGGCATTAAATCTTTTTCAAATGGTATTTAATTGATCAAAATGACTCCAAATGCTTAAGTACTTAACATGAAACTTTTGAAGCTCATAAATGACAGTCCATGAATCATAAATACATTAGAGGAATGATCTTTCATTCGAATATATCAATACATCATTGCTATACATCAAGGTAGTGGGGAAATGGCACCATTCTTTCATTAACAATCAGATTTATACATTTCCACTGGGAATTCAGACTTGAAACTTTCTAAATATGAATAAAAAAGTATTTAATTCATATTCCAAAAGAAATGGGGCATTATAAGCTCCCCCAAATAGTACAATAGCTCACCAAAAACGCCCTCCCTCAAGGAGCAAGAATATGCAATGAAAAATGGAAATGGTTGAGTGAGTGAGCTGCAATAGAAGAAACCACGAGCTTCCCTGTAGCTTACACCTGAAAATAAAGACTCCATTAAATCTCCATGAAATACCTGAATGGACTCTCCAAATACCAACTTGGATGGGAATCTTTCACCCTTGAAATTGGCTAAGGCAAGAAACTAGTCATCCACTAGCTCCTCTCTCACAAATGCAATTGCAAATTCTAAAAATGATCAAAAGATGGTTTCATTATTTGTTCTTGACATTGATAAAGTTTACAAGCTCTCTATAGATCGAATTCCTTCCAAGAGATGCATTCCAACTCAAGTTGGAAAGAGATTCCAAATAATGCCACTTGTACAATAATTGCTAGTCTCCCACTTCCACCAAATCACATGTGGAAGCATCTTAGCTGCCCTAACTCCCTTGAGCACCCTCTTAGAGGCTATTTTTAGTCCTGGCATGTCATATATGTCATATGTCAGCCTTTAAGTCTGATTTGTGTCATAGCATCTTCATCATTGTTGTCATAGAGCTAGGGAATCTAGTCCAAGTGTCTCACTAGCTCCAAAATGCCTCTTCCTCTTCTATGGGAGTTACTCTTCCACACCAATTCGACATTAATTGATTCATGCCAAGTACATTGAACTTCCAACTCATCACAAGACCCTTGGGATTCTTATGGATTCGAAATGACAAGAGGAGGATGCCATGTGGCATAGAAAATCTAGCTTGTGTGGGTCCCACTTCCTCCATGTGTCTTCATGATCAAATGCCAATTTGATTTTTCATTGTATATATTTATTTATCTCCTTTATTAAATATTTATGCTCTTCTAATGTCCACACATAATTTATTATCCTTCTTATTCCAAATCCTAAATCTTCCACCCCCAACCTAGGAAACTAGTAATTTTCCTCTTTGGCAATTATTTGACCCTTAGCATCAATTTGACAAATTGTCATGAATATGACCAATGGGCTTAGGCCATTGTGACCCAATGCAAAATTTGGGACATGACATCATTTGACCATGTCATTGAAGCATGTCCCATTTTGCAAGGAAAAATGCAAGAAAAAAGACGAGAAGGACAGAACCAGAACATACAGATGATCACAGCTGAGAAAAGAAACGAAGATCGCAATATCCATGTTGTGAAGCGAAGTGGAGTTGTGACAGGAAATGATAGGACAAATGAAGCTTAGAATTTTGAAGATCACATAAAAAAACCAAATCCTACTGATTGGCCTTGGGTAAGAAAAGCACTTGGAAAAATGCCTGCATTCAACCCTAACCAAGGAAAAAAGGTATTCATGAAGGAAAGAAAAGACTTTCAGGACTCAGAGCCTTCGACCACAAGGATCCAATTGTGAAGTGATTAGAAACTTGTATTATATATGTCGATCTCGTATGGTGGATTGTGAACTTCTCTAGAACAGACAAGTCTTATTACACAGTTTCTACATAGCTACATAAAGCTGCTAAGGCATGGAAACGCCTTGGGATAATTACAGAACCTATTGGGACATTACGAACAACGTAATACAGTGAACGGTGCACATAGAGCAATTCATCATATCAAGAACCATAGAAGGATAAGAAGAGAAATGAGGCTAAATGCGCAGATTAGAGATTTTGAAATGAACCAGATCATTCTTGACCTAGGCTGATAGGTGAACATGCTAACAAAACAAACATGGGAACATATGGGGAAGCCAAAGTTATCTTCATCTCCTATAAAGTTGATATTAGCTAATCAGCAGAAGGTTATACCTTTTGGGAGATTATCAAGTGTTCTTGTTGACATTGATGGAGTGCGAAGTAAAGCAGAGTTTGACGTGATTGAAATCATAGATGATAGTAATACTTATCGTGCATTATTGGGGATTGACTGGGAAATTGATAACCTTGCAATTATAAATCTAAAGAAAATAAATGATATTTGAAGGACTGGATATCATGGTCATCGCACCCCTGGATCCTTCACAAGGAAAAAGGTATGTTGAACCAATACGAGAAGCATGCAGAGCTCAAGAACTTGATAATATCTAAAAGATGATAGTGATTCAATCAGATTACATTAATCCTATACAGATGATGGAACGTTGAGCTGGAGATGCAATAGTTCTTGCGTATCAGAATCAGACGTAGGAATGGAGAACTCGTAGAGCCGCATCCATGAAGTAGCAGCAAGACGATGTGCAAAGATATGAATTCACTGTGTTGGATTGGAACAGAGGTAATTTCATGTCCCAAATTTTGCATTGGGTCACAATGGCCTTATCCCATTGGCCATATTCATGAGAGTTTCTCAAATTGATGCTAAGGGTCAAATAATTGCCAAGGAGGAAAATTACTAGTTTCCTAGGTTGGGGGTGGAAGCATTGGGATTTGAAATAATAGGGATAATATATGATGTGTGGACATTAGAATAGAATAAATATTTAATAAAGGAGCTAAATAAATATATACAAGGTAAAATCAAAGTGGCATTTGATCATGAAGACATGTGGAGGAAGTGGGACCCACACACACTAGATTTTCTATGCTGCATGGCATCCTCCTCTTGCCAAATCGAATCCATGAGAAGTCCAATGTTCTTGGGATGAGTTGGAAGGGAATAATAGTTGGCATGAGTCAATGAGGTCTAAATGTAGAGGAAGAGTAACTCCCATGGAAGAGGAAGAGGCAATTTGGAGCTAGTGGGACACTTGGGCTAGATTCCCTAGCTCTATGACAACAATGATGAAGATGCTATGACACCTATGACACAAATCAGACCTGAAGGATGAAATATGACATATATGACATGTCAGGGCTAAAAATATCCTCCAAGAGGGCGCTCAAGTGATTTAGGGCATCCAAAGAGACACCAATTCGAATTTGGAGAAAGAGAGGGCTAGAATTGGAAGGAAAAGTCGCATACTTGGGAATCTCTTCCCAACTTGAGTTGGGATGAAGCTCTAAGAAATAATTTGACCCATGAAGGACCTTAGAAGTTTATAAAATTCATGAACAAAGAATAATAGCATCTTTTGATCATTTTAGAATTCGCATTTTGCATTTGGGAGAGGAGAGTTAGTAAAGTGCTACTCTCCTTGCCTTAGCACCAATTTCGAGGGTGAAAGATTACCATCCTAGTTGGTAATTGGAAAGGCCATTCAGACCTTTCATTTGTATCTTTAATGGAGTCTTTTGTTACAGGTTGAAGATACAGGGAATCCCATGGTCTCATCTCTTTCAGCTTGCTTCTACAACCATTCTTCTATTTCTTGACATATTCTTGCTCCTTGAGGAGAGGCGCACTTGTTGAGGTGATGAACTATTTGGGATAACTATTTAGGACCGATTTATTTTTAATATGATATATATACTCTATTTTTAATTCTCATGAGACTCTCGAGTCGAAATACTAAGTGGAGTTATGTAAAAATACCAAACAATGCATAAATGATGTCATTTCCGCTAGATCTTGTCGTTGGAGTTTGAAGAGACACTATTTCGAGTTATATCAGTTATTATCTGTGATTTTATTTATTTATGGAGTGTTATTAAAGTTCTGAATAAGTTTCATTAACAGATCATAATCCCTTGGCACCTAAAATTCGAATTTCAAGAGTCGTCGTGAAAATAACTAGCTTTCCCCCCTATGTGAAATCTTGCATATAAACATATGATTTTAAGGAGTTGCAGAATTCCATAAGAACTAATTAAGGATAAATTGGTGATCTCATTAAATCAAATTATCAGTACCATATCTCTTTTCATAAATTTGGAAGGGTTTAACAGCATTTGGGAATCCATCTTTGTCCACTACCCTTGGGGGATTTGAAGCTCGAATTTCCTAGCAATCTTCCTTACTTTGTCTAAACTATAAATGAATGTTTCATATGTGTTTTAAGGGTTTTTAAGAATCCATAATCCTCTGTTATATGTTTAATACCTATCAAATACCTTCAGACCCATTATACAAGCATTTGGAGTCATTTGGAGACCAAGAGACCAATACTAATCAAAGAGAAATTGCTAGTCAAACTCCCTACTTTGTCTAGAACTTAAAGGAGAGTTGCATAAGTGTATTGATGTATTTAAATCATCCATTAATCTCATAATTATGTCCTAATATCATCCATACACCTTCAATAAAAATTTGGGAGCATTTGGAGGTTAAGAACCCAAGACTAGGCAAAGGTCAAACTAGTGGAAAAAGTTGAAAAAATCACCATTTTAATAAATTTCTAAAAAGGGACATTACAGTGGTATCATAGCATGATCTTGGGACCTGATGTGGGCTGATATTCATGAGAAAAATAAGTAAGGGACCACGATTAGATATTGAAATCAAAAGTTCTTTTGTTGAAGATGAAAAAGTAGGAAAAGAAGAGCAATTTTTTGAGGAAACTATAACTAGGGATGAAAAGGGAACCTCAGATGATGGTGAGAAGCTTAGGAAACTCATGAAACCAATATTTGAAGACATGAACAAGAATATGATGAAAGAATTCGAATTGTTGGCTAGCCAACTTGGGAGAGTTTTTGGGATTCAAAAAGAGATTCCAAATATATTGATCTTAAGGAAACCAAAGGGAAAAATCATCAGCTTACTTGAAGGAGAAAAAGGAGGAGACCCATGAACCACCTAGTTCTGAAAAAGATGAAGAGACATCACATGAGCATGAATAATTTTCTATTTAAAGTATTGAAGATCATTTCGAGATACATTCTACCTTGGAAATGAAACAAAGAGAATCTACTGATGGATGCTTGAACTATCAAGGAGTACCTATTGATGGGTGCTCACACCTCCATGTTGGTGACATAGAGATCACTTTTGAAAGTGTTGCTGCAAGCCTAAGTTCCATTAAGCATGAGAATGAAGACCTTGTAGTAGTTGAAGAAGAACCAAGATCAACTTCCCCATCACCACTTGAGCTTCATGAAGTTGGTCCAAGCAAGAAGGAAGAAGATGAGGAGGTTCATTTGCAAGAGCCTCCTTTTATTGAAGGGTCTTTGAATATGAATGAATAGAAGTTCCAAAGAGCAATGTGCAAAATCAAAGGTAATTTCATGTCTTTTCCTTTTGATAGAAACAATTTGGTTGAGTTTAATGAATTATTACATGATGAATACTTGAAGAATAATGAGGATATTCATAAACTCAAAATTCAAAATGAGCAACTTCTTGAAAGGTTGCAATATACTTGTTCTTCCTCCTATGTTTCAAATTGTCATATGGTAGATTGCATGGAGGATTTTCATGACATGGTAGATCATGAGAAACATGGAAATTTTCATGCGCTTGATGTGTTTGAATATGAGCTTGATGATATCCAAGCACTTGATGTGGTGGAAGAGGAACTTGAGTTTACTCTTGGAAATGGTGACACAATTTTTGAAGTGTATTATTCCACTACCTTGGAACCAACCTATGAGGAAACTTTTGCAATTTTGAGGGAGGTGCATGATCCTACCATTATGGATCATTCACATGAGAACACTTATGCACTTTCTGATCATTTGGGTGAGTTGGTTCATTCTCCTACATCCTACACTTCCATATTTTGCAGCATTCATCCTAATAAAGTATGGGTGAAAGGTTTATTTTTGATGGTGCCACATAAGGAGCATGAAACTCCTATCTCTCCTTTATATGATGACATTATTAGAGCCATGTATTATTTACATTTGCAGCATCATCCCTTGTTCCCTTATGGTGAGACACATCCACACGGATGCACTTATGATGTTCACTTGAGTCACTTGAAGACTCATGATTTTCCTTGCTCCTTGCTTAGTTCAATTGATATTGGAGGAAATTCATCCACTACTTGGGTGAAAAGATATATGATTGGAGAAAATTATTATTGGCAGAAACATCCTTTGTTATTTATTGATGATACACATGTTCATAAATGCACAAATTCTACTTATGTGATCCCCTTGAAGGCTCATTGTTTTCTTTGTTCCCTACTTGGTTCAGATTTTAGTGGAGGTTCTTCATTCACTTCCTGGATGAAAGAACACATGGATGACAATTTTGATGCATCTTACATCCTTTTGGAGCAACATTATAGGACATGGGATCCTCACCTATGTCATTGGCGCAGATTTGATTGGTCACTTGAAGCTTGTATGCACTTGGCGAATGGTGGTCTACTTACTTGGAGGTATAATCACTTTCATGGTTCTTTGATGAGACACCTCCTTGATGTACATTTTTATTATGTTGTTATGTACTTTGATGATATATATTTTGTACTCATGATGTTTGGAATATTGCATACAAGAAAATTGGATCCAAGAATTCTCTTTCTTGATGGTATGGGTTGGAGAGCACTCTTAATTGTTGGAGTGCAATACAAGCAATGGGACCCTGGGATAATTTTTAGTCCCATTGATTTCAATTTTTTGGGGAAACAAGAAGTGTGGGAGATGGATTCCCCACTTAATAAAGTGATTTTAATCAGGGTAGTGCAGCATCAAGCATGGTGGTTCCTCCCTAAAATATTCATGGAATCTCGAAGACTCAAAGTTGGGCAACTCAGTGGCAACTTCAAAGAATTATACAGAAAGCAGGTTCTTCAACACCCATGTTTGAAATTGCTTGAGGACAAGCAATATTGGGAAGGGAGGATTTGTCATGTCCCAAATTTTGCATTGGGTCACAATGGCATAAGCCCATTGGCCATATTCATGAGAGTTTGTCAAATTGATGCTAAGGGTCAAATAATTGCCAAGGAGGAAAATTACTATTTTCCTAGGTTGGGGGTGGAAGCATTGGGATTTGAAATAAGAGGGATAATATATGATGTGTGGACATTATAATAGCATAAATATTTAATAAAGGAGCTAAATAAATATATACAAGGGAAAATAAAAGTGGCATTTGATCATGAAGACACATGGATGAAGTGGGACCCACACAAGCTAGATTTTCTATGCCGCATGGAATCCTCCTCTTGTCAAATCGAATCCATGAGAATTCCAATTTTCTTGGGATGAGTTGGAAGGGAATAATACTTGGCATGAGTCAATGAGGTCGAAATGTAGAGGAAGAGGCAATTTGGAGCTAGTGGGACACTTGGGTTAGATTCCCTAGCTCTATGACTACAATGATGAAGATGCTATGACACCTATGACACAAAACAGACCTAAAGGCTGACATATGACATATATGACATGTCAGGTCTAAATATAGCCTCCAAGAGGGCGCTCAAGTGAGTCAGGGCAGCCAAAGAGACACCAATTCGAATTTGGGGAAGGAGAGAGGTAGAATTGGAAGGACAAGTGGCATACTTGGGAATCTCTTCCCAAATTGAGTTGGCATGAAGCTCTTGGAAGGAATTCGATCCATGGAGGACCTTACAAGTTTATTAAATTCATGAACAAAGAAGAATAGCATCTTTTGATCATTTTAGACTTTTCATTTTGCATTTGGGAGAGGATAGCTAGTGGAGTGCTACTCTACTTTCCTTAACACCAATTTCGAGGGTGAAAGATTCTCATCCTAGTTGGTAATTGGAAAGGCCATTCAGACCTTTCATTTGGATATTTAATGGATTCTTTTATTATAGGTTGAAGCTATAGGGCAACTCATGGTCACATCTCTTTCAGTTTGCTTCTACAACCATTCTTCTATTTCTTGGCATATTCTTGCTCCTTGAGGAGAGGCGCACTTGTTGAGGTGGTGAACTCTTTGGGATAGCTCTTTAGGCACCATATATTTGTAATATGATATATATACTATTTTTTTACTGTTCATGATACTCTTGGGTCGAAATACTAAGTGGATTTATGTAAAAATACCAAACAATGCATAAATGATGCCATTTCCCCTAGATCTTGTTGTTGGAGTTTGAAGAGACACTATTTCAAGTTATATCAGTTATTATCTGTGATTTTGTTGATTTATGGAGTGTTATTAAAATTCTGAAGAAGTTTCATTAAAATAGCATAATCCCTTGGCACCTAAAATTCGAATTTCATGAGTCATGGTGAAAATAACTAGCTTTTCCCCCTATGTGAAATCTTGCATATAAACATATGATTTTAAGGAGTTGTAGAATGCCATAAGAACTAATTAAGGATAAATTGAGGATATCATTAAAGCCACTTATTAGTACCATACCTCTGTTCATAAATTTGGAAGGGTTTAACAGCATTTGGGAATCCATTTTGTCCACTACCCTTGGGGGATTTGAAGCTCGAATTTCCTAGTAATATTCCCTACTTTGTCCAGATTGTAAATGAATGTTGCAGAAGTATTTTAAGGGTTTTTAAGCATCCATCGACCTATTTTATATGTATAAATACCTATCAAATACCTTCAAACCCATTATAAAAGCATTTGGAGTCAATTGGAGACCAAGAGACCAATACTAGTCAAAGAGAAATTGCTAGTCAAACTCCCTACTTTGGCCAGAACTTAAAGGAGAGTTGAAGAAGATTATTGATGTATTTAAATCATCGATTAAACTCATAATTATGTCCTATTATCATCCATACACCTTCAGTAACAATTTTGGAGCATTTGGAGCCATTTGGAGGTCAAGAACCCAAGACTAGTCAAAGGTCGAACTAGTGGAAAAAGTTAAAAAATTCACCATTTTAATAAATTTCTAAAAAGGGACATTACAGGTAAGTCCAATTCCTACTTATGATGGTTTGGGTAATATCCATGAATTCCTTCATGAATATTTAGCATCAGTTTTAGATAAACATAAGTTAACATCTTTGGATATAGCATTGTGAGCTACACCTATTAGGTGGTGGGCTGCACACAAAGACAACTTGAACACATGGGAAGAATGTAAGCACTTAATGGCAATTAGATTTGCAGAACAAATTGAAATTATACAAGTAAAATACATTGGAAAGACTGATCATAGAGATCATATAGAGTCTTTCTTGAAAGCATGGATGCATATACCAAAGGCAGAATGGGTTCATATGTTTGTGCACACATTAGATCAAATACCAAAGAATTGGAATACAAAAGCAGAACTTCACAGAGGCACAATAGATTGGCACATGATGATAAACGACTTTCAATCCACTTTCAGCTTTGAGGATGATTGTCCGAGTGTCAACGAGGATTTACATATCATTAAAAAGAAGATATTTAATGATGTCCTGTTTCCCGTGTGTAAGCAACCAGATACGGAAATAGAGTTGGAACATGCCCTTGAATGTTATAACTTCGCACTAGACGAAGATGAAGATGAAGACCCTTGGGATGTGGATATACCCGAGTATGAAGGAAAACGTGATGTACAAGGACCTGATTTAGAAATTCCAGATCTGAGCAACCCTATGAAGACCAGAAATATTAATATTAGTACGAATGATGAACCAAAGTTTGCTTCTGTTGGGGATTACTGGGATGAAGAAACAGTAGGACAGATCGCAAACCTATTGTGAGAATATCAAGATTTGTTCCCTACCAATTTTTCTGAAATGAAAGGCATTTTAGGTGACTTGGGAGTTATGAAAATACCTCTCAAGCCTGATGCGAAGCCTATTAAGAAAAGACCTTACAGATTGGACCCCATATATAAAGAAAGTGTGAAAGCAGAAATTGATAAAATGCTTGAGGCATGAATCATTGAACCAATAGAAGAATCAGAATGGATAATGGTAATTCAAGACAAGAAAGCTAAAGGTGAAATCAGAATTATGTGGATCTCAGGAAATTGAATGATGCATCTCTGCATGATCCATTTCCTACTCCATTCACAGATGACGTGCTAGATAACGTAGGTGGACAAGAGGCATACTCTTTCACTGATGGATTTTCTGGCTATCATCAAGTCAGAATTGCTACAGAAGACAGACACAAGACTACATTTGCTACTGAATGGGGATCATTTCAGTACACTATTATTCCTTTTGGATTAAAGAACACACCTGCTATTTTTTCAAGAGTGGTTGTAGTTGCATTTAAGGACTATATTCATAAATTCTTAGAAGTTTACTTTCATTACTGGAAAGTATTTGACCTTTTAAAGAACCATCATGCGAACTTAAGAATGATGTTAGCAATGTGTAGACAGTATCAGATTTCCTTGAACCTGAAGAAGTGTGTCTTCTGTGTTCCCTATGGTTTTTTATTGGGACACATAGTATGTAAGCAAGGATTGATGGTTGATCCAACGAAGATATCAATCATAGTAAATATTCCAGTGCCTAACTCAGTTAAGAAGCTACGCACTACATTGGCGCACACCAGATACTATAGAAAATTCATTAAAGGATATGCGCAGATCACTGCGCCTATGGAGAAACCGTTGAAGAAAGAAGCGAATTACAATTGGACTGAAGATTGCCAAAAAGGCTTGGACACATTGAAAGAGAAAATGGTTACAACGCCTATTCTCGTCTTTCCTGACTGGAATAAGCCATTTCATGTACATGTAGATGCTTCATCTATAACACTTGGAATTGTATTAGCGCAACCAGGTGAGGGAGGCATCGATCATCCCATTGAATTTTCAAGCAGGAAGCTATATTAAGAAGAAAAGCATTATACCACAACATAAAGGGAAGGCTTAGCTATGGTGTATGCATTGCAGAAGTTCAGACACTATCTGCTAGGTTCACATTTTTGTATGTTCACAAACCATTCATCTTTGAAGTACTTGGCCAATAAACCATTGTTAGGGGGAAGAATATGCATATGGATCTTACTGTTTCAAGAATATGATTTTGAAATCATTGTGAAGCCAAGAATATTGAACACAGGACCTGACCATCTTTCAAGAATTGAGTCGGGAAAAGAACCTAGTAATTTGGAGGATAATCTACCATATGTGTAGTTGTTTGCTATCCATATAGTAGATGACTATTTCAGATATATTGTAGAATTTATAACTATAGGATTAACACCTACAGAACTTACTACGCAACAGAAGAAACAATTAGTGGTAAGATCAGTTGACTTTACCCTAATTGCGGGACAATTATACAAACTGGAACCAGATGAAGTACTACGAAGATGCGTACTAGAGCATGAAAGACCTATTATACTTGATGAAGCACATTCATGTGTATCTGGAGGGCACTATGCAGGAAGATATATTGCGCAGAAAATTTTGAGATCGGGACTATGGTGGCCAACGATACACAAAGACTCAAAATAACATTGCCGGAAGTGTGATGTATGCCAGAGAACAGGAAAGCCATCTCATAGAGATGAGATTCCATTGATTCCACAACTAGCATTGCAAGCCTTTGATAAATGGGCTATTAAATTTGTGGAACCTATTAACCCACTAGGGAAGCGAATTGGCTCAAGATATATCATCACAGCTACAGATTATCAGACCAGATGGGCAGAGGCAAAACCCCGAAGGACTGTAGCGCAATTACTGCGCAGTTCATTTTTTAGAATATTTTGACAAGGTTTGGATGTCCAATATTCTAATGAGTGATCAAGGAACCCATTTCCTGAAAAAAACTATTGAAGCCTTAGTAGAAGAATTTCAGATCTACCATCAAAAGAGTACACCATATCATCCATAAGATAATGGCACTGTAGAAGCCTTTAATAAAATATTGGAGAATGCATTGACCAACGTATGCGATACAAATAGGGATGATTGGGATCTCAAAATACCAACAGTATTATGGGAATATAGAACAACTAGTAAAAATTTGACAGGTCACACACCTTTTAGATTAGCATATGGACGGGAATTTGTCATGCCTATGGAATACATAGTACCAAGATTGAGATTAGCAACATTCACAGATATGGTTGATGATCAAATAATGGATGAAAGACTATTGCAGTTAGTTGGATTGGAGGAAGACTGCTTCATAGCATGTTTTCACCAACAAGTGCAGAAAGACAGAGAAAAGGTATGGAATGATAAACACATCAAGAATAAATTCTTCCAGGTAGGAGACCTTGTCCTCCTCTATGATATCAAATTTATGAAATTTCCTGGAAAATTAAAAATGCACTGGTTAGGTCCATACATTGTCAAAAATGTTAGTAATGGTAGTGCAGTTTGGTTTAGTTAGCCACATTACTTGGGGAGAACTTGAAAGGACTTGTTAATGGGAGTAGAATAAAGCCTTACAGGGATGTCCCTACTCCTATAGGTATCAGTTAATCAATTCAAGAAAGTTTTAAGTGTCAAGTGCAGTTGAAATTGGACACTAAAACAGAGGGTAGAGTCTGCACACAGTTTTGTTAAAATGCGCAGTTTCTACAATATAGGAAGATGTGCTGCGAAGCACACATAACAAGAAAATATGTGAAGTAAAAGAAGGGAGTCGCGTTGTGAAGTTCAAGTTGAGAGAATGGAAATGCGCAGTGAACTTCGTCATTCGCCTAATCATCAGTGAAGTAAAATAAAACTAGCTATTACAGTTTTTGGTTGGAAAGTAGTTGTTATACAATACTTTTGGGAACCATAATTTTTCCGCTTTTAAGGCATATTTGTCTGTTGATGATACATTAAATGAAGGGAGAGGACCAAGATCTAAGCAGTATTTTTCCAATGGACATGAAATTTAATGCTAAGTTAGTCTTTTTTTAGCGCGCCTTAGAGTCGTTATGCCTATAAATAGTAAAGACCGCATAGTTACCAGTTTTTCCATGAATTTTAATTTTTACTACCTGTAATTTCTAAGTTTTTACTAGTCACGAACAAGAGTAATCCGACAGTGTATGTCTAAAAAATCAAGCCTAGAAGAGATATTAAGAGAATTCTAACATTGTGGTTTGGAAGAAGTCATGAAGACTCCAGTGAAGAAAGCAGTCCCAGAGTGAGGTGGAACATCTAGAAGTTCACAGCGAAATGTACTAGAGCCGAAGCAGAAAGATAAGCAAAATACTACCAAGAAAGAGAAGCCAAAGGCCACAAATATTCCGAAGCCATTTTCTCCAGAAAAAACATCGCGATAGACCAATTTTATTATACCAAAATACATCCCTCTGAGAAGAGATGTTGCGCCAGTAGTGATACTCACGAAGAATCCGCAATATGAGATCCCGCTGCTGCCCATGTCGATTCATGTGCACGAAAAGGAGAATTTGCTTAGCAAGATTCCATAATGCAAATTCTTGGATCATGACTTGCTGCAAGAAACGAAGTACCCGCAGGTTCAACCAGACCAATACATGTGTAGGAGACACAATGAATCCAGCAAGCAATAGAAATTCAAGCCCAAGACTAGATTGCATCGTTGCAGCGATCAGGATTGTTGAACTTGCTGCGAATTCCGCACTTTGACAGGATCCCAAAGCTCACAGCGGTTTTGATAACATTACTCTCATGTACGCACGAGGGTTACTTGTGGTTAGACCGCAAGACCGACATCGATATAAACTTGATTTACAGAATCACACACTTGAGCAAATGAGGTGCTAATCCCACAGTGGAATTCGTAGGAAAGAACAAAGACAAAGAGATTTCCAAGAGAATGAAGAGTGAATTTGGTTTGCTCAAGGGAATCCATGGATATCATACAAATGGAATCAAGGATCAAGCTACGAGGTTTGCAGTTCAACTACTCGCAAGGAAAGTCCTAAGGAAATGCAGACCAAACGAGGTGTCGGCCGCTGCGATCTCCTTATCTACAAAGGCCAAGGATGGACTCTAGTATAATTGGGAAATTTTTCTGCTAAACGAGTTCATAGATGATGTTGCAGATACACAAGATAATGGACACTAGTTCCATTATAGGTGGTTGTTAGTGTTGATCGCGTTCATAGGCTAGAAAGATCCTAAGTATCAACATAATGTACCGGTATTCATTGGAGATTGCCAAGGACCTAGATTTGAGAACATGTGGGAAAATTCGAAGCTAGATAGACAAATACTCAATAAGATACATTTGTATACATATTATGAGCAGCTATGCGAAGTGATTCAACGCACTTCGCGTATTCCCAAAGAAATAACAATTGTGTATATACGCAAGATGACATTCAAAGATGACCTTCACTTCATTTACATTCTACCGAGAGAACACCTAAAGAATCTAGAATGGTTTGAAGGGCTATATTAATTAGACACGCAAAAAATTGATCTTATCATGGAATATTGGACGCCCGAGTGGAATATCAATGCGCCAGAGACGCTGATCACTACATCAAAGCAAAGCGCAACTCAAAATACCCAGAACCAGGAAGATGAGCCAACAAGTACTCAATATAAGGGACACGATCTAGGAGAAGAACAGCAACAAACTGCTGATTTTCCAGCAGGTGAGAAGAGGAAGAATCTCGACACAGCCGTGCTCGAAGCATCGCAAAGAAAGAAACATAAGGAAAATAAGGCTCCGCTCGATGCACAGTTGCATGATGATGATTATGACTGCATCACAACCTGATTCAATGAGCATCTTGAAGAGATGCTCACATTAAAGGATGACAAGCAAGAGGAAGTCCAAGCGATCATGATAGAGAGCCTCACAGAACTAAAGAGTCTGGTAGAAAGAGTGGAACAAGTCCAGTGAGACTTAGTAAGGGAATAAGACTTTGAAGACAGGACAGGTGAGTCAAGCCAAAGGAAAAGAAAAGCATCTTCTTTGACGATGAGACCTAGGATAGTCCAAATAGAGCCGATGAATGTAATATTCCCGACTGATGAGCTTACAGAAGGTGCGAAGCAACTCGCACATCTGGAACTAAACGTGGGAATGTTTCCCATCGAAGGAATGCATAATTTGTATTTGCAGGTTGTGGAAGAGATCATAGATAGAGATATGATCTCGTATAATGAGCATCTGAAGATGGAAGATAGCTATAAGGATTTGAAGGACGAATGCATGATGAAGAAAAATGAGCTAGCATATGCGCAAGAGAGGAAGAAAAAGATGAAGAAAGCCGTCGATGAGGTTTGCACAAAGATCCTAGACTGCGCAAAAGAGCCTAAAGTAGAAGCGACCATCCTAAATATTGGTGCTGCTATGGGCAATCTCAAAGTGAAGATGGAGGATATGGAGATTGGCTACAAGGAGAAGATTGTTGAATTAGAGTCTCAGCAACAACCTGACACTCCTCCAGATGTGAAAGAAGAAAGAGCCGAAGAGTTGAAGGAATCAACCGATAAAATCTCCGCAGAAGTGGCGAGATGTCAAGACTTTCTCGAAGAAGTCACTAAGGTATGGGATATACTACAAGAGGATCTTGAATTACAGAAAATTCAGGATGAAGTTCATAACAGGCAGAAGGACCTTGATTCTCTGAACATGGCCATGAAGGATTTGCTGCCAAGGCAAAGGATCCATAATTTCGAAGAAACAAAAGAGATTGAGAAGGAGATGAAAGCACTAAGGATGAAGGAAGCTGAAACTTCATCAAAGTTACAGCCGATGCAAGAAGAAGCACTGGCACTTTCTGAAGAAATTGAGGAGAAATTGCAAGAACTCCACATAAGAGAAAGGAAAGTGAAGGATCATATGCATGAACCCATATTGACGATGATGATTGAAACGATTAAGGAATTTGAGCAAGAGACTAAGGAAGCAGTTGTGAAGTTGAGCGCAACATTTCAGTAATTTGCTGCGAAGACAACCATCCCAAGTGATGCGCAGTCGAAGAAGTCCAGTGAAAGTGGCTCAGGGACGGGCCACAAGTAAGTGTTAGGGGCCTATTGGGAGCATCCCAAGTGTAGGAATTTTTTATGCAGAAGGTATAGTTAGGCGAGGCCTAACATTGAAAATTTTTGGGAGAAGCAACTCCGCAATTCTCGGGAGGAGGGTATGGAGCGAAGTGAAGTTGACAGGAAAGGACCCGTCCCCTTACTAGAGACTAAGTACTAAGGATGACCAGAGGTAGTTGAAGCAGTTAAGGATGAAGTGGTGAACTGAAAGCTACAGGAGCAGAGATTAAAGAAGCGTAATGCTGCAAAGGATGCACCACTGTAGAGTTAGAGCCACACTGTCAGAACTGTGACTGTCAGAAGAAGCGACGCGAAAGGACAGCATAGCTGCAACGAAGTTAAGACAAAGCATGGTCAACAAGAGAACCATGCTATTTTGGGCTTAAGGGTACTATGGGGGTTGGCCCATAGTTATTGTAATATGTTACCTTTGGGCACATCTATATAAAGGGAAATTTTGTATAAGGAAGGGTTGGAATTTTGTTAGAGATTGTTAGATATTTATAGATCTAGACTGAGAGAGATATAAGAGAGGAAAAGACTCTGCAGCTAAGTGCATAGAGATCTATTGTAGAGAAGAGTCTGCAGCTAAGTGCGCAGATTGGAACTGTTACCCCTTCAAAGTAATATAAGAACAATTCTCGTGGACGTAACTCCCATCTGGGGGTTGAACCATGTAAATCCCTATGTTGTGAGTATGAATCTATGATTTGCTTTGTGTTCATGTTATGATTATGCCTATGTATTTACTTTCATATGTATGTGAATGAGAGTGATATGTTAAGTAAGCAGAACACATATGTATGAATGTTGCAAATTCATGTTAAGTATGATTAATGCAGTAAAGACAACATCGATTCAACGAAGCATGTAGGTTGTCGATAACTGCGAAGTGTGTAGTTACATGTTGATATTGATCTTTTAAGTAGATGTTAAGCAAGGAATACATTACAAGTTAGCGTAACACATCTCCGCATCACCACAATTGCAGAAACCTGATTCTGTAACCACCCATCTTCACCTCGGGTGAGACTTCAACCTGTTCGCATGTTGATGTTGAAAGGGACAGTGAAGGGGATTTTGTTGGGTCTACAATAGAACTTCACTGAACCCGGGTCAACCCAGAAAGTATAGCCAACATCCATCTTGATGAAGTTCCCAGAGAAGTGGTTGGAACCAATTCCTGGTAGAGAAACCTTATCCAACGTGAATGGAGGAAGTAGAGTAGTTCCGGAGAGACTCGATAGTTCTAGGGACCCAAATAATCAAGTCCGCTCCAATTCGAATGGACTGGCCATTTCCTAGGAGCCACACGATCCATTTTGCTACCAGTGAAAAGGAGGAGAGGATGCCTGCCCACATATTAGATATGCCTTTTGTCATCTTTCCAATAGAGTGGAACCATTGTGGAACGCTCATTTTCCTTAAGTATTTCTATCTGATGATACAACTCCACATATTGCCATCGAATAGAACCCTCCAAAGGATTTTTTCTAGTAGAGATGTGGATAATTTATGGATATGTTTTATGGCCCATCCACCTTTCTCTTTTGGACAAACCATTTTTCTCCAATCAACCAAGTGGAACTTCTATTTCCCACTCCCGGAAAAAATAAAATTAAACATTTTTCTGCTGATTCCTGAGAAGATAGATTTTGGGATTTTGCATAGGGACATCCAATAAATTGATAGGTTTTGGATAACTGAATTTGCTAGAGTTAGCCTGCCACCTATTGAAAACCATTTCCAACCCCATGGATGCATCCTTTTATCGAATCTCTTAAGCAGCCACAACTAGTCAGCCACCCTATATCCATTTGGTTTTATATAATACCCAGATACTTTGTCCCATTTTCTAGCTTCTGAACTTTATATGGAAAAAGGTTGGTGATTTACGCAAGTTGATTTTCACCAATGTTATGTTTTAAGAGTATAGATTTTGCTGCATTGATTATCATTCCTAATGATTTGCACAAAAGTTGGAGGATATTTTCAATGCACTCCCATTCCAACACCTTCCCAATGCCAAACAACATGCCATCATCAATGAAGAATTGATGAGTTATGGATATGTTGGAGGAGAATTTTATCCCAGAGATCTAATTATTAGATTTTTCCTTCAGTAATAGCCTACTCAGGCCCTCGATGACAATTAATAATAACAATGGTGAGAAGGGATAGCCTTGTCTTAAGCCCTTAGAGAAAGGAAAAAAATCGGTCAGGATTCCATTTATAAAGATAGCATAATTCACAGAGGAAATTAAACCCGTGATCCATCTAGAAATATTCCATGGTAAACCAATTTGTATAAGGGCCAATCTTAGAAACCCCCAATTCACTTTGTCGTATGCTCGTGACAAATCTAGTTGCATAATTAGGCCATTCAAGTTCTCTTTTTTATACTGTAGAAATTTTCCTGCACCATTCCAATAACATCTAAAATCCGTCGATTCTACAAGAACCCAAATTGTTCTTGGTACATGCATCTAGAGAGGATCGGTTTGATTCTCTTGGCAATTATCTTTACATTGATCTTGTAAATTAAATTATAGAGAGATATTGCTCTGTAATCCTCAAAGGAAGTAGGCTTAGAATATTTTGGAATTAAAGCAATAAAGGTGGAGTTGATGTAAATCGATACCTTACCCGTAATTCTTGTTTCCTCCACCATGTCCAATAGATCGAGCCCATAATATCAAAAAACTCCATGAATAGATCGGTTGTCCAACCATCTAGACCCAAGATTTTAGCCTTTGCAAAACTTCTAAGAGCACTATGGACTTCCTCCAGAGTCACCTACTTAAAATTTTCTTCCTCTTCCCGGTTCGAGAAGAAGTGTGGGATTTACTTTATTACCTAAAACCGATCCATCATTGAAGGTGCGCCTAGCTCCTCATAGTAGTTTTTGAAATGACGTGTAGCTTTCGATTGAAGTTCTGCTTGATCTTTGACCCATTCACCATGTTCATTTTTTAATTCCCAAATAGCGTTGATTACTCTTCTATTGTTTGTAAAATTGTGGAAAATTTCGTTATTTTGGTCCTGCAAGGCAACCCAAAGAGCCATGCTCTTTAGTGTCCAGGATTCCTCCTCGGATGACAAGATTTTTAATTTTCTTTGTTCTAGATTTGAAAGTGACTTTTTTTACTGTTCATCTAATGGACCATTCATTGAGTCACCGTAGATCTGCTCTAAAAGAATCTCTATATTGTATAATTCTACTCGCTGAGTCTTCTTCCTATCCCTTTCCCATTTTATCACAACTTTCTTAAGATATTTCAATTTATGAACAAGATTATGAGATGGAGAGGTCGAGGAGTCATTAGAAAAGGACGACCATTCATGTCTAATTAGATCTTAAAACTCATCAAACTTTAACCATGTATGGTTAAATTTGAAGGGGAGGGGAAACCTCGCACAGGAACGATCTAGCTCCAAAAAGATTCGATTGTGATCTGAGATATCACTAAAGTCAAATCAGGAGCGATAATGATGAGAGACTTGGAGTAAAGAATCATCCATCATGAATCTATACAGATGTTTTGAGACATGATCTAAGCCCATTCTTCTGTTGCTCCATGTTGGGATGATTGTCACATATTTGATTTTGTTCAACCCTGCCAAGGCGAATAGGTCCTGAAAATTGTTGCTAAGAGGGTAGAAATGTGTTGACGGTCCTTAGGTCTCCGAATCCTTCAAGATAAGATTCATATCACCCCCAACAATCATGTTTTTTTTAATTTAAAGTACCTTCATCACAGACTTGTTATAGGTACAACAGATCCCATGGTTCATGATAATCATGGGATCCCCATTATTGTAAATATAGAGGTAATTAGGTAAGTTTTAAATTTTTAGTTTGCTATGGCATAACACCCTTTGTTTGGTTTGCTTATTATCTCCTTTGAAAATTTCTAAGTTTCTGGTTGTTTTCTTAATTTGCAGAAAACCTTAGATTTTTGCCCAAAATCATTTTCTTACTGCAAATCCCAAAATCCCGAAATCCCGAAACCCAAAATCCCGCAATTCCGCATTGCGGGAATCGTTTGTTTTCCATTTGGGAATTCGCCAACCCGAAATTGCGAGTTGCAGAATGATCATGTAAATATTTTAGATTTTTCGATGCCGAAATCCGAAACCCAAAATTTTGGATTTCGGATTGCGGAAATTCGTTTAGCCAATAAATCGCGTTGTGTGTTCCCGAAACCTGCAACCCGCAAATTGTAGATTGCGCATTGCATAAAAGGTTAGTTGATTTTGATATTTGTTTTCGTTTCCGAAACCCAAAACCCAGAATTTCGGGTTGCAAATTTCGGAAACACGTTTGTTTATTTTGTAAAATTTGTAAAACCCGCAACCCGGATTTTCGGATTGCGAATTTTAGGAATTTTAAATAAAGAATGGTTTCGAAATTGATCTCGCATCCTGCAGGGGTTAATCCTAGCCGTCCATTTCTTTTAAATCTATGGCCTATATTTGATCCGAATGAAAAAACCATAAATACGTGATTTTTTCTATTTTTCTTATCATTTTTACTGTCGAAAATTTACGCTCCTACATGGATTTTATTGCCATTTCCTTACTAGGGTTACCTTCACGATTTTTCAGTTGTTATCAGGTTGGTTTGCTGTCATTTTCGCATCTGTTATTTACAATTTTCCTTGTTTATGGTTTGATTTTGATTTTGTTTTATCTCTTTATCATAGTTTTCAAGCTTTGCTCAAAATGTCTCGCAACACCCGGTCCAAGGCACTTAACAAAGACTCACTGACCAAAGACCCCAATTTTGGCATTTTGTCAGACACCAGTGAAAGAGTCACTGAAACCTATCAAATGGACTGGGAAAAAATATATTCAATCTTTGACAATGACGACCTCTCAGACATCAAAGAAGACTGACCTGCCTATGAGAGAATTAGGGCTTCCCAAATTCATGCCATTGTTGCTCGCCCTGTTGTCCTACCTTACACTGATCCTATTAAATGGATTGTTGAAAACACCAACCCTAAGGACCGGTTGTTTAATGACAGTGCAGGGTCACAATTGACTACCTTTTGCCCTAAAGTTTTTATTAGAGCTTTTGCTCTTAAGCTGGTTGTGCAAATCCTTAGCCTGGATTTCATTCAATCCTCCAAGACTAGATACAATTTTGATGAGATGATGAAATCTTGGATGGTTAAACCTAGTAGTTTTTTGCCAAAGGATGATAACCTTTACCCAATTGCTTGGTTCAAAGAACCATACTCCTTATTGGCAGCCATGCTCTGTAGGGTTTTTGGCCTCCCCAATTGCTCACTTTTTAAAGCTGAGTGGGCTCCCGTAGCTCACCATGGGTTGACAAGAGGAGAATATTTCCCTTGGGCATCCATTTCGTCTTCAGAAATTAAGACAGAAATTCAAGATTATCAGAAGGCACCTACTACAAGAAAGCCACATTTTTACTTGTCAGCCTACATCCTTGATTTCTTCTGCTCTAAGTTTCAATATCCCAACTTGGGATGGAATTGGACCACTGAAGCCCTACTAGTCCATATATACCATTCTGCTTTGTGGGAAAGCAATTATGTGCCCCTGCTCTATGACATATGTGACCATTTCATGGGTACTATCTATTTCAAAATATTCCAACATGAGGCTCCTGCCTTTTCAGTTGATGCAAGAAATTTCATCAACACAATTGGATATTGGTATGTTTATGAGTCCTTCTCATACATTATAGTCTGGGGAAGTGATGTTGTTCACCTTATGCCAAGAATTGTACCTGACAGGCTGGTTATACAAGAAGTTTCTTATCAAACTGTCACTGATGGTGTCTATAAGAGCTTACTGGTCCCAAAAAGAGAGGCTGGCCTAAATTCTCTTTAAATCTTGGCCCATTAGTCATTCCTACCTCAACTTGGGCTTCAGTACTTGGTGATCAGCTGGCTCCTTTGAATTTGGGTAGAGCACCCAAAAGAAAACATGATCCAAAGAAGTTACTGGATGCACACTTCAAGCAGTATCACATGAAAATGGACTATGTCCATGAATCACTCCCAGATGAATCCATCTATCAAGGAGTGAATACTTTCTCTGAAGTATTTGCAAGGGCCAAGAGTGTAGATGAACAAAAGCAGATTATGACATATCAGAAAGAAATAAAAACTCTAGTCTATGGGCAAAGAACACTGGAGTTCAATCTGATTGAGCAGGTTAGAAGGGATAGAGAACAAAAGCAAATCCAGCAGGCTAACGCTCCTCTCATGCGTACCTATACAGATGGGGATAAAGGTAAAGCTCCCATGGAGAATCCTCCTCAGATGAAAACAACTGAGCAAGCTAAATCTTTATTGCAGACCTCTCGGTATTCACAGCAATAGTTAGCAAAATTGACCTTAGTGTTGGGCACTCTGACAACAGAACAACCTAAGCTCCCTACGGATGTTCAAGTGACTCCTGCAGCTTCGTAGGTAGTTGATGATTTGGAAATGGTTGAGGTTAACCCAACCGAAAGGAATAAAGTTTAGGTTTCTACATCAAAGATCCCTACTGTTGATCTCATTGATAGTGATGTTGAAGATGAGCCACTTCCTGCAGTTAAAATAACTGAAGAAGTTACTCAGAAGGTAACTGACAAGGTTATTGAATAAATCACTAGAGAAGTGATAGATAAATCACAGGCAGCCACAGACCTATTGGATACTATTGAAATGGATCATTGTGATCCTAATCAACAAGTTTTGGAACTCACCACTATTGTCCCTGACATCACAGTTCCATCACTGTTGATACCACCTATTCATGATCTTTCAACTCTGCCTACAGGGGTGCTGCCACCATTCTCCATTTCCCAATTGTTTCATACTCTGACTTCTAGAGCCACCCCTTTTCCTGGTAACTCAATTTCTTTTACCATCCCTTCATTTATTTTTGCAGAAGTCCAGTCTTCGACTGTCCCCATGCAATTACCCATCTCTACTTCATCATTACCTACTGAGAATGAGTCACCCTCAACCCCTTCTCCATTATCAACATCTGCCAATGATGATCAAGTTCCTCTTTCAAAAGCCTTCACTTCAATCCCTTCTCTGACTCCTGACTCATCAGTTCCTCAGACTGTCTACCCCTATGGCTATCCCTCAGGTTACCATGCCCATGCCTAATCCAATGGCTACTCAAACTCCTTCATTGGTTTCTACAGAAAATGTTATCTCAATTACTTCTGAGATAATAATTGAATATGAGGATGATGAGGTAGTCCCTCTTGGCCATTATTTTTACAACAAGGAAAATAAAGCAGTGGTAAAGAGAGGTAAGAAAAGGGGCAGGGATCAAGGTGAATTGGAGGTATCTATCCCTAAACAAATAGTGTGGACTCAGCAGGAAAATGGCCCCCAGATAGGAGCAATTGAAACAGCTACAGCCTTAAGAGTATTTGTTGGTGCAAATCTTGATTCAGTCCAGATACTTAATAGGGAAATTGATCAGAAGAAAGAAGAATTGGAAAGACTGATAGAAGAATTGGTGAAGACCAAGGAAGATAACGAGATTTATGTTAATGATCTCAGGAGAATATGGGAAATATGTGGAGCGAAGCAAAAGCTCTCTACAGGCTGAGCTTCGAAATGTACAAGCTAAGAACTCTGCTAATACTCAGAAGATAGCCTTACTGCAAAAGCAATGTGAGGATGCAACTGCAAGTGTAGCCTCATATACCTTCTTTAAGTTGTCAACTCAAGAATTCAAGGACTTGTCCCTTCAAATCAATAAAGAATATCATGAGTACCTGAAGAAGTTGTTTTATACCCTGGATGAGATCAAGGAGACTCATATCACTTTTGGTAAGATGTACAGTTCTCTTGAATAGCAGCAAGCCAGAAGGCTGGAATCTTCTAAAGCAAATGAAATTGTTAGTAAGTGGCAGAGATATATCAAAGATATTCCATAAGGTTTCCCTGTGCTTAACAGCTTTCAATTTAAGAAAATCAGAGGTGCATTGAACACTTGGCTTGAACCCAATGAATCTATTGAAGATATTCTCAAGAGATCACAAGCCATATGTAGCAGGAGATGGTATGCAACAAACAATGTCATGCTGGATCTTTAGTTTCTCGCCATGGAACTCATCGAAGATGCTTGTCCACTGAAGTTGAAGATCAAGGAAATTGAGCGTAAGTGTGAAGAATCCCAACAGCAAATTCAGCTTCTAGAAGAAGTCAAAATTGATGATGTGGAGCAGTTGATTAGGAAACTGGTTTCCTTGGAACGTAAAATCCAAGTCTTTATCCGAATTTGGCATATGTTGGAAAAGAATGAGATGGAAACGTTTGAATGCAATACCCAGCTGGGGCTTGAGTCATCCAATTATCCGATTATAGATGAGTTGTTAGAGATTTGGAACAAATAGCAAGAGTTTTTAGGCCATTAGGTTATCTTTGATTTTGTAATCCTGGTTTGTGGGAATTTACTGTTTGTATTATTATTTTGTAAACTCTTATTTAAAGAGATATTTCCTCATACACAAAAGAGGATGGAACTTGGAGACAAAATTTGTAGGAGAGGCTGGAGATGCTCTATTTTGATACAAGTTTGTAGTTTCTTGCAAACTGGTTATTGAATACAGTAAAGTTATTTTTCAGATCCACTTTTGTCTTTTGTCAAGTTTATTTGATGAATGAGATTTCTCCAAGTTGTTTATCTGACACTGTTTTAATCTTTGCAATTTATTAAACATATTAATCTACAGTTCTGGTTTATCATTACTCATGATTCTTGTGTTCATAAAGGTTTTAAAGAGTTTATTCTATTAAAATATTTTATCGATTTATGCAAATGATTCTTTCAGTAAGTTACAAATGGTGTTAATTTTTCAATTAACATATCAAGTTACAGATCAAGTCTTGAATGTTTAAGAACTCAATTTTCCATAAGTTGATTTTCATTAATTAATTACAACTTGAGCTGAACAAATCACTTAACCTTTATACATTTCTGTGTAATTGATAGATGATCTGTTTATTTACAAATCAAGTTGATCTGCACCTTTTTCAAAACACCTTCTTAGAATAGATCTAACTTAGCTTAGATTCTTTAAATAGATTAGTGTTTACAGACTTTCACACTTAGGTTTTCTTTATTTGAAAACTGATCCTTTGGATCAAAACCTATCAACTCTTAGAGTGCCAGCGGTGGCCGAATATCCGTGGGAGATTACTACACCAAACAGGCTGGGGATAGAACTGTCCTTGCGTAGGGATTTTGAAGCCTTTCAGTCTGGATTTTCCCTCTCTGTTGAGAGCTTAGGAACTTGGTCCAACACTTTGCATACCCTACACATCCGAGGCCTCAACAAGACTCCATCCCAAAATTGTTTCATGTTTGCATAAGGTCCATATGTGTTAATAAGATTAACTTCTCCAGAAAGACCCAAAAAATTTCCGCTATGGAGAATCCCCAGATTTATGATATAGGAAGAGATCCTTAGAATACCTGGGTTCCAATATGATAAGAGACCCCCGGACTGTCCCTCGGTGATATTCGAACATATAGCTCAATCCTTTTTTAGAAAGAAGAAACAATCACGGGCTTTCCCTGCAATCACCATTGTTTCCTATAGAAAAACTATATCTAATCTCCATTTCTCTAGCAGTCTTTTGATGACTAATATTTTCCGAGGGACCACAATCCCTCTTATATTTAGTGACATTAAGATCATTTCGTAACCCTTGCTAGGGCTTTGAAATATCTAAGATCCCTTGAGGAGATGGAAGGAGAAATTTCGGATCCAATCTGTGTAGGTGGATCAGACATTGGTCGGTCGTGGAGGAAATATTTCCCTTTCTTGCACTTCTCGTCTTAATTGGAGCGAAATCCTTTGCAATACCTCCAAATATCTGTCATGTCCCCAAATTTTTCATTGGATCACAATGGCCTAAGCCACTTAGCCATGTTCATGATAGTTTGTCAAATTGGTGCTAATGATCAAATAATTGCCAAGCATGATGTCCAAGTTAGTAATAATGCAAAATTAGAGCCAAATGGAAAAGGTGGGTCACATGAAGAGCAAATTCCCAATTCAAAGTTTGTAATGTTCCCATCCAAATAAATTATCATGGAGGAAAAATTCCACTAACCTACTAGTTCTCTAGGTTGGGGTCGAAGCGTCAAAATTTGGAATTATTAAAGGAGCTACAGGACCCAAAACGACCTTAGACTTACAAATTCACATCAAATGGGCCAAATAAACAATAATAAAGAGGAAAATGAAGTTGCATTCGATCATGAGGGAGCATAAGAGGTTGTGGGACCCACATGTGGCAAGATTCCCCACTACACTTGGCATCATTCTCAAACAAATTCGAGTTCAAGGTGAAGGGTAACGTACTTCGGCTAGATGAAGAGTAAATATTCATGGAAAGAATCATGGATTCTCAACTTGGAGTGGAAGAGTAACTCCCAATGAAGAGGAAGAAGCATAACAGACAAATTGTGACACTGGTGACAAGATTCCATGGCATCTATGACAACAATAATTACGAAATCTATGAAAAACATGAAAAATTCAGACCTGATGGAAGACCTATGAAAAATCTAACATATTAGGGCTAAAAATAGCGACCAAGAGGGTGCATAGAGGGTGTTATGGATAGCCAAGATTCCCAATTCGAATTAGGGAAAGAGGACTGCAAGAATGAGGAGGACAAGTGTCTCATGAAGGAATCAATCAATAAATCGAGTTGGGTGAGTGTCTTGGAGGGAAATTTGACCTGATGAGTCCACATGAAGTTAATAAAAAGGGAGGATGACAAAGGAGAGAATTTTTTGGATCATTTTTTTTGCACTCTTGGAGAGCTTAGCTTGTCCATGCATGATGGGTGTTTACGTTCCCTATCATTGAACCAATTTTGAAGGTGAAAGATTCTTGTCCAATTTGGTTGGAAGAGAGGCCATTCAAACCTCTTATCGGAGCTTAAAGGGTGTGTTTAATGAAGTTTCAAGTCCCTCTATAGTTTGAGTTCCTTTCATAGATCTTCTTCTCATTTCTCTTCTCACATATTCTTCTCAATGTCTATGTTCTAGTGTTGATGGCGCACTCACAATTGTATAAAACTTGTGGAGGATGATTTTGTGACTGAATTGTTATAAGATATGTTGTATGGAACTATTTTTATTTGCATATATGATCCATAGCTTGAAATACTATGTCTATCATGTAAAAATTCCAAGCAAACCACTAATTCGAGCTAGTTTCCCCTCTACTTTTTTATGGAATTTTTGGAGTAGTTTTGCACCTGTTTTGTATAATACTTTCTCTAACTAGTTTTTGCATCTATTTGAGAAGCCTATGATGTACTGTATTTTACTAAACTAAAATATGCTTGCCCTTTGGGAATTTTATTAAATTTTATGCAACATTTTCCATGTCCATTGTTCACAATTTCCAAGCAATGTCTAGGTGTTACAACTCTCTGTTTGATGGGTGCAATAACCAGTTTTAGATCATGATCAATGCTGCATTTTGGTTGTAAATGAATTCCTTTACCTATTCCAATCCTCTGTACATAAATTAGGGAGGGTCGTGCAGTGTTTGGGAATCCAAAGACTCAGTCACTAGTGGGGGGATTACACATCAAAAATTGTTAGTATTGTTCCTTTTCATTCCTCCTTGATTAATGCAATTCCCAAAGGCATTTAGAAAGTGTATGAGTGTATAGTATATGTATTAGGATCTACTAAGTCCCCTCAAGCCCTTCCATATAGAATTCGAAAGCATTTGGGAGAATTTGGGAGCATTTGGGACAGTTTGGGGTTTCACTAGTCCAAGGTTTGAAATTGCCAAAATTGAACAAATTTTCATATTAGGGATATTACAAACTCACACCCTTGACCACCTTTGATGTTGGAGGAATTTATAAGTCGCAGAGAGGCTTCTTTTCTATAGACGCCATATTTTCTGAAATATTACCAATGTATGCGATTAGCGGATTTTTTCTTACCACATCGTTATAAGTCGGAGCTATCTTCAAGCATAGGGAAATATCCTTACCCTTCAGGAGAGGAGGCAATGAAGGATCACTACCGGAATCGATGTGATTTGGTAGGGGCACCAGGGGAAATTCAAAACCTACGTGGGGTACAGTGGGGGAGCCAGAAACCAGTGGACGACAAATACAGTTTGCCGAATTGGTGATGTTCATAGTTGGGAGTGGTAAAAGAGAGGGGTTTATAATCATTTCTATTGGGGATGGGGAATGAATCGAAGGATAGATAGTGGAAGGATTTCCCGGAGGGGGAGGGACCATAGGTTGAATGTCTCCAATCGGGAGTATGTGACCAACACCATTTGATAGGGATTTTTTTATATTTATGTCGTGATAAAAGTAATGGCCACCACCGATCGAGACTTCTTTGATGGAATCACCTTTTGATTCTAGGGAATATAGATATTCAAGATCCTCCAATGCTAATGTGGACATGAAAATATGATTAAGAACCCGAAGCTTACCTATGAAGGGATTTTTGTTATGGAATTCAACCCTTTCTTGATTTTCTGGGGATACCCCCAAGGGTCCTTGCGATCCCCTTTCCTCCTCTGAAGAGGTATAGTGGTTCGAAGACCAGGCATTAATTTCCTCCAAGGAGCCCTCCTAGCCCGACTCATAGCCACTTCTTGAGCATTCTCTCCATAGATGACTGAACTCCTTACAACGAGAACATCTAAAGGGGAGACCCCAATAATATATGGTTTGTGAATAAGTTCTCCCCCTCCAATCGATTTCCAACTTCTCCAACAACCCTTTTGACATATCAATTTCTACTAAGATCCTGCCAACCCTTCTATCCATGTCACTGAACATAGTATCATTTCAATATGTAGGAAGCGCCCAAGGTGGTTTTCCACTGCCTCAAAAACTTCATGATTCCACATAGCCATAGGAAAACATGGTAGGTGAACCCAGAGGTGCCTAAATATGATCTTCTCATAATTTACTGGATCGAACCCTGAGTACCATGTTTGGAGCATAAGGCTGTCATTTCCCCTTAACCATGTTTTTTCCAATATAAGCGTGGCATGCTCCTCCTTTATGAAAATGAAGCCATACAACCCTTTTTGCATGATCCATATTTCAGGTTTGTAGCCAACTAGAGGGGCCCGGGTCAAGGATACCCATGGGGCTATCTCTCTAAGCGACATGGCCCTGTAATTGAATTTACCTACTAAATCCTTGACAGATAGGGCGACTGTGCCTTCCAAACCAATGTCTCTTCCCAATACTATGTTTTCCCCTTCTTTGCGTGATGTCAACTTCTGGAATCTCTTGATTCTACCATTCCTTCACAGCCTACCAGTCTGATTTTGTTTGTTACTGTTACCCTGGAAGGTTTGTTGTCTCTGGAAAGGAACAAAAGTGCTTTATCCTGAGGCATGCATGTCATGACGAGAGGTGGGAATAAACTCGGTTTTCTTGCTAGCTGTCAAGTCCACCCCCTCAAAATTTTGTGTTCCACCAACGTCTGAAGGACCGTCCCTTATTTGAAGTGTGTATAGAGCCTTATATTCCTCATCGGTTTTAGAATGCCTGCCTTTTCCCACCATTCATCTAATCGACGGTCTTTGTCGGATTAAGTGCCTCCAAGTTCCAGAAGCCCTTTTGTTTCAGACCTCTCGTGCTACTGAGAGGCCTATAAAGCGGAGGGTTACATAACCCAACAAAGTATACCCAGATAGAAAATAGGTGTTGGAAGGATAAAATGAAAACTATTCCATTTTCAGAACTGGACTATGAATAGACCCCACGAGGCCTAGGGTTTAATACTTTTATGAGAACTACCACTAACGTTTCGTTTTTACTGGACGTGGATAACTCCATTGATGCACAAAACAATACCACCCACGGCCATGGCCGCCATGTTTACAGGAACCCTAATATCATGGTCGCCATGTTTATAAGAACCCTAGATGATTTTCTATTGCTACTACTTATTTGCAAAGGGGTCTGGTTAAAGGCACAATTAAGGGACCCACTAAGAGTAACTTAGAAACTTAAAATTATTGTTTTAATTTCAATGTTGGGTTCATTATATCAAAAGTTTAGAACTAGATATATAAAGTGTTTAGAACAATTAAATTTTACATTTATTTTATTTTCAAATTTATAAAAGGTAAGTAATTTCTTTCATGTTAATTAATCTTTGATTGTTAGTTATCCTATATTAAAATGATCAAGGCAGTTTTTGTTTGAATGGTTAAGATTTAAGAATTTACATTTTATAAACATAAAATATATATATATATATATAATTTTTATCTCCATTTCTTTAGTTTTTATGATTTTAGATACTTTATGAAAATTGCACCCTATCTCCATATTTAAAAAAAAATGTATTTAGTTTTTATGATTTTGGATACCTTGTGAAAATCGTAGACTATGTGATATTTCATTTGTAATTAAATATCACTTTAAAATTTATAAAACAAGAAAATCTACAATTAATCCATTACTACTTTGTCTATGTAGATTAAATATTTAATATAATATTAATATTTGATATAATATTAATTTTTAATGAGATTATTTTTTAATCGTTTATTAAATCAATTTAAAAATTAAATTTTATTAATATTTTTTAATTAATTTGAAATATTATTACATATTTCTATATCTCATCAATATATTATATTATAATATTATAATTATATTATATTATTTTTAATTAGTTATTATATTATAAATAATTAAATAGTATTATTTTATTAATACTTTAGAGATATCTTTATGTGTCTATCACAACTATATTACAGTAATAATAGTAATGTGTTAAATATACATTTATCAATTTATTGGCCACATTAATATTATTATACTTGTTGAAGGCAGTTATATAGCAATCCCTTTTGGAGTTATCTTCATTGAGTTTCTTGAGCTACGTGCCCATTGCATTCATGCTCAATGCATTCTCTTTGCTTATACGAAGATTTATAAGGTTTGTTTAACAATTATTCATACAGTCATTGTTTTATTTTATGTAAAAGTGATGAGAATTACTAATATTTTATTTCAAATTATATATATATTTTAAATAGATTATAATTAATTTTATAAAGCAACTATTTTGCTTGTTTTTAATTTTAAAATATACCATGAATAAGTGACAATCAAATGATTGTTTCAACCTTATTGGCTAAGTGGTTAAACCTTTAACAAACATTGACAACTTTTATAAAATATCAATGTCGACTTCGAAAGTGCCTTAAAAAGTGCTAAGTGCCTTAAAAAGTGTATTTATTAATAATATTAGGAATGATAAGCGATGTAGATAAAGGTTGCGACATAAAATCTATGAATTAATATAAATTTAAGATATAGTAATCACTTTAGCCAATTTAGTATTTTTTAAAAATGCAAAATTGTTGTATTAATTTTTTTATATTCTTAAAAAATATAAAATTGTTATTTATTATGTAATTTCTTTTATGGAACTTTTTAGAAGGAAACCAACAAGTGAAAATTATATATAGTTATGTTTTAATTTTTATCTTTGAACTATATATAATTATGTTTTAATTTTTATTTTAGAACTATATGTAGTTATGAATAAAATTATTTCTAAACTATTTTTATTTTTATTTTTATTTTTGAACTATACAAAATTATTAATTAAATTAGACTTACTGCTATTTTTACTTGTTAATATAGTTATTGCTAATTGATACAATTTTCAAGATGCAAACTAATTCTTTTATTTAATTAATGAATGATTAACATAATGCAAACTAATTTTTTTTATTTTAGTAAATGGTTTAGGATTGACCTTATAATAAGATATAAACATAGATTTCCATATATTTTATATAATATAGATATTATTTATTGTGATTAGGTAATTAAATATATTTTATATAACATAGATATTATTTATTGTGATTAGGTAATTGAGTTATTAAGTGTGCACCATTTTTTAATTATTTTAATTATTTAAATCAATGGTAAATAATATTAAAATTTATATTAAGTTTAAATTTTAATCATCTAAATTAACTTAAAAATTGGTAAAACTTTTAATAAAACTTCAAGCTAAATAAATTAATTCAAGTGGATGAGTGCTTTAAAACTCTCTGGATAATTATACTAAGACCTCGATTAATGTCTCTACCTAAGTACCTACTCATTACAAAAAAAATCATTGCCTCATTAAACTTTTAACAAATTTATGATTTAAAAATAAATATTACAAGATTAGTTTATTTCATTGAAATTTTATAAAAATTCAAAACATATTACAAATATGCTTTCTAACATTGTTGTGCTATAATCCTTACAAATACATTTAAACATCATAATAACTAATTATATATTAATAATTAATATTATATTAATAGTAGTTAATGTCAAATTTAATTAAAACTCATCTATAATTTTAACATATAAATGTATTTCATCCCTTGGTGTCGCATATACACTGTAATTTATAATTGGCTAGCATCACTTTTGACAATATCTAGACATTTATTTTTTTAAGAGGTGTATTCCTTTGTAATACTGGTATCAAAATTGAAGTAGTAAGTTCCACTCCACTTAATAATAATAAAACATAATACAATATTGTTTAGAAATTTAATATTAAAAATATATTTAATTAAAATTCAATAAATTTATACATTTTCAATGCAGTTGATTTTATAAAAACTTCAAAACTACGTTACATAGATTATGAAGCCACACTTTATCTGTGAGATGTAAAACAGTTGGTGGCGGGTGATGGTTAAGACACCCCTAAGCGGAAAGGGCGGTTCGAAACCTAGCGGATACGAAAATCCAACCATGCTAAGGGTTGGTGCGGTCCAAGCCAAGTGCGATCCCCTGGTGATTTTGACGGCTTAAATGCCTCTGGTTTGTGGTCTCTCAGCCCATGACAATTAGAAGTACTTACCAAAAAATAATAATAAAAAAAAAAACATGAAACCACACATTCATATCAAGACTTTTCAAAGAAAGCTATGAACACTTAAACACGATAGTCCCTGAAATGGATCTTATGCACAAATTTTGAAACTTAAGAAGCTACACAAGAAGGCAATTCACGAACAATGATTCTTATGTTACATATATCAATTTATCTTATTCCCTTACACTTACCAATCCAGAGACTGATTCCTCTCCTCCCTGGGCTGTCACTCTAGAAGTAAATGAGGTTCAGAGCGGAGATGATGCCTTTTTGATAAATTTACCCCGTGTTTGGGTACTCTTGATAAATCTCAGTTGACAAGAGTGCATAATAGATATAAATATGCATGAATTTAAAGCTTATGAGGATGGGATAATGGATAGATATCGTCAAATTATAAGGATAAGAAGGATTGCTACATAAAGCCTAGATTCTAGATTGTTGCGATATTTCTCCTTAAAGTTTAAATCTAACTTGTTACATCCACATGTTATGATAAACATTAAGGATATTTGAATTGGTAAAACTATATATTGATATTTTCTGTATTTGACATCATTATCGACCAATTAAAGGCTAATTGTGAACCTAATAAATTAATTATTTCTATTTCTATTTCAATATGTAGAAATATTTGATTAATTTTACATTGATATGACTTTATAAAACAAAGCAAATAGGATAATCCTTTATTGATTTAATTCCATTGCTATGTATTCTTTTTTAACATCGATCACACATAAACAAGGATGTTACAAGTCCACTCTATTCTAGAAATATTTGATTACTTTTACATTGAAATGGCTTTATGAAACAAAGCAAATAGGATAATCCTTTATTGGTTTAATTCCATTGCTATGTATTCTTTTTTAACATCGATTACACATAAACAAGGATGTTACAAGTCCATTGTATTCGCTTAAAAAAAATTATAGTCGAAAAGATGGTATTCATTTCAATTTAAAATATAAATTGTATTTGGCATGGATAAAGAATTGTGTCTTTTTTATCATATCATATCAAATTCAAATAAATCTTGAAATATTTGTGTGGCAAATAATTAAGTCAAGAAAAATAATAAATTAGTTTTTGATAATTAATTCCATTGCTATGTATTCTTTTTTAACATCGATTACACATAAACAAGGATGTTACAAGTCCATTGTATTCGCTTAAGAAAAATTATAGTCAAAAAGATGGTATTCATTTCAATTTAAAATACAAATTGCATTTGGCATGGATAAAGAATGGTGTCTTTTTTATCATTTCATATCAAATTCAAATAAATCTTGAAATATTTGTGTGGCAAATAATTAAGTCAAGAAAAATAATAAATTAGTTTTTGATAATGATGATGACGATAATAAAGGCAAGTTGCATTTAGCGTATTTCTTTCCAAAAAGATAATAGTTCTTAACACGAAAAGCATTAAAACTAAAATGTTGAAGCAAAAACAGATATGGGCAGAGCACTAACTACTAGAACTCTGATAACATTTATGGTGTCGTAACTAATATATCAGAGCAAAAAAGATAATCTTTTCTCTCATTCCATCGGTGGTTAAAAACTTAAGGTCCGACATGGCAGAGGTTTAAGAAAAAAGGGATAACCTTTGCTCTCATTCCAGCGGTGGTTAAAAACTTCACGTCCGACATGGTGGAGGTTTAAGCAAAAAAGGATAACCTTTGCTCTCATTCCATTGGTGGTTAAAAACTTCAAGTCTGACATGGTGGAGTTTTAAAAATTAAGTGTGTGGTCCTTTTGTTATCCATTGGTGGTGAGTTAGAATTTAAGGTAGTCTATACATAGTTTACACACATCGTTGGCCTAAGAGATAACATAGCGCATACCCTCTTTTAAACCCAACGCATGATTAAAGTAAAGGCACATCTTGTCACATAGTTAAAATTTTAAAATTACGTGCTACCTTGATCTAGCTTCATCGCATGGATAAAATGTTTACAACGATCTCCCTTGCGGTGGATAAAATGGACATTGCTTCAATTAGGAGGATACCATGATAGAGGAAAGGCTATAAGATACTTCAACCCTCGTGGAGATAATTCTATGTGTGATTGGTTGAATATTAAGAATCCAAGTTCCACGATAAGCGCTGGTATTATTCAAACCAGATCCTTCCTAATAAGAGAATTATTGTCATGGGAGGCACTAACGTTTTCACGTATGAATTTGTTCCCAAGAGCAGATCTGTTGAGGGGTATTTCAGTCTTCCATTTCTCAGTAAAACTAATATCCTTAACCTTGATGGTATACTTTTGCTCAAAGGCCAGAAAAGAATCCAACCAGAAAAATGTCAAACTCCTTATAATCCCCGAACTAGAGTTCTGCTTTTCAGGAGAGGATGTTTTATTAGTTAATGGATTTTTAGAAAGTGTCAAAATTTTCTATCACTACCAGTTTGGTAGAGCCTCAGATAGCAATCGCCAAAAGTGTCAAGATTAGTGGAAGAGTCACAAACAATATGCCATCATCGAATATAATATGAAATGAATGGGAGTTATCGCTCACAAACCAAACAACACGTAAAAGTATTTCATATACCCACAGGATGAAGCTAGTAACCCACCAGCTTCTCAGAAGAAAACGATGAGAAGATGATGCAGACTTCATTTTACAACTGATAAAAAGAAGTAAAAGATACTAAGTCATTGCTTGAGAACAAAAAATTGCGATGTCGGGAAAACTGGAACGAGGTTGTCCATCATGATAAGAAACCCAACAATGAAGTACTATAGTAGCCATGGTGTGACTTATGCCGAGAATTAATGTGATGATTTTAGCAATAAGTAAGTTTCCCCTATATACAATAACCCTCTGATCTTCTGCAACCCTCTGACCTTCTGCAACTTGATTATGATGTTGGAGATTGGTCCCAACCAACACATTTATTGCAAACCCTAGAAATGCAGCTGAGAAACCAATTTTTTTTATGCTTTTTGAGAGTAGAACCAGATTCAACCAGAAAACAATGCGAGTAGACCGGAATCGGCTTGGCTAACATGGAAGGATACCGACTTATAGTCACTGTTAAATCATTTTTTATATATTTTTAATTTCTAACCATTAAAAACACTCACCTTGCAGCGATTTATGTCCCATCAAAGTGTCTCGCACCAATTGAAAAATCAAATTATTATATTTTAAAAATTGCAGTATTTATTTTTATTTTTCAAAATATTATTTTTAATAATTAATTTTGCAATACTGTGTAACACTTTATATGTAAAAAACCAAATTATTGTGATTCAAAGAGTTTGACTAACCAACCTCCCTGCCTTGAAACTCCCTTGAAAGGGAATAAATAACAACAACATACTACTTTTACAAAGTTGTACTTGTTATTTATTATTTACAATTTCTTTTCTCTTCATTTCAATATGTTAAATTTACAATTTTCATTCACACAACTGCACTTTGTAAAATCAGCTTAGATCCAAATCCTAGACTCTATCAAGCTCCGAGAGGGATCAAATCTCCCGAGGTGCAAACCTCTCCTTGAATAGCTCCTTGAGTGCAATCCCTGAGCCACCTAATCTTAAGCTTTAAAGTCTCTAGTTAAAGTCTCATATTTACTTTTTACTTTGTATTATTATTTTTTGTTTATATCCAACATAATATTTATTACTTTTTACTTTGAATTATTCTTTTTTGTTTACTTTGTATTATTTTGTTACTCCACAAACACTCATATTTACATTTTACTTTGTATTAAAAGTAAAAAGTAAAGTCTCTAGTTTAAGTCTCATATTTACTTTTTACTTTAAATTATTCTTTTTTGTTCGGTTATTTATCACTTAATCCTAATAAGCTCTAAAGTCTCTAGTTTAAGTCTCATTTTTACTTTTTACTTTGTATTATTCTTTTTTGTGTATGGCCGACATAATATTTATTACACTCGAGAAACACTCACATGTTACAAGATCTCCCTCATAGTGGGCTGTAGAGCGTCTCTCAGCACAACCAGTATAGATCCATCTTAAACCCGTATCTATCAAGCATAGAGAAGGATCCAATTTCTTGAGATGTATTTATTTTTTTAAATTTAAACTCGAGAAATTTGATCTCTCTTGATTGATAGATCTTGGTTTAAGTTTTAAGTTTTTATTTTATAAACGAACATCTATTTTTGAATTAATTTTCATAATATTTTATTTTATGAACCAACATGGATTTTTTTTTTAAATACATTCCATAATTTTTTATTTTATGGGCCGACATGAATTTTTTTAATTATTTTGTTACATCACAAACGTTACAACATCTCTCCCATACTGAAGTGTAAAGCACCTCGTTTCACTCAGTGCAATAAAATCATATTAAAATTTTCTAAAACTATTTTGCAAATTTAATTTTAATTTTCTAATAATTATTCTTTCCATAAAATCATATAAAAAAATTATAAATACTCTTTTCATAAAATCATATAAAAATATTCAAAAATATTATGCAAATCTAATTATAAAAATAATTTATAGTTATTATTCCTACAAAATTATATAAACAAGCTATAATTACACTTGTCATAAAATCATATTAAAAATATTGTGCAAGCTATAGTTACACTTGTTATAAAATCATATTAAAAAATATTGTACAATTCTCATTTTAAAGATAATTTATAATTAATTTTATAATTAAAGAGAGCATTGGATATTTCCTTTAACACAATGGCATGAAATTATTTATGATGAAAATTACTCTGTTAAAATGTAGTGTGTAGACACACTTAAATCTCAATTTCTAAATATGTTAATTTTTTTAGCTCATCAAAACATAGACTTAACACATTAAATCTCAATTTCTAAATATGTCACTTTTTTTAACTCATCAAAACATAGACTTAAGAAAGCTTCTTTTTAATAATTTTAAACATAAAAATAAAATACTATAGCGAATTAATTCTTCCACATATTTTGAAGTTTAATTAATCAAACTTAATTTCAGTAAACAATGATAATCATTATTACTAATTAATATATAATCATTATAATATATATATATAAGAGGAGATTGTTGTCATGCTTTTTAGTTGGTTGTAGTTTGGATGGTTTGTAAGAATGATTGATTCCCTTCCCACTCAAGTTTAATTCAATTCTTGTAAGTGACATGAATCTTTTCTTGAACCCCTATTGTAATGATTGTGCATTCTCTAAATAAACTAACCCTCTAACAAATAGTGAACCACCATTTAATATATATAAAAGAAAAAATTAAAAATGTAGTTTGGAATGCATGACATCAATTAAAAATCCTCTTAACCATTGATTAGGCCTCCAAATCCAATGACCTTTTTCATTTCGGAGCATCAACCCACCACGTGGAAACGACTCATTCACCACCCAAAGTCTCAAAGTGTCGATTTTCCTTTTTATGATCCATTAGCTCACATGGACTTCCCAATGTATGTTAATATATATTGGAAGATCGGGGCTGTAGTTTGGAGTGCATGGGTTGTTAGGTGATGTCAGTAAGAAATCCTCTTAACCATTGATTGGGCCCTCAAAATCCAATGTCCCTTAAATTGCATTTCGAAGCGGTAAACCAACGAGTGTCAACAACCCACTAACCATATGAAGTCCCCAACTATTGATATACCTTTTCAACTATTGATCTACCTTTTCTTATTCATCAACTCATTCTCACCTGGACTTCCTAATATATTTTAATACTTGAAGGGATCGAGGTTATCACCGAAATGATTTTGGCAAGTGAGCTAAATGTGGCTGAGCCATTCCTATTTGGTGGTTGGTGTGGAAAGGGACACCACATGGAATTCGTTAAGAGGGTGCACCTCGTTTTTCTTTATGAAGATTATTTAATGAGGCGGATTTTTTAACTATTTAGGAGAACGTCTTCGAGGGAGGGGGCATTATCTCTCTCAAAGAATGAAGGAATAAGAAAGAGGGAGGAATGGGAAGTAAAAACATAGAGGAATCAAAGAAGAGGGAGGAATCAAAAGGAAAAACATAAATGAAAGAGAAGAAGGAAGGAAAGAAAATAGGAATCATTTTTCAAATTGAAGAGAGATGGTTTTGAAAAAGAAATAGAGGAGACTAGAGAAAAAAAAGGCACGAAGATCAGAGAAGAAGGATAAAATAAGAAAAAGAGGAGACAATTCCTGGCAGTTAGGTAGAGCTATCATTACCAAAAAATGTTGGATAGAACAATGTGGTTGTTCCAACAAAGATTGAGAAAATAGGAAGAAACAAAGGAAGAAGAGTACAAAGGAGAAGGAGACTCTAAGGAAAATATGTGAAGCAAGGAAAGACCCTAGAATTGCATAAAAATGTGAGAAATGCATTTGAAGTAAAATTACATTTGAAGGTACTTCTTTAAAAAAATATTATAAACTTGGTCGAGACTTGAGACTTCCGACTTACACCTAATATTTTTTTTAAAGAAAACAACACTTGGATCTCTAATTTTATAGTAGTTTAATCACATTGAGGAATGCACTTGTAAATTCATAAATTTGCAATCTAATTAAAGTGTTGGCTATGAAAATTTGAGTTTTCCCCTGTGTGTTTATGTTTTAAAATTATATGCAAGCTTCTTATATTCAATGTGTCTTTTGAGTGAAGATCCAAAACCCAATTTGGTTGTGTTTTGCATGCCATCTTGGGGTATTAGTGAAGGTTTATTCCTATTGTAAATTGTAATTCCAACAAAAAAAAAGGAAGAATGGGTAGGATTTTTTTTTCAAAACAACTCTAATATTTGTTAGGTAGAGTTGTAGGGAAGGGATAGAGAATAACTCTAACTAACAATTGGGTGGATAATGTTAATAAATTGAAGGAGCACAAAGTGAAAGGGGAAGTTTACACCATGAGGTGGAGAAGTTTGAAGCAAATCTAAAGTCTTCCTATGGTTTGTAAATGGCCTATGAGCATTGATTTATCTGGACAAAAAGAACCATTGGGGTTTTGTAGATTGAGAAGAATATTTTAAATCTACAAGTGGTTGAATTTTGCACCAAGAAATTAAATGGTTGGGTAGGGTTGTCAACAAAATATCGATAACATAGAAACGCCAAGAATCTATTAACTTGTGAGAACTGTTGAAAGGGGTTTTGAGAGAATAAAAATGTAATGTCCCCATCCAAATAAATATCATGAAGGGAAATTTCCACCAATCTACTAGTTCCCTAAGTTGGGGTGGAAACATTTAGACTTGGAATAAGGGAGCTATAAGACCCCAAATGGACATTACAGTGACAAATATACCTTAAAGGTGAATAAATAACAATTATAAGAAAACAAGGTGGCATTTGGTCATGAGGGCGCATAGGTGGTGTGGTACCCACACAAGGAAAGATTCTCCATGCCACATGGAATCCTATTCTCGCCCATTCAAATCCAAGGTGGAGTCTAACGTTATTGGATATTTGGAGAGGAAGTATTCATGGCTTGAATCTAGGAGGGTCAAATTAGAGTGGAAGAGTAACTACCATGGAAGAGGAAGAGGTATCATACAAGAATTGTGACACTTGGAGCTAGATTCCCTAATTACTTATATGACTCTTATTACATACTTATATGACGCTTATGAAAAATTTCAGACTTGATTGCTGACATATGAAATATATGACATTTCAAGGCTAAAAATATCCTCCAAGAGGGCACACAAGGGGAGTTATGGCATCCAATATTCCCCCCATTCGAATTGATGGAAGATGAAGGCTAGAAAGTGTTGGACAAGTGGCATTCATGGGAATATATCCCTAAATCGAGTTGGGAGAAGGTTCTTGGAGGAAAGTAGAGCTATGGAGGCCTTTGGAGGTCAATAAAATATGAGAAGAAATAAGGAGAGAATATTTTGATCATTTCTCATTTGGCACATTTGGAGAGCTTAGCTTGTCCTTGCACGGTGGATGTTCATTCTCCCTTCCTTAGAACCAATTTCGAGGGTGTAAGATTCCCATACAAGTTGGTTGATGGAGAGGCAATTCAGAAATCTCAATAGATATTCATGGATATTTTTTGATGTAGGTTCAACCCCCATTTGATTCCGAGTTCATCTTCTCTCATTTCTCTCTATTCTCATTCTACTATCTTTCTCTCAATGTCATGTAAAAGCGCAAGGGCGCACTTCTTGTTGCATATAGTTAATGGAGTATTGATATTTTGATATTATGAAAATTTTAGTTGTTGCATAACTCTGTAATAGACATATCATGATATCCAAAGCTCTAAATACCATGTACTTCATGTGATAATTCCAATCAAAACTGAGATTCGAGCCATTTTCCTCATAGCAATTTCATGGTGATTTTTGGATGATGTTGTACCTATTTTATATCAAAGATTTATGATATTTTTGTCCATTTTATGAGCTTCATATGAAGTGAAATTTATTTCCAAAATATTTTTTGCAGACCCCTATAGTGTTACTATAGTTTGTGACCAAATTCGAGGCTCCTTGTTTACCATTTTCACCCAAAATTGTAGGCTCTAGAAGCTGTTGTTCTTTGGGAGACCTATTTGACTGTAAAACACGATGTAATAATGAAAATATGTTTTCATGGATTTCCTATAACATATTAAAGTCTCAAATTAATAATTAGTGAAGTCCGTATAGTGTTTGGAAGGGAAAATATTGTCATACCTAGGGGCATTTCCATTAATCCAATTAACTAGTCTTGTCCTGAAACTTCTCTCCTTGCAAATTGCAGACCATGTATGGGTATAGTATGTGTTTGGGTGTCTGATAAATGTATTAATATGTCCTATATCCCCTCAAGAGATTCCTTCCCAAATTCTAAATCATTTGGAGGTGTTTGGAACTGTTTGTACACTACATTCCTAGAGTTGAAATAAGGTGAATTTGATGACTTTTATTTGAAGAAATATTACAGTGGTATCAGTGAATGGTCCTTGAAAATGATTTGGGTGACCATTTATGAGGTCAATAATTCATCATAACCCCTATAAACTGAAACTGAAAGTAACTTTGGTGAAGAGGAAGAAGCAGGAGAAGAGATGCACTCTGCTGGCACTATGGCTAAGGATGAAAAAGAAACCTCAGAGATGGAGGGTCAAGAGAAGTTTAGGGAATTAATGAAACCATTTTTTGAGGACATGAAACAATAGATAATTAAAGGTTTTGAATTGATGGCAATTCAAATGGGAAGCAAATTGGCAATAGGAGGCAGTAGTAGTTCTCATTTCGAGGAAAAAAGACAGTTGGTGAAAATATTTTCTCCAAGATAGGGACTCACAACCAACCCAATGAATTCCAAGGCTCAACAAGAGCCACCACACCCAAATTTATTAAGACCAAATAGGATCCTAAAACCCAATATGGAATGCATGAATTGCTAGCAAAATGGAAACAGTTGAGTGAAGATTGTAGGAGGACCTTACCATTTGATCAATTCTTTACAGTCTCAAACAAGATCAAAATGAGAGGAGGTAACATAAACCCTTTTTAAAATAAAGAATTGAATTATAACATAGTCAAGGTGTCTCTTCCCACTTTTGGTGGCTCATCCCAAATTTATGCACATACTTGGGTACAAAAGTTAGATGTGTATTTTTAGGTGAATGAAATGGTTGAAGAGGATGCTTTAGAAATGGCTATTCTGCATCTTGAGGGAGAAGCAAATGATTGGTGGTTCCATGGACTTAAAACCTTGGGACATGATCATATCACATCATATGAAGAGTTTGTTTATAGGTTAGTGGAAATATTTGACCAAAAAGGCCCTGAACTTCCTTTCAAGGAACTAGCGCAGTTGAAGCAAACTGGAACCCGTAAGGAGTACATGTTGGAATTCTAGAAATTGTCAGTTATGGTGGTTGATATATCTATGGTTCAATTGCTATTACTCTTTACTGAAGGATTGGCTGAACCTTTGAAAGTTTTAGTTAAATCTCACAAGCCTACCTCATTAAAAGATGCCATGAATTTGGAAAGAGATCTGCAAAATGTGCAACCCAAGACAATGTATCCTCCCAAGCCCAATTTTCCTCCCAAGTTCATATATGACAAGAGACCATGGAAAAAATATTCATTTGGGAGAGACAATAAAGAGGGACCAAGAAAGGAATAACTCATAAGAAAGAAACTACATTTCACATGTCATCAACCACGGGTACCAGGGCACAAATGTGCTAAGGAGAAAGCACACTTAATTGAAGTATTTTTTGATGATGAAGAGGATTTGGAGGAAGAACAACAACATTCATCCCAAGAAGAGGGATATGAAACAGCAAAAGAAGATCATCCATCACCTGAAACAGGGAAGTTGGCAGTGATATTAGTAGTGCCTCGTTTTCACACCCTCCGATGCAAGAGAGTGGTACAAGGGGAAAAGGTTTCAGTATTGGTAGATGGAGGAGAAACTCATAACTTCATTGATGCAGCCTTGGTGGAGAGGATAAAGTTACCTACTAAATAATTCAAAGGATTCATAGTCATCATTCTAGGAAACCATTCTATGGACTACAACACATGGATTCCAAAGCTACAACTTACCATAGGAAATTACACCTTTATTGATAGCTTCTATGTGGTGAATGTTGCTAATAAAAATGTGGTTTTGGGAGTACAATGGTTGTACTCTATAGGATAACATATAGTGAACTACCAAATACCTGAAATGAATTTCAAATATTCGAAAGGAAAACAAATTTTAGTGAGAGGGATGCACAACTATCCTAACCAAGTGGTGTCTTACCACAGTATGAGGTCCATATTGAGACATGGGAACATTGAATGGAATGCATAATGTTTAATCACTTCCCCCAAACCAAGCATAAATGTTGCAGAACATCCAAGGGAGATAAGGAAACTATTGCACAAGTATGAGAGATATTTTGGAGACCTTCCCCCTAGGAGGTCACCTGACAGAGGAGTTGAACATCCCATTGTTTTGGAGGTAGGTACTTCACCTATCCAATTACCCCCATATAGAAACCCAAAATGGTTCATAGATGAGATTGAGAATGCTATTAAATAACTATTGGAATTGGGGCTCATTAGGCCAAGTTCAAGTCCCTATGCTTCTTTAGTTTCCTTGGTGAAGAAAAAGGATGGAACCTTAAGGATGTGCATTAATTTTAGAGCCTTAAACAAAAAGAAAACCAAGAATAGATATCCCATCCCTCGGATAGATGAGATCATGGATGAGCTGTTTGGAGCAAATATATTTTCCAAAGTTGATCTTAGATATAGTTACCATCATATTCGAATGAAGGAGGAGGATGTGTAGAAAATTGTTTTCAGATGTCACTATGGTCATTTTGAATTTCTTGCCATGCCTTTTGGTTTAACCAATGCTCCAACAACCTTCCAATCATGCATGGACAAAATATTTTTCAAGCAGCTCCATAAGTTTGTTTTGGTTTTCTTTGATGATATTTTGATTTACAGTAAGACATGGGAGGAACATTTGCATCATTTAGAAGTTGTATGGAACATACTGCATGAACAATATTTGTTTGCTAAATTGTCCAAGTGTGAGTTTGGGATGACAGAAATTTTGTATCTTGGGAACATCATTGGGAAAGATGGGGTAAAGGTGCACTTGGATAAAATAAAGGCTATTCTTTAGTGGCCATCATCCAAGAACATCACTTAATTGAGGGGATTTATTGGGATCTTCACTTACTATAGGAAGTTTGTGAAGGGGTTTTCCAAATTGACTGCTCCTCTTACTGATTTGACCAAGAATGATGATTTCCAATGGGGTGAAGAGGCTGAAAAGGTTTTCCAAAGAATGATAGAGGTAATAAGTAGTTGTCCAGTACTTGCATTACCATATTTTTCTAAACCATTTGTTTTGGAATTTGATGCATTAGGGGAAGGCATAAGGGCAGTCGTAAAGAAAAATTAACACCCCATAGTTTTTGAGAGCAGAAAATTGCAGCCACATGAGAGGATCTACTCCATATATGACAAGGAAATGTTAGCCATCATGCATTCCTTGGCCAAGTTTAGACAATATCTGGTGGGGAACAAATTTGTGGTAAAAACTGATCATAATAGTTTAAAGAATTTCCTTACACAAAAAGATCTCAATGAAAGGCAACAAAAATGGGTGAGTAAGATTCAAGCTTTTGATTTTGACATTGAATATGTAAAAGGGAATAATAATGTTGTAGCAGATGCATTGACTAGGAGACCCTCATTTTCCCTTATGGACATTTCAAAATATTGGAAAGATGTGCTAATAGTAGAGTATGCCAAAGATAGATTTGATTGTGAATTGTTAGAAGGGGCCAAGAGATATGATAGTTACAAGATATTGAATGGCCTAATATACTATAAAGACCGAATATACTTAGTTCATGGTTCGAATTTAAAGCACAAAATCTTGAAGGAAGCTCATGATTCTCCTTTAACAAGCCATCCTAGTTTATTTGAAACATATAAATAGCTAAGAAAAAGGTTCTCTTGGAAAGGTTTGAAGGAATATGTTTTAAAGTATGTGAATGAATGCAAGATATGTAATCAAAACAAAGTTGAGCACACCCATCTTATTGGTCTCTTACAACCATTTCCTATTCTAGAACAAAAGTGGAAAAACATCTCCATGGATTTCATCACAGTTTTTCGCAAGGCTCTTGGTAAGGATTGTATTTATGTTGTGGTGGATAGACTCACCAAATTTGCTCATTTATTTTCTATTGACTCATCTTTTACTACTGCACAAGTAGTTGAGGTATTCTTTAGATATATTTTCAAATTGCATTGACTTCCCAAAAATATTATGAGTGATAGGGATATCATATTTATGAGTGCTTTTTAGAAAGAATTATTCAAATTGGTGGGAAACCAATTGACTCCTAGCACAAGCTATCATCCTCAAACTGATGGCCAAACAGAAAGGGTGAACCAATGGTTTGAAGGGTACTTGAGAAACTATGTTGGTGAGAAGCAAAAAACATGGGTTAAATGGCTACGTTTGGGTGATTTTTGCTACAATACTACTTTCCATCTGCTCATTGGCATGTATCCTTTCAAATCACTTTATGGTTATCAAGAACTAACCTTTGTTGATCACATTTTTGGTGATAGTAAAGCTCCAAAAGCTAACGATTGGATTGAGTAAAGTCAAGAGATTTTGAAGCTCTTAAAAGGCAATTTGCAGGTTGCCCAAAATCAACAAAAACGGTATGTGGATCAACATAGGAAGGAAAGAACCTTTAAAGTGAATGATTTGGTTTATTTGAGGCTGAAACCATTTAAGCAAATCACCTTAAAAGGAAAAGGATCATAAAATATTAAACCAAGTTTTTATGGTCCATATAAGATAATTCGAAAGGTTGGGGAGGTAGCGTATGATATAGAACTTCCGGAAGGTAGCAAAATCCACAATGTGTTTCATATTTAATGCGTTAAGAAGGCTAATGGTCAAAAAAATTATATTTCATAAACACTTTCTCCATTAGATGATGAAGGACAAATCATACTCATTCCAGAAATTTTTTTGAAAACAAGAGAAAGGAAATTGAGTAGAACCATAAGAGAATATTTGGTACAATGGAAAGATTTTCCAAGTGAAGATGCCACATGGGAAGAGGAAAAAAATTTGCATCATCCCAATTTGGAATTGATTGGGGACAAGTAATATTGGGTGGGGAGGATTGTAATGTCCCCATCCAAATAAATATCATGAAGGGGAATTTCCACCAATCTACTAGTTCCCTAGGTTGGGGTGGAAACACTTAGACTTGGATTAAGGGAGCTATAAGACCCAAAATGGATATTAGAGTGACAAATATACATTAAAGAGGATAAATAATAATAATAGAAGAAAATAAGGTGGCATTTGGTCATGAGGACGCATAGGTGGTGTGGGACCCACACAAGGAAAGATTCTCTATGCCACATGGCATCCTATTCTCACCCATTCGAATCTAAGGTGGAGTCTAACGTTCTTTAGGTATTTGGAGAGACATTATTCATGGCATGAATCTAGGAGGGTCTAATTAGAGTGGAAGAGTAATTACCATGGAAGAGGAAGAGGCATCATAGAAGAATTATGACAATTGGAGCTAGATTCCCTAACTTCTATGACAACAATGATGAAGTGTAATGCCCGCCTTAGTACTTATGATTAATTTGATTATTTTAGACTTATGATTAAGTATAGAATTTGAGACTTATGATTGATCAGACTATTTTGAGACCTACGACTGATTTGACTATTGAGGCACTAGTTTGAAGTGACCCGGATTTATAAAAAACTTAGACCATGAATGATTGCTTTAAATTTTATATGTGAAATGAAAATGGTTAGATAAATGATGATTGATGAATATACGTGGAATATACTCGACTGAATGAGAAAATGAAAAATGATGAAAATGCTTTAGAATGGAAAATGATGAAGGTTGAAATTACTTGAAATGAAAATAATGTATGCTCGATTGACAGAGACATAATGATGAATGTTGAAATTACTTGAAATGAAAATGATGATTTGTTTTATACTCAACTGACTAAGATAAAATAACGAATGATGAAAATGCTCGACTGGTCGAAGCATAATGTTAAAATGATGAATGTTTAGTAGACTCGACTGACTGAGATACTGAAAAGAATGATAAAAATGTTTTATAGTGCAGCGCTACTAATGTGCGCTTGAGTGTGTGCAATGGCAGGTAAGACGATTTACCGACTGACCCACAATGGAATTATAGGGGTCGTAAGAACAGAAAGAACACTTAAGGGTACGACGACTGACTGTCGACCCTGAAATAGGAATCCACGCACGGGTGAAGCCGTTTCAGCTCACCTGGGGAAGCGATTGCAGTACGAGCAAGACCATAATGATTTGGTCGCGTACTATCATATCCCCATATTTTTGCTATGGTCCATGGGGTGATTTTAGCCTAAGTCACCTAGGCATTAATTAAATCATTAATGGATGGATAAATCAAGATTCCTAAGGGTTAATTTGAGGAATTAAATGGATAAGGAGGGGCCCTCATGAATTTATTAACCCCCAATCCAAGTGCTAAGGTGATTATTAATTAATTGAGAAATTAATTAATTGGGGAAGTTTTGAGGAAATTACACCATAGTAGTTAATTAATTACTGGATAATTAATTAATTGCTTAGCAAAGTTATTTCTGAGTTATATTATTGTCATTTAAATGTTTATTACTAATAAATGTGCCAAGTGGTTGATGACTTGTATAGGAAATTTGAATTGGTAAGTAAGACAAACATTCCCAAGTGGTAAAGTCTCAGAAAAGCTAAGGAATCTAATGGAGACAAGTTGGCAAGATGAACCCAGAAAGGAAACTGACAAAAGATGGCAAAATCAGACAAAAGTAGGAAAGAGGAAAGTAAAGAAAGTGGAAAGTTTCAGAAAGAAAATAACAACAGCCAGAAAAGCTACCTAAAGCACACTTTCCAAAATTCAGTGAAGGAGGTAAAGGAAAGAAAGTTTTGAAAGCTCAAAAGTTGCTATTCTCCTCAAGAAATGTGCCCTCATGGCTTTGGAGTATAATGGGCAAGTGGGTAACCTACTCTCACAGGTCACCAATCCAAGAACTTGCTTATCAGGTCATCATGAATTCTATAAAAGAATCCAACCAACTCCATTTGACAACTTTTGTCATTTGCAATTTTGGTTTGAGAGCTCTAAGCCTCTCTAGTTGAGTGATGTGCATCAACAAGTTTGCTTGGTAGATGTGCCCCATGGCCATGTGAGTTTCTTATGAGTGTTATGCAGGTCCATAACATGATTCTACAACCAATAACATTCATATCAGTTCAGCAATGAATTCATACAGTCAGTTCCAAGAGAAGATCTCTCATTCAGTGAAATTCTAGCTAGTTTTGGTGAAGTTTCTCAAGTTGAAGATGAATGCTCCAGTGAATGTGCCCAAGAACTGATGGAGGGTTGGTTCAGCATTATGTTGAGCCAATAGTGATGTTCAGTATCAGAAATCATTCTCAGAACTGATCCATTCTCTTCTTCTCCTTCATTCTCACAACCATAGCTAGATTTGGAGGTGTTTTCCCCATAAGGGAGAGAAGATCTGGGGATAGATCTCCAGCCTGTTCCAGAGAATCAGTGTGCAGACATATCCTCTATTTCAGACCTATTGAATATCGTATCACACCTTCAGAACAAATATTGGGTCATTACTTCTCTTCTTCCAGTCATTCTATGGCTCTATGAGGGGGTTTCCTAGCCTAAAATTCATTGTATTAAGGTGGAGCTATTAAATGAGTGCAAACTCAGTTCAGTGAGTAAAATTTTGACATGCTGCTGCTAATTACATTATACCAGAGCACTCTAATATTTCATAACAGAGTTTCACATTTAAATAAAGTCAGTACTTAATTCATAATAGAAGACTAGCTCATTGAGCATTGTTTAATGACTAGTTTCACTAAAATGACTGTCAAATTTATTCTAAATATCAGATATGATTTATGTAAGTTGTAGGAGGTCATTAATACACCATAATATCCATATCATCTCATACTTTAAGAATTTGGAAGGATTTACCCACTGTTTGTAAAGCTTAAAAATTGACTAGCTCTGTCATCCCGGCAGGGTCTAAAATCTCCAAACCACCCCTACTCTTCCCGAATATTTCTTATTGTTGTCCAAAGTATCTATTGTGACTATTATACCATCATGAATCAGTTTTGTACCCACCCATTCTAGTAAGCATATGTTGGTGCACCCAGGAAGCTTTGCGGTAGGCTTCAGCGGTAGCTGATGTCCGAAACATAAATGGCCCCAGTGCTTTGTGCTTAGACTCTCCCTCTGATATCAATATTTTTTCTGCACATTTCCCCATACAAATTCTAGAATTGAAAGTTCATCCCACCATCCTCAAATTTAGTCTCCATCCCCCTCACTAACATCCTACTCGGTTTGAAAAGTTTATTAAGAAATTTATCTAGTGAATTTTATTAAAATTTCTAAAGTTGAGTTAATATATTGGTCTAATATTTCCGAGGATATTACAGTGGTATCAAAGCACTTTCCTCCACCCCTGTGGAAAGAAAGAAGCTCAGTGATGAAAGGAAGATTGAATATCTTCTCATAGAGGCAAAATGTGGCTCCTACCAGTCAGTGAAGAAGAAGAATTTATTTTTGAGCCATATGAAGAGGAGCCTTTAACCACTGTTGGGGATTCTTATTTGCACAAAGTTGAACATGATTTCCTTGATGAACAAATGTTTGAAGAGAGCATAGGAAATGACCTACCTATGACTACTTGGGATTGTGAGGGAATACTCAAAAGAGGTAATCCTAAGAAATCCTATAAGTACTTCATGGAGTACTCTGCCTTGAAGAAGGAGGTTCAGAAGTCCCTGACCTTTAGAGACTATTGTGATTTAGAAATTCAAAGTTTGTTTAAATACCCCTACAATAGTGATAGCAAAATAAGGATTGCACATATGGTTGATGGTGTGTGCAAAGAAGTCAAGGCAAGATCTTTACCCCTAGGAGCTAAGATAGAAGGGAGGAATAAAGATGTGTCCACACAGCTAGGAAAAATCAAGGGAGGAAACCAAGAGCCACCTAGTTCTTCAAGTGGAGAAGAAGCCAGAAAAAATAAAGATGAATTTGCAGCCCTACATATGGATCCATCCCAATCTCAGGGATAAAGAATCAAGAAGGAAGTTTCATCAAGGCCACTTGCATGGCCAATCATTGCGAGACTGTTTGGTTTTTCTTCAAGAAGGAAGTCCAAAGGTTGTGATTTGAGCACCACATAATGTGGAGAGACATCAAGTTTATTGGAAATAAATGACCAAGAAGACCTTTTTGGTGCCCCATTACTCCAAGAATTGGATGAAGAAGGTCAATGCATAGTAGAAGATCCAACAGTCAAACACTTAATTATTGGTGATGAGGGAGGTAAAATCACTCTCGATCTTTTAATGGTTGATTTCAAAACAAGTGTAGAAGAAATGGGATAGATTGATGAAGGTGAGACATCTTCTGGATCTGATCCAAAAGAATAACATAATTCATATTTACACTCACCCCTGGAGCCTCGCCAGGAAGTAGAAATTGAGCACATCTCAGTAGGGTGTGAAGCAGAGAAATGGGTGGATGAACAAGCCATCAAAACTCCACCACATAAGGAGGAGAAAATGACACATGGTGAATTAGTAAATTCTGATTTTTATGTGCCATTATGTAAGTCTGATATGGTATCCATTTCCATTGAAAAATTTAGAATGGTTGACCCCCATAGTGATGAGGTTCATAATTCTGGTGTTAAAAAGGAAAGCAGTATGGCAGCTGAAAATTTAAGAGAAGATATTTATGTTGCATCAAGAATGAATGAGCAATTATGCTGCAGCCCAAATTATGTTTTTGAGGACCTAAAAGATGAAAATATTGCAAAAGAAACATATAGATCAGATTTGAAAACTTCAAGTGCATCGCATGAAATTGATCCGGCGATGGGAAATGAAGAGGAGAAACATCTGCAAAAACCTCATCTTCTTGCAGGATCTTTACAGATGGATGAACAGGAGATCCAAGAAGCCCTTCAAACCCTCAATTACACACATTCCTTAATGAATAACCTTTGTTGGAATTTGGGGGATTAGTCTTCCATAAGAGACATGGAAGAATTTCGGGAAGCCATGGCAAGCATAAAAGGTAAATTCTTGAACCTGCTTTCTGATAGAGATAGTTTATTGGAGCTTGTATACTTGTTTCATGGTACATCCTTGAGGGATGATGAAGAGATCAACAATCTTAATGATGAATTAATGGCCACCTAAGATTCTTTAGGAAGCGCTCAAAGTGCCCTCCAAGAATCCAAGACAGAAATATTGCAGCTTCATGAAAAGTTGCAAAGATCCCCCCTTCCCTCCTACACACCATTCAATCAATTTCATTGGGGTGAAAGCAGTCATGATCATATGGAGGAACCTCATGAGATGGTGGATCATGAGGATCATTTATCTTTACATGTGCTTAAGGAGTGTGCAGAACAGTTTGATGAAAACCAATCACCTGATCATTTCCTAAGGGAACTTGGGCTGTTCCTTGGAAACAGTCACTCTCCCATTGAAAAGTGGGATGAGAGCACCCAATTTGGGCCAGCCAATAATGAAGAAGTTGCAGCCATAAGTCTGATTACTGAAGGTTGCAGACATACAAAGAAGGTTCACAGTCCTTCCCCACATGTCATGGATTCAGCAATAACAATGGGGAATGAACAGTGGGTGAAGAAGTTTTTCTTGTTGATGCCACAGGTGGATCATGATTTGCTCCCATGGGAGATAGATCTTATTGCAGCAGATATGGCTAATTATAGCTCATATAAATCAGCAAGCAGTATCTTTGATTCACCCACCAGATGGAAGGATAGAGGCCTCACTAGAAAAGAAAATCTGGAAGGTAAAAAGTTCACTTGTTTCTGCAATAAATTTCTTATTATAACTAACATTGTCTTGAATTGTGAGTAGTAGCAAAAGTATATTTTGCAGCCATTTGATGTCACTCATCCACATATGGATTGGGTGAAAGATTACCTGGCAAGCATGAAACTTCCTTGCAAAAATTTTTATGCTTATGGTCAAGGGAAGGTAGCTAAGCAGGAAAGCTACCAAGTTAAATTAATGAAACATTTTACTTGTAAAGGTTGGCCTATGTGGAGGGAATCCACATGCTAGGAGGGATGCTTGAAATTTTTCTCCAATGGCAGAGAGTTGAGCCATTGGATGTTTTCACTAGAAGAGACATGTTGATGTATATGTAACTTCGGAATGTATTTCAAACATGTATTTCATTTATATATTATTGTACTCCTATAGAGATGTGTCATTCCTCTATACGGAAGTGTCGTCATGTGTATTGACAAGTGTCACAAGTGTGTTAACTTGCCGATGGGTTATTAGACCACCATGTGTGGGGCCGGCCCTGATTTATGTAATATATGGTTGATGTACCTAGCTAGACAAGTCAGCCCCATAACGTTACTGGAAAATTAAACAAGTATAAATAGAGATCGTACCTAGCTAGACAAGTCAGCCCCATAATGTTACTGGGCAAACAGAACAAGTATAAATAGAGATCGGAAGATTTCTATTTGGATCACTTAGAAACTCATTCTTCCTTCACTTAGAAAGTGGCGCACATGTGAGGAGGAGGATCATCTTCTACTAGGAGACTATCTCTGTGTATTTGGTTGTACTTTGGTTGAGCTATTGCTCTATCTATCTCTGAGGAAGTTGTGGGGTTTTTCACTTAGGGTTTTTCCCACGGAAACTCTGTGTCTCTTGTCTCTCATTCTTTTGCTTCTTGTGATGATTGAAATGCTTGTTATGATTGATATGCATTGATATACTGTCATGTCATTCTCTTAGTAAAGATCCTAGAGTATTGTAAATTAATTCTCATAACATGGTATCAGAGCTAACCTAAGAAGAAGACATTGTGCAGTGACGAAAACTATGGTTTCTTGTTTATTGGGTTTCTCTCCACAGATTTTAGAAACGTAGTATAGTAGATTGACTCTACTCATCAAGGCGAATCTATCTGTTGAATCAGAATTCAATTCTGAGCATTTTTAGATTTGGCCCTAAAAATTAGGGTTTCCACAAAAATAGGAATTTCTGAGATCTGAAGACATAGATGGAAGCTCCTTGGAAAAATCGAAGTTTAGAGATTTGGATCGAGATTTGTGGCTGAGTAAATCTCCAAGAAACTCAAACCCTAATTCAGGGTCCTCCTTAGTGAATTCGAGAAGACTAAAAGGAACTTCTAAAGGGTGCAACTTTGCAGAAATCAAATTTTGAATATACCAGACTGATCAACTCATCAAGGCGCATCTTTCTATCCTTTCAAAAAGTTGAAATTCACATTTTTAATTTTTAGGGTTTCTCTAACAAACCCTGATCTGGGACCAGATCCAGTTTTAAGCAAATTACATGGTAAGACCTAAATATTTTCTATTTCCATTTGAAGTACTCTTTAAAGATGTCTCACCACACCAAGCTTGAGGATAAGCTTGAAGGGGCTGATAAATTCCGAGCCTGGAAGTATAGGATTGGGTTAATCTTGGAATCAAATGAATTGCACTCCTACATCAGCTCTGAGGTCCCTATCCCAGAGGATGAAGAGGCTAAGGTATTACATAAGAAGAACTTGGTCAAGGCAAAGAGAATCATTGTTGATTCTATCACAGACCATCTTATGCCACATGTGTCATCTCTAAAGACACCCAAGGAGATGTTTGACTCCCTTACCAAGTTATTTGAAGGGAAGAACATAAATCGGAAGATGACTCTACGGAATCAATTGAAAGGATTCAAGATGTTGAATGGAGAGACCTTTCAATCTTACTTCTCCAAGGTCTCTTAGATCAAGGAACAACTTGAAGCTGTGGATGAAGTAGTGGACAATGGTGAAGTTGTTATGCCCACTCTGAATGGCCTACCTAGGTCATGGGACTCCTTTATTCAAGGAATCTGTGCAAGAAAGAAATTGATCTCTTTCAGTAAAATGTGGGAAGAATGCTCTCAAGAAGAAGCTAGGCTTGTAGCTCGAGAAGAAAAGATGGGAGGTGAAGATCAACCTCTCGTAGCTCACACCAATAGAAGCAAGCCCAAGAAGGAGCACTCTCACTACAAGAGATCCTATCACAACCAACAAAAGAATAAGAAGGATCTAAGATGTTTCACATGCAATGAGAAGGGTCACTTTGCTTCAGAATGCCCCAAGAACAAAAGGGATAATAACAACTCCAGCAAAAAGAAGAAGGGCGGCAAAAGAAAGTTCCATGCTCATGCTGTCGAAAATGATGAACCTCCAAAGAAGAAGGCTAGGACAGAAAGTGATGATGACTCATCAAGTGAAGAAGAGTATGTTCTAATATCTGCTCTCACAGGTACTATCTCTCATGGTTGTAATGATTGGTTAATTGACAGTGGGGCTTCCAAACACATGACTGGATTTAAATAATCTTTTGTAAACTTATCTGAACATGAATCACCCCATAAGGTGAAACTTGGGGATGATTATCAATACCCCATCAAAGGAAGTGGTGAAACCTCCTACAACCTAGACTTTGGAAAGTCTTTGAAGATGAAAGAAGTTCTTGATGTACCTGGTCTCAAGAAGAATCTACTCTCCATCTTTGCATTGGATGAAAAAGGCATGAGGGTTGCATTTGTAGATGGCCAAGTCCTGATGTGGACAAAGAGTAAAACTATTGATGATGCAGTGGTGATTGGAGAGCAAGAGGGAGGTTTGTATAAATTGAAGGGACAACCTGAACATGCCATGGCACATGATTCCATGGAAACAAGTGAAATTTTGCACATAAGACTTGCACATGTGCACTACAGAGCATTACCAATTGCAAGTAAGGTTGTAGAAGGTATTCCTGAAATCAAGACCAAGCATGAAGGTGTTTACAAAGGATGTGCAAAAGGAAATATCATAAAGAAGGCATTCCCAAGCAGTGAAAGCAAGGCAAAAGGTATCTTGAAAATTATCCACTCCGATGTATGCGGTCTGATGTCATCCAGTTCTTTGAGTGGGTATGTTTACTATGTCTCTTTCATTGATGACTTCTCCAGGAAGACTTGGGTTTTCTTCTTGAAGAACAAAGATGAAGTATTTGATAAGTTCAAGGAATTCAAAACCTTGATGGAGAACCAAACTAATAAGAAGATCAAAACATTCAGATCCGACAATGGTGGAGAATTCATCTCAAGTGACTTCATGAAGCTATGCAGTGATTCAGGGATTAAGAGGGAGTTGATTGCTCCTTACAATCCACAACAGAATGGAGTTGCAGAAAGAAAGAATAGAATAATCATGGAAGCGGCAAGGGCAATGCTGCATGACCAGGATCTACCTATGCATCTATGGGCAGAAGCAGCTAGAATAGCTGTATATGTGCAGAACAGAACACCCCACAAGATATTGGACAACAAGACACCAGAAGAGGTCTTCTCTAGTAAGAAACCTGAAGTCAGCCATCTCAAAATATTTAGTTGTCCAATATACACTCATGTACCAAAGGAAAAGAGGACCAAGCTAGATCCTTCAGGAAAGAAGGGTATCTTTGTGGGTTATAGTGAAAGCTCGAAGGCTTACAGAATATACTTTCCAGGGTTCAAGAAGATTAATGTCAGCAGGGATGCGACATTTGATGAAAACTCAGCATTCATCAAATCAAGAAAGACACCTGTTGAAGATTATGAAGAACCTAAGGAAACTAGATTTCAAGACACTGCCATGACTAAAGTAATTCCAGATGTTGATCGTGAAATTGAAGATCCGCAACAACCTGTAGATCCACCACATGAGGACAACTCTCATAAGAGGAAACCTGCATGGGCTGGAGAGCTCATTCAAGATGCAGAAAGATTCGGCATTCTAGAAGAAGAACACAAAGCAAAGAAGAGAACTAGATCTCATACCAGCTACGTTGCTTTACTATGTGATATCATGAACAAAGAACCTTCCAATTACGAAGAAGCAGCAGAAAAGAAAGAATGGAAGGATGCCATGGTTGAGAAATACCAATCAATAATGAAGAACGATGTTTGGGATGTTGTCCCAAGACCTGAAGGGAAGTCTGTTGTGACTTCCAAATGGATCTACAAGATCAAGCATGCTGCAGATGGCAGCATAGAAAAATACAAAGAAAGATTCGTAGCTCGTGGCTTCTCTCAGAAAGAGGGAATAGACTATGAAGAAACTTTTGCTCTTGCAGCCAGGTACACTTCCATCAGATCAGTACTTGCCCTAACTGCAACGATGAAATGGAAGATACACTAGATGGATGTCTAGACTGCCTTCTTGAATGGTGTAGTTGAAGAGGAAGTGTATGTGGAGTAGCCACTCAGTTTTGAAACACATGACAGGGAGTCACATGTGTGCAGATTGAAGAAAGCCTTGTATGGCTTGAAGCAAGCTCCCAGAACTTGGTATGGTAGGATGGACAGTTTCCTATCTAGTTTGGGCTTTACCAAGAGTAAGGCGGATTCCAACCTTTACTACAAAGTTGAGGAAGGAAATCTTGTGATTCTACTCCTGTATGTAGATGACCTGCTTGTAATAGGAGATGACAGATTGATTTCTGATACAAAGAGGAAGCTTGCTGTCGAGTTCGATATGAAGGACTTGGGGATGATGCACTATTTCCTAGGTATGGAGGTGTGGCAGAGCACATATGGGATCTTCCTTGGACAAGGGAAGTATACTGTAGATATCCTGAAGAGGTTCGGGATGATGGATTGCAAGGCCATGGCCACACCTATGGCATTGAATCTGAAGCTTCTATGTGATGCTTCATCTGAGCTGGTTGATGTCTCTATGTATCGTCAGATGATTGGATCCTTGACGTACCTCACGAACACAAGACCATATATTTGCTTTGCGGTGAACACATTGAGCCAGTTCCTGACGGATCCAAGGAGTGTTCACCTGGTTGTTGTAAAGCATATTCTAAGGTACCTGAAGGGTACAATTGATTATGGGATCAAGTATGAAGCGAATCAAAAGTTTAACCTGCAGGGTTATGTTGATTTAGATTGGGCAGGCAGTGCTGCAGATAGGAAGAGCACATCTGAGTGATGCTTCAGTATGGGATCAGGTGTGATTTCTTGGTTTAGTAGGAAGCAGTCCTGCGTAGCACTGAGTACAGTTGAGGTAGAGTATGTTGCAGCATGTTCAGCTAGTTGTGAAGTAGTATGGCTTCAGAAGCTACTGTCAGAGTTATTTGATCTCCCGCTGGAGACTACTGGTATATTTTGTGACAACCAGAGTTGTGTGAAGCTGTCTGATAACCGAGTGTTCCACAACAGGTCGAAACACATAGAGATCAAATACCACTATATCAAGGATATGGTGCAGAGAGGATAAGTGAAGCTCCTGTATGTTTCGACGGACGAGCAGATTGCAGATGTGTTGACGAAGCCACTAGCCAGAGTGAAGTTTGAGTACTTCAAAGATAGGCTTGGTGTTCTTCAGATTGATGACACTTTGAGGAAGAAGTGATGGACACATTTGCAGAAGCCATTCCAAGCATGTTGGAAGGAGGATCCTTCACATGGCTATGGATTTAAGCGTTGGATGATGAGCATCAGGATGATGCTCCAGTTACTCCTCTGTATATGTATGTACGCATCATGTTGGATGTTGGATATGATCAGTTGGATCATTTATATGTATATATATGTACGCATCATGTTGGATGCTGGATATGATCAGTTGAATCATTTATATGTATATATATGTACGCATCATGTTGGATGCTGGATATGATCAGTTGAATCATTTTTTTGTATATGTATGTACGCATCATGTTGGATGCTGGATATGATCAGTTGGATCATTCATATGTATTTGTATATGCATCATGTTGGATGCCTTGACCATGTATTTGTATATGTATCAGGTGGATATTGTGTATGATCAGGTAGATCATGTATGTTGATATATATCAAGTGGATACATTGTGTGGATCAGGTATTTATGTATGTATCAGGTGAATACATTGTATAATCAGGTGGATCATGTATGATGATATGTATCAGGTAGATACTTGGTATGCATCAGGTAGATGCATTGTATGATCAGGATGATCATGGATGACGAGCTTTAGGATGTTGTTCCAGATGACATGCATCAGGACGATGCAGTGATGATGATCAGTATGATCATGTGTACATCAAGATGATGTATGGTGAGTATCAGGTTGATACTCTATGTCCGTGGAACAGGTTGTGTAGATGAGCATATAATTTGGCCCTGGGATATTTGCGGATATTCTTTCAAGGTTTTGCCTATGGCATGTAATCTAGCCCTGGGATATCTCGAAAATGCTCTTTCGAGGTTTTGCTCTGGGAGGACATATAATTTGGCCCTGGGAGATTTGCAGATAGTCTTTCAAGGTTTTTCCTATGGCATATAATTTGGCCCTGGGATATCTGGCAGATGCTCTTCGAGGTTTTGTCGTATGGCATATAATATGTCCCTGGGAGATCTAATAGGTTGGGTTGTGTGCCCGTAATAAGTCTTGGGATGCTCTTGCGAAGTTTTTCCATGACTGCATGTAATATGTCCCTGGGAGATCCTATAGGTAGAGCTGTGTGCTCGTAACATCCTGGGATGCTCTTGTGAGGTTTTGTGGTGAGGTCACATATAATATGGCCCTAGGAGATCCTACAGATAGAGCCGTGTGCTCGTAACAGCTTGGGATTCTCTTGCGAGGTTTTGTGACGCATGTAATAAGTCCTGAGGATTCCACAGTATGGCCACTGATGAAGACCTACAGGTGGTGGGCCTACATCCAGTATGAAAAAGGACTGGCTCTGTAGAACTTCCTATGATGAGTAGATTCAGAGATTGTTTGAGATAGCAGTAGCAGTGACGATGTCAATGATTCAAGGACGATGCATCGATGACGATGATCCAGAGAAGAAGACTTTTGCTAGCAGATCTGTGTTGAGAAATACCTTCCTAGTTAAGAGGGAGTGTTGATGTATATGTAACTTCAAAATGTATTTCATTTATATATTATTGTACTCCTATAGAGATGTGTCATTCCTCTATAGAGAAGTGTCGTCATGTGTATTGACAAGTGTCGCAAGTGTGTTAACTTGCCGATGGGTTATTAGACCACCATGTGTGGGGTTGGCCCTGATTTATGTAATATATGGTTGATGTACCTAGCTAGATAAGTCGGCCCCATAAGGTTACTAGGCAAACAGAACAAGTCTAAATAGAGATCGGGAGATCTTTATTTGGATCACTCAGAAACTCATTCTTCCTTCACTCGGAAAGTGGCGCACATGTAAGGAGGAGGATCATCTGCTACTAGGAGACTATCTCTGTGTATTTGGATTTACTTTGGTTGAGCTATTTCTCTATCTATCTCTGAGGAAGTTGTGGAGTTTTTCACCTTAGGGTTTTCTCCACGGAAACTATGTGTCTCTTGTCTCTCATGCTTTTGCTTCTTGTGATGATTGACATGCTTGTTATAATTGATATGCATTTATATACTGTCATGTTATTCTCTCAGTAAAGATCCTAGAGTATTGTAAATTAATGATCAAAATTTAACAAGACATTTTGCTCCCCACTTGGTTTGGTTGGAAGCAATTCCCTAACAGTTATTCCCCGGATAAAAAGGCAAATGTTTGATGACAGATTCTTTAAAATTATTATGATGATGGGGAAAATGCAGTTGATACTTTGGGATCCTAGCATACACTTGAGTGACAGATTGCCAAAGATGACAAAATAATTCTTCTCCTTGCAGGAGAAACAGTGGGATCCAGGAATTCTACTCAAATTATCCTAGCTGAGTTGAAAATTTTGTTCATTGCTGGTTAATTGCATATATAGATTACAGTGCAGTTGTTCTTCATTTTTTTTGAAGGCCCAAGTTTAATTTTTAGACTGTTCAGTGGATGGGGACAAATTTAACCAGCGTGGTGCAACAGAAGCTTGGTGGGATCCTGAAATTGCTTGAGGACAAGCAATCTTGGGAAGGGAGGACTGTCATATCCCCATATTTTCTCTATGGTCCATGGGGTGATTTTAGCCTAAGTCACCTAGGCATTAATTAAATAACTAATGGATGGATAAAGGAAGATTCCTAAGGATGAATGTGAGGAATTAAATGGATAAGGAGGGTCCCCCATGAAGTTATTAACCCCCAATCCAAGTGCTACGGTGATTATTAATTAATTGGAGAATTTTTTAGGCAATTACACCATAGTAGTTAATTAATTACTGGATAATTAATTAATTGCTTAGCAAAGTTATTTCTGAGTTATATTATTGTCATTTAAATGTTTATTACTAATAAATGTGCCAAGTGGTTGATGACTTGGATAGGAAATTCGAATTGGTAAGTGATCCAAACATTCCTAAGTGGTAAAATCTCAGAAAAGCTAAGGAATCTAATGGAGACAAGCTGGCAAGATGAACCCATAAAGGAAACTGACAAAAGATGGAAAAATCAGGCAAAAACAGGAAAGAGGAAAGTAAAGAAAGTGGAAAGTTTCAGAAAGAAAATAGCAACAACCAGAAAATATACCTAAAGCGCACTTGCCCAAATTCAATGAAGGAGGTGAAGGAAAGAAAGTTTTGAAAGCTCAAAAGTTGCTATTCTCCTCAAGAAATGCGCCCTCATGGCTTTGGAGTAGAATGGGAAAGTGGGTAACCTACTCTCATAGGTCACCAATCCAAGAAATTTCTTAGCAGGTCATCATGAAGTCTACAAAAGAATCCAACCAACTCCATTTGACAACTTTTGTCATTTGCAATTTTGGTTTGAGAGCTCTGAGCCTCTCTAGTTGAGTGATGTGCCTCAACAAGTTTGCTTGGTAGATGTGCCCCATGGCCATGTGAGTTTCTTATGAGTGTTATGCAGGTCCAAAACATGATTCTATAGCCAATAACATTCATATTATTTCATCAATGAAGTCATACAGTCAGTTCCAAGAGAAGATCTCTCATTCAGTGAAATTCTAACTAGTTTTGGTGAAGTTTCTCGAGTTGAAGATGAATGCTCCAGTGAATGTTCCCAAGAACTGATGGAGGGTTGGTTCAGCATTATGTTCAGCCAACAGTGATGTTCAGTATCAAAAATCATTCTCAAAACTGATCCATTTTCTTCTTCTCCTTCATTCTCACAACCACAGCTAGATTTGGAGGTGTTTCCCCCATAAGGGAGAGAATATCTGGGGATAGCTCTCCATCCTCTTCCAGAGAATTAGTGTGCATACATATCCTCTATTTCAGACCTGTTGAAGATCGGATCACACCTTCAGAACAAATATTGGGTCATTACTTCTCTTCTTCCAGTCATTCTATGGCTCTATGAGGGGGTTTCCTAGCCTAAAATTCATTGTATTAAGGTGGAGCTATTAAATGAGTGCAAACTCAGTTCAGTGAGTAAAATTTTGACCTGCTAATGCTAATTACATTATATCAAAGAACTCTAATATTTCATAACAGAGTTTCACATTTAAATAAAGTCAGTACTTAATTCAGAATAAAAGACTAGCTCATTGAGCATTGTTTAATGACTAGTTTCACTAAAATGGCTATCAAATTTATTCTAAATGTCAGATCTGATTTTTGTAAGTTGTAGGAGTTCATTAACACACCATAATATCCATATCATCTCATACTTTAAGAATTTGGAAGGATTTACCCACTGTTTGTAGAGCTTAAAAATTGACTAGCTCTGTCATCCTAGCAGGGTCTAAAATCTCCAAACCACCCCTACTCTTCCCGAATGTTTCTGATTGTTGTCCAGAGTATCTATTGTGCCTATTAGACCATCATGACTCATTTTTGTACCCACCTAGTCTAGTAAGCATATGCTGGTGCGCCTAGGAAGCTTTGCGGTAGGCTTCAACTGAAGTTGATGTCCGAAACATAAATGGCCCCAGTGCTTTGTGCTTAGGACTCTCCCTCTGAAATCAATATTTGTTACTACACATTTCCCCATACAAATTCCAGAACTAAAAGTTCATCCCACTATCCTCAGATTCAGTCTCCATCTCCCTCACTAACATCGTGCTCGGTTTGAAAAGTTTATTAAGAAATTTATCTAGTGAATTTTATTAAAATTTCTAAAGTTGAGTTAATATCTTGGTCTATATTTCAGAGGACGTACGATGAGTTCAAGGGCGCGCAATAAGGAGAGCCTTATCCCTCAACATCCATTAGTCTCCAAGAAGCGTAGTTGAGAGATCACGGTAACGATTCTCGGTCGCTACACAGTACTCCCCATAAGAGAGAAGAAATGAAACTGTCAGAAGGGCCCACCAAAGAGGCACTTGGACAAGAAAAAGATAATGTTAATTAACATATGAATAAATTCTGAGGAGTTACTTGCTCCCTTCTCCCATTAGATTCAGTCTCAGCATTCCCTTCTTGTACATTTTATCCTAACACATCCTCTTCATTATGATCATAAGGATCCTGAGCATCATTCAGGGTCACCATTTTTCTTTGGAGACCCTCTTCTCTTTATGCTACTTCTGCTACACTATGCAAATCTTATGAGCTGCAAGCACTGTGCATTATGAAAATATTTATTATACATCTTAAGAATGCATATAGAAATATAAAACATCAATATTTTAAAAGAATTAACTCATGGAATAATTCACATAGTTTTTATGCATTCATTTTTTTTGTCCATTCATGCAATTCTGGAAACTACCCATATTGCAACCAATTTGTCAAAACAGTCACTAGCACTTTTCTGCTCTAATTATCTATGGGGTATGACATTCAAATTCTGGTCATGCACCATTATTCCCTCCTGGACAAGCTTTCCAATGCCTGTCCACGTTCTCCATTCCGACATCAGGTGTAGAAATTGCATTACTCCAAAAATGGCAATTTTCACCACAATTCTGCACTTTTACCTAGTTACAAAATATCATGAACTACCAACTTCAACCACCTATAGAAGTAAATCTAGAAATATTCATCAAAACATTTCTACCGAGAGAAGTTAGTCCATACAACAGGGAACACTCAGCAACTTGTGGATCTCTGTTCCGATGCACCATTCATCTTCTATAAATTTCTGGGTTTGACTACTTTTAATTTTTCACGGCAAAAAATGGCTATCTCCCAAACTGTGCATTTCTGGAAAATCTTTGTCTAACGTGAATTGTCTATTTTAATGAGAATATGAAATGTTGAGTTCAATAAATTTCTTGAATCATAATTACAGTGTCACTTTCATCCAATGCAAGCTTTTCAAAATTCCAAAACTATGGTCCGGAATAGTGCTTTTTGGCCTTCTCACTCACCCCGAATCCACATCCTTTGGATTTTGGCTCTAAGCTTACAAACTAAACATTGTTCCTACTCCATGGCCGCTCCATATCAGTTTTATCTCAATCCGACCTTCTTTTAAGCGTTGGGACACCAATATGTAAGAGTCATTAATTCCAAATTTATACCAAATTGGAGCATAATGGGGTTGGGATCCTCACTGGTTCATTCATGGCCTTCGTTAATGGTCTCAAAACACCACTGACCTCATCCAATTCTGATCCCACATGCTCCTGTTATCCAGAAATTGAGTTCCGGGCTTTATATTTTTTTTTGCCTCCGCAATCCACAGCCTGCAACTCGCATCTCACAATTCCGCAATTGCGAGTGCAGAAAGCCAAGTCACGAATACGAAAATGTAACATTTCGACAATCTCGCAACCTGCAATCCTACAATCCGCAATTGTGGGTGCGGAAAGCCAAGTCACGAATACGGAAATGTAACATTTCCACAATCCTGCAACCCGCAATCCACAATTGCGGGTGTGGAAAGCCAAGTCGCGAATACGAAAATGTAACATTTCCGCAATCCCGCAACCCGCAATTCTGCAACTGTGGAAGCACCTCCGTTCCTGCAACTTGCGGGGTTCATATCTCCTTCGTCCCTTCACCAAATCATGCGAGTTTGGTACCGTTGGAAAGATCTTGCAGATATCTATGCACCTGTGTAATCCTCTTCCACATCTAAGAACTCTGATCTTGCCAATTTTCCAAGCAAAATTGTCTCCAAAACTTCATCAATACTGTGTTAAAACATTTTGTTACCTGCCTGTAACTCGGAGTTTTGCCCAAGCAGACCCAGTGCTGCAACATGGGCTCTGATACCACTCTGTCACATCCCCTTCCATCAGTCCAGTGCAAGGGAGGAAACATGACCAAACATACCGGGCTTATTTGACAAGCTCAGCCCCATACATTACTAAGAAATTCATGGATAAATAAAAACTCATGTACACATATTCATACTCAACAAACACATCAGAATTAAACAATATATATACACATAGTTTCCTCATGCATTTAGCATATAAACAACAGTCATTAATTAAAACATTGCAGAGCACAGAATTAACATAACTCAACCGCAAAGAATACTTATCTTGAGATGAAGCTGTCCAAACAACTAGCTATGTGAGAGCAACGTTTCACCCAACCATAGATCTTTGTCCAACCTATATTCTTTCAGCTGAGAGATAACCCCCGAGTTGGGTTGTGTATCCACTAAGGAGGAACTAAACAGCCTCACTCACAACCATAGTTTCACCCAAACAATCATGCTAAGCCAACACACAGTTGGGTTTATCAAGCATGCAATAAACAAATGGGAAGGATGCTAAGCCAGTGAGCTCAACCACAGAGCTACATGCATCTCAAATGAACTCAACAGTGATGACACCCACAATACCTACCTCACCCAACACAAGGAAGGTCCCCTTCTCTACTGCATAGTCCCTCAGGCGTCTCTTCCCTCCAGTGCTATTCAGGGTGGGCATATAAAGGTCCAGCTGCTAATTCCTTGAAATTCCAGCTTTCACTGGGTTTATCAAGCAAACCCAACCTCTGTTCAATCATTCACACCTGGATTTCTCACAATTCTGTCATCAAATAACTCAATCCTGTCACTAGATTTCTGGGCTATAAAAACTGGGTTTCCCAATGGATTTTGAGGTATCTAATACTCTCAATTTCGCCCCAAGGTTCATATCTATGGATCCCCCATTGGATTTTACTGTCAATACCAAATTCCGGCCGTTTATGGCTCTTCAAAATGTGGGTTTTTGCAGAGTTGCGATTTATGGTTTTTCTCACTGTTGGGCATTCGTAATGGATGAAAACTGATGCTGGGATGTTCAACAATGGAATGGGAATGAGGAAAAATGAATTCCCATGAGGTAGAATGACTTGCGGGTCAAGGAAACAGAGCCATTACTCTGCCATACGAATTTTTGGGCTGTCCATACTCCATTGAAGCCATGGATTGATTTCTTAACAACTTCCTTACAATTGAATTAAATGTCAGCAAGGAAAGTCAGATGGGTTCTCAAGATGACATTTGGTAGCATATGGTTCAATCCCACAGCCCCCTCACCACTCCCTAGTGGAATGCACATGGCCCCTTCTCATTAGTTGCTTTCATAGCCAGTTTTGGTATTTTATTGAAATATTAAATATTTACATCAATTACAATATTTAATGGCTTAATAGCTCATGGTTAATAAAATGTCAAATACTTCTCCATTTTAAATAAAATACGAACATACACTAGCGAGGCCTTGGCCTTGAGCTCCACACTAGAGAAATATACATTGCGTGTATACAATATTTACATAAAAGCCAATATTTCATAAGGGTCAAAATTATGGTATTACAACGCACCAAAGTACATCATCATTGTCATAGAGTACATCAACATTGTCATAAAGTCAACAAAATTAATGATTTTTTTATAATTTATTAAATTTTCAAAAACCATCAATAACATTAACTAAATTTGTGCACCGAGAACTCGGTTCTGTTATTTTAATCCATTGAAGTTAGTTAATAAAAAGTCAATATCTTTTGACTTTAAAAAATAATATCCTTCTTGCTAATAGACTAATAATAATAACAAGTTAAATAGCTGCAAGGCAGCTAGTCCCCGCCATAAGCGTATGTTAATAGTTTGAGATGTAGTTTGTAATCATTATTATTTATATATTTTTTAAACCACTAAGTTTTAGATTAATAGACCGTATAGTTTTGTCTCTTATATGAGTATAAGATACAAATAATAATAAGAAAGATTAAATAGTGATTATATTTGAAAGAAGATTATATCAAGTAGAGATAAAATAACACTTTGGAAATTTATATGAACAGATAATATGGTTTTGTAGGATATAATTTTATGCATAAAAAAATTGTTACATTAGAGCTAGATTAACTTTTGACTTGAAAATATGTATATGTTGATTGCAAATTTTTTTTTTTTTAAATTAAAAGAAATTAAATACTAATAAAAAATTTATTAATTAAAAGAGAAGATTCAAAATATATAGTTAAATGTTTAAAAAATAATTAAAAGAGAAGATTCAAAATATAGAGTTAAATGTTCAAAAATTAATTAAAAGCAATATGGCTATGTCCAACAAGAATTACCGGAACATTCAATGCTTTCTAAAAGCAATATTTATTTTGTTCTCCCCAAGATAGATGAGAACATTAACCATTGAGGATTTTATAAAACTATGTATTCAAAATATTGTATTGAAGTAAAACAATAAAAAAAAAATCATTCTTAAATATTCAAATTGCATTAATAAAGGTTAAATCAATAGATTGTGGAGTGTGGCTCCTCGTCTTTTCGTAAGGTCGGTACACCCTCAAAATGTGTGTGTTTTTTAAACTAAGAATCCCCACATCTTAAAGATGGTTTTATAATCTAAGTTAATGAGAAAGTATAAATGTTTAACAAAATGTGTGTGCTTTTTAAACGTGTTTTTTAAAGTAAGAATCCCCACATTTTAAAGATGGTTTTATAATCTAAGCTAATGAGAAAGTATAAATGTTTAACAAAATGTGTGTGTTTTTTAAACTAAGAATCCCCAGATCTTAAAGATGGTTTTATAATGTGTGTGTTTTTTAAACTAAGAATCCCCACATCTTAAAAATGGTTCACTTCCAACTTAATGAATTGGTGCCTTAACTTCCACACATCCAACTTAATAAATTATTTTAAAAAACAATAACATTTAAAACTTGATTAGAAATCTTTCATATTAACCCCAAGAATTAAACTCTCTCTAATAAATTGTTTTCAAAAATAGTAAAATTTAAAACTTAATTAGAAATTCAAAAATAATAAAATTTAAAACTTGATTAGAAATCTTTCATATTAACCTAAATAATTAAACTTTCCCTACCTACTTGCAGTATCCTTTTATATGTAAAAAAGTCTACGATACCTATTTAATTATTAGGCAGTGTTTTTCATATCATAATTCTAAATAATAAATTAGCATTAGTTATATGCATAAAACGTAAAATGTGAATGTATAAATATAACAAGTGTAAGTTATAGTAATAATAATATAAATTACAATTTGTAACCATTATAATTTTTAATATATATATAATATATGACAAATTCAAACATAATATTCATCATTTATATGTATATATAACAAATACAATTCATAATACTAAAACAAAACTACAATCATATTACAAATCATTCCTACGTTCTTTATGATCATTTATTTCCATTCATTTATCAAATGACACAAGAATTTCACACTTAACAGCTTGTAGACATATATATATTTATATAATAAATATACATGCATTCACTCGCATGATTCTCTTTACATTATGCAGCAGTTACAACTATGATTAAGCTATCTAGCAATTAAAAAGAACATAACTACTCTAGTCTATTTAAGCCGAGTCATATGCTCTCTAAGCGGGCTCTTAACTTTCATGTGGCAGGAATGGCGGAATGATATACTTTTTTCACATGGTTCTCATCAGTTACATTGGACATGACGATTGTTGTCATTTATGTTCACTCTCTTTTGTTTTCCTTCCTGTTATATGCGGCATGTATATCTTATATGACTTTTAGTTTGTGTGTGCAGATACTTAAAATATTCTGAGTCCAACTTCTTGTTGGGCATTTATATATACTCTCATACTTTTTGCGGCCTATATTTCAGCATCTGCTGATGCTGTTCGGTATCTACTGATTGGGTGTAAACTCAGCATTACACTCCGCTATATGCTAATGTTTTTGGGTTGTTTAGCTACTACCTTTCTGTCGGGGATGCCTTTGATGATTGGCACTTGTGGATATCTATACTTTGGACCTATTTTTTGATCTGTACATTTTTTATGTTGTGGCATTTGGTCACAGTTTATGCTTCTGGATGCATATCTGGTTTGTCTTATGATCGTTTTAGGGACATGTAGCACTTTTTATGGGCATTTTCAGATCTAGTTGTTGACACATTCTGCTGCTGTAACCGGTATGTCCCGGGGCCTACTTTTGAAGGCATTGTATAGTTGTGTTTGGACTGACACTTGGACATATTTACTATTTCGTATATTTCGTATATTAATAGTAAGTTGACTTTTTCTATGAAAAAAAAAAAGCCGAGTCATAATCATTCTACACACAAATATTTAAATGCATGAATGTAATGATATGTATATGGGAAATACAAAGGCCATCCGATAATCATTCAACCTAATATTTATTTTCCGCATACAGGTTATTCTAAATGGGTTTACAAAATGACATAAATCTCAGCATCCATACATCTCACTTTTTAATAATAATCGAATACTTATTACGGTTCACTCACAGTTTCTATCGCCCATTTAACACAATACAAATCTTTCAGTAAAAATTGACATAAAAGTAATACATTTGAACGGTAACATAGTTGGCGAACTACAATTTAGGAAACTCGAATTGGGGTACCTCATCAATACAACTGTCAGATCAGCTGCGTGGTTCAACACTCGCAACTTGAGGTAGAAGACTGAGCTTCTCATTTAAAGTGGTACGAAACCATCTTAGTTGATTTGACCTATTTGTTGCAATAATTAGACATAGTCACAAGAGTACTATCTATGATTATGTGTCAATTTGATAAAATTTTTAAAATAAAATATGTTTTTAAAAATTAATTGTCACCTTTAATAAGGAATATTTTGTCAAATCAAACCTTAAAACCAATAAGAAATAGTATTTTTAATTTCAAAAATTAAAAACACATTTTATTATTTTTTAAAAATTAATAATTAATAATTAATTTTGCATAACATTATAAAAACAACTATTAAATTGATAAAATTAATAAAAAGTCAACTTAATTTTAACAATGAATCCATTACTATTAACAATATAAATAAAAAAGTATAAAATAAAAAAATGTTGTGAAAAGATTGTTTTTTTTAAATGTTGTGAAAATGTACCAAAGGTGTTTCATCATCTAGCCATTGAAGATTCGGAATTTCATCATCTAACCATTGACGATTCGGAACTTTTATTTTAAATTTAAAATTAGTATTTTTTATTCAATTAGTTTTAATTTAAAGCGTAAATATATAGCTATGTTGAGTTCGTACTTTAAAAACTCGAATTGTTTCGAGATGAAATTGTATGTTATGGACACGGGATAAGATGCCACTAAATATTTTAAGTCTAAACTGATTTTCTTTATATACTCCACATCACAACTCCATATTTATTTCTAATGGCGCACTCAAAGAATATATTGTATTTTATTAATATATTTGTTTTATTTATTAATGGGATGATACATGCCAATTGCCATGCGCGCCTCATCTTGTACTTTGCCATGGTTGCATATTAAATGCATAACATGTATACTTATTCTTCATTTTTAGAGATTATAAATAATTGTTTATATTAAATTTTTATTTTCCATTCATCATAATAAAAAATAATAAAGTTTTGTATAAAATTTAAATATATATTTGTGAATGGCTACAAGGGACCTCTAATATTGTAGGGGTACTAATTGCCATCGATTGGAATGTATGAGAGAATAGGGGAAAAACAAATGCATGAAATAACATCTTGGACTTTGATCTCAAAGACTTTATGGTTAAATGGTGTTTTTATAATTCTATAATAAAATTATATATAGTTTTAAATTTTGAATTTTTTAATAAATAATTTTAATTAGTTTGAAATTTATAATATAATTGAGTTTTAATGTAAAAATGTTGTATTATATATAATAATTATTAGAGGTAGATCTACAAATGCTTTGGACTCCATTAAAAATTATTTCATATTATTTCTTGGATGTTTAGAATAATGGTCTAGGGACAAAATGTTTGGGATATCAACCTCAACATAATGGTGGATAGTTAAAAGAGTCAAAAGTGTCATCAAGTTACATAAGAAAAAGGATAATTTCACTTATGCTTTTGATGGTTTTAGGGAAAAAAAGGATAATTTCACTTACGTTCTTGATGGCTTTAGGGATGCATTGATTAATTGTAAAAGACTTGATGGTTTTGTGAGTGGAGAAGAGTTATTGGTTTTGTGAATGTGTAAGGTTAGTATAGTGAGAATTGAGATAATAGTAGATTTAGTGAAATAAAAAATTAGGCTTGCAAAGATGGAGGGAAAGACCTTTTCTTTACGTTGGAAATAGATTATGGCTCCACAATAGATTATGGCTTATGGCTCAAGCTAGAGTGAGTAAGATTTGAATACTTGGCTTTATAAAACTTTTTAATCAAACTTTTTGAATTCATAAATAAAATTATTATATTTATTTATGTCTATCATAGTGCTTGTTGCGTAAAATTTGTGTTGAGTTCATAATAAAAACATTTTATTTATATCTATGGATAGTGCTTGTTGTGTATAATTTGTATCGCATTAGTAAGGACTCTGTTTGAAAGCATGTTGTGTTTTCAAATTAACTATGTTTGTTAATTTTGCTTCCATGTATGTATGTGCACTTTAATAACTTTTTAACTAGAATTTTATGTCCATGGTGTTTTGTGTACATTAATTTGTATCAAAGTTGGTGTGTCCTATGAGGGTGAAAACTCCAATAAGATTTAAGCATTGGATAGAAGTTGTATGGAACTATGTGAGGATGTGGTGGAGAATCCTACAATGGAGGATTATTTTAGAGAGAGTATCGTAGGGATTGTTGTATGGAACATAAATGAGTCATTTGAGTTGGATGGGGGTAGATAAAAATTGCATGGAGGTGGTGACAACATTGTAGAGATGTTAAAGGCAATGCAAGCCAAGCTTCTCACATTGTAAAAGGACATAAGGAAAGTCAAAACCAATAAAGATGAGAGTAATCTTGAGGAGCTAACAAGAGAGTGGAAATGAATCCAAATGAATAGAGAAAGAGGAAGAAGAACCTAGCCCAATGGAAAAACAAGTTAAATCCATTGAAAAGATGGGAGGTAAGCCTAAAATTTAAACTCCTACATTTTTTTGGTAGTTTAAATATGGATTAATTGATCAATTGGATAGCCAAAATACATAGAGATTATTTTACAAATTGGCCATTACATTTGGTCATATGGAACTTAGTGTACACAGATGCCTCCCTTAGCCATCGAGGCACTCAAAAACAAATGTGAGCCTAGATTCCACCTCTAATAGCAACATAGATCAAAATTCATATGCAAATAAAATAACAGCGAAATCAAAATTGCATATACATATTTCCTTCAACTTCAACGACTAAAATAAAGGAATCATAGAACATATTATAAATATAAATAATTCTACAAAGAGATACCATATGAAACTCATTTAAATCCAAGTCCACCAATTCACTTCTTGAGGAGCAATTAGTTATCTAACCATAAGGATAAACTATGATTCCACCCCCAAACCGAACCATGATACCACCAAAGAAAATGAAGGAGTCATATGGGGATCTAATATCACTTAGCCCAATCCATTACTCTCAGATGATCCCATTTGGTTTCTATCTAGAACTCAAGACCCTGAATCTAATTATCAATCATTCATGGCACTACCCTACACTATCCTACACATCACAAGAAATTCCTTCCCCTTCTTTGCTCAATAGTCTTTCAATGATCTTATTCTCTCATAGTGCTCCTTAGTGTTGGTATAAATTCTAAGGCTATTGCTTTCCTTCTTGAGATACCATGGAAGATAAAACACTTAGCTAAAAAATTTCCCATGAAACAAAAATTTAATAACATTTCAAGGTTAGTGTTGTTTGCTTCAGCTAAAATGAACATTTGAGCTCTAGATTTCACTCAAAACCATGATATTTCCTTTTCCTATTCGCAACAATGAATCCTCAAATTCCATAGGCTCTTACCAACCATGCATAAATGAAATTCTCTTTCCAATTATAGGAAAAACCATTATAACATCCATGGTATCACATAGATTCCCCCATAAACTAAGATATGAAATTACAAATAACCTAGGAGAGGAATTTCAGTTGGAGAGATTGAATGACAATAATAATGGTGATTATCCCTCAAGTTTTCTAGGAATTTGCACAAGATATACTCTACTTTGCATGGAGAATATGTGTAGGTTCCCTAAGAAGCATGGTGAAACATCTCGAGGATAACCTAGTTAGTATTAATGGGAAATATTTGAAGGGCCTTTGGAAAAAAGGGTAGTACTTCCCAAAGGAAAATTTTCAAGGTCAAACCATACATGCACCCCCTATCCTCTTCCCCTCTTATGGTATCAAAGCCCCCTTATTGCTTCCTCAAACAACATGCTCCGTGGATATTATATTTTATATATTTAATTTTATACATAAATTTGCATAATATATCACCCGTACATAATTTGAAGCCACTATTAGGACTCATAATCATTCATTAGTAGAGCCTTTTCCTTGAGCTCCATACTAGAAATCCACACTCACACATTTAAATAATTTATGCACGGGGTCATTAAAATCATCTCACTTGGCTTAACTCCCATCACATGAATCTCATCATACAAATACTATATAAAGTAGCATATTATAACTTAAGGGTTAAAACTAGGGTATTATTGTTATATAGCCTATTGGGTCAACCCTATGCCAAATATATATATCTTTACTTTAAATAATATGATTTTGAGACCCCTTGAGACATTTTATGTGCATTTTTCCATGTTTTTAAATGTGTATGTGGCCTACATTTAAGTAAAATGTGGGCACCCTCATTGTTGCCTTTAGCAATATGCATTTATTCCATGTTTTGAAATGTGTATGTGGCCTACGTTTAAGCAAAATGTGGGCACCCTCATTGTTTCCATTAGCAATACGCATTTTTTCCATGTTTTGAAATGTGTATGTGACCTACCTTTAAGCAAAATGTGGGCACCCTCATTGTTTCCTTTAGCAATATGCAAGAACCTGCAATGTATATAAAAACATATATATAATGTATGAAAAGTATGAGACTAGAGAAAGAGACAAGAGATTAAAACACGCGTGAATTTTATCGAGATCCTAACCAACCTAAACCACCTTTTCCAAATATAAATTTAGGATTAAAGGTTGGGAATGATTAGCTTGGATGGTCAAAAGAATAACTTGTCTTACCCATGGAAGATACTAGGAGAAAGATTTGATTGTGGGCCTTTTTATTCATTGAAACCCTAGTTTCCTTGCAAGTTTTGATATATGCTCCTTAGAGTGGTTTAGAGCCTCTCTTGTCTCCCCTTAACCAATAGCCTAGATCCTTGATGAGAGATTAAGCTTGAATGAGATTAAGGTAGGAACAACCAAGATTTGGGTGAAGAAGTCACTTGGACCTTTAATAGGTATATTATTTACTTTAAATTTCTTTTGTAAGAAATGTATACATCTCTTCTTTCCCCACCCATACCTCACATTTATGTGTTACTGGAATTTTCTTCATGTTAAGAATACTAGATCATTATGGAATTTGAATTCAATTCTTATAATGAAATACCTCTAAAGAAAGAGTGAAGGTTTCATTGTTTGATTGTGTGAAGGTCTCGAAGAAACCAAGGTGCTAAGGGCTCATCTTGTTGTTTAACATTAAACCACCAGAATGCGACATAGTTCATAAGTATTGTATCATGCTTCATTTTATTATTTTTGTTAATTAATCAATGAAGGGAAAAAAGTCAATTTTTTTCTCTATCAAGAAGGATCCAATCCCTTGTGGGGGAATTTAATTTCCATAACTAATTTCCCTACAATAGAAATGGTGACTCAAATAGATGTGATAAATTCAAAAGATGGAATTAAAAATCCAAATTGTATCCCTCCTCTTTTTTTATTACATGTAATGTGTTTTTTTTCTTTTTCATATCATGAAATCTTGAAAAATAATAAAAGAGCTCTATAATTTATTACAAAATATGGGTATCACAATTAGGAGCAAAATATTAGTCACAATGCAACAATGTCAACATAGGTGAGTGAACAAAAGGAAAGATACAACTAATGGAATGTCTCCTCTAGGACAACATGATTTGGTGTGAAAAATATTTTAGCATCAACAAGCATCAAAGTGAAATTAGCAAGACATAGTAAGAGCCAAAGTGCAACAAGCAACATAAGGAATCAATCAATGTAAGATCATGTGTAATAGAAAACAACCAAATGTAAAGATGAGACACTTCCTCATAATGGTCAAAAGTAGATGAGAAATATGAATAGGGTTCATAATGCAATCCCAAACTACAAGGGTTGCCAATTCTATAAGTAAAAAATGGGATGGCTTCCATATGGAAAAAGGGTGCTACACTAGGCAATCCATCATAGGAAAATTCTTTTAGTAGATTAGTGCAAATTTGACACAGAATAAACCTAAGCACCAAAATTCAATAGGGTTGACTCTATGGAGTATTTGGGTGGAAAAAGGTTTAATTACATTACAACATAGGGAAAACCTAAACCTATATGTAATCTCTATAATATATCCGACGGGGTCAAATATTGTGTAAATCATGATACCAAAACAACCATAAATCCAATTGAAAGCCTGAGAAATAACAATAACAAAGGCTGTCATATCTAAAAAAATCCAAAAAGAATGACCTAACAATTTATCATATCTAAAATATCCAAAAAGAATGACCTATTGAGAGTTCTTGGGATATGGATATTCTAAACACTGATTTCTTCAACAATATCCATCACAATGTGAGAGTCTATCAATGAAGACTCAACAATGTTAAAGTATGAGGATCTACAAATATAGAGATTGGACTCATGAGAAAATCAATGTTGAATCCTGATAGACTCTATAGAAAGAAACTCAACGATCCCAGGATCTAAGGATTTACAAATACAAAGACTAAAATCAACATGAAAAATAACATGCATCTCAATGATTGAATTTAAGGACTCAAAAATGTCGAACTAGTTTGAGTATCTATAAGTAGAAAGATTAGATTCAAAAGGATTGTTAGTGTTGGATTTGATTGTAAAAATGTCTGAACTAGGAGATTGTCTTTAGAAAGGAAATAAGACAGATCATCATAAGGAACATCAAAATTGATCATAGCCATGAGGAGAGTTTCATATGAGGGAAGAAAATCTTTCCAGAGAGAATATATGTCAAAACATTAACTTGGATCAAGGGGTAGTGGTGGTGCCCCTCATGAATGACAATACTTAGTGGCTTACTCACCTAAGCTTGAACTCAACAAGAAATCAAAACAATCTGCAAAAAAAATAGAGCTTATGGAGAACCAGTTGGCTTGTAAAGAGGTGGGAGATAAAGGGCGTCGTGATTAGCTGTTTTCTATTGGGAAACGATCCACATCGTTCACCTGGGGCTGGACAGGCACACCAAAATAGTCTGATTTCCACAAGCTGAGCAACAATTCCCTTCATGTGCATTCTGTCATTCCTCTCTGACGCCAGGCATATGAAGGCCAACTCTGCAACTGCACTTACCATGACCCCCCTCATCTGTTGATTCTTTTCAATCTCCCGATGCCGATTTACTAGTTCATACAAAGCTCCTGCATGAATCTTTGATAGCACTGTGTTACCAAAGTCCATTTTCCTCTATTCCAATTTGTTTTTAATGGGTAACATATTTTAATAAAAATTAATTTAATTTCAAAACCTATCATAACTGAATCATTGCTTTAGCTTCATTGTGGTAATTTTAATTTTAAAGATCATGCATTATGGTGGCAAGTCCTGAAACTAATCTGAATTGAACAATAAGAGAACAATTTTAAAGAATAACGAAATATAGAACTGAAACTGTTGGGCACTTTGGTTTTTGCTTTACCCTCTTCAATGAATTTTGCTTGTCTGTGTGGTTAAGTCTTGTGTGCATCAAAATCCTATTAGAACGGCTGGGTTGTGATATTGGCCAGGCGACATTCGTAGTTGCGCTTTATGTGGATGATCTCATCGTTATAGGTTATTCAGTATTCATGACTACAGAAATGAAGCCATGGCTACAGGGAGGGCTTTTTTGAGATCACTAATTTGGGCCGACTCCACTATTTTCTCCGTTTCCAGTCTCCAGATTACTCAAGTCTTCTTTTGGGATATCGCTTTCTCAATCCCAATATGCCCTGGATCAATCCCAATATACCCTGGATATTGCTTCTGTAATTTCATTTCAGCATGTTCTCATATCACTCCTTAAAACAGCACACACGCAGTCAAAGTACGTTAAAAATTAGGCATTTCACCAATTTCGTTTATTCAAAGCCAACGGTTCTTACAAAACGCAGTTGCATATACTATATAGGCATACAATATGGAGAGGAAGTCGCAGGGCATACTCTACACATTGAGAATAAGCGCCCATAGAAAAGGAAGAATAAGTAGAACGTTAATCAATGTATATTGTTTCGTCTTTACATAATACAGAAGTTGGGGACGGAAGATGAAATACAGGGTGTTTACAATGCCCTGATCCATTCTGTTTTATTTGCCTAAGTTCGGCCACAACTTCCATCATATCTGGTCGGTCTTCCTTCGCTGGTTCAAGGCATCTTAAAGCCAATTTGGCAACTGCAGTAACCATTACTTTTATATCAGGGTTTGAGTCAATTTCCAGATTTGGATCAATCAGCTCATGCAAAGCTCCCTCTTTAAACTTTGCTATTGCCAAATTAGCCAGGATAATTTCCCTTTTAATCCGACTTATGTCCACAGCTAATTTGGCCGAGATGATTTCCATTAAAACAACGCCAAAACTGTAGACATCGGATTTATCTGTGAGCTGGAAGCATTGGTTGTACTCTGGGTCAACATAGCCGGGAGTGCCCTGTGGAGCCGTAGAAACATGGGTTACATCTAATGGCACAAATCTTGAAAGCCCAAAATCCGCTACTTTGACATGTAAGTCGTCGTCCAGCAGAATGTTTGGAGATTTGACATCTCTGTGGAATATTGGTGGTTCATGGCAGTGAAGAAATGCCAGGGCCTGGGCAGTCTCTATACAAATTTTCAGACGGGTATCCCAATTTAGACCTCTATCCTTCTTCCGTTCCCCGTGAAGATGATCTGCCAAAGTTCCATTTGGAACATATTCATAAACAAGAAGCAGATCTCGGCTTTGTGGGGAACTACAACCATAGAGACGAACCAGGTTTGGATGATAGAAGGTCGAAAGAATCTGCACCTCGTTGATGAACTGTTTAAATCTTCTACAATTATCTTGATACAATCTCTTCACTGCCACAGCACGACCATCCCGGAGTTTGCCCAGATAAACCGAACCATATCCTCCATCTCCTAGTTGATTCTCCTCGTGGAAGTCATTGGTCGCCTGTTTCAATACTTCGTAGGAGAAAACGGGTAGAGTCCCTATCTTACCTTGTGTAGCTGCTTCCATATCTTCATCCTCATTGTCTCTATTAACGCCGCTAACAACTGAACTTTCGCGAAAAGAAAGATTCTTTCTTCTCCTGTACACATTTATACCTACTGATAACACTGCTGCTATCAACACAGCCGCTCCAACGGAACCACCTGGAGTTATTAAAATGAGTTAGTTTTTAATAAAACCCAACAATACCCATCAGCGAAAATATGTGTGAGAAGATCTTTACCTATTGCAGCTCCATTTCTAAGCTTGTTTCCTGGTTCAAAAATATAAATTTAAATTAGCTTAAGGGCAGGGCAGGGCAGGGCAGTCTATTTAATTCCACAGCTATTTAACGAAATCAATATAAGTCGAAAGAGTACCATGGCCGGGGCACTTGTCGGTATGAGGGCCATCCTTGCAATAACAGACAAAGGGCGCAGTTGAATCCAAAGTGTTGTAGCCACATATCCCTCCACTGGATCTACAACTTTGAACTCCATCTGTGTGATTGGGAACCCATCCCATTTTTCCCACATCAACTGTTATTTGTGTCATAGAACATTTCGGAATCGATTTCCCACTGTCGTACAAAGAGTAATAGGCAGTAGCATTACATTTGTTTAGCTGCGCCTCCTCCGTGTTGTCGATTTCACACTTGTACATGTATATAGTCCGGTTAAATTCACCTATAAATTGGAAGACAGAGCTGCCGTTATCAAACTCATTATCTAAAAATTGGCAGTTCTCTTCCTTGGCAGCAAGGAAGAAGTGTTGGTCATAGTCAATCCTTAATATTGTGAAATTGAAGTGATTCATGGTGATTGCTGCAGTTGAGTTATGCACACATTCGACCTGAAAGGCAGGGAGACCGCAGCCAAGGTTTCCTACACCGAAAGGGTAGTTAATAGGGATCTCACCACATGTACTTGCATTTTGGCAAATCTCATATTGCGCGTCGAAGCATACCGAGCAGGGCAGTAGGGAGGCACAGTACGCAGTCATGATAAGGATGAAGAGGCGCCGAGGCATCGAGAGAAAGCGAGGAACATGCAACTCCATTCGGAGAAGATGAGTTGAAAAGCAAGAATGGACTCGAGCCTTGGGAAGACAAAATTCATACTGTAACATTAACATTAAACATTAACAGGATTGGTCAATGATAAAGCGGAGACATTAATGTTGGAATGGTTCCAATTGTAAGGTCAAAAAATGATGGTTGGACGCGTCGTGATCAGAGAAAGCATATAAAATTAAATGGGAGGAAATCAACTCAATCGCCACATAGTTTAGCTTAACTGGTTCGTCACGGGCTTATTAATAATCGTGAAGACAAGCAGGCTCGGAATATTAAAAAAACAAATAGAAATAAAAAATAAATGGAAGATGCCGTCAAAAGGAGATATGGGATTTTCATAATGGAAGAGGTGTTGGAATATCTACCAAGTTGAGGATTCGGATATTTTTGAGTGATGTCTCATTGTCTTGTATTATTCGATACTTGCTTTCTATATACGGCAAAAATAGGTTTAGTAGAAAGTCGTCGGACAGCTATGTGGGACATTCAGCTAAAACCAAAGGAGGAGAGTGTGTCTCCAGGAATTCAGAAAACTAGTAGTTTTAAATTCCATACCCTAATTAATAGATTTGTCCGGAAGGAAGGAAGGAACTAGTCTAACCATGTAATATGTTAACGACAGTTTGTGAAATGAAAAATATGAATATCCAATTTTGGAAAAGGCATTCATTGACTTTATAAAGTTAACATAGATTTTTGTTCTATCTTTACTTAAAGGTGACTCACCCGTGCCACTACTTTTAAGTTGTCCCACCATTATCTGAAGCTAATTCATTGTTTTGTGAAAAAGTGTTCAAAAGAACTCAACTCTCCTTATTGGTTAATATCTTTCACTTTCTCACAAAACGGATCTAATTTTATTTTATTCTTTATTCGACCATTATTAAAAGATTTTTTTCATAAAAATTAGTATTTTTTTTCAAATTTTTTAAATACAATGTAAGATTATTATTTTTTAAATTTTATATTAAGATTATATTTTTTCAATTTAATTTTAAATATATATTTTTATTTTTTAATTTAACTTTGACTTTTTATTTAAAATGTAAATATACTATTAATCAAAATTTTAAACCCAATTTTTTTTATATAAACAAAATTTTATTAAAAAGAATAAAAAACCTCAATTATGGCATTTTCCCATACTCCACACAATAATATATGAGTTTTAACATCATTTTTTTTTGGAATTAAAAACAACTTCTTGGACATTCATAGAGTAATTAAAAAAAACTACAATATATTATTCATATCTCAAAGATAGTGATTGTTTCATATTGTCCTCTAGATCCTACTAGACTAGTCTTGAGATTATTGATAGACCTTCATTACATGCTCTAAACAGAAACAGAGAGAAAACAAAAAAAAAAACACACCACAGGGAGAAACAAACAACAAATACACTGTACAAAATTCTTGTGCCGTTCGGAAACAATAAAAAATATTAGACTCATTCACCACCCAGAACCAGCAAAAATGGCCACCTTCAATATTTAGAAGGTTTGGCCTCTGATACTAGTCATTCCAAACAATAAAAATAGTATTCCAACTCTGAAAAGAAACGACAAAAAATGAGAAAGGAAGTGTAAAAGAAAGGGAGTCTTCTAATATGCTTGAATGTTACCTTCCTCGACCACCTGGTTGAGATGTATTTCTTTAAAATGGAGCATTCCTTCCAGCATGCATATTCCTCTTTTGTACTTTAAAACAACTTTTTCATTGAAAATGCTATAAATATGCTTATAGCTGATGGAAACGAAGTTCCTTTGCAAATATCTAATCTTGGCTTTCCAATGTTCCAAAATAGTAATATGGAGTTCACATCATACATTGATCCAATCAACCACAACTCTGGAATCCCCAATCACTTGCAATGATGAAAATCCTTTGAGGTGTGCAAACAAGAGAAGCCCTCATAGGGCAATACGCTCCACCCTTGTGTTGGTGACATATTTCCCTTGTGTTGGTTCCATCTTCGCAACCCAACCAAAGTAGGAAACAATGATATTTATATAAAATGATGTGAATTCCTACTCCACATTCCCCCTATTGAGTTGCCTTGTCAAAGAAACCAATAGGACCCTGGCCTGAAAAAACCAGAGGATATCTAAACTTAAAGCTTTAAATACTCACCTCATCCTTATAGTACTTAGAAAAGAAACCAACAATAGTCCTGCAAGCTCTGTCTAAGTTAAATGGAACATATTCAAAAAGAGCAAGGTTTCAAAATCTCCAGATCCCCCAAATGAAGAAAAGAGGGAGACGAGACTTGGTGGATCTCGCATAAAACTAGTGATGCAAATAGTCGTCAAGGGAGCCATGGTCCCAACTGCTAGATAGATTGAGTCTACTCGAAAGGTCCTCCCAAACTTGTTGAGTAATGTGACAGTGGACCAACAACTAATCTATGTATTCTAAGGATTTTTTACACAAAGGACAACAAATTGGACCATATCCTTGTTGAAAGTATTCAAATAATTGAGAGGGGGGGGGTGAATCAGCTATTACTATGCTTAAACAATTTTACATTCTTTTCCCCTCTTAACTTTGATAAAGTGTGGCAATCAATATGATATGAGATGTTCTATGCACATTCCTTTATAGTAAATATATTGTTATAACATAATTAAATATAAGGCATATAAACAATGTTCAATCACATAAATATGCAGAGGCACTGATTTTCCTAAGGAAACCCATAAAGCGAAAAAACCTCTTCTTCTTAGGATGAAAGGCAAGCTCCAACTTCTCTTTACATTCTATTTTATCTGAGCTACAACCCAGATGAGGCTGCTACCTTTGTTTCTTCAGCACCAACTGAATGGAAGCTACAACTCCCAAATGTACAAGCACCAAATTGCAAAGAAGACTTTACAGTCTTCCCTTGCTCCTCCCTACCAACCTATGTAAGAAAAATTTCAATCAATTATATCACACTGGTTCAGATATATCAATACAACCCTTTTCATTTTTTGTTCTGTGTTGCTACAGCTTGGATTTCTGGGCATTCTATTCTTCATTAAATCGAGCCACACATTTTTCTTCTGAATTGTTAACTTCGAATCATAGCTTCATCCTCTTTATCCAGCAACCACTCCTCTTCATCCTCTCCATTCTCATCCCAATTTTTTTCTCCTCAATTGTTTTTTATAGATGCTGAAGTTATATGCCTCGGTCTCTTTAACTTCCAGATATTCCAATTCTAAAATTGAAATTGTCTCATTAACTCCCAATTCGAAAATTGAACTGTCTCTTTGACTTCCAGAATTTACACACTGTAAATTAATAAATAAAAAAATGTCTGTGAGTCACAGCTTGTCTGAGTCACGACCATCTGAGTCTTAGCCGTCTGAGTCGCAGCTGTCTAAGTCACATCCATCTGAGTCTCAGCGATCTGAGTCACGGTCGTCTGAGTCACGCCGTCTGAGTCTCAGCCATCTGAGTCACAACTTATCTGAGTCGCAGCTGTTTGAGTTGCAGCCGTCTGAGTCACGGCCGTCTGAGTCACAGCCGTCTGAGTCGCAACTTTAGTAAACTGAAGTTGTTATGGTCTGAGTCACCTGCCTTGTCTACTTTCCAACCATCAATGACAACTGAATCATAGTGCCAACAATCTCCCCCTTTGGCATTGATGGAAACCTAAAATTTATGATGTTGCTTTTCATTTGCAACTACCTTAACTTCTCCCCCTTTGACATCAATGCCAAAGATACATTTTACAGAAACAGCTCCCCCTATCAAGAAGAATGTCAAAGATACATTTTACAGAAACAGCTCCCCCTATAAATTTTACAGAAAAATTTATGATGTTGCTTTTCTCTAATTCTTTCTTAACAGTCACCACTTCTTATTCTAACTTTTCACATCTTGCTCTACCTTCAGCCAGTTGTTGTTTAAGAATGTCTTCTATTTTCTTTGCCTCTTCTAGTTCTATTTTTACCAAAACAGTTTGTACTAGGTTCTTTGTCATTCTTTTCATACTGTATCAATAACTGTTTTTGTTTCCTCTTCTTTTGTCTGAGTCTATCAATTTCTTCCAATGCACTAATTAACTCACCTTCTATATCAACTACATCATCTTCATCATTCATGTCACTCTCTGTAAAATCAATATCAAGATCTTCTATGGCCATAAACATAAACTCATTCTCCTTATTTTCACAGGAAGATTCACTATATGTAGCTTCTAAAGAGTCAACATCATTTGCACACAAGCCTTTCTTCATGTAATTGTTATCTTTATTATATCTCTTATATGTGTGTTTCTCTTTATCAACAAGATTCTGATCTCTTTTCTTATAAGGATATTTAGATTCAAAGTGTACCACCTTACCACAATTGAAACATTTAAAGGGCAACTTGCCTTTATATTTCCTTGATCCAGTTTCCAGTCTTCTTACAAATTTTGCTTCAATCTCATCCATTTCAAAATCAGTATTCTTGTCTACTTTGAAAGAGGCTTCTCTAGTGGTATTTTTTATCTTTGTTGATCCTCATTTCATAGGCAGTTAGAGTTCTTAGGAGTTGATTAATACCCATATTTTTAAGATCATTTAACTCTTCTATTGCTGAAACTTTGGGGTTAAATTTATCAGGCAAAGATCTTAAAATTTTCTAAACTAACGATGCTTCTTCAATTGTTTCACCGAGGCCCTTCATAGCATTCACAAGCTCTTCAATCCTTAGGAAATATTTACTAACAGTCTCATCCTCATTCATCTTTAGTTGCTCAAATTTCAGCCTGTATGTTTGCAATTTGGCATCTTTTACTTTCTCATTCCCTTCATAGTTATTAATAAGTTTATCCCACATATCTTTAGCAGATTCAAGATGCATCATTTCACAAACTCGGATTCAGCAAGACCACTTAATATTGCATTCATTCCCTTAGCATTAAAATTGAATTCCATCTTGTCATCTTTGGAAGCAAGAACCGCAGGTTTTGTATATCCAGTTTCTACAACTTCCCAAACATCAGCACCTAGGGACAGTAAATATGTTCTCATTCTAACTTTCCAAAAGGAAAAATTGGTTCCATCAAACATAGGATTTTTATTGGTTGAGCCTTCATGGCTTGTCATGTTTAAGCTTTCGGATCTACCTTAGACTAAAGGAACACTGCTCTGATACCAATTGTTGAAAGTATTCAAATAACTGATAGGGGGGGGGGGGTGAATCAGTTATTACTGTGCTTAAACAATTTTACATTCTCTTTCCCTTTTAACTTTGATGAAGTGTGACAATCAATATGATATGAGATGTTCTATGCACATTAATTTATAGCAGGTCTATTGTTATAATAGAATTAAATATAAGGCATATAAACAATGTTCAATCACATAAATATGCAGAGGCACTGATTTTCCTAAGGAAACCCATAAAGGGAAAAAACCTCTTCTTCTTAGGATGAAAGGCAGGCTCCAACTTCTCTTTACATTCTATTTTATCCGAGCTACAACCCAAATGAGGCTGCTACCTCTGTTTCTTCAGCACCAACTGAATGGAAGCTACAACTCCCAAATGTACAAGCACCAACTTGCAAAGAAGACTTTACAGTCTTCCCTTGCTCCTCCCTACCACCCTATGTAAGAAAAATTTCAATCAATTATATCACACTGGTTCAAATATATCAGTACATACCCTTTTAATTTTTGTTTCATGCTGCTACAGCTTGGATTTCTGGGCATTCTATTCTTCATTAAATCGAGCCACACATTTTTCTTCTGAATTGTTAACTTCGAATCATAGCTTCACCCTCTTCATCCAGCAACCACTCCTCTTCATCCTCTCCATTCTCATCCCAATTTTGTTCTCCTCAATTGTTTTTTATAGATGTTGAAGTTATATGCCTCGGTCTCTTTAACTTCCAGATATTCCAATTCTAAAACTGAAACTGTCTCTTTAACTCCCAATTCGAAAATTGAACTGTCTCTTTGACTTCCATAATTTACACGCTGTAAATTAATAAATAAAAAAGTGTTTGTGAGTCGCAACTTGTTTGAGTCACAACTGTCTGAGTCACGGCCATCTGAGTCTCAATTGTCTGAGTCATGGTTGTCTGAGTCACGACCGTCTGAGTCTCATCCATCTGAGTCACGACCGTCTGAGTCGCAGCCATCTGAGTCACGACCATCTGAGTCTCAGCCATCTAAGTCACAGCTTGTCTAGCTGTTTGAGTTGCAGCCGTCTAAGTCACGACCGCCTGAGTCACAACTTTAGTAAACTTAAGTTGGTATGGTCTGAGTCACCTGCCTTGTCTGCTTTCCAACCATCAATGACAGCTGAATCATAGTGCCAACAATCATCCTCTTTTCTCATAATTTTCACTATTCAAGATCTTATTGTCCAATGCTAGCCACACAAAACAAAGAATTTTTAAGGGTGCCGACCATTTCCAAATATTTTGGAACAACCATTTATGACTGTAGGAAATACGTTCGAAGGCAATTGAGTCATATGTAGACTTAGACTCTTGTCCACTCACACCATTCTAGGACCAACATATCATGTCATTTGAATTATCCAATATGATTCCAGCATGACAGAGAACTTTCACATATTGGTTCCACTCTTCTACACTTTGTTCCCCCAATTTCAATTCAGTAGCTATGTATCTAGACTTCTCCAACTCTACAACTGATCTCTTTGCATGATTTAAAAAATAGAGCCCTTTAGAATGAAGTTCCATAATCATTGTTTGAGAAAGTTTATAAACACCATTCCCTCCTATTGTAATACCCCCAGTTTTGACTTGGAATGTATTTAACCAAAATTATGTAAATGATGTAAATATGCTAGTATGGATTCCTAGTGTGGAGCTCAAGGCCAAGGCCCGACTAGTGAATGGCTAGGCATGTATGATGTATATATTTTCATTTGGACCGTATGGTTGACTTGTCATGCTAACTCAAAATGTATGTAAATATTATGTTGCATAAATAATAAAATGGTCCAAGATGGATGTGTAAAGAGAACTACAGGGGCTATGATTCCACTAGAGGGGAAGACGAAAGGGGGCCTAAGTGAGACTAAATCCTTGGTGGCAAGTGTTAACCTTAGAACTTATCCTATTTTTTCCATGTTAATTAAATGAGCCAATTACATCCTTTAGGCTATTGAACCCAATCATTGAATGCATGTGTGAGGTTGGTGGGAAAAGTCACCTCATGCAGTTATTGAAGCATGGGACTGAATGCACTTTTAAGAAAGTTCTGTCATATGTTAGAAGTCAGTATGTAGATGCTAGGAGTCCTTTATGCTATGGTGAGAAGCTATGTCAATTGTCTTTTCACCATTATCTCATATCCTATGGATTCAACATTCATTCTCTCATTCTTTGCATATCTACACTAAGGATAGCTCCCCACTGTTGTTCTCGACCTTCCAAGACTTTGTATAACCCATAAATTCAAATTTATAGCCAACATTGCAGATTTGGAACAAAAAATAGATGGATGTAGGTGAGCGCATAGGTTGAGCAACATAGGAAACCTTACCCATTGAGTTTCGTTGCACATAGATGCTTGAGCAACCATGGATTAAGGCTATAGGTGATTATCCAACATCATATAGCACGTTGGTCTCCTTCCATGCACACACTGTGTTAACAATCAAATTAAAAACCTTAGTCATGTGACGGAAGAAGCACATTTTTACTATGTACCCGCAACATGAAGATAGAAACACAAGTACATTCAGAGACAAGTCATCTATGATCTAATCACTTCTCCCATAAATGGAAGGATTAGTTGAAGACAGTAAGAACCTAAAGAGACCAAGTTCAGTGATTGAACCACTCATAGAAGGTCCAAAACTAAGCTACACCAATAAAAAAGTGAAGATGAACGCATTAAAGTGCATTAATTGTACTTAAAGTATGCTAAAGTTGTGCAAAAAGCCTAAAACTATGGAAAAGTGGGTTTTTGAGCTAAAATAATCGAAAAAGATGAAAAAGGACAATCCCACATTGAAAAGAGAAACATGAGGGCTCATTTCCCAATGCTATATAAGAAAGGCATGGGAGGCATTATAGAGTACACAAAGGAAGAGCAAAGGCATGCTGGAGAGATTTTGAAGGAGGAGAAAGAGCTCAAATTCTTCAAAAGCAAGGGTGAAGGAAGGGAAACTCATAGCAATGGAGGAGGGATTCACACCAAGATCATTGGTAAGGATGTAATTCTTCCTTGTTTGAATATGAATGGATTCAATTTTCTACCATATATGAGTTTGAATTTTGCTTATCATGTATGAATTTAATTCTTAAATGGCTTTAGATCTTAATGAGTTTGATGAATGAATATAGATCTTTAGAAACTTGTGATAATCCTTTCATTTGCTGAAAAATAAGCTCGCCATTTCTTAGTAAGATAGATTAATATGTTGCAGATGTAACTCCCTACTTGCAAACTACATCTTCTATTATCAGATTGGCAACCATATGGGTTGAAATCTCTTGAAATTTCTTCATATTTCATGATTTTTCTTCATTTTTGGTGATCTCCATCCTTTAGATCTACTCACTTGGAGCTTAAAGATCAGTTCAAGATCCATAGATCTAGCAAGATGACCTCCAAGCCGGCCTCCTCCCACATTTCTTGCAGCAAATGCTTCAAAATCCCATTCTAGATCTCATTTTTTTGCATTCTAGATCTCGTTTTTTTTGTGCATTCTAGAGCTCGTTTTTGTGGATTTTGCATCCGTTAATGCTTGGTTTTGCTTCCTTTGGAGTGGTGCTGTTGTATGCTTTGGTTTAGGATATGATTAACTTGAATTTCCATCCTCCTTTGATCAGATCAGATCCCTCCTTTGCTCATATATTTGATGAAATTTTCAATTCTATTTTGCTTCATAAATGTGCATATGCTGAAATGTGTGATGAGATCTCTTGAAGTTTGAACCTATTGGAAGGCTTGACATGTATGTTTGCAGACCTGTTTAGAAGCTTATTTTTCTGCTTATGGTTAGCCTCTCACTCATGTTAAATCCCTCATTTCCTCATGTTTCTTGGCTTTAAAGATTTACATCTTATGTTTCCAATTTGCAGCTCATCCAACTAGTTTGTAAGAGACTTGTTTTAGATCTGTTTTGAAGGCTTAGAGAGTGTATTTGCAGACCTGTTTTGGAAGCTCCTTTTGCTGCTCGTGATCATTCTATCATTCATTTGATAAGTGTTCATATGCTTTGCATTGTTTGGGCCTAGATCTTTACCTTTGGACTCATCTTCCAATAACTTTCAAATCTGCCCCAAATTTGAATTTCTTTGTCAAATTGTGATGGATCTATTACATCTTTGCATGTGTTCTTTGGCTTAAGATATTTTTTCTCATAATACTTAGTTTATTACTCCTTTTTGAGAACCTTTGAAAATTTTTTTGCATCATTTGGATCAAAGGTATCTCCCATTGGAATGACCTTCCAAAAACTTTAAAAATTGCTCCAAATTTGTTTTCTCTTAGCAATTTTTTCTTCAAGTTGTGATAGATCCTGTAGCTTGAGAGAATATTAGCTCATAGATCCCTGATTTAGCATACATATGACTGATATTTAACTTCATTTGAATCTCCTTTACATCTTTGCAAAGTTTACACGCCTTCTAAGCACATTAATTCAAGCTTCTAATCTTACACTAGTTGGTGGAGATCTCTTTAACTTTTGGATCTGTTTGGAGACCTATTTGGAGAACTGTTTTGTATGACATTTACAAACTTTTTTAGAGCCTTATGTGTAGCTTGAAATCAACATTATACTCCTCTTGAAAAGTTAGGAAAGTTTCATAACATTTGGATCAAGACATTTACAATTGGAATTCCCTTCCAAACACCTTTAAATCTGCTCCAAATTGTAATTAATTTTCAATCTTTTTCAATTGGCGGTAGATCTATTTTTCTTACAACCTTATAAGATGATAGATCTCTGTTTTAACATGTTGAAGGACCGATCTTAAACTACATTAATGTCTCTTTACATGACTTCAAGTCTCCCAAATCATACTTAAGAAATTGTTCACCAAAACAACTTAAGCACATTCAATATTTCAGACCTTTAGAATATGCTAATTGGAAACATTAATCAAACATAAACCATACGCATTTGGAAGCACCATACACACTTGAAAGATCCTTTCACACAAATTTTCATTTGAAGAATTAATAATTTCTTTCCAAAAAACAGAATTAAACTTTAATAAGTTGCATTTTGTTTTGGAGTTAGAATATTTTCATGATTTTCATGCACAAATAGAGAGAGTTGTACCTTTAGAGTTCAATTTTATTGAGATATATTGTGTATGAGGCACCGTATCCTCTTCACTCACATCTTATGATGATCTTGTGAATGAAAAAGTGTATCTCGCTTGTAATAATTTAGGAGTTCATTTTTTCAAAGCATCTTATATCGAGCCACCATATCCTCTTGACTTGGGCCTTATGGCGATCTTGTGAATGAGAAAGTGGATCTCACTTGTAATAATGTAGATTTAATTTTTGCATACAATTTTTCGAGCCACCATATCCTCTTCACTTGGGCCTTATGGCGATCTTGTGAATGAGAAAGTGGATCTCACGTGTAACAATTTAGGATTTAATTCAAAAGCATTCCAAAGGGCTTTGTGTATCCTCTTCACTTGGGCCTTATGGCGATCTTGTGAATGAAAAACAGAGATCCCCGTGTAATAGAATTAGATTCACTTTTACTTGAGATATCTGTTTGGGTTACATTGGTCATTAAACATCAAGTATTATCCATATTTCTGAAAAATTGTGCATGAACATAAGAAATTTACCAGAAAATTTGCATGTCTGAAAGAAGCTCATGAACCTCTAATCCTCCTTCAGTTAGGATACTCATCGAACTGAAAGATAGCATAGTGAGCATCTTGCATTGTATGGTTCATTTTGTTTTCAAGTCGAAACACCATCAGTTTCACTTCCACTTCTGAGACTAAGCAAACTTCCACTAAAAATTGACGCTTAATCTAAAATTGACAAACTTTTGATTTTCATATCATCAACAAGTTTAGGTTAGTGCCCTGGATTAGGTTTGGAGAGTTAACACTCATGGGCTGGAAAAATTTGAAACTAGCATTGATTAATGAGAGTAAATCCATTAGTAGCAAAAAACGCTTGTCGGGAAAGCGCTTCTGAAACATGCGTCAAGCACAAGGTCAATATGGATAAGTAAGGGTGGTTCCCCCCTCTTGCTTATTTAGTGGGACATGAGCTTATCGAGGGGATTCTATGTTCAGTGACAAGTCCTCGGGGGTGACATCACTGTTTCTAGAGTTCCTGGTTATGAGAGTTGTCCTCGACTTACAACTGTTCTGCCCGACCGTTGATTGCGAAGAGGTAACTTTAGTGGCTATTCTTAAGATATCACATAGGCTGTTGTGAGTGGGACACACTTGCAATACCTGAGACAGACTTTGGAACTTTTACTCCTTGGGAGGGTGATTGGTCAGGAACTAACACTTACACCCTTGGAGATTAAAGTTTATTGTAACTGTTTCTCATACCTTCGCTACTAGCAATTGTCTGAGGCCTAGCATCCCTCAACAGATACTAGTTTCGGAAGGCCCTCCAATTCAGCTTTTCATTGAGCTTCGGTTCTTTGGAAGAGTAAGTTTGCTTGCTTGAAATCTCTAGTGAATTTTTACTGTGTGGACACTTTTCATTTTTTGAGTCTAGAATTCCTTAGGATTGTTTGATTCAAACTATCATTTTAAACACATACTTTTATCAACTTCTTAGAAGTGGCTACTCTCTCGATCTACCAGTCACAGCGGAAGCGAGGTGCATCACCAGAAATTGAAGGCCCTGCTACATTGCAGAGACAGACACAAAAACCACATTCTAATGACTTGGAAACTGAATTGATTTTCAACTCAATTAACATTACTTGAGAAGAACAACATCAAATCAACACTGAGAATTCATCGTAACATCATGAACTGAATACAGACATAGTTAATAATCTTAATCTAGTTGAAATTGAAACATTGAAACCTTACACACTTGCTCATGAAATTCCTCCTTTGATGAGTCTTTCAGAACCAGCTGCACTTACTATCCGTGAGTCACTGGGTGATATCAAACCTCTTTCTGAAAGTTTGAATGACATGCACAAATCAACAAGGGACCCCATGGCTTTCTCAAATATTGGTTTTCCATATGGATCAGCTAATCAGGGTCAACACACACAAGGAGTAAACCAGAGTCCTCATGGTATACAAAACACTTGTCCAAATTCTACTTCCGGGGGCAACCCTTCACCATGGAATGGTAATATTCTTGGCGGAAGAAATGAACCATGGAACATTTATGCTAATTGGGGCTATGCTCCTCAAATTAGTGGAAATGCCCCGAGGGGTTATTCTCCGACTTATCCTAGCATAATGCCTAGCGAAAATCCACCTATCAACCCCATTCCGCCATGGAGTGGGGAGGTTTCAAGGAGTATCCAATCTTCTTGGGGCCCACCTTCGCAAGGAGGAAATCAACCATGGAACACTTATCTAAACCAAGGAAACAATCAATGGTGTGGTCCGATTCCAACTAATAACCAATCTAATTGGGGCCCACCCCCGCAAGGGGTAAATCCACCCTTTAATCCTATCCCGCACTGGAGTGGTAATGTTCCACCAAGTAACCAATCTCAATGGAACATACCTCCGCAAGGGGGCAATCCATACATGAAACCTAGTTCATAATGGCTGGGCAACATTCAGGAAGTAACCAATCTTTTTGGATGCCACCTCCACAAGGAGGAAGTCAACCTTGGAATGATTTTCAATACCAAGTTCAACCGCCATGGTGTGGTTGGGATCTAGGAAGTAACCAATCTTATTGGGCCCCACCTTTGTAAGGAGGTAATCCACCCATTGGTCATGTTTCAGGAAGTATCCAAACTTCTTGGGGTCAACCTCCGCAAAGGGGAAACCCACCTTGGAATTCTTATCACACCCAAGAACCACATCAATGGAGTGGTCAGGTTCTCGAAAGTAACCAATATTTTTTGGGCCTAACCCCGCAAGGGGGAAATCCAACCATTAACCCCATTCCGACATGGAGTGGTCAAGTTATAGAAAGTAAGCAATCTTTTTGGAACCAACCTGCAAGAACTGCGTTTGATCCATCTAGGATGCCACATGAACTTCATGTCAATGGTATGATGGATTCCGTCAACCATCTTGAACAAATTACCCCACATCCGGGACAAGTTCCAATTCAGAATTCGTAATGCACAACTGGCCAGGCAATGCAGGAACCTGCTAATCCTTCCAACACATCTGACATCCTCATAGTCTCATCCATAGACCTTAGAGGAAAGAAGAAGAAGTACAAGAGTAAGTGAGATGCTAGCTCTGGGAACAAGGATGCACCAACTATGCTTCAATGCGGTGGGAAACAACAACCCACTATTTTGACACCGGTACCCCCGTAAGGGGGAAACCAACCAACCCCCCCGCAAGGGGGCAATGATCCTAATGCCAATGTCTTCATGTGTGATTATGAGATGCACATTCAAACAAGACTTGATTCTTATGATGTCTCTCCTAGTAAAACGGATCAATCAATATCACAGCCAAGTAGTTATCTCTACAGTGAGAAACCAACCATAGACTTAGTACCACACCCCCCCAAAGGTGTTCTACGTAGAACAATGCATAATCCTAGCACGCGAGTTGCTCAGAACGGTAACGTTATTGAGGACCTAGCTCAAGTACCATGTGCCATGCCGGCCTTGGAGGTATTGAAATATCATTATGCGCAAAAAAAGGAACTATTGTCTGCCATTGGTGTTGTTAATCCATCCGATGAGACTTTGATCACATCAAACATAGACCATTTAATATGTAGGATCCTTCCCGAAGTTGCTTTTCAGATTAAAGTAACGACTCATGATAAGAACATATGTCTAACCATAGTAGATGAAGGGACCTCAACTTGTGTAATGTCATTTCCATGTTGGAAAGCATTTAGATCACCTCTATCTGTCGTAGAAGTTCCAAACCAAGCTACTCAAATAGCTTTGACAGATTCAGATCAAAATCTTTCCTTGATGGAGGAATATGATTCGGTTACCTCACCCATTTGGGATGTGAGATCCCCCAGCTCACATGACTTCTTGGATTACATTTTATAATCAAATGAAGATATCCCTGAAGTTGTAAACATTTGGTTGTACCCACCTAAGGACATATTTTGTGGGGCCACTGGGAGCATACTTGACATAAACCTACCCCAGTATTGGAGCATGATCTGCATGTTCCTCGATCTCATTTGGTATATTTGGAAACTTGCATATAGGTTTAGGCCATCCATTTGCTAAGATGCATTTGAACCTTTTGCAACCCAAACTTGCCATAGGATTGAACCTGTTGGAAATTGGTGGGTCCGCCCTTCATATCTGTATTTTACACCATTCCGACAACAGAGCCTACTAAACATGGGACACCCTAGTCAGCACCCCATTGCCATTTTGGTGCCCATGCCGAGTTATTCTTATAGGCCCAGGAGCCCTATTAGTCCCATCATGACTTGGAGTTTGAGACCACATATTTATCTTTCATTCATTTCTGACCATATCCTGATGGGATCCCAATTTTTTGTCATTTTACATAAGATTGCATTAAAATATCCACTTAAACATTCATGCAAACTGCTTCGTTGCTTATTGCTTATGTTTCTTATTTTCCTGTATAGTCACTTTCTCTTACAAGATGCCTATAAACCATTGCTTATGTATATTTGACCCATACCCATGGAGGAAACATCTGTAAGAGTGTACATAACTAGCTCAGCCCTTGTTTGCAATACGGATCTTTGCCTTGGCCTGACCCATGTCCTTGACATTTAGGCACATGCCCTTGAGACACTCGTTTCCTCTAATGTATCATAGCATGCTTTATTCTTTTTTCAAGCTAATAAATGAAAAAGGTTAAAAAAAAATGGAAAACACAAAAATCCAAAAAGGGAGAGACTTGAATCACTTCATATTATAATCCTTGAAGAAAACAACAATAGTCAATCCTTGTCGCCCTTGAACATGGCACATAATTTAATCCCCGCTATCAGTACACCATCTGCATTTTCCTTAGGAAACTGTACCAGTATTTTGAAAAGATCTCCACCGATGGGTTATCCTTCCCGTCACCAATGGAGCTTTCGTTAATGCATCTGGAATTAGCGGATTTCATTAAGGTCGGTTACTTAAAGTCCTATGTTACCAAGTGTCCATTCTGCGTCATGTTATGTGTTCAAGGGAAGTCCAAACCAAGTCGGCCATTCCTCAAATATTCTTGACCAATCATGTCGGCCTTCCTTGTGTCAGTATATAGTGTTGGATCTTGCAGTTCTACCAAATTATATCATACTATTTATCTTTGTTTCGTATTGGTTGATGTGGGATGCATCAATTCCCTCCTTCCGATGGATCTATTCCTATCGACATCAAATCATCATCTAGGACATGGATATAGAAACCTGAGAGTACCTTGGATCTTGCAGTCATTAGTGGCAGGTTTCCTCTCAAATGACAGTGGGTATACATCAATGACCCCTGATTGTTTGATTCTACAAGTTTTTGACTTCAGAACATCTACTCACACTTGTTAGTTTGTACTCAGTACCTTAGAGTCCATCATCATTATCGGTGGGTCTCTTCGCATCTGTTAACGGTATACATCAATGACCGGTAATCAGATGGTGTTTTATTATGATCGACATCAGATCACTTATTCGCATGATATAAACTCGTACTATCATCAATTTGTATTAAAGACCTTGGGAAAAAAAGTTATATCACTCATCGATGCACTGCCTGAGCTGCACAAGATTAGAATACCATGTCAGAAGTTCAATAAAGACTTTGTTCTCGCACTCATCAAAGTGCATGTTTAAATTTCAGAAAAAATTTCTTTTGACATGGATCCACTGTGTATTGTTCGCGGCCATGCTTGTTTACTGCTGAGCATGGGTATGCCCACCTCAGGAAGATATTATATATTTGAGAAATTGCTATGTTTTGCAGGTGTGATCCTCAATCCTGTGCCTGTGAGTTTTCCTTCCCTTATCCTTGCTTTGAACGATAAAGAATATCAGTATAAAGAGTATCAATATACAGAGTATAAATTTCAGTAATGTATTTCAGCTCTTAGCTCTGCTTCGGACCTCACACATTAGGGGGCATCTGTTAACTATCAAATTAACACCCTTAGTCATGTGACGAAAGAAACACATTTTTACTATGCGCTCGCAACATGAAGACAGAAACACAAGTACATTTAGAGACAAGTCATCTCTGATCTAATCACTTCTCCCATAAATGGAATGATTAGGTGAAGACAGTAAGAACCTAAAGAGACCAAGTTCAGTGATTGAACCACTCATAAAAGGTCCAAAACTAAGCTACACCAATCAAAAAGTGAAGATGAACGCATTAAAGTGCATTAATTGTATTTAAAGTATGCTAAAGTTGTGCAAAAAGCCTAAAAACTATGGAAAAGTGGGTTTTTGAGCTAAAATAATAAAAAAAGATGAAAATGGACAATCCCACATTGAAAAGAGAAACATGAGGGCTCATTTCCCAATTCTATATAAGAAAGGCATGGGAGGCATTACATAGTACACAAAGGAAGAGCAAAGGCATGCTAGAGAGATTCTAAAGGAGGAGAAAGAGCTCAAATTCTTCAAAAGCAAGGGTGAAGGAAGGGAAGCTCATAGCAATGGAGGAGGGATTCGCACCAAGATCATTGGTAAGGATGTACTTCTTCCTTGTTTGAATATGATTGGATTCAATTTTCTACCATATATGAGTTTGAATTTTGCTTATCATGTATGAATTTAATTCTTAAATGGATTTAGATCTTAATGAGTTTGATGAATGAATATAGATCTTTAGAAACTTGTGATAATCCTTTCATTTGCTGACAAAGAAAATCACCATTTCTTAGTAAGATAGATTGATATGTTGCAGATGTAACTCCCTACTTGCAAACTACATCTTCTATTATCACACTGGAAGGACTCGGCAAGATGGATTGCCCAAGAAAATTGTGAATTGGTGAAGGGGATGCCTAAGCATAGAAAGGTGTCGTGTGGGGTAGGTATTGTCAGATCCAAACCTATGTGAGGGTTGAGGGAGATCCTTCTAGAACTATGTATGAGCATTTGGCTGAGCATAGTGAGAAGAATGGGTTGTGGGTAGACAAATAGAAGCTTGTAGGTGTTTTCCTTTTCCTTGGTGGCCTCATAGCTTGGCTTGGGGGTGGCCTCTCAATAGAAAGAGTATATGCTTGACAGAGTGCCTATGGTTGGATGGAAAATCGCTCTTACACAATGTTATCGAACAAAATAGCAGGGCTAGTGTCCAATAGACAAATGTAGGGAAGATGTGACCACTATCACCTCAGTCGCACTTCCAACTTCTTTGGAGTGTCGTAACCTCCAAGGGGATATCCCTTCTGCAAGATAGATGGATAAAGACTATATTTTCTATACGACAATATTAGTGACCATTGCCTTTAATAAACAAACTTTAGAATGAAGAAGACATACTATGTAAATTAGAATGCTTGTAGATGCCAATAAGTATATCAATCTTCATTAACAAAGTCTTGCAATCATTCAATTATAAGAGTAGTGTATACTAATGTGTAAATGTCAATATTAAGAGATCATTCAAGTAGCAATTGATGTAGACAAATAACCAATTCAAACTAATGCACAAAGCACATATACCACTATAGCAATTAGTAAGCAAAATATGTGCAACAATATTAAACAGTGACAACCATTTGTGACAATAGTAGAGAGCTAATTTTATGACAGTATTATAGCAATAGATAATATAGAGTAACAACAACTACCAATCTCATTCAATGCACATCCAATCAAATTCAAATTTAAAACTTATCTTCCAGTAGTATGGGAAAGTCCCCAAAAATATGTTATATATGTTTTATAGTAGGTTAACAGTGGCAAAATTAGTTCTTTCATCAAACAATAAACAATGTATGTCTTGCTAACCTTTCTCATTGTCTTATGTTGACTTTGTCACAAGTTTGAAGCTTGCTTAAGATGGTGACAGTCAACAATTTATTGCAGACTTTGGAGCAGATTTTAAGGTCTGTCAAATGATAGTAGAGAGGTTGTTACAACCTAGTTAAAGGATGCCAAAGGTATGCATGAGGTTAGGGCAAACCCTAAAAGGGAGACGCGTTCCCTTAAAGAGATGGCTGAGGTTAAAAAGGAGGAAAAGGGAAAGAAGGAGGCCATTAGGGTTAGAAAAGAGAGGGATCATCTAGGGTTTTAGTTTTAGGGAAGATTTTAGGTTAAATTTTTAGTTTTTTTAGTTTTGTTTAGTATTTTTTAAATTTTTAGGGTTTTTAGGGCTTCCTAAAAAATTACCTAGGGTTTTTAGGGATAAAGAAGGCATGCCGAATTTGTAGGAGGGAGGGCTGAAATTTTGGGGAGGCCAAAAATTGAAAAAAATATATGTTTTTTATTTTTAGAGTTTAACACATAAAATTGCAGACCTAATTCTAGTAAATATGAAAATGCAAGTGAAATTTAGTAAAAGGAATGAGAAATTTGGGTTTTTATTGATGAGACCCCTTAACCCTAGCCCTATAGGAAGGTGATAAACCCTCCTCTTAGAGTATTTTCTCCTTTTCTACTAAATTAGGGCTTCCTATAACAACCTCTCGATTTTTTTATAAGAGCCTAATCTAAGGAAAAATTGGATATCCAAGGCTAAACTTGGGAAAAACTCCTTTGGGGAGCATTTTCTACCATGCAAAGAGGATAGAAGGAATACAAAAGGCCCTATTTAGAAATAATGTATCCCTAAGGCCACCATTCAATCATTCAAGAAGCAATAATTCACCTACCTTTCACCAAACAATGCTAAAAAAACTAGACTTACTTGATCTTGTGTTCTTCCAATAATTCTAGCATCCACCAAGCATGAGAAAAACCAAAGGCACACATCCAATTTCATCCATAAGGGAAAGAAGATCCTACTTCAAGAGGGGCACATCACTTCCAAGAGAGATATCTAGGGTAAAAGAGAAACATATTTGAGCTTTATCCCATGAGTTATGATTTACAAATGAACTGAGGAGTTCTATTTATATGTTTCTCAACTCACTTTACAAAATAACTAGTCTGACAGGCCAAATAAATGTCAATGTAAGAATATACCATGAAATAATATAAAATAATCTAAACATGGTCTATATAAGGCTTAAAGTAGGCTACCTGAGGTATTTTCCCCCTAGGTACCCAAATATTGCTAAAAATGACTGAAATTGAGCAGAAAGATTCACTCCAAGAGGTGGAGAGAACGAGGGGGTCATCATGCCCCATCTAACCCCAATAATGATGAAAATACCTCAAAGTCCCCCCTCAATAAGCATGTGGTCCTGGTGACCAAAGGTGACGTCATCAAGGAAACTGGACCAAGGAAGGGGGGCGCTATGTTGGAAAGGTACCAAGATGGGTGCATAAGGTGACTAGATGGGGAGTAAAGAGCCTCAGAGCAGGAAAAATATCATTAGTGTAGAAATAAGTAGGGGCTCATGTGACCCAATGAACCACCCCTAGGATCCCCGCACACCAACCTCAAGGCTACAAGCCCTAGAATGAGGCGTTTAGCAATGCCACTAAGTCATAGTACTCCTAAAGGAAGGAACAAAGGTCCAGCCATAACCATGTCTTAGAAAGAACTTGTAACACCCCATCATGGTCTTGAAAAAAAATAACGACCCCTCTCCTTAGGTAGACATCTATAGGTGCATTGATATTGGTACCACGTAACACTGGCTCCAACTACGGGACAAGTTCTATTCTTGGGAGTTCTTTAGAACCTATGAATATTCTGGGTACCTATATACCTACACACATATCAAATATCCAAGGGCATCAAAAGCATCATGAGGCAGGCACTTCCATCCCTCCTTGCTCAGTATAATGAAATGCAAGTAACTAAACATGAGGAAAAACAAATGCAATGCAAGGGTAACAGTATATGCCAAACTTAAATGAGACTAAACCTACCTATGCTAAACATGATAACCAGAGTGGGATAAGTGAAATCATACCACTAATGTATCCAGCTGAGTAGGTCATTCATACCTGATATTTTTCCTTTGTCTTTGGAGACAATCCATGATAAGATCATATTTATAATAAGTTGAGTACCTACCAAGACCTCCAATGGAAGTTGGATGACTGCGGGGGTATGGAAGGATTGATATTGCTACCACGGAGAAGGATCGCTTTGAAAATATTCATTTATCCATGCTTCTACTAGTCTTATGTATGGGCCATCTCCATCATACACTCTCGTTGAGAAAAACATTTTCCTGACACTGGTCACCTAATTTTGAAATTGGCAGATATTTTGTAGATGTGGACCTCGAAAATATTCACATGCTAGCAACAACCTGTCCTTGCACCTGCTTAAACATCTCTTTGGATACACAAGTACATTTTTCATCTTTGTAATGATCACGTTAGTATCCATAATAATATTTGAAATTTTGAAATTGTCAACCACATAAATCATACCTTCCCTTTTCAATCGGAAATATAACCAATAGATATCCTGGCAATGGAAAGTCAATAACATACATGTCTGCATACTTGTAGTGGTTTTGTTGAAATGAATCATTGAAAACTTACCAACATCATACAGGAGGGGTTGAACAATGTTAATAATATCTTTTGAAAAATGTTGTTGATTAGAGCACATTGCGGGGAGAACATCTATAAAGGAGCACTCTGTATGACATACTCTGCCCTCCTCGATACTATATATGCATGAAATATCTAAGCACGTAGGAGTGTCATCAAGGATAAGTATTTCAAAGTATTCAACCCCTTCATCATATCAAAATACATGCATATCATGATCGTTTATGATGGTAAGAGGACCCACATATTGAGGTACTTCATTGTCAAATGTAAGGGCAAAAGGGTTGACCCAATCTTCATTATTAGCATCATGAGGAAATGGATTAATCTTATCTTGTTCAACAAGTATTTTACTAATCATTTATTCGATTTCCTTTCCCTATGTAATCATGACTTATTCATCCCAAACAATGTCCAATTCTGGCTCAAGTTGCTCCATATTCGCGTTTGGTTCTTTTGTGGATGGCAAGAAGACTTTATTGACTTATTTTTCCAAGAATTAGTCACTGAAGAGTCCGGAAACAACACTACTAGGTCTTGAAGAATCATAAAGTGGTGGACCTCGAAACCTCCAATAATCATCATGATATCATAAGAAACTATTACATGATGGCAATGGGAACTCACCATTTCCTTATGTTCTTCAATTTATTCGACTAGGACTTCTTGGTCTTGAATTCTCGAATCTCGATCATATTCACCTTCATAAGGACCTTCATCTTGGGACATAAGTCCTATGATGTCATCCATAAGTTCTTGAACAATAGTTTCTTCGAGTAAGTCTTCTGAAACTTGATCACCATCGCACACGTCTTCAACGAGGACTGCCTCATGTTGTTCTATGATCGAGATAATCTTATCATCCTTGCTATACTTTTCTTCATTATTTTATTTCTGGAACCATTCCTTTTCCATTTCGACATAGGGCACCCATTCCTCATGATTCATTGGGAACCAACGACTGCAAAATACCTATACCACTTTTGCTAAGGAATATATTGTACCTTTTCCCAATTGTAGAAACCAATCAAGTCCTCCATCATCTAGATTCCCTGCAAATTATTTCATATATGCTTCCTCATCCTTTTGAACTAAAAAATATGAAACAAATTCCATATAATATTTGACGAAGTATAGGGGATCACAGACTCCTGTGATAAAAGCTTCTGGTAACTGCTTCAAACCATTTGGCAAGTTAAGAGGATCAAGATGTTCGTTGGGAGTTATTTCGACTGGTTCCTTCATGGGAAGAGTACTAATGATGGTCTCAATAGTTTCTTCGTCAAGATTAGGATCCCACTTTTTTCCAAATGCCTTGACCAATTGCAAGAGAAAAGAAACCCCTTGAGGAGGGAACCAATGATACCAATCACTCATATCTCTATTATTCCGTAGATTAAGAGAAATAAAAAACCACGTCATTCGTACTTCCTCATCCATAATATCCCATGCTATAAGATATTATCTGAACTTCACTATATGCTCTGCAGCTATATCTTCATGTCGATGGAATATTGGGACGGCCTCGATTGACCCATGTTTACGTGACCGATTTGGATATCCCAGAGCATTCGAGAAATCCAATAGAACATATGGATTATGGAACCGTATTTTTTCAATGGAATCCATATCATTTCTTATTGGTGATTTTCTTCGGTGGAGTCGCCTTTTATGACCTCCAAGGTTAACCTTTAACTAAAAATATTATAAAATTACAAAACAAGGCTTACCTCTTTGGCCTCGCTCTTGTAGAGAACTTCTTTTAATTTTGTTCAATGGGAGTCGCCAGGAGAGAACTGGCAAGTTAGATTTGAACAAATCTCACCAAAGTACTAAAAAGGAACATACCTGAGTATTGGAGGAGTATTTTAGAGCATAAAAATCCATTTAATACTTACAATATAATTTATTTAATCTTTTATGACTTTCCTAGGTAGTTTCACCATGTTTTTGGCTACTAGTTGACTTCCTTGGTCCACCACATGTCATCCTTATCCAATTGAGCGCATCCTTGGTAATCCTACCTGATTTTCTGGTTACCCTGAATGGAAAGGGCACACTTCCTTCTTTTTGGAGTGCTTTCACTTCTTTTTCCTGATTTTGGAAGGATAAGACTAAAGCTAGGCATTCCAGTTCTTTTGGCAGCTGCTAGATTTTGTGGCCAACACACCTTACCTCTTTTTCAATCCAAAGGCTATCATATTTTTCCATTTTCAGTCTACTTCAATTTCCAAAATATTTTTAGCCAATTCGTGAGGATCTTGAGTGAGTTGGAGAGAGATGTTTCCACCTTGGGGGATTTTATCTAGTTTAGTAATCCTTCTTTTGTGACCAATTCGAATCCCTCCATAGCAATTCGAATTTATCATGTAACTCTATATATTTGCAGCCACTTTATGGTACATGGTTGGCTGATGTACATTTATGCTAATACACTTTATTATTGTGCATAACTTTGAGTTTGATTTTGAGTGTTCTTGTCAATTCTAGACTAGCAATTTGTGTGAGAGTTGTTTTCAATCTTATGATCATCTTGTGATCATATTTCACATGGTATTAGAGCTATTTAGGAGAGCACGACTGCATCCAGTAGTGCACCAGAAGCAAGGAGTTTCCACATAAATCTCGAAGGCCATTTCCTTGTACTCTTGATTTTATCTCTATAGGTCTACCCGAGCATGACAGACTCTTGAAAGTGCCTACTATCAAATTGCAGAGCTATATAGTTTGAATAATTATCCATAGATTTGTTTGGTTGTGATTTTGCATGTTCAAGTCAGCCTACAGTGCACACCTCATTCTACTCATGGATCCATCTCAAAGCGTGATCTTGAATCCATTTAATTATTTTCAGTGGAAGGTGCAGATGGATAGATTACTGAGGCCGAAAGGACTCTATAGAGTGACCATGGGCACTGAAGTAGAGCCTAATTTAGAGTGTAGATAATTCAAAGTGGCGGAGCTAAAATCTTTAAATACAGTAAATAAATTCTGAAAAATTTAAGGGATTTAACAAGAGCGTATGCTTTTTTTTCTAATGTGTTGTACTTGAGTTCAGAGTCTCTCAAATTTTTACTGAATAAAGAAATAGGATGTTAAAGACCTTGTGATTATTTTTGTAAAAGTACTGCTGCTATGGTGTCTTCAAAAGCAAAGGAAAAGGTATTGAATTCTTTTGTCAAATATGGACTTACCAACACCAGGGCTTCGGTGAGAGCTTATTTAATTTTTTCAAATGATAATCTTGCTTCCATTGTCCATTTTAATTCTTGATCTTTTCTCAACATCCAAGTTATATGCTTGATGATTTATGCAGAATTGGGAATAAACCATCTCAGAAAATTAATTTTCCCCACAAAATACTTAATATATTTTTTATTCCTTGGAATAATAATCTTCAAAATAGCCTTAACACGCTCAGGGTCTATTTTAATTCCATCAGCTGATACAATATGAACCAAGAGTTTTCCTTCTTGCATAGCAAAATGAGACTTTTTTCGGATTCAATGATAACCCAAACTTTCTGCATCTCAAGAAGGTTTGCTTAAGATGTTTGAGATGATTTTCATATGAACTTGAAAACACTCTTATATCATCTAAATAAATCACTACAAATTGCTCCCTTTAACCAATGAAGTCTATGCCCATGGCCCTTTGGAAGGTTGCACCTGCATTCATGAGACCAAATGGAATTTTGTCGTACATAAATGTTCCCCAAGGAGTAGTAAAGGCTATTTTTTCTCTATCCTCTGGATGCACAACAATCTGATTGTAACCTAAAAACCCATCCATCATAGATATTCTTTGAGCACCAACTACTTTTTGTAAAATATGATCTATTTTAGGTCAAGGATAGTTATCTTTCAGAGAAGATCTGTTCAGATTTCGAAAGTCCACACAAAGCCTTATTTCTCCATTCTTATTATGTACATGAACTAAATTTGCAACCCAAGTGGAATATCTAAGAGGTATAATAATTTTTGCATCTAATAACTTCTTAACCTCTTTTTCAATGATTGGTAACAATGTTGGATTAATCCTTCTGAGATTTTGTCTGAAAGGCTTAGTATTGGGCTTCAATGGAATATTGTGTTGAATTATACTGGTATCATATATTTTTAAATATTCATAATACCAAGCAAAAAAATCTACGAATTCCTTTAAAATATTGATGTATCTTTTCTTCTCTCCATTTTAAATTGTTTTAGAAATCTTGATAATCTTAAGCTCATTCTCAATACCAATATTATATCTTCTTATATTCTCTTCAAAAGACTGCACAATGGGTTTTGAAAAAATATCATCTTTGAAAATAACCTTTCCAAAGGAACCAGACCCTTTGGAATGAAATTCCCTTTTAATTCAATGATATTATGATTTTCAATTAAATTCTTTGAGAAAGAAGGAACTTCTTCCATCTCAGCATCCTGATCTTAATCAATCAAAGAAGTGTAAAACTCATCTGTTAACTCTAGAAACTTTTTAATTTCTTGGTCATCATGAAACACTCTCCAATGTTTAATGTTATCAGGAACTCAAGGTCTGTATCTAACTTCAATTGGATATCTAAGCCGAGTTTGTTGTGGAATTCTAAAATAAGTTGCTGCTAAAGCCAAGGAATCAACTATTTGGTTTTGGTCTCTAGGGATAAAAGAAATATTGAATGTTGAGAAAACATTGTCAACAAGATCCCAGACCGCATTTCTATAAACTTTTAACAGCTGTTGTTTCACTTGATAGAAATTTCTGACCTGCTGAACCACTAACTCGATGTCACGCCCCCACCCATCATACCAGTGCAATGGAGAGGGTCGTGATCCCAAACCGGGCATCCAGCCCCATAAACTTATTTCACAAGCAATCACATACTAAATGGAGGTATGAAGATGCATAAGGATTTTAAAAACATAGCAGAAGTAATTTCAATTGCTCATTTATTTCACATTCAAGGTATTCATACATTAAACAATTGGAAGATAGCACAAGAGGATACTTATCTTAATGGAGTAATCCCAAGCAACCAGCTACGCTTCTGCAACGTTCCACCCAACCATAGGCCAGTGTGCTCCTTAATCTCTCAGCACCACTGCCACCCCCGAGCTGGGCACGATCTCCACAAGGAACTAGGGAACAACAGGGTCTCACTTAGCCATAGATATGCCAGAATCAGCCAAGCCAACTAGCAGTTTGGTTTCTCAGGCTGCTAAGAGGTGGGCAGAGGTGAATTACCAGGCTAGTGGCTCAACCATGGAGCTATGGATACACCATTGGTCTCATCAAGCCAAATCTGTCCTCTTCCACTCTTGAAGCTCCTGCTCACAGGTTCAAATCCAAAATGGGATGCACTGAACAACAAAACCACAATTACTGGGCATGAGGAAAACGATTTCCACAGTGGGGTGCATGAGATGGGGTTTCAACTCACTCAGAAAAACGTGGGAACACACAAAAATGAAATGGGAAGATGGGGAACAACCCAGGGAAGCCCAATCCGTTTTTAGAAAAATTTCCCTGGACATTTGGGGGCAAAAACGACCTCCATACAGTCCCCAAAACGTGGCCCTTCTCTCCCAAGCTACTGCATATGCAAAAACGAATTCCCAGGCATGGAAAAACGCAGGATTTGGATGAAAAACGTGGAGGGGAAGACCCAGCTAGCTCCAACTGCGTGAGTGATGAAAGACTAACTGTTCAGAATGGCTTTGGGCACCATTTCGTGGGTGATTTCTTGCCCAGCAAGCAAAAACACGAATTTCCAGGTTGATGGCTTGCCCATGCACGAAAATGGCTTGCCCATACTTCTTCATTTCCAAGGCATTAACTGCCTTAACCAATTTTTTGGAAGAATTAAATGATGGGTCCATAACCCAAAATGGGTAGTTGAGAGTTCATGGGCTTGCTCATTGACACAGGGATTAAAACCATTGGCTCAAGGGTTTGAATAATTTCCCTCCCTATTCCTTGTAAAGATCATGCCCCCATCTCTTTTGTTGCATTGCGTAGCTGGTTGTGGGTTTTTATTAAAATCGCATATTTACATGATGTCCGATTTTTTTTACATTGTGCTCCGCTAGCACAAGAACCATATGTATCTATTCTAATTGCCGATACCTAAAACGATAAATCAATGGCGGGGCCTTGGCCTTGAGCTCCTCACCATGACTAAATAACAATATTTACATCATTTACAATATTAATGCAATAGGGTCAAGCTGGGGACATTACACTCGAAGTCGCCAAAAATAGCTAGCTGTTGAATGTTTAGATCCTTGGCAACCCTTAATCCAAGAATTAAAGCTTCATACTCAGCAAAATTATTTGTCATTTTGAATTCAAGCTTGAAAATTAAAGACACAATTTCACCTCCTGGGGCAATTAATACCACACCTGCCTGCTCCCTATTTAGAGGATGATCCATTGAAATACATTTTCCACAAGCTGTCTTGTTCCTCAAATTTTGAATAAGATGAAACCTCCTTTTCTACTTGCACAATACCTATAATTTCATCACTCCAATGCAGCATGAAGGATCCAATATCTTCTTGAACTACGTAAACATGATGATTTTTTGGATTCTCATGATCACTAACCAAATAAGCAAGATGAACCTCTCTATATAATCTTCTTTGTTCACCCCCCAAAATTGGAACTATTGCATAAGAAAGATCCATTTGCAATGTACCACCCAAAGTTTTTGTCCAAGATCTTGACAAAATAATTCCATATCTAGGAGGGATGTCAACCACCACAATATCCATTAAAATACTCTTCATGGGAAGTTGTGTTAGATTGACTACAAGATCCTTAATGACTCCAAGACATTTAACAACCCTTGAATCAGAAGAGTAAAGATCAGATATGGTTTTGTGATATTCAACCCTAAGGCTTCCATGACAACTTTTGGCATTAAATTGTGTGAAGCGCCAAAATCTAAAAGGAAATTATGGAGCATTTTCTCATGAACAATGAGTGTAATGAATAAAGGTGGAGGAAAATATGATTTTCCCTCTTTCTTAGGGCCGAATACAATGGTAGGATTCTCATCTTGCAAATTTATGATATCTGAAGAAGAAGGATTATTCTGTGAACTGGAAATTTTAAGGCAGGTTCCCTATAAGATGGATTCTTTATAAGTTTAGTCAATGGAATAGGTATTTTGATTTTATTGATTTCATTCTCAAGACTGAATCCAACTAAGATTTTACTTACCTCTTCAGGATCTTGCTGCTTATCTTTATTTGGAAAGTGCACTAATCATTTTTCTAGAACTGCTTTTTGTACTTGTTTGGTAGAATCCATACCATTTTTCTATTGAATTTGAGGTACATGCCTTATTATTGAACTTAATCCATAGTTTCGTTGAGGAGAAGTTTGACAAATCTCTAGAAAATTTGAGTAATCTTGGTCAAGCCAATCTTCTTCTTCCTGAGAAATACCCATGCAATACTGATAATCAGACTTAGTAAGAAAACCTAAAGAGGATTATTCTTCAAGACTATTTATTTCCTATTCTTGATCCCCCATTTCAACCTCATCCACTTCTTCAGGTTCATTTACCATATTTTTTTGAAACGAAGGATGAATCCTTTGATCATCATTGTTTCTCCTTTCTCTAGGCATGAATCTTGGATTAAAAGGCCTTCTAAACTGATTATGATTTCGGTTATCTATTTCTTGAGTGGATCTATTATGGGGTTTATTCTCAAATTCCAATTTAGCCAGCTTAGAATATATATTCTTAATCAACTTACTCATTTCATCAATTTTATTCTCAGCCAATCTCAAGCTTGAGGTAGAAGGTTCATCCTCTTTCATTTTCTTCTTCTCACTTCCATGATATTGTGTTTTTTCCGTAAGTTTATCAGCTACCATCAAATTTGAATCTACTTCCAGGGATGCCTCTTGCACATTTGCAAGAGTGATAGATCTTATTTCTCTCAACAGTAGAGAGAAATCAACATCAAATGCATTTGCATAAGTGAGTTTCGCTGATGTTTTAGTAGGTTTTATCTCTGTAGGAATTTTTCCATACATTTTGTTGAAATGCTTTGAAAAATCAGTAATTAATTCATCAAAGTTTTTCTTTAATGCTCCAAAATCATTTATATAGTAAAGGTAATCCTTTGTATCCCCCCATTCTTTCATGAAAAGCTTCTTCGAGAGCTCCAATTTCATCTACGGAACCAATTGGTAGATCTCTAAACCATTTTCTAACTTCTCCATCAAGACTCTGAACAAAAACCCGCATCCACACATCTTCATGTTCAAAATTTTGATTATCACATAACTGAAGTATGCATTCCAATGTTCTTCTGTTGTGATCTCTCCTTTCCCATTAAATCTTGGGAGATACTTTTGATAATCACCTCGAGGAATTGCATTAAGGGGTTGAGGAAGAACTAATGGTGCATATCTGGAAGCCACGATGGTATCCATCCTATTGGGAGGCTGACCAGCCATGTGAGGATTGGTCTGAGGGCTTAAAGGGGGTGAAGTCTTAGCTATTAACTGAATTATAGGAACCTTACTAGTAAGAGGCATCTAGGGTTTTGTTTGAGATTTCAAAAATTGTTTTGAATCTATAAGTTCTTGTTTTACTTTCTTTGATGACAATGGATTGGTATATACCTCAAAGTTATCAAACTGATAAGAAGGATTTGAAATTTGAAATTGAGGAATATAAATAGAAAGTATTTGATCTTTTTCTTCCTTTTCAAAATCTAACAAATATGAAAAAGGAGTGTCTTGATCTAACTCACTAGGAATCTCTGAAGCTGTAGAGAAATGAAACCTTCATGATGATGTAGAAGCCAAATTTTTTCTAGATTCTCTAGATATGGAACCCATGTATGCAATGGAGAGGAATGATTCACTTTGGTTCCTATCTTCTTAGGAGCCACACTTACTTTCTGAATTGCAAGTGAAAAAATGTAGTCTATGAAACTGTCCTGATTCTTTTCTCCACCAAAATCAGAGCAAGAAATACTTATACCCAGGGAAATATCTTCAACTTCGTTCCTCAACAACGATGTCAAAATATTTTAGTCCTAAAGTATGCAACTAGACTATTCGGCTACAGAGTTTAGGCACCTCAAGTTTAATGATAGGTTTTCCATTTATCAAATAATGTCTTTGGATGATGAGGGATTATGAAGGATGATGATTTAAAAAATAAAGGAAAAAATGTACATCTGAAAACATCATTCTTTACTAAAAAAGGATATGCACATCGACAAACAGTCCATGTCGAGATCATCAAATATGAGGAATAAGATTCAATAACTTTTAATGATACAAGATAGAAATTATTATAATATGATCATTTGCATTATGGTAATAATTATGTTTAAAAATACTTTTTAAACATAATAACTAAAACATTCATTTTCATATCCAGACATCTACAAAGAAAACATCAGTATAGATAAAAAGAATAAGAAAAGGTTCAAACATAACCACATAACATTCAAGTGCATGAAAGGCTAGAACCTAGTTCCCAATTTTAACCACATGTATCTCAGCATAAAATATATCCTTACATTAGAAATATATATATATATGCCTGCCATAAGAATTGAAAACATTCTCACGACCCTCATCCAAAAGTCATTTTCTCCGTGTTTCTTTTACAATTTATAGACATAAGTCTTTAAACAACCAGACCAAAAAGATCCTATATTCAGGGATCCAAAATGATAAAAATAGATATAGACTACAGGCTAGGAACTATAGAATAAAAAACAACTACTATTCCAATATCTCGATCAAGAATTTTGACCAAAAAGAAAAAAATCCATCTATAATATAAACAACTATTAAGAGGAAAATAAATGATCTCATACGCGTCGACATTCCTCTGCCAGCACAACAAGTCCATCCAAAGCTTGTGCTTTCCTTTGAAGACAAGTGCATTCCTTTTGCAAGTTACAAAGCTTCTGTTTAATCTCTTCTTTTTCCTTTATAATTTTAACATTCTCTTGCTGTTCTATCTTCCTTCTTTTAACATCTTTATCAACTACCTTAACCAACTCTGAATAATTCATGTTTATCTCCTGGATGTCTTGTCTCAACATCTGATTGGCTTGAATTAATCTATCATTTATTTGATTGGAATGCTCATTCTGAGTTTTAAACTGATTTAGTTCCTCTTTCTGCTTTGCTATTTTTATGTCTTCTTCTAAAAGACTCAAATATTCATTAACTTCTTTTGGAGTACTTTCCTTGATTGAGATTTCCTTTACCTTGAATGATTCCCCAAATTTTGATTCAATTATGCCTTTACCCTTGTCTTCTAAATTATGAAATTTCAAAACTAATTCTTCTTCAGAATTTTCATCTGTAGAACTAATTTTAGCTGATTGATCATATTGAATCAGATCTGGAATGTTCCTCAGACTCTGATCAATTTTATCTAACACCTCTCCAATTAGGTTTTCCAATCCTTTTTCTTTAGAATCCTCTTCATTAGATGAGTCTTGAATATTGATTGTTTCATTCTTTTTAATCTTGGGATTCAAGACGACTTTAATATTCAACCTAAGTTGATTTGTTGGTCGTATTATAGGTCTGTTGTAAACCTTGAGTACCTTTGATAAACATATAGGAGATACATTCTCAGAATTCCTCTATTTTGGATTCTTTTAAATCTCTCTTTCCTTATTTTTTTTTTCCCTTGGAAAAATTCGTAATTTTATTTCAAAAAGGAACAAAATTACATTCAGCACATGTAATAAGATCACTAAGATCCCTACATTGTCACAAATTACATCCCATATTCATTACTACAATTCTCAGCAATGTCTTGATCATCTGATCAACTGTTGTCCTACTTTCCCGCATCAATAAACCATATGAATTCAAAAGATGGCTGTCCCAGCCTGTATCTATAAATGTTCTCAATACGCTCTGATAACCAATATTAATGCTGTTCCACAGCACGCTCTGTTATCATTTGATAATCTGATTCAAATTCACTACAATATTCTATTACCCTGTTGAACTCGATTCTGTGACAGGACGCGTCCAGTGTTTGGCCGGTCCTCAATAGCCTAATTAATCCGTCTCCCATCTGGTGAATAACAGCGTGCAGCTGTCCCTTATCTCCCCCATCAAACATATGCTCAGTAGATCAAATCAGTGCCTCCTGGTCCTCATAAAATGGTCTGTGATGATAGCTGAATGTGCCTGCCGGAGAGTGAATGGTTATCTTCCATGTACCAATAGCTAAAGCCTGCTGCGTTGCCTCTTTGGATAGCTGGTCTGCCATTACATTCCGCTCCCTGTAAATATGTGTAAATGTGATGTGGTTAAAATTCAATTTTATCCGGTTCACCTCTTCCAGGATAGGTAAAAGATCCATCACATGACACAGAGTAATCTCCTTTGCCCAGTTGATGACTAACAAGGAGTCACCAAAGATCTGAAGGGACAAGCATCCTTGTTCCAGGGCAAATAACATCAGCAATTTTAGCGACATGAGTTCAGCGTAGTTATTAGTTCCTCTTCCCAATCCAGCCACCAGATGGAAATAATGTGCCTCAGATTTGTAAAGGACTCCCCCCCCTCCACAAACCGATTGTAGGTTTGAGGCACCATCGAAATATGCCCACGGCATGGAGAGATCAATCTGTTCTACTCGCACAGGACGTGTTCTGCTCACTTGTACAGGGGCCACAAAATGAAGAGTGACCGCCACCATCTGAGCCACTACAGACTCCATAGGTACCCTGCAGTCCTGGAAAATCACCTTATTGCGGGCAAGCCATATGCCCCAAGTGTATATACATGGGAGAGCCCGGAGAGGGGATGAATATTGAGCAGACCACCATAACTGGAATGCTTCCAGCACACAAGTACCCCTCCACCCCACCTTAATAGCCAATATCTTGCAGATCTCAGTCCAAACAGTCTGTGAGAATTGACAATGAATGAAAAGATGAGCCAAATTCTCTTCAGCAATCTTACAAAGTGGACAGATCCCCGGACCCTGGAGAAAACGTTTTTGCAGAATGTCCCAAGTAGGGGCCTTATTTTCCAGGATCGCCCAGAATAGTAATTTAGCTTTACCCGGACATCTTAATTTCCACAATAATTTCCACCACCACACCAAGGCCCTGTTATGGGTTTCCACATTGAGCTGGATATATCCATGTTTTGGTGAATATACACCGGAGGGATGGTGATCCCATATAAGTACATCAGCCCTATTGGTCAATCTAATATGTGTAAATCTTAACCGCCGTATATAATCCTCCCATTCCTCCTGCAGTTCAGCCGAGATCCCAAGTTGTCGAGCAGAAATCCACCCCTGTTGCCAAAGTGTAGAAGCTCCCTGATCCGCTAAGTCATTCAGATTATTACATCCTCTAGAAGCCAAAAAAGTCCTCAGTTCCATAGAAAGGACATGTCCACCCCTGCAACCAACCCATGGGTCCATCCCTATCCAAAGTAGTCTCCCGTCGCCAATCCTCCACACTAATCCCAATCCGACTAAAGAGAAATGCTGCACCACTGCTTTCCAAACCACAGAGCAGTTTGCCCTCGACTTGTTTCTCAGCCTGATCCATTCGAGAAGTGTTAAAGGGGCAATATATTTATGATAGACCACTCTAGTCCAGAGACTCTGTGTATGAATTAATCGCCACGACACTTTGGCCCCCAAGGATTTAGCAAAATTGAAAATATTCTTTAAGCCCCATCCTCCCAAAGCCTTCGGAACAGCAATTTTCTCCCAGCCTACCCACACCAAAGCCCGATTCTCTCTCGTACCCTTCCAAAGAAAGGCAAAACACAATCTCCTGATCTGCTCCAGAACTCCAGTGGGAATCCAAGCAAGTGACAGCCAATATACCGGAATTGCTTCCAATACTGATTTTATCAGAACCAGCCTCCCTGCCCGAGATAGCCATTTATGACTCCAACCATGAAGACGCTGTTCTAATTTTGCTATTAGCCAGCTCCAATCTGTCTTCAAATAAGCATTCGGTTTCAATGGGAAGCCGAGGTACTGTAATCCATCATCTAAATCCAAGGTCTGGTATGGTAGTTTGTTAACCATGTTTAGAATCTCCGGCTCGGATAAATGCGAGCAAGTGATAGTTGATTTGTCGATATTTACTAACATACCCGCTGCAGCTTGTATTAAGTGGAGGCCTTCAACCACCTTGTCAATATCCTGGCTCGTGCCATCACAGAAAATCAGGATGTCATCAACAAAAAGGAGATGTGTAATGAACAGTACCTAAGAGATAGATATGCCTCTAAAGGAGCCATCAGCTTTGGCGTTCAGAATAAATCGGCTAAGTCCTTCAGCGACGAGGAGAAACAACAGCGGAGACAGGGGGCATCCCTGTCGAAGTCCCCTCCCAGCCTGGAAGAAAGGGCTAGCAGAACCATTAATTAGAACAGCAAAATTCACCGTGGTGAGGCAGGCCATAATCCATCTGATGAAATCATAGCAGAACCCCAGGTGAGTAAGAAGCAACCGGATATAAAGCCAGCTAACCCTGTCAAAAGCTTTGGAGAGATCAATCTTAATCACCGCTCCCTTCTGCTTCTGCACCTTGAGCGTGTGTAATCCTTCCTGTGCAACTCCAATGGCCTCATGAATTTGGCGTCCTTCCAAGAAGCCAAATTGCTCGCAAGAAATGTGCTTAGACAAAATATTCTTGAGTCTGCGCGCCATTACCTTAGATATGATCTTATAGATGCAGTTACAGAGAGAGATTGGTCTGAATTCAGCAAAGTTGACAGGCTTTTCAGTCTTCGGTATCAGAGTTAAAAAAGTGGAGTTGAAGGGGCCATGGATAAACCCAGCCTTGCGCGATTCTTCCACCACTTGCAAAATCTCCTCCCCGAAGAAGTCATAGAATCCTAGGAAGAATTCTATAGGCCAGCCATCTGGCCCCGGGCTGCTATCTTTATTTAAGGATTTCATCACCGTCGAGAGCTCATCCAGCGTCACCTCTTCCATCAACATACTGTTTTCTGCCTCCCCCACAAAGCTGGGAAAAAGCTGAGTCACTCGAATAACCTCAGCAATGGAAATTCCAGGTGGAGCCGTGAATAGATCTCCAAAATTTCAAACTCCCAACGCTGCTAATCCATCAAAGCTGGAAACCTGTTCCCCAGTATCTGATGAGAGTTCCCAGATAGAGTTTTTGAATTTTCTCCCCTTAGCATAAGATTGAAAAAATTTGGTATTCTCATCACCGCATTGTAGCCAAACCGCCCTGCTTTTCATTCTCCACAGTTCTTCACGCTCACACAGTATCACATTCCTGCGTCTCTCCCACTCCAACAACTCACCTTTCTGCATATCATCGAGGTATCCCATGCCCAGACTATTATGTATCCTAGCAATGTTTAGCTCAGCATCTTGTAAGTTCTGATCATCCATCACCCTTTTGTCATGAGCCCATGTGCTAGTGGCCTCTTTAATTCTTTTCAGATTGTGATAAAAGTGAGCACCAGCAGGTGTCTGAGTGTCAAGTGGACGATGAACCCATTGCTCCTGCACCAGTTTAATGAATGTCTCCTCCTTCAGCCAGCTAGGATTGAATTTGAAGGGGCTGGGTGGTTTTTTCCCGCTACCTCGTAACTCCAGGAAAATGGGACAATGGTCAGATATCCCACCTGACCCTACCCACTGTCTGACAAGATCAACCCCATGTGCCAACCCTTCGGCCACCAGAAACCTATCCAATCGTTTAGCTACTCTATGAACCCCAGCTCTCATATTCCTCCAAGTGGGAGATAGCTGGGATGGTATGATGTCGAGGAGATCCTTCCTGACAAAGGCGTCGATGAAATGGTTTGCTAATGGGTCCGGAACAGCCCGAGGCCCCCAAACTTCAGAAGACCCCAGAGTGAGGTTGAAATCCCCACCCAAAATCACTTCCCTGCCATCAAATATATCCATACCTAACAAGGAGTCCCAGTAGCCCACCCTATTAAGGTAGGGCCCATATTATATATTGAGTACCGTGATCATCCGACCTATCTCAGCGTCCCAAACTTCCAAACCAAGACCAGAGGATATCCCCCAAGTACAATCACATCTGCAGCTCTTGACCTTCCACCCCGAAGCCAGCCCTCCAGAGCGCCCCCTGGCATCCACCCCTACAAACTTCCAGCCAGGGAGCAAAGATTCTAATGTACGAACAACATCCTCACAGCCACCCAAAGTTTCTTGCAGCAAAATAACGTCCGGTTGATTTATGTCAACCAACCTACGTAGCGAAGATTTTTTAAGTGGGCTCGCCAACCCACGACAATTGAAGGACATAATCTTCATAAACAATCCCCATCTTGGGCTATCACTGCTCTAAGTGCCCACTCAATAGACGATTGCGTTCCCATCACTAAATCCACTTTCGCCCGTTCTTTAGCTTTAGTCATATGGGATTTACGTCCCCGGCCTTTCCCCACAACACTTGAGGCCAATTCAGGTAGTCCCTTGCCCCCCGATCCATCTACAGTAATCTCCCTACTACGAAGAGCATATCGAATATGCCTACCCTCGGAGCATGAAGAGTGTGAGGTAGAAACAAAAGAGGGCGTGACATTACCCATATCAGGCCGAAGTAGATGGTCATCCTGTCGAGGAGGAGACCCATGGCTGTGTTAGGATATTCCTATACTCCATCCTAGTCCCACCAGTATTTTGATCATTTACATTTTCAGTCATGCATGCACCTTTTAGGGTTTGCATGCATTCTAGGGTTTGCATGCATTTTGCATGCATCCCAGTCATCAGTCCAGCACCTAGCCCTCAGTTAGCTAGCCCCCAGGAGCTTCTCACTATTCAGTTTTAGCCCTCCAGTTGCTTAGTGCGCCCTTCTTCCTTGATTTTAGGGAGCAACTCGCCCTTCTTCACCTACCAGTTCAGTTACAGTCAGTTACAGTCAGTTACAGTCAGTTACACTCAGTTACATTGAGTTACACTCAGTTACACTCAGTTACATTCAGTTACAGTCAGTTACAGTCAGTTACACTCAGTTACATTGAGTTACACTCAGTTACATTCAGTTACTCTTAGTTACATTGAGTTACACTTAGTTACATTGAGTTACACTCAGTTACACTCAGTTACACTTAGTTACACTGAGTTACACTTAGTTACACTGAGTTACACTTAGTTACACTGAGTTACACCTACCAGAGTTAGTTTGACTGATGGTTGACAGTTACTTGAGCATTGATGACTCCACTGATGATGATGAAGACTTCTAGTTGCACTCCGATGATCATGAGGACACCTAGTTGTGCTCCGATGACACTCCAGTGATCCTTTGATCACTCCATGAAGGCTAATTCGAATTGCCACCTTAGGCATTCAAATTCCGCATGCATTGTATTATTTATATGTCCATTTGTGATTAATAATCTAGTATGACCGAAGTATTATTGCTTCTATCTGAGTTCTACTGTACCATATTATTCTGTTGCTCATTATACTGCATGTATCACTCTTCTTCTATTCTCTTGCTTAATCCATTATTCTCTTGTGAGGTATACATCATCTCTTAGATCTGCTGTGAGGATTTTCACATGGTATCAGAGCATGTTGAGAGTATTGTTTATCTCCATTCTTGAGAGTTTTTTGCAGGTTATTACCAAGATTTCGAGTGCAGCAGTTGTAGCAGAATCTGCATTTTTGCAGCAGTAGCAGTTGCAGTTATTCTATATTGTTTTTGCAGGTCTTCTACAACTTCAATGAATTTAGAAGAAATTACTCCTCTTTCTCCATTCAACTATGATGAATGGAAACCAAGAATGATAGCATATTTGAAGAGCCATGATCTCTTTGATTGCTATTTTGAAAGAGAGTTCGAATCCTCTACAAAGAAGATTAAATGGTTGAATAAAGGTGACATGCACATTGGAAGAATGATGCTTGCTATGACCGATTACATATTGTACCCGACCATCATTGATATTGAAACTCCAAAAGAGTTATGGGCTCATCTAGATGAAAGATTCGGCAAAAAGAATGATGGATTTGGTCCAAATCCCTTCAAAAGCAAGCAAGTTGATGCATTCGCTCCACTTGATGGTCTCTCAGATCATGATGCATTCGCTCCTCCTGATGGTCTCTCAGATCATGTTGCATTTACTCCCCTTGATGATCTCTCAGATCATGAACCAGTATCATCTCATATTGAAGTTGTTGACAAAGAACTTGCAGATTCTCCGCTCATGCTCAAACTTTCTTCTCTTTCTGTGCCAGCTCACACTCTAGATATTGCAGAAGGTCCTAAATCCTGTCTTGCACCAGAGTTTGTTGGTTTGCATCATGATCACATGATTATTTCGGAGGTAACATCAGCTATTGGAGGTAATGCATTCGTTCCTCTTCAGCAAACATCTCTTATTTACTACTATATGATCATTAGCACATGCTTTCAGAAGGTTATTGAAGAATATGGTCATTGCCACCCACTTGAGATAATTTCTCATGCATCATATGATAGTTTTGATCTCACCCCTGCTGGTTCAAAGGAGATCTCAAGAAACTGTTTTGAAAGTCTTAAATCTGATTTTGATTTCAAGCAAACATGTAATAGTTCTTTTTGGCATAATCTCACCCATGGTGGTTCGAAGGAGAAGACAAAGGACTATATGCACATTCAAAAATTTGATCCTACCTCAGCTGATTCGAATCACAGGTTCAAGGATCATTCTAATACTGTTGGATTTGTTCTCATCACATTCGATCTGAAGAGCAAGTACAAGCACATGCTTTTTGAGCATGATCCACTTCTTCCCAAGAAGAAGATACCTCCAGACATATGACCAAGCATCACACATGCTTGAGTTTGGAGATTTTTTTTTTTTTTATGTGTGCCTTACAGTCTATTTTTGAGGAGGGGGTATGTTTCCCATGAAATTTTCCCACTTCCTTGGTTTATTGATTGTTATTATTCATTGTATTGGGTGACCTTTGGTCTTAGTTACCAGGGCCCAGGATGGATTAAGGGGGGCTGTTAGGATATTCCTATACTCCATCCTAGTCCCACCAGTATTTTGATCATTTACATTTTCAGTCATGCATGCACCTTTTAGGGTTTGCATGCATTCTAGGGTTTGCATGCATCCCAGTCATCAGTCCAGCACCTAGCCCTCAGTTAGCCAGCCCCCAGGAGCTTCTCACTATTCAGTTTTAGCCCTCCAGTTGCTTAGTGCGCCCTTCTTCCTTGATTTTAGGGAGCAACTCGCCCTTCTTCACCTACCAGTTCAGTTACAGTCAGTTACAGTCAGTTACACTCAGTTACATTGAGTTACACTCAGTTACACTCAGTTACATTCAGTTACAGTCAGTTACAGTCAGTTACACTCAGTTACATTGAGTTACACTCAGTTACACTCAGTTACATTCAGTTACTCTTAGTTACATTGAGTTACACTTAGTTACATTGAGTTACACTCAGTTACACTGAGTTACACTTAGTTACACTGAGTTACACTGAGTTACACCTACCAGAGTTAGTTTGACTGATGGTTGACAGTTACTTGAGCATTGATGACTCCACTGATGATGATGAAGACTTCTAGTTGCACTCCGATGATCATGAGGACACCTAGTTGTGCTCCGATGACACTCCAGTGATCCTTTGATCACTCCATGAAGGCTAATTCGAATTGCCACCTTAGGCATTCGAATTCCTCATGCATTGTATTATTTATATGTCCATTTGTGATTAATAATCTAGTATGACCGAAGTATTATTGCTTCTATCTGAGTTCTACTGTACCATATTATTCTGTTGCTCATTATACTGCATGTATCACTCTTCTTCTATTCTCTTGCTTAATCCATTATTCTCTTGTGAGGTATACATCATCTCTTAGATCTGCTGTGAGGATTTTCACAGGCTGCCCCTCCCCAAATCAAATGGGTCATCAAGAACGGAAGAAGGATGAATAGGTGACTTACCCGTGTGTATCTCAGTAGGATCCTGACGATGAGAGGGCATCTCCTGCTGCAATAAAGTGGCCTGTGAAGTCGGAGTAACAGAACTCAAGGAGTCCCCCTCAACTGCAGGAGGCTCACGTCCATGCTTCTTCGTTCCAGAGTTCACCAAGGATGGCATTCGAATCTCTGATTCGATCCTCCCATCATTAGCTAAATGTTCCACAGAATCAAGAATCCCCCCCCGTCAGTAGCTGGCCCACTCCCACCCACTACCTCCACCTGTGAGTCCACTTTCAACTCAGGGACAACTACAACATCTGCATCAGCAACATTCAGAGGCTTGCTTTTTCGAAACGATAAGGGACAGCAGGCTACAAGATGTCCAAGATCATGGCAGCGATGACACCTAAATGGCACGCCCACATAATCCAGTGTTTGAACATAATCCCCATCCTTGGAATGAACTTTAATCTCAGCAGAAAGTCCCATCCTAATGTCGAGATTGACTAATATCTTAGCAACCGAGTATATACCATTCTTCAGATGGGAGGAATCAGAGCACACGTATTCACCAAGATAATTCCCGATCTCTGCAAACCTAGTCTCGTTCCACATATGCATGGGAAGTCCTGGAAGCTTAACCCACAGCGGTTCTTTAGCTATTCTTTCCGTTTTAGCATCGAAAAAGGGTGACCATCTTTTCAGTACAAGTGGTACTCCCAGCATCGACCAATGTTTATTCAGAACAACATTGACCTCCCCGCTGTTCAAGAAAATGAAGGCGAACCAACCTTTCGACAAAACACGGACCTCGGGGACAGATGGCGCGATGTTAAGCCATTTCTCTGCCACCCAACGCTGAAGGAAGCCTCTGCCTAATCTCCTACCTCTAACATGTCCTACCACAGCTGTTTGAGAGTAATCCACGGCCTCTGCCAACGTAACATCGACCCCCAGCACTAACTGATCCAGTCTCTTACGTTCTTTGACCTTCTTAACAGGGATTTTAATGGAGTCAGCCTTGGCAGACATCCCTGTTCGTAGCTGGAAATCGTCATTCAATGCATCCTCTCTCCTCGGGACCGCCATCAAAGCACCACACCGCTGCCAGCGAATGGGCCAGTCGAATTCACTGAACAAAATGCAGGATCCAATGGGCAAATGTGCAGGAAGATAGAAAGATCCCTTCCCAGCAATTTGTCCAGGGTAGTATTCGTGCCAAGTGTACTATCACAGCGTCCCAAATTAAAGATCATACCATCAGAACCAAGAAAGCGATGTAGCTCAACGCCAGCCCTATGAAACTCACAGCCTGCAAGCAAGCTGGATGGACCCCAGCAGTGGTCAAATAAACAGGATCCTCAATCATCTACAGCTCGGCTCCATCAGAAGGCAATTACCAGTAAAGAAATCGCCCTGCATCGATCCCTGAAATTGCTACTAGTGTCCATTAGCACAGCTCCTGTCGCAGTAGTTAGTAACTCGCACTGGAACCCCACACGGGGAATGATCTCCGCAGTGCCAACATAATGCATCCCCTCATACACAGATCAATAGTACGAACCTCCTCTCTTTCCTTATTATCACATACGACACCAAAGTTTTCACATGGATTAGACTGAGCCTTAAAAATTTGTGTCGGTTCTTCATGATCTATTTTTCCTTCAACAAACTTGGAAGGGGTTTGGATAGTGATTTCCTCTTCAATTGGCTCAAATTGAAACTCATTTTTTTCATTACTTTTAGGATGAAATTTATGTTCATTACTTTCCTTCTCATTCAACATGGAATATACTCTTGAAGTTTTCTTCACAATACAAGCCCACTTTCTTTTTATGTGAGAGATTTGTTCTTCATTACACTCAGAATATTTCTGTGCGGATTTAAATCCATGCCAAAAGAGGAAATGAGACCAAAATATTTTATATTTCTTTAACTCTTCACTCACCAGAATCTTTACTAATTCGTGGTGAAAAACACTATGACTGGAAGACTCAAGATTATTTTGTAGCCTGGTTTCCATTTTTCCTAAACTTCTCAAGAAAAAGCATGGTAGGTTCAATTTTTTAATACATGCTATGTGAACCAGGAATCACATATGATACAAGAAAACAGTGGCAAATCTCCCCTCACAGGTTACGTATCTTTGCATTATCTCTAGGACGTTGTGCCATTCTTCCAAAAGACAGATTCTCTGGATTCCTACACTCCAGCTAGGGTTTCTGTATTGACGAAGAAGAAACTGATTATAGTCTGCATCAACTTGGTATTTTTTGAACCATCTTTCTCCTTCCAGGGATACATTGATTTCCAATGCAATTGATTCCTTTATGACCTGGAACTCAAATCCGTTGGAATTTACCATTGATCCTTTAAAATTCAACGCAAAATGTCTTATTACCTCCATGTTATGACCTTGAATTTTTTCACACATAGAGAACCACCCTGCATCTTTTAATTTTATAACCGACTGTGGGAACTTACTAGTCCAACTCATATTCTCAGGCTCGATTTGAAGCAATTTACCGCTAGGTCCACTGGGTTTCTTCTTCTTATTAGGATTCATTTTTAATTTGGGAGATGAAGGTTGAATGTCTACTTTCTCTAACTTTACCTACATTTTAATGAAGTACATCTATTGCTTGAAGACACTAATCCCCTGAAAATGAGGGTGCCGATTTTGAAACCAATCGGGACTAGATAGGTGATGGGGATTTAATGATTCTAATGAATGAAGTGTACAAATTAATACATAACCCAAGGCATATCATAAATGAAAAATGTTAGAACAATTTCCAATGATCAATTTCATAATAATTACAATATATGCACCTTGAATCAACTCGGATTAAGATTTGACATTCTAGCAGCGTGCATATGTATTAAAGTAGTATCATGCGCTGCTAGAATGTTTTAAAACACAATATGTGATATGAAGCTTCAAACCTCAACTCAAAATTATTTTAAAATATAAGGAATATTTAAAACCTCAAATATAGGAGCTAATCTAACACTAAAATAACTCAAAATGCAAAGTGAATTTAGTTTTTAAGCAATTCAAGAACCAAAACAAAGTAAAATAAAAAGAATTATAGAAAAGGTAGGGTGATCCTAACAAAATATAAGAAAAAAGGGGGTTGACAGATATAGGACTAACATCGAGAACCCATCTGTGAATGAATATACTTCCTTTCCTCTGACACCTTAAAGTACTTCGTCGGTAAATGACGTGGGGAATCGATCATGAAGCAAGGCAACATTCAACTTCCTTAAGTCGACACATATTTGTATTTCTCCAATCTTCTTGTCCTGGATGACCATCGAGCTAATCCATTATGACTCCTCGATAGGCTCAATGATCCTTGCGTCCAACATCCACTCTATCTCATCCTTCACTCGTTCTTTGTATCTGGGATTCCATCTATACAGTTGCTGCTTCACTTGCTTATCATCGGGTTTAAGGGGGATCTTCACATTGCTAAGTCCCTGGAAATGCCCTTCATCTCAGAAAACTTCGTCGGGAATAGATCTTGAAATTCATGCAATAAGTCGATGACCTTCTCGATTGTTGTGTCGTCCCAATAGTCTCCAATACTGTTAAACCTTGGATTCTCCAATAACCCAATATTTACTTTCTTAATTTTCAATGGTTGCTTAAATATGTCGAATGGCATATATGGTGCTTCAACGTCGCGTATTTCTTCTTCTCTAGGATATTCGTCATCATCAGGTCTTCCCTAAATATTGTAACACTCCATCATAATATTTGGTGTTGCGGTCCCATTGGTTTTTCGGTCAGAACTGTCTCAAATATCTTTTCACAGATTACCTGCAGTGCACTATCGATTAGAGGATTCTCATTGGAGAAACTGAATGTGTGAATGAATATAATGGTTAGATATTCTCATGTGGTTGCTCCTCATCTCATTTCTACTGAGACATACCAACTCCATGTTACTTCATCTAACGTGTGTATGAATGAATGAACCCATTATTGCTTTGGCCTCACCCCCCATGTAGCCTGACATTTTCCCAGATGATCCCTTGGATCCATCCTTCCATCATACTTCTTTCCTTGGTAGCAGTAATTTTACCCAAATATTACTTCCATTAATCGTTGACATTGTTTCCATTTTTTTTATTGAAAACTTGTGCATACCCCACCACCTCGTTGGAGTGGCCTTCAATGCTTCATCTAATTCTAGCAGGTGATGTGGCTTTGATACTTTGTTTTCAAACTCATTGATGAAAATTGCCAGGTTAGGTATCCCTTCGTATGTTGGTACATCAATACTTCTGTCGCAACCCATCGCAGTGATTGAGAGATCCATGCACATTTCCTGAATGATACCTCATGCAACCGATTTTTCCAATTTTATGGAACCTCGTTGGAGTCTGATGGTGCCAAATTGATACTTCACCATCCCAATTTTCCATCGGCAGTGGGATTGACGTAATCTTCTGAGATATTATAGATGTTGTCCCATCCTCTGATAAGCTCGTCTCTCATTGGTTCAACATATCTTTGTCCTTCAAGTGGATTAAGTGGAGCAATGAACCTCATGTCGCGGTTCTCAAAAGACATCGTTCTTTTATTGAAATTGATCACTTCTTGATTTTTCATCATCCAATCTATCCCCAACAGTGCAGGATATGGACTAGTGTTATCAATTCTCTCTATGACATCAAAATATGCATATGTGTTTAATCCTTCTACCTCTGCTGGTAGATGAGGCAACCGACCAATTGGTGTAACCTTGATCTGATTTGCTAAACAGAGCTGCACAGGGGACCATACCAGCTATGGCTTCCCCATCACTTCCCATGTTTTCTTGTTTAGGATATTCACATCATATCCTAGATCTTGAATTATGGAGTCCATATCATATGCACCGATCTGGGCATTCATCCTCATCTCCCTTCCTGTTTTCTTCTTATACACACAGTTGATTGCACAATCATGTCGCCCCTCTTCCAGTCGATGTAAGAAGCAATCTATCTCTGCTAATGCTTCCTGATCCTTTGCTAGTGTTAGACAACTTTCTAGAAAAAAATTCAAAGTACTGATTTTTCCTGGTGACTTCTGCGACATTGTCAGGTCAAAAATTTGTGGCATCCCATAGACAGGTTCTTTGTGGACTACAGGTGTCGATTGAACATTATTCTTTATCAGTGCATCTCGTGCTTCCCAAAATGTTTTTTTCTCTGCTTCGACATCAAATTGTACTTGTTTATGGATCGTGGGCCAAACATTTAGCGGTAGCTTATCTTCTCCTGTTGCAGCTCATCCTCTGGTCACTACTATACATTTACTGGTTGAATGATTACCCCAGCTGAGATCTTCTGCACGTTCTGAGCTGGATTCAGGTTCTCGTTCAGGTTTGGATTCGGTTGTGTTTGCACCACATTCTTAGTCTGCCATTTTTCTATTAACTGGGGACAATATTCGACGGTGTGATCAGTTGTGCTGCAATAGGTACATTGCAGGGTCAGATTTGGGAAATCCATTTGACAGTGTCCGATCTTCCCACAATTATAGCATGTGATCGGTCCTCGACCTCAACCAAAGGTTCCTCCACGACCAAAACCTCCGCCAAGACCACCACGATATCCTCCTCTCAGTCCTCCTCATTCTGGGTTGAACTGTGACTGATTGTACTGCGGCATATTGTACTGTGGTTGACTATAATGCGGCTTATTATACTATGGCTATGCTGGATGTTTCTCGTATCCCTTCATGAAGTAAGCATCAGCATCCATTTCTTGAAGCAAGTCATATGCTCGACAATATTTCTCATCATGGACGACAGATCGACAAAAGTTACAATGTATATTAGCCGGCTTTGACACAACCTTTTGCAAATACATGCATTCCTCCAAGTGATGTCCTTTTGTCTGGAAAACTTGACACCAGGGCATTCCTCCTAGACTGAGCGGATTTGGCACACCAGACTGTAGATATTCACGGAATTCAGGGAATTGATCTTTATGATGCCCTTCGGACTTGCATCGACTACACCTTACCTCTTCATGAACATCCTTCCCTTTTTTAATCTCCTACAGCTGAATAGTCAATTTTTCTAGCTGCGACTGGATCTAGCTCATGCCAATCCCTATTTCGCCGATTGGAGAAGCTTCAATCTTCATCACGATTTCCAACGCCTCCTCCTAACACTAGTACAAAATGAGAGATAAATGACTAGGTGACCAAAACATTTAGTCACCACAATTTTTTCAAGGGATAAATGACCAAAATTGAGAAATTTTAAGTGAGCTATCTAAAAATGACCAAGATAAATGACCAATTTGGTCTCAGGATAAGAACTAAACTAAAAATGACCACATAACAATTGGTCATTTATTTGGTCATTTTTAGTTGTGTCACTTCGACAATGAACAATTACAATTTTGACAATGAATTTTTACAATTTACTAAATTTGAACACTGCAGATGGATTCAAAGACCCCTTTTATCTAAATCCATCTGCAGTGTTCAAATTTAGTAAATTTGTAACATTGCAGATGGATTCAGAGACACAAGCTAGTGTCGAAACATGATGCCATAGGAGAACCTAGTGAAATTTTTTGCAAGATCATTTCATCTGTACTGTCACATTCAATTTGATGAGCTTATCATGTCCATATCTTATTTCACCATTTTTTATTTCGTATTATCCCTTCGACAGATCTTCCAATTAGTTGCATCATGTGCATCATCATAGTGTGGTTGAGTCGAGTCTTGGTCGATCCTGGCATCAAATTTCTATAGGTCCACTTCAGTTGTGGGATTCCCCTACTTATAATAAAAAAAACTCCAATATATTATTCATATCTCAAAGATAGTGATTGTTTCATATTGTCCTCTAGATCCTACTAAACTAGTCTTGAGATTATTGATAGACCTTCATTACATGCTCTAAATAGAAAAAAAAACACACCATAGGGAGAAACGAACAACAAATACACTGTACAAAATTCTTTTGCCATTCATAAACAATAAAAAAATATTAGACTTCACCACCCAGAACCAACAAAAATGGCCACCTTCAATATTTAGAAGGTTTGGCCTCTGATACTAGTCATTCCAAACAACAACAAAAAGTATTCCAACTCTGAACAGAAACGACAAAAAATGAGAAAGGAAGTGTAAAAGAAAGGGATTCTTCTAATATGCTTGAATGTTACCTTCCTCGACCACCTGGTTGAGATGTATTTCTTTAAAATGGAGCATCCTTCCAGCATGCATATTCCTCTTTTGTACTTTAAAACAACTTTTTCATTGAAAATTCTATAAATATGCTTATAGCAGATGGAAACGAAGTTCCTTTGCAAATATCTAATCCTGGCTTTCCAATGTTCTAAAATAGTAATATGGAGTTCACATCATACATTGATCCAATCAACCACAACTCTGGAATCCCCAATCACTTGCAATGATGAAAATCCTTTGAGGTGAGCAAACAAGAGAAGTCCTCATAGGGCAATAAGCTCCACCCTTGTGTTAGTGACATATTTCCCTTGTGTTGGTTCCATCTTCGCAACCCAACCAAAGTAGGAAACAATGATCTTTATTTAAAATGATGTGAATTCCTACTCCACATTCCCCTTATTGAGCTGCCTTGTCAAAGAAACCAATAGGACCCTGGCCTAAAAAAACCAGAGGATATCTAAACTTAAAGCTTTAAATACTCACCTCATCCTTATAGTACTTAGAAAAGAAACCTACAATAGTCCTGCAAGCTCTGTCTAAGTTAAATGGAACATCTTAAAAAAGAGCAAGGTTTCAAAATCTCCAGATCCCCCAAATGAAGAAAAGAGGGAGAGGAGACTTGGTGGATCTCGCATAAAACTAGTGATGCAAACAGTCATCAAGGGAGCCATGGTCCCAACTACTAGATAGATTAAGTCTACTCGAAAGGTCCTCCCAAACTTGTTGAGTAATGTGACAGTGGACCAACAACTAATCTACGTATTCTAAGGATTTTTTACACAAAGGACAACAAATTGGACCATATCCTTGTTAAAAGTATTCAAATTTGAGAGGGGGGGGTGAATCAATTATTATTGTGCTTAAACAATTTTACATTCTTTTCCCCTTTTAACTTTGATGAAGTGTGGAAATCAATATGATATGAGATGTTCTATGCACATTCCTTTATAGCAGGTATATTGTTATAACAGAATTAAATATAAGGCATATAAACAATGTTCAATCACATAAATATGCAAAGGCACTGATTTTCCTGAGGAAACCCATAAAGGGAAAAAACCTCTTCTTCTTAGGATGAAAGGCAATCTCCAACTTCTCTTTACATTCTATTTTATATGAGCTACAACCCAGATGAGGCTGCTACCTCTGTTTCTTCAGCACCAACTGAATGGAAGCTACAACTCCCAAATGTACAAGCACCAACTTGCAAAGAAGACTTTACAGTCTTCCCTTGCTCCTCCCTACCACCCTATGTAGGAAAAATTTCAGTCAATTATATCACACTAGTTCAGATATATCAGTACATACCCTTTTCATTTTTGTTCCGTGCTGCTACAGCTTGGATTTCTGGGCATTATATTCTTCATTAAATCGAGCCACACATTTTTCTTCTAAATTGTTGACTTCGAATCATAGCTTCATCCTCTTTAGCCAGCAACCAATCCTCTTCATCCTCTCCATTCTCATCCCAATTTTGTTCTCCTCAATTGTTTTTTATAAATGTTGAAGTTATATGCCTCGGTCTCTTTAACTTCCAGATATTCCAATTCTAAAACTGAAACTGTCTCTTTAACTCCCACTTCGAAAATTGAACTGTCTCTTTGACTTCCAGAAGTTACACACTGTAAATTAATAAATAAAAAAATGTCTGTGAGTCGCATCTTGTCTGAGTCACGACTATATGAGTCACGGCCATCTGAGTCTCAACCATCTAAGTCGCGGCTGTCTGAGTCACAGTCGTATGAGTCTCAGCCATCTGAGTCGCAGCCGTCTGAGTCGCGGTCATCTGAGTCTCAGCCATCTGAGTCACAACTTATCTGAGTCGCAACTGTTTGAGTTGCAGCCGTCTGAGTCGCGGCCGTCTGAGTCGCAACTTTAGTAAACTAAAGTTGGTATGGTCTGAGTCACCTGCCTTGTCTACTTTCCAACCATCAATGACAAATGAATCATAGTTCCAATAATCTCCCCCTTTGGCATTGATGGAAACCTAAAATTTATGATGTTGCTTTTCATCTGCAACTACCTGAACTTCTCCCCCTTTGACTTCAATGTCAAAGATACATTTTATATAAACAGCTCCCCCTATCAAGAAGAATCCCAAAAAAATGGGCATGAGGAACTACATAGAACTTATAGTATAATCATATCTACAATACACACATACTCCCCCTTTCAAGGTGAACTCAATAATCTGGTCATGAGGAAAAGTCAATATGAAATCATCATAAGCACATATCTAATATTTATTAAACCTGGACTCCCCCTATCATGGTGAGGAGATCATTTGGAATTGGGTAGGACACACAACTTCTGACGAAGATATTCAAACTTTTCCTTGGACAATGGTTTAGTAAAGATATCAGCTATTTGTTCTGTAGACGGAATAAAATTCAATTGAACCACTCTGTTTGTGACTTTCTCCCTCAGAAAGTGATACTTAATTGGCATGTGCTTAGTCTTGGAATGAAGCACAGGGTTTTTAGACACACTGATAGCACTTGTGTTATCACAGTGAATAGGGATAGGTTCAGAATATTTTACATCCAAATCAGCAAGAGTTTTTATCATCCATAATACCTATGTACAACATGTTGCAGCAGCTATGTATTCAGCCTCAGTAGTAGATAGAGAGAGAGAACCTTGCTTTTTACTCATCCATGCTACTAATGAATCGCCTAAGAAGAATGCACCTCCACTAGTGCTCTTTCTTTCATCCAAACAGTTTGCCCAGTCAACATCTGAATATGCAATCATCTGAAATTTTTGATTCCTAGGATACCAGAGACCATAAGTCATTGTGCCTTTCAAATATTTGAAAATTCTCTTCACAGCTACCAAGTGACTTTGTTTGGGAGCAGACTGAAATCTTCCTACCATTCCAACAACATGCATGATATCAGGACGAGTTGTTGTAATATATAGAAGACTACCTATCATTGACCTGTATGTTCTTTGATCAACATTTGGTGAGATATTATCTTTGCTAAGCTTGCAACCAAAAACCATAGGGGTACTAACAGGTGAAGAATCCTCCATTTGAAACTTTTTCAACATCTCCTTCAGATACTTCTCTTGAGAGAGAAATAGACCTTCAGAATTCTGATTGATTTGAAGACCAAGAAAGTATGATAATTCTCCAATCATTGACATTTCAAACTCAGATTGCATGGCATTAGCAAACCACTGGACATAAGATGCATTAGTACATCCAAAGATAATGTCATCAACATAAACTAGAACAATTAATAAATCATCACCTTCAGTTTTGATGTACAGATTTCTATCAACAGTGCCCTTCTTGATTCTTTTTCTTATAAATATTTATCCAATCGGTAGTACCAGACTCTTGGTGCTTGTTTCAACCCATATAGTGCCTTCTTCAATTTGCATACATAATCAGGATTGTCTGTCAGTGAAAAACCTTCAGGTTTCTCCATATACACTTCTTCTTCTAGATCTCCATTTAGAAAAACTGATTTAACATCCATCTAATAAACTTTGAAATTTTTTGTGACATGCATAAGCAAGAAACATTCTTATAGCTTCCATTCTTGCCATAGGTGCAAAAGTCTCATCAAAATATTGTCCCTCAACTTGTGAATACCCCTTGCAAACCAATCTAGCTTTACTTCTCACAATTTGTCCTTTTTCATTCATCTTATTCTTAAATATCCATTTGGTACCTATCACATTCTTATCTGCTGGTCTAGGAACAAGTTCCCAAGTATTATTCTTTTCAATCTAATCAAGCTCTTCATTCATGGCTTTTATCCAATCTTCATCTTCACTAGCTTCATAAAAATTCTTGGGTTCTATTATAGATAAAAAGGCAATGTGAGACTGTTTCTGTATCTTTGAGTAACTGTCTTCTTGTCTGCACACCTTCATTCTTGTCACCAATGATCTGACTTTCATGATGATTTTTCTGAAGAATTCTTGAAGGAGGTTTTACTGATTGCTGCTGTGAGTCTACATCTTCATTCTCTGATTCAGCTTCTTCCTTTTATGATTCTTGGACCTGTTCTTCTTCATCTTCAGTTGTATCCTCTGCACATGATTCATCACTGTTTATCTGAGTGTCTTTTACATTAATCCCTTCATCTAGTTTAATATCAATGCAATCAACCATTTTATGCAACCTCTTCTTGTAGCATCTGTATCCTTTGTTGTTTGTAGCATAACCTAAGAAAACACCTTCATCATCCCTGTCATCATATTTACCAAGATGCTCATCATTGTTCTTGATATAACACTTACTCCCAAAGACTTTGAAATGCTTGATTGTAGCAGGTCTCCCAAACCATAATTCATAAGGAGTTTTATCACTATTTGGCCTTAAGTGAGCTTTGTTAAGTATATGAATAGTTGTATGAATTGCCTCAACCCAAAAAACTTGAGAATTATTATTTTCTTTCATCATTGATCTTGCCATCTGCTGAACTGATCTATTCTATCTCTCAACCACTCCATTTTGCTGTGGAGGCCTTGGAATTGTATACTCTCTTTTGATACCCTGTTCATCACAAAATTCCTTGAAAGGCCTTGAACTAAACTCTCCTCCTCTATCGGAACTTACTTCCTTTAGTCTTCTTCCTATTTGATTCTCAGTCAGAGCTTTAAATACTTTAAAATTTTCAAATGCTTCAGATTTTTCTTTCAGAAACGCAACCCAAGTAAGTCTAGAATAATCATCAATAACTAGCATAAAATAGTTTTATTTTCCTGTACCTTCCTTCCTTGATGGTCCACATGAATCCATATGCACTAACTGAAGAGGTTTATCTGAAGAAGGGAAACTCTTGGATTTGAACCGTGTTAGAGTCAGTTTTTCCATTTGAGAGGGTTTACATACAACATCATCTAGTTTTGATATCTTTGGAAAGTCTTTCACTGCTCCATTGTTTCTAAGCATGATTATATGATCAAAATTTAAATGTCCAAGTCTTCTATGCCATAGCTAGCTCTCATCATACTTTCTTAGATGAAATTCCTCATCATACTTGCTTAGATGAAATTCCTCCTTTTCTTCTTTCAAGACAAAAACATTGTTTTTTGTTCTTATACCTTTGGAAACCAATTGTCCTGAAGAAACAGATTTAATTTTTCATTCCTTAGAATTGAAAACAACTTCGCATCCTTTGTCACATACCTAGCTGACACTAAGAAGATTGTCCTTCAAGCCATCTACAAACAGAACATCTTGAGCTTTCCCTTTGCCATTATTCAGACTTACCATTGCTTTGCCTCTGATTTTTCCAGGAGCATCATTCCCAAAAGTTACATTTCTTGATTTGTGTTCTTTTAGAGATAGAAACTTACCTTTATCCCTGGTCATGTGTTTGGAGCAACCACTGTGAATATACCATGGGTCCTTCTGTCTTTGAGCAGAAAGCACTAAATCACACTGATTGCGTTCTTTCTTCTTCCACACTTTTATTTCAGCTGAATGATTCACTCTTGAATCTGTTTTGTAGTTCTTCAAATAACATTTTGAAGCCTTGTGTCCATAATTATGACAGATATAACATTCATGTTCATTGTATAGAAGATCAAAAGGATTGACATTTCTATTATGAATTCCTCTTCTGATTGATGATGGAGTACGGTGGTTATGATTATTCACTGATTGTTTCATTCCATGCTACAGCGTTTGATTATTGCTAAATATTCTTTGTTGAGTGTTTCTAAGATTTAAAACACAGGTTGCAGCTTTGTGACCAAAGTTAGAACAACAATAACAGTAACCATTAAAGAAATTTTGATACCTGAATCTTGGCTGTCCTCTTGAAATTGATTGCATTATAATTCTGTGTTGGACATCTTCTTCTTCATGCTTTCTTGACTGCAGAATATTGCTTTTTGTTCTTGTAGCTCTATCCCTTTTATCATTCATTAGATTGTCATTACTATTGGTGTTATTTGCTTAAGCTTTGATGGAGGTTGCAGACTTTGTGAATTTTGATTGCTTGGTGCTTTGAAAGTAGATCACCTTAGTTTTTTCTTTTTTCTCCGAGTGATTGCTGCTTGAACCTTGTTCATAGCCTAGATCAGATTTAATCAACAGAGATATTTGCTTACTTAAGATATTATTCAACTCTTCTGAGGCTTTAATGCTTGAAAAATTCTGATGATGCAAAGTTTGGAATTTCTCTAATTCTTTCTTAAAAGTCACCACTTCTTCTTCTAACTTTTCACATCTTGCTCTACCTTCAGCCAGTTGTTCTTTAAGAATGTCTTCTATTTTCTTTGCCTCTTCTAGTTCTATTTTTACCAAAACAGTTTGTACTAGGTTCTTTGTCATTCTTTTCATACTGTATCAGTAACTAATTTTGTTTCCTCTTCTTTTGTCTGAGTCTATCAATTTCTTCAATGCACTAATTAACTCAACTTCCTTATCAACTACAACATCTTCATCATTCATGTCACTCTCTGTAAAATCAATATCAAGATCTTCTATGGCCATAAACATAAACTCATTCTCCTTATTTTCACAGGAAGATTCACTATATGTAGCTTCTAAAGAGTCAACATCATTTGCACATAAGCCTTTCTTCATGTAATTGTTATCTTTATTATATCTCTTATATGTGTGTTTCTCTTTATCAACAGGATTCTGATCGCTTTTCTTATAAGGACATTTAGATGCAAAGTGTACCACCTTACCACAATTGAAACATTTAAAGGGCAACTTGCCTTTATATTTCCCTGATCCAGTTTTCAGTCTTCTTACAAATTTTGCTTCAATCTCATCCATTTCAAAATTAGTATTCTTGTCTACTTTGAAAGAGGCTTCTCTAGTGGTATTTTTTATCTTTGTTGATCCTCATTTCATAGGCAGTTAAATTTCTTAGGAGTTGATCAATACCCATATTTTTAAGATCATTTAACTCTTCTATTGCTGAAACTTTGGGGTTAAATTTATCAGGCAAAGATCTTAAAATTTTCTAAACTAAGGATGCTTCTTCAATTGTTTCACCGAGGCCCTTCATAGAATTCACAAGCACTTCAACCCTTAGGAAATATTTACTAACAGTCTCATCCTCATTCATCTTTAGTTGCTCAAATTTCAGCCTGTATGTTTGCAGTTTGGCATCTTTTACTTTCTCATTCCCTTCATAGTTATTAATAAGTTTATCCCACATATCTTTATCAGATTCAAGATGCATCATTTCACAAACTCGGATTCAACAAGACCACTTAATATTGCATTCATTCCCTAAGCATTAAAATTGAATTCCATCTTGTCATCTTTGGAAGCAAGAACCACAAGTTTTGTATATCCAGTTTCTACAACTTCCCAAACATCAGCACCTAGGGACAGTAAATATGTTCTCATTCTAACTTTCCAAAAGGAAAAATTTGCTCCATCAAACATAGGAGTTGTATTGGTTGAGCCTTCATGGCTTGTCATGTTTAAGCTTTCAAATCTACCTTAGACTAAAGGAACACTGCTCTGATACCAATTGTTGAAAGTATTCAAATAACTAATAGGGAGGGGTGAATCAGTTATTACTGTGCTTAAACAATTTTACATTGTTTTCCATTTTAACTTTGATGAAGTGTGACAATCAATATGATATGAGATGTTCTATGCACATTCATTTATAGCAGGTATATTGTTATAACAGAATTAAATATAAGGCATATAAACAATGTTCAATCACATAAATATGCAGAGGCACTGATTTTCCTGAGGAAATCCATAAAGGGAAAAAACCTCTTATTCTTAGGATGAAAGGCAAGCTCCAACTTCTCTTTACATTCTATTTTATCCGAGATACAACCCAGATGAGGCTGCTACCTTTGTTTCTTCAGCACCAACTGAATGGAAGCTACAACTCCCAAATGTACAAGCACCAACTTGCAAAGAAGACTTTACAGTCTTCCCTTGCTCCTCCCTACCACCCTATGTAAGAAAAATTTCAGTCAATTATATCACACTAGTTCAGATATATCAATACATACCCTTTTCATTTTTGTTCTGTGCTGCTACAACTTGGATTTATGGGCATTCTATTCTTCATTAAATCGAGCCACACATTTTTCTTCTGAATTGTTAACTTCGAGTCATAGCTTCATCCTCTTCATCCAACAACCACTCCTCTTCATCCTCTCCATTCTCATCCCAATTTTGTTCTCCTCAATTGTTCTTTATATATGTTGAAGTATATGCCTCAGTCTCTTTAACTTCCAGATATTCCAATTCTAAAACTCAAACTGTCTCTTTAACTCCCAATTCAAAAATTGAACCGTCTCTTTGACTTCCATAATTTACACGTTGTAAATTAATAAATAAATAAATGTTTGTGAGTCGCAGCTTGTTTGAGTCGCGGCTATCTGAGTCACGACCATCTGAGTCTCATCCGTTTGAGTCATGGATGTCTGAGTCACGGCCGTCTGAGTCTCAGCCATCTAAGTCACGACCGTCTGAGTCGCAGCCATCTGAGTCACGGCTGTCTGAGTCTCAGCCATCTGAGTCACAGCTTGTCTGAGTCACAGCTGTTTGAGTTGTAGCCGTCTGAGTCACAACTTTAGTAAACTTAAGTTGGTATGGTCTGAGTCACCTGCCTTGTCTGCTTTCTGACCATCAATGACAACTGAATCATAGTGCCAATAATCCTCCTCTTTTATCATAATTTTCACTATTCAAGATCTTATTTTCCAATGCTAGCCACACAAAGCAAATATTTTTTAAGGGTGCCGACCATTTCCAAATATTTTGGAACAACCATTTATGACTGTAGGAAATACGTTCGAATGTAATTGAGTCATATGTAGACTTAGACTCTTGTCCATTCACACCATTCTAGGACCAACATATCGTGTCATTTGAATTATCCAATATGATTCCAGCATGACAGAGAACTTTCACATATTGGTTCCACTCTTCTACACTTTATTCCCCCAATTTCAATTCAGTAGCTATGTATCTAGACTTCTCCAACTCGACAACTGATCTCTTTGCATGATTTAAAAACTAGAGCCCTTTGGAATGAAGTTCCAGAATCATTGTTTGACAAAGTTTATAAACACCATTCACTCCTATTGTAATACCCCCAGTTTTGATTTGGAATGTATTTAACCAAAATTATGTAAATGATGTAAATATGCTAGTATGGATTCCTAGCGTGGAGCTCAAGGCCAAGGCCTGACTAGTGAATGGCTAGGCATGTATCATGTATATATTTTCATTTGGACCGTATGGTTGACTTGTCATGCTAACTCGAAATGTATGTAAATATTATGTTTCATAAATAATAAAATGGTCCAAGATGGATGTGTAAAGAGAACTACAGGGGCTATGATTCCACCAGAGGGGAAGACGAAAGGGGGCCTAAGTGAGACTAAATCCTTGGTTGCAAGTGTTAACCTTATAACTTATCCTATTTTTTCCATGTTAATTAAATGAGCCAATTACCTCCTTTAGGCTATTGAACCCAATCATTGAATGCATGTGCGAGGTTGGTGGGAAAAGTCACCTCATGCAGTTATTGAAGCATGGGAATGACTGCACTTTTAAGCAAGTTCTGTCATATGTTAGAAGTCAATATGTAGCTGCTAGGAGTCCTTTCTTCTATGGTCAGAAGCTATGTCAATTGTCTTTTCACCATTATCTCATATCCTATGGAGTCAACATTCATCCTCTCATTCTTTGCATATCTACACTAAGGATAGCTCCCCATTGTTGTTCTTGACCTTCCAAGACTTTGTATAACCCATAAATTCAAATATAGAGCCAACATTGCAGATTTGGAATTAAAAATAGATGGATGTAGGTGAGCGCATAGGTTGAGCAACATATGAAACCTTACCCATTGAGTTTCGTTGCTCATATATGCTTGAGAAACCATGGATTAAGGCTATAGGTGATTATCCAACATCATATAGCAGGTTGGTCTCCTTCCTTGCACATACTATGTTAACAATCAAATTAAAACCCTTAGTCATGTGACGGAAGAAGCACATTTTTACTATGCACCCGCAACATGGAGATAGAAACACAAGTACATTCAGAGACAAGTCATCTCTGATCTAATCACTTCTCCCATAAATGGAAGGATTAGGTGAAGATAGTAAGAACCTAAGGAGACCAAGTTCAATGATTTAACCACTCATAAAAGGTCCAAAACTAAGCTACACCAATAAAAAAGTGAAGATGAATGCATTAAAGTGCATTAATTGTACTTAAAGTATGCTAAAGTTGTGCAAAAAGCCTAAAAACTATGGAAAAGTGGGTTTTTGAGCTAAAATAATAAAAAAGATGAAAAGGGACAATCCCACATTGAAAAGAGAAACATGAGGGCTCATTTCCCAATGCTATATAATAAAGGCATGTGAGTCATTATAGAGTACACAAAGGAAGAGCAAGGGCATGCTGGAGAGATTCTAAAGGAGGAGAAAGAGCTCAAATTCTTCAAAAGCAAGGGTGAAGGAAGGGAATCTCATAGCAATGGAGGAGGGATTCACACCAAGATCATTGGTAAGGATGTAATTCTTCCTTGTTTTAATATGAATGGATTCAAGTTTCTACTATATATGAGTTTGAATTTTGCTTATCATGTATGAATTTAATTCTTAAATGGCTTTAGATCTTAATGAGTTTGATGAATGAATATAGATCTTTAGAAACTTGTGATAATCCTTTCATTTGCTGAAAAATAAACTCACCATTTCTTAGTAAGATAGATTGATATGTTGCAGATGTAACTCCCTACTTGCAAACTACATCTTCTATTATCAGATTGGAAACCATATGGGTTGAAATCTCTTGAAATTTCTTCATAATTCATGATTTTTCTTCATTTTTGGTGATCTCCATCCTTTAGATCTACTCACTTGGACCTTAATGATCAGTTCAATATCCATAGATCTAGCAATATGACCTCCAAGCCGGCCTCCTCCCACATTTCTTGCAGAAAAAGCTTCAAAATCCCATTCTAGATCTCGTTTTTTCTGCATTCTAGATCTCGTTTTTTTTGTGCATTCTAGAGCTCGTTTTTTGTGGATTTTGCAGCCTTTAATGCTTGGTTTTGCTTCCTTTGGAGTGGTGTTGTTGTATGCTTTGGTTTAGGATCTGATTAACTTGAATTTCTATCCTCCTTTGATCAGATGAGATCCCTCCTTTTCTCATATATTTGGTGAAATTTTCAATTTTGTTTTGCTTCATAAATGTGCATATGCTGAAATGTGTGATGAGATCCCCTGAAGTTTGAACATGTTGGAAGGATTGATATGTGTGTTTGCAGACCTATTTAGAAGCTTATTTTTCTACTTATTATCAGCCTCTCACTCATGTTAAATCCCTCATTTCCTTATGTTTCTTGGCTTTAAATATTTACATCTTATGTTTCCAATTTGCAGCTCATCCAACTAGTTTGTAAGAGACTTGTTTTAGATCTATTTTGAAGGCTTAGAGAGTGTATTTGCAGACCTGTTTTGGAAGATCCTTTTGCTGCTCATTATCATTCTATCATTCATTTGATAAGTGTTCATATGCTTTGCATTGTTTGGGACTAGATCTTTACCTTTGGACTCATCTTCCAATAACTTTCAAATTTGCCCCAAATTTGAATTTCTTTGTCAAATTGTGATGGATCTATTACATTTTTTCATGTGTTCTTTAGCTTAAGATATTTTTTCTCATAATACTTAGTTTATTCCTCCTTTTTGAGAACCCTTGAAAATTTTTTTGCATCATTTGGATCAAAGGTATCTCCCATTGGAATGACCTTCCAAAAACTTTAAAAATTGCTCCAAATTTGCTTTCTCTTTGCAATTTTTTCTTCAAGTTGTGATAGATCCTGTAGCTTGAGAGCATATTATCTCATAGATCCCTGATTTAGCATACATATGACTGATATTTAACTTCATTTGAATCTCCTTTACATCTTTGCAAAGTTTACACGCCTTCCATGCACATTAATTCAAGCTTCTAATCTTACACTAGTTGGTGGAGATCTCTTTAACTTTTGGATCTGTTTGGAGACCTGTTTGGAGACCTGTTTTGTATGAAATTTACAAACTTGTTTAGAGCCTTATGTGTATCTTGAAATCAGCCTTATACTCCTCTTGAAAAGTTATGAAAGTTTCATAACATTTGGATCAAGACATTTACAATTGGAATTCCCTTCCAAACATCTTTAAATCTGCTCCAAATTGTAATTAATTTTCAATATTTTTAAATTGGTAGTAGATCTATTTTGCTTACAACCTTATAAGATGATAGATCCCTATTTTAACATGTTGAAGGACTGATCTTAAACTACATTAATGTCTCTTTACATGACTGCAAGTCTCCCAAATCATACTTAAGAAATTGTTCACCAAAACACCTTAGGCACATTCAATATTTCAGAACTTTAGAATATGTTGATTGGAGACATTAATCAAACATAAACCATATGCATTTGGAATCACCATACACACTTGAAAGATCCTTTCACACACATTTGCATTTGAAGAATTAATAGTTTCTTTCCAAAAAACAGAATTAAACTTTAATAAGTTGCATTTTGTTTTGGAGTTAGAATATTTTCATGATTTTCATGCACAATTAGAGAGAGTTGTACCTTTAGAGTTCAGTTTTCTTGAGATATATTGTGTATGAGGCACCGTATCCTCTTCACTCGCATCTTATGATGATCTTGTGAATGAGAAAGTGTATCTCTCTTGTATAATTTAGGAGCTCATTTTTTCAAAGCATCTTATATCGAGCCACCATATCCTCTTCACTTGGGCCTTATGGCGATCTTGTGAATGAGAAAGTGGATCTCACTTGTAATAGAGCAAATTTAATTTTTGCATACAATTTTTTGAGCCACCATATCCTCTTCACTTGGGCCTTATGGCGATCTTGTGAATGAGAAAGTGGATCTCACGTGTAACAGTTTAGGATTTAATTCAAAGCATTCCAAAGGGCTCTGTGTATCCTCTTCACTTGGACCTTATGGCAATCTTGTGAATGAAAAACAAAGATCCCCCATGTAATAGAATTAGATTCACTTTTACTTGAGATATTTGTTTGGGTTACATTGGTCATTAAACATCAAGTATTATCCATATTTCTGAAAAACTGTGCATGAACATAAGAAATCTACCAAAAAATTTGCTTGTCTGAAAGAAGCTCATGAACCTCTAACCCTCCTTCAGTTAGGATATTCATTGAACTGAAAGATAGCATAGTGAGCATCTTGCATTGTATGGTTCATTTTGTTTTCAAGTCGAAACACCATCAGTTTTACTTCCACTCCTGAGACTAAGCAAACTTCCACTAAAAATTGGTGGTTAATCTAAAATTGACAAACTTTTGATTTTTATATCATCAACAAGTTTAGGTTAGTGCCCTGGATTAGGTTTGGAGAGTTAACACTCATGGGATGGAAAACTTTGAAACTAGCATTGATTAATGAGAGTAAATCCATTAGTAGCAAAAAATGCTTGTCAGGAAAGCACTTCTGAAACATGCGTCAAGCACGAGGTCAATATGGATAAGTAAGGGTGGTTCCCCCCTCTTGCTTATTTAGTGGGACATGAGCTTATCAAGGGGATTCTATGTTCAGTGACAAGTCCTCAGGGTGACATCACTGTTTCTAGAGTTCTTGGTTATGAGAGTTGTCCTCGACTTACAACTGTTCCGCCTGACCGTCGATTGCGAAGTGGTAACTTTAATGGCTATTCTTAAGATATCACATAGGCTGTTGTGAGTGGGACACACTTGCAATACCTGAGACAGACTTTGGAACTTTTACTCCTTGGTAGGTGTTAAGATTTAATATGCTAAGACAGAAAATAGCAGCATTACATTCCATTTCACAATAATAGCATATACAGGATCAGTGAAGAAACAACAAGCATAGCATAAACACAAGAGACACAGATTTATCCTGGGAAACCCTCATGGGGTAGAAAACCCAGCAAAGCTTCCTCAATATAGATGACCAGCAATATACAAAGATGCAAACCAAAGACATGATCTCCTCCTCCACCATAGCATACCTCTCCTCCACAAGTGCGCCACTCTCAAGTGAGTGAGTGTGTGTAAAATGAGGAATACACCTCCTCTATTTATACACTACTCCGACTTGTCTTTTACACAAATCATGTAGGCTCGTATTTAACCATTGGGTTAAATACCCCACTACAACTGACCAGGCCGACCCCTCTAGGGTGGTCTAATAACCCTTTGAGCCACATAACACATACAAGGCCGACCCCCACTAGGGAAGTCTAATAACCCAAGTTACCACATTCCGATGGAGGAATAAACATCTCCGGATATACAATAAGATCTTCAAGGAGGAATGAAACATCTCCAGTATAATAAAGTACAAATATAATATTCTTTGAAGTTACAATATCTCAACACTCCCCCTTAATGAGAAGGATATTATAACAGCATCTGCACGAGCAAGGAGTCATCAACATCATACATGATACATCTATAAATCATTGGAAGCTTTCTCAACATCATCAGTAACTCAAGCAGTTATTGGAACATCTTCAATACTAGAACATCAACATCTTTAGTACTGAGTCTTTATCTTCTGTAGCACTCAAACAACTACAACAACATCAACATCTAGATCCTCACGATCATCAACATCATCATCATATGATCATCAGCATCGGGATCATCTCGATCTACAGCATCTGAATCATCTCAATCTACAGCATCTGGATCTTCTCGATCTACAGCATCTGGATCATCACGATCTACAGCATCTGGATCATCTCGATGTACAACATCTGGATCATCTCGATTTACAGCATCTGGATCATCACGATCTACAGCATCTGGATCATCACGATCTACAACATCTGGATCATCTCAATCTACAACATCTGGATCATCACGATCTACAACATCTGGATCATTAATACATCTATCATCAAAAGCATGTATTCTCACTAATACATCTATCATCAATAGCATGTATTCTCACTAATACATCTATCATCAAAAGCATGTATTCTCACTAATACATCTATCAGCAAAAGCATATATTCTCACTAATACATCTATCATCAACATCATGTATTCTCACTAATACATCTATCATCAAAAGCATGTATTCTCACTAATACATCTATCATCAATAGCATCTATTCTCACTAATACATCTATCATCAATACATATCAACATACCCTGCAACACACATGATCATATTACAGGATGATCAATCCCGCTCTCTTTAGGACATAGGTCCATGGATGATATAATCCAGATCAAGTTCCAGGATGATCAATCCTTATCACTTTAAGACAAGTCTCATGTCTAGGGATGATGCAATCCCATCACGTACATTTTGAACCCAGTTCATGGACGATGCAGTCCTCACACGTACCTTTAAGACAAGTCTCATGTCTAGGGATGATGCAATCCCGATCAAGTTCCAGGATGATCAGTCCTTATCACTTTAAGACAAGTCTCATGTCTAGGGACGATGCAATCCTGATCAAGTTCCAGGATGATCAATCCTTATCACTTTAAGACAAGTCTCATGTCTAGGGACGATGCAATCCCGATCAAGTTCCAGGATGATCAGTCCTTATCACTTTAAGACAAGTCTCATGTCTAGGGACGATGCAATCCCATCACGTACATTTTGAACCCAGTTCATGGACAATACAGTCCTCATACGTTCCTTTAAGACAAGTCTCATGTCTAGGGATGATGCAATCCCGATCAAGTTCCAGGATGATCAATCCTTATCACTTTAAGACAAGTCTCATGTCTAGGGACGATGCAATCCCATCACGTACATTTTGAACTGAGGTCCAGGGACAATGCAGTCCTATATTCAATTCTCGGAGACATCAGTCTATGGATCAATTTTGGGACCAAAGTCCGGGGAAGATACAATCCCCTACCTGTTCATTCAAGACTACATTCTCGAAGACCCAGTATACGTCTCACTTTAGAACATATGTTCAAGGATGATACAATCCCTCTTCTTTCTCGGAGACACCTATCTACGGCTCACTTTAGGACTAAAATCCAAGGATGATTCAATCCTCACATGTCCACGAAGGACTTCATTCTTGAATACATACGTCTACGACTCTCTTTAGGACTGAAATCCAAGGATGATTCAATCCTCACATGTCCACGAAGGACTTAATTCTCGAAGACATACGTCTACGGCTCTCTTTAGGACTGAAATACAAGGATGATTCAATCCTCACATGTCCACGAAGGACTTCATTCTCGAAGACATACGTCTACAGCTCTCTTTAGGACTGAAATCCAAGGATGATCCAATCCCCCCATGTCCACCAAGGACTTCATTATCGAAGACATCTATCTACGGCTCCTTTTAGAACATGTGTTCAAGGATGATGCAATCCCTCTTCTCACCTTAGACTATGTCTAAGTACCATCCACCAACCTCTCTGTCGGCATCACCAATATAGGTATCCACATCATCGACCTCACTGTCGATGCAGGCAATCTCATCATAAGTGATCACATCGCTCCCCCTTTCGAGGAGGGTCCTTCTGAACTATTTTAAGTTTGTCTCGAAAAACTTTACTTGAGGTAGAGGTTTGGTTAGTACAACGGATCGGTAGAGGTTTGGTTAGTACATTGGTAACTTGTTACAAATTCGAACTTGAATTCTTTTCTGTACCATATCTTGTATATAGAAATGTCAGATCTCTATGTGCTTTGAATTATCATGGAACACTGGATTCTCTACCATTTTGGTACAACTCTGTTTGTCACATAGGATCACGGTTGGGTCCATTTTTATGTCAAACAATTCTGAAGCCATACCGCTTCACAACTAGCAGAGCAAGCAGCCATATATTCCGCTTGTGCTGAGAGCCACACTTGATTTCTTCCTGCTAAACCACAAGATCATGGCTGATAACATCCTCTCGATGTGCTCTTCCTGTCTGATACAATTTTTTCCCAATCAACATCTTTGTAGCCATCTGAATTCATGATCTCTAAGATAGCATAGATCAAAGTCTATCGTATCCTTTACGTACCTCATCACATGCTTTGCAACTAACAGGTGAACACATCTAGTTTTCACTAGATACTGACTCAAGGTGTTCACAGCAAAGCATATATCTGACCTAGTATAATGACTCAATAATTTGACTGTACAGAGTTATATCCACTAACTCTGATGAGTCATCTGCAAACAATTTCAAGAATCCATGAGAGTGTATATTCCAACACATCAAGTCCTTTTAATATTTCTCGGCATACTTTCCCTGGTTGAGAAAGATTCCTTCTGAGCCTTGCCATACTTCCAAACCTAGGAAGTAATGCATCAATTTGAGATCTTTCATTTTTCATTTCTGCAGCCATCTTCTTCTTTCTTTTCATGATCTGTTTCTCATTCCTTGTCAGAAAGAGATCATCGTCATACAATAACGGTATGATAGGCTCATCATCCACAACCTTAAGGTAAAGGTTAGGATAAACTTTACTTCTGGTAAGGCCCAAGCTTTGTCAAGAAGCTGTCAATTGTCCATCATTCACACTCTGCATTGAGTGATCTTCTACATATCTATCTGTGCCATCTCTCGTCAGATGGGTCTATTGATATGAGCCTCAAAATCATTCAAACTCTGTGGTGAGTTCCTTCTTGCATCCATGTCATATGTGTATAGAAGCCATATTCAACCTTGCAGCAAAGGTTGAGATCCACATCACCCATGATGATCATTAAGCTCATCAATTGACTACCAATCCTGGGTACCCATACAGAGCCTGAATCACACTTCTTCTTTAATTACACCATTAAGAGAATAGTCTTATCTATCCACTTGGAGCAAACATCTTTTCATGATTCTCTTCCTCTTTCTAAGAGAATCTTCTAGCCATGAGCCTTCTATATTTGTTTGATTTGTAAATCTTCTTGTTGAACATCCATCACTTTGTTCAGTGTTCATCATTCTTCATGATCTTTCCTACAAATCAAAATTAAGTACATGATTAGTAATACTTCATAATCATGAAATCATGTTGACATGATAACCTATTATGCATACATATATCATTTACATAGTTATGCAACTATTTTGACCAATACTTTGGAACAACACTTTCCATATCATGTATGCATACAGTGGCTATCTAGATGCCTTCCATCTCTACCAGAACATACTATCGAGAGTATGCATAGCTCTTAGCATGTCAGCAAAGAGGTTTCATTCTAGACAAGCAACAATGGAATGTTTGTCCAACTTACCAATCATATGCATATTAGTAGTATACTGTTCAATGCTCTATGAATGTTTACACTCAGCATCATATATTCTAGGAATACAAATATGCATACAACCTATTACAGGCAATACCATTTACTATTTCAAATAACAACTCAAATACTTATCTTTTATGTTTGTGTGGTTGCCTCCCGCTTGATCTTCTGTATGTCTTTTGAAATTCTATTCATTCTGTACCACTGTGCATGCTCAAGTGTCATCCTCATGATATCATACAAAAACATACATTCATTAGTATATTCTCAACATTATAGTTCTAAATAGTCTTGAAAATGTATAGTCATGATTATAGATAATATTCAAGGTTTCAGGGAAGTCTTCTTTTACTCATGCATATTCTTGTTTGATCTAGTTAGTTAAATCATCAACCAAGATAAGAGACATAATATGCATAAACCCTTGATTACTAACTTTATGAATAAGCATAACCAATCATACCAAGTATACTTATATAAGGGATCCTAACACAAGGTAAGATTCTAACATGACATAGGAAAAACATACCTGGATTAGTATACCTGCCTAGTTATGTACAACATACCTATACAATCTCTTCAATGACTTAGAGATCCTGAACTAGAACCTGCATGTCTCATAGGTTAAGCATAATATAACAAAGTCATACATAACTCATAAGTAGAACAAAGATTATGGATGAGTCTTTGTCTTCATGATGTCGTGGTCATGGAACTTGATTTGTCTTTTGTGATGTACCTGTATCTTGTTAGCAGACAACATCAACCTCACACAACACCATAATGCATTAGTACAATCATATAGCCCTAATCAATGAATGTATTCGATCATTCACATGCATTCATACTATTACTAGAGTGATAAGAAAATTCGAACATTAATCAAGATTGTACTAATAAATAACATGAAGACAAACACATTATGAACTTAATCAATAATCAGATTTCAAGACATACCTGAACCTCCTTAAGTCATACCTGTCGAGACTTCTTGTAGTCTTCTTATGTAAGGCCTTAGCCTCAACTCCCCCTAAAACTTGATCTGGAGCTTGATTAGGGTTTTCTAGAGAAACCCTAAAAATTCAATCATTGACTTTCACACTTCTGAATGGATGGAAGGATGTGTCTTGCTGAGCTGATCAAACTAGCATACTTCAATTTTGAAATCTCCAAAATTTGACCCCTCAAAATTGCCTTCGAAACTTCTGGATCTTCTGACAGCAACCCAAACTAGGGTTTGATGAAGCCCACCCTTCTGTCCAATCAAAAGGTTCGATCCAAGGCTCTAAACTCTTATTTTTCTGAGGAGCTTCCAGCCGTGGTTACAGACTTCAAAAATTCCAACTTTTGCTGAAGCCCTAATTTTTCATCTTTCCGATCAAAATCCCGAACTACGGTTTGATCAAGCCCGGTCTTCTACCCAACCAAAAAATTCAGTCTTGGTCTCTAAATTTTGATTTTCCTGAGTAGAATTCAGCCGTGGATTTCGATTCCAAAAATTATAACTTTCTCCGAAACCCTAAATTCTGGAAGCCATGAATGAAGGTGCTCCAAAAATAATTCTGTTTTGACATAAATATGTACCTGATTGTTTCTGCTGTAACTCTGAAATTTTTGCTCCACAGGGTTTGAAAACTTTTTTTGTGGTATCCTGACCTGTCATCTTTCCATCCCAATAGGTCTGACCTCAATTGGATTTTCTAAGAGAGAGTTATGCCAAGTGTCGCAATGTGACCTGTTTATGGAATAAAACAGGAGAGTGAACTTGTACGGCGTGCCACATGTCACTAGTTCAACTTTGGCCTCTGAAAACATTTCCTGAGATAGTACAATCTGTGTACTACCTATCGCTTTTTACAAAATTTCATTTGGAGCTTCCTAGCCCAAGTTATGCCAAGTGTACGGCGTTCCATGTGTCACTGGTTCAGCTTCGGTCTCTGAAAAAGTTTCCTAAGATAGTACAGTCTGTGTACTACCTGTCACTTTTTACAAAATTTCATTTGGAGCTTCCTAGCCCAAGTTATGACCTTTTTTCCTAGGTCACCTGATTTTGACTGAGATCTGGAAGAGGAAGAAACCCTAACTTGTACTGATCATAACTTACAAAGTACAACGAATCTGAGGGTTCCCTTTGGACACAAGATACCTGGAGATGTTATCTACGACCTGTAAAGGTTTTAGATACTGAAACTTCACCAAAATGGATTTATGGTGAAAGTTCCACGATGACTGGTTTTTTCTATATAAAACCCTAACCTTCAAATTGTCGTAATAAAGCAAGTGTCGTAAGTGCCATACCTTGCCTTCCTTCAGGTTAGCTCTGATACCATGTTAAGATTTAATATGCTAATACAGAAAATAGTAGCATTACATTCCATTTCACAATAATAGCATATACAGGATCACTGAAGAAACAACAAGCACAACATAAACACAAGAGACACAGATTTATCCTGGGAAACCCTCATGGGGTAGAAAACCCAGCAAAGCTTCCTCAATATAGATGACCAGCAATATACAAAGATGCAAACCAAAGACATGATATCCTCCTCCACCATAGCATACCTCTCCTCCACAAGTGAGCCACTCTCAAGTGAGTGAGTGTGTGTAAAATGAGGAATACACCTCCTCTATTTATACACTACTCCGACTTGTCTTTTACAGAAATCATGTAGGCTCGTATTTAACCATTGGGTTAAATACCCCACTACAACTGACCGGGCCGACCCCTCTAGGGTGGTCTAATAACCCTTTGAGCCACATAACACATACAAGGCCGACCCCCACTAGGGAAGTCTAATAACCCAAGTTACCACATTCCGATGGAGGAATAAACATCTCCGGATATACAATAAGATCTTCAAGGAGTAATGAAACATCTCCAGTATAATAAAGTACAAATACAATATTATTTGAAGTTACAATATCTCAACAAAAGGGTGATTGGTCAGGAACCAACACTTTCACCCCTGGAGATTAAATTTTATTGTAACTATTTCTCATACCTTCGCTGCTAGCAATTGTCTGAGGCTTAGCATCCCTCAACAGATACTAGTTTCGGAAGGCCCTCCAATCCATCTTTTCACTGAGCTTTGGTTCTTTGGAAGAGTAAGTTTGCTTGCTTGAAATCTCTAGGGAATTTTTACTTTGTGGATACTTTTCATTTTTTGAGTCTAGACTTCCTTATGATTGTTTGATTCGAACTATCATTTTAAACACATCCTTTTATCGACTTCTTAGAAGTGGCTACTCTCCCGATCCGCCAGTCACGGCGGCAGTGAGGTGCGTCACCAGAAATTGAAGGCCCTCCTACATTGCAGAGACAGACACAAAAACCAAATTCTAATGACTTGGAAACATAATTGATTTTCAACTCAATTAACACTACTTGAGAAGAACAACATCAAATCAACACTGAGAATTCATCGTCACATCACGAACTGAATACAGACATAGTTGATAATCTTACTCTAGTTGAAATTGAAACATTGAAACATCACACACATGCTCATGAAATTCCTCCTTTGATGAGTCTTTCAGAACCAACTGCACTTACTATCTGTGAGTCACTGGGTGATATAAAACCTCTTTTTGAAAGTTTCAATGACATGCACAAATCAACAAGGGACCCCATGGCTTTCTCAAACATTGGTTTTCCATATGGATCAGCTAATTAGGGTCAACACACACAAGGAGTAAACTAGACTCCTCATGGTATACAAAACACTTGTCCAAATTCTACTTTCAGGGGCAGCCCTTCACCATGGAATGGTAATATTCCTGGCGGAAGAAATGAACCATGGAACATTTATGCCAATTGGGGCTATGCTCCTCAGATTAGTGGAAATGCCCTGGGGGGTTATCCTCTGACTTATCCTAGCATAATGCCTAACGAAAATCCACCTATCAACCCCATTCCTCCATGGAGTGGGGAGGTTTCAGGGAGTATCCAATCTTCTTGGGGCCCACCTTCATAAGAAGGAAATCAACCTTGGAACGCTTATCTAAACCAAGGAAACAAAATGGTGTGGTCCGATTCCAACTAGTAACCAATCTAATTGGGGCCCACCCCCGCAAGGGGGAAATCCACCCTTTAATCCTATCCCGTACTGGAGTGGTAATGTTCCACCAAGTAACCAATCTCAATGGAACATACCTCCACAAGGGGGCAATCCATACATGCAACTTAGTTCACAATGGACTGGGCAACATTCAGGAAGTAACCAATCTTTTTGGATGTCACCTCCACAAGGAGGAAGTCAATCTTGGAATGATTTTCAATACCAAGTTCAACCGCCATGGTGTGGTTGGGATCTAGGAAGTAACCAATCTTCTTGGGCCCCACCTCTGTAAGGAGGTAATCCACCCATTGGTCATGTTTCAGGAAGTATCCACAATTCTTGGGGTCAACCTCCGCAAAGGGGAAACCCACCTTGGAATTCTTATCACACCCAAGAACCACATCAATGGAGTGGTCAGGTTCTCAAAAGTAACCAATCTTTTTCTATCCTAACCACGCAAGGGGAAAATCCAACCATTAACCCCATTCCGCCATGGAGTGGTCAGGTTATAGAAAATAACCAATCTTTTTGGAACCAACCTGCAAGACCTGTGTTTGATCCATCTAGGATTCCACATGAACCTCATGTCAATGGTATGATGGATTCCGTCAACCATCTTGAACAAATTACCCCACATCCGGGACAAGTTTCTATTCAAAATTCGCAAGGCACAGCTGGCCAGGCAATGCAGGAACCTGCTAATCCTTCCAACACATCTGACATCCTCATAGTCTCATCCATAGACCTTAGAGGAAAGAAGAAGAAGTACAAGAGTAAGCGAGATGCTAAGTCTGGGAACGAGGATGCACCAACTATGCTTCAATGTGGTGGGAAACAACAACCCACTATTTTGACACCGGTACCCCCGCAAGGGGGAAACCAACCAACCCCCCCGCAAGGGGGCAATGATCCTAATGCCAATATCTTCATGTGTGATCATGATATGCACATTCAAACAAGACTTGATTCTTATGATGTCTCTCCTAGTACAACGGATCAATCAATATCACAACCAAGTAGTTATCTCTACAGTGAGAAACCAACCATAGACTTAGTACCACACCCCCCCAAAGGTGTTCTACGTAGAACAATGCATAATCCTAACACGCAAGTTGCTCAGAACGGTAACGTTATTGAGGACCTAGCTCAAGTACCATGTGCCATGTCGGACTTGAAGGCATTGCAATATCATTCTACGCAAAGAAAGGAACTATTGTCTACCATTGGTGCTGTTGATCCATCCGATGAGACTTTGATCACATCAGACATAGACCATTTAATATGTAGGATCCTTCCCGAAGTTGCTTTTCAGATTAAAGTAACGAATCATGATAAGAAAATCTGTCTAACCATAGTAGATGAAGGGACCTCAGCTTGTGTAATGTCATTTCCATGTTGGAAAGATTTGGATCACCTCTATCTGCCGTAGAAGTTCCAAACCAAGCTACTCAAATAGCTTTGACAGATTCGGATCAAAATATTTCCTTAATGGAGGAATATGATTCGGTTACCTGGCCCATTTGGGATGTGAGATCCCCCAGCTCACATGACTTCTTGGATTACATTTTATCATCAAATGAAGATATCCCTGAAGTTGTAAACATTTGGTTGTACCCACCTAAGGACATCTTTTGTGGGGCCACTAGGAGCATACTTGACATAAACCTACCCAATTATCGTAGCATGATCTGCATGTTCCTCGATCTCATTTGGTATATTTGGAAACTTGCATATAGGTTTAGGCCATCCCTTTGCTAAGATGCATTTGAACCTTTTGCAACCTAAACTTGCCATAGGATCGAACCTGTTGGAAATTGGTGGTTCCGCCCTTCATATCTTTATTTTCCACCATTCCGACAACAGAGCCTACCGAACATGGGACACCTTAGTCAACACCCCATTGCCATTTTGGTGCCCATGCCGAGTTATTATTATAGGCCCGGGAGCCCTATTAGTCCCATCATGACTTGGAGTTTGAGACCACATATTTATCTTTCATTCATTTATGACCATATCCTAATGGGATCCCAATTTTTTGTCATTTTACATAAGATTGCGTTAAAATATCCACTTAAACATTCATGCAAACTGCTTCGTTGCTTATTGCTTATGTTTCTTATTTTCCTATATAGTCACTTTCTGTTACAAGATGCCTATAAACCATTGCTTAGTATATTTGACCCATACCCATGGAGGAAACATTTGTAAGAGTGTACATAACTAGCTCAGCCCTTGTTTGCAATACGGATCTTTGCCTTGGATTGACCCATGCCCTTGACATTTAGGCGCATGCCCTTGAGACACTCGTTTCCTCTAATGTATCATAGGATGCTTTATTCTTTTTTCAAGCTAATAAATGAAAAAGGTTTTAAAAAATTGGAAAACAAAAAAATCCAAAAAGGGAGAGACTTGAATCACTTCATATTATAATCCTTGAAGAAAATGACAATAGTCAGTCCTTGTCGCCCTTGGACATGGCACATAATTTGGTCCCCGCTATCAGTACACCATCTGCATTTTCCTTAGGAAACTGTACCAGTATTTTGAACAGATCTCCACCGATGGGTTATCCTTCCCGTCAGTAATGGAGCTTTCGTTAATGCATCTGGAATTAGCGGATTTCATTAAGGTCGGTTACTCAAAGTCCTATGTTTCCAAGTGTCCATTCTGCGTCGTGTTATGTGTTCAAGGTAAGTCCAAACCAAGTCGGCCATTCCTCAAATATTCCTGACCAATCATGTCTGCCTTCCTTGTGTCAGTATATAGTGTTAGATCTTACAGTTCTACCAAATTATATCATACTATTGATCTTTGTTTCGTATTAGTTGATGTGGGATGCATCATTGCCCTCCTTCCGATGGATCTATTCCTATCGACATCAAATCATCATCTAGGACATGGATCTAGAAACCTGAGAGTACCTTGGATCTTGCAGTCATTAGTGGCAGGTTTCCTCGCAAATGACAGTGGGTATACATCAATGACCCCTGATTGTTTGATTCTACATGTGTTCGACTTCAGAACATCTACTCACACTTGTTAGTTTGTACTCAATACCTTAGAGTCCATCATCATTATAGGTGGGTCTCTTCGCATCTGTTAATGGTATACATCAATGACCGGTAATCAGATGGTGTTTTATTATGCTCGACATCAGATCACTTATTCACATGATATAAACTCGTACTATCGCCAATTTGTATTGAAGACCTTGGGAAAAATAGTTATATCACTCATCGATGCACTACCCAAGCTGCACAAGATTAGACTGTTATGTCAGAAGTTCAATAAAGACTCTATTCTCGAACTCATCAAAGTGCATGTTTAAATTTTAGAAAAAATTTGCTTTTGACATGGATCCACTGTGTATTGTTCGTGGCCATGCTTGTTTACTGCTGAGCATGGGTATTCCCGCCTCAGGAAGATATTATATATTTGATAAATTGCTATGTTTTTTTAGGTGTGATCCTCAATCATGTGCCCGTGAGTTTTCCTTCCCTTATCCTTGCTTTGAACAATAAAGAATATCAGTATAAAGAGTATAAATTTCAGTAATGTATTTCGGCCCTTAGCTCTGCTTCGGAGCTCACACATTAGGGGGCATCTGTTAACAATCAAATTAACACCCTTAGTCATGTGACAGAAGAAGCACATTTTTACTATGCACTCGCAACATGAAGACAGAAACACAAGTACATTCAGAGACAAGTCATCTCTGATCTAATCACTTCTCCCATAAATGGAAGGATTAGGTGAAGACAATAAGAACCTAAAGAGACCAAGTTCAGTGATTAAACCACTCATAAAAGGTCCAAAACTAAGCTACACCAATAAAAAAGTGAAGATGAACGCATTAAAGTGCATTAATTGTACTTAAAGTATGCTAAAGTTGTGCAAAAAGCCTAAAAACTATGGAAAAGTGGGTTTTTGAGCTAAAAAAATAAAAAAAGATGAAAAGAGACAATCCCACATTGAAAAGAGAAACATGAGGGCTCATTTCCCAATGCTATATAAGAAAGGCATGGGAGGCATTACATAGTACACAAAGGAAGAGCAAAGGCATGCTGGAGAGATTCTGAAGGAGGACAAAGAGCTCAAATTCTTCAAAAGCAAGGGTGAAGAAAGGGAAGCTCATGGCAATGGAGGAGGGATTTGCACCAAGATCATTGGTAAGGATGTACTTCTTCCTTGTTTGAATATGATTGGATTCAAGTTTCTACCATATATGAGTTTGAATTTTGCTTATCATGTATGAATTTAATTCTTAAATGGATTTAGATCTTAATGAGTTTGATGAATGAATATAGATCTTTAGAAACTTGTGATAATCCTTTCATTTGCTGACAAAGAAACTCACCATTTCTTAGTAAGATAGATTGATATGTTGCAGATGTAACTCCCTACTTGCAAACTACATCTTCTATTATCACACTGGAAGGACTCGGCAAGATGGATTGCCCAAGAAAATTGTGAATTGGTGAAGGGGATGCCTAAGCATAGAACGATGTTGCGTGGGGTAGGTATTGTCAGAGCCAAGCCTATGTGAGGGTTGAGGGAGATCCTTCTAGAACTATGTATGAGCATTTGGCTGAGCATAGAGAGAAGAATGGGTTGTGGATAGATAAATAGAAGCCTGTAGGTGTTTTCCTTTTCCTTGGTGGCCTCATAGCTTGGCTTGGGGGTGGCCTCTCAATAGAAAGAGTATATGCTTGACATAGTGCCTATGGTTGGATGGAAAATCGCTCCTACACAATGTTATCGAACAAAATAGTAGGGCTAGTGTCCAATAGACAAATGTAGGGAAGATATGACCACTATCACCTCAGTTGCACCTCCAACTTCTTTGGAGTGTTGTAACCTCCAAGGGGATATCCCTTCTACAAGATAGTTGGACAAAGACTATATTTTCCATACGACAATATTAGTGACCATTGCCTTTAATAAACAAACTTTAGAATGAAGAAAACATACTATGTAAATTAGAATGATTGTAGATGCCAATAAGTATATCAATCTTCATTAACAAAGTCTTGCAATCATTCAATTATAAGAGTAGTGTATACTAATGTGTAAATGTCAATATTAAGAGATCATTCAAGTAGCAATTGATGTAGACAAATAACCAATTCAAACTAATGCACAAAGCACATATACCACTATAGCAATTAGTAAGCAAAATATGTGCAACAATATTAAACAGTGACAACCATTTGTGACAATAGTAGAGAGCTAATTTTATGACAGTATTATAGCAATAGATAATATAGAGTAACAACAACTACCAATCTCATTCAATGCACATCCAATCAAATTCAAATTTAAAACTTAACTTCCAGTAGTATGGGAAAGTCCCCAAAAATATGTTATATATGTTTTATAGTAGGTTAACAATGGCAAAATTAGTTCTTTCATCAAACAATAAACAGTGTATGTCTTGCTAACCTTTCTCATTGTCTTATGTTGACTTTGTCACAAGTTTGAAGGTTGCTTAAGATGGTGACAGTCAACAATTTATTGCAGACTTTGGAGCAGATTTTAAGGTCTGTCAAATGACAGTAGAGAGGTTGTTGCAACCTAGTTAAAGGATGCCAAAGGTATGCCTGAGGTTAGGGCAGGCCCTAAAAGGGAGAGGTGTTCCCTTAAAGAGATGGCCGAGGGTAAAAAGGAGGAAAAGGGAAAGAAGGAGGCCATTAGGGTTAGAAAAGAGAGGGAGCATCTAGGGTTTTAGTTTTAGGGAATATTTTAGGTTAAATTTTTAGTTTTTTAGTTTTGTTTAGTATTTTTTAAATTTTTAGGGTTTTTAGGGCTTCCTAAAAAATTCCCTAGTGTTTTAGGGATAAAGAAGGCATGCCGAATTTGTAGGAGGGAGGGATGAAATTTTGGGGAGGCCAAAAATTGAAAAAAAATATATGTTTTTGATTTTTAGGGTTTAATACATAAAATTGCAAACCTAATTCTAGTAAACATGAAAATGCAAGTAAAATTTAGTAAAAGGAATGATAAATTTGGGGTTTTATTGATGAGACCCCTTAACCCTAGCCCTATAGGAAGGTGATAAACCCTCCTCTTAGAGTATTTTCTCCTTGTCTACTAAATTAGGGCTTCCTATAACAACCTCTAGGTTTTGTTATAAGAGCCTAATCTAAGGAAAAATTGGATATCCAAGGCTAAACTTGGGAAAAACTCCTTTGGGGAGAATTTTCTACCATGCAAAGAGGAGAGAAGGAAGACACAAGGCCCTATTAAGAAAGAATGTATCCCTAAGGCCACCATTCAATCATTCAAGTAGCAATAATTCACCTACCTTTCACCAAGCAATGCTAAAAACGCTAGACTTACTTGATCTTGTGTTCTTCCAATAATTCTAGCATCCACCAAGCATGAGAAAAACCAAAGGCACACATCCAATTTCATCCATAAGGGAAAGAAGCACCTACTTCAAGAGGGGCACATCACTTCCAAGAGAGATATCTAGGGTAAAAGAGAAACATATTTGAGCTTTATCCCATGAGTTATGGTTTACAAATGAACTGAGGAGTTCTATTTATATGTTTTTCAACTCACTTTACAAAATAACTAGTCTGACAGGCCAAATAAATGTCAATGTAAGAATATAACATGAAATAATATAAAATAATCTAAACATGGTCTATAGTAGGCTTAAAGTAGGCTACCTGAGATATTTTCCCCCTAGGTACCCAAATATTGCTAAAAATGACTAAAATTGAGAAGAAATATTCACTCCAAGAGGTCGAGAGAATGGGGGAGTCATCATGCCCCATCTAACCCCAATAATGATGAAAATACCTCAAAGTCCCCCCTCAATAAGCATGTGGTCCTGGTGACCAAAGGTGACATCATCAAGGAAACTCGACCAGGGAAGGGGGGCGCTATGTTGGAAAGGTACCAAGATGGGTGCATAAGGTGACTAGAAGGGGAGGAAAGAGCCTCAGAGCAGGAAAACTCTCATTAGTGTAGAAATAAGTAGGGGGTCATGTGACCCAGTGAACCACCCCTAGGATCCCCGCACACCAGCCTCAAGGATACAAGCCATAGAATGAGGCATTTAGCAATGCCACTAAGCCATAGTACTCCTAAAGGAAGGAACAAAGGTCCATCCATAACCATGTCTTAGAAAGAACTTGTAACACCCCATCATGGTCTTGAAAAAAAAGAACGACCCCTCTCCTTAGGTAGACATCTGCAGGTGCATTAATATTGGTACAACGTAACACTGGGTCCAACTACAGGACAAGTTCTATTCTTGGGAGTTCTTTAGAACCTATGAATCTTCTGGGTACCTATATACCTACACACACATCAAATATCCAAGGGCATCAAAAGCATCATGAGGCAGGCACTTCCGTCCCTCCTTGCTCATTATAATGAAATGCAAGTAACTAAACATAAGGAACAAGAAATGCAATGCAAGGGTAATAGTATATGCCAAACTTAAATGAGACTAAACCTACCTACGCTAAACATGATAACCAGAGTGGGATAAGTGAAATCATACCACCAATGTATCCAGCTGAGTAGGTCATTCATACCTGATATTTTTCCTTTGTCTTTGGAGACAATCCATGATAAGATCATATTTATAATAAGTTGAGTACCTACCAAGACCTCCATCAGGATGGGAATGGAAGTTGGATGACTGCGGGGGCATGGAAAGATTGATATTGCTACCACAGAAAAGGATCGCTTTGAAAATATTCATTTATCCATGCTTCTACTAGTCTTATGTATGGGCTATCTCCATCATACACTCTCGTTGAGAAAAACATTTTCCTGACACTAGTCACCTGATTTTGAAATTGGCAAATATTTTGTAGATATGGACCTCGAAAATATTCACATGATAGCAACAACCTATCCCTGCACCTGCTTAAACATCTCTTTGGATACACAAGTACATTTTTCATCTTTGTAATGATCACGTTAGTATCCATAATAATATTTGAAAATTTGAAATTGTCAACCACATAAATCATACCTTCCCTTTTCAATCGGAAATATAACCAATAGATATCCTGGCAATGTAAAGTCAATAACATACCTGTCTGCATACTTGTAGTGGTTCTGTTGAAATGAATCATTGAAAACTTACCAACATCATATAGGAGGGGTTGAACAATGTTAATAATATCTTTCGAAAAATCTTGTTGATTAGAGCACATTGCGGGGAGAACATCTATAAAGGAGCACTCTGTATGACATACTCTGCCCTCCTCGATACTATATATGCATGAAATATCTAAGCACGTAGGAGTCTCATCAAGGATAAGTATTTCAAAGTATTCAACCCCTTCATCATATCAAAATACATGCATATCATGATCATTTATGATGGTAAGAGAACCCACATATTGAGGTACTTCATTATCAAATGTAAGGGCAAAAGGGTTGACCCAATCTTCATTATTATCATCATGAGGATATGGATCAATCTTATCTTGTTCAACAAGTATTTTACTAATCATTTATTTGATTTCCTTGCCCTATGTAATCATGACTTCTTCATCCCAAACAATGTCCAATTCTGGCTCAAGCTGCTCCATATTCGCCTTTGATTCTTTTGTGGATGGCAGGAAGACTTTATTGACTTCTTTTTCCAAGAATTAGTCATTGAAGAGTCTAGAAACAACACTACTAGGTCTTGAAGAATCGTAAAGTGGTGGACCTAGAAACCTCCAATAATCATCATGATCCTCAAGAATTCTGTCATTCTGCTACAAGAGATCCGAGATATCATAAGAAACTATTATATGATGGCAATGGGCACTCACCATTTCCTTACGTTCTGCAATTTATTCGACTAGGACTTCTTGGTCTTGAATTCTCGGATCTCGATCATATTCGCCTTCATAAGGACCTTCGAGACATAAGGCTTATGATGTCATCCATAAGTTCTTGAACAATAGTTTCTTCAAGTAAGTCTTCTGAAACTTGATCACCATTGCACACATCTTCAACGAGGACTGCTTCATGTTGTTCTATGATCGAGATAATCTTATCATCCTTGCTATACTTTTCTTCATTATTTTATTTCTGGAACCATTCCTTTTCCATTTCGACATAGGGAACCCATTCGTCACGGTTCGTTGGGAACCAACGACTGCAAAATACCTGCACCATCTTTACTAAGGAAGATATTGTACCTTTTCCCAATTGTAGAAACGAATCAATTCCTCCATCATCTAGATGCCCTACAAATAATTTCATATATGCTTCCTCATCCTTTTGAACTAAAAAATATGAAACAAATTCCATATAATGTTTGACAAAGTATAGGGGATCATAGACTCCTGTGATAAAAGCTTCTGGTAACTGATTCAAACCATTTGGCAATTTAAGAGGATCAAGATGTTCATTGGGAGTTATTTCGATTGGTTCCTTCATGGGAAGAGTACTAATGATGGTCTCAATAGTTTCTTCGTCAAGATTAGGATCCCACTTTTTTCCAAATGCCTTGACCAATTGCAAGAGCGAAGAAACCCCTTGAGGAGGGAACCAATGATACCAATCACTCAAATCTCTATTATTTCGTAGATTAAGAGAAATCACAAACCACGTCATTCGAAGTTCCTCATCCATAATATCCCATGCTATAAGATATTATCTGAACTTCACTATATTCTCTGTAGCTGTATCTTCATGTCGATGGAATATTGGGATGGCCTCAATTGACCCATGTTTACATGACCGATTTGGATATCCCAGAACATTCGAGAAATCCAATGGAACATATGGATTATGGAACCGTATTTTTTCAATGGAAGCCATATCATTTCTTATTGGTGATTTTATTCGGTGTGTTATAGCTTGAAATGACACCTTTCCATCCATGACGACACTTGTTTCCCTTGGTCGCATGACGACATTTCTTGAGATCAAGTTCAGTCACCGTACAACAGGACATTTGTGGATGGAGGAGTCATTTGGGACACTAAAAATGGTTTAAATTACCTGATTCTTGACCCATTTGATGTATATGACCCTTGGGAACATTTTTCCAGACCAAACCATCTCCTGAAAATGAGCAGAAATGCCTGTTTTTGGCCATTTTTTAACATGAGCGCTAGTACACAGGTATGATAGTAGTGTGTGTACCCTACTCTAGTGTACAATAGTAGCGCTCAAACCTTCTGAGCGCGACTCCACTATTGAAAGAGTAGTGCTCAACTCCATATGTACGCTACTTTGTCTACTGTAGAGTAGCGTACACCCCTGTTTTGGTCAAAATCTTGAAATTTTGGGAAGTTAAGTCGATTGGGGAACCTCCTACTCGGTTATAACTTCTTTTCCTATCCTTCACTCACTATATAAGGAGGGTAGAAGGGCCATGTGAGGGGACTAAGCCCAATTCAAAATTTATGCTGGAGGAATGGAGACCCTAGTCCCCCTCTTTTGTGTTCAGTTTTGGTAAACCCTAGCACAGTTGATTAGAGGCTGGAATCCTTGGAGAACAGAAGCAGGAGACCTTGAATCTAGGTTTCGTGAAGTGCCAAGCTTGAAAGAAGGTATAAATTTATGTACTTGCTTTCATTCATTAATAAAGATAAGACGTTCTTCTCTTTCCAAATATGACCCATTAATGTGTCTTAGATTTGATTATAGTTTGATGTCTCTTTATACTATGGATATTAGTATTATATATGTAGTCAAATGTATTTGAGAAAGGTATCAAGTTGTTTTGCAGGTTTGGGCATTGCGACACTGGATAAGCATTGAAGAGCAAGGGAGGCAAAGCTAGGATCAACCTTCTGAATAAGGTGCCTACATATCTAAACCCTAATCTCTTCATTTATTTGTTGTACTTGCAGAATGCTTGTAAGTCTATCTTTATCACCGTAAGTTGGTAGTTTCTCCCCTGAACTATAGGTGCATTTTCCCCACAACAAAATGGCGACTCCGCTGGGGAAAGACTAACTGCTTAGGGGTATCCAAGGTCATTTATTCAGTCTTGTTTGATGGTCTTCGTTCATTTTCTTGATTAGGATCAGTTAGTAGGCTCTGTTTGACCCTCCTGGGCTTTTTACAGACCCTTCCCAACCCTTGCAAACCCTTGTGGACCCAATTGGGGGGTTTTAACCCCATTTTTTCAAATTTTTCAACATGTACGCTACTGTTGTGCAGTATAGTAGTGCCCTAGGCGCTAGTTTCCTTCATACACAGTAGCGCTCAAAATCTAGGTTTAAATTTTTGAGTTTTTTGGGTTGTGGAACCAAATCTGGGCTGCATTTTTGTGGTCCCTGATGACCCTAGGTCTGTGTTAAACCCCTATAAGTGGTATCCCATCCTTGTACTGATCCTACATTCATGATTTGAACCTCTTTTGATCAATTTGGTCTTGTTTGGAAAGTTTTGGGGCTTGTTGACCCAAGTTGGGGGGTTGTGGACCCGTTTGGTGTTTTGTACCCTAATTTGAGTCTGAATGAACCAGCTTGCCCCATTTCCACTGGATTTGAAACCTCTAGAGTCTTCTTGACCCTGTTTGTATCTATTTGAGTGAAATTTCTCTTTTAGATTGGTTTTTTATCCTCCCTTATGCTTTTAAGTTTTCTTCTGTAGTGAAAGCTCAAGTGTTTTGGCTATTGTTCAAGACCTTGTTTGCATTGTTTATGTGCAGAGCTGAATTTACCAAACCATACTTCTTCATAGGTCATTTGCTTTGTTTGGGTATAGAAGTAGTTTTTGTACTCTTTTCCCAATGGTTGGCATGCTTACATCAATAAGAATTTGAAAGTCATATTTGGTAGCTTTTACTGTTTCATAAAGAGAACCTGAAAGTTTCTTTGCTTTGCTTTGATAGTAGGTTAGTTTCAATTTTGTTTCTTACCTTTGGAAAGCATAAAGAATTTTGATTTATCTTCTGAATAGAGTACCTTGCAAGTGGCTTAAAATATTTTAGAGTGCTTTGCATAAAAAAGAACAAGTTTTCTTTTGCATACCTATTTGTTTGAGTAGCTGCATTCTTAAGTTTTGAGTTTAGGCTTTATTTTTACCTTTTTTGCATTTGAAAGATTAAAAATTGCATTTGCATATGCATTCTAGATCAAAATTTTAAGACTTGCATTGAAAAGAAAAGATTTGTTTGGTGGTAAATATTTCATTTTCATTACTCTATCTCTATTATAACCACTCTCACACACCCACTACCTTTTTGAGTAAGCAAGTAACCTTTAAAATGAACCCTAATAAAATGTACTAGTAACATTTTCTTTTCTAGGTTACACTACACCAACTAGTTTTGGTTAGGATCTTGGGTTTAAAACACCTTAAACCACCCAAGATCACACATTACACAAAAATCGTAGTTCGACTATCACAGGTAAACCCACCTCATTCAAAGCTTGCCTGGGATCTATGCAGCAGGTCTTGTGAGATCAGATTGTTGGGAATACTCCTCCTACTTTCTGTTTCGAGCATATACCAGGATTGGATCGCGTTTGGGGACTCTTTTGAGTTTCGGGCTCAGTTACCCTGCCCACGCCTTCTAATTCGACCAGCGACTGTTCCCCCAGGATTTTTTGGTGTTGTGGTATCCTTAGTATCTGACCATAGGTTCATACACAGGTGACAGCGGAGGGTATATCTGCTGTACCTAGGACAGACGTGGGAGGAAATCCCTTACAGGTCTTTGGGAGGGTGGTTGGGTGATTCCAGCGCTTGCACCCTTAGTCATTGTATTGTGGACCCCGGGTAACTGTTCTTCATCCTTCATTGATATGTTCTGGGCCCTCATCATCCTAGGCTCTTCTCCGGAAGGCATCTGTTTGCCTAGTTTGATTTACCTAGGACCGTTTTTAGTGGTGTGCTCTTCGTGCTACTTGTTTTAGTTTGCCTTAGAGAACTTCTTGTTCATTTGAGCAGGAAACTATGTCTAGCATTCCGGCGAGTGCCAATCAAGGTACCCCTGTTCCGGGGGATCCTTGTGATGTTCCATGCATTGGAAACATTGGTGCTCCCTTAATGGCTACTCTGAATCTTCCTGGATTCACTATTGGGCTTCCAGTTTGGTTGTTTTCCACTCCGAATTCCTTGCATGCTCTTGACTCTTCTTTTGTGAGCACGTCAAATCAAGAGCATCAAAACCCTGTGCCTCCCTTGCCAGTAACATCTTCTCCTCCTCCTTCTACCTCATGTGGCGAAAGTAGCAATACTAGTAGCCAACAGTCTAAAAGGAATAGACGAAGGAAGAATAGGAAGAAGATGCCAAAACAAGGGGGCAGCAACCCAGCCTCTACAATTCATGTTGGGGGCAAGCACCCTTCCTTTGCAAGTCATGCAGGGGGCATCTACCCAGCCTCTGGAGGTCATGCTGGGAGAAAACTTTTAGTCACTGAAAATCATACTGAAAGTTTGTCTTCAACCACTGTCAGTCATGTTGAGGACACGTCATTGATCACTGCTAGTCATAATAAAGACAAGTCACCAATTCCCGTGAGTCATACTGGAGACACCAGATCAACCACTGCAAGTCATGCTGAGGGAGTTGACATTGTCAAACCCAACAAACAGAAGCTTAAGTTCCCTTGTAAGTTTTGCGAGGGAGACCACCTTACTTACTTGTGCCCTATACTTCCAAAAGTGCAAAAAGTGTGGTCCTTAGTTCAAAAGTCTTCTGCTTCTGAGCAACCAGCCACTGCAAGTCATGCTGGGGGCAAGCTGTCAGCCAATGCTAGTCATGCTGAGAGTACTGACATTGTAAAGGAGTCTCTACCTATAGGACGGAAACCAAAGTTCCCTTGTAAACTTTGTAAGGGAGATCACCTTACTCACCGATGCCCTACCATTCCAGAGGCACGAAAGAGTGTGGTCCATGTCTAAAAGAACCTCTGTTCTTGAGTTGTCTATAGATTCCCTACAGTCAGATCAATCTTTGGTTGATAAAGTGGTTGAACCAATGCAATCTTTGGTCGACCCCACTCTTCCTTCGGAGAGTGAAGTGATCGAATCGATGCAATCTTCAACCGATCCCATCAGTCCTTTGGAGATTGATGCACCTACTGCTGAAGTCTTCTGCATTACCAATTTGGATATTCCTGAAAAAGGGGGCACTTCATCTGTGCCATGTGAACCCCTACCAAGCCCTAGGATTGTTTCCTTTGATTGGAATAGTCTAGCCGAGCCTCATCTTCCTTCTTCGACACATTTCCAAATAAAGGTTGATATCAGGAACCATACCATTGATCGATGCATTGTTGATGAAGGTGCTTCTGTTAGTATCTTACCCGCTTATGCTTGGAGAGATTTGGGTTTCCCTAATGTTATTCCAGCTGTTAATTGGCCATTGACCTTCGATAGAAGACCTAGTGAACGGATCGGATTCCCCCGTCAGGAACCTGTTACCTTGGGTGGAAAAATAGTCTTAGTTGATTTTATGATTTTAAAGGACCCTGTGGATTTTGATATGACCCTCGGGCGTGATTAAGTTTATGCTATGCATGCTGTGGTGTCTACGCTCTTTCATGTGATGCATTTCCCTCATAACGAAAGCATCGTCACTATCGACCAGCTTGCATTCGTTGATCCTCCTTATTACCCAACTGTAGATTAGTCAGATCCCTCGTCATTAGGCACTACTATGTCACATGGGACTTATGTGGCATATTGTTCCTTGAATTCAACTGCTACTGAGAAGAAGTCTCTGAATTCATGCTTACCTTCTCGGGACTTGGTCCCAGCTTTTGACCAAGTGACACCTCCATCTGAATGTTTAGATATGTGTTTTATCTGGGATGATATATTTCCTTCCAATGAATTTTTCCTAGAGTCCATAGTATAGTCTTCCATTCATTTGGATGTTGATCCAATAACGGTTATGTCCAGCCCTGGTTTGACATTAAAGTTTGATCTTCCTACTGTCGAGTCTTTGGACTCTCCTATAGATCCGTAAATCGGTTTTCCTGCTGAGTTTGATTCTGCTTCTAGAATTTTCAAATACCATGATGATGAATTTTTTTCTGCAGATTCCATCATGTCCTTCAACTTTGATCTTCATCCTGAATTTGATCTTGTTGATTGTAAGTCCTCGGGCTTGGGTACCATAGAGTCTTCATTCAAAAACTCTGCCTTGTCTATGCCTGTTGTTGATGATAGTGAATTTGAAAGTATTTCTACCATAGTGACTTGTATTAAGTATTTCCTTACATATGTTTTAGATATGATCCTGGTACTAATGTTTCTTTGAGATAGGATTCTTAGTTGGATGTATACTTGCTTACTGGTCATTTTCGACACCTTGTGCGACCATGTTAGGTATATTCGGAACCTTGCATATAGGTTTAGGCTTCCCTTATCTTATGTTGCATTTGAACCTTTTGCCATCCAAATTCACCATAGGGTCAAATCTGTTGGATATTGGTGTGTTATCCATCTCTTTATGCATCATGCACCAGTCCGACAACAGAGCCTACCTAACATGGGTCACCCTAGTCAGCACCCTTATGCCATTCTGGTGCCCATGCTGAGTTTTTCTCATAGGCTTGGGAGCCTTTTTAGATTTACCATGACTTTGAGAAGAAGCCTTATAACTTTCTTCCTCATCTATTTCTGGCCATCCCTGATAAGGCTTCCATCTTTATGTTCAAGTTGTATGTGCATCTGTTATGATCTCGCTTGCGCTAATGAGCCTGATGCCGGCTTCCACGCTTTTAGCCCATTGTATAAGCCTCCATCTCTGATCTCATTTCCGCTAAGCCCTGTATCATTTTTCCCTCACAATTTGACACCTTTTACCTGTAGGAGACATAGCCTAAGTGTACTTATCTTGCTCATGTTCCTTGCATTATGCATAGCTTTGTTCCATGTGCTTGGAGCTAGTTTCTCATGTCACTGACACTCGTCTCCTCCCATTTCGAGCATTCTTATTTTACTTCGAGCTCGTTAAAAATAGTAAGTAGGTTATGAGCATTCTTCTACCTTTACTTCGAGCTCGTTAAAAATAGTACGTAGGTTATGAGCAATCTTCCACCTTTCCTTCGAGCTCGTTAAAAACAGTAAGGAGGCTACAAGCATTTCTTCCACCTTTCCTTCGAGCTCGTTAAAAACAGTAAGGAGGCTACAAGCATTTCTTCCACCTTTCCTTCGATCTCGTTAAAAACAGTAAGGAAGTTATGAGAATTTTCTGTATCTCCTTTGATCTCATTAAAAACAGTAAGGAGGTCATGAGTTTACTTTTTCGGACTCGTTAAACCTTTACGGAAAAGATCCCTATGGAGTTCTTTTAAGCCCTTTTCAGACTCCTTAAATAGGAAAAGTTTTTCGAGCATAGTTGTCTTTTCGAGCTCATTAAAATAACTGAACTGACATCCACTTAGGTATAGAATTACCCCTTTTCTGGGCCTTGGTGGATAATTTACGGAAAAGGTATACTCTTGTATGCGCTAGAAGAGTTCTTCTTCCATCATTTTACACTTTTTCGGGGAAGGAGACTAACTTTATGAAAAAGGACCTTTGGAGTCATCTTTAGGGTTTTCAGACTCTTGAAATGTGAAAACACCAACCGAGCACATACCAATCCGGGCTCGATATAAAATCCACGGATAGGTGTATAGAGGACTGTTTAAGTTTTTCAACTCTATAAGCAAGAAAACACCGTCGAGCACAGACCAATCCGGGCTTGATATAAAATCCAAGGATAGGTGTATGGAGTTTTCTTCTAGGTTTTTCAGACTCCTTAAATATGAAAATATCGTTGAGCATGAGTTTAGTTCTTTTTCAAGCTCATTAAAACATGAAAAAGGAAAGGGAAGGGAAGAATGTTAACATATCTTTCAATATGATGGCAGGGAATCAACTATCTCCTTGAACAAAGCACCTGTTTTGAGTCTATCAAACAAGTTGGGTTCTAGTGTTGGCCTTAGGATAAACTTGATCTCAGAGTTCTTACTCCTCCATTTGGTTAGTCTTACAATCATATGGAGAATCTGTTAATGTCTCCTACATTGCAAAATTGCGTCGTGGTTCCTTTGTGTTCAAAGCTACCTAAGTCACTCTTGTGTTGTGCTCACTGTTCAAGGATATAACCTGTGTCGGCCATTCTGCAATTTCCTTGACCTCATGTGTCATCCATTCCTTGGTGTCAGTATGTTTCATCATGTGTTCAGTCCTAATCCAACTCATCTCATACCTGTTGAGTGTCCCTCATGTTGGATGATGGAGGATGCATTAAGGCCTCCCTTCCAACGGACTTCTTCCCATTGACTTCAGCTCATTGTGCTCTGGGAATGAAGTTTAGAGTTTCGGTTAGTACCTTGGGGATTGCAGTCATTAGTGGTAGTTTCCCTCGCTATTGGATAGATGGGGATACATCAATGTCTCCTATCCGATGGATTCTTCAAGTGTTCGATGGCAAGACCATCTATTCGCACTTGCTTGAATGTACTAGGTACCTTGGGTTCCATTTTCATTATTGGCGGACACCCTCGCGTTTGTTAACGGTATACATCAATGACCGGTAATCAAACAATACCTCCCATGTTCGACAACAACTCATTTATTTGCATGGATAGGTTTGTACCTTGGGTTGTTTTTGGATGAAGACCTTGGGATCCTCGATAGCATCACCTTATTTATGTTATCGCCCAAGTTGCACAAGACTGAGCCACACTCTTTTTGGCTCTTGATGAGACATAGATCCAGCTTGTTCTCTATGGCTATGTTCTCCAATTTTGACATAGATCCACCTTGTATTTATGTGGCTATGTTTACACTTATGTTCCTCATGGATCCATGCTTGTATTCTAGTGGCCATGATATATGCATCAGTATTTGGATCATTATTGTATCCTCTTGGAGGTCATGTTCCACCATTTGAACATGGACAGTTACCCCATGGATAAGTTTGTTTGACATTGCCTTTGCTTTCAGGTACTTCATTTGAGCCTATGATTCTTGGTTTCTCTATTCCTCCATGATTCAACTCTTTGTTATTTATAATGTCTTTCGGCCATCATTTCCCGCACTCCCTCTGACCTCATACATTAGGGGGCATCTATTATAGCTTGAAATGACACCTCTCCGTCTGTGACGACACTTGTTTCCCTTGGTCGCATGACGACATTTCTTGAGATCAAGTTCAGTCACACAACATGACATTTGTGGATGTAGAAGTCATTTTGGACATTAAAAATGGTTGAAATTACCTTATTCTTGACCCATTTGATGTATATGACCCTTGGGAACATTTTTCCAGACCAAACCATCTCCTGAAAATGAGCAGAAATGCCTGTTTTTGGCCATTTTTTAACATAAGCGCTGGTACACAGGCATGATAGTAGCGTGTGTACCCTACTCTAGTGTACAATAGTAGCGCTCAAACCTTCTAAGCGCAACTCCACTGTTGAAAGAGTAGTTCTCAACTCCATATGTACGCTACTTTGTCTACTGTAGAGTAGCGTACACCCTTGTTTTGGTCAAAATCTCAAAATTTTGGGAAGTTAAGTTGGTTGGGGAACCTCCTACTCGGTTATAACTTCTTTTCCTATCCTTCACTCACTATATAAGGAGGGTAGAAGGGCCATGTGAGGGGACTAAGCCCAATTAAAAAGTTATGCTGGAGGAGTGGAGACCCTCATCCCCCTCTCTTGTGTTCAATTTTGGTAAACCCTAGCACAGTTGATTAGAGGCTGGAATCCTTGGAGAACGGAAGCAGGAGACCTTGAATCTAGGTTTCGTGAAGTGCCAAGCTTGAAAGAAGCTATAAATTTATGTACTTGCTTTCATTCATTAATAAAGATCATACGTTCTTCTCTTTCCAAATATGACCCATTAATGTGTCTTAGATTTGATTATAGTTTGATGTCTCTTTATATTATGGATATTAGTATTATATATGTAGTCAAATGTATTTGAGAAAGGTATCAAGTTGTTTTGCAGGTCTGGGCATTGCGACACTGGATAAGCATTGAAGAGCAAGGGAGGCAAAGCTAGGATCAACCTTCTGAATAAGGTGCCTACATATCTAAACCCTAATATCTTCATTTATTTGTTGTGCTTGCATAATGCTTGTAAGTCTATCTTTATCACCGTAAGTTGGTAGTTTCTCCCCTGAACTATAGGTGCATTTTCCCCACAACATGGTGGAGTCACCTTATATGACCTCCAAGGTTAACCTTTAACTAAAAATATTATAAAATTACAAAACAAGGCTTACCTCTTTGGCCTCGCTCTTGTAGAGAACTTCTTTTAATTTTGTTCAATGGGAGTCGCCGGGAGAGAACTGGCAAGTTAGATTCAAACAAATCTCACCAAAGTACTAAAAAGGAACATACCTGAGTATTGGAGGAGTATTATAGAGCATAAAAATCCATTTAATACTTACGATATAATTTAATTTAAATTTTATTACTTTCCTAGGTAGTTTCACCATGTTTTTGGCCACTAGTTGACTTCCTTGGTCCACCACATGTCATCCTTATCCAATTGAGCGCATCCTTGGTCATCCTACTTGATTTTATGGTTACCCTGAATGGAAAGGGCACACTTCCTTCTTTTTGGAGTGCTTTCACTTCTTTTTCCTGATTTTGGAAGGATAAGATTAAAGCTAGGCACTCCAATTCTTTTGGTAGGTGCTAGATTTTGTGGCCAACACACCTTGCCTCTTTTTCAATCCAAAGTATATCATATTTTTCCATTTTTAGTCTACTTCAATTTCCAAAATATTTTTAGCCAATTCGTGAGGATCTCAAGTGAGTTGGAGAGAGATGTTTCCACCTTGGGGGATTTTATTTAGTTTAGTAATCCTTCTTTTGTGACCAATTCAAATCCCTCCATAGCAATTCGAATTTATCGTGTAACTCTATATATTTGCAGCCACTTTATGGTACATGGTTGGCTGATATACATTTATGCTAATACACTTTATTATTGTGCATAACTTTGAGCTTGATTTTGAGTGTTCTTGTCAATTCTAGACTAGCAATTTGTGTGAGAGTTGTTTTCAATCTTATGATCATCTTGTGATCATATTTCACATGGTATTAAAGCTATTTAGGAGAGCACAACTGCATCCAGTAGTGCACCAGAAGCAAGGAGTTTCCACATAAATCTCACGGGCCATTTCCTTGTACTCTTGTTTTTATCTCTATAGGTCTACCCGGGCATGACAGACTCCTGAAAGTGCCTACTATCAAATTGTAGAGCTATATAGTTTGAATAATTATCCATAGATTTATTTGGTTGTGATTTTGCAGGTTCAAATCAGCCTACAGTGCGCACCTCATTCTACTCATGGATCCATCTCAAAGAGTGATCTTGGATCCATTTAATTATTTTCAGTGGAAGGTGCAGATGGATATATTACTAAGGCCGAAAGGACTCTATAGAGTGACAATGGGCACTGAAGTAGAGCCTAATTTAGAGTGTAGATAATTCAAAGTGGCGGAGCTAAAATCTTTGAATACAGTAAATAAATTCTGAAAAATTTAAGGGTTTTAACAAGAGCATATGCTTTTTTTTCTAATGTGTTGTACTTGAGTTCAGAGTCTCTCAAAGTTTTACTGAATAAAGAAATAGGATGTTACAGACCTTGTGATTATTTTTGTAAAAGTACTGCTGCTATGGTGTCTTCAGAAGCAAAGGAAAAGGTCATAAATTCTTTTATCAAATATGGACTTACCAACACCGGGGCTTCGGTGAGAGCTTATTTAATTTTTTCAAATGATAATCTTGCTTCTGTTGTCCATTTTAATTCTTGATCTTTTCTCAACATCACAGTTATATGCTTGATGGTTTATGTAGAATTGGGAATAAACCATCTCAGAAAATTAATTTTCCCCACAAAATACTGAATATTTTTTTTATTCCTTGGAATAATAATCTTCAAAATAGTCTTAACAAGCTCAGGGTCTATTTTAATTGCATCAGCTAATACAATATGAACCAAGAGTTTTCCTTCTTGCATAGAAAAATGAGACTTTTTCGGATTCAATGATAACCCAAAATTTCTGCATTTCAAGAAGGTCTGCTTAAGATGTTTGAGATGATTTTCATATGAATTTGAAAACACTCTTATATCATCTAAATAAATCACTACAAATTGCTCCCTTTAACCAACGAAGTCTATTCCCATGGCCCTTTGGAAGGTTGCACCTGTATTCATGAGACCAAATGGAATTTTGTCATACATAAATGTTCCTCAAGGAGTAGTAAAGGCTATTTTTTCTCTATCCTCTGGATGCACAACAATTTGATTGTAACCTAAAAACCCATCCATCATAGATATTCTTTGAGCACCAACTACTTTTTGTAAAATATGATCTATTTTAGGTCAAGGATAGTTATCTTTCAGAGAAGATCTGTTTAGATTTCGAAAGTCCACACAAAGCCTTATTTCTTGATTCTTATTATGTACATGAACTAAATTTGCAACCCAGGTGGAATATCTAAGAGGTATAATATTTTTTGCATCTAATAACTTCTTAACCTCTTTTTCAATGACTGGTAACAATGTTGTATTAATCCTTCTGAGCTTTTGTCTGAAAGACTTAGTATTGGGATTCAATGGAATCTTGTGTTGAATTATACTGGTATCATATATTTTTAAATATTCATAATACCAAGCAAAAAAATCTACGAATTCCTTTAAAATATTGATGTATCTTTTCTTCTCTGCATTTTAAAGTGTTTTAGAAATTTTGATCATCTTAGGCTCATTCTCAGTACCAATATTATATCTTCTTATATTCTCTTCAAAAGACTACACAATGGGTTTTGAAAAAATATCATCTTTTGAAAATAACCTTTCCAAAGGAACCAGACCCTTTGGAATGAAATTCCCTTTTAATTCAATGATATTATGATTTGCAATTCAATTCTTTGAAAAAGAAGGAACTTCTTCCATCTCAGCATCCTAATCTTAATCAATCAAAGAAATGTAAAACTCATCTATTAACTCTAGAAACTTCTTAATTTCTTGGTCATCATGAAACACTCTCCAATGTTTAATGTTATCGGGAACTCAAGGTCTGTATCTAACTTCAATTGGATATCTAAGCTGAGTTTTTTGTGGAATTCTAAAATAAGTTGTTGCTAAAGCCAAGGAATCAACTATCTGGTTTTGGTCTCTAGGGATAAAAGAAATATTGAAGGTTGAGAAAAAATTGTCAACAAGATCCCAGACCGCATTTCTATAAACTTTTAACAGCTGTTGTTTCACTGGATAGAAATTTCTGACCTACTGAACCACTAACTCGGAGTCGCCAAAAATAGCTAACTGTTGAATGTTTAGATCCTTGGCAACCCTTAATCCAAGAATTAAATCTTCATACTCAGCAATATTATTTTTCATTTTGAATTCAAGCTTGAAAATTAAAGACACAATTTCACCTCCTGGGGCGATTAATACCACACCTGCCTACTCCCTATTTAGAGGATGACCCATCGAAATACATTTTCCACAAGCTGTCCTGTTCCTCAAATTTTGAATAAGATGAAACCTCCTTTTCTACTTGCACAATACCTATAATTTCATCACTCCAATGCAGCATGAAGGATCCAATATCTTCTTGAACTACGTAAACATGATGATTTGTTGGATTCTCATGATCACTAACCAAATAAGCAAGATGAACCTCTCTATATAATCTTCTTTGTTCACCCCCAAAAATTGGAACTATTGCATAAGAAAGATCCATTTGCAATGTACCACCCAAAGTTTTTGTCCAAGATCTTGACAAAATAATTCCATATCTAGGAGGGATGTCAACCACCACAACATCCATTAAAATACTCTTCATGGGAAGTTGTGTTAGACTGACTACAAGATCCTTAATGACTCCAAGACATTTAACAACCCTTGAATCGGAAGAGTAAAGATCATGATATGGTTTTGTGATATTCAACCCTAAGGCTTCCATGACTACTTTTGGCATTAAATTGTGTGAAGCACCAAAATCTAAAAGGAAATTATGGAGCATTTTCTCATGAACAGTGAGTGTAATGAATAAAGGTGGAGGAAAATATGATTTTCCCTCTTTCTTAGGGCCGAATACAATGGTAGGATTCTCATCTTGAAAATTTATGATATCTAAAGAAGAAGGATTATTCTGTGAACTGGAAATTTTAAGGGCAAGTTCCCTATAAGATGGATTCTTTATAAGTTTAGTCAATGGAACATGTATTTTGATTTTATTGATTTCATTCTCAAGACTGAATCCAACTAAGATTTTGCTTACCTCTTCAGGATCTTGCTACTTATCTTTATTTGGAAAGTGCACTAATCGTTTTTTTGGAACTGTTTTCTGTACTTGTTTGGTAGAATCCATACCATTTTTCTATTGAATTTGAGGGACATGCCTTATTCTTGAACTTAAGCCATAGTTTCCTTGAGGAGAAGTTTGACAAATCTCTACAGAATTTGAGTAATCTGGGTCAAGCCAGTCTTCTTCTTCCTAAGAAATACCCATGCAATACTGATAATCAGACTTAGTAATAAAACCTAAAGAGGATTCTTCTTCAAGATTATTTATTTCCTATTCTTGATCCCCCATTTCAACCTCATCCACTTCTTCAAGTTCATTTACCATATTTTTTTGAAACGGAGGATGAATCCTTTGATCATCATTGTTTCTCTTTTCTCTAGGCATGAATCTTGGATTAAAAGGCCTTCTAAACTGATTATGATTTCAGTTATCTATTTCCTGAGTGGATCTATTATGGGGTTTATTATCAAATTCCAATTTAGCCAGCTTAGAATATATATTCTTAATCAACTTACTCATTTCAGCAATTTTATTCTTAGCCAATCTCAAGCTTGAGGTAGAAGGTTCATCCTCTTTCATTTTCTTCTTCTCACTTCCATGATATTGTGTTTTTTCCCTAAGTTTATCAGCTACCATCAAATTTGAATCTACTTCCAGGGATGCCTCTTGCACATTTGCAAGAGTGATAGATCTTATTTCTCTCAACAATAGAGAGAAATCAACATCAAATGCATTTGCATAAGTGAGTTTTGCTGATGTTTGAGTAGGTTTTATCTCTGTAGGAATTTTTCCATACATTTTGTTGAAACGTTTTTAAAACTTAGTAACTAATTCATCAAAGTTTTTCTTTAATGCTCCAAAATCATTTATATAGTAAAGGTAATCCTTTGTATCCCCCCATTCTTTCATGAAAGCTTCTTCGAGAGCTCCAATTTCATCTATGGAACCAACTGGTAGATCTCTAAACCATTTTCTAACTTCTCCATCAAGACTCTAAACAAAAACCCGCATCCACACATCTTCTTGTTCAAAATTTTGATTATCATCATAACTGAAGTATGCATTCCAATGTTCTTATGTTGTGATCTCTCCTTGCCCATTAAATCTTGGGAGATACTTTTGATAATCACCTCGAGGAATTGCATTAAGGGGTTGAGGAAGAACTAATGGTGCATATCTGGAAGCCACGATGGTATCCATCCTATTGGGAGGCTGACCAGCCATGTGAGGATTGGTTTGAGGGCTTAAAGGGGGTGAAGTCTTAGCTATTAACTGAATTATAGGAACCTTACTAGTAATAGGCGTCTAGGGTTTTGTTTGAGATTTCAAAAATTGTTTTGAATCTATAAGTTCTTGTTTCACTTTCTTTGATGACAATGGATTGGTATATACCTCAAAGTTATCAAACTGATAAGAAGGATCTGAAATTTGAAATTGAGGAATATAAATAGAAAGTATTTGATATTTTTCTTCCTTTTCAAAATCTAACAAATATGAAAAAGGGGTGTCTTGATCTAACTCACCCGGAATCTCTGAAGCTGTAGAGAAATGAAACCTTCATGATGATGTTGAAGCCAAATTTTTTGTAGCTTCTCTAGATATGGAACCCATGTATGCAATGGAGAGGAATGATTCACTTTGGTTTCTATCTTCTTAGGAGCCACGCTTACTTTATGAATTGCAAGTGAAAAAATGTAGTCTATGAAACTGCCCTGATTCTGTTCTCCACCAAAATCAAAGCAAGATATACTTATACCCAGGGAAATATCTTCAACTTCATTCCTCAACAACGACGCCAAAATATTTTAGTCCTAAAGTCTGCAACTAGACTATTCGGCTACAGAGTTTAGGCACCTCATGTTTCATGATAGGTTTTTCATTTATCAAATAATGCCTTTGGATGATGAGGGATTATGAAGGATGATGATTTAAAAAATAAAGGAAAAAATGTACATCTGAAAACATCATTCTTTACTAAATAAGTGTGATGCACCTGCAATAATTAATTAACAAGAATATGCGAAATAGCAGAAATGACAGAACTCAGAATCACTTTTATATTGATCATAGGCCACTTCGAGGGGGAAACCTCCTTTGAGAAAGCTCATTACAATTAACTTCACGGTGCCTTCATAGGTCTCAACACACACTTATATACTAATTCTAGGCACCAATACTATTGGTCAAAACCATGGGCCGTTACAAACTATGGATCAACAATACTACGGGCGATTTACAAAGCATATGCGCCAACAACAATAACATAAACTATTGATCAACAAATACTACAAGACAACTTACAAAGCATATGCGTCCAACAACAACATACTAACAAAGTAAAGACATGGGTTCCTAACATCCCCTCCCCCTTAAAAAAATCTTTGTCCTCAAAGCTTTAGATGTGGAAATTGTTGTTGAATTTGAAGGAGTGGTTCCCATGTAGCATCCTCTGGTTGCATGCCGTGCCACTGAATTAATACCTCTGTGATAGAGCGAGAGCGAAGCTGACGTGTGCGTCGATTGAGGATGGCCTCTGGCTCCAAAAGGATGGATCCTTCATTATCCAGTTCGGGTAAAATCGTTTGTCCACTGATGTTGGTGCCAAGAACTTTCTTCAGACAAGAGACATGAAAGACTGGATGAATGCGGGAAGAAGGAGGAAGTTCCAATTTATAAGCAACGGACCCAATCTTCTAAAGAATCCGATATGGCCCATAGAACTTTGGAGCGAGCTTATGACGCCCTTTGAGTTTCAAGGATGATTGTTTGTACGGCTGGAGACGAAGAAAAACCATATCACCGACTTGAAAAGTGCGCTCAGAACAGTGTTGATCAGCTTGTTGCTTCATGCGATTTCTTGCATGTGAAGATTGTCCTGCAAAATGCGAAGAATCTGATCGCGGTTTCGAAGGACCGTGTCAACTTCCTGAACTGGTGAACTGGTGGGGGTGTATGGAAGAAGAGCTGGAGGTGCCTGACCATAGACTACTTCATATGGGGTCATTTTAGAGGCAGTGTGGTAAGAGATATTGTACCACCATTCAACGAGAGGGAGCCATTTTTCCCACTGATGTTGTTGTTCCGAGGTGAAGCAACGAAGATAAATTTCCAAGCATTTATTGACAATTTCAGTCTGACCATCTGTTTGTGGGTGATACCCTGAACTCATCTTCAGTTTGGTGCCAGTGTGGTGAAATAGTTCTGTCCAAAAATGACTGGTGAAAGTCACATCACGATCCGAGACAATGGAAGAAGGGATTCCATGAAGACGAAAGATCTGGTCCAGAAAAATTTGAGCGACGGAGGAGGCTGTATAGGGATGGCTGAGAGCACAAAAATGACTATATTTGGAGAGGTGATCAACCACAACTAGAATCACTGTATTCCCTCCATATTTAGGGAGCCCTTCAATGAAATCCATAGAAATATCTGTCAAAATCCGTGTAGGTATGGGCAAGGGTTCACGCAATCCTGGAAGGAGTGTTGTTTCACCCTTATTGTGCTGGCAGGTATCACATTCGGCCACCATCTGTTCAATTGTCCTTTTCATGCCCTACAAAAAGAAGTTACGCCGTGCTCGTTCATACATTTTGAGGAACCCAGAGTGCCCTGCCGATGGAGAAGCATGGAGTTCATAGAAGACAGCCTGTTGAAGATCTGTGCTCTGGGGAAGCACCAGACGACCCTTGTATCATAGAGAAGCACCATCCCAAGAGTAATGTGGTACAGCAGAAGGGTTGTTGGTCAAGCGTTGGATGATTTGAGATAAGGAGGAGTCATTGACGTAACCCTATTGAACAGATTGCAACCAATTTGGAACAGGCATAGAAATAGATGAAAGAGAACCTTGGGCCTCAAATGTGCGAGAAAGAGCATCTGCCACAATATTGTCTTTACCCTTCTTGTAAGTGATCTCATAGTCATAACCCATGAGTTTTCTAACCCATTTTTGTTGTGTCGGGGAGGAGACACGCTGGTCCAAGAAATATTTCAGACTCTGGTGATCAGTCTTGATGTAGAAATGATTCCCTAATAGGTATGGGCGCCACTTCTATACTGCATGCAAAATAGCCATCATTTCCTTCTCATAGGTAGAGGCATCTAGATTCTTACCTGAAAGGGATTTGCTGGTGAACTCAATGGGGTGTTCATCTTGAACGAAAACAGCACCAAGTCCATTGCCGCAAGCATCACTCTCAATAGTGAAGGGCTTGGAAAAATCGGGCATAGCTAGCACAGGTGTAGTACACATAGCTTGTTTTAGTTTGTCAAATGCACACTGAGCAGCAGGTGTCCATGTGAAGGCATCCTTTTTCAATAGCGCAGTTAATGGAGCTGCAATCTTCCCATAATCCTTGACAAACTTGCAGTAGTAGCCAGTCAACCCCAAAAAACCACGAAGGCTCTTGAGTGTCTGAGGATGCGGCCAATTGTTCATGGCATCGATTTTGGCAGGATCCACACGAACCCCTTGTTCTGAGATAATGTGCCTGAGATACTCAACTTCCTTCTGTCCAAAAACACATTTAGACTGCTTGGCATGGAGATGATGGTCAGAGAAAAGTTGCATGACAAGATCCAAATGTTGGAGATGTTCATCCCATGTTTTACTGTAGATGAGGATATCATCAAAGAATACCAGAATGAATTTCCGCAAGTAGGGTCGAAATATTTTATTCGTTAAGGCATGGAATGTGGAAGGAGCATTAGTGAGGCCAAAGGGCATGACCAAAAACTCATAATGGCCATCATGTGTGCGGAAAGTTGTTTTAGGGATATCATCCTCATGAACACGAATTTGAGGATACCCAGAACGAAGATCCAACTTGGAGAAAAAGTGAGCCCCATGAAGCTCATCAACAACAGGAATTGGAAACTTATCCTTGATGGTGAGGTGATTAAGTGCTCGGAAGTCAATGCAGAGGCGCCATGACCCATCTTTTTTGCGGACAAGAATAATTGGAGAAGAAAAGGAACTAGTGCTTGGGCGAATAATACCTTGCTTCAATAAGTCTTGAACGAGCATTTCAATATCCGTTTTTTGGTGAAATGGGTAGCGATAGGGCCTGATGTTGGGAGGAATGCTGCCAGGAAGGAGCTGAATACGATGGTCTTCTGGCCTGGAAGGTGGCAATCCCACTGGTTCAGCAAAGACACCTGTATATCGATCCAGAATTTGTTGTAGATCCAAAGGAGTAGTGGAGACCGCTGATGGTTGCATCTGGATGGAATGGATCTGAGCGATGACACCATGTGAATTCTTCTTGAGTTTTTCCATGCGATGTGAAGTGATGATGCTGAGAGAACCTGGTTGTAATCTTGTCAATGTGTGTTTGTGTCCATTGAGGGAAAACTGCATCCAAAGTTCAGCAAAATCCCATAAGATAGGGCCAAGTGTGCGTAGCCATTGAGCGCCCAAAACCACATCACATCCGCCTAAGGGCAAGGCAAACATGTCAGAGTGCAAGGTATAATCTCCCATAGAGATACGCACATTTCGACACTTCCCTTTGCAAGGTAAGGTGCCCCCATTGGAAACCATGACTTCAAAGTTGGAGCAAGGATGGATAAAACAATCAGCTTGTTTGGCGATCCGAGGGTCAATGAAATTATGAGTGCTACCAGAATCAATGAGTATTGTAAGAGGAAGCTTCTTGAAGTAACCCCTGACCCGCATTGTTTGGGGGGTGGTGATTCCAGCTAAAGCATGGAGAGATATCTCTGGCTGGTCATCCTGAGACGGAGGGTCAATAGGTGGTTCCTGAATGTTGACAGCGGCATCCAGTGTTTCTGGATCTTCGTCACCAATTTCAGAGGCAGGCAGAGATTCCACATCCAAGAGATAGAGCTTTTGCTGAACACATCTATGTCCCCTAGTGAATTTCTCATCACAATTATAGCAAAGCCCCTTTTTCTCTACGTGCTTGCATCTCTGTTTTAGACAAACGCTTGATAGGAGTCGGTCGAGGAGCCTGCGGTATAGGTGGTCGCTGAGAACCCATATTTCATAAGGGAACAAAAGTGGGCTTGGAGCGTTGTTGGGTTGCAATCTTGTCTTCTGCCAACTTAGCCAACCCTAGTGCTTCCATCATTGTGTTGGGACAGAACATTTTACCTCAGAGCAGATGGCATCCTTTAGACCACTGATAAAACAACTCCGGTAAAAGTCATCAGACAATCCTTCGGTGTGGTTGGCTAGATTCTCAAATTCGGTTTGATACTCTCTCATAGTGCCAGTTTGGCGAAGTTTAGTGAGGGATCCTGTGAAGTCATCAAAAGCACTAGGAACAAATTTTTGCAAAAGGAGCTGGCAAAAGTCTGGCCATTTGGGCTCTGGATGAGCCTTGATGTACAAACGGTACCATTGAAGAGCTTCCTATTCCAAATGAAAGGATGCCAACGGAACTTTGTTTCCATCAAAAGTATTATGCAGACTGAAATACTGTTATGCACGATAGATCCATCCAGTTGGATCGGTACCATTGAAGCGAGGAAAATTAAGCTTCGGACCACGGAAATTGCTGAAAGAAGAAAACCCATTGTCTGCTGAAGACTCGGACTGTCGTTTGTTGTTCATAGCTGAATGTTCAAGATGGAGACTGAGAAATTTTTCATCCAGATCCTGGAGTTTGGCTTGGATGGCTGCAAGTGCGTCCTCCATGGTTTTTTCTCCTGCACAGGTGACAACCATGACCAGGATTTTTTTTTTTTTTTGTTCGGTTGACTGGGTAGGAAAACAAAAACAGAGACCACTTCAGTAAAGGAAAATCTAGACTTGGGAAAAAATCAAAAGTGTAATTGGGGTTTGACTAGGTTTTGGACACTATTGGATAGATAGGGAAGCAAAAATGAGGATTTCAGAAGCGGGGTGAAAGAATGGGAAAATTTGGCAGAGGGGAACAAAGAAGCAGAATTCAGAAAGGAACTATGTGGTAAAATTTGAAGGTGATTGGGTGAAATCTGAGGAAGTTATGGCAAACCCTAAAAATAGACAAATGTGGGATTTCAGGCTTAGGGAAGGGGAATTGGGGGTAGGGTCCTCAAGACTGAAATATGCAGAATGGGATAACAGGGGTTCCCCGAGAATTTCAAGGGAAACAGAGTGAAAACAAGGGAGATATGGAGAAAAAACTGAATTTTATACTTTTTTTTTTTATAGACTGGAGCGGCTACGTCTCGAAAGGGATCTGGAATAGCACCGACTGGATTGAAAACGGCTGAATCTGGAACGACTTGCAAAATGGATCTGAAACGACGCAGCAGTGATCAACAATAGTTTAGTTGAAAGTAGATATGGACCCCAGGTATGTGCGGCTTCCTAACAGTTTAGGGGTTTCACTCGGCCACCAATGCTGTCTGACGACTTGCATATTGGGGCAGTACCCCTCACTCCACGGCTCAGGTAAAACTGATAACTGCTTTTCCACAAACGTCAACTCTTGGTTTACCTCATGGGTGGGAACTAGTCAATCAGGTAGGGGTCGTTGCCCTTTTCGCTGGCAGGTCCTCTCAATGGGCCAACTACTTCGGGGTTCCTGTGGTACTCCTCACAATGAGTTTTAGGGCTTATGCCCAAGTACTTCCCACAGTTAAGAGGATATGGATTATTCCCAAATCCGAACCTGCAACAGATGCGAAAAAACAAATTTGGCAGAAATTTCACCCAGCGAGCCCAAGAAAGTGCTCTGATACCAGATGTGATGCACCTGCAACAATTAATTAACAATAATATGCGAAATAGCAGAAATGACAGAACTCAAAATCACTTTTATATTGATCACATGCCACTTCGAGGGGGCAACCTCCTTTGAGCAAGCTCAATACAATTAAATTCACGGTGCCTTCATAGGTCTCAACACACACTTATATACTAATTCTAGGCGCCAATACTATGGGTCAAAACCATGGGCCGTTACAAACTATGGATCAACAATACTACGGGCGACTTACAAAGCATATGCGCCAACAACAATAACATAAACTATTGATCAACAAATATTACGGGACAACTTACAAAGCATATGCGTCCAACAACAACATACTAACAAAGTAAAGACATGGGTTCCTAACAATAAGGATATGCACATCGACAAACAGTCCATGCCGAGATCATCGAATATGAGGAATAAGATTCAATAACTTTTAATGATACAAGATAGAAATTATTATAATATGATCATTTGCATTATGGTAATAATTATGTTTAAAAATACTTTTTAAACATAATAACTAAAACATTCATTTGCATATCCAGACATCTACAAAGAAAACATCAGTATAGATAAAAAGAATAAGAAAAGGTTCAAACAGAACCACATAACATTCAAGTGCATGAAAGGCTAAAACCTAGCTCCCAATTTTAACCACATGTATCTCAGCATAAAATATATCCTTATATTAGAAAAATATATATATGCCTGCCATAGGAATTGAAAACATTCTCACGAACCTCATCCAAAAGTCATTTTCTCCGTGTTTCTTTTACAATTTATAGACATAAGTCTTTAAACAACCAGACCCAAAAGATCCTATATTCGGGGATCCAAAATGATAAAAATAGCTATAGGCTACATGCTAGGAACTATAGAATAAAAAACAACTACTATTCCAATATCTCAATCAATAATTTTGACCAAAAAGAAAAAATTCCATCTATAATATAAACAACTATTAAGAGGAAAATAAATGATCTCATGCGGGTCGAGATTCCTCTGCCAGCACAACAAGTCCATCCAAAGCTTGTGCTTTCCTTTGAAGACGAGTGCATTCCTTTTGTAAGTTACAAAGCTTCTGTTTAATCTCTTATTTTTCCTTTATAATTTTAACATTCTCTTGTTGTTCTATCTTCCTTATTTTAACATCTTTATCGGCTACCTTAACCAACTCTGAATAATTCATGTTTATCTCCTGGATGTCTTGTCTCAGCATATGATTGGCTTGAATCAATCTATCATTTATTTGATTGGCATGCTCATTCTGAGTTTTAAACTGATTTAGTTCCTCTTTCGGCTTTGCTATTTTTATTTCTTCTTCTACAAGACTCAAATCTTCAATAACTTCTTTTGGAGTACTTTCCTTGATTGAGATTTCCTTTACCTTGAATGATTCCCCAAATTCTGATTCAATTATGCCTTTACCCTTGTCTTCTAAATTATGAAATTTCAGAACTAATTCTTCTTCATAATTTTCATTTGTAGAACTAATTTTAGCTGGTTGATCATCTTGAATCAGATCTGGAATGTTCCTCAGACTCTGATCAATTTTATCTAGCACCTCTCCAATTAGGTTTTCCAATCCTTTTTCTTTAGAATCCTCTTCATCAAATGAGTCTTGAATACTGATTGTTTCATTCTTTTTAATCTTAGGATTCAAGACGACTTTAATATTCAACCTAAGTTGATTTGTTGGTCGTAGTATAGGCCTGTTGTAAACCTTGAGTACCTTTGATAAACATATAGGAGACACATTCTCAGAATTCCTCTGTTCTGGATTCTTTTAAATCTCTCTTTCCTGATTATCACATATGACACTAGAGTTTTCACATGGATTAGACTGAGCCTTAAAAATTTGTGTCGGTTCTTCATGATCAATTTTTCCTTCAACGAACTTGGAAGGGGTTTGGATAGTGATTTCCTCTTCAATCGGCTCAAATTGAAACTCATTTTTTTCATTACTTTTAGGATGAAATTTATGTTCATTACTTTCCTTCTCATTCAAGATGGAATATACTCTTGAAGTTTTCTTCACAATACAAGCCCACTTTCTTTTTATGTGAGAGATGTGTTCTTCATTACACTCAGAATATTTCTGTGCGGATTTAAATCCATGCCAAAAGAGGAAATGAGACCAAAATATTTCATATTTCTTTAACTCTTCACTCACCGGAATCTTTACTAATCAGTGGTGAAAAACACTATGACTGGAAGACTCAAGATTATTTTGCAGCCTGGTTTCCATTTTTCCTAAACTTCTCAAGAAAAAGTATGGTAGGTTAAAATTTTTAATACTTATTATGTGAACCAGGAATCACATATGATACAAGAAAACAGTGGCAAATCTCCCCTCATAGGTTATGTATCTTTGCATTATCTCCAGGACGTTGTGCCATTCTTCCAAAAGACAGATTCTCTGGATTCCTGCACCCCAGCTAGGGTTTCTATATTGACGAAGAAGAAACTGATTATAGTCTGCACCAACTTGGTATTTTTTGAACCATCTTTCTCCTTCCATGGATACATTGATTTCCAATGCAATTGATTCCTCTATGACCTGGAACTCAAATCCGTTGGAATTTACCATTGATCCTTTAAAATTCAATGCAAAATGTCTTGTTACCTCCATGTTATGACCCTGAATATTTTCACACATAGAGAACCACCCTGCATCTTTTAATTTTTTAACCGACTGTGGGAACTTACTAGTCCAACTCATATTCTCAGGCTCGATTCGAAGCAATTTACCGCTAGGTCCACTGGGTTTCTTCTTCTTATCAGGATTCATTTTTAATTTGGGAGATGAAGGTTGAATGTCTACTTTCTCTAACTTTACCTGCATTTTAATGAAGTACATCTATTGCTTGAAGACACTAATCCCCTGAAAACGAGGGTGCCGATTTTGAAACCAATCGGGACTAGATAGGTGATGGGGCTTTAATGATTCTAAGGACTGAAGTGTACAAATTATTCCTTAAAAATGCATAACCCAAGGCATATCATAAATGAAAAATGTTAGAGCAATTTCCAATGATCAATTTCATAATAATTACAATATATGCGCCTTGAATCAACTCAGATTATGATTTGACATTATAGCAGCGCGCATATGTATTAAAGTAGCATCATGCGCTGCTAGAATGTTTTAAAACACAATATGTGATATGAAGCTTCAAACATCAACTCAAAATTCTTTTAAAATATAAGGAATATTTAAAACCTCAAATATAGGAGCTAATCTAACACTAAAATAACTTAAAATGCAAAGTGAATTCAGTTTTTAAGCAATTCAAGAACCAAAACAAAGTAAAATAAAAAGAATTATAGAAAAGGTAGGGTGATCCTAACAAAATATAATAAAAAAGGGAGTTTACAGATATAGGACTAACACCGAGAACCCATCTGTGAATTAATATACTTCCTTTCCTCTGACACCTTAAAGTACTTCGTCGGTAAATGACATGGGCAATGGATCATGAAGCAAGGCAACATTCAACTTCCTTAAGTCGACACAGATTTGTATTTATCCAATCTTCTTATCCTGGATTACCATCGGGCTGATCCATTATGACTCCTCGATAGGCTCAATAATCCTTGCGTCCAACATCCACTCTATCTCATCCTTCACTCGTTCTTTGTATCTGGGATTCAATCTATACAGTCGTTGCTTCACTGGCTTATCATCGGGTTTAAGGGGGATCTTCACATCGCCCAAATCCCTAGAAATGCCCTTCATCTCGGAAAAAATCGTTGGGAATAGATCTTGAAATTCATGCAATAATTCAGTGATGTTCCCGATTGTTGTGTCGTCCCAATAGTCTCCAATACTGTCAAACTTTGGATTCTCCAATAACCCAATATTTACTTTCTTAATTTTCAATGGTTGCTTGAATCTGTCGAATGGCATATATGGTGCTTCAACGTCGTGTATTTCTTCTTACTCTAGGACATAGACAATTCTAGGATCTTCGTCATCATTAGGTCCTCCCTAAATATTGTAACACTCCATCATAATATTTGGTGTTGCGGTCCCATTGGTTTTTCGGTCAGAACTGTCTCAAAAATCTTTTCACAGATTACCTGCAGTGCGCTATTGATTAGAAAATTCTCATTGGAGAAATTGAATGTGCGACTGAATATAATGGTTAGATATTCCCATGTGGTTGCTCCTCATCTCAGTTCTACCGAGATGTACCAGCTTCGTGTTACTTCATCTAATGTGTGTATGAATGCATGAACCCATTATTGCTTTGGCCTCACCCCCCATGTAGCCTGACGTTTTCCCAGATGATCCCTTGGATCCATCCTTCCATCATACTTCTTTCCTTGGTAGCAGTCATTTTACCCAAATATTACTTCCATTAATCGTTGACATTGTTTCCATTTTTTTATTGAAAACTTGTGCACACCCCACCACCTCGTTTGAGTGTCCTTCAATGCTTCATCTAATTCTAGCAGGCGATGTGGCTTTGATACTTTCTTTTCAAACTCATTGATGAAAATTGCCAAGTTAGGTATCCCTTCGTATGTTGGTACATCAATACTTCTGTCGCAACCCATCGCAGTGATTGAGAGATCTTTGCACACTTCCTGAATGATACCTCATGCAACCGATTTTTCCAATTCTATGGAGCCTCGTCAGAGTCTGATGACGCCGAATTGATACTTCACCATCCCGATTTTCCATTGACGATGGGATTGACATAATATTCTGAGATATAATAGATGTTATCCCATCCTCCGATAAGTTCATCTCTCATTGGTTCAACATATCTTTGTCCTTCAAGTGGAGCAATGACCCTCATGTCGCGGTTCTCAAAAGACATCGTTCTTTTCTTGAAATTGATAACTTCCTAATTTTGCATCATCCAATCTATCCCCAACAGTGCAGGATATGGACTAGTGTTATCAATTCTCTCTATGACATCAAAATTTGCATATGTGTTTAATCCTTCTACCTCTACTGGTAGATGAGGCAACCGACCAATTGGTGTAACCTTGATCTGATTTGCTAAATAGAGCTGCACAGGGGACCATACCACCTATGGCTTCCCCATCGCTTCCCATGTTTTCTTGTTTAGGATATTCACATCATATCCTAGATCTAGAATTATGGAGTCCATATCATATGCACCGATCTGGGCATTCATCCTCATCTCCCTCCCTGTTTTCTTCCTATACACACAGTTGATTGCATGATCATGTCGCCCCTCTTCCATTCGATGTAAGAAGCAAGCTATCTCTGCTAATGCTTCTTGATCCTTTGCTAGTGTTAGACAAATTTCTAGAAAAAAACTCAAAGTACTGATTTTTCCTGGTGACTTCTGCGACATTGTTAGGTCAAAAATTTGTGGCATCCCATAGACAGGTTCTTTGTGGACTACATGTGTCGATTGAACATTATTCTTTATCAGTGCATCTCGTGCTTCCCAAAAAGTTTTTTTCTCTGCTTCGACATCAAATTGTACTTGTTTATGGATCTTGGGACGAACATTTAGCAGTAGCCTATCTTCTCCTGTCGCAGCTCCTCCTCTGGTCACTACTATACATTTACTAGTTGAATTATTACCCCAGCTGAGATCTTCTGCACGTTCTGAGCTGGATTCGAGTTCTCGTTCAGGTTCGGATTCGGTTTTGTTTGCACCACATTCTTAGTCAACCATTTTTTTATTAACTGGGGACAATATTCAACGGTGTGATCAGTTGCACTGCAATAGGTACATTGCAGGGTTGGATTTGGGAAATCCATTTGACAGTGTCTGATCTTCCCACAATTATAGCATGTGATCGGTCCTCGACCTCGACCAAAGGTTCCTCCACGACCAAAACCTCCGCCACGACCACCACAATATCCTCCTCTCAGTCCTCCTCGTTCTGGGTTGAACTGTGACTGATTGTACTGCGGCATATTGTATTGTGGTTGACTATAATGCAGCTTATTATACTATGGCTATGCTGGATGTTTCTCGTCTCCCTTGATGAAGTAAGCATCAACATCCATTTCTTGAAGCAAGTCATATGCTCGACAATATTTCTCATCATGGACGATAGATCAACAAAAGTTACAATATATATTAGTCGGCTTTGACACAACCTTCTGCAAATACATGCATTCCTCCGAGTGATGTCCTTTTGTCTGGAAAACTTGACACCAGGGCATTCCTCCTTGACTGATCAGATTCGGTGCACCAGACTGTAGATATTCACGGAATTCAGGGAATTGATCTTTATGATGCCCTTCGGACTTGCATCGACTACACCTTACCTCTTCATGAACATCCTTCCTTTTTTTAATCTCCTACAGCTGAATAGCCAAGTTTTCTAGATGCGACTGGATTTGGCTCATGCCAATCCCTATTTCGCCGATTGGAAAAGCTTCGATCTTCATCACGATTGCCAATGCCTCCTCCTAAAACTAGTACAAAATGAGAGATAAGTGACCAGGTGACCAAAACATTTAGTCACCACAATTTTTTCAAGGGAAAAATGACCAAAATTGAGAAATTTTAAGTGAGCTATCTAAAAATGACCAAGATAAATGACTAATTTGGTCACGGGATAAGAACTAAACTAAAAATGACCAAGATAAATGACCAATTTGGTCTCAGGATAAGAACTAAACTAAAAATGACCACATAACAATTGGTCATTTATTTGGTCATTTTTAGTTGTGTCACTCCGACAATGAACAATTACAATTTTGACAATGAATTTTTACAATTTACTAAATATGAACACTGCAGATGGATTCAGAGATCCCTTTTAAGGGGTCTCTGAATCCATCTGCAGTGTTCAAATTTAGTAAATTTGTAACATTGTAGATGGATTCAGAGACACAAGCTAGTGTCGAAACATGATGCCATAGGAGAACCTAGTGAACTTTTTTGCAAGATCATTTCATCTGTACTGTCACATTCAATTTGATGAGCTTATCATGTCCATATCTTATTTCACCATTTTTTCTTTCGTATTATCCCTTCGACAAATTTTCCAATTAGTTGCATCATGTGCATCATCATAGTGTGGTTGAGTCGAGTCTTGGTCGATCCTGGTATCAAATTTCTATAGGTCCACTTCAGTTGTGGGATTCCCCTACTTATAATATCTATACTTTTTCTGGATTTTATAGAATTTATCTTGTAACCTCTGTGGGTTTCGATTCTTAGAGGCAGTGGTGTTGTTGTAGCAACATAAGCTCTTATGCAATAATGGCATTCATGCTTTAAATAAATATATATCCAAATAGAGAAACTATGCATTGGAATACTTTTGCAATATTATCACAATATTAGAGGATTGGTTTCCCTAGTAGTCAATCATATTATCATAATGGAACAATGGTCAAATAATCAACAACATATAAAATAAATCAGGCAAGTCAATAACAACTTTGATAAACACCAATAATTATTTGTCTGGTTTCCAATATTATATCAATGGTGTAGAGTGTTGATTGGTTCTATGCTTGAAGTTTTTAGTTGGATTATTATAGGGAAAAGCAGATTTCTCTACTGCATTAGTAGCCCAAAATTTTCAACATGAAGCATAGATACCCACAATTTTTTTTATCTCATACATCAATAGGGGAAGTAGTTGTTATATTTGTTCATCTTAGAAGTTGAAGTTGGGGCAAAAAAAAGTGGATTTGTTCTAGAGCTTCGAAAAGATTATTGAAGCACAACAGTTTGGACAGGACACAACAAGTGGAAATATTCACTGGTGCATCATCTTGTGCTCCATCAACACCATCCACAATGATGAGCATGGTTGTTCCTAAAATGAATTTATATGGAAATTACTATATAAATTTGGAACCTGTCAATGAATCTAAAGGTAGTCTAGTAGGTTGAGGGAGATTAAATAAAATTGAGGTTTCAAAATGAAAAAAGTGAAAAACTAGAGTCATCATGAGATATATTTTGTATTCTTTGATTGTGGATCATATCATACCACAAATAAGGTGTTTAGACTCAACAACAAAATCCCGACTACACTTTAGTCGAATTTGTATGAAACAACACACCATGGGAATATACTTTTTCCTCTATAATCAAATCTGTGCACTCATGAAGATGAAGGAACACCACTTGTAATTTCACGAGACATTCAGGATGAGTGATATAAACTCATTTTTTGAGGAGACAAGGTTGATGCCGTATATCTTGTTAAGTTGACAATCAATAAATTGACAATTGTGTTTCAACCTTTTCTCACCAATTTCATTGTGGCATATCAAGTACTTACATCAACACTTGTCGGTCCTGGAGTGTGGATAAGTGTTGGTGATATAACAATGCACAACACAATATAAGGAGAAGTACTCGATAGATAAATATTCCATAGAAAAGCAATGGAATATGTAAAATAATCCCCCCCCCAAAAAAAAAAAATCATCGTTGTACTTTTGCTTTACAATTGAGCAATCATAAAATTTCAAAGAAACATTTAATGAACAAAACACTTAGGGGTTCTTCTACTAGAAGGTGAATGATCATTAGTTGATTTGTTGCTTACTTAGCTTCTGCTAACCCTTCATAATTTGTTATGACAGGTACAATCTACAGGGATCAGAAAAGTAATGGTATGTAGGTAAGAGTTCTTTCGAAAGGTTCTTTCATACGGATAAAAACACAAACCAAAATAAAGAATTGAACTCTGAAATTCAAGTAATTGCATAAAGTAGGGAACCTTGCACTATGCCTTAGGAGGTGGTTTACTTCTTCTAAGGATCTCCATTTACTTTACCTCCTAAAACAAATGACTCGGTCCTAAGCCACCTTGGTATATCCCAAGGTTTCGACTTGATAAGGTCGGGACTCAGGTATCTCACCCAACAAGACACTAGTACGTAAAAAAAAATGGTGAGGTAAGCCTTAAAAATACAAGTGGCACAAAATAAAGGTTAACTGCAGGTGGTAATAAATCGATCATGAAGTTACTTCCAGGAACTATACTCCACTGGATTTATGGCTCTGCGATGGGGTCTCTTCTTCATAAAGACGCATTACTTAACCCATGTGAATGTACCATTCGAACAGTGAATGCTTAAAGGCGAAGAAAATAAGGAAATGGGTCACAAAAATCGTTTCACTTCAGAGACGAGGAGTTTTAGCCAAGGGTTCTCTACAAACCTAAAACCATGCAAGGAAAAACGCTACAGTCACTACTCTGGAAACTGGTGCTTTCCAATATCGTTTTTTCTGGTAAGTTCAGTACTTCGTTCTTCGTTATCATCGTAACTCTTTTTTGTTTGAGAATTATTAATCTACTTTAATCTAACTTGATCTTGGTTTCTTTGTTACTAGGATAGTAGGGCGACTACGAGGTTAATTATCTTCGCAACGGACAACCTCCGCTCCATGGTAAGCAACAAACTGACTACCATCTCCTCTCCTTGCTGGTTAGAAGGAACCAATGATAGAAACCTATTTGTTGAGGTTGGAGATAGGAAGCCCCCTTTTTATGAAAGAGGATGTACCAATACATCTCTCATCGCAAGGTTAAAATCTGGCACTATGACAAGAACGCCATTCAACTCTCTTTATCTGAGAAGTTTGTAAATAAAGATTTACTTCAATAAATTTATCGTTCTTTAGAAAACCCACCGGTTGTGGGTTTTAGCAAAGGAAGTGCTAGGGAAAACAGATGCAACAAAGTAAGCAGGCGTTATAGCTCTGTGTTCCAAGACTGTTTGGTTTTCTTTGTGTAGAATATTCTTTAAGGAACTTTAACTTCGGACTCCTGTAATTTCTGAATTAAAAAATAGAATTGTCTAAAGGTTCTTTAACTTGCACTTTTAAAGGTTAGAGAAGTATTTTAAGTTCATAGCCAAACTCTCCATATATTTTTTTATGGAAATGGTACTCTGGAAACAAACGTGTACCCAAACCAGTTAAGATCGTAGAGTCTGGGTCTGACGAATTTTCTTGTCCAAAAGCTTAGACTAAAGTTTTATTACTTACACTTGAAAAACAACATTGAAGAATGAATAAAATAGCTCTTAAATCTTTCTTTGATTTCTTTTATCAAGCTGGATACCCTGTTCTGGTATTACTCACTGTAATTGGTAATTTTCTAGAGATGTATTTAGCAAAATCCTCCCTGAAATACTACTGTAAATTTCCCCAATTTCGTGCAGTCCCATAAACCCTAGAAACAAAGCTTAAAAAAAACGGTGCATAATAGCATGAAAATATTTGAATTTAACTCTTATTATACTTTACAAATATGCAAATTACTGTAACCATAGTGTTTGATTTCACCTCACCTTCATGAAACATTAAATCCGAATTTTCAAAAAGAAAGATTTGCTTTGCAGTTTAACGAGGGTTCCTCGTAAATAGAATAGTTTTCCTTAAATCTTGTAAATCTTTAAGATGTGAAAAATTTCTTAAACGCGAAAGACCCAATCTCAGTGGGTGGTCCGCGAAACCCTAACCTTGGCGGTTGCATATTGTTTCCTTTGCGAGAGTTTAACCTTGGTGGTTCTAGCCGTGAAGAGAAAGAACCCCGTTCTCTCAAACTTATAGCCCGGTTAAAATCTAAGGCAGAGTCAGAACAAAATACAAATTTAGACCTTTCGGGTTTAAAATACAGTTTTATTATTATTTTTATTTTTGAAAAACCATCTGAAACCTAGATGGACAAGTCTCTAATAAGGAATTAGTCCACAATTAACCTCACCTCGAATTCGAGTTAAAGAGGAGCGGAACAGTTATGTTCTCGTAATTCTATAAGCTTTTGAAAGAAATTACTAAATAACCAGGTTACAACCTAACCCATGTTTCTTATTAAGACCATTCTACCCTACATCAACTTATTTTATAATAACATAAACAATGGAAAGAAATAAATCCATCTTTTGAAAACAAATAATATTATAGAGCTCGACATAAATTGAAACCATTTCTCCATTTTCTCTTACATATTTATGCTCTGCACCAAATGTTTGCTCCATACCAAGAATCTGGGTCTTGTTTATCCCTGACTAAGAGTTGGCAATGCTATAGATGGTGACTGGTCAATCTCATTTGACTGAGCCAAGGCTGCAGTACCATTCCACCACTGCTATGACTCAGAAGTATACCAACATAAAGATTTTGGTCTTTAGAAATTTGCATTTGCATTATGATTTGAATAACTTGCTTTCCAAACTGTTCGTCAGTTGTGTATATACCTACCAGAAACATATTCGAGATAGACATGCTATTTATAATATATTTTCATTTGACTTATCATCAAATTTTTATTTAGTATAGACATCTCTTCAATCTTTGCTGGAGTATATTGCTACAAGTAACCATCATACATAACATACATTGATAGGAATTTTTTTTCCTTAGTAACAGTAACTTTGCCCAGCATGGCTTCTTTCTCTTGGACAAGGTTTTGCAAGCAAGTTCTCCTCAGGAAAACCATCAATAGCAAAAGTTGTCCCAAATCTATTGAGAATAGACTTCCATATCAATGACCCTCCATGCAAGTGAATCAAACTGCATAACAAGGACCCTTGTCTGATATCTCATATATTTTGCCACATCAAGTCACTGGAAACTTCAACAAATAGGATGTTAGCATATAACAACCCAAATTCTGCCCATAGATCTGCTAGAGGAAAATGTCTTGATTGTGACTTCTACAGGACAGAATTTCTTCATTAACTCTTATTACGTCTAATTGTCCTTTCATATAGGCCAGGGAACCTTGTTGGGCATTCTCTCTGAAATGCCTTTCTAGTAAATCATTTAGGCTTGATGAAGTATTCCCTTCAAGATGCAACCCCATGCTAAAAGATGTGATAAAAATCAGAAGTGGACACCGAAGAAAAATGGGGGGTAGCAGGCCCCTTTGAGCAATGCATAGGTTTCAATCCATTGCCACCATTGATCAACCTATTACCCTTGTAGGTTTCAATCTTATAAATTAGAATCATACAATTCCTAGCTTAAGGGTTGTAGGAGGAAGGGGTACAAGGTTATGTTTCGCATATATGCTGAAATGCTGAAAAAACTGTTAATTGTGTTGAAAGATGAAAAACAACACAATTTCTATCTTTTTCAACGAGCACCTTGAAATGGGTATAGCTTTTAATCTTAAAATTTACTTTAACTGATATTTGGATGAAACATTTACCTTTATTTATCTCGCATTCTTTAACTTTCATTTACCATTTTTTTTGTTGTTTGCCAGTGCTTTTTATGGGGTTTTTGGCATGCGGGTTGTGGGTGTGCCTAACAAAATAATTCAGTGTAAAATTGGCTGGTTGCTCAATTTCAGAGCCCAAATCCATCCAAAACCAGCTTAGAGGATGAAGTTTTGACCAAACCAGCCTGAACTGGGCGATACATTTTTGAACCCGTCAGTTCTTGTAGCCATGTTTGGGAGTACCTAGGGCACTCCTATAACATAGTATCATTGATTCATTTCCTGGTTCCATGACCTGTCATTTTGGTCATTTGTTGGATGTTAATAAAATTATCTTGTCCTATTTGATGCCATAAGGAATTGTTTATGCTGTTGCCACTTCCAGTTGTATTCACAAAACATGTAACTGCTATATCACTTCCCATAGATCTGTAAAGACGATGTTCTGTTATTCTTGATGGAAGAATTTTCCTTGTCTTCTTGGCCACCACAAAGCAATTATCCCTTCCTCTAAGATTACATCCAAGTCTGTACATTGACTAGTTATTTCACTTACATAAATAAAATTATTTTTCAATATTGAAATATGAGGGGTATTCGTAAACATAAATATCTTATCTTCTAATTCAAGCCACACATCAATTCCTTTCACATATCGTGTTTATGTCAATACCCAAAATCATTGTTTCTAACCTGGAGTTGTTCTTCACAAATTCAACAAACCAATCAAAGCTATTACTCATATGTTTTGATGTGTTAGAATTGGAATACCAAGCATTTGACTTACCTTTTGTCTGAAAAGAAACAAAAGCTACCAACTCCTTTTCTTCCTGTGCCATGTTTGCTTACTTTTTGCTCAATTTTCCTGTGTTATTCTCTACATTCCAATTCTTCCACTGCTCTCAACCTTTAGATGCCTAACTTCACCACAGTAATAGCATTTCAAGTTCTTAATCTCATATTTATCTATACCTTTACTTGTAGATGCACCATTGCTAGATAGTCCTTTTTGTTTATGATTTCCTTTGCCTTTGTATTTTGCTACAAAATCATTTGTAGAGGCACCACTAATGCCAATTCCAAATTGTTTTTTCTATCTTTCGTTCTATAACACCTGATTGAACTAAGTCTCAAAAGTGGTACTAGCAGATTTAGAAGTAATGTTAAGTGTTTCCACAAAAATTTTGAGCAATGGAGGGATAACTTTTAAGGTAATTACAACCATATTTTCTTCATTTAGTTTGTGCCTCTCATTAGTAATTGATCTCTAACGTCTTTCAATTTCAATGAGTGTTCTGATGTCTCAAAAGTGGTACTAGAAGATTTAGAATCTATGTTAGTGTTTCTACAAAAAATTTAAACAATGGAGGGATAACTTTTAAGGTAATTACAACCATATTTTCTTCATTTATTTTTTGTCTCTCATCGGTAATTGATCTCTAATGTATTTCAATTCAATGAGTGTTCTGATGTTGACTTTCCTTCCTCCATTTGCATGGAAAAAATCATGTTTGTAAGGTAGAAGATTCTACCTTTGGTTGTAGTTTTGTGCATTGTCCTTAGCCACTTCCATAATGTGGATGCATCTTCAAAATCTTGCAGTTGTGGGAGAATATCCTCTATCAAAGACATCTTGACAAGACTACTTCATTATTCTTGTAGTTATATTTTTCACAATCCTCCTCATCATCTGGTTCTCTAATAACTTACCCTGGTCATGACTGTCACTAGACCCTTGTATGGGAAAATGGTTATTATTCATTGTTTCCATGTAGTAAAAGGTTCCCATTAAGGTTTTGATTCGGCTCCAACGACAGGTGAGAAAGGTTAGTCATATTTTTCATTGTACATTATTAAAAATATTCGAACATCTGTACAGGTGAAGTCTCGACCTAAAAATTATATATATGTATGTTTCCATGCATACAAATATGTACTACTACATAATACTAATATCCTCTCAAAAGGACATAGGTAAACTCTTTTTTCATTACAGTTTCTTGTCACCACTGCCCAAAAATTTTGGACCCTGTGCCTTTCTAATGCCCTTGTTTGTCACTTGTGTTTAATCACACCTGCATGTTATGTTTGCCTGCGCACTCCTGTGTTGGATTCCTCCTCGATGAACTTGTTTCTAATTACCACATTTCCCTACCTCCACAAAAATTCTTCTCATCCAGTTTTGAACTTTCTGCACCTATTTAAGGCTTACAATTACCGTAACCTGTCTTGCATATATGCCTATAATAAACATTTTGTTTCCTAAACCATGAACTTAGGAATTTTACTTTACTAAATAATAAATATTATTCTCTTTCAAATATTAAAATAATTTGGTCGACTTATCCTTTATTGCATCCTTATGTTTGTGTGCTTAACTCTTTGCTTAATTGTTCCTCTTTTGCCTGTTGTCTGCTAAACAATTTCATGGCCATGATATCTTTTTGATGTGCCTACTTTTATTCATTGGTTTTTTATTCTTTTTAATTAGGTCCTTTGGAAAGGCCTCAATAGCGCTGACACTCTATTGAAGCAGGTTTAGAGGATAGATGAAAAGTCCCCGAAAAATTGGTAACATCATGAGAAATCGTGATTCCAACTGTAAAACAATAAATCGCCACTTAACAATTGCAATAAATTTGTTTTTTTGTAAGCAAGTACCCATAGGTATTTGAATTTGTGACCTTACATTTACAACTTCTCATCTCAATTACTCCATTACGAATTGCACTTAAAAATTGTAATTATTAGCAAAAATGAGAAAATTGTGATTTTTTCAAAAATATTGCTAAAAATTGTTAAGGTTGTGAAAAAAGGCCATATAAGTCTGAAATTTGATTTTTTACTTATATTTTTGAAAAAATATATTTTCTGTTGGAACTTGGAAGCCATAACTGGCAATATTGAATTCTTAAAGTAGAAGTTGACATTCTCCTTTATCTTTCCTTTTCTATCCTTTTACTTCATTTTAAGATTACTATTACTAATTCCAGGATATTTTTGAGAGGTTCCAATTTTTTTCACCCCAAAGTATGAGGTGTATCCTCAATCCGGAAGATGTATCTATTGGGTTTTATCGAATGTCTAAGAGGTCAGACTATTCAGTGTCCTGGTGATGATATATGATATGGCTAGTGTTAATCCAATGGTAATTTGAAATATTACCGCATCTTCAAGGGTGATCATATGTCCTTGAGAATTGTGTTGTTTGTATGGTTACAAAGAATAATACCATAGAATAGAGAATACATTTTAGTATTTTACATTGTTTCTCTATAACTGACATGTGATGGCCCGAGTCTTGAAACTTGAACTCGGCTCATATTTGTTTGAGGTATTGATAGAAATTCTAGCAAATGCAGATATTAAAAGTGAAAAACTTAAGTAATGAGAGGTCTGTAGCCAGAGTTGTCACCTAACTTAATGAATTAGATTCTGAAGAGTGCATTGATTCTGTTGTCTAAAACCCGCAAATTGCGGTACAATTCACCCAAAATTACATAACATACGGTCCAAATTACCCAAAACCTGCATGTTGCAGTCCAACCGACTCAAAAATACATAAAATATTCTCCGTTACGCCCAGCTTTCTGCCTTCCGCAATATCTTGTGACTTGTCACAGCATCCACGATGCTGCGATGCTAACTTACCAAACCGCCTGCCAACAACTAGATGCAAGCATCCAAAATACAAAAATGATGGTGAGAATATTCCAACACCCCCCCTCAAGCTATACTATGAGGAACAACTAAAATGGTAGGGCCATGGTAACTAAGACCAAAGGTCACCCCGTACAACAATCTAAATAAACAAAGTGAGGAAAGAGAGAAAACCTAGTGGGAAGAAATCCCCCCCTCAAGATAGATTGTGGTAGGATGATCAATCATGTACATCACTCACCCCAAATGGAAAGTGGACTTCTCCACTGAATAATGATCTATCGGCAAGAAATGGATCAGTAATGTGAGAAGGATGAAACCTTCCACTCTAAAAATCAGATATGGTCCTCCTCGGATCAAGTGGATCTCCAACAATATCTCTGGCAGATCTAAGTGTAGTGGCTGCCCATCTAGGAAGAGTTGGGTCATCAAGTGTAAGATCGTCAGGTTCTTGTGGATCTAGATATTCCATTTTCTCATCTTCACTGATAGGTTCTATATCTTCAGGTTCTTGTGGATCTATATATAGCATTCGCTCTTCATCATCTTCATTGTCATACTCTAAATCTGAACTGTCATGTGATGAATATTCGCTCTCTTGGAGCTCATCAAGCAGTGGAGGTGTGGTAGGCAATCTCTCTTGCTCAACATTATGAGCATCATGAAGAGGCCATTCCTCAAATTGTACACTCCTATCAAGGAATGTGGTCATAGTAGAAGGATCAAGAAGCTTGTAGGCCTTTGCATTCAATGCATAACCCACCATGATACACTCTCTGCTTTGTGGATCTAGGGGCTCCTTTTCTCATATGGAATCCTTTCCCATGCTCTGGATCCAAACACTCTAAGATGAGACACATCGGGTTTGTATTCCATCCATGCTTCGAAAGGAGTCATGTCTTTTAGTACTTTGTGAGGAACTCTGTTTTTCCCAAAGACTAGGGTGCAACCCTTTCGACTTTAGCATGTAGGTGGCCATTTCTTTCAATGTTTTGTTCTTCCTTTCAGCAACACCATTCTATTGTGGTGTATAGGGAACAGTATGTTTCATCTCAATGCCCTCTTCAGCACAAAAGTTTTGAAAGTCACCCTTGATGTACTCACCTCCATTATCAGTGCGAATGGCCTTAATCTTTCTATCTGAAAAATTTTCTGCGGAAGACTTGAAAAACTTAAAGAATCCAAATACTTCTGACTTTAATTTGAGAAAGTATACCCATGTAAATCTGGAATAATCATCAATAAAAGTAAGAATATACCTTGCCTTGTTCAAAGATAGATCTGGAAATGGCCCTGCAACATCACTATGAATCAAATCTAGAGGATGAGAGGCTCTCCTTGCCTTCCCCTTCTCAAATTTATTTTCAGGATGCTTTCCAATCAAACAACCATGACAGTTTCCCTTGGAAAACTTGATCTTGGGAAGCCCTTCACCATCTCTTTAGTATGCATGTCTTGCAAGTATTGATAGTTAAGATGCCCAAATCTTTCATGCCACAATCTACTCTCTTAATTGGCATGAGTGTGAAGAGAAGATTGCTTTGAGAGAGGTAAGAAGTGGGAGAACTCATACAGTTTCGACTTATCATAATTAGCAACACCTTTTGCAATGGTAGAACCTGATACCATGTCTTGAATTTTGAACTCATTTGAAGAGAAGATCACCCTCTTGGGATCTCCAGTATGGGTTATCTGATATACTGAAATTAGATTAGCAGTGAGAGTGGGGACATAGAGTACATCTGATAAGTATCCATGATCTAGTTTGATTCATCCAATCCCCTCAAAGGAGACCTCAGAAGCATTCCCCAACATAATAGATGGTCCAACAGTAGCTTCGAATCCAGTGAAGAGATTCTTGGAGGAATACATGTGTCTTGATGCTCCAGAATCTATGATGAAGGAGGAGTGAGCTGATGCACCTGCCATGAGGGCATGGCATCTCTCTTTGTTCTCAGATCCAAATGGTTCACTCTCTTTCTTTCTAGCACATGCAGGTACTGAAAGATTATTTTTTTCAAAAATTGAAGCCATGAGATCTATGGTCTTCTTCATACATGAGCTCTCAGGGTGATATCCTCGATTACAGTATGTGCACTTGTATTTTCCCTTCTTAGTTTGCTTGTCCTTATTAGGATTCGAGGCTCCATCTGACTATATGGGAGCCTCCTTTTGCTTTGGGTCATTCAACTTTCTATCAAAAAAAATTTTTTTTCCTTTTCCATTTGCTCTCCTTAACTCAGTAGCTACAAGAGCTGAATCCAATTTGGATTTTATCACTCCCATGTGCACTAGCTTCTCCTCCTCATGAGTTAGAGATTGGATGAAGTCTTCAAGCAAAGGGAATTTCCATTTTGGAATGGACAACTTTGCTTACTGGAAGGAAAAACAAACACTGAATAATCAGGGCCTAGCTTCGACAGGATGGAAAGAATCAATTTTTTTTCTTCCTTCTCAGTCCCATACCTCTTCAACTATGAAATCAAGTTCTTGAATTTGTTGAGAAACTCAGTGATAGTTTCGAAACTGCTTGGGCTCAAGGAGATGAGCTCATTTTCTAGTTTATGCCCCTTCAAATCATCTTTTTTGCCAAGGAGGGATTCAATCTTGTCCCAAACCTCCTTTGGAGTCTTCAAATTGATAACATGAAAGTGAAAATCTTCAGAAATGCTAAGTAGCAGCAGTCTTATTTCTTCATCAAGCTTGTCTAAGTACTTGGATTTCTCTATTGCACCAGTGGGCTCAATTGTAGAGCCATTCACTACTCTGGAAAGAATCTTCGACTTCAAGAAGATGTCCATTTTTTCCTTCCATTCGAAGTAGTTGAATGAATTCAACTTGAGATCCATGATACTGAAGAATTCGAAGCTGAAAGAGGGATATTCCTGTAAAACAAATGAGAATTCTGAAAAGAAGATCTATCGCAATTGGAATTGAGCACTGCCTTAGGACACTGAGAAAATGAAACTGTGTCCTTCACACCTGTCTATACGTCACTGGATTGCTCCAGTGAATTCAAGGCAATAGCACCAGGATTTGCTGTGGAAACCCAGAGGCTTCTGGTGCTCAATGAAAGATAGTTGCTCAAGGAATTGATGCAACTGCTACAGCTACTGCAACTGTTGTTGTTGCAATTCGAATAGTTGTTGTCAACTCTGATACCATGTAATATTTTAGGATTAGGATCACTCAGTAGTAGCATACCTCACTAGAATTCACTCATGTAGTGCAAAAAGAAGAAAAAGAAATGTTGAATCAATAAGCACTCATTACACAGAAAATTGAGAAAAATTGTTGTATCATACATCAGCTGTGAGTTGGCACTCTAAATAATGAATAATAACTGAATACACTCAAATGAATTCGAATACCTCTAAGGTCATTCGAATTCTCCTCAAAGTGTGGCTTGGATAGCATTGGAGACATCATCCAAACTAGTGGTAGTATTCACAGAAGTCAAATAGTCAGTCAAATGAGTCTAACTGAGTGCATGCGCACTACTGTAGGGAAGGAGACTCCAATGTGGTTGCATGAGGAGTTGTCAGTAGTCAGTAGAGCTCAACTAGTCTTAGTAGGTGCCTATATAAGTGCTTCAGTCAGTTAACTGATCAATCAGCGCCTAAATCAAGGAACTGAGTCATCAACAAACCAACTTATTGAAGTAACTCCTAAATAGGTGGAATAAGGTGCACATGGTCTCCGATGATGAAAACAAGGGCGCATCAGTGGCTAGGAGGGATCAAACTGAGAAGAAACAGGTTCCTCGAGGCTGCAAAATAAGGACTAGGTGTTGGGAGACTACCATAATGATGACTGGATGCATGCAATTGCATGCAGATGATTGGATGCATGCAAAATACAAAAATGATGGTGAGAATATTCCAACAGTCGCAGCCTCTGCCTTTTTTTGGTTTGTTCGACAAACAACGGTCGATAGAGAGACGATTTTTCGTGGAAGCAAATTTCTGTGAAAGGCTTTTTCGACATATTTGCATCGTTATAGGGACGCATTTTCGTCGATAGAGAGACGATTTGTAGAAAATGAATTAAACAAATCATAACAACCATCGATAGAGAGACGTTTTTTCGTGGAAGCAAATCTCTGTGAAACACTTTTTTGACATATTTGCGTCGTTATAGGGACATAGTTTCGTCGATAAAGAGACAGTTTGTAGAAAATGAATAAAAAAAATCATTTTCAAGACCACCTTATAGAAGACACGTGGCAACCAGTTTTCATCTCTATTGCGACGTATTTCCAAGTTCGTCGCTATATCCATGAGACAGGTTCCACATAAAATCGTGCCCATGATCGTCGCAATTGAGACGAAAAAACGTGGCAATATCAATGCAAAATCGTGGCAAATTTCCTCAAATGTGCTAGTGAGGTTATTCCTCCCGTATAGAGGTAATTGATCAAAGTAATGATGTTGGAAATTATTATTGGAAAAGGCTCTGGAATTCTGTGTGTCAAGTCATGATAATCATGTGAACCTTTCGTATAAAGGTATCCATGAGATGGACTTCCCGTATAGAGGTGTACCTTCCATATAAAGGTCATGCTTTACTTGTTAAAATCATTTAATGTCGTCAGATATATTATTATCCATGATCACCAAATTGCTTTTAAGTCTCCTTTAGAGATTGATCACCTATAAAGTGAATTACTTTAGCATATCATTTGTTCTGGAATAATATAATATGATCACAACATCCGATAATTCTTCTTAGTATAATTTAATGTGATGGATAATTAAAGTTAGCACATATTAACCATGTGTTGGAGGAGCCTATGCCAGCTTGTCGACTAGGCTCCCCGCTCAACATGTTGTAATGTATGTCGACAGTTGTGCTGACCAGTCGGGTTATGTCGGTCGGTTGAACCGAGAAGGCAGTTACATAACTGAATGTAAATCATATATATTTGTTGGTGAGCCAATGTACTGGGTTAACTTAGACCTTTTCTGTGTATTGTTCTGTATATTGCTGAGTAATAAAGGCTTGCACTTCTATCTGCATCTTGTCTACTTGTATATGTGTCTTGTGCATGCTTGTATAATATATGATGTATCACTAGTAACAATGAAACCCCCTCGACTACAACATTGGTTCCATTTCCGGTGATGCATATATCAAAAGAGTAGCAAGCATGATCAATGATACCAGAGCAAGAGATCAAAGAATGGTGGGAGAAGAATATTGCTAACTATCTGCAAAATTATGCAAGAAGAAACAAGTTGACGATTGCTCAAGCAAGGGAGAAGTTCTTTACCGAGACTCATGAAAAAATCGTAGAATCCATGTCGTTCATGGTAAAGAAGCTATTGGATGAGAAGACCAGTAGATGAAGAGGATTGAAAGTTGATTTTGAAGCTAATTGACGAAGGTCGCACAAATCTGTTAGAATGGTGCAAGATTATTGCTGACGAGTTCTGTGAAGAATGGGCGATTGAAGAGTGAGTCTCTGTCGAGGAAGTAAGGAAAAGGTTCTTCACTGACCTTATCGACCATTTCTTGTGTTCTTTGTCGATGCTTTTGTTCAAATTTTTTATCGACAAAGGCGCCTCGCACATTGTCGAGACACAACCATTCATTGCTCCCGCTCCTTCCAAATTCAAATTGGGAGGAAAAAGAATTACAGTGGGAAAAATTTGTACATGAGAACGAATGGGAGTATTTTATGAACAAATGACGTCCTGCTCTTCCCCAATTTCCTAGAGAACTTCGGGCCAGCATTGGGGGGGTGACAAAACATGTTCTAATGGAGTAGAGAATTGATGAAGGTCGACATATAAAAAGGCGATATGACTAGCAGTGAGATATTCGATAAATTCGACAAAGACAAAATGATGATCCATAAAAGCACTCCAGACATCCAGAAAATTGAAAGAGAAAAAAAGAAGAAGCGGCGTGACGAGTTGAGGAAGGAAGCCATTTCTCTTCGGAATAAGCGAGGACCAGGTGTTGTGACATATGCAGAATGAAATATGTCGAAGCCAAGTCGAGCCCGCGAAGAAAGGGGCCTCGCTGATGACCTGTCACCGATGGACGAGGACTTGTGGATAGAGCGAGGTAGTGCTCTCCAAGTTTGGATACCCGAGGTACGAACACCCCCTTATCTATTGCAGTTAACTCAGAGTGTCCGAGTGCAATAAATTGTCGAAGAAGACCTAGGACTCCACACTGGCCAGTCAGCCATTTGGATTCGACGCAGTAACAAAGTTGATGAAGTCGACAAACTGTTGATTCATCGACTTGAAGAAGGAAACTGGGTGACCTTTCAACCCAATTTCTCCAAAATAAGTTTTCACTTACTCTATTCAGATCATGCGGAATCACCCCCCCCCCCCCCCCCCCCGCCACTACCAGCATCAAGTGAGTCTTTGAGTACTTTGGAAAATCCAAGGAGTAGAGAAATCCAGATAGCACAGAATTTTGCCTAGATTTCGACTGGAACAGTCGAAGAAAATAAATTTCCAAGACCCAGCAAAGAAGTAGAAGTTCTAGACACTGGCATTGAAGGCAAGGAACCCGCTCTTGAGAGTCAGTTGACTATAGTACCCTTCGATATCAAACAAGCACCTAATTCTGTCATTGTTGATAATATGTCGACACCACCTAATAATTTTGCGGTCGAAATAGCAGCAAACATGCCCCATACGAAAGCTCACCTTCCATTATACGAAGGTGATGAAGATCCAAAAATACATTGGTTCGTTTGTGAATCAATTTGGACAACCAATCAACTCATTAGTGAATAACGTCAGTTGGCCCAGTTTGTTGGCTCCCTAAGAAAGAGAGCACTTACATGGTACATGGAGTACATCAACAAAACACCAAATGCAACGAAAGCGCAAATTAAACAGCACTTCATGTCTTTCTTTAAGACTTCGGATGAAAAATACTTGGCTGCTGAAAAAGTGAAGACAATAGTCCAAAGGCCGACGGAGACTGTGAAGGAATACGATAAAAGATTTAAAGATCTCTTGAGCCAAATTGACTACGAAATTGAAGAAAATTTTTAATCAAATGGTTCGTTGTTGGACTGATTAGAAAAATTAAAGTGCACGTCCTCTAGCAAAGTGTCAATTCATATGAAGATGCCCTGACAAAGGATTTGGAGATTGAAATGGATGACGAGTATCCCTTGGTCCCCATCGATAAACACATTGAAGAGCTACTGGATAGCATGCAGCAGTCTATCTGAGATATCATTTTGAAAGGCTCAGAAGTGTGGTGTATGAAATGCTCCACTACAAGACATCACAAGGACTCTTTCCATATGGAGGAGTGATGACAAGATGTCAATTTTTTTCAATCAAGATGCTTTTGCGATATATTTCAATACTATGACTTACACAAAATAGACAACTGCCCATATAATATGAAAAATAAACAAGCAAAGTGGTTTCATATCGTAGATTCCTGCGTTGAGGGTTCGGTGATGTGCTCGGGAAGAACGCAATACCCATGTTGAAAACTCGAGGAATTTAACAAATTCCTTGAACATCTTAACAACCAGTCTAGCGAGATCAAATTCACAATGGAGTTGGAGGACAATGGTAGTATTCCTTTTCTTGATGTCCTCGTTTCCAGAAAGGATGATGGGACTCTTGGACACCAAGTCTACAGGAAGAAAACCCATACAGAAAGTTATCTCCATGCAAGTTCACATCATCCCCCCTCTCAAAAGCTAGGCGCACTCAACACTTTAGCAATCAGGGCTATAAGAATATCTGACAAAGAGCATGTTGAGCAATAAAAGGACCACCTTTCCAAAGTCTTTCAAAACATTGGTTATAGGAAGAAAGACATTAGAATGGATATAGTTAAGGAAGAACACACATCTATACCCCATAATCGACCAGACACCTTAAAATACTACCACCCTTACATCGAAGGATTCACGGACAAAATTAAAAGAGTTCTAAAGAAAAAGAATATTTCAACCTCATTTAAACCAACTATGACCATCAGAAGTAAAATCAGATATGTCAAAGATCCCATAGACCAACATCCATGCCAAGGAGTTTATAAGGTTCCATGTTCCAGTGGAGATTGCTATATTGGTGAGACAGGGCGCTCCTTCCGATTTAGAATTAAAGAACACGAAGCAGACATTCGTAATGAGAGATCCTGCACCTCTGCATTAGTTGAACACTCCATCAACACTAAACACCGCATCTGCCTAGAAAACACATAAATTATTGCTAAGGAAAACCATTACTTCAAACGTAAAATTAGAGAAGCCCTAGAGATAGCCAAGCATCCTAGCAACCTAAATATAGACGGTGACCTTGAGATTATAAATACATGGCTTCCCGTCATTAAGAAAAATTAGGCCTCATATTTTTTACAAATTCAATAGATTTCATAATTTCTTGAAATTAAATTTCTTTTAAAGATTTATAAAAATTATTTTATAAAGAGATAAAACAATTTGAATAATTTGACATTTAGTAAATTAGAATAAAATTCATTAATTATAAATCATTATGAGGTCAAAACAATATCATCTTATTTTATAATATCATATAGTTTATCACAATATAATATATGGTATTATAAAAATCTAACAAAATATTTTTAGGTTATTTTACAACAATAAAATTATAATTAAATAAATCAATTCAACTTATAATATCATATATTGTATCACATCACATTATAACATACTATATTATATGTTCAAATAATTTTCTTAGGTTAGTATTCAACTAATATCATAAATTAATTATTAAAAAGATTTGTAATGTTCTAAAATACAATTAATAATAATAATTTTAATCTAATAAAAAAAAATTAATCTAAAAATGTTAAATGTTAAATAAATTATAAGTTTAAATCTACTCATTAATATATTCATACCACATCTCAATATAACAACATAAGAATATATAGTTAAAATTAAATAATTAATTAATAAATTTAATTTAATTTAAATTTAAATTCTAAAAACATTAAAACTAAACAATTTACACTTAGGGTTAGGGTTTTCAGTCGACACCTTGGGTTCTTAGTTCTCTCAACAATAAAATAAAATGAATATTAATGTTCTGGAAATGCTATGCCTTACCTTGACTCATTGTCCCAATGATGAATCGTGATTAAGGTTCGAAACGTCGACTTTTCAACATGGGTACTGTGTTCTTCTCGAGCACATCACCAAGCAAATTGGTGTCATATCTGTGAAGTCGACACTCATTCTATCACAGAATGTCATCTAAACTTGAAGAACAAACAAAACTACCATGCAATGTACCAAACAAATTATGTCAAGTAGCGACATGATAGAAATGACAGACACAACAGATATGATCGCAATGATAGAAATGGAAGGAATAATCGTTATGACCACAACGATAGAAATGACAGATACCCGCGATATGATGGATGAAGATATGATTAGCGGAATGATAACTATAACCGTCGTGGAGGATATCCAGGTCGGGGTCGAGGCAATGGCGGACACGTTGGCCAACCTCACCAACCTAGCCAATGTTACACCTGTCTCAGCGAATATCATCGCCATGCGGAATGTCCGTATAACGATAGAAATGATCTAAACTTTTGTACTAAATGTGGAGTAGGCAATCACTTTTTAGAGGATTGTCCTACTATGATTGAAAAAATCACGAATAAAAAGAATGTTAACGTCGTGTCTTGTGTACCGAAATGTGACGTGATTCAAACTAAAAATTTGCAAATTAACTAGACAAGGCACTCATATTGGTCAAGATAAACCTCAAATAAGCAAAGTTGTAAGTAAAGAGGATTATCCAAATCCTGTTAAGCAAAAATCTTTGTATAAAAACGCATCCAACATATTATCTGATTTGGCAGCACAGGAAGACAATGAAGAAAGTCGACACGAAGCAATTAACGAATTGGTTAATTTAATTTCTAAAGATGAAGCTATGGGAAAACTAATTGACTTGTTGCATAAAATCAAAAATAAACTTGTCGTGCAAAGACAAACTAAAAACATTTTTCAACTGAATCAAAAAGACAAAAACAATGCTGACCCACTCGTCGACCTCGAGATACATGGATATCATGTCTCACAAGTCATACTCGACTTTGGCTCTCAAGTTAATATCATGACTCGTGATACTTGGGATCAATTAGGTCGACCAACACTGCAAGAGTCAAGCATTTATCTAAATCTCGTAGATCAAGGACTCATTGATCCAATTGGGGTTCGGAGAGAAGCCAAAACATCCATTAAGGGCATAAAAACAAATTTTGATTTTGAAATCATAAATCCAAAGGATGGCGCAAGCATGGGTGCAAGTTCTTTTCCATCCCTGGTTGGCTGACCATGGGGCCAAAAGATGAAGTCTTCGATATCAATTGATAAAGGTCGCATAAAATTAAAAGGCAACGGTCAGAAGGTAATAGTACCAATTTCCCCATCTCAGGGAGAACCTTGGTCTGAACCTATTGAGGACAATAATGATATCATACATCTTTATCGAATAGACAACAATGAAGACTATATTGAACCAAATTCTCAAGGGGGACTCCATCTGGGAGACCCTGCTTTAGTCGGATATAATTCTGACACTGAACTTTATGACCGGCAGATGAAAAATTGTGATATTCACACAAAAGAATGCTAGACAGTGAAATCCATCTCGAAAAAACAACTCAAGAAGTGTTTCTCGGTCTCAACCATCCCAAAAATATTCGAACGAAAAATTCGTGAATATCTGACTCTTGTACTAGCGAAGATTGAACCTTCACATCATCCTGTGCTACGATATAAAGAATGAAAATCGCCGACAGCACATGTCGAGGAAGTTTCAAAACATGTCGGTGAACAAGGAATACTACAGAGTCTAGTCGAGACTTTCACGGGACAAGCTGTGAGATGGTGGGATACTCATCAATCATGAATCCGAACATGGACCAGCATGTTGACATATTTTTTTGAACAATTTGGAGGCAAGAAGTTAACAGCTTAGGCACATATCCCAACTTTCACTCAAGGACAAGATCCTAAGGCCCACGTCGACGAATGCGAAAAAGAATGGCGAAGACCATACAAGGATTTAAGGGCTTGGCCGCACCTCTTTCCAAGCACACTCACCGACTTGCCAAACAAATGGTATAAAATGGAAGAATCAAGAGGAGAGACATTCGTATGGAAAGAACTTAAATAAAACTTCATCAAAGACTTCCAGTTTTCCTCGGAGGAGGAGCAGCTAGTAGAAGCGAGCAACCAAATTAAAGAGTTTTTACAGCTGACAGAAAATGCACCTGGAGAAAAAATAAATTAAAATTAAAAATTAAAATTAAAATTAAAAAAAATTAAAAATTAAAAATTAAATAAAAAAATAAAATAAAAATATAAAATAAAATAAAATAAAAATATAAAAAAAATAAAAATAAAAATAAAAAAATTGTTCGACAAACAGCTGCCTGTCATAATATTCAGTCGAAGGAGATCCAGCATTCGACATGACTGTGCTAAGAGACGGAAAAATCAGTTAGAAAAATCTTTCAGTGGAGAGAAGATCACCCTGCTACATCGAAGCCTATCAAAACAAATTTCAACGTGGATTACAGAAAAAGATGAGCCGGAATGACTATCAGAAAAATATTTTCTACCACAATTCACGCAGATGAAGGAAGGCGAGAGACCAATCAATGAAAGTCACGCCCCGTAGTGGATGGATGCTGAGCAGAATAATAGTTCGGAGCCAAACAATAGTTTGCTCACACACAATATTACCAAACTACTTGGAATATTAAATAAGCCATTGATAGGACAAAATATATATTGATGATAGGATAATTATTACATAGGTTTGGTCGCCTTTAAATATGGCCAGGCCATTAAGATGAGGAGACACGTCTTTTCCTAATAACCTAACTATTAAACTATTAATTATTTAATTATTATCTTTATTTATGTTCGTTACATCGCCACTCTCTTAGAAATGATTTGTCCTCAAAGCCTTATAATGTTTTCTCATCGTTCTTTGTGATGTCGTGGATGATGAAACAAGTCGATACGAATTATGAATGGGTCAATCCATCTCAAATTGATTTGTTGTTGGCTGCTGGGATTCCCTATTGATCTATCGTCAGTAGCTTTGATCACATTAGTACCATTATCTTTCGACATTTCCCACTTCTTAGAATATCGGTTTTTATGGTTTGGGTGTGGATAGGGAATTTTCACAATGTCATGTTCTTTTACGAGTGTCATCTTTTGGACATTTATCTGAGCTGGAAGTTGTATTTTCGTCCCTTGAGGTTTTAAGGTTTCATTGTGTATCTTTTCCAACTTGATTTCTAACTACGTGTTATCATTTTGAAACTTCTTAGTCAATTCTACTTGCGATTTTTTTTCATCTTCGTACTTCTTAAGTTGTTCCTTAAGATATTCGTTATGACTTCTGATGCGGCTATTTTCTTCTTGCTTGTCTAGAATTTTTTCTTCAATGTCTTTCATATATTGTTCTGTCTTCCGACTATTTTTCAACTTCTTAATTTTTGTGACTAGTGTCTTGTTATGATTTCTTAATCTGAAAATTTCTTCGGAATTGTTGGATAGTGTTTTATTACTCTTTGTGATCTCCAGCTTGTGTGCCTTTTTAGAGTCGTCATTTTGTTGTTGAAGAAATTTTATCTATTTTCGACATTGGTTGACCTCTGATTCTTGACTTTCTAATTTATGGCGTATCTGCGTTAGTTCTTCATCCTTTCCACTAACGATTTCGTTCAAGCATATTATTTATGCTTCGTAATCATTTATTTCTTTCTTTATATCTTCATTTGTCAATCTCTGATTGAAATCATTTTCGTCTTTTAATTCCTCAATTTGCGCACATAATTTTTCTATATTATTTTTCTGGTCAACAATTTTTTGTTCCTTGTACTTTTCTTCTATCTTATGTATTTTAATTATTACTTCCAATTTTGTATTCATGTCGCGTAAATATTCGTTGTCTCTTTGATAACGCTTTAACTAGGCTTTTAATTTCTCTATTTGTAATCATAAATCGGCTTCCATGGTTTCTGACTTCTTCGACGTTAGATGCTCGTTCTGGACTATAGATGGCCTTCGACTTCTTTGATGAGTCTTCCTTTGACTTTGACTTCTTCGATTTTGTCTTCTTCTCTGACTTTGATTTTTTTTAATAGTAATTATTGTTATTAATATTATTAATTTAATAATATTAATAATTTGATAATAATAAAAATTATTATTAAATATAATAATAATAATGTATGATAATAAAAATATTTTTTTTTTGAAATATTTGAAATATTATAATATTATAATTATTATAATATTGGTTTTTTGTTTTGAGCGAAAAGGAGCTAGGGGAAGTGATTTATAATAATAAAATTATTAACAATAATAATATTTATATTATGATATTATATGTTTTTTTATTGTTTGAGGAATGGAATTAGGGTTTGAATGGCAGGGAGAAGCACGACGAGCAAGAGTGCTCCAGCCACATAAGGGGGGGGATTTGTAATGTTGAGAGGGTTGCAAAACATGCGGGAGGAAGGGATTTGGTGTGAGGGCCATCATGAAGGGATAAGAGGACACGAAGGGGAGTGTAGCGCAGTGCGGATTGGTGTAGTAGCGGGAGTGTTGTATGGAGGACGACGTGGAGGCGGCGGAATATGAGGGCACGATGTGCATAAAATGCAGCAGGTAGGCAAGTGAAGGGAAGAATGGAGGTGAGCAGCGAGACGTGTGTGTGGACTGGAAAGGAATGCACAGGAAGTGAGGAGTGAAACTACGGAGGGCATGAGATCAAGTGAGAAGGGAGGTCACAAAGGGACATGGGGGAGTGGTGTGTCGGGGGGGTGCACTATGGAGGAGGTGTGAGAGGAGGATGTTGGTGTGCAAGTGGACCTAGAGGACGGTGTGGATGCTGCGAGAGAGGAGGTGCGTGAGGGTTGAAAGGGAGTTGGGGAAATGGAGTGTGAGGGGAAGTGAATGAGAGAAGAGGAGTTGTTGAGTTGGCGATGGAAGGTTCGTAGAGATGGGAGATGTGGAGAATGCAGAGTGGAAAATGAGGGCGGGCGAAGTATAGAGCAAGTGCTAGAGCCAGATGGCAATGCGCAAAAGGAGAGCGAGCTTGGAGTTGGTGTGGGTGAAATGAATGGGGAGAGGGGAGTGGACATAGTTTCAAATGGAGGGGTATGTGAAGAAGAGAGCCAAAATCCCCATATCTGGTCAAAGACCTAGTAGCTCAAAAATTCTGAGAAGATGGCTACCAGCCTATGATCAATGAGGCTCAAGGAAAGTTCTGCTCTGATACCAAATGATCCGAACAATAGTTCACTCACACACAATATTACCAAAATACTTGGAATATTAAATAAGGCATTAATAGGACAAAATATAAATTGATGATAGGATAATTATTACATAGGTTTGGTCTCCTTTAAATATGGTCAGACCATTAAGATGAGGAGTCTTTTCCTAAAAACCTAACTATTAAACTATTAATTATGTAATCATTATCTTTATTTATGTTCGTTACAGACGTAAAGGTTAAAATAAAATAAGTTGATATTTCAAATGATGACAGACCTAAGATGGAAAAAATTGGCAATTACTAGAACGAGGAGCAGACTACAAAAATCACCAGCCTCCTTAAAGAATTTCAAGATGTATTTGCACGCGACTATAAAGACTTGAAAGGAATTGTGCATGAAATGGGTGAAATGAAGATTGACATCCGACTAGACGCCAAACCGGTGAAGAAAAGACGATATAAACTCGTGTATAAATACAAAGACGTTGTGAAGAAGGAGATTGACAGTATGCTTGAATTCGAAATTATATACCCCATTGATCAATCAGAATGGGTGAGTCTGATGGTGGTTCAACCGAAGAAGCATGACCCGACACGACTAAGAATTTGTGTCGATTTTCGCGAACTCAATAAAGTAACACTCACCAACCCATTCCCTACGTCATTTGCCGACGAAATCATAAATGAAGTTGCAAGACACGAGTGTTATTCATTCACGGATGGATTTTTCGGGTACAACCAAGTACCTATAGCCAAAGAAGATCAAAATAAGACCACATTCGTGTGTGAATTTGGTTTGTTCGCTTATATAGTCATGCCATTTGGTCTAAAAAATGCACCGATGGTCTTTTCTTGTATTGTCATCAAAGTCTTCCAAGAGTACATATACAAAACAATGGTTGCTTATTTTGATGATTGGACAATTTACTCTATGTTGAGAGACCATTGTAAATGGCTCCAGTTAATGCTCGAACATTGTCGATAGATCCAATTGTCGCTGAACATAAATAAGTGCATCTTTGTGACTCCTATCGGAATACTACTGGGCCATGTAGTTTGTAAAGAAGGCATCAAGTTCAACTATGCCAAAATAAAAATCATTCTCGACTTGAAGCCCCCAGTTAATCCTAAACAAGTGTGAATCTTGTTGGGTCATATGGGATATTACAGAAAGTTTATCAGACACTATTCCGACTTGACATATCCTCTGGAAGAATTGTTGATAGAAAATCAGGAGTCCAAGTGGACTGATGAGTGCAATACATCATTCGACATATTGAAGAGAAAACTTGTCGAAGCACCCATCCTACGTTTTCCAAACGGGTCGATTAAGTTTCATGTCCATATTGATGCATCTAAAATAGCAATCGGTGCTATCTCAACACAACCTGGAGATGATGGAATGGATTACCCTAATGTTTTCAGCAGGAGGAAGCTGAACAAAGCAGAGAGGAACTATTCTACCACAGACAGAGAAGCATTAGGAATGGTATTTTCACCGCAGAAATACCAACATTACTTATTGGCTAATCCTTTTGTATTCTACAAATACCATCAAGCCTTGAAGTATTTAGTCAATAAACCATTGCATCATGGGAGATTATGTCATTGGCTATTATTATTCCAGGATTTTGAATTTGAAGTAATTATCCAACCAGGGAAGGCGAATGTGGGACCAGACCATTTGTCAAGAGTTGACACCGAAGAGGAGCTGGCAGGTATAGAAGATGATCTTCCAGACGCACATCTATTTAGAATCGAAGTTTTCCCCTCAGAAAATGCAAAGATCGCACAATTCCTCGAGGACGGACAAGCTCCGGAAGGAATGCCAGAGAAGAAGAAGAATATTCTTGCAATGAAAGTTGCACCTTATACTCTCATCAATGGATTCCTGTACAAACTTGGCCTAGATGATGTATTGTGATGGTGTGCACTTGAACATGAGCGACAGAGCATACTTTCAGAAGCACACTACGGACCGGCAGGAGGACACTACCATGTTGATATAATAGTGAGAAAGATTCTACAAGCTAGACTTTGGTGGCCAACAGTTCACAAATACTGTCAAGAGTTTGTAAACAAATGTGATAAATGTCAACGCATGGGTCGACCTCTACCAAGAATAGAAATTCCCTTATTCCAGTTAATCCAAGCCGAACATTTGAGATATGGGCAATTGACTTTATTGGACCTTTTCTAGTAATTGGCAGACATACAGGTGCACGTTACATTATCACTGCATTAGAATATGTCACTAAATGGGAAGAAGCAGAACCGGTCGAAACATGTTTCAGCGAAGTTGCTGCTAAATTCATCTATGAGAATATCATTACATGATTCTGGTGCCCACTGACTTTAATCAATGACCAAGGTACACATTTTGTCTGTAAACTATTGATGCACCAACAAAATAATTTGCAATTGAGCATAAAATAAGCACAGCGTATCACCCACAATCAAATGACGTCATCGAAGCATTCAATAAAACACTCACCAAAGGAATAATGAAAATGTGCAACATGGATAAAGACCACGAGGACGATAAAAATACCTGTTGTTCTATGGGAATACAGAACGGCGTATAAGAGAACGACAGGCCAAACACCTTTCGCGCTTGTCTATGGGAAATAAGCAGTTGTCCCCTTGCATTTTCGACGACAAGCTCCAAGAATCACATAAGTATTACATATTGATGTCGAAGATGCACAAAAAGAGTGCTTTATTCAATTGTTGAGGCTCGGTGAGTCCCGAATGATAGCAATCGAGCACCAAGTGATCCAGAAACAACAACAAAAGCATGGCATGATCGAAACATCAAGCAAAAAAACCTATCAGTTGATGGCTTATCTTTGCTATATAGTAACCACGTTAAGGGAAAACCCAAGAAGTTGCACACAGATTGGATGGGCCCTTACATAGTCAAAACTATCAATCCTAATGGTTCAGTCTAATTGAAGACGTTACAAAGTAGTGTTTTCAAGAAACTTGTTAATGGTGCCCAACTTAAGTGCTACAAGACATGATGCATTCAAAAAAAACGGTTGTAACCAACCTTGGAGAGAAAAGTGTTATACGCAATTCATCCAAAAGAAAATTATATCAAATACATGATGACAAGAGACTGGACGAGCAATACTGGCGAAAGCAAGGATCGAAGTGAAAAGAGACCCACGCATGACCGCCGACATGAGAGGCGTCGATAGGACAGAATTAGCCGACAAATACTGGATGAACGTGTTCATCAACCTCACCAACCCAATTCTGGATGACATGACAACACAAAAGAAACACACCGACATCCCTTCGACGTAGAAGCAACAGATAAAAGTAGTCTGTTACAAATTCAGCAGCACTACCAATTAAGGAACAAGCAACACCAGTCGAAGAAGACGCGACAGAAGAAACTGAGTTACTTGCATCAGAACAAGTCAATGCAGAAGCAGTCGAGGAAGCACACATATCAAGCAAAGAAGCCGAACCAACCATCCAAGTGCAAGCAGAACAAACTGCCACCGTAACACAAAAATATGCAAAACACCCACCAGAAGCGGCCGAGCCACAGAAATAAACAATACAGCTGACAGAGGCTACAAACAAGTAACAAGGCCAGAACAAGAGCAAGCGGTGCAAATAAAAACGCCGACAAGAAAAAGAGAAGCAGCAACAGAGACAGCAGAAGCACCTTGACTACATTCACTGAGAGAGTCGTCTATCTGTGCATCTTGCCCAGTCCGGGCCTATTTCTACATATAACTCACAGGAGGCAATGCTAGTAGAGATCGACCTTCTTGACGACACAATCAATAGAGAACAAAGGCATAGACAACTAGAAGCATAAGAACGCATCCACAAACTACAGGAGGATCAAGTATTATTTTTTTCTAAGTGTTAAGACTTAGCACAACAATTCATCCCTCTTCCAGTGAGTTCTGACACGACCAGTACCCTCGACAAAGAATTTCAACTATTCCAATCTGTCGTGTCGACACTACAGGATGAACTCAACAAGGACCAACAAGAACAGGCTACAAAAACATCTTCCCTTCTATCAACACAATATGAAGTGTTCACCTCAGCAAACAACCAGTTAATCAAGTATAATGACCAGGAATCTACAGTCGCCAACCTCCTCCGCAACTGGTATACCCATTATGGTAATGTATTTAGAGAAATGCGGGAGATGCGTGAACTACTTAGTGATCTCCATCAGCAACGACAGGTATCCAACAACACCCTGACTCAAACTATTGAAGACCAAATTATCATGGAAAATATAAATATTGAGAAACTAGAAAAAAAGGAATAACGGTGGATGAGTCAAGCCCGACCCAGCCTCCTTAAATAGTTGAACAAATCCGACCGTATCTTCAAATATTGCTTGCAGTTGCTAATGACAAGATCAACCTATTTGGTCCTGACTTAATTCATTTACAAAACAAGTTGACGCAAGAGAAAATAGCAAATATGTTGAGCCTCACCACACTTACTATTGACATTCAAAATACGCTGCGCACATGGAAATAATTTTAGTATCAGTTATCCATTTCCAACGAATCCATCGTTGAGCTCTGCGTCCAGCAGCAAACCGCGACCAGTTGCAGTCATGCATCATAGTAACAGTTATACATATCTCTTTACAGTAATTTTGCATCTCCTCATTTCTTCGAGATGAAGAAATATTTTTAGGTAGGGGATATGTTGGAGGATCCTAAGTCATCCTATCAACTAGGCTCCTCGCATGACCTGTTGTAATGTATGTCGACAATTGTGTCGACCAGTCGGGTTACGTCGTTCAGTTGAACTGACAAGGAAGTTACATAACTAAATGTGAAGCATATATATAGGCTGGTGAGCTGATGTACTGGGTTAACTTAGACATGTTTTGTGTATTTTTATGTATATTGCTGAGTAATAAAGGCTTGCACTTCTCTCCACATCTTGTCTACTTGTATCTGTGTCTTGTGCATGCTTGTATAATATATGATGTATCACTAGTAACAATGCAACCCCCTCGACTAAAACACCATGCAGTATGAGATAAATAAATAAAATACAAAGCATAGAGATCAAGATAATTCAAAATTTCTTACGCAAAACACTTCAGCTAGTTAAAGAGAACTCGAATTATTAAAGCTTCAGTTTAGTATCAATGCTTCAGTTAAAGCATAAGTTAAATATATGTCTCAGTTAACTAAAGAAATCACGGTGGTCACTTCAAGTAAATCAATCAACATGATTTCAGTTAACTAAGTGTTAAATAAAAGGGACTAGTTAACTAAAGTATTTACACTTTAGTTAAACAAAAAAACAACACTTCAATTAAAGAAAAGATCTAGTTAACTAAGTGTTATTGCATGATGACACTTATGTTAAACTAAAAGATGTCACGTGAGTTGTGACACTTTCATGTAGACACTTAGGTTAGCCACCTAACTAAGTGGTAAATATTTCAATTAAGAGGCGAGTTCATCCTAAGTGATAGCTCAGTGAGATAAAGCACTTTATGAGAAGTGGGGAGCACCACTCCATGTAAGATTAATACATCCAGTTTGATGGAGAGTTTATCCTGAAGTTAGAAGTTAAAAATAGAAGAGAAGAATGTATAAATATTGTAAGTTTTAAACCTTAACAGTGAAGTACAAACTCATATGATTCTTAAGCATTAACAGAAAATACACAATGGCACACACATTACACAGAGATTTTCACCTGGAAACCCTTAACCGGGAAAAAAACCAGCAAAACTTAGAGCCGCATAGCTCCTTTTTTTTATTATATGTTTATTTTACATGTACAATACAATAAATGGTATTCTGCAGCATCTAAAACCCTAATTCGTTTACCCGAATTAGGTTACAACCCTAATTCCTTTTACCGGAATTAGATTAGAGTACAATGGGTCGAAAATCGCGAAAAAGCAAAAAGCAACCCAAAAAAATTTTGCGCTCCGCGCGGACTCCGGGGGCCTAACGGCCCCCTCCGTGTCGTTTCGGAACCTAACGGTCCGAAACGAAGGGGGTGGGCCCTGTCGGGCTACCCCCCCCTCCGGACGCGCCCGGCGCAGGCGAATCACTAGTGCCGTAGGGATCGTGTTGTACACGCAGCGACCATGTGAAGAGATATAACATACCCAACATTCTCCCACTTGTTGTTCTCTTCACATACAGGAGAAATTTATGACTTCAACAATTCAGGGCAACAATGCCCATGTTCTCTTTACACCAAGAGAACTTCTGAGTACTCACAGACTTTGTCAAAGAGTCTGCAACATTTACCAAAGTGTCAACCTTCTCCAGCAACACTTTGTTTTGTTCAACCATGTCTCTGACGAAATGGTACTGCACATCAATGTGCTTTGTCCTTGAGTGATAAGCAGGGTTCTTTGCTAGAAATATTGCACTTGAGCTATCACAGCCAATCTTTACTGCATTCTGAACAAAACCAATACCTGAACACAATCTTTGCAACCATACAGCTTCCTTACTTGCATGGGTAGCTGCCATGTATTCAGCTTCTGTAGTTGAGAGTGCAACTACAGCTTGTCTTCTACTCATCCAACTGATTGCTCCTCCAAATAGATTAAAAACGTAGCCACTTGTAGATCTTCTGTGATCAAGATCTCCAGCCCAGTCAGCATCAGCAAATCCTTGTATATCTATCTCTCTGTTTACACCGGGTCTTCCTTGGTAGCAGATTGCAAAATCTGTAGTGCCACGCAAATACCTGAAGACCCTTTTTACTGCAGTCCAATGTTCCTTTCCTGGTTTTGACATGTATCTACTCAAAACTCCCACTGCATGGGATATATCTGGTCTAGTACAGACCATGGCATACATCAGACTGCCAACTGCACTAGCATAGGGAACATGAGACATGTCCTCTACCTCTTCTTGTGTAGTGGGACACTGTTCTGCAGATAACCTTACACCTACAGGAATGGGCACCTTCACTGGTTTGCTTTCCTGCATATTAAATCTCTTCAATATCGTTTCAACATATTTTCTCTGATTTAACCAGAGTTTCTTGTTTTCACGATCTCTTTTTATTTCCATGCCCAAAATGAAATTTGCAGCACCAAGATCTTTCATGTCAAATTCAGATGACAGCTGATTCTTGACATCCTTGATGATTTCTTTGTTGTTTCCAATTAGCAACATATCATCAACATACAATATTACATAAATAAAATGATCACCAATTAGCTTAAAATAAACACAGTGATCAGCTTTGCTTCTTGAGAAACCAAGTCCCAGTATATAAGTATCAAATTTTTGATACCACATTCTGGGAGATTGTTTCAAACCGTAGAGAGACTTTTTCAGCTTACAGACAAGCTCCTTTCTTCCTTTCACCACAAACCGTTCTGGTTGCTTCATATAGATCTCTTCATTAAGATTTCCATGTAGGAAAGCCGTCTTTACATCCATTTGTTCTACTTCAAGATCAAAAGCAGCAGAAATAGATAAAAGAAATCTAATAGAAGTCAATTTTGCAACAGGTGAAAAAAATCTCACCAAAATCGATGCCCTCAATTTGGGAGTAACCTTTCGCAACTAGTCGAGCCTTGTACTTCTCCACTTTACCTGCTGCATTTAACTTCTTCTTGAATACCCATTTGCTTCCAATAGGCTTTCTTCCTTCTGGCAACTCAACCAGATCCCATGCCTCATTTTTGTCCAAGGCATCCATTTCTTCTATCATGGCCTTCTTCCATAGTTTACTATCTTCTGAATCCATTGCCTCTTTAGCAGTTCTAGGATCATCATCAGTAATAGATAACACAAAATTAGAACGAAAATCAGGGGGACTGTACCTTTCAACTTGCCTTCTTTCTCGGTCATATCTCCTCAATACCGGAGTCTGTGGATCCGCCTCTTCATCTGATTCAGACGATTCTGCCTCCTCATCTGATTCAGACCAATCTGGTTCCTCAAAAGAGTCACCTCTTTCATCCTTGATATCAAAGTGTAGCTTCTCTGAATCCTTTTCCTTTGGTACATCCTCAATCTTGGAAGTGCTTTCAACTTCTCTGAAGATCACATCTCGACTGTAAACTGTTTGCCTTTTTACTGGGTTCCACAGCTTGTAACCTTTCACTCCATCCTTGTAACCAATGAAGATACATTTTTCTGCTTTATTATCCAACTTGCTCCTTTTCTCCTTTGGAACATGTACAAAAGCATCACACCCAAACACTCTGAGATGAGAGAGAGAGGGTTTCTTACCAGTCCAAACCTCATGAGGTGTCTTGTCAACCAACGCTGATGTGGGTGTCCTATTCACTAGGTAACACGCAGTGTCAACAGCTTCTGCCCAGAATTGTTGTGCTAGCCCTGCACCACTGAGCATACTCCTTGCCTTTTCCATCAATGTCCTGTTCATCCTTTCTGCAACCCCATTCTGTTGAGGTGTGTATGGAGTAGTCTTCTGCCTTGCTATTCCACACGTTTTACAGAACTCCTCAAATTCACTTTCACAGAATTCTCCACCGTTATCTGTTCTGAGTACTTTTATTTTCTTCTCAGTTTGATTCTCTACAAGAGCCTTAAATTCTTTGAATCTATTAAAAACCTCAGATTTCTTACGCAGGAAATAAATCCAAGTTTTCCTTGAGAAATCATCTATAAATGAAACATAATACACAGATTTACCAAGTGATGGAACAGGCACAGGTCCAAAAACATCACTGTGTATTAACTCTAAGATTCCTTTAGCTCTTACAACACCAGATGAGAATCTTACTCGATTCTGTTTACCATATAAGCAATGTTCACAGAAATCAAAATCTAATGTGAAATCAGACATGCCTTCAGCCATACTTTTACCTTGTAATAGTCGAAGACCCTTTTCTCCAATATGTCCCAGCCTTCGATGCCATAGCGATGTCTTCTCACTAGAGACAGTAAGGACTCTGTCTCCTTCATTTTTACCCTCAGAAACAATAGTGCTGTTACATCCATTTTTGAAGGTGCTTCCCAACAACTTGTATAGAGTTCCAATCCGAACTCCCCTCATCAGCACCAATGACTCTCGAACCATCTTGCATGTGTTCTTTTCAAATAGAGTTTTCACACCTGCATCATCCATTTTACTTACAGATATAAGGTTTCTAGCCAACTTTGGAATGTGCAGAACCCCGGGAAGAGTTTTAACCCTTCCATCTTTGAGCAGTAGCTTGACCTTTCCTCGACCTATGATTTTCGCTACCGAGTTGTCTCCCAGAAATACATCTCCTCCATCATACTTTTCGTATTCAGAAAACCACTCCCTGTGAGGAGTCATATGATAAGACGCACCTGAGTCAATCAACCACGAATCATGCTCTGCATGTGTACTTGAAGATGCCAGATACACATCTCCTCCTTCCTCTGTAGATTCTTTCCCATCTGCGGATGGAGCGTCATTAGGTCCTCTACTTTTATCAGTAATTTTTGATTTACAATCCTTCTTGTAATGCCCAGCTTTTCCGCACTTCCAGCATTTTCTTACAGAAGGTCCTGGAGATTTAGATCTCCCTCTAGATTTAGATCTACCACCTGAAGACTTATTTTTAGATCTGTCTCCAGGGCGACCTCTGACAAATAAGGCATCCTTGGCTGAACTATCTATGGATTTTCGCCTCATTTCCTCCGATAGTAGGGATGCAACCACATCATCGAAGTTTAGCGTGGTTGCATTACTCCCAATAGCTATGACCAGATTATCCCATGAATCTGGCAAAGAGCACAACAGACTAATACACTTTTCATCATCATCAAGTGTAATACCAACAGATGTCAACTGACTTACCAGAGTATTGAAGGCGTTTAGATGCTCTGATACAGAGTCTCCATCAGTCATCCTCAGAAGGTACAATTTCTTTCGCAGAAATAACTTATTTACCAGGGACTTTGACTGATACAGATTTCCCAGTTTGTCCCATAGCTTCTTTGCACTGTCTTCTCCAGCTACGTTCACCAATACCGAATCTGCGAGGCAAAGACGAATGGTGCTCCTTGCTTTTCTTTCCAGCTTTTCCCATTCTTCTTTTACCGCTCCAGAGGGCATGGTACCTGGATCTACTGCGATCCATTGTTCTCTATCTACCAGTAGATCTTCCATCTTGAGCTTCCATAGCTCAAAGCTCTGACCATTAAATTTCTCAATCTCGAATCTAGAACTGCTCGCCATTCTTTAAAGAAAAATAAATCACCGCTGCAAAGCTCCCACTGAAACCAGGTTTATCACAAATCCAAGATCGAGCCAAACCCTTGGAAACAAAGGCGTCCCTCTGAACCCAAAAATGCTCTGATACCAAATGTAAGTTTTAAACCTTAACAGTGAAGTACAAACTCATATGATTCTTAAGCATTAACAGAAAATACACAATGGCACACACATTACACAGAGATTTTCACCTGGAAACCCTTAACCGGGAAAAAAACCAGCAAAACTTAGAGCCGCATAGCTCCTTTTTTTTATTATATGTTTATTTTACATGTACAATACAATAAATGGTATTCTGCAGCATCTAAAACCCTAATTCGTTTACCTGAATTAGGTTACAACCCTAATTCCTTTTACCGGAATTAGATTAGAGTACAATGGGTCGAAAATCGCGAAAAAGCAAAAAGCAACCCAAAAAAATTTTGCGCTCCGCGCGGACTCCGGGGGCCTAACGGCCCCCTCCGTGTCGTTTCGGAACCTAACGGTCCGAAACGAAGGGGGTGGGCCCTGTCGGGCTACCCCCCCCCTCCGGACGCGCCCGGCGCAGGCGAATCACTAGTGCCGTAGGGATCGTGTTGTACACGCAGCGACCATGTGAAGAGATATAACATACCCAACAAATATGATATACAGGATTGTTGAATCCAGTGTTAAGCGAATTCTCTTCTCCATTGAAGGCAAGGCGCTTCTCTTTGTGCAGGGTCTTGTCCGTGCTTGTTATTGTTGTGTTGGGCACACATCCGATTGATCTCTATATTGCTTATGTATCTTCACCAAGAATTTTGGTGATATCTTATCTTCCAAAATCAATATGCTATGTTGTAAAAGAAAGCATTCTCTGTTATCCATTATATTATACTGAGAAGAATTTTTGGGTTTTTTGTTCTCATAATTTTCAAGATTTTCCCCGGGGTATATCTTGTGTTACGGTTGTATGAATTTCATGGATTGAATTGTCTCATTTCTTCAATTCTCTTCATCTAAAAGAATTAAAGATCAAATCTCAACCAAATTTCAACATGATATCAAAGCAGAGGGAATGAAGGAGCTCATTTTTTCATGCTAGCTAGAGCCTATGTTGATCCTGGAAGTTGAGCAAAAGATTTGAAGACTATGGCATCAGTCTCTATACTACAGAAAGACCGTCTTGAGGGAACCTCAAACTTCAACACTAAGAAGGATAGGATTATCAACATCCTATAGGAACATGACTAGGATGGCTATGTATCCATTGTGGTGGAGGATCCTACATCTAATGCAGGGCGCATCAACTTCAAGAAGAATCAAGCTAAGGATAAACGAATCATATATGATTTGATAAAAGATAACTTGATTCTCGTGATCACGTCATTGAAGAGTGCAAAAGAATGTTATGATACATTGACTAATCTATATGAGAAGAAGGCCCCGAATCAAAAGAGGGAATTGAAGAATAAGCTTCATAACTTAAATATGGATACGTATGAGACAATGGCCTCCTTATTATCCAAGATATCTCAGGTAAGAGATCAACTTGCTAGTATTGGAGTAGTGGTGGATGAAGATGATCTTCTCCAAACCACTATTGATGGTCTCCCATCCTCATGGGAGACATTCTTTCCTGCGGTAAATGGAGGATAGGTACAACATAACTTAGAAAGGTTGTGGCATGACTGCCTCCAAGAGGAGGGGCGAATCCAGAGCAAGTCAATGTGCATGAAAAGAGAAAATATTTCCCTCGTGGCAAGAATGAAGAAAGGAAAGAAACCCTTCTTCCAAAATAAGTTCTCTCATTCAAAGAAGAAGGAGTTCAACAAAGGATTTGACAAGTCAAAAGTTAGATGCTTTAATTGCAACAAGAAAGGCCATTTATCAAGAGATTGCAGAGCAAAGCAGAAAGGAAATTTTCATGCTTCTACAGCCATAGAAGATGAAATCACTCAAAAGAATGCATTCGAAGAAAAGGAGACAAGAAGGGAGCGTTTTCTTGTCTCGTGCCTTTCAGGATCTGTCATCACAAATGAAGACACATGGTTGATTGATAGTGGTGCATCCGAACATATGATTGGTTACAAGAGTACCATCACCAATATAAAAGAGAAATAATTCACATGCATGCTAGATTTGGGGGACAACTCAACTTATTCAATCCAAGGAGTTGAATCCACCTCATTCCAACAGAGCACCGATGATATTATACATGTGGAGGAAATTATATATGTTCCATGATTGAAGAAGAACCTCCTCTTAGTTTCGGTTCTTGAATACAAAGGCTTGCGAGTTATATTCATGGATAACAAAGTGCTTTTATGGTCGAAGAACAAAAACCTAGAATTTGCTGATGTGATTGGAGTTCGATAGGGAGGACTCTACAAAGTACCTGGGAAGTACATTCAAGCTATGATTCACCACACTATCATTCCATGTGAGCTATGGAACTGAAGGCTTGGACACCTACACTACAAAGCACTATCGGGACTTCAAAATATGGTAAAATGTATGCCCATATTTGATTTTGAGCATGATAGTGTATGTTAGGGTTGTGCACTTGGCAAGAATGTTAAGAAAAAAATTTCTAGCAGTTCTACTATATCTAAAGGGATTTTAGATTTAATACATTCTGATGTATGTGGTCCCATGTGATCCCCCTCCCTGAGTGGATTCTTATATTATGTATTGTTCATAGATGATATTTCTAGGAAGTCATGGATTTATTTCATGAAGGCTAAAAGTGAAACTCTTAGAAAAATTAAAGAGTTTAAATCCCTAGTTGAAAATCAGAAAGAAAACCACATTCATGCATTAAGAGGAAGTCATTAATTAAACCATGGGTATAGGTATCTCCCTGCATACATAAATTCCTAACATGTGAGGGTCGTTACCAATTGCTATATGGTTATAATTTACGGCTATTGATGCATCTACGGCATCGAAGGTATGTTAATATGACTTTTTCTCTTCTTCAATCATGGGAATTAATGAGCCTAAAGGTGAAATCAAATATAAATCATGAGACTATCATTACACATCATGGATTGATTAAATTGCTAGTAAAAGATGCATTGCTAAAAACAAAATGGATTTGTGTATCTTTGATTGAGGGCATTCCAAAGGAACCAAAATAAAATGACATTATGGATATTATTGGGCAAAGTTAGTCAATTCGGGTCTTAAATGATGATGATAATGTCCCTTTATAATCTCTTGGTGTGAGGATATCTAAACGACTTCAATCCAAACACATTGAAACCCCTATCCCTAAAAAAACAAGCATACATGCATGGTTCTTGAGGTGGATGTTGACCTTGGGAAAGAATTGTTTCAAATAAATAGGGAGATCCTTCCTATTGAGATAGAGGTAGGGAAGCATAATGAAATAATTAATAGGATAACTACAGATGAAAATTTTAATGAAGTGAAGGAGCTAAGAACAGTCAAGTAAAAGAGGAAGAAACAACCTGTTTTTCCTAAATGAAAACCTCTTTTTATTATAGCACATCTTAGGAAATCGAATCAGAAGACAAAGAAAGAAAATGTTGAATTAATGAAAGCTAATCAGAAGCTACACCATGAGCTAGCAGAAATAAGGGAGAAATTAAAAACTCAATAGTGCAAGCTAGGGTTAGATACTCTTTTACAGGATGTTGATGCAAAAACAAACTTGTCATCATCCACTCCATGTGATGATAACAATTTGAACAAGGAATCACATAAAGTTGAGGCACCTATTTTGATTGAAAATATTGCAAAAGTAGGAACCTCTCAGGTTGATGTCAAGACTGCAAGTGTTGAAGAGTTGAAATAGAAATTGCTAGAATGGGAAACCCAAGTGGAATTTTTGTAGAGATAGGTTGATAAAATTATGAGACAACAAGATACAACAGAACCTCAGAACAAGGCAGATAGAATCAAAATTAGACAACCAGAGATAGATATTACAAAGACAAATCAAGAGGACAAGATGCTTAAAGCTAACAAGCAACATTTATGTCATAATGGAGATGTAATGAGAGCCTATTGAACTCCATCTCATGTATATGTCATATACTTGAAGAATCATCTTGATTCCTTGCATGAAATAGATTTAGCTGTTGATAACAAGTGCTACATGGACAATAAAGATCCATTTGTATAGGTTTATCTTAAATGTAAAGAATAAGATTAGAACCCACTTTGTGAACTATACCTACATGATTTAGTGTTAATAGGGAAAAATGATTGGGATTTGAATCCCCTTGTAGGTAATGTCCAATTAAGGGATTTTGCATCAAATATCTTGGATCAGGGAATGTCTTTCTTGGAGAATGTTGAGAAGGTACAAGGGTTGAAAACTCGAGCAGAGCTAGTGCCACAAGACTTATATAAGGAAATGGAGTAAAATATCAACAACACATATTTTGCATCTACCTTCACATAAAATCAAACTACAACCATTACCTCTTGTGAGAGTTGGATCACTATCAATAGATTGAAGGTTGTGCTGCATTTTCGAAAAAGACAGTAGTCACTTACATCTGAGCAAGAGAAGAGAGAGCCCATCTCTCTACCTATATTTGGTATGGCTTTAGATTGAGTGACCAAGTATGTGGATTGTGTAAAAACATTGGGAACTCATTGGACCGGGCTAAGATTTCAGTTTCCAATATTATGGGAAAATGTGAAGAAGGAAGAAGGGTCAAAGTATTGGACAGGAGTCATCAAAAAGTAAAGATTCAAGGATTCAAAGGAGTAGGGGCAGCCATCTCATGAATTGAGAAAATCCTATTTTCTTTTTATTCGAAAAATAGGATCGCGGAGCAATAACAATAAACAAGATGCAAATATAAATCACATAAAACACATTACAAAAGAGACACCAACATAACATGGTTCACCAAAGATGGGCTACATCCACATTGAAATTCGTTATTCCTTATTATTATACCATCCAACAAATGAAGGGATACAACCTACAACACATTCGATGCAACTTCCTCTTCACTCTCTCACAGTCTCTCTTACACAATCAGAGATCTTTACAATGCTACAATACATTACATAGTTGTATTACAATGTCTTCATTTTAAAGGGGAATTACCATGGGAAAATACCACGGGCTATCCAAAAATATGGGCCCATAATCTATTGGCCAACAAAACAACCCAAAATATTCTTTCGGGGGCTTTTCCCCCGAATCCCTATTCTTAGGGGCACTTCCTTCAAACCCTCGACCGGGGGGGGTGGGTGCCCCCCCCCGAACCCCCATGGGGGACGATGCCCCCACACACACACCCGCTGGGGTGAGTGTACATTCCACCTACATAACACATAAAAATGGGGTACAAACACGGTTGAAACAACATCTCTAAATCAGGAATATCAGTCTCCACAACCAACACTTTCCCTACCCCCAATAGAAACTAAAACCAAATCATCAAATTAGTTCTGTTGCAGAGAAGAGATAATTTTAAGGACCCATACTTATTTAAAAGTGTATAAACCTTGGTGAATCTTTTACCAATTCTTAAAATTTCAACTATAAAATATTTGACGATATTTTTCTAAAATTATTTCAATTTCTAAGGATTTTATATAGTATATATAATAATTTGGCGATTTTTAGAGTAAAAAATTTTACCCCATCAAAATTTGGCGAAACGAGGCTTCAAAAAATGCAAATTGGCGAATCTTTTTCTGGAAACAAACATGGAAAAATAGCCCATGGGATAAATTTCACCCCTAAAATTATCCTTGGTGTCTTATTTTAGAAAAGATTGTGTCATCGTCTAAATAAATCACAGCACCATTATGAATCAAACCTCTAAATTGTTGATGTATTTGTAACTTCGTAATATATTCTTCTATGTATTACATTTGTACTTTATTGTATCCCCAATGGAGATGTATTATTTCTCCGATTGGAAGTGTTGTCATTTGTACTTGCAAGTGTCGCAAGTTATATTGTAAGTGTCGTAACTTATACTTGATGGGTTATTAGACCACCTTGGTGGGATCGGCCCTGTATGAGTAATGTGGGTTAAAGGCTTATTAGACCACTCTAGTGGGGTTGGCCCAGTCAGCATTATGTTAAGTGTTTAAGTTGGGGCCGACCTAGTTGAGTAAAGGTTATGTGAAATTAAAGTATAAATAGAGAGTGTGACTCTCTCATTTATTCATTCACACACTCACTCACTTCGCATTAGTGAGAGAGAGGAGGGGTGCGCACAAGTGGTGTAAAGTTAGTCACAGCAGATCTAATGAACAAATAAATCAGTCACAACAGATGAATAAGAAGATATGGTGCAAAACTGTGCAAAAACATGCAGCAGTGCTCTCTATCCCAGAAAGGGTGAATGAATTACAATAGATTACAATACAATCCAATTACTGTCAAAGGCAATTCGAATTGACTAAGTAGGCCATTCGAATCACTGAAATGGAGTAGCTTGACTCTATCTAGGAGTCCTCATCAATCATCGGTGGTGCTCATCAATCACACCAACCAGTCATCCAGGTGTCAAGCTGAGTCTAACTGATCATAATAAATGTAACTGAAGTGTGTAGCACTGATATAGGATCTAGAGGCTCAGTGGGGGCGAATGGGAGGCTAACTGGAGTCAGAACAAGTCACCTAATCGAACTGGAGGTCAATCGGAGGTGAAACAGTCAGTCAGGAGTGAAATCGGAGTGAAATCAATCAGAATCGGAGCTAACTGAATGTAACTGGAGTGAATCTGCAGTGGTAGGTGAACAAGTGCGCCCTTCTCAGTCAGTAGGTGAGAAGAGGGCGCCTTTCAGCTTAGGAGGGCTAAAACTCTGTGGAAAGTGGCTCCCGGGTGCTAGAAGAAGGTGGATAAGGTGCTGGAGGCATCAAACTGGTGACTGGACTGCATATCCTGAAATAGATCATGCAAGATCCTGAAGTAGATATGTATCCCGAAATAGATGATCCTGAAATAGATGATGTATCCCGAAATAGATGATGGATATCCGAACACCCCCCCTCAAGCTAGACTATGATGTGCCAACTAAAATAATGTGGGGCCCTGGTAACTAAGACCAAAGGTCACCCCAATACAATAATCCAAAAACTAATAACAGTCAATAAACCGAGGAAATGGGGAAAACCTCATGGGAAAAATACCCCCCCTCAAAATAGACTGTAGTACACCAAAAGATTTAACTGCTCCAAAATCAAGTAAATATGTCTGGAGGTATCTTACTCTTGGGAGTAAATGGATCATGCTCCAAAAACATGTGCTTGAATTCTCCATCAGTGGATGCAAGCGAATGTGGAGACTTTAAGAACTTGCTCTTCATACCGAAAATGGTGAGAACAAATCTGAAAATATAAGGATGATCCTGGAACCTGTGATTCGAACCAAGTGAGGTAGGAATAGCTCCAATCGGATCAAATAGATCTTGAAACTTGAACTTCTTATCAATAGAAGTTAAATCAGCTCCAAAAATAGATGAATGGTTTCTTGAGATCTCCTTTGAACCAACAAGGGTGAGATCAAAACCAAAATCAGCAAAAAGTGCATGAGAATTGAACTCAAGCGAATGGTAGTGCTCTTCATCTTCATTAAAACTCTGAGAAACTTTGCAAATGATAGAACATAAGTTTATAGAAGGCATGCAATCAAGGAGGGCGAATGCTTCACCTCCAAAATCAGATTTTACCTCCAAAACATCAAGTAGATCATTATTCCGCATGCCGACAAACTCATGTGAAAGAGAGGATTCAAGAACCTCTTCGGAATCTAGAGTATGAGCTTGTTTATCTTGCTCAGAATTCGAAATAGAAGACTTTGAGAGAATGAGTGTTGAATCTATAGTTTCTTCTTCATTTTGAACAATTGTTGAGGCCAACACATGATCGGAAAGAACACATAAGGAGATCTCACTGGGCTTGTCCTCCAAAAGGCTAGCATGATCCTCTTCTTCCTGCTTTCCAAATTCTCTGTCAAGTTGGACCCATAGATCACTTGGATTTTCAGCAGTCTTACTGAGGTAGCGCATACAAGGAGACATAGCAAGACATATTGCTCCAAAAGCTCTATCACAATCATTGAGCCAATCATTCTCCTCTTCATCGGAATCAAAATTTCTTGTATTACCAATGCACATATCAAAAAGACATTGTCTCTTCAAGAATGCAATCATCTTTGGTTTCCATTCATCATAGTTGAATGGAGTAAGAATATTTTGTGAAGAAGAAGTCTCCATCTTTGCATTAGCGAATGCACATGGAGGAAGTAAGAAACCTGCAAATCACACACAAACAAACACTATGTTTTCAGCCTTGCATGCACATGAGATTTTGCATGCCGCTGCTGAAATATATTTGTGAGCAAAGATTGCTCTCTCTTCATGTAGAACACCTGTAGAAAAGAAATCTTGTCCCTGCCATGGCTCTGATACCATGTAAAGTTAGTCACAGCAGATCTAATGAACAAATAAATCAGTCACAACAGATGAATAAGAAGATATGGTGCAAAACTGTGCAAAAACATGCAGCAGTGCTCTCTATCCCAGAAAGGGTGAATGAATTACAATAGATTACAATACAATCCAATTACTGTCAAAGGCAATTCGAATTGACTAAGTAGGCCATTCGAATCACTGAAATGGAGTAGCTTGACTCTATCTAGGAGTCCTCATCAATCATCGGTGGTGCTCATCAATCACACCAACCAGTCATCCAGGTGTCAAGCTGAGTCTAACTGATCATAATAAATGTAACTGAAGTGTGTAGCACTGATATAGGATCTAGAGGCTCAGTGGGGGCGAATGGGAGGCTAACTGGAGTCAGAACAAGTCACCTAATCGAACTGGAGGTCAATCGGAGGTGAAACAGTCAGTCAGGAGTGAAATCGGAGTGAAATCAATCAGAATCGGAGCTAACTGAATGTAACTGGAGTGAATCTGCAGTGGTAGGTGAACAAGTGCGCCCTTCTCAGTCAGTAGGTGAGAAGAGGGCGCCTTTCAGCTTAGGAGGGCTAAAACTCTGTGGAAAGTGGCTCCCGGGTGCTAGAAGAAGGTGGATAAGGTGCTGGAGGCATCAAACTGGTGACTGGACTGCATATCCTGAAATAGATCATGCAAGATCCTGAAGTAGATATGTATCCCGAAATAGATGATCCTGAAATAGATGATGTATCCCGAAATAGATGATGGATATCCGAACAAGTGGAGGAGGATAAACTGCTAGGAGAATATCTCTTGTTGTGGGGTTTGATCTTTGTGATCTTTGTATTGATGCTCATTCTATCTCCGAGGAAGTTGTGGGGTTTTTCACCTTCTTGGTTTTCCCCGGTGAAATGCTTTGTGTCTCTTGTCTCTTGTGTTTGATATGTTGTACATGTTGTTCTCTTGGTTAAGATCCTAGATATGATTGAATTAAATGCTTAAAAACTAACATGTATCATAGCTATCCTGAACAAAGGCATTGTATGGCATTTATGACACTTGTTGCACTTGCGACAAATTGGAAGCTAGGGCTTGGTATAGTAAAAACCAGCCATCATGGAACTTTCTCTATAACTCAGGTTTGGTAAAGGTTCGGGACCTGAAATTTCTACAGGTCGAAGATGAAATGGCCATGTACCTTGTGTCTGAAGGATAGCCTCATATTCGTTGTACATTGTGAGATATGATCCGTACAAGTTAGGGTTTCTACCTCTTCTAGAATGCAATCCTAAACAGGTGACCTAGGAAAAAAGGTCATATCTCGGGATAGGAAGCTCCAAATGGAATTCCATAAAAAGTGGCAGTTAGGGAATGGACTGTATTTTCACAGATCCAGGTTTCAGAGGCCTAAGTTGAAATAGTGACACGTGGCATTCTGTACAAGTTCTCTATACCATTTCATCCTATAAATAGGTCACGTTGCGACACTTGGCATATCTCTCTCTCAGAGAATACATTTGAGCTCAGATCTATAGGGTTGGAAGTATGACAGGTCAGTATACCACAAGCCAAATTTTCAAACCATGAGGATCCAAAATTTCAGAGATACATTAGAAACAATATGGCATATATTTCTGTCCAAACAGAATTGGATTTTGAGCACTTTCATTTTTGGTTTGTCACTGCTATGGGAAATTAGGGTTTTGGATAAAGTTGGAATTTCTTGAATCTGATACCAAGGCTGGATGCTCCTCATAAAAATCAAAATTTATAGACCAAGATCAAATTTTTTGGTTGGGTAGAACCCCGGGCTCTATCAAACCCTAGTTCAGGATTTTGACCAGAAAACCAGAATTTGATAGAAGTTGCAGATCCGAAACTTTCAAAGTCAATTTTGAGGGGTCAAGTTTTGGAGATTTAAAAATTGAATTATGCCAGCTTGATCAACTCATCAAGGCACATATTTTCATCCAATCAGAAGTTTGAAATTCAAAGCTTGAATTTTTAGGGTTTCTCTGACAAGCCCTAATCCAGCTCCAGATCTAGCTTCATCAAATCAAAGTGGATTAGGTTAATCCTAGAAGAGAATGATTTGGACACCTAAATAATTGAAGAGATTCAAGTTCCATGGGGAGATGAGGCTAAGGCCTTACATAAGAAGACCACAAGCAATCCCGACAAGTATGACTTGAGGAGATACAGGTATGTTTTGAAATCTGTTCATGATTAAGTTTATGATATGTTTGTCTTCATATTATTGAGGTTAGTGCAATCTTGATTAATTTTAGACTTATCTTATCACCTTAGTAAAAGTATGAATGCATGTGAATGATAGAAGACATTCATTGATTAAGGTTATGACACTTATGATTGTACTAATGCACTGTGGTGTTGTATGAGGATGATGTTGTCTGCTAACATGAAAGGTACATCAAGAAAGACAAATCAAGTTCTAGATCAAGAACATATGACCATGGTGACATGGAGACAAAGACTCATCCATAGCCATTGATCACACAAAGGCTCTACTTACGAGGTATGTATAATTTGGTTCTACAATGCTTAACTTATGAGATATGCAGGTTACTAGCACAAATCATGGACAAGAACAAAGAAGACATTGTTTGGGTATGTTAGACATAACTAGCAAACATGATAATCTAGGTATGTTTTCCTATATCGAGTTAGAATCCTACCTTATGTTAGGATCTTATATAAGTATACTTTTTGTATGATTGATAAGGATTATTCATGAAGTTATAAGTTTGAGTAATCATGGGTTTATGCATATTATGCTTCTTAATGAAGAGTCCTATGGTCATATAAGAATATGCATGATTAAAAGAAGTCCTCCTTGAAACCTTGAATACTAAAGCTTGTGATAAATTACCTATGTATGAAATGACCATAACCATACATGTTTAATATTATTTAGAATCATAATGTTATGATAGTATTGAGATTATACTAATGCATGTATGAGATCTTGAGGATGACACTAGTGCACACTTAAGCATGCATAGTGGTCCAGGATGGATATAAGTTCAAAGACAGATAATCCAGGAAGCAAAGATTGAGAGGGAGTCCACCCAACAAGCAAAAAAGATAAGTATTTAAATTGTCATTTCTTGTATATATGATTTTGTTCAGTCATGTACATACTTATGTTCCTAGATTTAGGATGTATATTATGCATTTTAGAAAATGTTGCATTAATGAACAAGATACTACTAATATAGTATTGGGTAAGTGACCTATGGTACTGTACAACATTCCATTTCTACTTATCTAGAATGAAACCTCTTTGCTGACATGTTGGGAGTTGTGCACACTCTTAACAATGTTCTGGTAGAGATGGAAGGCATATAGAAAGTTACGGGATATGGATAAATGTTGTATTGAAGCATTGGCTAAGATAATTGCATGAATGTATGACATATGTCTTTATGTGTAAGAATTTGTTCTGAAATCTATGAGATGTTTCTAATCATGAAATTGAACTTGTCTTCTAGGAAAGACCGTGTACCATCACCTACAAGAGAGACTTGTTTCGAAGAAAAAGCAACGAAGACTCAACTACAACATTTGTTTCGGCAATGAAGTTCAAGAAAACTATCTATTGAAGATATTGAAGAATATGAAGTTCCCAGGATCCAGGATGCAGTAATGGAAGGATGACATGATCAAGGAGTACCAGACGGTCATGAAGAATGATGTTTGGGATGTGGTCCCAAGACCAGAAGGGAAGTCTATTGTGACTTCCAAGTGGATCTACAAGATCAAGCATGTTGCAGATGGTAGCATAGAGAAATACAAGGAAAGGTTTGTGGCTCGTGGATTCTCCCAGAAAGAAAGGATAGATTATGAAGAGACTTTTGCACCTATATCCAGATACACTTCCATCAGAACAGTACTTTCCCTGGCTGCAGTGATGAAGTGGAAGATACACCAGATGGATGTCAAGACAACGTTCGTGAATGGGGTAGTCGAAGAGGAAGTGTATGTGGAGAAGCCACTCGGTTTTGAGACACATAATAGGGATTCATATGTGTGCAAGTTAAAGAAATCCTTGCATGGCTTAAAGAAAGAACCCAGGACATGGTACGGCAGGATAGACAGCTTTCTGTCCAGTTTGGGCTTTACCAAGAGTCAAGCAGATTCCAAACTTTACCACAAGGTTGAGGAAGGTAATCCAGTGATACTCCTATTGTATGTGGATAATCTGTTTGTGACAGGTGAGGATAGGTTGATTGCCGACATGAAGAGGAAGATTGCTCCCGATTTTGAGATGAAGGACTTGGGTATGATGCATTACTTTCGAGGTATGGAGGTGTGGCAAAGTACAGATGGAATATTCCTTGGACAATGGAAGTATGCAGTAGAGATCCTGAAGCGGTTCGGGATGATGGACTGCAAGGCCATGGCCACACATATGGCATCAAACCTAAATCTATTGAGTGATGCTTCATCAGATTTGGTTGATGCCACGATGTATCGTCAGATGATTGGGTCCTTGATGTACCTGACGAACAAGAGACCAGATATTTGATTTGTGGTGAACACCTTGAGCCAGTTCCTGACGGATCCTATACATGTTCACCTGATTGATGTAAAGCATATTCTGAGGTACATGAAGGGTATAGTTGATTATGGGCTCGAGTATGATGCAAATCAAAAGGTTAACCTGGAGGGTTATGTTGATTCCAATTGGGCAAGCGGTGTTGCAGATAGGAAGAGTAGTTCAGGGTGTTTCTTCAGTATGGGATCAAGTGTGATCTCTTGGTTTAGTAGGAAGTAGTCCTGCGTAGCACTGAGTACAGCCGAAGCAGAGTATGTCACAGCTTGTTCGGCTAGTTGTGAGGCAGTTTGGATAAGGAAGCTATTGTCTAATTTATTTGATCTCCAGTTGGATGCTACTTGTATCTATTGTGACAACCAGAGTTCTGTGAAGTTGTCAGAGAACCCAGTGTTCCATGACAAGTCGAAGCATATCAAGATCAAATATCACTATATCATGGATATGGTGCAGAGAGGAGCAGTGAAGCTCCTGTATGTTGCGACGGATGAGTAGATTGTAGATGTGTTGACCAAACCACTAGAGAGAGTGAAGTTTGAGTACTTCAGAAAGAGGCTTGGTGTACTTCAGATCGAGGTTCCTTCCAAGGGGAAGTGATGAGTCCGGAAGACGTAGATGCACATGGGATTTTCTGACATGCTTGTAGATGTGTTCTCCCATGGTCGTGATGTAATTTTTGAGCCATTCTCACATGGTGGTAGATGTATTCTCCCATGGTGCAAATGTAAGGGTTGGAGGCATTCTCACATGGTGGTAGATGTGTTCTCCCATGGTGTAGATGTAAGGTTTGAAGCCATTTTTCACATGGTGGTAGATGTGTTCTCCCATGGTGAAAAAGTAAGGGTTGGAGCCTGCCTTGAATGGTGGTAGATGTGTTCTCCCATGTCAGTGGTGTAAGTGTTGTATGATGTGCATCTGGGTTATTCTCCATGGATGATGAGATGATCTGAAGAGGACGATCATGTGTGATGAGCATCGGGACAATGCTTCGGTTACTCCTATGTATGATGATCAGGATGATCATGTGTGATGAGCATCAGGATGATGCTCCAGATGATAGGAATCAGGACAATGCTATGTATGATGAACAAGATTATCATGTGTGATGAGTATCAGGATGATGCTCCAGATGATAGGCATCAGGACGATGCTACGATGATGATCAAGATGATCATGTGTGATGAGCATTAGGATGATGCTCCAGATTATATGCATCAGGATGATGCTGTGTACATGATCAAGGTAATCATGTGATGATGATGTGCATCAGGATGATGTACTATATGATGATGATCAGTATGATCATGAGTATCAGGATGATACTCCGCGGCCGTGGACAGACTGTGCAGGTAGCATAGAAAAGATCCTGAGAGATCCAATAGTCTGAGCTCGGATAATCTTTCAAGGTTTTGCTACATGTTGGACGTGGACAGATTGTACAAGTAGCATAGAAAATATCCTGGGAGATACGATAGTCTAAGCTTGGATACTCTTTCGAGGTTTTGCTACAGCTAGCATAGAAAAGATCCTGGGAGATCCGATAGTCTAAGCTCAGATACTCTTTCGGGGTTTTTCTATAGGTTGGCCGTGGACAGATTGTGCAGGTAGCATAGAAAATATCCTAGGAGATCCGATAGTCTGAGCTCGGATACTCTTTCGAGGTTTTTCTACATGTAGCATAGAAAATATCTTGGGAGATCCGATAGTTTGAGCTTGGATGCTCTTTCAAGGTTTTGCTACAGGAGGCATGTAATCAGTCCTAGAGATCTGATAGGTTGAGCTATGTGCTCGTAAAAGTCCAGGGATGCTCTTTAGAGATCTTACAATTTGCAAGACACTCTTTTAAGGTTTTTCCTGACCACATGTAAAAGATCCTAGGAGATCCGATAGTTTGAGCTCGGATGCTCTTTCAAGGTTTTGTGGTGGTCACATGTAAGAGATCATGGGAGATCTAATAGTTTGAGCTTGGATGCTCTTTCGAGGTTTTGTTGACGCACACTCCACAGGATGGCCAGAGATGTTGAAGACCTACAGGAGGCTACGCCTACAACCAGCATGAAAAAGGGATGGCTCTGTAGAACTTCCTATGACGAGAAGAATTGAGAGATAGCACCAGCGATCGAGATGACGTGTATAGCAGCAGTGACGATGATGCTCCGTGATCCAGTGACGATGATCCAACTCCGGGATTGAAGAATTGTGCCGATATGTATTGATGGCCTATGTCTAGAGAATACCTTCCTAGTTAAGAGGGAGTGTTGATGTATTTGTAACTTCAGAAGATATTCTTCTATGTATTATATTTGTACTTTATTTTATCCCCAACAGAGATGTATTATTCCTCTGATTGGAAGTGTCGTCATTTGTACTTGCAAGTGTCGCAAGTTATATTGTAAGTGTCATAACTTATACTTGATGGGTTATTAGACCACCTTGGTGGGGTCGGCCCTGTATGATTCATGTAGATTAAAGGGTTATTAGACCACCCTAATGGGGTCTTCCCAGTTAGCATTATGTTAAGTGGTTAGTTGGGGCCGGCCTAGTTGAGTAAAGGTCAAGTGAAAGTAAAGTATAAATAGAGAGTGTGACTCTCTCATTTATTCATTCACACACTCACTCACATCGCATTAGTGAGAGAGAGGAGGAGTGCGCACAAGTGGAGGAGGAGCAGCTGCTAGGAGAATATCTCTTGTTGTGGGGTTTGATCTTTGTGATCTTTGTATTGATGCTCATTCTATCAATGAGGAAGTTGCGGGGTTTTTCACCTTCTTGGTTTTCCTCCGTGAAATGCTTTGTGTCTCTTGTATCTTCTATTTGATATGTCATACATGTTGTTCTCTCAGTTAAGATCCTAGATCAGATTGAATTAAATGCTTAAAAACTAACATAAATCAATATCCATCACCCTCTGAAAAGTATCACCTGCATTAATTAATCCAAAAGGAATTTTCCTGTAAGCAAAAGTGCCCCAAAGGGTCCTGAACGCAATTTTTAATTGATCAAAATGTGACACTAATACCTAGTTGTATCCATAAAAACCATCCAATAATTAAAACATTTCAGATACTGATACCTTCTATAATATATGTTCAATTGGAGGTATTGGGTAATTATATTTGTCAGAGGCTTTGTTCAGATTACGAAAATCAACATAGAGATGTATACTCTTTTTGTTAAATTTTGAGCATTAAATCACAATACTCTAGGAGCTTCACTAAGAGAATAACATATACAGTATATCAATGCATAACAATCACAATAAGCATGACAAGCATCACAAGAATCAAAAGCATGACAGACAAGAGACACAGAGTTTCTGTGGGGAAAACCCTAAGGTGAAAAACCCCACAACTTCCTCAAAGATAGAGAGAGCAATGGCTCAACCAAAGTACAACCAAAATACACTTGAGATGGTCTCCTAGAAGCATATGATCCTCCTCCTCACTAGTGCGCCACTTTCTGAGTGAGAGAGATATAACTTTCTGAATGATCTAAATAGAGATCTCCTGATCTCTATTTATACTAACCTGTTTTCCCAGTGACCTTATGGGGCCGACTTGTCTAGCTAGGTACATCCACAATATAATATATATTTAAGGGCCGACCCCACACATGGTGGTCTAATAACCCATCGGCAAGTACACACACTTGCGACACTTTTCAATCCACATGACGACACTTCCTTATAGAGGAATAACACATCTCTAATAAGGGTACAATAAATATATATGAAATACATAGATGAAATACATTCCAAAGTTACATATACATCAACACTATTTTCGTACCAGAACCAAATTTGCAACCCACTAGGTATGCCTGACATGAAAAATAATTATGGTTGAAAGAAGCTTGTCAAGTTCCTTTTTTACCGTAGGATCTAAGCTTGGGTGCATTTTCCTGAGTTTTTGTTGATAAGGTATAGTATATGGCTTCATGGGTATGCTGTGTTGCATAACATTTATATCAAATGTTTTGAGATCATCATAGGTCCATGTGAAGACGTATTTAAATTCTTTAAATAATTTGATAAAAGCAGCTCTTTCGATAGGAGAACATTCAGTGCCTAGATTAATGTGTTGTGGGTGGTGTTCAGTTCCTAAATTCACTATCTAATAGTTCATATAGGAGCTATTGGTATTGCATTTGGTAACCTTTTTAAACTTGTTTTGTAGATCATAAAAAATTTCTAGTCTAATAATAGATTTTGGAATCAGAGCATGAGCTTTATGAATGTTTGAAGTGGACCAAATGGGATCTAGATGAGAAGAAAAGGATCGGTAGTGACTCTCTTTATCAATGGAAACATCTTTAAAGGTATCATGGGAGGTAAGAAAATCTAATATTTGATGATCATCATCAAAGACCTTCCAGTTGGTGATGTTATCTGGAACAGAGGGTATGTAAATCAATTCTACAGAAAATGCATTAGGAGCAAATCCTTCTGCAAGCATGAGTTTAGAGGCAATGTTAGCAAGAAGCTCCGCGTCAAAGTTCTGAGACCTAGGGACATAATCGATGTTAAAGGCTTGGAAATAGTTAATCAAATCCCATACCTAACGTTGATAATTTTTTAAATGAGCTAAAACACAATGAATTGCATTCCTAACTTGTCGCAAAATGATTTCTGAGTCTCCATAAACCTTAATGACTTTAACATTTAAATCAATTGCTTTTTTCAAACCCTAAATCAGTGCCTCATACTCAGCTACATTATTTGTACAGTCAAATTCTAACCTACAGGCTATCAGGATTTTGTTTCCTGTTGGATAAATCAAGACACATCCAACTCCATCTCCTTCCTTGGATCTGGAACTGTCAAAAAATAAGGTCCAACAAGTCTTATCCAAACGAAAAATTGGTATTTACATCATATACATTATGTAACATGGTTTGTGATGACTCTACCTGCGCAAACTGCATTATCTTTGAATGGTTATCAGATCCCACAAGGTGATATGTCTAATGGTAAATCCCCGAAAAAGTGTCCATAGTGTAATTTCCAAAATTAGGAACAGGTATTTAGGCAGGTTCACTTGGGTCATTCAAATTTGTGATTGTTTGTTTCAGGTAGGGTTCCCTATCAACCCTGATATTATTTGGTTTTCCATTATACGAGAGCCATAAGTGAGACCAATTAGTGGCGAAGTAGCCTTTAAGTTTCTGGGACCAGTACCGGCTCAGCCACATCCCATAGGATTTTGGGACGTCAGCTATAATAATATCAATCATCTGATGGATTCGAGGGTCTGAGGACAGAATGATTAGAACATTTTTCAACTCCCCCACTACCTTGACCTTAGACCGATTGATTTGAGTGGGTAATGGTTCAAGTTATGCATTCAATTTCTTACATACAGAGAGAGGCATCACATTAAATGAGGCCCTCGAGTCTATCATACATTTGTTAGGATATCTCATCATTCAGTATGTACTTTGCATGCATGCATCCGCATGTTGCCCAGTCACCAGTTTGATGCCTCCAGCACCTATTCCCTAGTCTTCCAGCACCTGGGAGCTTATTTCCATTCAGTTTTAGCCCTCCTAGTCGGGGAGGCACCCACTTCTCACCCACCACTTGAGAAGGGAACCTTTTCTCACCTACCAGTCCAATTCACTTCAGTTAGCTAGTTGTCTTTCCTTGATTTGAGGCTAGACTGACTCCTTGTTCAGATATCCACATCATCTTTTTCAGGATCTTGCATGCAATTAGGGAAAATTCTAGGGTTTGCATGCACTTTGCATGCATCCCAGTCACCAGATTGATGCCTCCAGCACCTTAGCCACCTTATTCTAGCACCTGGGAGCCACTTCCTTCAGAGTTTTAGCCCTCCTAGGATGAAAGGTGCCCACTTCTCACCTACTGCCGGAGAAGGGCACACTTGTTCACCTACCACTGCAGTTCCACTTCAGTTACACTCAGTTAGCTCCGATTCTCCCTGATTTGAGGCTAGTTTCACTCCCGACTGACTGTTTCACTTCCGTTGGACCTCCAGATTGACTAGATGACTTGTTCTGACTTCAATTAGCCTCCCATGCGCCCCCCACTGAGCCTCCTTCCCTTAATCAGTGCTACACACTTCAGTTACACTTGTTACACTCAGTTAGACTCAGATTGACACCTGGATGACTGGTTCTTGTGCATTGATGAGCACCACCGATTGATGATGAGGACTCCTAGTTGGAGTCAAGCTACTCCATTCAGTGATTCGAATGGCCTACTTAGTCAATTCGAATTGCTCACTCACATTGTCAGATTGTATTGTAATTATTCACCCTTATTGGGATATTGAGCACTGCTGCATGTTTTGCACAGTTTTACACCATAGTTTCTATGTTCATCTATTGTGATTGATTTACTTGTTCATTAGATCTGTTGTGACTAATTTTACATGGTATCAGAGCCATTGCAGGGACAAGATCTCTTTTCTACAGGTGTTTTTACAATAAGATTTGACTGAATTGCTCAAATTGCAAAAAGTTTTGGCATGAGATATCTCAAGGGCATTCGCTCTTGTGCATGCAAAGCTTGAAAACAATTCCAATACCACTCCAGAAGCTTGAGTTTCCACATAATTCCTGGATCTGATACATTGGACCCATTCAACATTGTTTGATCTCCAATCCCAGGTGTGATGCAACTCTAAAAGGGTGGATTGTTCGACCTTATTGTTCTTGGTTTATTGTGATTTGCAAGTTTATTGTCTCCATCAATTGCATTCACTACATTGTGCATGAAAGCTCCTCTACAGCAATTGCATTCGCTACATTGTGCATGCAAGCTCCTTCTACATAAGTTTGACTCGCTCCTAGCAATGGAATACTCTTCTTCAAATCCTATCCTCACCCCATTCAATTATTTTGATTGGAAAGATGATATGGAGATCATATTACGTTCAAAAGGTTACTACCGAGTTACTGTTGGTCTTGAATTGGAGCCAAGCAATATGTCAGATAGAACCAAACACTACAACAAGCTTGATGAAGCTTATGGTCTTCTTTGTCTCTCCATCTCCAAATATCTTCACCTCCATCTCAGCGGATTGAAGACTCCAAAAGCTATATGGGAGCAACTTGAAACACTATTTGGCAAGCAGGATGAGCTTAGGGCTTTTCAATTAGAGAATGAATTGATTGCCCTTAGTCCTGAGAATTTCGAGACCATTAATGAATTCTTCACAAAATTCAAGAACTTGAACTTGCAATTGAAGAACAGTGGAGTTATCCAAGAGGATAAACAATTGATCCTCTCCCTTCTAAGCAAGCTTGGGAAAGATTATTCAGTATTTGTCTCTACTTTCAATTTCGGTCGGCTAACTACCCTAAATTGGAAGATGCCTACCTTGAATGCCTTCATTGAGTCCGTCACAAAAGAGCATGACAAGTTGATTCAAATGGGGTCCATAAGCTCCAAAGATTCAGCCCTATATGTTCAAGGACCCAAGATCTCGAATGGTAAAGGAAAGCAAAAGAAGGAGAAGCCCAAATTCGAGCCTCACAAGCAAAAAGACAAAGGCAAACAAACGGATGCACCATCTAGTTTGAAGTTCAAGCAAAAGGGAAAAGAAGGTAACCAAAAATCTAAATGTACTTATTGCAATCGTGGCTTTCATCCCGAAAGTTCATGTATGAAGAAGACTATAGATCAAATGGCCCTCCTTTTGGAAAAGAACAACATAACTCTTCCCGACGGTGCAAGGAAGAAGGATAGGAATGATGATCATGAAAAAGGACAAGCACTCATGGCAACGGTTTCGAAGCCCACTATTCTCTTGATAGATTCGGGTGCATCAAATCATATGGCTGCAAATATTGATTCTTTTTCCTCATTCGATCCAAATAGCTCCATCCCCATCCATTTGGGAGATGACTCAAAGATTTCTTCAAAGAGCAAAGGTACGATTCATGTAGATCATGGAAGCTTTCAGAATGTTCTCTATGTGCCTTCCTTGGCTTCAAATCTTCTTTCTTTGTATCAAATGACACACACCGGTGAACCGAAGCAAGTTACATTCAGCCCTAATACAGTTGAAATTTCTGATATCAAAAGTGGAAGACTAGTTGCAGTCGGAAAGGCAAACCACACTGCAAAATGCTATGAGTTTTCACACTTTATTCCGCTTGCAAAGCCCACTGCTCTTCACACACATGGTAATGAGGTTAGTAGGATTTGGCATGAAATATTTGGACATCTTAATTATAAGTATTTGTTGTTGTTATCAAACAAATCCATGGTAGATGGCCTTCCACAACTCCATTCCTTGAAGGGAATATGCACTGGTTGCATCATTGGGAAGCACCCCGAGCACAGATTCGACCGCGGCAAAGCTAGCAGAGCTTCTACTATTTTGGGGTTGATCCATTCTGATATCAGTGGTCTGCTGCCCCATATGTCATTAAATGGTTCAAGGTATGTTTTGACATTTATTGATGATTTTTCCCGCTTTACATGGGTATTCTTTCTCAAAAACAAGTCAGAAGTGCTTGGAAAATTCAAGGATTTTAAGGCTTCTGTTGAGACCGCCATTGAGAGAAAGATCAAAGCTCTTAGATCTGATAATGGTGGAGAATATATTAAATCCGAGTTGCTGCAAATTTGTGCCCAAAGCGGAATTAAGATCCAACATACAGTTCCCTACACACCCCAGCAGAACGGTGTAGCGGAAAGGAAAAATCGGTCACTGAAAGAGATGGCTACATGCATGATTGAATCAAAAGGTTTGGCTGCAAATCTTTGGGATGAAGCAATCAATGTTGCTGCATATATACAGAACCGTGTTCCACATTCATATGTGAAAGGTATGACTCCTTTCGAAGCATTCTTTGGTCACAAACCGGATGTGTCAAATTTGAGAGTTTTTGGCTCTACTGCATGGGCTAGAATTCCTTCCGATAAGAGACGAGCTTTGGATCCACAAAGTACCGAGTGCATATTGATAGGATATGGGGAAGAATCAAAAGCATATAAACTCATGGATATCAGATCTAAAAAGATATTCATAGAGCGCAGTGTGCAATTTGAAGAACCGCTTCAAGAATTGCAACTAGTCGAGGAGAAGACTGCCGATTCACCGCCTTCACCAAAAGAAGATCCGTGCAGCGATAATGAAGGTATGAGTTCTGATATTTCTGATATTGTAGCAGCATATGATGATCATGACATATCAGGTTTAGAATCCGACCATTATGATCCCCCTCAGTTACCAAAGTGGGCCCAAAACACTCTACAATCTGCTGGTTCGAACCTTGGAAATCCTGCTGATCCGAGACGAACAAGAGCAGACTTTCAAAGAGCAGGTATGGCACTTTCTATTGCTGATCCATTACTTCTTGAGATTTGTTATTTTATGGCTGGTTCAGATCCCACATCATACTATTCTACCCACTGATATCCGAGATGGAAAAGTGCCATGGATGAAGAGTACAGTTCTCTTCAAAAGAACAACACATGGGAGCTAGTTTCTCTTCCACCTGGAAGAAAATTAGTGAAGTGTAAATGGGTCTACCGCACGAAATTTGCTGCTGATGGCTCTATCAGTAAATACAAAGCAAGGTTGGTGGAAAAAGGTTTCTCCCAAGTCCAAGGAGTGGACTACACTGAGACTTTTGCACTGGTTGCAAAGATGGATTCCATCCGCCTTGTTTTAGCTATTTCCGCATCCAAGCATTGGGAAGTGCACCACATGGATGTGAAGAGTGCATTTCTACATGGAGACCTTGCTGAAGAGGTATATATGCAGCAGCCAGAGGGCTACACATCATATCCATCATTAGTTTGCATATTGAAGAAATCTTTGTACGGGTTAAAACAGGCCCCAAGAGCTTGGTACGCAAAGATGGACTCCTTCCTTCTTTCTCAGAATTTCCAAAGATGCAAATCTGATCCGAATGTGTATCTTCAGCGAGTTAAAGGTAATTTGCTGGTTTTTGTACTTTATTTTGATGATCTTCTCATTACTGGTAGCACACTTACTTCAATAAACAAGCTAAAATCTACCTTAAATCTAGCTTTTGACATGAGCGATTTGGGCTTGCTGAGTCACTTTTTGGGCTTGGAGATAGCTCAAAATTTTGATGGGATCACTATATCTCAGCAAAAATATGCTTCTGAGCTGTTATTGAAGTTTAATATGGCTGAATGTAAGGCAACCCCATTCCCATTCCTCTCAGGAATTAGTCTTGAGAAGGGAGATTCTACACCGCTTGCAGATTGCAGTATGTATCGACAGTTGATTGGTTCACTACTTTATTTGACACACTCAAATCCTGATATCTCATATGCCATGAGTGCCGTGTCAAGATATATGCAGCAGCCACATGAGCTTCATTGGAGAGCATCCAAGCAGATCTTGCAGTATGTGCAAGGTATGAGACATTTTGGCATACATTATGCTGTAGATTCTGAGCTTGATTTCATTGGTTTTACTGATTCAGATTGGGCAGGTGATAGCATTGATCGGAAGTCCACTTCCAGTTATGTTTTCATGATTGGTCATGGTGCTATTTGCTGGTCCAGCAAAAAGCAAGCAGCCATTGCACTTTCTTCAGCAGAGGCAGAGTATCGAGGGGCAGTCAATGCCTGCATTCAGGCAGTTTGGTTGCAGGGTATTCTTTCCAAGTTTGGTTTTGGTGGCACTACTTCGACTGTCCTATTTTGTGACAATCAAAGTGCTATCAAGATCTCCATAGATTCAGTTCAACGGCGGAGGATCAAACACATTGAGATTCATATGCATTACATTCGACAGTTGGTGCATGACCGCACCATCATTCTACAATATTGCCCTACTGATGAGCAAATTGCAGACATCTTCACCAAGAGCTTCACTGAGAAGAAGTTCTCTTACCTCCGTTCACTGTTGGGGGTGAGTTCCATCATGGTGGAGACAGATTGATTTATTATTATGCTTTAGCTTGAGGGGGGGCTTTCTTCCCACTGGGTTTTCCCTCTTTCCTCACTTAGTTTATTTTCAGCATTTTTTGGATTATTGTATTGGGGTGACCTTTGGTCTTAGTTACCAGGGCCCCACATTATTTTTTGCACATCATAGTCTAGCTTGAGGGGGGGTGTTTGGATATCCACATCATCTTTTTCAGGATCTTGCATGCAATTAGGGTTTGCATGCACTTGCATGCACTTTGCATGCATCCCAGTCGCCAGATTGATGCCTCCAACACCTTAGCCACCTTATTCTAGCATCCGGGAGCCACTTCCTTCAGATTTTTAGCCCTCCTAGGCCGAAAGGCGCCCACTTCTCACCTACTGCCAGAGAAGGGCGCACTTGTTCACCTACCACTGCAGTTCCACTTCAGTTACACTTAGTTAGCTCCGATTCTCCCTGATTTGAGGCTAGTTTCACTCCCGACTGACTGTTTCACTTCCGTTGGACCTCCAGATTGACTAGATGACTTGTTCTGACTTCAGTTATCCTTCCATGCGCCCCCCACTGAGCCTCCTTCCCTTAATCAGTGCTACACACTTCAGTTACACTTGTTACACTCAGTTAGACTCAGATTGACACCTGGATGACTGGTTCTTGTGCATTGATGAGCACCACCGATTGATGATGAGGACTTCTAGTTGGAGTCAAGCTACTCCATTCAGTGATTCGAATGGCCTACTTAGTCAATTCGAATTGCTCACTCACATTGTCATATTGTATTGTAATTATTCACCCTTATTGGGATATTGAGCACTGCTGCATGTTTTGCACAGTTTTACACCATATTTTCTATGTTCATCTGTTGTGATTGATTTACTTGTTCATTAGATCTGCTGTGACTAATTTTACACTCCTAACTACTGTTATCACTCCGATTGACCTCCGATGAGACTTGACTACCTTGAGTGCAGTTAACTCCTCATGTGCCCTCCACTAAGCCTCCTTCCCTACATTAGTGCCATTACCATCAGTTACACTTATTACACTCAGTTAGACTCAGTTTGACACCTAGCTGACAGTGACTTGTGCATTGATGACCACCACTGATTGATGATGAGGACTCCTCATTGGAGCCAAGCTATGCCATGCAATATATTTGAATGACCTCCTTGGATAATTTGAATTTCTCACTCATTGTGACATTATTGTATTGTAATTATACTATTCTGGATTATAGAGCACTAATGCATCTTTCTTGCACAGTTTTTACTCCAAATTGTTTTACATCTTTGTGATTGATATTCGTGTTCAATAAATCTGTTGTGACTAATTTGATATGGTATCAGAGCCATGGAAGGGACAAGATCTCTCTTCTACAGGTGTTCTACATGAAGAATTGAGTTAATTTGCTCAAAATTATTGAAGTTTTGGCATGCAAAATCTCATGTGCATGCAAAGCTGAAAAATACTCTCCAATCCACTCCAGAAGCTTGAGTTTTCCACAGAATTCCTGGATTTGATACATTGGATCATTCAATCTTGCTTGATCTCCAATCCCAGGTGTGATGCAACTCTAAAAGGGTGGATTGTTCGACCTTACTGTTCTTGTTTTGATTGTAATTTGCAGGTTTATCATCTCCATCAAGTGCATTCGCTAGCATTGAGATGGATTCTTCTTCTTCAAAGCTACTCACTCCCTTCAATTATTTTGAATGGAAGAATGACATGGAGATTATGTTGCGCTCAAGAGGGTACTACAGAGTCACCATGGGCCTCGAAGTTGAGCCCAATACTCTCATTGAAAAATCCAAACACTTGAACAAATTGGATGAAGCATATGGTCTTCTTTGCCCCAATATTTCCAAGGATCTTCACTTTCACCTTAGTGGATTGACTACTCCAAAGGCAATATGGGAGCAACTCAAGAAGATTTTTGGAAAGCAAGATGACATGCGGTCTTTTCAATTGGAAAATGAATTGATTTCCTTGAATCCTGAGAATTTCGAGACCAGCAATGATTTTTTCACAAGATTCAATCATTTGTCTTTGCAATTGAAGAACAGTGGAGTTATCAAAGAGGATAAGCAATTGATCCTCTCCATTCTTTCAAAACTTGGTAAATATTTCTCGGTATTTGTCTCTACTTTCAATTTCGGTTGGCTAACTACCCCGAATTGGAAGATGCCTTCATTGAGTCCGTTACCAAAGAGCATGATAAGCTAATTCAAATGGGGTCCATAAGCTCCAAATATTCAGCCCTCTTTTTTCAAGGATCCAAGAATTCAAATGGTAAAGGGAAGCAAGAGAAAGAGAATCCCAAATTTGATCCTACCAAGCAAAGAGAGAAAAGCAAACCATTGGATGCACCATCTAGTTCAAGGAACAAGCAAAAGGGTAAAGAGGGTAAAGAAAAATCTAAGTGTTCATATTGCAACCATGGCTTTCATCCTGAAATTTAATGCATGAAGAAATCAATATATCAAATGGCCCTCCTTTTGGAAAATAATAACATAACTCTTCCCGACGGTGCACGGAAGAAGGATAGAAATGATGATCATGAAAGAGGTCAAGCACTCATGGCAACTGTTTCAAAACCCACCACTCTACTGATAGATTACGGTGCCTCAAATCATATGGCTGCAAATATTGACTCTTTTTCTTCATTTGATCCAAATAGCTCCATCCCCATCCATTTGGGAGATGACTCAAAAATTTCATCAAAGGGTAAAGGTACAATCCATTTAGAGCATGGAAGTTTTCAGAATGTTCTTTATGTGACTTCCTTGGCTTCGAATCTACTTTGTGTGTATCAAATGACACACACTAGTGCACCGAAGCAAGTTACATTCATCCCTAACAAAGTTGAAATTTCTGATATTGAAAGTGGAAGACTTATTGTAGTCAGAAAGGAAAATCATACTGCAAAATACTATGAGTTTTCACACTTTGCGCCGCTTGAAAATCCCACTGCTCTTCTCACTCATGGAAATGAGGTTAGTATGCTTTGGCATGAAAGGTTTGGACACCTTAATTAAAAGTATTTTCTATTGTTACAAAACAAATCCATGGTTGATGGTCTTCCGCACCTCCGTTCTTTGAAGGGAATTTGCCCATGTTGCATCATTGGGAAGCACCCAGAGCACAAGTTCGACCGCGGAAAAGCTAGCAGAGCTTCTACTATTTTGGGTCTCATACATTCTGATATCAATGGTCCACTACCAAATATGTCCATGAATGGTTCAAGGTATGTTTTGACATTCATCGATGACTTCTCCCGCTTTACTTGGGTATTGTTTCTCAAAAACAAGACAAAAGTGCTTGGAAAATTCAAGGATTTTAAGGCTTCTGTTGAGACCACCACTGAGAGCAAGATCAAAGCTCTTAGATCTGATAATGGTGGAGAACATATCAAGATTGAGTTGCTGCAACTTTGTTCCAAAAGTGGAATTCAGATCCAACATATAGTTCCCTACACACCCCAACAGAATGGTGTAGCAGAAGGAAGAATCGGTCACTAAAAGAGATGGCTACCTGTATGCTTGAATCAAAAGGTTTGGCTGCAAATATTTGGGATGAATCCATGAATGTTGCTGCATACATTCAGAACTGAGTTCCACATTCATCTTTGAAAGGTAAAAATCCTTTCGAAGCACTCACTGGTCACAAAACGGATGTGTCCAATTTGAGTGTTTTTGGCTCCACTACATGTGCTAGAATTCCTTCTGATAAGAGAAAAAAATTGGATCCACAAAGTATTGAATGCATCCTAATAGGATATGGAGAAGAATCAAAAGCATATAAACTCATGAATATCAGATCCAAAAAGATATTCATAGAGCGAAGTGTGAAGTTTGAAGAACCGCTTCCAAATCTGAAACTAGTCAAGGAAAACACTGTCGATCCGCAGTCTCTACAAGAAGAAGTTTCGAGAGAAGATGAAGAAAGAATTGGATCAGATATTTATGATATTTTATCATACTTTGATGGCCATGAAATCTCAGGTTTAGAATCTGACCATAATAATCCTCCTCAATTACCAAAGTGGGCCCAAAACACTCTACAATCTGTTGCTCCAAACATTGGAAATCCTGCTGATCCAAGTAGAACAAGAGCAGAATTTCAAAGAGCACGTATGGCTCTTTCATTTTCTGATCCATTATTATCTAAGAAATTTTATTTGATGATTGGTTCAGATCCCAAATCATACTATCATTCCCACCGAGATCCACAATGGAAAACCGCCATGGATGAAGAGTACGGTTCTCTTCAAAAGAACAATACATGGGAGCTAGTTTCTCTTCCACCTAGAAGAAAATTGGTTCAATGTAAGTGGGTCCACCGCACGAAAGTTGTTGCTGATGGATCTATCAGAAAATACAAATCTATGCTGGTGGAAAAAGGTTTCTCCCAAGTCCAAGGAGTGGACTACACTGAGACCTTTGCACCGATTGCAAAGATGGATTCCATCCGCCTAGTTTTGGCCATTTCCGCATCCAAGCACTGGCAAGTGCACCATATGGATGTGAAGAGTGTTTTTCTACATGGATACCTTGATGAAGAAGTATATATGAAGTAGCTAGAAGTATACATATCAGATCCATCATTAGTTTGCAGATTGAAGAAATCTTTGTATGGATTGAAACAAGCCCCAAGAGCTTGGTACGCAAAGATGGACTCCTTCCTTCTTTCTCAGAATTTCAAAAGATGAAAATATGATCCGAATGTGTACCTACAGCAAGTTAAAGGTAATTTGTTGATTTTTGTTCTTTATGTTGATGATCTTCTCATTACTGGTAGCACTCTCCTTACAATCAACAAGCTAAAAACTGCTTTAAATCTAGCTTTTGACATGAGCGATTTCGGCTTGCTTAAGCAATTTTTGGGCTTGGAGATAGCTCAAACATTTGATGGGATCACGTTATCTCAGCAAAAGTATGCTTCAGACCTGCTATTAAATTTTAATATGGCAGAATGTAAGGCTTCTCTGTTTCCATTCCTCTCAGGAATCAATCTTGAGGAAGGAAATTCTACACCGCTTGCAGATTGCACTATGTATCGGCAGTTGATTGGTTCACTACTCTACTTGACACACTTAAGGCCTGATATTTCTTATGCCATGAGTGTTGTATCAAGGTATATGCAGCAGCCCCATGAGCTTAATTGGAGGGAATCCAAGCGGATCTTGCAGTATGTGCAAGGTACGAGACATTTTGGCATACATTATGCTGAAGATTCTAAGCTAGATTTCATTGGTTTTACTGATTCAGATTGGGTGGGTGATAGCATTGATCGGAAGTCCACTTCCGGTTATGTTTTCATGATTTTCCATGGCCCTATTTTCTAGTCAAGCAAAAAGAAGGCAGCCATTTCACTTTCTTCAGCAAAGGCAGAGTATCGAGGGGCAGTCAATGCCTGCATTCAGGCAGTTTGGTTGCAGGGTATTTTTTCCGAGTTTGATTTTGGTAGCACTACTTCGAATGTCATATTTTGTGACAATCAAAGTGCTATTAAGATCTCCATAGATCTAGTTCAGGGGAAAAGGACCAAGCACATTGAGATTCATATGCACTACATCCGAGAGTTGGGGCATGATCACACCATCATTCTGCAATATTGCCCTACTGATGAGCAAATTGCAGACATCTTCACCAAGAGCTTCAATGAGAAGAAGTTCTCTTACCTCCGTTCACTGTTGGGGGTGAGTTCCACCATAGTGGAGACAGATTAGATCCATTTTATGTTTAACTTGAGGGGGGGGGCTTTCTTCCCACTGGGTTTTCCCTCTTTCCTCACTTGGCTTATTTTCAGCATTTTTAGATTATTGTATTGGGGTGACCTTTGGTCTCAGTAACCAGGGCCCTACATTTTATTTTTTACATCATAGTATAGCTTGAGGGGTGGTGTTAGGATATCTCATCACTCAGTATGTACTTTGCATGCATCCGCATGCTGCCCAGTCACCAATTTGATGCCTCCAGCACCTATTCCCTAGTCTACCAGCACCTGGGAGCTTATTTCCATTCTGTTTTATCCCTCCTAGTCAGGGAGGCACCCACTTCTCACCCACCACTTGAGAAGGGCTCCTTTTCTCACCTACCAGTCCAGTTCACTTCAGTTAGCTAGTTGTCTTTCCTTGATTTGAGGCTGTACTGACTCCTAACTGTTGTTATCACTCCGATTGACCTCCGATGAGACTTAAATACCTATTATGAGTGTAGTTAACTCCTCATGCACCCTCCACTGAGCCTCCTTCCCTACATTAGTGCCATTACCATCAGTTACACTTATTACACTCAGTTAGACTCAGTTTGACACCTGGCTCACAGTGACTTGTGCATTGATGACCACCACTCATTGATGATGAGGACTCCAAGTGGAGCCAAGCTATGCCATGTAGTATATTCGAATGACCTCCTTGGCTAATTTGAATTTCTCACTCATTGTGACATTATTGTATTTTAATTCTACTATTCTGGATTATAGAGCACTGATGCATCTCCCTTGCACAGTTTTTACTTCAAATTTTTTTAAATCTTTGTGATTGATATTCTTGTTCAATAGATCTGTTGTGACTAATTTCACAACATTTATGTACATTTCTGTTGAATATTTTGAATGATAAAAGAAACATAGGAGTATTTAACCTAATTCCTATAGGAGGAGAAGTGGATGCTTGGTGACTACTATGACCAGTTGGGGTTTCAAAAGCATTATGGTCCAATGCATCACCTAATATTTGAATGAGAAGAGTAAACATTAAGTCTTAGACAAAGACAACTACTTGAAATAAATTAGAAGGTTCTGTTACTAATTATATTTTAACAATAGATCAAACAGGAAGAAAAACCCTCCTATTTTCATAAAATGTTTACTGATAAAAGCCAACCGAAACATCAAATGACAATATCAGTTTAATATCACAGAAGCAGAGCATATAAACTGATGAACAAAGTTAAGAAATCAATTAGTGCTAAGTTAACTTCTCAAATTTTTATTCATCCAAAAGAAAACATGTGATCGACATAAATAATTAGAAAACATTCAGATTAACCTGCAATCACAAAACATCAATATTGAAAACATTCAGATTGAGCTCTTATGAACATTAACATTTGAGGCTTAAATGAGTACAAAGGAACAACATCAGAAAAAGAAAACTTTATCTTGATTCATGTAGAAACAAGATGTAGGCCAGGTCCATCTTTCATTAACATGTTTGCAAGAAATTACAATCATGTCTCTGAGAGATAGGTTTTACCCACATAATTGGTACAATAAAATTACATCAGAGCTTCCACAGCTTGTCCCCCTTCTAACCCCCTTTTCACCCTCTTCTATATCAAAATAAATACAATTACAAGTCAAGCCATGGATCCACAAAAGAAGGCCAATTGTCCTACATCTAAGGGATACAAATCTAGTTTCCCTGATCTGGATTGGTTATGTGATCTTTCCATGCAACATATACATACATCATGTCTGTAACATCACGATAATCCGCATGCTCAAGTTGTAGCTGGGCCTTGCACAAATAGGATTTAATATCCTTATTGTGGATCTTAGACCATGAATCTAGGAAACTCTGCAGGGTAATATCCAACTGATTAGGAACCAAAATGAAAGACATGAAAAGACAAATGTCCAGCTGAGTAGCATCACGTATATATTGGGTAGTCTCCTTCCTCTGGTCATCCACCTCAACAATCCTCATCTTAGTTGGTACTACGTCTTCCAACTCATCAAAAATAGGCATTTCCATGCTCTCCAAATGGTTATCTGTCAGCATCCTTTTCCTAGCACATATTTTCTGCACCTTTTCGATCATCTGAGCAACTTCTTCACAAACAAGTCCCCAAGAATTGATAGAAATTATGGTTCCCATTAATTTCACCTGATCAAGACGAGGAAGATCCTATGGGATATTCTTCAAGTGTGTCTTCCACTCACACAACCGCTCATAAGTTGAATGTGCTTTCTTCCTTTTGTCCACATGGTCATCTAGAAGGTCTGTTAATATTTCAAAGGAATTAAAATCATATTGAATTTCATTAAGGCCCAAAAAATACTGAGTTTGATTCTACTTGAGTTTATTGTTACAGGAGATAGCTTCATCTTTGAATTCCTGAACAGTCAATTTGAAAAACTCAAAAAAAGCATTGTGTTCTTTTATTTTCTCTCGTTGAACCTTGAGATCAACCAAGGCATTGGCTTGCTCTATTACCTTTTCTTCAATAATCTGCTTTTGTTGTGTGAGTTGTTGGATTTGATTCTAAAAATATTGTAGGGTAGCATTATGCTCAGCTTCCAAATCTTCAATTTGTCTTGCCAAACTTTTTTGAAGGGAATCTTTCTCTTCCTGTATTGCTAAATTTTTTGTCTTTTCCTCTTCCAATGTAGCATTCAAATTAGTCACAAAATCAAAATTGGCTCCAACAAAATCTCCCATGGAAACATCAACCTCAATTGCCTCTCTTTGAGGATCATATGTGGCTTGTTTCCAAATAACCTGATTTGGATCTAGTCCAACTTGAACTTGTCCTGAAGTGGTGCCTTTTGGGGCTTTATTTAGTATTTCTTTCCTTCTTTTGTTGAACCAATAGTATCCTAAAACCACCACAACATCTTCACCAAAATCTGTTGTGTCCTCTACTGTAGAGGTCAATAGTCCAGTAGATGGGAGGACATGTACAATTTGACTCACAATGGAAATCATGGGCTGAGATGAATTCTAGGACATCAATGGATCAAGTTGAGAGGAGGAAGACATGTAGACAATGTAGCAGGAGGAAATGTAGCAACTTGAATTTCAATCTGATATTGTGAAGAAATCCCACTTGGGACTAATGGAACATTGGGTTGAGGAGTTGTAGGCTGTTGAGAAATTGTATGATCAACTAAAGTATTCAATGTGGTAGTAGTAGGTGGATCAGAATCCAGTGTGGTTGTGTCAAAAGGGTTAAGTGTAGAAGATGGGTTATGAGATGAACTAGATATATATTGTTGCATGGGGTCATCTATAGTAGGTGTATCTGACATACCAGTATCGTGAAATGGGTGAGGGCTATTACCATTTTCAACTTTGGTGGAATCATCAACAGGTGGCTATGAGGGTTCTTGAGTAATTGATGTTGGATTAACTACCTCTATAGGTTGTTATTTTTCTAAATGAATGATTTCACTAGTAAAGGTATGCAAAGGAGGGTTGAATATCATTTCAGTTGAATCTCATTTTTGACAGAAATATCAGAAAGTATCTTAGAAACAGAGGAAGCATGATCATAAACAGACTGAGTATAAATAGGTGACTTACTTTGGAGAGCCTGGGTATTTTGTATAAGCAAGTTCAAGTTTTGAATAGGGGTGGTAGAAGGACCTTGTACCAAGGCTGCTTACCATGTTTTTTGTCTAATTCGTGTTTGTGTGTTGGACTGGGATGTAGCAGATCTCAAAACTATAGCTTTATTGGAAGCTTCCAAGGATTCCCTAGCAACATCATGTTGTTGTTGGCAGAACTTGTTCCTTTCTTCCAATACTCTGACTTTATGTTGCTTATGTGCTTCCTGTACCAGAAGCCTTTGATCTGCTTTAGGTAATCTATTGAGCACTTCCTCAAAAGAATGATCAGTTTGAAATATGAAGTCATTTGGTTGGACTTCATGTACATAATATTTCTTGAGGTGGGACTGGACAAAATGTTCTACTATAAGACCTTTTGGGTCATGAATCCTTTTTACTCCAAACCCTAGCTTGAGTCGATCCATTTCTTTGGCTAAGGTGATCCCATGGGTTTCATTTGCAATGACCAAATGTCTAATATATAGTGTAAATTTGGGCCAAGCCCTCCTTTTTTAAGAATGGCACTATCCATGGACTCCCTCATACATAGTTTAGAAAGCTACTTCTAAGAGGACCATTCGATATGGGACAATCTTGGGGAGGAGGTGACCTAATGTACTTCCCCAAATCCTAATATAGGTAATTTTTTCCCCTGCATACCAATCTCCCATAGTGGAAATTAGGGAGAAGGCATCTTCTAAGATCCTAGGAGAATCCCTTTTGAAGATGGCATAGTATATTGCACTGATGAATTTATCACAGATTTCATAGATATGAGGGGCATAATTGTATTCCCATAAGATTGATCAATATATATGAATGGGGGTTTCTCCTTGGTCCAATGCCAATTCATTACAGTGTAGGAAAATGATGCACACACAATGTCCATCATATATGCCGACATGAAAAATTTGGGTTTTTTTATTGCCAGGGATTTTTGAACCACTGCAATGGCATCCTGAAATGTAACAGAAAATATATGAGCCTAGTTGAAGATTTTTCCTATAACCGTGATGTAATTATCCAAGGGGGGGGCATTCCAGTTTGAAGTACTAGCAGGTCTCGGCTCCATAGAATCGACACAACATGGCCGCAAGCAGTTTGTAAGTCTCTATGAGAAGAGCAATATGGTATTGCATGTTAGGTATGAGGAGGAATGTGTCTGGGTCAGCCATCCAAGACTTGAGAATCACCTCAAGTTTGTACTTGGCCACAAATGCTCTGATGAAATCCTACGTGAGAAACTGTTGGGGGGGCTTAAGGCCATAAATCCTGGAAAAAATATTCGGCTTGAAGGAAGCATAAACAACCAGATCAGAATCCATGAAAGTTCTTGTTGGGATATCCGCATAATCGATCATCCATTTCACCAGGTCCGTGAACGGCATTACTGGGGGTCGTGCAGGAATTGCATGCAGCTGGGAGCTATTGATATTATGATAAATTGGGGCATCGTCCTTAAATTTAGAGAAATCATCCCCGTTGAAAATGTTGTAAATCCTCGACCAGTCAAGACATAGGGTATCTAAGACTATGGCGTCCGTCTCTGAGTAGAACCCAAATTTGGGATCCTTGAACTTCAGTTCCTCAGCTGCGTCCTTGGACCTGGTTGTCTTGGCCATGGTGAGAAATTTGTGCCTGCAAAAATTAGAAACCAACATAAGTAACCCAAAAATGTGAAAAATCTATCAGAATGATAATAACTAAACCATACTTGCAAATTGAATTAGCAAATTGAGCAAATAGAAAGGATTGAACATCGAATACAGAGCTACTGGTGTGCTTGAGAGATTAGTTGTTGTGCTATAATGGCCAGAAATTCAATTTTTGGTTAAATAGAGATTAAATTAAACCACCATTAATTACGCATTAATTGGAGTAGTTGGCCAATAGGATTGACGATTAAGTTTTAAACTAGAGATCGATTTCATTGGTAAGCACAGAATTCAAATATTTGCCGCGTGCAGTGAGATATGACGTTAGACGTATGAATTGGATTGCCGACGTGGGGTCCCATAAAAGTCGAGATTTGGGAGTTGGGGGGTAAACTTTGATGTATAGGCGAAAACATGTCGATTGTTGACTTCTACACTCATGGTTAGCCATTAGTCAGGAGTTGGGGAGAAAAATTGGTGCCAAAACAAAAACCTACCGACTATCGAATTCCGTTGTTTGAGGTGACGTAAAGTTAGGAGTCGGGATGAAAAAATGACACCAACATGAAAACCTGTTGACTCTACCGAATTCCACTACTATTGTTTTTATGTAAAAGTCGGGAGTCGAGATGAGAAGTTGAAATAAAAGGTAAGCCATCCCGACTTCCGACTTCCGCAAATTTATGCTTTGTTTTTTAGAATTCAGAGGTTGGGAGTCGGGAGTGAAAACGTAAAAGTAACATAATCAATTAATTTAAATTAATATAAAATTAATAACAATAAAATTAATATTTAAAATTATTCACATAATTAATTAATTTAAATTTACATAAATAATGACACAAATAATAATGCAAAAGCTAAAATTTCATATGCAAAAGATGATGTATACCATGTGTTTTTCTTTTTGGCTATCAAAAATTGAAGCAAAATGTATTACTAGTGATGCAAAAAGCATGGTGCAAAATATAAAACTTTCTAATGTATTATACTTTGTGTTGCGAAAAACCCCGTAAAAAAGAGAGTCGTGTAATGTTATGACACTATATTGTACTACTAATACTTTATATTACATTATATTGATCAATTTGATATTGATATTGGTCGACGGGTTGTGGATGTGTGGATGGGTAGTTGGGACTGTCACTTATGACTATCATCACTGGGGTTTGATTCCCAAGACATTACATGCACGAAATTAAAAATGATAATGCATTCACATTGTTAAAATAAGCACCACATACAATGCAACCTTCTAAAAACATGTATGTGTTTTATAATGCACACGCTTTATCTTCTATCTTGTGCTGAAAAATAGAATAAATAAACTAGGTTAACACAACCCTATTTATTTTTCTCATTTGAGTGACAAAAATATGACATGATTTGGATCAAGAGAATCTTATGAGTAATTTTGGTTTCTATGTTGTAATAATTGCTAATCACTTCGGCAACATTGTGAATTTTGTCTCTATTAGCATGTGTAAAGTAGGAGCTATTTTTTATTTATAATTAATTGTTTTTAATTAATCTATTGTTTTTTAATTAATTTATTATTTTTTAATAATATTTGTTATTTGTTTATGTAAAAAGTAGGAGTTTGACTAGTTAGTTAAGAATGGTTGGTGATATTCTCCAATTAAGATTTCATATATTTCATATTTTATGTGTGTTATGTTTTGTCCTCTAAAATGGGCACAGCGGTGGGTAGGTTATACTTGTTAAATTAAGTTGTGTGTTATTAAGTTAGATAGCAAAGACATTATGATTCTTTATTTCATGTTTATTAAATTAAGTTGTATGTTTAGATACTAAAGACATAGTCACTATAGAATTAGGTTGAATGTTTTTAAGTTAGATAATAAAGAATCTTCATTAAAAGTTAGATACGTTTAAGTCAAACAAATTAAATTAAATATAATTTTCATGGATTAAAAAACAGCGATAAAAACAGATGTTTTGGTTGTTTAGTAACCTTAAAATTAGGCCTACATCTTCCATTATATAGTTAACCTGAAATTGTTCACGTTATTTTTTAACTTTAAAATTATGGAATAACGAGATACAAGGCATAGTCCCATATAATTTGGAATATCCTTCAACGGACATGCAATGGATTTTTATTTTTTTCCAAATCGTCTAATTAACAATAAAATATAACTAATTTATACAGAAATATATAAATTAATATTTTTAATTTATTTTAATATAAAAACAATTTCCTAAATATACAATTAAATTAATATATTTAGTGACATATTCGGGGAGTTTGTCGTTATTTTACATGTCATGTTTATAGTCATGGCACGTCTATAGTCATGTTTATGGTCATGACACGTTTATAGTCATGGCACTTATTTGTGCAGAATTTTTCCTGCCAGTAGGTAAAAACAAAACAAACCAAAAATCCCACTGGTTATGTTAGAACGAATTTTACCACTGTGTGAAAGGCTTCCCGGGAAACTTTGACAGTGAGGAAGCTTACTCTAGAAGACACAACCATATGACAGGCTGCTCGTGCTACACGCATCTAACTCGTGGCGAAACTTTCCATGCCTGCTGTTCTACAATTAATACCCTCACGCGTCTAATTACATCCGGGCTTAAATCTTTTAAGCCACCAATCAAAAATTAAAATCCTAATCTATTCCATTAAAACTCAATTTGGTATTTTTGTCAAAATAAGTGGTCAAAAATCAGGTTAGGGTTCCCCATCCATCTAGAAGGAGGTTTATGAATTCTCATTAAAACCCTTTCTGATATTTTGGTTAAGACTCCCCATCCCATCCATATCGAGGGAGTTAACGATCCCTATCCATGTAGAGGGGTTTATGAATTCACGAAGAAAAAATTAAAGTTGAAGGTTGTGTGGGTTGGCAAGTCATGGTCATCTCGGCTTCATGCCACATTGGCTTCTAAGAATGCGTAAATATTCCAACAGGAAAATCCCAGAACTCATTTTCACAGCCTCTTTCAATAAGCTTTTTTTTATTTCAAACTTCCATGTCCATACGATGATTAGAAAGCTGATGAGAGGAGCCCACTTAATTAAATTATTTGGCGATACAGATCAGGCAGTGGCCCTTAATTTAAAAACTGAGTTGATTTAGTGCAATTTTAGACTTTCTCTCATCCTGAACAAGGAAAGTTTTGACATTAAGCCCGCATCACTTTTGCCGTTCATGATTCAAAGCCGGTTCAACGATTCCAACTCTACCTCGCCTATTGAGTTCCCCCAAAACCCTATGGCACCCCCGACTGCAATCAGGTTGATTATCTTCTCTGCTTGTGCATACGATCCCTCTGTTTGTTTGTAGATATGATCAAGTTTTCGCAAGACTATAATCACTATTTTTGCAAAAGTAGTATTGCCAAATCCTGCTGTTAGGATTCAGGAATAGCTTTTGTCATCTCATCTCATATTCTCCCAATGGATTTATATGTTCCTCGCCTTCCGGCCTCCATCCCGATACACCTCGTCTTCCTCATCCTCACTACCTTCTGTGCCTTTCTATTCCCCTGCTCTCTATGCTTCCCATCGCCATATGAGTATTGCAGTACTACAGGTAGTACGTGTGGCGACAGCACTTTTAAATATCCTGTTGGTATAGGAAATCGTGGATGCGGTCACCCTAGCTTTCAGATCGGCTGTGTGGAGAACTCAACTGTAACAATTGCAATTCATAATCTGAGTTACACAATACTAGACCTTTACCAAAATAACGACTCCTTCGTTATTGTCAGGAACGAGAACTGCGATTTTTCAAATGATCCCCTTACAGACTCGGATCTTGAAGACACCACATTCAGGATTACGAGTATATCTGACAACTGGAATCTATACGTCTACAAATGTAGTACACCTCTTCTCGATGCAATCTACTACAATATAGAACAAGGGAAGCTCAAGAAATGCAATGCTACTGTCTTTTACGCTTTGAACAACATTGTGGCTCTGATTCCGCAATGTGTTCCGGAACAAGTAACAGATTATGCGGGACTGATGGAATGGGTTTACGCTGATAAAAAGAGAGATAAGAGTTGTGATTCCTGTGAAGCAAGTGGCGGGATATGTGGTTACGACATTTCTGTTTCATTTGAGCCTGCGCCGTTCCTCTGCCATTGCATGGATGGATCCAGTACCAAGAAATGCCCTGCCCACGGTACTCTTTCATTGATATTTATGTCGAAGCGTGTCTGAATATTTTGGTTAAGTAGCCATGGAACTAAATAGAATGGCACTAAAACTGCAATTCGTCCTTTTGAATCAGGAAAGAAGACTATTAATGGCGCTGCAATAGGTAAAAATCTTTTTACAAGTATTTTCGCTGATCTGTTGATGGGTATGCCTGGCTTTATTGCTTACTAAAATCATTTTAACAATTTCAGGTGGTTCCGTTGCGGCTGTGTTGATAGCAGCAGGATTATTAGTGGGTATAATTATGTATAGGAGAAGGAAGAGCGATGGCTCTCGCGAGAGTTTAGTTGTTCGCAACGTTAGAGACGATGAGGACAAGGATATGGAAGCAGGTATACAAGGTAAGATCGGGACTCTGCCCATTTTCTCCTACGAAGTACTGAAAAAGGCGACGAATGACTTCGACGAGAAGAATCAACTAGGAGATGGGGGGTTTGGTTCGGTCTATCTGGGTAAACTTCCTGATGGTCGTGCTGTGGCAGTGAAGAGACTGTATCAGGATAATTCTAAAAGAGTTGAACAGTTCATCAATGAGGTGGAAATTCTTTCGAGCTTCTGTCATCCAAACCTGGTTAGTCTCTATGGTTGTACTTCCCCGGAAAGCCGAGATCTTCTTCTTGTGTATGAATATGTTCCAAATGGAACTGTGGCAGATCATCTTCACGGGGAACGGAAGAAGGACAAAGGTCTAAATTGGGATACTCGTCTGAAGATTTGTATAGAGACTGCTCGGGCCCTGGAATTTCTTCACAACCTTCAACCACCTATCTTTCACAGAGATGTAAAGTCTACAAACATTCTGTTGGACGAGCAGTTCAAGGTCAAAGTGGCGGATTTTGGGCTCTCGAGATTTGTACCATTAAATGCAACCCATGTTTCCACTGCTCCACAGGGCACGCCAGGCTATATTGACCCAGAATACCACCAATGCTTTCAGCTCACAGACAAATCCGATGTCTACAGCTTTGGGGTTGTTTTGATGGAAATCATCTCGGCCAAGGTAGCTGTGGACATAAATCGGACTAGAAGGGAAATTGTTCTAGCTACTATGGCTATAGCCAAGGTTCAAGCGGGATCTTTGCATGAGCTGGTTGATCCAAATCTGGACATTGACCGAAACCCCCACATAAGAGTCATGGTTAGCGCAGCTGCCGAATTGGCTTTCAGATGCCTAGCACCGGAGAAGGAAGACCGACCAAATATGAAGGAAGTTGTGGCCGAACTTGAGCAAATCAAACAAAAGGAAGGGAAATATAAAGACCCTGCATTTCATCCTCCGTCCCCAACTTCTGTTCAAGAAAAGTGGCCCAGCACAAGAACAACTCCTGAAAATAGCGTGTCATCAGTATAGTGCTCCTTATGGCTGTTACTTGTTTTATTCAAGGCAAATTACTGTACACTGGATAATATTTTATTTCTGTAATTTGTTATATGTATTCCTTTCGGACAGCGCGTAGTCTTTGCTGATAGGTAGAGTTTCATGTATGTCTTTAGTATATAGAACAACTTCTTGTAAGAACTATTGACTCGAATAAATAAAATTGGTAGATACTTTGATTTTGATATTTAACGTACTCTGCAATGTGGGTGTCTGTTTCTGCTAGTTCAAAATTGTTTAATGGGAGAAATAGATATCAAGGATTTATGAACACGCTGAAATCACATTTATATATTTTCTGATGACGGCGATTCTTGCACTAATTCTCTTAGCAAAAATTGTGATCGATCGGCCATAGTTCTTAGCGATACCTGTCGTCCAAACCAGGTAAATATAGTTTCTTCCTTTCGAATCTCAAACTAGGAAATATGATTTCTTTAATTTTTCAGTGATTTGGTCGGAAATATTATTTCTTTCTTAAACTAGGAAATATGATTTCTTCTTTAATTTTTCAGTGATTTGATAGGAAATATGATTTCTTCCTAATTTTTCAGTGATTTGGTACTTTGTTTTCATTGTAAGTTTAATTATCACAGTCAGGCACAGCCACTTAACTTAATTTGTGATATATGAACACAGATAAGTTCATTTTTTACAGTAACCCGTCCTAAATTATATATAATGCATGCCTACTATGTCTGAATTCTCTGTTTTGAAATTTTTGAGACTCGAAATAACAATATATACGAATGATGCAGAATTGCTCTGCCTCTTATACTGTGTTTCTTAGCAGTTTTCACTCCAAAATCAGCTCGAATCAATCTTCACCCAAGATGTAACCATTATCACAACCCAATTGTTCCGAAGAAACTTGATAAACCTGAGGCCTCAGTACATAGAACGAAAAGAAAACTCAAATGGAAATCCATTGAAGAGGGAAGATCGTAGCTAATAACAGTTTTTTTTAGAAAATTATGTTTATTTATTTAAATTTGTTTTAAAAGTTATTCGAGGTGGGTATAAAATTTATCCACATCTTTTATAAATTTATGATATGAGAGAATTGAAAGTTATTGTGAGGAATAAAATATATCCACATCTATACAGAGGTTGCTTTTGATATGAAAGTTACTGAGAAAATTTAGTAGTGATATCCAGAAATTGCCTTTGATATGAAAGGCTTTAGAAAGCCTTACACTTTACTGAGAAAATTTATTAGTGATATCAAGAGCAGTATTTCCTTTGAATGCCCCTTTTCTATGATCTAAATAAAGGATTTTAGGATAGAATCATTTGAGTAAATGATTTGAATTGATTGAATGATTTTGATATTTTGTGATTCCATTGACTTAGATTTGAATTAGTTTTTATAAATTTTATTCCTTTATTTGTAATTATTGTTTGGATGTTTAATATTTTTTATTATTTTAAATCAGGAACGTTATACCAAAGATATATAAATATTTTCGAACAACATTCTTGGTGAGATTGACCGAGAAAAAATAAGGAAGTGAGATAAACCCCATATGACTTGCATTTTTTATGATGGTTTTTGTGGGAATTTGGTAATGGGAAATTGTTGAAATTGTAATTTTGGTTGTTGGAATGGCAAATTTGATCGTAAAAATGGATTCAGACACTTTGGAATATCTTGATTATGCAATTCCAGTAACCTAAAACTACCATTTCAACAATTTCCACTAGATTTTAATTTGAAAAACGAAGCTAAGTCAAATTTCAGTAATTTGTGAATCAACAATTTTATTCTGCCCGCTAATTTGAATTAAATAGGGACCTCCTTATCTTGTTTTTTACGTTTCAAATTTATCTAACTGAACCCTCCTTATATGTGTCCAGAGGTTAAGCAATCCGCTTCCAACCTCGGGTTCAGACCATGTATAGGTTTATTGGTTAAGAATAAATTTAAGAGGTTTCGAGTTTTAAGTAACAAGATTTCCTCCATCGATTTTCTTGGCAAGTTATGTGGCATGGCCTTTGAAGCCTTCTTATCATTATCCTATTTTAGAGTGTGAAAACTTCCGTTTCGAGTTTTAAGTAACAAGATTTTCTCCTTCGATTTTCTTGGCAAGTAATGTGGCATGGCCTTTGAATCCTTCTTTATCATAATTCTATTTTAGAGTGTGAAAACTTCTGTTACGCTAGATAGACTAACCACTTTTCCAATACAATGACAAAAAATCCAAAACTCTTTTCATCTTCTGATAGATTTTTCTTTCAAACGTCTTTGACCGTGTAGATGATCAAGAAAGTAGAAATGGGCAGACGAAATCAAATGATTAGCGATGCTGTTCGTCTGGCTGGCAATGAAAACCAAATTGATTATGTAGATTTCGTTCCATTAGCAGACTTTCTATGATCACGGCGGAGGGACTGTGCTGACACAGACTCCGCTGCCATTGAATGCCAGTTGAATCATTTCATCGCTACCTGGCCTTCATAAATCGTCCAATTGTGTTTGTTGTTACGGGATCCTTTTAGTTTTCCCATGCCTATCATCACATCTTCTCCCAATGGAGTTATATGTTCCTCGCCTTTGCTCTATGCCTCGGCCCCACTTCTTCCTTATTGGTATAACTGCATTCTGTGCCTCTCTGCTCCCCTGCTCTGTAATATGCTTGGACGCGGATTATGAGTATTGCCAAAATAGTAGTACATGTGGCAGCATTACTTTTCGGTATCCTTTTGGCGTAGGAAACCATGGATGCGGTCTACCTGGCTTTCAGATCAACTGTGTGGAGAACTTAAGGCCAGTAATTACGATTAAAGGTCATATGTACGCAATTTTGGGGATTAGCTATGATATCCACAGCTTTATCCTTTTCAGGGACGAGAACTGCCAGTTTTCAGGTGCTGCCGTTATAGGCCAGGAATTTGCTGACAGCGACTTCGGCATGACGAGTATAGTGAACTGGACTCTAAACGTATACAGGTGTATTACATCTAATTTACAGGGTGCAGTGTACTTCAACAAAAGAGGGGTGATCAAGCAATGTAACGCTACTGTCTATTACAGTTTGTTTCAGCATTTGATTCGGGGTTGCCCTCTAGAACAGAAAACAATTGAGGTAGCATTAACGCAATGGGTTTCCCAAGATGCAAAGAGAGATCAAAGTTGTGTATCGTGTCAAGCAAGTGGGGGGGTCTGTGGTTACAACTTTTTGGATGCAACTGCGCCTTTTGTCTGCTATTGCAAGCATGGACCCCGTACCAACAACTGCGCACAGGGTACTCCAAATTCATTTATATTTATGTACAAAGTGAATATTGTCTCTCAATGTTTTGGTTAATTAAGTAGCTGTGTAGTCAATAGAATGCCCTTAAGCTGATAATTTCCATTCATATTTTCGAAGCAGGAAAGAACGTGAAGTCTGATGCTGTAATAGGTAAAGATCTGGTCCCATCTGGTCCCAAGTAGTTTCGCTGAATATTTGTTGATGGATCGATATGGTTGGGCTTATTGAGTACTAATAAATCGTTTTATTCACTTCAGGTGTTTCCCTTGGACTGGCTGTGTTAATAGTGGTAGGATTATTAGTGTGTATAACTGTGCATAGGAGAAGGAAGCGTCGTATGTTTAGCAATAGTTTTGTGGTTAGCGGCTTTACATACGATGAATACAAGGATATGGAAGCAGCTATACAAGGCAAGATAGGGACTCTGCCCATTTTCTCCTACAAAGTACTGAAAGAAGCGACTAATGACTTCGACGACACAAAACAACTCGGAGATGGGGGGCATGGTTCGGTGTATCTGGGCAAACTACCCGATGGTCGTGCTGTAGCAGTAAAGAAACTGTATCATCATAATTATCAACGAGTTCAACAGTTCATCAATGAGGTGCAGATTCTTTCAACCTCCTATCATCCGAATCTGGTTCGTCTTTATGGCTGTACTTCTCCAAAGGACCGTGAACTGCTTCTTGTTTATGAATATGTTCCAAATGGCACTCTGGCAGATCATCTTCACGGGGGACGGAATGAGGCCCACAATGGAGCTTTAAATTGGAACACCCGTTTGAGAATTTGCATAGAAATTGCCCGGGCCCTAGCATTTCTTCACTGCCTTGATCCACCTGTATTTCACAGAGATGTAAAGTCTTCCAACATTCTACTGGACGAAGACTTACATGTCAAAGTGGGGGATTTTGGGATTTCAAGATTTAAGCCAGTAGATGCAACCCATATTTCCACTGCTCCACAGGGTACGCCGGGCTACATTGACCCAGAGTACCACATTTGCTTTCAGCTCACAGACAAATCCGATGTCTACAGCTTCGGCGTTGTTTTGATGGAAATCATATCGGCCAAGTTAGCTGTGGATGTTAATCGGAGTAAGGCGGAAATTATTCTAGCTAACATGGCTATAACAAAGATTCAAGCCGAAGCTTTGCATGAGCTGATAGATCCAAATCTAGACATTGAATCAAACCCTGACAAAATAGTTGCGGCTCATGCAGTTGCCAAATTGGCTTTCAAATGCCTTTCACCGCAAAGGGAAGCTCGACCAAATATGAAGGAAGTTGTGGCTGAACTTGAACAAATCAAACAAATTGAAGTGCAGTGGAAGCACCCACCATTTAATCCTCCGACCCCAACTTCTGTTCAGGAAAAATGGCCCAGCACAGCAACCATTCCTCAAAATACAGAGTAATTATTATAGCTAATTCTCCTCGTTGCTTCTTTTATTTTCGACCGGCTAGATAGAATAATTTATTAAATTATTATCTTCTTTCTCTGGTTAATCTTTCGCCAAATCTAAAATAATATTCCTTCTTTGTAAATACCTTCTTTGTAATTATAAAGAATCTCAACACCAATGTCATATTTTTATTATAATCTTATAAAGAAATCTCAAACATTAATTTAATATTTTTTAATGTTTTTCAATATTGTAAATGTTCTTTATTAATATTGTATGTGCTGCATAAAGTTTATCACATGTGACTGCATACACTGTTCATATTAAATGAGAACCTTTTCTAAGTGCCGTTGATATCAAATAAATAAATTAATGGATGCATACACTGTTCAAAAATATTATTATTTAAATACAATGCAAAGTCGTCAAAGTTTAGGCCACTTGCCATTTTTTGGGGATCTATGCAGTAAATAAAATCAATCGAGTCTAAAACGAAAAAGACTATTTGACTCAACCTGCTTGTTCATATTAAATGAGAACCTTTTCTAAGTGCCGTTGATATCAAATAAATAAATTAATGGATGCATACACTGTTCAAAAATATTATTATTTAAATACAATGCAAAGTCGTCAAAGTTTAGGCCACTTGCCATTTTTTGGGAATCTATGCAGTAAATAAAATCAATCGAGTCTAAAACGAAAAAGACTATTTGACTCAACCTGCTTGCGTTGAAATTGGTTATCAACATAATAATTTTTTCCATCTATTTGCGGAAAATCGTGTAACTAAAAATGGCGGTGGCCCTTTGAATACTTCTCCGCGTTGAAAGCGTGTTCTGTTAGGAACAAATTCGAAATCCAAGGCGAATAGGCATGAAACGTGGGCGAGGCAGTTGGAAACGAATACTGGGCACCGAAGACATCGCTGGTCTGATCACATTAAAGGCATGAAGTAGGCGGGGTGATGTGGCAAAGTCAAGGTTGGCGGTTATGAGTGATGTGAATTAGACCGAATCTATGGATACAAAGTCCAAAGTTCGTAGTTGCAGAGTAGGTATGACTGAGATGTTTATCTGCTATGAACTTTGGCATGATATCCGCCGGACGACCCCACCGGCCACCATGAATTAAGAAATAGAAATAGTGGTGCTCTCAAATTTCATAAGTCAAACTATATCGCTTTCCTTTGAAGGTGCATGATCCACCAAGGATGCCTACGTCCAAACAAACAAGACAGCAGTATTAATAATAACATTTTCTAATATAAACTTTATAATTTATTTTTATTTTTTTTAATATATTTTTTATAAAAATAAATAATAATAGAAATTAGTATTATCATTACCATTAGTATTTTTTTAAATAATTGAAAATAAATAAATATTTTAAAACTTTAAGAAATCATTTTTTATTATATATATTTCATAAAATAATAGAGAATGTTCAATTAAGCAAATATTAATAGATAAATATATCACATAGTACCATGCACGCCAAGATCTGAACTTTCTTTCTTTATATTCAATGTAGACAGCTTTTTTACATCAATCCTTTACTGCAGATCGGCTTCGGAGGGCAAAGCTCGTCACTGCGACTCTGCAACACTACTATATGCCTAAGCACAATGTCTAGAGCTCGTTTATCTTTCAGAAACAGCAAGTTGTAACTTTCAGAAGGCTTCCTGGAGCATCTAGATATGCTTACTAGCACCCTAATAACACACTGACAGACATATACAGACTGAGCTTAAGCTTTTGATGCAATCTTATACCTCAGAGGCAAGTTGCAGAGCATACACCTTAACTCAACTCAACTTGCAGAGCGTCTCAACACATGAGGACTCAAAACTCGAATAAATACAATGAAGCCCAAGCCTCTCTTTTATAATCTCCTAGCCAGTCTACCGGTTACCTCATACTGGCACTAATGAGTCAAAAGCAAAGGAATCCGGGGTAATGGTGGGACCACACCATTATTATCTCATCCCTCCGAGGTAGAGCCATACGGGGACCCGGACGGACCAACAGATACTGGCCGACAACTTTTTTGACATGGCCGATACACGGGGCAAAGAAACCCAACAATACAAAGTGGATGCTTTTAAAGGCCGGCCCACCACAGCTTTCATAGAAAGAAAACTATTTACAAAGGTAGATTCCCATTTAATCATATGGGTCACGAGCATGCCGACAAAGGCATACAACCTTATCTCCAATATCAACTCCGCCACATGTGCAGTCAAATCTTGAGAGAATATCATGTAGTGATTCAAGTTTTGAGTCCTCATGTGTTGAGACGCCCTGCAAGTCGAGTCGAGCTAAGGTGTATGCTCTGCAACTTGCCTCTGAGGTATAAGATTGCATCAAAAGCTTAAGCTCAGTCTGTATATGTCTGTAGGGTGCTAGTAAGTATATCTAGATGCTCCAGGAAGCCTTCTGGAAGTTAGAGCTTGTTGTTTCTGAAAGATAAATGAGCTCTAGACATTGTGCTTAGGCATATAGTAGTGTTGCAGAGTCGCAGTGATGAGCTTCGCCCTCCGAAGCCGATCTGCAGTAAAGGATTGATGTAAAAAAGCTATCTGCATTGAATATAAAGAAAGAAAGTTCAGATCTTAGTGTGCATGGGTACCTGAAAGGAAAGAAGACTCTCCTACTTCTTCTCCTTACTCTCCTTCCTCTCCTGTCTCCCAAGTTCCCAGTCTTCTAGGTGCATTTCAAGGACCAAAGTTGTATATAAAATTGTTGTTTTGTCCCCCTGAGTACCAGTCTTACACATTAGATTGTATGGTTGATTCAGGTTGTCAGTTGAACTTAGCTAAAGGTTCAGCTATCCCTTCTTGCATTTGCAGGATTCTTTTCCAAAATGTCCACGATTGTGGGAACCGCATCCCCAATCGGGCATACGCGCTACATCTTTACAGAAAGACGCAGAGTACATGCCTTGGTGTCTCTTGAAGTCTTTACTGACTCGGCATTCCAAGCATTGTTCTTGCCAAGTCTCAAGAATATATGCATGCAGTTGGGCTAGAGACAAACCCCGAAGTGCAATGTTCTTCTCTTTTAAGAACTGTTCAACTGCATCTGGAACATGACCAGGATAGCTTCTCAGATAGTGTTTAAGATAGGTTGGGTCACCTGACTTACCTGAAGAAACTAACAGATTTTGCATATAGCAAAAATACTCTTCACTTTTACTCAGATCACAAAGTCTGACAGACATAAAAAGTGAAGCGAGATGGTCATAGTCTTCACCATCATCAAGTCCATAGAATTCCTTACCTAAAGCTTGCAGTATCTGCTGATCAGCATCATCAGCAGCAAGCATCTCATTTCTTGCCTCTTGTGGAAGCCATTTCCACCATTCATGAGCGAGACTTGACAGGCCTGCTATCAACTGTGTTCCGAGGCTTTGTCGAGTAAGGTTATTGTCCTGATGTTTTTTGTACAACACCCATTGTCCCAACATTTGTATTGCATTTTTAATAGCATCCCTGGATTGACACTGGATATTTAACACAAGCTGTTCTGGCATTTGGGATAATAGGTTGTTCATTGAATTGATTCCAAATTGGAATCGATGGGTCGAAACAGTCGAGGCATTGGCATCTGGCATGTGGACATCAAAAGCAGGAGGAGGGCCAGTGGTGCGACCAGGGTTATGATGACCAATATTGGAGGAAGAAGCATCATGAAACCCAATTTCTAAAGCTGCAAGATATTTTGGATCTAATGCTGGTTTAAACTTTTGAAACTCAGAAATCCATTCTTCATTATTGCATTCGATCCATAACTCTTTACACTTTTTCAGCTTCTCCTGAGCATTATTGAAGCTACGGAATGCAACTCTTTCCCATTTCTCCATAATTTGAAGTTTCAGAGGACTGGTCTGTATCTGCTTGATCAAAGTCAGATCCAGATATCTTTCAGCTTCATGCCTGGATGCATAGTCCAGCAGTTGTCTTCTATCTTCCTCTGAAAGGGACTCATCCCATGGCTTTAGGAAAAGACTATTCCTCGGCTGGTATAAAGGCTGAATGGGAGCTTTGCCTTTATCTGAACTGGAACCAGCAGTAAACATATTGAGTGCAGGAGCTGAAGCTGTAGGCTGTGATGTCTCACGAGTTAACATATCAGCAAGACAATTTAAATATCCTGGTTTATACACAATCTCATAATCAAAATTGCTAAGCCATATAAACCATTTTAAAATACGACTACTGTTTTCTGCTATTAAGTTTTCATTCTTAAAAATACCAGGCATAATTTTTAAATCAGTTATGATGATAAACTTGACTGGTTTGAGAAACAAAATGAAATGCTGAACAGTCTTTTTTACGGCAAGGATCTCTTTGTGACTGGAAGGGTAGTTCAATTCGGCGGCTTTAAATGAACCTGAACCATAACCGCAGATATGTTCTTTGTCATTGATTGCTTCTAACAAAACACCACCCCATGTTGAACTTGAAGCATCAGTCTCAATGATAAGCTGACCTGATCCTTGAGGCAGAAATAAAGCAGGCAAATGCTGCACTTTGGCTTTTATTGTTTGAACTGCCAAAGTCATCTGATCTGACCATCTAGGAGGATTTTTCTTAAGCCATTGCTAAAGAACATGAATATCATTGGCTTTCCCTCGGTAGAATGGCCGAATATAATTCAGACTTCCTAAGAAACTTTGGAGTTGGACTTCTTCCAAGATTTGGTCTGGAAAATGGCTAAAACAGCTGAGGACATGTTTCTGAAGAATCACTTGCCCTTTCTTGATTTGGAAACCTAGAAAATCCATTTCGGTTTTCCCTATTTCCATCTTTGACTTAGAAAGCACTAAACCATGCTTATAGACCATATCATCAAACTTTTGCAGGTGTTTGAGGTGATCCTGCAGGTTCTTGGAACAAATAAGAATGTCATCAATAAAAACTAACAACCATGGAATATCTCTGAATATGTCTTCCATCCTTTTCTAGAATTCTGATGGTGTATTATTGATACCGAATGGAAGAACTTTCCATTGGTATTGTCCATGAGGGACAACGAAAGCAGTTTTAAAGCGATCCTTCGCTTCAATTCCAATTTGATAAAAACCAGATTTGAGATCAAACTTGCTAAACAAAGTACAACCAGCAATGCGTTGTAGCAAGCTTGCTTTATCCGGCAGGGGATATCTAACCTTTTGTAGAACTGCATTAAGAGGATTGTAGTTCACAACTAATCTTGGCTTACCTCTTTTCTACTCTGAATGTTTATTCACTACAAAGGCTCTGCATGCCCAAGGACTTTTTGAAGGTTCAATCAAACCTTTCTCAAGCAACTCTTTTATCTCTTTTGCACAGAACTCTCTTTCAGAAGGGGACATCAACCTGGCAGAGGATTTCATTGGTTTGATTTTCTGAAGAGGATCTAGAATGGTAGAGAAACAAAATACTTTTCTCTGGTCCAGAAAGCATTTGGGCTTTCTGAGCAGCAATCTTTGACCAGTTTCTCTGTTATAGCTGTAAGAGATTTGTCTTTATGCATTTTTGCATAAGCAATGCAACGCTCCATTTTATTAAGATCTGCGGCCTTGGGTTCTGAGACTGGTTTTGGCGACACAAACTTACACTTATATACAGACTCAAAAGACAGAGGACAAATTACAAGCTGAGAATCTATAGTACAGGAAAATAGCATTTTTACAGTATCAATAGAAAAAGGACTGACTCTTTGCAGAAATTATGAACCTACAATGCAGTCTTCCTTAATATTTTCTAATCTATACAAAGACAAAGTATTAGGTTTATTTGAAATCTTGACAGGAAAATCTTCTACTTTACCAGCAAGGGAAACTGGAGTGCCTTCAATGGCATAACCATGATCTTTACTCTGTTCCCAATAAAAAGAAGGGATAGCTGAACCTTTAGCTAAGTTCAACTGACAACCTGAATCAACCATACAATCTAATGTGTAAGACTGGTACTCAGGGAGACAAAACAACAATTTTATATACAACTTTACCTTCTGATGTTTATAAATTAAAATGGTGGTCATTGAAGTCTGCAACCCAAATTAAAGTATCGTCTATAGATGTTTCCTTTACTGATAAAGACGAGCCTGCCCATATTAATCTGCTCGATAAAAGTCAAATTGATTGGGCTAAGACCCAAGGATATAAATATGTTCATTTAGGTGCATTTACACTTACATATTACACATATATATATCTAAATATTATACATTACTATATAATATTTACATAACTCATAGTTTCATTGTTTCTCAGTTCATTGTATTTAACTTCCCATTGTCTGGGATAGTTAATACCGGTCCAATTAAATGTAATAGGGGTTGACTGTTTAGACTTATCTTTTTCCACCACGCTATGCAGGTGCGAACTGTAGTGAACATGAGAACGGAGTGGGGGAAGAGTATCATTCCCAAAGCAGGAAACAACAGCAGGAGTGTACAAATCAGGGCCAAAGTACCTTTCGACATCAGATCCATGAAATATCGAATTCTAATCACATAAAAATTCACCCTCGAACAGAGATTCTACCCGGAAATCCAAAGGAAGTTTTCTAGTGTACAACTTGGAATCAATCTGGTTGCCTTCACGATCTCTTTTAATAAATTTTTTATTTATATACACAGTATGCTCTAATCGTGTATATCTACCACCATGGTGCCACAACAGGAATTTGAACCACTGATGGTTCTGATCGGCAATCTGCATATCATCTTGGAGATGTAGAATGAAATTTGCTCGTCTGTTCACCCAATCAACTTGTGGGAAAAACTTATCTAACAATATCTCAGTCCAACCAAACCAAGATTTATTTCTTAAGTTACCTGGATCACCACAGATAACAATGGATCGTTCTTCACGGCAGAACTGCAGGATTAAATTGTAACTGGACCAATTCAAGTTACCTTCACCTATATGCACATACCATACAGGCTGTCCATCTTCATTATTGCAGTCGATCCATAACTCTTTACACTTTTTCAGCTTCTCCTGAGCATTATTGAAGCTGCAGAATGCAACTCTTTCCCATTTTTCCATTATTTGAAGTTTCAGAGAACTGGTCTGTATCTGCTTGATCAAATTCAGATCCAGATATCTTTCAGATTCATGCCTGGATGCATAGTCCAGCAGTTGTCTTCTATCTTCCTCTGAAAGGGACTCATCCCATGGCTTTAGGAAAAGACTTTTCCTCGACTGGTATAAAGGCTGAATGGGAGCTTTGCCTTTATCTGAACTGGAACCAATAATAAACATATTGAGTGCAGGAGCTAAAGCTGCAGGCTGCAATGTCTCACGAGTTAACTTATCAGCAAGGCAATTTAAATATCCTGGTTTATACACAATCTCATAATCAAAATTGCTAAGCCATATAAACCATTTTAAAATACGACTACTGTTTTCTACCATTAAGTTTTCATTCTTAAAAATACCAGGCATAATTTTTAAATCAGTTCTGATGATAAACTTGACTGGTTTGAGAAACAGAATGAAATGCTAAATAGTCTTTTTTACTGCATATGATGACTTCGACTGTGATGACATTCTCTCAGGATTTGACTGCACATGTAGCGGATTTGATATTGGAGATAAGGTTGTATGCCTTTGTCAGCATGCTCGTCACCCATATGATTAAATGGGCATCTACTTTTGTAAATAGTTTTCTTTTTATGAAAATCATGGTGGGCCGGCCTTTAAAAGCATCCACTTTGTATTGTTGGGTATCTTTGCCCCGTCTGTCGGCCATGTCAAAAAGGTTGTCGACCAATCTGTTGGTCCGTTCGAGTTCCCGTATGGCTCTACCTCGGAGGGATGAGATAATAATGGTGTGGTCCCACCATTACCCTGGATTCCTTTGCTTTTGACTCATTAGTGCCAGTATGAGGTAACCGGTAGACTGGTTAGTTATGTTAAAGATAATAAAATATATGCTGAATATATTAGTAAACAAGAGCTGCATGCAGCTTAGCTTACTCAATACGTTTTAAGTTTAAAAATATAAAAGAATAAAAAAAACAAATTATTTTAAAAATATTAAAAGTATATAGATTTTTACATTTTAACATTATATCTTATTATTATTAGAATACTAAGTTTCTACTTCAAAAAATTTAGTATTAGATTCAATTAAAAATTTGATGAAAATACAAAGAGCAAAGCTACATAGAAACTATAGTGTTGATAGGAAAAATCTACAAACACATGCATCTTGAAATCTCATACCAACATAAAAGTGAAATAAATAAAAAAACAATAACTTAATGATCTCAACTCTTAGATATTCCATCTCTTCTTACTATTTACTATTTAATATTTTCTTTAAATTTCTAATTTGATTATATTCTATATCACACAAAAACTAATAATACATAAATTATTAGATGAATTTTAAAAACTATACAATAATAACTTAATGATATCAACTCTTAGATTTTTCATGCCTTCTTACTCTTTAATATTCTTAAACTTCTGATTTGTTTATATTCTATATAATAATAATTTTATATATAAATCATATGAGCTGTATAACCATATATATAGTAATTTTAAATATTATAATGTAGATTTTATATTAAATTTCATTATAATAATTTTATATATAAATCATATGAGCTGTATAACAATATATATAGTAATTTTAAATAGTATAATGTAGATTTTATATTAAATTTCATTTAGTGAGATACATTTGATTTAAAAAGCAATTTCACTATCTAATATATTTGGTAAGTTTAAATATTATAATATAGTTTTTATATTAATTTTTATTTAATAAAGTAAAATGAATAGGAAAAAAAAATAATATATTTTATTGGTTTGAAAATATGATTCAAAAGTGAATTTTTATTATTATTAAAAAATAAATTATGATATTTTATTGATCTTTATTTTGTAAAATAATATATATATATTTATATATTTAAATTATTTCTTTAAATAAAATTTTGATATATAAGTTTATAAGAGATTGTGAAAAGGATATTTTGATTAATGTTATGTTAAAATATAATGTCTTTTGATTTGGATATATATTTTGTTTGAATTTTTTTTTTTCAATAAAACTATGATAATAAATGAATTTTAAATATTAATATATTAAATTTATTAAATATAGTTTGAGTGAAAATTGGAAGTAAGAGAGTATGAGGGCCGACGGAATATAAAAAATTAAGGATGGTGGTGGTGGTTATTAATATTTATTAGTGAAACTAATTTTAATTTATTAAACTTTGGTTTATAATTTTATTTATATTTATATTAAAATGTAATTTTTATTAACTTTCTTAATTTCATATATAGCATTTGATTCCATTTGATTTTAATCTTTCAACAAGTTATATTCAAAATGTTTTTTTCTCTATTATAAATAAAGATTGATAACCTTATTAAAAAATTGTAGGTTTAAAATTATAAAATAACATAAAATCTTATCAAACTAATTAATAGGTTTGTGGTAATGAATAAACCCTATAAAAAAATTGATGATCAAATTTAATAATTTATTTTAATTTTTTTAATTAATAAAAATGACAATTCACTATAATAATCTCAAAATCTTAATTATCAATAAAAACATTCTTTCAATATAAAATTTATAACTATTTTTTTTCAAACATATGTTACTTTATAATATTAAAAAGAAAAGGTAAGCCATCAAAGTTTGAGACGGATTCAATTTTAATTCTTCTAAATACCCACTAACACACATATATTAAAAAATAAATTAATATTATTTATTTATTTTATTTCAAATAATGATAAAATTTCTTTGTGTGTAGGTCTACAAGTATCCAGGAGATTTTAGGGGTTCTGACACTCCCGAGAAGAGCGCGTGCCCTGTAGTTGGAGTCAGTTGTTACACCTCGAAGTATGTGCAACATTCCCAGTCATGTCTACCAAAGCGAGGGTTTAAAATTTTGATGTAAAATCCAAGTTGAAGCATAGAGTGTTGATTTGCGACTAAATACCCCTAATCATGTCATGGATGGTCCACTTGATTTCCACCTCTTGGAGGTTCTTACACTGTAGGGGTTGGTGCCCTTGGGGAGCTAATCACTTGGACACATGACCACACTCATTTATTTGACATATAAAGGTAATAGCACTTTGTAAAGGGTTGTGTACCCTATCTAGCACACCTTATTTTCTTACTTGGACCTATTTTATCCCTCCTCTTGGATGTGTTACCTACAAATTGTACTTCCTTATTGAAGAAGTCTACAAGGATAATAGAGGATTTTGAGGGCATGCATCTATTGGGGTTAGTTGGGACATGACGTCCTCCTTTTGGCGCACCTAGCACTACGTGTAGCCTAATTGCACTTTATTTACTAATTTTATGTCATTTAGAGATGTTGTATTGTTATTATGAGTACTTTATTCCCCAAAGTTGTGGGTGAGCAAGCCAAATGTTATATTTTTCACATTATCTTGTAGGATCATAACTTAAAATCAGGTGAGGCTAGTCTTATCTAATAGTGCCCCCCTCTCATTGTAAAAAATCAATAAGATATGGATTCGTTATGAAATTTTTTCTATTCCTCTTGGTATATTGTGGTTCCTAGATTATGCGCACCTGTTGGAGTTGAAATTTCATGCTTTAAGGTTAACTGAAGGAATATATATGGTTTCTTTTGCACATGCTATTGTTTGTTGCTAGAATGTTTGTACTGACCCAAGCACAAAGGTGACATAAAGCCGAACTCTTGCTCATCTTTTTTAAGCATTAGTAATTTATACTCTGACCTAGTTTAATGGTGCTTTTATGGTGCATTACTCTTATTTGTTACGGTTTCTTGATGATGTTTTGTTAACCTTGCATGAGGAGACCATCCTTCCATAGGAGCTCTCCATTGTATTGATCCTTGGATTTATTCTCTTGCCCTAATTAGGCTCTTCTACCTAACTCGTGAAGTTGCTAGTGTATTCCCTAATTGCAAGTGTTGAAAACAATTTCTAGAGAGGTATGTTGGCTATGATCTCCCAATGCCCTAGGGTGTAATATAAGAATCTAATACCCTGTCTACCATCTCTCTTAATCAAATTCTTGCAATTTTTTTATTAAATTATGTCATGTTTTTATATTATGCAAAAATACAAAAAAACAACATATACCTTAAAAATCCCTAAAAATCTGAAATAACTTCAAAAACAAAAAAACACTAACAATCTAATAATTTTGGTCCATCCACTAAATTCATCATGGATGATTTGTCCACAAATTCCTAAGAGTGTCATGTTTTGACCTGCTGCATTGGGAAATGTGGAATTGTTTAAATAAGCATTTCAGCAGGTTTTTGTAGCTTTAATTGGGTCATCTGGTGTGCCCCAGGCCACCTAATTAAATTCCCTTTAGGGTGCACTTTTATGAGGTGCTTCCTTGGGAGGTGTGAATACTTCCCTTAGTATGTGTGAAGTATATTACAATGCGTATATTTATTGGCTGAATTGAATTAACTCTTGTTATATAAATTATGTGTCTAATTATCCATTGTTGACTCCAAATCAGGAACTAATATTAGCTATAGGACTAGTAGAGGGGTATTTGCAGGTTGTTAGTGATTGCGGGTACTCATTCCTTGATTAGGGACTCTCCCCTAGGTTAGGAGTTACCTGAACAAGTTGGGTGATTAGGTTTTGGTGATAGTGGATCTAAGCTCTCCTTAGCTTACCTTGACTAGCCCTTGGTCTACACAACCTAGTTGTGCTAAGACTGCTCGTTCAAACGACAATAGCTCCCATGCTTAGACCCAATGTCAATATGATCATCACCTTTGAGGGCATGCACCTTGATATCGCTATGTGTTTAGGTCCATCAACATATCATCCTTTCCACTGATTATTATATGCTGTTTATGGGTGGACTAATGGACTACTTGGATTAAACAAAAAATATTTTTAGATTTGGATGATATAATGTGGATAATATTTTTGGGATAAATTCATTTTTGGAAACATAAAGCACCCGATTTAATATGGTTTAGTCATTTAAAATTTTAATGATCATGGTTTTCATATTTACTTATAATGATTTGTTTTCATCATTTATATGCTCATTAGAGGGAGGTGTAAGGGTATGGGAAGCATAAGTTTCATAATGAGGGAGACACAAGGTTGGTGGCTAAGGAATCATGAGGTGTATTCTATAAATCCATGGGATTCATCTCCATGTTGACCTTATTTTATATTATTGGATGTATGGGATCCCTTCACCCTATTTGTGTATTTTTTTGTTTTATGTTACAAATGACTTTCAAAATTGACTTGTATTCACTAAAATACACAACATTCTTTTTCTTTGATCACGTATACTTTATTGAAAACATTTTTATGAGTAAATTATAAAAAAGAAAATGAAAATGTAGTTGTAATTACCAATTGTCCAAGCTAAAGTTATTAAAAGAGGACAAAGCTAAGGGCAAGAAGTCCTAGTTTTACTAGTAAAAGGTATGCTTAAGAGTTAGAGTGATTATCTCCCATTTTGTTATTAATTATTCCAAATGGTAGCTTCTCTATTTGTTTCAAAAACTTTCTGATGATAGTAGGGTTTACTTCAAAGTGGAAAAAGAAGGAGGGTTCAGATCTAAGCTTGGATTTTTTAAGGTAGAATTATTTATCCAAATACCTTTACAACATTTGGTCATCCAATTATAATGGTTCTTATTTGCAACTGCATCTGCAGAAAATAATTGGGGCACTCAAGCTTATCATTGATTCATTTGGAGTCCAAGCTTCCTCTTCATTTTCTTTTCTTTTATGTTATCTTGGTTGTTCTCGTATATTTTGTAAATGTCAATGCTAGTTTTGAAACACTTCTGGTCCTATCCCTCATAGGGTCTTGAAGGAGAATGATATGCCAACAGTGATATTGTATGGAATCATCTTTCAATTGATTGTTGGCCCTAATTTTTTTGTGGTATTTCTAGTTATTTTCTTACTATAAAACACACCAAAAATATTGCATATTACTTGAAACAATAAATCTTAGCACATTTTTTGGTATTTTATGCACTATTTATTTTCCTTTAGATTGTGTATTTAAATTTCATCTGCTTCCTTTTTTGTATTGCACTCAAATATTTTCATTTTCACAACTTCTCTAGTTTTGTTTATTTAGTTGGTCGGTCAAGTTTTCATTATTTGCATAATAAAGAAAAAACATTTCCTTGTGTTGACTAGCATCTAATATTGGGCATACTTATTCTCTTAAATCTTATTGAATTCTTCTAGAAGCAAAGACTACTTGAGGACAAAGAGGATTTAAACTTAGGGTGGCCATTCCTGCCTCTTCCCAACTTAGCCTCACATGAGGTTGAAATTTTGGTAGCATAAGGTCAATTTACACCATAGTCACTGGACTCATCGGCAATAAATTGGGGAGACAAAAGAGTAAATTTTTTTATTTAGATAGTCAAAAATTGGGTGGGTTCCATAAAATCACGAGTTAAACTTGCCTGGATGGTTTAAGTTGTGAGTTTAACTCACGGTGTGGTCAACTAGAGTTTAACTCAGGATCGTTTAGTGTCTAATTCATATTTAAATAGGGGAGTCACGATTTAAATCGCAATTCTTGTGACACTGATTACACCATCAACGGTAGTTTATTTTTTGTCTTTACAGTTCTTAGTGATAACTCTAAGGGTGGAAAGGTGATTGGTTGTAGCACATAAATAATTTGAACCCAGTGTGTCCTTTGGCTCGTTTATTATTGTCCTCAAGCCATTGACTCATTTTTATTTTAAGAATTAAGCCAAATAATTTTATTAATATGGAGTTGATCGTGATAGTGCAATATTTGGATGGTTCATCTTGGTTTATGGATTTCAAGATAGGAAGAGTTAAGCTTTAATTGCATTTTAAGGAAGCTCTCATTGGCAGCTTATTAGAAATATGCTTAATATGAGAAGCCAAATCAAACTCCCAAGTTTTAATATCTTAGCTCGCTACCTCTCAATGTCTTTAATTTTTCCATTAACAAGGCATTCTTATCACTTAAAAATTATCATCATATAAGTGGAGTCTAAGTAACTATACAAAACAAACCACTATGACCAACCATGATAATATTAAGAGGATAACCTTAAGTGATTTAAGATGTCGAATCCAAATCAACAATGGTAAATAATAGCAAAAATCATGTAGAAATTGAATGAAATCAGCAAATAGAAACATAGGACAACAATGTAAAGTGTATGGAAAACAATACAAAGAATATTATAAATCAAAAGGGAAGAGGTACTTTGATGTTCTATATAAGGACAACAAGACATAAAAACAATAAAATCACCCTAAACTACTTGAAAAACATGAAATTCAATACAATAAATGCTCACTAAAGGTGGACGGGAAAACTAATGCAACTAAGATGAGAAAATTTGTTGATTTATGTGTAAAAACAGTGTATTAGTGATGAGTAGCAAGTTGTTTATCATTTTTTTTGCAAAGATAACTAATTAAATGTTGCTTTTGTATTTCATATATTTGGTTATGCATGCAAATCAACAAGGGGGTATGATTCCATAGCAAAAATAGGTCAAAACTAGCAAAATAAATGTGTTTCTTAACAGAAAGAGAAAGAACATGTAACAAAAATGGCTAACTTACATGTTCTATATGCTTAATAATGCACAAAAATCGAGTAAATATAAAAAAAAGTTTGTTGTAAATTATTAAAGTAATCAAGAAATCAATTAGTGCCTTTTATGGATTCAATAATGAATGAAAGAATGCAAGTAGGGAAAACAAAGATATTTTATTCATACTACTCAATTTCCTAATAAGCATGCAATAAAAGAAAGAATCTAAGAATATAAATCTTCAATAAAGTTTTTTTAACTTGGAAAAATAACTCTAACTATTTCTAACTAGGTATATTAAATCCTTTTCTAGAATGATAGATTTTTCCTAAACTAATAGTAGATACATAATTGCTTGAATAGTCATGACCAGGTTATGAACAAATAAAATCCATGAGTAGATTAACAATGATAGGAAACCTTCCACAGAACCTGAAACTCATAATAGGTCTATACCCTTAAATAAAATGTTAATAAGTAAGCAAAATTCATTCTTGATAACAAATGTTTATAAAGAACATTATATAAACTTCTATCCAATAGAAAATAAAACAGAGATATGAAAATTATAAATCTGAATGCATCCAACTCATTACGAAACTTCCACGTTCCTCCCAACCATATACCTACGAACAATTCAGCTTTTCATTCAACAAGTCACCCCAAGCTAGACCAATCACACTAGAAGGATGATAACTTAGGGTTTTGTTCTCAATATTTCTTACTGCTGCAGCGTAGTCACAAGGTGTTTTACCATCTTTGTGTATTTCCTTATAAAATCATATCCCCAAAACAGTCCCTCCTGGACAGACGATAGACTATTTCTTGGACATTGAGAGTTCAAAGAAATACATCTAAACCCTCTAGCAACTAGGAAACATTACCCCCTGTTGGAGGGGCCTAGGTTGACCTGTTGATTAGGCCTCTGCCCGACCACTCTGCAGCACATGTCGATAGGTTGTGTCGACTAGTACAGGTCGGGTCGGTCAGTTAGACCGACAGACGGTTATGTAACCATGCATATATATATATATATATATATATATGATGTTGAGCCGATGTAGAGACTAGATTGGTTCTATGACTGTATTCTGCTCTTGCTGGTTAATATAAAGGCCTGTGTTCTCTCGATCTGTCTCATCTCTTGTATCTGTATCATTGTGTATGCTTGCTTATAATATGTAATGTATCTATGGTAACCACATGAACCTTGGGGACTACAACATCTAGTTCCGTTGCCGGTTGATGCATGAAAAAAAATAGCAGCATGACCTATGATTTCAGAACAAGAGATTAGATATTGGTGGGAGAAGAAAATCACGAACTATCTGCAGAACTATCCACGACGGAACAAGCTGACGATTAGCCAAGCGAGAGATCGATTCTTCTCCGAGACCCATGAGAGATTTTTAGAGTCTGTGTCGATTGCCTTGAAGAAGCTTCTGGATGAAAAGACCAGTTGATGAAGCAGAGAGGAAGTTGTTGTTGAAGTTGATCAACGGAGGACGCACGAATCTGTCGGAGTGGTGCGAAAAGATTGCAAACGATTTTTGTGAAGAACAGGCGATTGAAGACTGCGTCTCGGTTGACGAAATAAGAAGAAATTTCTTCACCGAATTAGCTGATCAATTTCTGTGTTTTCTGCCGACCTTATTGTTCAAATTTCTGATTGAAAAAGGCGTTGCTCCTTCCCCTTCCGAACTCTAATTGGAAGGAGAAAGAACATAAGTGGGAAAGATTTGTAAAGGAGCGTGAGTGGGAATTTTTCTTGAACAAATCATGGTCTGTACTTCCCCAGTGATCTAGAAAACTTCGAGCCGGCATTGGGGGGTGACGAAGCATGCTCTGATGTACCTAGTTTGATGAAAATCGACATATGACAAGACGACATGACCAGCAGTGGAAGAAAATCTGACAAAGATGGACTTTTGAGTCATAAAAGCACCCCAGATATCCAGAAAATTGAAAGAGAAAAGAGGAGGCAGCGGCGTGAAGAACTACAGGAGCAAGCAATTGCGCTCCACGGGATGCAAGGATTAAATTTCGCGACAGACGCAGAAGGAAATCTGCCAGAGTCGAGTCGAGCCCACGATGATCAGAGTGTCGAAGAAGACCCGTCGTCGATGGATGGAGACTTGTGGATAAAGTGTGGTAGAGCTCTCCAAGTTCAGATACTTGAAACGGTAACACCTCCTTATCCATTTCATTTGACACAAAGCATTTGGGTGCAAGAAATTATCGAGGAAAATCTGGGTCTCCATGCTAGTCAGTCGAGAATTTGGAGTCGTTGAAGCATAAAAGGTGATGATATTAATAGACTATTGATTGATCGGCCGGAGGAAGGAAATTGGGTTTCTTTTCAACCCAAATTTTCAAATAGAAGCTTTCATCTAGTGTACTCAGAGCATGAGGAAGTGCCCCCCCTGCCAATACCAAATTTGAGCGACTCATCAAGTACATCGGAAAGCCCGAGATTCAGTGAAATCCCGTTCGAGCAAAACTTTAACTGGATTTCGACAGAAGTGGTAGAAGAAGACAAACCTGGCGATATTGGTTTTGAAGACAGAGAACCAAGTCCGGAGAGACAGCTAATTCAAATTGACAAAGCACCAAGTTCTGATTGTGGAAATAACCCACCCACACCACCATCAAATTCTCAAAATAATACACCAGCAGACATGGTACACTCAACATCACATCTTCCATTCTACGAAGGTGATGAAGACCCGATAAGACACTGGTTTGTGTGCGAAGCAATATGGACAGCCAATCAAATTACCAGCAAAGAAAGACAGGTTGCTCAGTTTGTTGGCTTGTTAAGGAAAAGAGCACTGACATGGTACATGGGGTACATAGCAAAATCACCAAATGCAACCAAGGCACAAATCAAACAAAGCTTTTTGTCCTATTTCATGATCGAAGATGCGACATACCTGGCGGCAGAACGACTGAAGACGACAGTCCAGAAGCCGACAGAAACTTTCAAGGAGTATGACAAGAGGTTTAATGACTTCCTGAGCAAATTAGACTATGAGATCGAAGAAAAACTATTAATCAAATGGTTTATTGTCGGTCTAATAAATAAAATCAGAATACATGTCCGTCGACAAAGTGTTAATACTTATGCAGAGGCATTAAAAGTAGCACTAGAAATTGAAATGGATGATAAATACCCTCTAGTATCCATGGATAGACACGTCGACAAACGCCTTGAAAGTATGGAGCAGGCTATCCTAAATATGACTCTAAAAGGGCCAGAATTATGGTGTACAACATGTCAAACTTTAGGACATACCAAAGATTCTTTTCGAATTGAGGATCGACGACAAGAAGTTAAACTCATTCAATCCATATGCTTTTGCGATCTGTGCAAAGAGTATGACTCCCATACCACAAACAATTGTCCATGCAATCTGAAAAACAAAAAGGAAAAATGGTGCCAAATTTGTGAAGTCAATACACATGCAATTGAAGAATGTCATCTGAACCTGAAAAATCGGCAAAATTATCATGCAATGTACTAGACAAACTCTGTCGAGCAGCATCACGACAAAAATACAGCAAGCGACAGATTTGAGAGAAATGATGGAAGAAATAACCGGTACAATCAAAATAGGAACGACAGATACCCAAGGTATAATGACCATCGGTATGATAAGCGATATGACGGATACAATAGACGCGGAGGATACCAGATTCGTGGTCGTGGCAGTGGAGGTCGCGGTGTTCAACCTAATCAACTTGGTGCGTGTTTCACATGTCTCAGCGAGGATCATCGGCATGCAGAATGCCCTTATAAGGAAAGAACTGATCTTAAATTTTGTACAAAGTGTGGGGTAGGCGATCACTATTTAGAGGATTGCCCTACCATGATTGAGAAAATAAATAATAAAAAGAATGTTCATGTCTTATCTTGTATTTCAAAAAATGATGTGTTTCGTACAAAAAACTTGCAAATTGTAACTAGGCAAGGCACTCACATTGGTCAAGATAAGCCACAGATAAGTAGAATTGTCGATAAAGAGGATTACCCAAATCCTACAAAACAAAAACCTGTGTACAAATATGCATCCGACATATTTCATGACTTAGCAGCACATGAAGACATTGAAGAAAACTGAAAGGAAGTTCTCAATGAATTGCTCAGATTAATTTCAAACGAGGAAGTTGTAGGCAAAATGATTGACCTGTTGCATAAATTGAAATATAAACACGTCGAGCAAAGACAAACTAAATACATTTTCTGACTAAATCAAAAAGAGAAAAATGATGCTGACCCATTAGTCGACCTCGACATAAATGGATATCATTGCACCGAGTGAAACGAGGTGCTCTACAGCCCAGTATGGGGGAGATCTTCTAACGTCATGTACCGTTACATGTAATCAAACGTAAAAATGTAGCGTTACATCTAATAAAACGTAAAAGGTGATTGTGCGTAAAAATAAGTAAAAAGAAGTAAAGTAAAAAGAAGCAAGTAAAGTAAAAAGAAGTAACGTAAAGTAAAGTAAGTATGGGGGAGATATTGTAACGTTTGTGATATAATGTTTGTTACTAACAAAATAATTAAAAAAAATCATGTCCACTCATAAAAAAAAATTATTGAAAGTATTTAAAAAAATCCACTTTGGTTCATAAAATAAAATATTATGAAAAGTAATTAAAAAATAGATGTTCGTTTATAAAATAAAAACTTAAAACTTAAACAGGATCTATCAATCAAGAGAGATCAAATTTCTTGAGTTTAAATTTAAAAAAAGAAATACACCTCAAGAAATTGGATCCCTCTCGGTGCTTGATAGATACGGGTTTAAGATGGATCTATGCTGGTGTACGACAAGTCGTACTAGATTTTGGATCCCAAGTGAATATCATGACTCGTGATACCTGGGACCAACTCGGTGAACCACAACTGCAGGAATCGGGCATCTATCTAAAACTCGCAGATCAAGGATTAATTGAGCCAATTGGAGTATGGAAAGGAGTCGAAACTTCCATCAAAGGCATCACGAAAAAAGTAGATTCCGAGATCATCACTCCCAAGGATGATGCAAGTTCTTTCCCCGCATTGGTCGGTTGACCTTGGGGATGAAAGATGAAGGCCTCAATTTCCTTAGACAAAAGTCGTATCAAGTTGAAAGGAAATGGGTAGAAGGTTATCGTACCAATCTTCCCATCTCAGGGAGAACCATGGTCGGAACCTACAGAAATCGATAATGATATTCGACAGCTTTATCGCATAGACAATAATGAAGATCGCATTGAACCAAATACCCAAGGAGAACTTCACCTTGGACATTCTGTCTCACTCAGATATAATTTCGATGCAGAAATCTATGACTGGCAAATTGAGAACTATGATTTACATGCGAAAGAATGTTGGACTGTGGAAGCCATCTCAAAGAAGCAAATAAAGAAGTGTCTCTCAATATCATACACACCGAAGATATTCGAACGGAAAATGCGAGCATATCCAACACTTGTTCTAGACAAAAATGCACAATCAGGTAATTCGACACTAAGGTACAAAGAACGTGATTCACCTATTGTACATGTCGAACAGGTATCAAAACATATCGGAGAGCAAGGCCGACTACAAAGTTTGGTAGAGACATTTACTAGTCAAGCTGCGAGATGGTGGAACACCCATCAGTCGCAACTCCACAACTGGAATACTGCATCAACATTTTTCATAGAAAGGTTTGGAGGTAGAAAATTAACGACTCAGACCGATATCCCTCTGTTTACACAAGGACAAAATCCTGAAATCCACATCGACTGTTGCGAAAGAGAATGGAGAAAATTGGGCTATAGAGATGAAAGAGCATGGCCTCACCTCTTCCCCGGAACACTTGATTATCTACCTAAAAAATGGTACAAGATGGAAGAAGCAAGAGGAGAAACGTTTTTTTGGAAAGACTTAAAAGAAAATTTTATTAAGGATTTCCAGTTTTCTCCATAAGACAAGAAGTTAGTCAAAGCAAGTAAAAGCATCAAAGAATTTCTGCAGCCGACAGAAACTGTAACACTTGCAGAAAAGCAGAAGATTATACACCCACCTACTACCTACTATAACATAAAGTTGACAAAAAGCCAGCATTCGACAAGACTAATCCTAGAAATGGAGATCTCAGTCGAAAAAAGTTTTCAATGGAGAAAGGATCACCTCGACGTGTCGAAGCCTGTAAGAATAGTCTTTAGCACAGAGATTGTTGAAAAAGACGAACCCGAAAGGTTTTCAGAAAAAGACTTTCCATCAACATTCACACAAATCAAAGAAGGTGAAAGACATATAAGTGACAGTCGTGCACTAGAATGGATGGACGCGAAGATTAAAACAAAGGAAGTAGATATTTCAAATGACCACCGACTAAAAATGGAAAAGATTGGCGATTACTGGAATGAGGAAAAAACAGCAGAAATCTCCAGTATCCTCAAAGAATTTCAAGATGTATTTGCTCGAGATTATAGAGACTTGAAAGGACTTGTACAGGAGATGGGAGAGATGAAAATTGATATTAAACCAGACGCCAGACCTGTAAAGAAAAGACCCTACAAGCTTGCTCACAAATATAAGGATATTCTTAAAAAGGAGATCAGTGACATGCTAGCAGCAAGAATCATATATCCTATCGACCAGTCAGAATGGGAAAGCCCGATGGTTGTTCAGCCAAAGAAACAAGATCTAACACGACTGCGAATATGTGTCGACTTTCGTGAGCTGAACAAGGTAACACTCACAGATCCCTTTCCAACTCCTTTCGCAGATGAAATTATTAATGAAGTTGCAGGGCATGAGTGCTACTCTTTCACGGATAGATTCTCAGGGTACAATCAAGTACCTATTGCAAAGGAAGATCATAAAAAGACAACATTCGTGTGCGAATTCGGGTCATTCACGTACAAAGTCATGTCCTTCGGTTTGAAGAACGCACCTGCGGTCTTCTCAATAATTGTCGTCAAAGCATTTCAAGAATATATCTACAAAACCATGGATGTATACTTTGATGATTAGACAGTCTATACAATGCTAAATGATCATTGCAAATGGATTCGACTGATGTTGGAACGGTGTCGGCAGATACAATTCTCACTGAACATTAAAAGTGCATTTTCGCGACACCCATCGGCATATTACTAGGCCATGTAGTTTGCAAAGAAGGAATCAAGGTCGATTACGCAAAGATAAAAATTATCCTCGACCTGAAGCCTCCAATTAATCCAAAACAAGTATGGATCCTATTGGGTCATACCAGATATTACAGGAAGTTTATCAGACATTATTCCAATATGACTTATCCTCTCGAAGAATTGCTAAAAGATGATCGAGATTATAGGTGGACGTAGGAATGCGACATCTCATTTAACACGTTGAAAAGAAAAATGGTCGAAGCACCCATCCTCCGATTTTCGGACTGGTCGAAAAAATTTCACGTGCATATTAATGCCTCTGGAATAGCAGTCGGCGCCATTCTAACCCAACCTGGAGACGATGGCATGGATTACCCTAATGCATTCAACAGTCAGAAATTGAATAAAGCTGGAAGAAATTATTCCACGACCGAAAGAGAAGCATTAGGTATGGTATTTGCACTGTAGAAATACCGTCATTATTTATTGGCTAACCCCTTTGTATTTTATACAAATCATCAAGCTTTAAAATACTTAGTTAATAAACCATTGCATCATGGGAGGTTATGTCACTGGCTATTACTGTTTCAAGAATTTGAATTTGAAGTAGTCATTCGTCCGAGAAAAGCTAATGTCGGACTAGACCACCTTTCGAGAGTCGAAACGGGAGAGGAGATGACAGGAATCAAAGATGACTTACCGGATGCACACTTGTTTCGTATTGAAGCAGTCCCTTCAAAACTTGCGGAAATTGCACAATTTCTCGAGGATGGGCAAGCCCCTGAAGGAATGACTGAGAAAAAGAGGAAGATCTTGGCAATGAAAGCAGCTCCCTACACTCTGATCAATGGATTCCTCTATAAACTTGTCTTGGATGATATATTACGTTGATGTGCACATGACCATGAACGACAGGATATACTTGCAGAAGCTCATGCTGGACCGGCGGGAGGACATTATCATGTAGACATAACAGCTAGAAAAATTCTGCAAGCTGGACTTTGGTGCCTGACAGTTCAAAAAGACTGTCGATAATTTGTATCTAAGTGTGATAGATGTCAGCGCATGGGCTGACCACTCCCAAGAATAGAAATGCCACTGGTTCCAATTAAACCTAGACAAACATTCGAAATTTGGACTATCGATTTTATTGGACCATTCCCTGTAGTGGGGAGGAGGACAGGTGCTCGATACATTATTACTGCTGTCAAATATGTTACCAAGTGGGCAGAAGCAGAACCGGTCGAAACATGTTCAAGCAAAGTTGCCGCTAAGTTTATTTATGAAAACATCATAACACGTTTTGGATGCCCCATAACATTGATAAGTGACCAAGGTACGCATTTTGTATGTAAAACCATTGAAGCACTAACTAAGGAATTTGCAGTTGATCATAGAATAAGCACAACGTACCACCCTCAGTCGAATGGCGCCATATAATCATTCAACAAAACACTTACAAAAGGACTGACGCAAATATGCAACAGAGAGAAAGACGACTGGGATGACAAAGTACCTGTTGTTCCCTGGGCATATAGAACAACATACAAAAGAACGACAGGTCAGACACCATTCTCACTTGTCTATGGACAAGAAGCAGTCGTCCCATTGCATTTTCGATGACAAGCACCGACCATTGCAACAGCTTTACATATTGACGTCGAAGATACTCAACAAGAACGGATTTTACAACTGTCGAAGCTAGATGAAGGTCAAAAGATGGCGATAGAACATCAGCGAGTCCAAAAACAACAACAGAAAGCATGGCATGATAGAAACATCAAATAGAAGAATCTGTCAGTTGGAGATTTGGCACTCCTCTATAATAGCCGAGTAAAAGGGAAGCCGAAGAAGCTACATAGATAATGGATGGGACCCTATATTGTCAAAGCATTAAATCCTAATGGATCAGTCCAACTAAAAACGCTACAAGGAAATGTTTTCAAGAAAGCGATAAATGGCGCCCGACTTAAGCAGTACAAGTCGTGAATATTCAAAAAAAAAAAAAAAAACGGTTAAGAAGTAACCAAATGAGAGTACTATAAGCAATCAAGAAAAACAACAAAGCATGACAAAAGCAGAATGACGAGAGAGTGGCAGAAGAAGGATGGAAAGAGCAAAGAACAAAGTCTGACGCATAACTGTCGATATTATAGACATCGACAAGGATGCCAATGAGTTGTAGAGGAAAACCAGGCACAATAGAAGCAATGGAGCTCTGACCGACCAAAATCATTTAGAGAAGTCTGTCGACATAACACATCAAACGAGGTATTGCGACCTCATGATGACAAAGAAATAAAGTCTAAAGATAGTTGCGACGCCAGAAGTAATGCACCTGACGGGACGTCAATATCCTATCAATCCAATTTAATAACCCTGTCAAATCAACCATCAATATAGGACTCCATGTCCCGTTCACCCATGCCGAGAAACTCCACCATAAATCCGGAGCTCGAGGATCCTTGGGCACTCTTTTGCCGAGAACTTGAATTCCAAGATACAGAGCTCCCTGACCCTGCCAAAGCTACTTTCGCATTACTGAACCTTGAATCCGCCATGGCTCCCAGAAAAACTTTAACAACTACAAGGGCCGCTGCGACGACAGTTAGAGAGCTAAAAAAAGCACAAACACCATTGGAAACAAGACTCCAGATGATTCGGAATGCGAAAGCATTAGAGCCCACTTGGAAGAGAGCATGGAGGGACATTGAAGAATGGGGGAAGGAATCAGATGGTCGTTGGAGGGAGGAAGCTCAGCGGTTACAGACAGCCACAATTTTCCAATATATGAAGGCTCCGCTGCTAGACAGCTTTGGAGGAATTAAAAAAATCATTGCCCAATTCATTGTCAGTAGATATCACAATGGAAAACTTTATTTTGATGTTCTAGTCGACATCAATGGAGAACTAATCCAAAAGATAACAGGATTATCACATAAGGGAGATATAGTACCGGCAAGTTCAGGAGCGGACTTGGTTGACGAGTTTGTCGATACTCATGCTGGAAAGAACTCACGAGGCATAGCCATGAGTCAAATTGTATATGGCAACTACAGAACTGCTTCCAAGATTGTGTTGCATGCACTATATCGGACAGGAAGGGGATCGGACTTAAAGACCGACATGTTGGAAGCTGTCAAGAATATGGCTATGTGCGGCAAAGTATACAAGTGGGCCGATTTCTTGTCCGACATAATCTAATACACATGCAACAAGTTCCAAGAGGAAGGAACCAGCATCCATTATCCATTTGTGCTTATATGGATTGCTATGTCCCACTTGCTCCCAAAAGGAAATAAGGATTTCTCGCAAGAGCGAACTGTCCTGATAGAGAATTTTCGTTGTTTCACTCTAGGAGTAAGCCGGCATGGTCCGTTGACGGTTAAGATTTGGTTGGAAGCATGGTTTTTAGACCTAAAAACAATAGCAACAAGATGGAGAGTACCACAAAATGTTCGACGAAGTATACCCCCGACAACACACATCCAACTTTCTTTAGATGATACAGCGGTTTGGTACGGGGAAGGTGCAGCAGGGTAGGCTAAACACCTCGATTATTACCCATCAGTAAACGAAATTTTCACAGAGCTAAGTCGACAAACCAATGAAGTATTGGCAATTCCAGCCCTGGCCCGAAAAGTCGACTTCACATATGTCGAACCCTTGTCAGATGCGGAACAAGAAGAAGCATATGAAATCCATTTATAATTGAACACCTTCACATATCAACCTGATTCGGCACCCATTCCTAAGGTACTAGCAATGGAAACGATTCCGCATAAAGAATCAACAGAAGCTGCTGAACAGTTGGACAGTAGCACAGAGTCCGACAACCTAGAACATCTTTTGACAGATGACAGCATACAGAAGGTAGCAGCTGAACTAATTATGGCCCGACAGAACATGGTACTACCGACCCAAGGGAAAGGGAAAAGAAAAGTAACATTTCAAGAACCTACGGAACACGACGAGATTGATTTATACAACACTGCCACTCAGATTCTTGAAGATGCAGCCAAGAACAAATTACCTGTCGAAGACCAGTTCAGAAAATTTCTAGAAACAGATAAGTATCCATCTTCTAGAATTCTTGTTAAAAAACCCAAAATTTGGGTCGAACCCCATGTTGACTTAACCATTCAAACTCCCCCCTCTTCCCCAACCACAATAGAAGAAGAAAGCACTCTTCCAGCATTACCTGCTCATGTTAATCCAACAGACGCCACTTTAAGTACGTTTATTGCAAACCTTCCAACACTATGTTTCAACTAGCGCGAGATGGTTATTCAACAGCCAGTCTTTGCATCTCCGACCACTATCCCGGTTAACCTATCTCCCCCCAACACCATTCAAATCGCAAATTTACCTTTACCATCGACAGTCCCAAAAATTATCGGTCACAAAAAGATCCATCATATCAGAAACCCTAATCCTTTAGGTCTAGTTTATTCACAACAAACAACTGTCTATACCCCTCTCCCAGTCACTACATTACCGAGAGTTGTTCAAAGTGAAAACCCCCCCAAGTCGTCATTCCCCATGTCGAGTCTACAATTGAATCTAGTTCAGTTAGTCCAGGTCCGCTCGACAGTACCACTTCATTGAGTCCACTTACGACATCAGTCGACCTGCCATCATTCCCGATAAGTCAGTCTAGTCTCCCTGTCGATGGATCCAAGTCTAGTCCGGTTACACAGCAACACAACAAAGAAGCAACCACGACAGAAGCAGTCGAAGTTGCTTCCACTCTAGCCAAGGAACCAACCGCAATTCAAGATTTTGCAGCCGACACGACAGAACCATTAGAGCACACTAATGTTCCAGATATCAGTACAAGCAATATGGATACATCCATCATACCAATAGATATTCCACCAAGTGTCGGAACTGTTGAACATGAAATTCTAGTCACCACTGAAGCAGTACCAAGTCTACAAGTCCAGGCAGAACAAGTTGTTTCCAGCACGCAAGTAGTCATCGACAATCATCCAGCAATAGCCGAAAAAAATAAGGGGCCAGAACAACAAACCATAAGTAAAGAAAAAGAAAAAGAGAAGAGCAGTCGGAAGAAACACAAAGAGAAGAAACGCAAAGAAAGAGAACTTCAGCAACAACTGCAAATTCAACAAACACAGCAAGGATAATCAGAAAATACTCTCTCTGTATACTTAGATCAATTTGGAGCTACTACAAGTTATCATCCACAGTTGGCCTCCCAAGAAGAGCTTGATTTACTTGAAGATGAAGTTTTCAGAGTGCAAAGATATTGCCGACAAGAATCAGAAGATCAGATACTCCAGCTACAGGACGAACGGACTACATTTCTTGCTAAGTTTGAAAACTTAGCTCAACAAGTTATTCCACTTCCAACCAATTCCGACATGGCATCACCTCTTGACAGAGCATACCAGTTGTTTGAATCTGTCGTGTCGATGTTACAATCTGAGTTGCTCAAAAGACAACAGGACCAGGCTGTCGAAGTAGCTTCTCTCATGACAAATCAGTTTGTAGCCTTTACAGAAGTTGTCAATTTACTCAAACAATATGATATTCGAGCAGCAAAACTCGCCGAAGTTCTAGACAACTGGTATGTACATTATGGCGAAGTCTACAAAGAATTACAAAATACAAAGACACTGATAGGCACACTTCACCGACAGCATTTGACCGCAGAAGAGGCACTTATTGAAAGTCTAAATAATCAGATTGTCATGGAAAATAAAAAGCTGGACAAGTTAGAAAAACAGGAAACACAGTGGATATCTCAGGCACGCTGCGGCCTCAATAAACTTGAAGAAATTCGACCCCGACTTCGACATTTACTTGCTGCTGCCCAGGAAACAATCACTACATTTGGCCCCGACATGATCCACTTACAGGCTATATCCACCCACGACAAGATGGAAAACTTGTTGAAGCTCACGACACTAACTGTCGACATTCAAAATTTTCTATGCACCTGGGAAGAGTTCCAGCACCATCTTTATGTTTCCACCGAAGCCATTCTTGAAGTTTGCTTACAGCTATTCGATGCTACTAGCCCTAGCTTACCATCATCATAACCGTCTTACTCATTATTTTTGTATTTTTGATCTCCCCATTTCTTCGGGACGAAGAAAGATTTTGAGGTGGGGGAGATGTTGGAGGGGCCTAGGTCAGCCTGTCGACTAGGCCTCCGCCTGACCACTCTGCAGCACATGTCGATAGGTCGTGTCGACTAGTATAGGTCGGGTCGGTCGGTTAGACCGACAAACGGTTATGTAACCATATTAACAGATATATATATATAGTTTGTTGAGCGGATGTAGAGACTAGATTGGTTCTATGACTGTATTCTGCTCTTGCTGGTTAATATAAAGGCTTGTGTTCTCTCGATTTGTCTCGTCTCTTGTATCTGTATCATTGTGTATGCTTGCTTATAATATGTAATGTATCTATGGTACACATGAACCTTGGGGACTACAACACCCCCTGTAATGTTCTCTCTCTACAAATTTCATTTTAAAAGGTGGATCATATTCAAATTTAGGCTGCTCTCTCTTAGATAGGAAAAGTGTTCTCTTTTTCATCTCTTTATCCTCTTTTATTCCCTTTTTCTTTTCAAGAAGTAGTTAGGTTTTAGTTCTCTCCATTTCTTTTTATTTTTAATTTGTTAATATCTATTTTTCCTCTTATTATTCTAATTCTTCATTAACTCTTCTTATGCATTAATTAAGAAGTCATTCCCCCTTCTAGTATGCTTGGTCCCTCTTTTAATTGGATGTTCCCCAACAAGTTAGAAACATTAAGTAGATAAAGCAATATAAATGATCATATCATTTATTATCCTTGATGCTCCAGAGTTCCCAACTCAACATCAAGACAAAAGTATTTAAGTCTAACTATTCTTAATGCTCCAGAGTTGACCTTATTTTATATTATTGGATGTATGGGATCCCTTCACCCCATTTGTGTATTTTTTTTGTTTTATGTTACAAATGACTTTCAAAATTGACTTGTATTCACTAAAATACACAACATTCCTTTTCTTTGATCACGTGTACTTTATTGAAAACATTTTTATGAGTAAATTATAAAAGAGAAAATGAAAAGGTAGTTGTAATTACCAATTGTCCAAGCTAAAGTTATTAAAAGAGGACAAACCTAAGGGCAAGAAGTCCTAGTTTTACTAGTAAAAGGTATGCTTAAGAGTTAGAGTGATTATATCCCATTTTGTTATTAATTATTCCAAAGGGTAGCTTCTCTATTTGTTTTAAAAACTCTCTGATGATAGTAGGGTTCACTTCAAAGTGGAAAAAGAAGGAGGGTTCAGATCTATGCTTGGATTTTCTTTAAGGTAGAATTGTTTATCCAAATACCTTTACAACATTTGGTCATCCAATTATAATGGTTCTTATTTGTAATTGCATCTGCAGAAAATAGTCAGGGCACTCAAGCTTATCATTGATTCATTTGGAGTCCAAGCTTCCTCTTCATTTTATTTTCTTTTATGTTGTCTAGGTTGTTCTCATATAGTTTTATAAATGTCAATGCTAGTTTTGAAATACTCCTGGTCCTATCCCTCATAGGGTCTTGAAGGAGAATGATTTGCCAACCGTGATATTGTATGGAATCATCTTTCAATTGATTGTTGGCCCTAATTTTTTGTGGTATTTCTAGTTATTTTCTTTTGTTTATTTGGTTACTATAAAACACACCAAAAATATTGCATATTACTCGAAACAATAAATCTTAGCACATTTTTTGGTATATTATGCACTATCTATTTTCCTTTAGATTGTTAAATTTCATCTACTTCCTTTTTTGTATTGCACTCAAATATTTTCATTTTCACAACTTCTCTAGTTTTGTTTATTTAGTTGGTCGGTCAAGTTTTCATTATTTGCATAATAAAGAAAAAACATTTCCTTGTGTTGACTAGCATCTAATATCGGGCATACTTATTCTCTTAAATCTTATTGAATTCTTCTAGAAGCAAAGACTACTTGAGGACAAAGAGGATTTAAACTTAGGGTGGCCATTCCTGCCTCTTCCCAACTTAGCCTCACATGAGGTTGAAATGTTGGTAGCATAAGGTCAATTTACACCATAGTCACTGGACTCATCGGCAATAAATTGGGGAGACAAAAGAGTAAAAATTTTGAATTAGATAGTCAAAAATTAGGTGGGTTCCATAAAATCACGAGTTAAACTCGCCTGGATGGTTTAAATTGTGAGTTCAACTCACGTTGTGGTCAACTCGAGTTTAAATCAGGATTGTTTGAATCAGATCGTTTAGTGTCTGATTCATATTTAAATAGGGGAGTCACGATTTAAATCGCAATTCTTGTGACACTGATTACACCATCAATGGTAGTTTATTTTTTGTCTTTACAGTTCTTAGTGATAACTCTAAGGGTGGAAAGGTGATTGGTTGTAGCACATAAATAATTTGAACCCAGTGTGTCCTTTGGCTCGTTTATTATTGTCCTCAAGCCATTGACTCATTTTTATTTTAAGAATTAAGCCAAATAATTTTACGAATATGGAGTTGATCGTGATAGTTCAATATTTGGATGGTTCATCTTGGTTTATGGATTTCAAAATAGGAAGAATTAGGCTTTAATTGCATTTTAAGGAAGCTCTCATTGGCAACTTATTAGAAATATGCTTAATATAAGAAGCCAAATCAGACTCCCAAGTTTTAATATCTCGGCTCGCTACCTCTCAATGTCTTTAATTTCTCCATTAACAAGGCATTCTTATCATTTAGAAATTATCATCATGTAAGTGGAGTCTAAGTAACTATACGAAACAAACCACTATGACCAATCATGATAATATTAGGGGGATAACCTTAAGTGATTTAAGGTGTCAAATCCAAATCAACAATGGTAAATAATACCTCAAATCATGTAGAAATTGAATGAAATCAGCAAATAGAAACATAGGACAACAAGGTAAAGTGTATGGAAAACAATGCAAAGAATATTATAAATCAAAAGGGAAGAGGTACTTTGATGTTCTATATAAGGACAACAAGACATAAAAACAATAAAATCACCCTAAACTACTGGAAAAACATGAAATTCAGTGCAATAAATGCTCACTAAAGGTGGACGGGAAAACTAATGCAACTAAGATGAGAAAATTTGTTGATTTATGTGTAAAAATAGTGTATTAGTGATGAGTAGCAAATTGTTTATCATTTTTTTTTGCAAAGATAGCTAATTAAATGTTGCTTTTGTATTTCATATATTTGGTTATGCATGCAAATCAACAAGGGGTATGATTCCTTAGCAAAAATATGTCAAAACTGGCAAAAATAAATGTGTTTCTTAACAGAAAGAGAAAGAACATGTAACAAAAATGGCTAACTTATATGTTCTATATGCTTAATAATGCACAAAAATGGAGTAAATATCAGAAACGTTTGTTGTAAATTATTAAAGTAATCAAGAAATCAATTAATGCTATGGATTCAATAATGAATGAAAGAATGCAAGTAGGGAAAACAAAGATATTTTATTCATACTACTCAATTTCCTAATAAGCATGCAATAAAAGAAAGAATCTAAGAATTGTAGAATTTTTATTCAATTGAGCAAAAGTAATGATCATCAAAATAGTAGTTGATAAGTATTTATTACTAAGGGTTGTAGGAAGAACAAATTCTTTAATAGGTAGGATGTAACGACTCTAGTTCCCATACCAAAAAATCTTTTTTTGTTTAATTTCATGATACAACATTAAGTCCTTAGTTGTTTATTATGTTAACATGTCTATAGTATGATGTTGATTTATTGTTTACTAACACAAGCTTGTTTCCTTCTTGCATTGACTTTTTCTCAACCTTAGTTTAAGTCTTAAGCTTTGTTAATTATTTACCGGTATATGAGGTCATTTACATCATTAATTATACTTTTCATTGCATGGGATTATTCTATGTATTATTGCTTGTTAGGATATTTTAATACTCCATCCTTGTCCTACCTAGCATTATTTCATTTTCCTAGTAGCAGATGATGTCATTTTCTCCCTAGTGGTGTGCAGATGTCATCCAGGATCCATCTACCACCTTATGAGCCCTACATGCATCATTTTAGGACCACTTAAGGCAATTCCCTATATTTTAGGAACCTACTCAGTCTTCAAGTTCAGTCCACCTAAGTTAGCTGACTCTTGTGGGGAGTTAGAGCTCTGAATGCCACTGATTATGGCCTCATGCGCCTTTTTCTGACTGTTTTGCATGGCAAACTCACTAATGCACCCTCCTTGGTCAGTTAATTGATTGTGTCTTCAGTTAACTGATTTTAGGATCAGTTTGGTTGAGTTTGAGTCTTTCAGAGCACTCCAGTGGTGACAATTCATATTCTAGACTAACTGGGGTTCGAATTCTCCTATGTGATTCGAATTCTCTCCATTGTAACATCATTTTGGACTATACTGATTATTGGATCATTTGGCATTATCATGCTCCTATCTAAGTTCTCATGCATGATTAATTGTCTGCTCATTTTTACTGCATTTTTCACTCTAATTCATCATTTCTGCTCATTTTTTCTCTATAAGATATATTCAACACTTAAATATGTTGTGATTTAAAATTTCACATTGCTAAATACCTAGCCTATTGTGCATTTAGATTCACCTCATTAAACTTTATATATATATATATATATATATATATATAACCAAATAACCCACATTAACATACCACATGTTTATAATTAAAACATCATAAACATAATTTTATAATAACAATGAACCACAAGCCTGCGACCTATCTAGTCGTGGTTATCTTATGCTTGGCGAACATGTTAAACATATCATAGATAGATTAACAAATTATCATAGTCTACGACCTACCTAGTCATGGCTAGACTTGAACATAAATCCACAAGTTTAAACATATTATATGCTTGGGCAAAGGGTGAGCCTTACAAGTGGCTCATTAGCTTACTTAGCACTAAGTGCTAATGCATGCATAAATGTAATGTCATGCAAATATAGGCTATGCATCAAATGTTGGATATTGAGGAGGAGGAACGTGGGAAAAATATCCCTAACGACCTCAACCTTATATGCATTGGTCAACACTTACAATGTGAACACCATGCAATATGAATGCATGTAACTAAGGAAATGGTGGATTACCATCCTCCTGCCCAAACGTCAGGTCAGGCATTAAATGGTACAATGATTGGTCGTCGCCAACTCGCCATTGACGGGGTAAAACCCTTGTTGAAAGGTGTAGCTCGGGCCAATCCTGGAATACGTTGTTGTGGTTTTCATATTACTACTATACATGAATTTGACTGGCATTTCACCTTACCATTGTGTATATTGTGTTTTTATTTTGTGCCCCTGTTTATTATAAGACATAGTTATAAGGGATTGCCACGGAGTCAACCCTAGGTGCTTGTTATCATTTTTATTATTGGTCCCTCATATTGTTGATAGAGTGGCCATGTGTTTTCGGCCTTATGGTTTTATGAAGTTATTGCAGGCTCACACCTTTGTTGTTTTCATTTTCATGTATATATATCATGGTTATATATGTTGGTCTTTATCGGTTTAATCCTTTTTTTTTTTTCAATGGAAAAATCACCTTTCTGCTATTCTCAAGAATTAAGGAAAGCTTGAAATACAATCATTACAATATGGCTCAACAAGAGCATCATGTCACTTACAAGAATTGAACCTGGGTGGGGAGGGTAACAATCTTTCCTCCCAACCACTCAAACTACAACCAATGGACTTTTATCGACCTATTCACACAACTAGCCTAGGCGTGACAAAGAAACGGGATTAATGCCATTTCCATACTTTTATTTATGTAGATAACCCATGTAAATGAATCAACGTTTATGTCGAAATCCTAGTGGTTCGACCTGTCAAATAAAACAAGGTTTATGTTAATGAATCTATTAATATGTTTAAGGGTGAAGCCTTGGTGGCTTACCTGAACTCTGTTGTAATGTATATCATTTATATATTGTTCCTATGTAAAAAGAATGTGAGCGAGAATCCCTAGGATTCAATCTGAGGTTTTACTTGTTATTGCATGTCTTTATAACAGTTTATATGGTCAATGTTTAGGGCTTGGCTGTGAGGCTTGACCCACGATATGGTTTGTCTAACATATTATATTGCTTATCATTTGTTTATGGATGTGTAAAATGTATGGGTAAGGCATAGCCAAAGGCCCGACCCTTGTGATATGCATGTTTATATGCTATATGCAATATATATGGGTAAGGCATGGGTAAGGCATAGCCAAAGGCTCGACCCTTGTGATATGTTTGTCGCACAATATATATGTATGGGTAGGGCATAGCCAAAGGCTCGACCCTTGTGATATGTTTGTTGCACATAGCATATAAACAAACATATCACAAGGTCGAGCCTTTGGCTATGCCCTACCCATATATATATACAAACACACACATTATTATTATAACAATAATACATGTATAGTAGGTTAAGGGATTAGCCCTAGATTCGAAATCGAATCCTCTCTCTTACTCATGTATATAATTTGTGAGATTTTTCATTAGGGTTTAAAAAATCAGGATATATATATATATAAATATATGTAAAGATGTATTTATAAATAAAAATATCCTCTATTACTCATGTATATAATTTGTGAGATTTTTCACTAAGGTTTAAAAAACCAGGATATATATATATATATATATAAAAAGATGTATTTATAAATAAAAATATTAGATTGTCTGTTTTCATATATTTAGTTTACCATGCCTTTATTTTAGTATATAAATGTTGTTTTGTCATTATATTTATGCTTCTATTGGTAGTTAAACAAAAACATTAAGTGATAGTATTTAGAGAACAATAAAAGGGTTTAATAATAGAAACATATTCGCAGTAAATAGAATAACTAGTAGTAAATATAAATCTTCAATAAAGTCTTTTTAACTTGGAAAAATAACTCTAACTATTTATAACTAGGCATATTAAATCCTCTTCTAGAATGATAGATTTTTCTTGAACTAATAGTAGATACATAATTGCTTGAACAGTCATGACCAGGTTATGAACAAATAAAAGCTATGAGTAGATTAACAATGATAGGAAACCTTCCACAGAACATGAAACTCATAATAGGTCTAAATACCCTTTAATAAAATGTTAATAAGTAAACAAAATTCATTCTTGATAACAAATGTTTATAAAGAACATTATATAAACTTCTATCCAATAGAAAATAAAACAGAGATAGGAAAATTATAAATCTTAATGCATCCAACTCATTAGGAAACTTCCACGTTCCTCCCAACCATAGACCTACAAACAATTCAACTTTTCATTCAGCAAGTCACCCCCGAGCCAGACCAATCACACTAGAAGGATGATAACTTAGGGTTTTGTTCTCAATATTTCTTACTACTGCAGCGTAGTCACAAGGTGTTTTACCATCTCTGTGTATTTCCTTATAAAATCATATCCCCAAAACAGTCCCTCCTGGACAGACCATAGACTATTTCTTGGTCATTGAGCATTCAAAGAAATACAACTAAACCCTCTAGCAACTAGGAAACATTACCTCCTGTAATGTTCTCTCTCTGCAAATTTTATTTTAAAAGGTGGATCATATTCAAATTTAGGTTGCTCTCTCTTAGATAGGAAAAGTGTTCTCTTTTTCATCTCCTTATCCTCTTTTATTCCCTTTTTCTTTTCAAGAAGTAGTTAGGTTTTAGTTCTCTCCATTTCTTTTTATTTTTAATTTGTTAATATCTATTTTTCCTCGCATTATTCTAATTCTTCATTAACTCTTCTTATGCATTAATTAAGAAGTCATTCCCCCTTCTAGTATGCTTGGTCCCTCTTTTAATTGGATGTTCCCCAACAAGTTAGAAACATTAAGTAGATAAAGCAATATAAATGATCATATCATTTATTATCCTTGATGCTCCAGAGTTCCTAACTCAACATCAAGACAAAAGTATTTAAGTCTAACTATTCTTAATGCTCCAAAGTTTCCCAACTCAACATCGAATCAAAATATTTAAGTCTAACTATTCTTGATGCTCCAGAGTTTCTGAACTCAACATCAAATCAAAATATTTAAGTCCTCTGGGACCTTATTAACAAGGGGTGGAACTTGGGATATTACATCCCACCCCCCTTAAAATCAACATCATCCCGGTGTTAGCACCTTTTAACATGAACCTTGAAACAAAAAGGGGTATGCCTCTCTCATGGAATCTTATTTTCCCATGTGGCCTCTTCAGCACCGAAGTGCTTCCATTGCACTTTCATTTGGACAATAGCCCACTTCTGGAGCTACATTTCTCTCTTGTCCAAAATACAAAGGGGTTTTGGCATGAAATCCCCTTCTAGTTCTACCTACAACAAATCTCTTTCAATTACATGTTTAGGATCATAAACATACTTCTTAAGCAAAGATACATGAAAAACGTTGTGAACTTTAACATGAGTAGGAAAAGCAAGTTCATAGGCCACCAGTCCTATCTTAGCCAATATTTCAAATGGCCCACAATATTTGGGAGCTAATTTTACGCACTTTCCCAAGTTCAAAGAGCTTATTTTTTCTTTGAATTTCATATACACATGCTCTCCAATCTGATACTCTTTATCGCTTATGCTTTTGTCGGCATAACTTTTTTGTCAATCCTATGCCTCTTTCAAATTCAGGTGTACCTTGTTCACTAATTGTTCTAAATATTTTAACGGATCTAATCCTAACATCAATTTTTCCATCGGATTATCCCAAGTCATGGGATTTTTGCATTTCCTTCCATACAACACTTCAAACGAAGTCATTTTGGTAGATGTTTGATAACCATTGTTATATATGCAAATTCCACTAAGTGTAGGTAGTCTTCCCAATGTGATGGATTATGCATGACATACATTTTGAATATGTCTTCTAAAATATGATTAGAACGCTATGTTTTCCCATATGTTTGTGGGTGGTAAGCAGTGCTCAAATTTAGCTAAGTGTTTAGCCCAAAAACCAAGGCTTTCCAAAATTTCCCTGTGAACTTTGTATCCTTGTAACAAATAATAGTTTTGGGTATTCCATGTAATCTGAAATTTTATTTCAAGAATATTTGTATAATATGTATTACTTTAAGAGTTTATTTTACGGGGATAAAATGTACAGCCGTAGAAATTTTGTCAACTACTACCATAATAGAGTCATTCTGCGGTTTTTTGGTAAACTAGTGATAAAATCCATACCTATCACTTCCCACTTCCATTCTGGAATGGGTAATGGCTGAAGTAATTTAGTTGGGTGTTGGTGTTTAGTCTTAACAATTTGACACTCTTGACATTTATTTATGTAAAGATATACAACCTCTTTTAATTTAGACCAAAAATAGTGTTTCTTAATAGCAGAGATCATCTTTTGGTATCCAGTATGTCCCAAATAGGGTTGTTTATGAAATTCATTTAAAATATCAGACCTAATATTTGTTGGTTTTGGTATATATAGCATGTTTTTAGACCATAAAAAACACGTTTCATCAATTTTGTACTCTTTATGTTGTTGTCCCAACTTATTTTCTTGAATTTTCTGGTTATTTCTGTATAAAAGTTATCATTTTCAATTGTTTTCCTAATTATGTCATGTAAATCATATCTAGTTTGAGTGGTTGTTAGCTCATGTATCAAATGTATTCACCAACTTAATGCATCAATGTAAGATACCAGACAAGAATAGGCTAGAATCTCAACTCATAACACAAATTTTAAGCAAAATTTTCACTAGTAAATTTTAACAATTATTATAATCTGCAAGGTGATAACTCTGGATACTGACTCCCAACCCAAGGATGATAGGGAAGACTTTAGGTTCTGGTTTTGTTAAGTTTAAACCAAATAGACAAGCAAGATCACTGAAAGAAACACAATCACAAGATAGACACACAATATACCCTGGGAAACCCTCATGGGGTAGAAAACCCAGCAAAGCTTTCCTCAATAAGATGATCAACCAAAATACAAGATGTGCTCCTTCCTTCTTTATCTCCTTAGCAGATCTCCCAGACAAGTGCGCACTCTTCCACAAGTGAGTGAATGATCTAATGAGGAGTTCACCTCTCTTATTTATACTGACTCCTAACTGACTAAAAGACCTAATGGGGCCAACCTCTCCTGGAGAAGTCTAATAACCCCAAAAATATAACCACAGGGCCGACCCCCACATGGTGGGTCTAATAACCCTAGTTAATACAAACCCTCGGAGGAATAAACATCTCCGGATACATAATAGGGTTACCTCGAAGGGATGAAACATCTCCGGAATAATAAAGTACAAATATAATATTCTTTGAAGTTACAATATTCAACAGGTTTTTATATGGGAAAGTCTACAGCAGCAATGTAGAAATAGGAAAAAGGTTTGTGGATCCTTTGTACAAATCACAGAGACCATTTATGTTTCAAGCATTGGCACCTCCGAAGTCTACCGCAATGCTTCTGGGTACATCCGCATATACAAACTAGATCAAGGTGCGGGTAAGTTTTATTTTATATATTCGATCTCATTATGGTCTGGGGGCAGAAATAAATATCATATGATAAAATTATTTAGAATTTGAGAGATTTTACTGCAATTTGGAACAGTAGGATGGATTTTCCATTTCCTTTCCCAAGAACTATATGGAATTCTCTAATTTGGGTCTGGAGATGAGATATGTTTCATTTATGTCCTAATAAACCAAATCAATTTGCAGAATTGTATTTGAGTTCATATAATACATTTTATAGGAAAAACATTAAAAGTAGCTAGTTGGACTGCTCAACTAGTCAAGATTCAAACTGCCTCAAACATTATAATACCATCCCAAAAATATGATCTACAGGTTGGATGATGCTCTTGGGGACTTTATTGAACTACATAAACTTACATCACTTCATTTGTATTCATACAATTCATTTTATGCAAGTTATGGAAAAACTAGTCAGAATTTGTAGTCTAATGAGCATAGGTATGAAAATGACTTTATTACTTGCATAATTTTTAAATGAAGATATATGAATAATATAAAGGATGTTTTATCAGTAAATAACCATCATATTACATATATTTAAGCAGGGCTAAAATAACCCTAAGGGTCCTGGCAACCTCCACCATGAAACATGTACCAATTACATCAAAGAAAGCTCCTTTGGGTGGAGTCTGCAATAAATAAATATGGTAGGTATTGAGCAGCATGAGTGGACCTGCAATGAATTAAATGAATAATTATTTAATCCTTCTCCATCATTGCATAATTTGAATCATCATTGATTGATGTCCAACAGAGAATTAGAGAGAAGAGAAGAAGATAGAAGGTTGTTGCAGGAGTGGTTCCTTCTTCAAAAATCTTAAACTCTTCTGAAGCAATTTGACCCAAACTTGATATTAGTCTTTAATGGATGCATACCACTCTTCAATGGATGCATAACACTCTTCAATGGCTGCAAATTAGTCTTCAATACCTGCGAAAGAGGGTGGAGGAGGGACTAGAACAAAAATGGCTATAGGGAGCATCACCCAAAGCAAGGTTGAGGCACATCACTCAACAAGAGGAGCTATAGTTCTCACATTCAATTACAAAATGGTCAAAAGATGTGAATTGGATTGGGAATCATTCTTTTATATAATTTTGGGTGACCTAATGAGCAAGTTGAATAGCTTGGTGACATGTGAGAACCCTTCCACGTGGGCCACCCACGAGTCGACATACTTGCCTTGATTTTTCCTTACAAGCTTTCCTTTCCTTTAGAAACTGTGCCCCCCTTTGTCTCAATATGTTTCCTTCTTTGTTAGAGTTTCCTTCTTTGTAACTGAACTCCCTTTTTTAGAAACTGCACCCCCCTTTGTCTCAATATGTTTCCTTCTTTGTAAACTGAGCTCCCTTTTAGAAACTGCGCCCCTCCTTAGCTTTTCTGGATATTTCTAATTTTCTGCTTCTAGAAAATTATTACACCTTCCTTGCTTTTCATCTTTTGCTATTTTCTTGCCTCCAGTTCCATTTTAGCAACCTTATCCTCATGAGGGAGCCCTCTTGTCCCACTTTCTCAATATTAAGGAATAATTATTTATAAAAATAATTAAACTTAATAAAATTATTATTTATTCTATACTTAGGATAATGTTATTCTAAGCATACAAAAATTAAATAAACTTATCTCCTTAGGGGTTATTTTGTCCCCTTTACCCATGGGAACTATGAGCCAAAATTTGGGGACATGACAGTCCTCCCTTCCCAAAATTGCTTGTCCTCAAGCAATTGAAAACAACTCCAACCAATTATGAAGCCAACCAATGACTTCACTCTTGAAAATATGTTGTTGGTTGTCTAGAGTCGGAATCCTCCAATCCAAGCTGAATTACCAAGGGTCCATCATGTTTCTATTGCTCCACTATGATTATAGTCATTCTCAAAATGACTAACTCTTTTTTTTATAACAAAATTTTCAACCCAGTTAGGATAATTGAGTAGAATTCCTGGATCCCACTGCTTCCTCTGTAAGGAACCAAATTCTTCTGCCACCTCTGGAAATCTATCACTCCAAGGAATGCCATGATCCTAAGATCTCAATTGCATCCTTCCAAAAATAAAAATCATTTGAGAGTGGCTATCATCAAGCATGATGCCCAGATTACACCACCACATTGAAAGTTGATAACTTCCAATGCAAAACTGAATATCAGTGACAATTCCCCACCAAACATGGAACTTCTCAATCTGGGGTTGAATTATATCAACTCCTCCCAAGGAACAAGTGGTAACCCATCTCCATCCAAGAATACTAAGAGCATCATATAGCAGCCATATATGCTCATGTTGCTCACTTGAAGTGTAATTTGTGTCATAAAAACCTCCATTCATGTAAGCAGTAATGTCAAACATGTGCCTTTTCATCCAAAGAAAAAGTTAAAAAACACTCCATCCAACCAAATCGAGTGGGAAGTAAAGTGATTCCTCAAGTGAAATCATCCAATTACTCAACTCTCTTCCATTGGCCAAAGGGTACAAGCATCCATCCAAGTATGTGGATTTCCTCCACATAGGCCACCTTTTGCAAGATAAATGTTTCATTAACTTCTCTTGGCAACTTGCATGCTTAGTTGCCTTCCCCTGATCATGAGCAGAAATCCTTCTGCAGGGAGATTCCATGTCTGACATGTAATCTTCCACCCAATCCATATGTGGATGAATGGAATCAAATGGCAGCAATATGTTCCTATGTTGTTGATCACAAAACATGTCATTGTTAGGAGCATCAAGAAATTTACAAAAAAAAAAAATTACCTCCTAGAATCTCAAACTGTGAAATGCATATATCCATGGGTGGATAGACTTTTCTGTTGCTTGATCCCAATAGATTGAGACCATCATTATGTTGTTGGTTATGGGTTAAATACATTCAGGTATCTTCTCCATCCATGAGTCTTCCTCATCTATAGAAATATCATGATCTCCCAGGCATGGTACTAGTGCACAACTCCAATGGCTCAACTCTCTGCCATTGGGTTCACTTAATTGGTGCAAGTGAAAGCAAGAGGCATCAAAGAATGCAAGTGGATTCCTTGGATGTTGTTGGGAAGAAAATGGTGCATTTAGCCAGTCATTATGGACAATTTTGGGAGCCTCCTGATCCACATGTGGCATCAACCAGAAAAATTTCTTCACCCAATGTTCATCCCCACTTGATGTGGCTGAATCTAGGATTTGGGGGAAAGAACTATGAACCAAACTCATATCTCTGCAACTCTCATTCATCAAACTTATGGTTGCATCTTATTCATTACTGGCTGGTCCAAATGAGGTGATCTCATCTGAATCCTCAATGGAAGAGTGACTCTCTCCAAGGAACAACTCAAGTTCACTCTGGGAAAGATCAAGTGCTTGGTTCTCATTAAACTGCTCTGCACACTCCTCAAGCACATGCAAAATAGAATGATCCTCATGATTCACCATCTCATAAGATGCCTCCATATGATCAAGGATGCTATCAACCAAGTGAAGATGGCCGAATGGTGTGTAGGAGGGCAGGTGTGATCTTTGCAAATTTTCATGAAGCTGCACTATCTCCATCTTAGATTCTTGGAGTGCACATTAAGTGTTCTGCAAGGAATCTTGGGTGGTAATCAGCTCTTTTGTGAGCTTGAAAATATCCTCTTCATCCTTCAAGGATGCACCATGAAACAACTCCACAAGCTCAAGCAGATTGTCTCTGTCAGAAAGCAAGTATAGGAAATTTCCCTTAATGGGTGTCATTGAGGATTTTAAGGGCCTCTTTGATCTTGCATTCATTCAGCTTTAGTGTCCCTTCAAGGAAATGAGATTCTGGCAGATGAACCTCTTCTTATTCTATCTTTCTAGGATCAACTTCATGAAGTTCCATCGAAGTTTTGAAAGTTGATCCATATCTTGATGCTGCAAAATATTCATCTTTTATATCATGAACAAAATAACTTAGGCTACAACTTGGGTGCTCATTCATCTCTGGTGCACCATAAAAAATTCTCTCAAAATTTCAGCCTTCTCCAATTCACGAACCCCGACACTTGAGGGCTCAACCAAGCCAATCTTCTCACTGAAAGTGGCTTCCACATCAAATTGACACGAAGGCACATAAAAATCATAATTGAAGAATTCCCCATGTGCTATGTTCTCCTCCTTATGTGGTGGGATTATGGTGGTTTGTCCTTCCACCAAATTTTGTGATTCAAACCCCACCGAGGTGTGCTTATTTTTTGCTTCTTTATGAAGCTCAAGAGGTGATTGTAAATATGATTTATGTTTATCCTTTGGATCAGATCCAAAATATTCCTCACCATCATTAACATTCCCAATCTCTTATGCCTTACACTCCTCCACATAGAATTGTTCTTCTTCATTGCAGTCACTTTGTAGTGACCTTCTCTTCTCATAGATGCTCTGCATTCTGCAACCTTCAGATGCAAGTGGCATATGCTTACCTTCTAATGGATCATGTGGCTACAAGTAAACATGGCTGCTGCAAAAATCATAACTTTTATCATGATTATTCTTGGTATTTCCCTCTTCCTTGCTTGGAGAGAGAGAGAGTGATCCATTTCCTCCTTGCACTGGCTAACACAACAGTGATTCACTTCTGGCTCAACTTTGGCTCCCTTTAGTACTACTAACCCCACTTCTATGCACACACTGTCGACAATATCTGCAATCCTTATTTCATTTTCTTTGCAGTAGGGGTCCTTGAACAATCTCTTCATCTCCAAAGAGCAGTAGTCTTGGAAAGACAGAACCTTCCTTATCTCTTTCTTCAAGGCATTGTATTCCATGAGATATTGGAATGATCCCTTCATCTTCTTTCCCCGTGAAACTTTTCCATCCCATTTAGACATAGGTGGATCAGATCCTATGTCCTCTTCAAACATATGGTCAGCAAATTAATCTTCTTCACACCTCTGCAAATAACAATCTCCAACAAAGGACATTTCCTCTTCTTCATATGGCTCAAAATATTCCTCAATCACTGGTAGGAGCCTCATACTACACTTTTGAAGATTTGTTATGCAGTATTCTTTAACAGTGAGCTTCTTTATTTCCACAGGGGTGGAGGAAAGTGATCTGATACCACTGTAAGATACCATCCAAGAATAGGCTAGAATCTCAACTCAGAACACAAATTTTAAGCAGAATTTTCGCTGAGAAATTTTAACAATTATTATAATCTGCAAGGTGATAACTCTGGATACTGACTCCCAACCCAAGGATGACAGGGAAGACTTTAGGTTTTGGTTTTTATATAGGAAAGTGTGTATCAGCAATGTATAAAGAGGAAAAATTTTGTGGATCATTTGTACAAATCACGGAGACCATTTATGTTTCGAGCATCGGCACCTCCGAAGTCTACCGCAATGCTTATGGGTATATCCGCATATACAAACTAGATCAGGGTGCATATAAGTGTTATTGTAAATAGAATTTGTCTCATGATGGCCTTGTTGCGGCAATAAATAGCAGATGATAAAATGATTTATAATTTTGGATCTTTTACTACAGTTTGGAACAGTAGGCTGTATTTTCCATTTCCTTTCCCAAGAACTATACGGAATTCTCTAATTTGTGTCTGGAGCTAGTATATGGTTCATTTAAATCTTAATAAACCACATCAATTTTCAGAATTGGATTTGAGTTCATATAATACATTTATAGGCAAAACATTAAAACTAGCTAGTTGGACTGCTCAACTAGTCAATATTCAAACTACCTCAAACATTATAATACCCTCCCAAAACTCTAATATAAAGTTTGTATGAGTTTATTGGGGATGTTATTGAACTAAATAAACTTATGACACTTCATTTGGATTCATATAATTCATTTTATGCAAGTTATGCAAAAACTAGTCAGAATTTGTAGTCTAATGAGCATAGGTATGAAAATGACTTAATTACTTGCAGAATTTTAAATGCAGATATATTAATAATATAAAGTATGGTTTATCAGGAAATAAAAATCATCTTACATAGATTTAATTAGAACCAAAATAACCCTAAGGATCCTAGCAACCTCCAGCATGAAACATGTACCAATTACATCAAGGAAAGCTCCTTTGGGTGGAGTCTGCAATACATAAATATGGTAGGTATTGAGCAGAATGAGTGGAAATGAAATGAATTAAATGAACAGGTATGTAATCCTTCTCCATCATGGCATAATTATAATCATCACTGATTGATGTCCAACAGAGAATTAGAGAAAAGAGAAGAAGATAAAAGGTTGTTGCAAGAGTGGTTCCTTCTTCAAAACTCTTAAACTCTTCTGAAGCAATTCGACCCCAACTTGAGATCATTCTTTAATGGCTGAATATCAGTCTTCAATGGATTCAAATTACTCTTCAATACCTTCCAGAGAGGGTGGAGGAGAGACTAGAACAAAAATGGTTAAGGGGAGCATCACCCAAAGCAAGGTTGAGGAACGTCACTCAACAAGAGGAGATATAGCTCTCACATTCAATTACAAAATGGTCAAAAGATGTGAATTGGAGTTGGAATCATTCTTTTATATAATTTTGGGTGACCTACTAAGCAAGTTGAATAGCCTGGTGACCTGTGAGAACCCTTCCACATGGGACACCCATGAGTGGGCATACTTGCCTTACTTTTTCCTTACAAGCTTTCATTTCCTTTAGAAACTGCGCCCCCCTTCTTCTAAAGATGTTTCCTGCTTTGTTAGAGCTTCTTGCTTTGTAACTGAACCCCTTTTTTAGAAACTGCGCCCCCCTTTGTCTCAAGATGTTTCCTTCTTTGTAAACTGAGCTCCCTTTTAGAAATAGCTTTTCTCGATATTTCTAATTTTCTGCTTTTGGAAAATTCTTACACCTTCCTTGGTTTCCATATTTTGTTATTTTCTTGCCTCCGGTTCCATTTTAGCAACCTTATCCTCATGAGGGCACCCTCTTGGCCCACTTTCTCAATATTAAGGAATAATTGTTTATAAAAGTAATCAAACTTAATAAAATTATTATTTATTCTAGACTTAGGATAATTTTATTCTAAGCATACAAAAATTAAATAAACTTATCTCCTTAGGGGTTATTTTTTCCCCTTTACCCATGGGAACTAAATGAGCCAAAATTTGGGGACATGACAATCAATCACTTTGTTTTCCTTTCCCTTGATATGTTTGACTTCGAAATTTTATTCATTAAGTAAGGATAACCATCTAGCCTGCCTAGCATTTAAATTTTGCTACTCAAAGATATGCTTCAATCCCATATTATCTATTTTAAAAACAAACATTTTTCCCATTAAATAGTGCCTCCACATCTTTAATGTGTGGATAATGGAATTCAGCTTTGAATCATGTGTAGTGTTAACACCTCTATCAATGTTCCCGCCAAAGAAGTAAAGGGCACCCCCCTACCAAAACCCCAAGCATGCCCATCGATCTCTTACACTACAGAAAGAGTCAGAAGACCCAAAAATGGCTAAGTATCAATGAATTCTGAGCCAAATGATCGAGCTGCAGTGAGAAAAATGGGAAAAACAAGGCAGTGGAATTCTTCCGCAATCTACAAAGGTTGAACGGTCAGGATTGAAAAAGCAAAGCAAGATATACGGCTGAGAAATGATCCACAACTTGTCCGATCAGGAGGATTTCCGCTTTTCCGACTTTCCAAAGTTCCAACTTTTTGCATCCGCATTGCGGATTGCGGAAGTCGGAACAAGATTTTTTCAAGAGCGCAGAGTTGGGTTTCTAATTTCCGCAACCAGCATTGTGGAATGCAGATTACGGAGGCACAATTTTCTGGGGGCGCAGTTACAGGTTTCGGAACCCGCATTGCGGAATGCGGATTGTGGAGGCATGATTTTTTCGGGGGCACAGATTCAAGTTTGTTATTTCCACAACCCGCTTTGCGGAATGCAGATTGCGGAGGTGATTTCCGCTAGGTTGTGGGATGGCGTTCCGAGTTCTGAAACCCGCATTGCGGAAGCGCAATTTCTCCTAAGAAGTAGGTTCGACTTTCCGACTTTATGAATCCCGGATTGCGGAAGTCAAATTTATGCACAATTATACAACAGTTTTCTAACTTTTTTAATCGCGCATTGTGGATTGCATAAGTGAAATTTGGAAAGGTCAGCTCAGCAATTCCAAGTTCCAAAACCCGCATTGAAGATTGCGGATTGCGGATTGGGCATTGCAGATCAAAGATTGTTTAGCAGAACAGGGTAAATTTCGGCCGCGAAAAATGAATAATTTCACAGGGAAATGGCATGATTGGGAGCCGATTTGGAAGCAAAAGAGAATCACATCCTGGATATTTTTCCAAATCAACCTAAAATGGCCTAATCCGAAGGACAAACAGGTGGTTTCCAAGGTCCAAATGCACACTGATAGCACACAAAGTTTCCCACCAGCGCGTCTAACAGACTCAGAGGCAGTTGGTTCGAGCAGTTCGGCCTAAACGGCCTCATTCTTTCCCGTTCTAGACTATTGTCAGTTAGTTAGAAGTTGTTTGATATTTTGTAAGCCTATAAAGGCAGATTCTGAATTAAACCTAATAGTTGGATGTTTTCTAGATTCTAAGAGATTAAAATCTCTGCGTATGTATCAAACTTGGCCTTTCAATTAATGAGAAGACCCAATTCTGGAGCAGAGATTCTTGTGATGAGTGTTTTGATGTCTATTATTTCGTGTGCATGTGTTCTTCATTTTTATTTCCATTAATCGTTTGCTTCTGCAATATCTAGATCAAGACTACATGGTCTGAAATTCATATGTTATGCTTCAAATGCATATGACTAGGTATTCCACCCTTTCTTCTTGAAGTTGCAGGTTAGAATTCATTTTTAAATGATCTAGCTCTGTGATAGAATTTGTTTCCCTTTCTTACTTCATCTGCTGATATCTTTGACTTGAAAAAACCTCATATACCTTGCCTCTGCCTCTTAAATTGTGGTCTAAATCAGTCTTTTGTGACTATAAATCTACGGAAGTTTGACTCCATGCGTAATAGTGCTCTTGTCCTTAACCCCAACCAGCTAAAAATCCCTATATGTCATTATCTGAAGGTCTAGCCACCACTTTTACCTATAAGCATCTTGTGCAAATAATATCCTAAGTGTTGAGTGAATTGTGAAAGAGAGAGCCCTCTCTGTGGTTGGAAAGGCTAGTTTCCATCCACCAAAGCTTGGTTTGAACAATTACCTCATGATCCCTTCTGCTGCAACACAGGAGAATCTTGAGTGATAAAATTATGGCAACCGTACTGGGGATTCGAAAGACTTATTTCCCATAACAAGAATTTCAAAGCATCAAATTAGATCTCTAAGGGAAAACAGAGGATCATAAATTTCAAGGTTGTAATATTTTCCTTGGCGACTCCAGCTTTCAGATTGGCGAATTTCTTGGAATAATTTTGGCTTCCAGAAGGATACCTACTAGAAGTCGGCTAGATCTTGAACTAGCAAAGTTTGTATCATATCCTGAGAATATCATCAGGAAAGAAAAGAAAGAACAAACAGGTATTTACCCATTAACTAGGTATTTTTCTCTACCTAAAGAAGAGGCATAGGCCATAGAGCTTATCTCTTGGGATTTAAAAACTGAACAGTCCTCATTTAGGTCTAAATATGAATCGGATCTAAATAAAACCCTGTTTGACCAAATACAATTCCAGACACATTGTTTGAATGCTTTGTGGGAAAATTCACAAGATAAAGAAGAAAACAATGATTTATTTCTCTTCACTAAAGATGATAGCAAAAATACCCAAGTCCTGATTACTCCTCCTGTTGTTCCAAGCCATACTTTTGTAATGCATATTCTTACTCCTACTCCTAGGAAAAATCTAAGAACAATGGCTTCCAGATTTTCCCCTTTAGCTCTCCCTACTAATCTCCATGACTTACCAGTGGGCTGTGCCCAACGCCTCATGAGATTTGATGGGGAAGGAAATGGTTTTGCACAACAGCATGTAGACCAATTTACTGATTTTGTATACCTAGAAGAAGTGGATGAAGATGATTTCAAGATGAGGTTATTTTCCCAAAGTATTGCAGGAGAAGTGAAGAAGTGGTTCAAAGCCCTTCCAAATGGAGGAATTGCTTCCTATGAGATATTTGAGCAACCTTTCATGTCCAGATGGAAGGATAAACAAAATCCTCTCCAAATGATCACTCAGTATGAAAACACAAAGAAAACCAATGTTGAGACTGTCCAAGACTTTTCAGCTAGATTCATGAGGATGTATAATTCCATCCCTGTGGACATCAAGCCTCCTGTGGGAGCATCCAAGCTTTATTATACTAATTTTTTGATAGTGACTTTGCTCTCATGTTGAGAGAAATTAGATTTTCCACCTTACCTAATATGTTAATAGATGATGTAGAAGTAGAATCTAATTTGATGGCCTTGGGTAAAATGAAGCTGAGAAAAAGAGATCTAATGAGGCAGCCCAACCTTCCACATTCCAATCCATTGATACTAGATTTGAGTAGAGGATGAGGACTATGGAAAGGCTGGTGGATAGGATCTCCCTTAACAATAGGCCTCCTTCCAAAGAAAACCCAGAGCCTCAAGCTTGAAATAAAAATTATATGAGACCTCCTACCCCACAAGGAAGACCAAGAGAGCCAAGGGATCCTAGAAATTCTAAGAATCAACCAACCATACCACCTTTTGCTACGAACCTAATAGCAAGGGAAGAAGAAGATGTACACCCTGATGATCAAATCCACCTTTTTTATCATATCCAACCCCAGTTCTATTTAACTAAAGAGGAACATAAACAATCCTCCCTCCAGTTAGATAGTAGCCAAGAAGAATCAAAATCTTATCAATACCAAAGAGGCTTCCAAAATGCAATCTATGAATTTCAGAGGCAGCATAATTTTAAGAGGTAGGAAGGTAACAGTAGACCAAGGAAAGGCTACTGCTAAGCCATCTTCTTCTCAGCCACAAATAAAAGAAACTTCGAGGAAAGGTGACCCAAAAAATGTAACCTCTGATAAGGCACCTGAGAAGGGGCCAGAGGCTCCTAAAAAGGGTCCAGAAGGGAGAGATGAAGGTAGTGTAAAGACAATAGAAAAGATCTATTCTTCTTTCAATTTAGAGAATGAAATATCTAAGATTAAAATCTCAATTCCTTTAAATGAGTTGGTCAAAAACTCAGAGTACAAAGATCAGATTTTGAAAGTAGTGAATGGATAAGAAGGAAAGCAGCCTGATAATCTCAATTTGCACGATGACAAACCCACTCTCATGTTTGGTACCCATGTTGAAAATGCTCTAGAGGATGATGTTCCTCCCTTCTATATCAGCCTAAACATACATGATCACATATTACACAATGTTATGTTAGATTCTGGAGCTTCACATAACCTCATGCCAAGGTCAGTGGTGGAAAGTCTGGGGTTAGAAATCACAAGGACCTATAAAGATCTGTTCTCCTTTGATTCTAGAAGAGTCCAATGTTTAGGGCTGATTAAATACATGGCGGTCTTACTAACTCAAATACCTTATAAGAATGTACTCATGGATGTGGTAGTGGTTGATATTCCACCTAAATTTGGGATGCTATTATCTAGGTCTCGGGCGTCAAAATTAAAAGGAACTCTACAGATGGACATGTCTTATGCTACCATCCCTGTTTTGGGAAAAAACAAAAGATTATACAGAGAGCATAGATTGTCTTATGTAGTAAGCAGTAAGAGTAATCCTAATAGCCATCCCATTTTTGTTGTAGACACTGATATAGGCACCTCAATCTTCTATTATGATCTTGGTTCAGAAGAGAAAGGTGTGAAAATCACTGATTTGCCTGAAACTAATGATAAGTATAGTAATGAGCAAAAGATATCATGCATTGATAGCTCAACAAACCTAGAAGGAAGTAGTCAGCAAATGGAGAAAGGAAGTGATGAAAAATCAGAATTAGAAATGGAAGCTACAGCCACAATCCAAAGAGAAGAGCGCTGAACTATGAGGTTTGATGGAGTTGTAAATAAAGAATTAGTTGGGGCTGGAGTGTGGATCATCCCTCCATATGAAGGAAGTGAATGCACCAGATTGCATACCTTCAAACTAATGTTTGACTGTTCGAATAATATGGCAAAATATTAATCCCTATTGTTGGGTCTGAATGCACTCAAAGATCTAAGAGCTAAAAAGATCAAATTTTATGGAGATACAGAGCTAATAATCCAACAGGTGAATGGAAATTATGAGACTAAATATCCCAAAATGAGGGCTTACAGAAATTTTGTTTGGGATATGTTTGATAATTTATTCACATATGATGATATTTCTTTCATCCCTAGAGAGAAAAATACAATAGCAGACATTTTGGCTAGCTCTGCTTGCAGGTTTCAACTCCATGCATATCCTACCAAAGCTTACATGATCAATATAAGTCACATACCCTTTGTTCCAAACAATACCAAACATTGGAAAATATTTGAAGATGATCAATAGATCAAGAAATTCCTAGATATGACTGAAGAATTTTCTAACACCCAGATTGATCAAGAGAACTGTTCACGTGATGAATGGGAACCTGACCCAACAGAGCTCCTAACCACTTTGGGAGACAAAGAGATCATGCATTTGAAGAGAAATTATATACCCAAAGGATTGGTTCCATTGGAAAAACGTTTTGATGAAAATGATGTGGCCAAAAATCACAAGGTTGCTCCAAACCACAGTGAAGTGGAAGATTGTAACATTGGGAATGATGAAGAACGCAAAATTGTCAAAATGACAAAGTCTTTAATCCCAGGCACTAAATATGACTATGTGGATTTAATGAGAAAGTTTTATGATGTGTTTGCATGGTGCTATGAAGACTTGAAAGAATATGACACTTCTATCATTCAGCATACCATACTAGTCAAGACAGGGGAGAAACCATTCTGGAAGAAACTGAGAAGGGTGAATCCTATGCTGCTCCCACTGATAGAAAAAGAGGTGAAGAGGTTGTATGAAGCTAAAATAGTAGTCTCCTTAAGGTTTTCAAAGTGGGTAGCCAAAATCAGACTGTGTATTGACTTTAGAAATCTGAACAAAGTATCTCTAAAGGAAAACTATCCCCTACCCAAAATGGACCACATTTTACAGAAGGTTGTAGGGGCAACAAGAATGTCCATGCTCAATGGATTTTCAGGGTACAATTAGGTTAAGGTACAGCCAGAAGACCAAGACAAGACATCATTTACCACACCTTAGGGGAGCTTCATGTATGAAAAGATTTCCTTTGGTCTGTTGAATGAAGGAGATACCTTCCAGAGAGATATGGATATATATTTTGCAGAAGAGAAAGACAAATTTGTAGTCATATACGTGGATGACATCACTGTGTATTCTAAGTCTGATACAGAGCATTGAAACATTTGCATCAAGTGTTTTCCAAGTGCATAAACTTTGGGATCTCCTTGAACCCCAAAAAGTCAAACTTTGCATGCAAGAAGGCAAGCTGCTAGGTCACATAATATCTAAAGATGGGATCAAAATTGACCCAGACAGAGTTGATACAATACAGAAAATTGAACTCCCCAAGAGTAAAAAAGAAGTTTGATCCTTGCTAGCCACAGTGAATTTCTTAAGAAGGTTCATCCCCAATTTTTCAGAGATCATGAGGTCAATCACAAACATGCTTAAGAAGGACACTCAGATCAGGTGCATTGTTGAATCCAAACAGGAATTTGGAGACATAAAAAGGGAAATTTTTGAAGCACCTGTACTAATTATCCCTAATTTTGACAAAGTGTTTCTTATGTTTTCTTTTGCCTCTGAGCATTCCATAGCTAGAGTGATTTTACAGAAAAATCAGGAAGGATATGAGCAGCCCATAGCTTTCTTTAGCAGAGCTCTCAAAGATGTTGAGCTCAAATACAATATCATGGAGAAGCAAGCATATGCCATGATTAAAACCTTGAAATATTTCAAAGTTTATGTTCTGCACTCCCATGTGGTTGCTTATGTTCCTAATGTTGTTGTAAAGGATATATTGCACAAACTGATCCAGAAGGTAGAAGGTCTAAGTGGATAGTTGTACTCTTGCAATATGACTTGGATATAAAACCTACAAAGCTTATCAAAGGACAAGGATTGGCCAGTATCATGGTTGAATCAAATTGGGATTCACTAAGTGTGAACTTGATTTCACACATGCTAGCAGAAACTGCCCAAGACCTACTGTTACAGGTATCAAACAAATTCTTATCTTATCCTTGTTATTCTGATACGATATATGTTTTGGAAAATTTACAAGCACCCCCTGAGATGGGTAAAAGCAAAGCTAGGTCAACCAAGATGAAGGCTACAAAGTTTTGCATATTGATTGGATTCCTTTATTGGAAAGAACATGGAGGTGTTCTATTGAACTGCATAGTGGAAGATGAAGCCAAAATAACCTTGAAATAATTTCATAGAGGTGTTTGCGGGGGGCATCATTATTGGAAGGCCACTATCAACAAAATTATCAGGGAAGGGTTTTATTGGCCCACCATGTTCAAATATGCATATAAGGAAATAGCTACTAGCCATGAATGCCAAATATTTGAAGGGAAGAGGAAGCTCTTCTCCTTTCCTTTGAAACCAATCTTTGTAGAAGCCCCTTTCCAGCAGTGGGGGCTTGGTGAAATTTTCCCCAACTCCTCTAGACAACACAGGTGAATATTGTATGTCACTGATTATTTCACTAAATGGATTGAGGAAGTACCAACCAGGAAAGCCACGAACATAGTCATTGATGAGTCAAGTTTTCAGGTACTTGATAACCTTTTTCCAACAGTCAAACTCAAGCAATGGTTGAGAAAAACATTGTTTTAACGTTTTCTGCCCTATCGATACTGTGAAGTACAGACTTTTGTTTTGACATGGATTTCATATTTTAATGAGAGATTGATGATTAATTCCAGCCAGCGTTTATAATTTTTATTCTCTCCTGAGTACGAGTTGCGGAGGGCCCCTCCAACACGTAAATCAGGAGATTCCTATTTGCAGGTATTTCTTTCAATTATGCGTTTTACATTGATGAACAGTTATATTGCATATGGAAGCGCTTGAATGATTTATTATTTCTATAGTAGTTTATAATACGTTCTGTAGTACAGCAAAACGGTTTCCGTAGTCCTGTAGGTGCTTTCTTTCAACGCATATTTTAATTAACGATTGCATGTGTATCAGCTTTGCTTCAATATCATGGTCTATATCTGAGGTTTATGACCGTTCTCATCATGATTAATTTCTTTAGTAGTATATGGATAGCTTGAAACGATTGCACTTCAACTTTAGCCTTGGGATTTAAATGGTTTAGATCAAAATTCTAGTTTTGAGCATCAAGTAATTACAGCACTTGTTTTCCCCAATATTAGAATAGATTTGTTATGGCATTTTCATTTTCTAGATTTACCATTCCGCATTGAGTAATTTCATAAGATCATCTCCTTCACTTTCAGCATTTTAATTATTTAAAATAGATTTACTGCTTTATTTCTTAGAACAGATTTATTGCTTTTGGTATCTTTATTTCTTAGAACAGATTTACTGCTTTTGGTATCTTTATTTCTTAGAACAGATTTACTGCTTTTGGTACTTTAATTCTTATAAATAGATTTATTACTTTCCAATATTTAATTTCGTAGCATAACCAGTTTTACATATTTAGTAGGCAACCTTTAGAACATCGATACCGACATCCAACTGTGACAGAGATTATCCTATAAGAGCACAGATAGTGCATGCATCTCTAAAGTTTGTACGTTCCCCGGGTTGACATTTAAAGTTGGCTCTTGGTATAGCTGCCCTCATTTAGGCATCCATATTAGGAGCTCACCAGTCATCATCAAATTTATAGAAGATAATATCATGTTTAGGTTTGGTTTCCCTGTTAAAATAGTCACTGACAATGCTCAAGCCTTCAAATCCAAAAAAATGGTCAAATTCTGTGAAAAAATCCACATAAAATTGGGCAATTCTACTACTTACTACCCCCAGGGAAATGGACTAGCTAAGTCATCCAACAAAAGTATGGTTAGGATCATCAAGAAACTGCTGCAAGAAAACAAAAGGGCTTGGCACACCAAGCTGACCTTTGCCATGTGGGTTGATAGGATCACCTCTAAAATATCCATTGGAACTTCTGCTTTCAAATTATGATATGGAACAAAAGTGATATTTCCCAATTCCCTTAGAGGGCCTGCTATGAGGCTGCTACAGGAGCAGGAAGAAGAGCCAAACCCTGAGCTAAGGAGAACTAACCAGTTGGTTGAGATACAGGAGGTCAGAGATAGAGTACATGTTGAAGCTATGCTAGCTCAAGATAGGGTTAAAAAGACTTTTGACAGAAATACCAAGGCTGATGATTTCCAAGTAGGAGATACGGTATTGAAAATGGATGCTCAAAGAGAGGAACAAGCCCAAAAGTTTGATAACCTCTGGCAAGGGCCCTATACAGTCATCCTCCACCATGGAAACAATGCTTTCTTCTTGCAGGATGGGGAAGACGAACCAGTTGGGAAGAGACCCATCAATGGGTGTTTCCTGAAGCACTATCTCCAGTGATAAATAATCTCGTTAGCCCGCCCTTGTTGTACATTACCATTTTTTTTAGCTTCAATTAGCTTTGTTTCAATCTCGTTTTACAAAAAGGAAAAAAAAAAAAAAAGGGCACTAGTCTGTTGTTCTTGCTACCTCACAGGGAGGATAGCATCCCCAGTTGAAGTCGTTGTTAACACCTCTATCAATGTTCCCGCCAATGAAGGAAAGGGAAGACCCCCTACAGGAACCCTAAGCATGCCCATTGACCTCTTACACCAAAGAAAGACTAAAAAAACCCAAAAATGGCTAAGTATCATCGCATTTCGAGTCAAATGATCAAGTCGTTGTGAGAAATATGGGAAAAACAAGGAAGTGGAATTCTTCTGTAATCTACAGAGGTTGAACGGTAAGGATTGAAAAAGAAAATCCAGATCTACGGCTGAGAAGCGATCCGCAACTCGTCCGATCAAGAGGATTTCCGCTTTTTCGACTTTACGAAGTTCCGACTTTCCGCATCCGCATTGCAGATTACGGAAGTCGGAACAGTATTTTTTCAAGAGCGCAGAGATGGGTTTGTGATTTTCGCAACCCAAATTGCAGAATGTGGAGGCACAATTTTTCGGGGGCGCAGTTTCGGGTTTCTGATTTCTGCAACCCGCATTGCGGAATGCGGATTGCGGAGGCATGATTTTTCCTGGGGGTGCAGATTCAAGTTTCTGATTTCCGCAACCCACATTGCGGAGGTGATTTCCGCGAGGTTGTGCGATGGCGTTCCAAGTTGCGAAACCGGCATTTTGGAATGCGGATTTCGGAAGTGCGATTTCTCCAAAGAAGCAGGTTCGACTTTCCAACTTTCTGAATCCCACATTGCGGATTGCGGAAGTAAAATTTCTGCAGAATTATACAGCAGTTTTCCGAATTTCTGAATCCCGCATTGTGGATTGCGGATTGCAGAAATGAAATTTGGAAAGGTCCGCTCAACAATTTTGAGTTCTGAAACCCACTTTGCGGATTGCGGATTGCAGATTGGGAATTTTGGATCGAAGATTGTTTAGCAGAACACGGTAAATTTCGGCCGCGGAAAATGAAGAATTTCACAAGGAAATGGCACAATTGGGAGCCGATTTGAAAGCAAAAGAGAAGCACAACCTGGTTATATTTCCAAATCAACCTAAAACATCCCATTCTGAAGGACAAACAGGTGGTTTCCAAGACCCAAAGGCACACTAATAGCGCACAGAGTTTCCCACCGGCGCGTCTAACAAACTTAGAGGCAGTTGGTTCAAGCAGTTCGGCTTGAATGGCCTCATCCTTTCCAGTTCTAGACTGTTGTCAGTTAGTTAGAAGTTGTTTGATATTTTGTAATCCTATAAAGGCAGATTCTGAATTAAACATAAGGTTTGGATGTTTTCTGGATTCTAAGAGATTAAAAGATCTGCGTATGTATCAAACTCAGCTTTTCAATTCATCAAAAGACCCGATTCTGGAGCAAAGATTCTTGTGATGAGTGTTTTTGTGTCTGTTATTTCCTGTGCATGTGTTCTTCATTTGCATTTCCATTAATTGTTTGCTTCTGCAGTATCTAGATCAAAACTAAATGGCCTGAAATTCATGTTTTATGCTTTAGATACATATGACTAGGTATTCCACCATTTCTTATTGAAGTTGCAGGTTAGAATTCATTTATAAATGCTCTAGCTTTGTGATGGAATTTGTTTCCCTTTCTTCCTTCATCTGTTAATATCTTTGACATGAAAAAACCTCATCTACATTGCCTCTACCTCTTAAATTGTGGTCTAAATCAGTCATTTGTGACTATAAATCCACTGAAGTTTGACTCCATGCCCAATAGTGCTCTTGTCCTTAACCCCAACCAGCTGAAAAAACCCTATAAGTCATTATCTGAAGGTCCAGCCACCACTTTTACCTATAACCAGCTTGTGCAAATAATATCCTAAGTGTTGAGTGAATTGTGAAAGAAAGAGCCCTCTCTATGGTTGGAAAGGCTAGTTTCCATCCACCAAAGCTTGGTTTGAAACAATTACCTCATGATCCCTTCTGCTGCAACCCGGGAGAAACTTTAATGATAACATGTAGCATAGTTTCTTTCATGTTCTTTAAGTTTTCAAGATTCATAAGAGATAACACATCCATTCTGCATAAGGACTACACCTAGTCCTTCTTTACAGGCATCGGTGCAAACAACAAAGTCCCCACCCGGATTAGATATATTTAGGATAGGAGCAGTTATTAATAATTGTTTTAGTTAATGAAAGTTTTCCTCACGCTTTTCTAACCAAACAAAATTTGACTCATTTTTCTGTAAGGATCTCATGGGATATGCAATTACGAAGAAGTTCTCAATGAACTTCTAGTAATATCTTGCAAGACCCATAAATGACTGAATGCCTGACACATTGGTAGGATTAGGCCACTCCATGATTGCTTTTATCTTTCTAGGATATACAAAAATTCCTTCTTCTGAAATTATGTGTCCTAAATACTCAATTTGTTTCTTATAGAAATCGCACTTGCTAAATTTAGCATACAATTGGTGTTCTCGTAACACTTGCAGAACAATTCTCAAATGTTCTTCATTCTCTTTCTCATCCTTAGAGTAAATAAGTATGTTGTCGATAAAGACTAGTACAAATTTATCTAGGTACTTACTAAATATGTTATTCATCATGCACATAAAAGTAGTAGGTGCGTTAGTTAATCCAAATGGTATCACTACAAACGCACTGGCCATGGTTTACTATGTTTTTTTTTTATTTTACAAGCATGAACAAATTTAGGAGATATGTAACTACGACATGATCCTGGATCAATCAAAATAGAAACTAATTTTGACAAGATTTTACCTTCGATTTCTACCATAGTAGATTGATGATCAGCTTGTCTTCCTTCCAAGGAAACACAAATCCTAGGTGTTCTGGCAACATCCTCAACTGTCACATCCTCTTGCAGATTATTCAAAACTTTGTTTTTTTTGTGGGCGAACTTTGTATAAATGGGGGCCTTGACATCCCCAACATTTCAATGTTCTTGGTGCTGATTTAATTCTGGCGTAAGTAGTTGGTTTTTCCCACTTTGGGCTGGTAAGTTAGACTGAAATTCACTCTTAGTGAAATTTTTGTTGTTCGGAAAACTATTGTTTTGTTTCCGGTAAGGAAGTGGTTTGAAACCTTTCTTTCTATTGTCTAAAAATACTTTTCATTTCGCTCTACTTTTGTTTATATTTTCATACCTACGTTGACAATGCTCATAACAGATCCTAGCTTTGTACAATGATGCATCTAGAGTCTTTGGTGCATCAAACTCAATTTTATCTCTAAAGTAAGGTGGGAGACAACCCAAAAACTGTTGAATTTTAACCTTTTCGTTCCTAATGTAAGGAACGTAATGAATAAACTCAAGAAATCTATTAATCAAATTATCCATGGTCATAGAGCCTATTTTCAGTTCATGAAACTTTTAATCTTTTTATCATAGAATCGTTCAAACATGTACTTGTCTTTAAACATTCTTTTAAAATTGTTCCACTTAACCTCTCTCTTTCAAATTCTTGGTTAGTTTCAGATCTCACCACCACCGGGAATCCTTCCCATTTAGTTGTAGATGGCCAAGTGAGCTTTCAACTTGCTCAGATAAGCATAAACCTTGAATTACTTTGACATCCCCAACAACCACTCTTTAGCTTTCTCACTTGAGTCTAAATCATCATCAAAGGTTGGGGCTTTAATTTTCTTAAACTCTCCCTATAGTCCTCCACTACTAGAAGATTTATATTTCTTCCTATCGGGAGAGGATAAAGAAGTGTATGAATAATTGGTGTTGTAATAGTGTTTCATTTTAGATGTTGAACTAGAATCGTAAATGGAGTTAGTTGAATTTTCAAATTCTTGAGTTTAGTTATTTTCTCATGGCCAGGTCCTTTTACCACATTACTAGATGTGTGAGCAGGTTGCTGGTTATTTTTAATTCCTGTCAATGTTTGTAATAAAATAGCATTCACATATTGTTGTCATTTCTTGTCTTTTATATTATCATCTTTGAATCTTTGAAACTTTGCCTTTAAACTCTGCAAAGTTTTCAATAACTCAAAAGGGGTGATAGTTCTTTGGTTGTCATTAAACTCAACATATACTTCTTCCTCTTGAGGTGGTGAGTTAAGTTTCCCCTGCTGGCTAGAAGCTCTTTCAGCACTCATGTTTACTTAGGATTACTTATTATGTCTTCTATTTTGGATCTGATCTATAAGATATTCTTGTTGATCCAAGGATTCCCAAGTCCTTTCAAACTCAGTTTTGTTTCTAGTTGTATTTATTGCCAAGTTGAATAATTCAAAAGAATCTGAATTTTGATTTCCCAAATCATTTAGCGAGTTTGGTTGTGTCTGTCTTGGTAATGTCAATTATGTTTTGAGTTTTTAATTTGATGCGCAAAAAAAAAATGTTTATTAGTTTGAATTTCCGTAATGGTTCTATGGAAAATCCTAAAGGCCACAAAGTGTTTGAAAATCTGCTCTGACGCCATTTGTAACGACTCCAATTCCCATACATTTTTTTTGGGTAACAATGTGATATGGCATTAAGCCCTTAGTTGTTTATTATATTAACATGCCTACATTATGATGTTCAATTTAATGTTTACTAACACAAGGCTTGTTTTTTCTTGCATCGACATTTTCTCAACCTTAGCTTAATCCTTAAGCTTCATCAAGTATTCACCAGTAAACTAAGTTATCCGGGGTCATTTATGTCATTAATTATATTGTTCATTGCACGAGATTATTCTATGTATTAATGTTAAGTACCTAGCCCATTGAGCATTTAGCTAGACCCCATTAAGCTATATATATATATAATAGCAAACCACATGTTTATAATTAAAACATCATAAACATAGTTTTAAAATAACAATGAACCAAAAAACCTACGACCTACCTAGTCATGGCTATCTTATGCTTGGCCAACATGTTAAACATATCATATATAGATTAACAAATTATCATAGTCTACGACCTACCTACGGCATGGCTAGACTTGAACATAAATACACAAGTTTAAACATATTATATGCTTGGGAAAAGGATTTTCCATACAAATGACTCATTGACTTACTTAGCACTAAGTGCTAACGCATGCATAAATGTAATGTTGTGCAGATACAGGCTACGCATCAAACGTTGTATATGGAGAAGGAGGGATGTGGGAAAAACATCGCTAACACCCTCAACCTTCTATGTGTTGTTCAACGCTTATGATGTGAACACCATGCAAAATGAATGTAGCTAACTATGGAAACAATGGATTACCATACTCCCTCCCAAACACCAGCTCGAGCATTAAATGGGGCAACGAACAAATTATCTAAGGAGATGAATTGTGGTTGCAGGAAAGGTCGTTGGCCTCCACCTGGCCGGTGTACCCCTTACATTAAATCAACCGAGTATGATCCTCGTTTTTCCAAGGGCACCAGGGTTAAGTCGAAGTTCCCAGTTCATTTTTGCACTCGCAAAGTATATGGAGAGGCTCGTCCCTCCTCTGTGAGAGCTCAAAGTTCAGCTCTGCCTCCACTTTGTTCATAAATTTAAACTTTAAATGTTGGTTGTTATCGGCCTAGTCACACGACTAGCCTAGGTGTCACAAAGGAATAGACTTAACGTCATTTATGTACTTTTATTTCTGTAGATAACCATTGTAAATGAATCAACATTTATGCTGAAACCCTAGTGTTTTGACCTATCAAATAAAACAATGTTTATGTTAATGAATATATTAATACGTCTAAGGGAAAATCCTTAGTGGATTACCCGAACTCTTTTGTAATGTATATATTGTTTATATATTCTTCCTGTGTAAAAATAGTGAGGGTGAATCCCTGGGATTCGATCTAAGGTTTTACTTGTTATTGCATGTATTTATAATAGTTTAGATTATCGATGTGGAGTGGTGTAAGATCCCAGGTTTTGATACCCCACGAAATTATGTAAAGATTTAAGTGTCTATATTTTCATAAACTTGATGTTGAGCTAGGAGGCTCTGGAGCATCAAACACATTTGATATACTTGATGTTAAGCTTGGATGCTCTGGAGCATCAAGCATATGAACTTATATGTTTTTATTTGGATTTGATGTTGAGTCGGAAAGACTCTGGAGAATCAAGGATTAATAAATGTTATGTTCTCTTATCTACTTAGTAATACTGAATGAATTAGGAAAAACACAAGCACATTAGGTTGGGAATGATCCACTCAATTATTAATAAGTGAAAATAATAAAGAAAATTCAAATGAAAGTTTAATTAATTAAAAAAAAATGGAAAAAGAACCCTAACTACTTCTTGAATAAGTAAAATATATAAAAGGAGACAATAAAATTAAAAACAATAACTTTTTCCTCGAAAAAAGGTTGCAACCAAATATATGAATAGAGCCATCTCAACAAAAGAAATTGCAGATATAGACAATACATGGGTATTGGTCTGTACTCCATTGGAAGGTTCAGTTTTAAATCCCAGAGCGTTCATGAACCATGAAAGTAACATGGTACTCCTCGAAGGATTGGATTTTTAACGAAGGGAATCATAAAAGGTTTTATGCAAAGTTGGTAAAAAACCTTGTGGGTACTCTGTAGTAGAATAAATAAGAGTGAACAAATTCCTTTGTTATTCCCTAATAGTGTGCTTGGTTTTTCTCGGAGGTGATTGGTTGAGTTAAAGTGGTTGAACTATTGAGGAATATAAGGCTGGGAGGAACGTGGAAGTTCCTAATTCAATTGGTTTTCTAAGATTGATAAGTTATACTTACCCTTTTATATTATGTTAATTTCATCTCAAATATGTTCAAAAAGAATTTTGAGTTTCTGAAAAGTTTGTTTAATAGCGATTTTTTTAAAGTGTCTTCAGCTGACAAGCATAGACTTTAGAAAAATTACAGTATTGGATTCTTTTCCTTAAGTTTTGAGAATTAGATTTCTATTTGTATAATGTTATAACTAAACTGGTTTTATTTTCCTTAAAAAGATATTTTCTTTCATTTTAAACTTTATATGGTTGATATCGTTGCAATTGTAATTATCAGTTCGAAATTTTTAAACTTTATATTTGTTCTACAAGTCTAGATGGTTTTACAGAATTATACTCTATTGAAATTCCAGGCAGGTTAATATTTAGTTTAAATAAACTATCTAACTACCTATTAGGGTTATTAAAACCCAAGGAAGAAAACTTTCATGTAGACCAATTATGGAGGAAGGAACTGGCTAGTTCCTTGAATACAGGATTCTTAGTCCATAGTTGGGAGAAACGACCTATATATAATATAAATATACATGTACAGACATATAAGAATTGAGAGAAACTAATCATAGTCTCAGCAAAAAATTTATTACAACATAATAATTTTGTAATTAACTTCCATTTATTTACTACGATAAATTAGAATAACAGTTTTTTATAACTACATGATAAAAAAAAAAATGGGTAATTAATAACAAAATTTAGAGCTTGTAGCACTATCCAAACCATAATAGATATAATACATCTATTAAGAAGTAGTAATTATTTTCCTATATTCCTTATGAAAAACAAACAGTTGAACATTTCATAACTACTTGCAATATAGAACATAATGCAGAATGCAGACAATTTACGTAACAGAAACTAGATGATGACATTGCAATCAAATTCACTATATAAATAGAACAAACTTTACATGAGAATTTATAAATAGGACAACACTATGAATCTAGATAAAACTAAGGTAATTCATAACTCTATCCTTCTCAATAAGGGAAAATGCATCCTTATTATTAATAGTCAACTAATGATTTGTTCACATATAACGTTTTCAGACCAACCATTGGTGCAGCTTTAAATCTCAGGGTCGAATCCCAAAAGGAAATTAACTACTTATATATTCTCTTAAAGATTATTAAACACCACGATGCCAAAGACTGAGTTTGAACTCTTAGGGTTTTGAGAGAGTTGAATCTTTCCCTCACTGTAGTAAGCCCGAGAATAATAGGCAAGAACAGTAATAAACATATAGAAGTAGTGCTAAACAAACGTGTAATTATTAAATTCAAACTTTAACTATGCGTAATAACTGAGAGCAACCTAAATTATACATTTGGAGTTTAGAAGTGACAGCTTCAAGAAAATTATCAAATCTAAAACATTAACCATGATTTTCTAAGAGAAATACCCATTGCAGTAGAGTAAGCCTTTCAAGTTAAATAAACACAAAATGTATACAGTGTACTAAATTAAACAAACCCTTCTCTAAGTCCACTAGCATAAACAATTACTGTAAAATACTCAAGTAATAAGAGGGAATGTCGAGAAGAGAAACTCTCACCATCATAAATGAAGAATGGTGGCTTAAAATAAAGAATGGGACCTCCCCTAATTTCGAGAGTCAACTTATCATACTTAGGAAGAGTTCAAGCCAAACAAGGAACATCGCTTACCGGGAGGAGCCCTGTTGGAATCATAAATACGCAGACCCGGAGTTCAAAAGCAATCCCATTACCTATAATGCAATACAGTCGTCGTTTAGTAAACAATGAGCTATGATAGGTGAAGGAAAATATGAAATTAAAATAGGAAAAGAAGGACCGAGCTAGTATAACTTACCTTTTACTCATGTCGAAGAAATCTTGTGCCTCAATAAAAACAGTAATTGAGTTCCACAATGATCAGAAAGTATAATGAAGAGTAGATTGGGTAATTGGCTCGTATACAATGGAGGAATTCGCCAAATAGGACTAGAAACCTAGTAATGGTTTACACAGGGAGGAGCTGAGTCGAGCAAATCTCTCCCAAGCTCAAAGAGGGAAACAACAATGAAACAAGGAAAACCTAGAAAGCACCCTTCACATAGCTCGACGAATTTCCCACAGTGGACATAATTACAATGATAGTACAGTCACGACGTGGAAATTCATACCCTTCCACCTAGCACTGTACAAGCATAATGATGGGATAATTAACCCCAAGCTTTAGCAATAGCATATATTATAAGGTTTCGAACAAAACAATGTATAGACTTCTCATTACATTAAATCATATCATGTAATGTCCCAACTAGACCTAACGAGGGTTATGAACATTAATCTTTATGTTCATAAGATTGTTTAAAAACATCGAGCAAGATCTCCTATTGGTGTAAACATTTCCTTTAAACCAATGGAGGTAATGAAGCACCTCCATGCAATCCTGAAATTAGAGCTTGGGAAAAATAAAATCAAGTTAGGATAGACATTTAAAATCATAAAAGGAATTATAAAAAATAGTTCAATGATATTAATACCTTGGTACTTGAAGAAGACCGAGTCCACCTGAGGTGCAAGTCTTTTCAATAACAGTGATCATGTAGGAATAAGGTAGTATTCATGTTAGCCAACGAGCTATGTAAACTATGTTCTCCAGGCTAGATTGAAGCCTCCCTTAGCTTGATAAGTTGATTTCTAGTTGAAAATGAATTACACAACAAGAGACAATGTCCAATAAGTAAAGAGGCTCTCAAATTTGAATATTTCCATGATTAGTGTCATGATTTAATCATAATCATTATGTTGAGGAAAGACATTGATACTTTAACCACTCAACATTGAGTCACATAAATTCTACTTCAAAAAAATTGTTGGTAATTGGGGACATTTCAATTGGTATCAGAATTGAGTTTCAACACTCAGAGGCCTATGGGCTTTGCTGCAAGAAAAATGATGAGAAATTTAAACTAGCGAAAATATTTGTTTATGCACATCAGATAAAGAAAAAAATATAGATGACACTCCCTCAATGGACGCAACTAGATTTTCCGAATAATCTTGAAAACCAGAATTCTATGCCGTCTCATTTATTTAATCAAACTATCAACACAACTAGGAACAAGGCAGAATTTGAAAGATCTTGGGAGGCATTATCCCTACAAGAGGAACTTATTGATCAAGTAAGAAACCCGAGATAACATTAGAATTAAAAGACCCATCAACATGAGTATTAGTCAGGTTTCTAGTCAACAAGGAGATATTGATTATCCTCAACCACAAGAAGATGAAATAGGTGTTGAATACAACAGTGATCAAAGAAATCCAACACCTTCTGAATTAATGAAAACCATGCAAAGCTTAAGAGATGAATTACAAAGTTGCAAGGATGATAACTATAAGGATAGAAAAGAACAGCAAGAGATGAATGTTATCATATTACAAATATTATCAGAGATAAAACACGGTCAACAACTTGCTCATAGTTCAAGTAAACTAGGAAAAGGGCCTAATTCTAAAGAAGAAAGAAACCAAAAATTTAAAGAGGGGGAAAACTCTACATCATATTCTAGCTCGTCTATAGAAAATAGGAATTACACCAGTGATGATACATATGATTCATCATCATTTTTCCCTAGTAGGAAAATACATAAGAAGAACAATTTACAGGGAGAATTCATCAAAATTAAAGCCCCTATTTTTGAAGGAGAACTAGACTTCGGTGAGAAGGCCGAGGAATGGCTATTGGGGGTGACTAAATATTTTAAAGTGCATGATTATCCTAGTAAAATAAAAGAATGATTGGCCATTTACCATTTAAAAGGAAAGGCTACAAGATGGTGGCGGGACTTAAAGATTACTAAGAATCTAAAAGAATGAAAGGTTTCATGGAAAAGTTTCAAAAAGATGTTTCCGGATAAGTATATGTCTGAACATTTTTTTGATAAAAAGATAAAGGAATTTCATGAGATTAAAATGGGGTCTATGAAAATGGATGGTTTAATTAACAAATATTTGGAATTACTGCATTCTGTCCCATACATTAGAGATCAAAAATTTAAAATACATTAGTTTCTAAATTTTCTTCCACCCTATTTTCGAGATAAAATTGAGTTCGATGCACCAAAAACTCTTGATGAAGCTTTGTTTAAAGCTATACTTTTCTATGACCATAGCCAACATAGAACAGAAAACTTGAAAAAGAGTAAAGAACTGAGAAAAAGGAAATCAGAAAGTAGAAGGAAATGGTTTAGGCCCCTACCTTTTCAAAGACCTGCTAATAATTTTCCAAACAGCATAAAATTTGCTAAAAGTGAAGCACAATCAAACCAACCAACTCAAAGCAAAATTGGACCAACTAGCTACACTAATAATAAATCTGCACCTATGGCTTTAAAGTGTTGGGGATTTCAAGGCCCACACCTTTCTAGAGATTGTCCACAAAAGGGACAAAGAATTGTAAACAATGTACAGGAGGATGTAATGATTAAAGACATGGCAAGAACACCAAGAATCTGCGCAGCCTTGGAAGGGCGAGAAGAAAACCATCAATCTACAATGGTTGAAATAAAAGGTAATATCCTTACACAACCAGTCTTTGTTTTAATAGATCCAGGGGCTTGTCGTAGCTATGTTTCTCCAAGAATTGTGGATCTATGCAAATTAAAAAGAACCAAACATAAAACACCATGGCTGGTACAGTTGGAAACTAGTGCAAAATGAAATATTTTAGAAAGTGTTAAACATTGTCAAGTGGATTTAAATGGGTTAAAGACAAGTGCATATTTGAATATATTTCCTTTAGGAACATATGACATTCGGATCGGTATGGATTGGCTAGAAAAGCATCGTGTAATGCTTCACTCTTTAAATAAAAAATTTACATGTAAAGATGATCAGGGAAACCAAAAATCCTAAGAAAATTTCAATAAGACAGATCTCAGCCTTGCAGACTAAGAAAAGTGTTAGAAAAGGCTGTAAAATTTATGCAATTAACATTCAAGTCTACAATGCATAAAATAAACAAGGAATAGAATATTTTCCTGTTTTAAATTAATTTAAAGATATTTTTCCTAAATAATTGCCAGGACTGCCACCCAAGCGGGAACTAGATTTTTCCATAGAACTTGTATCGGGGGTCGTGCCAGTATCTAAATCCCCTCACCGCATGATTCCACCTGAATTAGTTGAATTAAAACTACAACTTCAAGAATTGATTGAGAAAGGATACATAAGGCCCATTGTGTCCCCTTGGGGAGCACCAATTCAATTTGTGAAAAAGAAAGATGGTACGATGTGCATGTGTATCGATTATTGACAATTAAAAACAAGTACGCCCTCCCCAGGATAGATGATTTATTTGATCAAGTAAAGGGAGCCAAGATCTTTTCTAAGATTGATTTGAGTTTTGGATACCATCAAGTAAGAATCCGTGAAGAATATATAATTAAGGCAGCTTTCAGAACCAAATATGGACACTACGAGTTTGTAGTGATGCCATTTGTATTAACTAATGCACCCGCAACATTCACGTGTATGATGAATAGCATTTTTAGTAATTACTTAGACAAATTCATGTTGGTTTTTATCGATGACATACTCATATATTCGAAAAGTAAAAAGAGAACGATGAAAATTTGAAAATAGTTCTGCAGGTACTACGTGAATAGCAACTTTATGCTAAGTTCAATAAATGTGATTTTTACAAAGATCAAATACAGTACTTGGGCCACATAATTTCAGAAAAGGGAATTGTGGTAGATCCTAAAAACATTAAGACAATTGTAGAATGGAATACTCCTACAAACGTATCACAAGTTCGATCCTTTATTGTAATATCCCAATTTTGACCCTATTGCATTAAAATTGTAAATGATGTAAATATCGTTATTAAATCATGGTGAGGAGCTCAAGGTCAAGGCCCCTCCATCGATTTAGCGTTTTATGTATCGACAATTAAAAATAGATGCCTATGGTTCTTGTGCTGGACATGCACAATGTAAATTAAGACATCATGTAAATATGAATTTTAATGAAATACCCACAACTAGATATGCAATGCAACAAAGAGATGGGGGCATAATTTCTATAAGGAATAGGGAGGGAAATTATTCAAACCCTTGAGCCAATAGTGTTAAGCCAAATTTCATGAGAAAACCCATAAACCACCAACTACCCATTTTGACTTATGCACCCAATCATTTAATTCTTCCAAGAGTTGGTTGAGGCAGTTAATGCCTTGGGAATGGAGAGGTATGGCAGCCAATTTCGCATATAGGTAAGCCATCAACCTGGGAAATCGTATTTTGCCTCCTTGGGCAAGAAAACACCCACGAAATGGTGCCCAAAGCCACCTTTCACCGAGGGACTTTTCTCTCTCACGCAGTCTAAACTAGTTGGGATTTCCCCATCATGTTTTTCATCTTTTTCCTGCATTTTCCATGGCTGGGAACTCGTTTTTGTATTGCACAGTGGATGGGAGGAAGGGAGTCACGATTTTGGGGTTTATGAAGATCGTTTTTGTCCATTGAATTCCCATATACATTTTCTGAAAACGATTTTTCTCTCCCAGGGTTGTTTCCCCATCTTCCATTTTCATTTTTGGGTTTCCCACGTTTTTCTGAAGCTAATGAAAACCCCATTTTGGGCATCCCACTGTAAAAACGCTTTTCTACATGCCCAGCACTTGTGATTTTGCTGTTATGTGCATCCCTGTTTTGGTGTGAACCTATAACCAAGAAATTTGGAGTGGAAGTGGACAGAATTGTCTTGATAAAACCTAGTGAGGGGAGTAACCTCTCAGAAAGATCAAAAGGGCTGGATACTCTTCTATGCACACCTTGGACAACACTAGAATGAAAGGTATGGCCTAAGGGACTTTGTATTGGTGAAGGGAATACTTCCTTAAGTGGGGTGTGTAGGCATTGTGGGTGCCAAGTTAGATAGATCTTGTAGAGATATCCATGGCTCTGTGCTTGAGCTCACTAGCTTAGCAATTCATTCCCTCCCTTTGCCTCAGCAGCCTGATAAACCCAGCTATGGATTGGCTTGGCTGATTTTGGTGTATTTTGGCTATGTGTGAGTCTGTTGTTCCCTTTTTCCTTGTAGAAATCATGACCAGCTCGGGGGTGGCAGTTGTATCAAGAGATTGATAAGCACAACTGGCCTATGGTTGGGTGGAACGTTGTAGTTGCATAGCTGGTTGCTCGGGACTACTTTGTTTTAAGATAAGTACTCTCTTGTGTTAAATTCTGCAATGTATTTATTTAATGATTGTCATGAAAAAGTTGAATGTATGTTAGTTATGTAGATGCTTTTAATTCCGTTGTGCTTAATTACTATATGCATATGTACATGTCTTTTACTATCAATGAGTTTTACTTAATGGATATGGGGATAGATGCCCAGTTTTTGTGTCATGTTCTCTTCCTGGCCTGGTCTAATGGGAGGGGACTTGACAGTGCGGTATCAGAGCCATAGGCCACAGCATTGGGCCTCTATGGGCCAAGTATGATCACAGTTACAAGGGAAGATCCCTTTCTTATCACCATAGGTTGCAACGTTGGGCCTAAACGGGCTAAGTTGAATAGTTTGCAGAGTTTGCAGAGGAAAAGTCACCTCCTATTGAGCAATCATCATCAAGGAAAGAAGAAGGAAAAATTTTAAATTTTTCTAATTGTTTTTGAAAGTTTGCCTAAGGGTTGCGGCAGCAAAAATTAAGCTAACTTTCTGCGCGCGGGGTGGCGAAAATTAAGCTAACTTTCTGCGCACGCGGAGGCGAAAATTAAGCTAACTTTCTGGGCACGCAGCGGTGAAAATTAAGTTAACTTTCTGCGCGTGCGGCGGTGAAAATTAGGCTAACTTTCTGCACGCACGGCGGCGAAATTTTGTTAAATTTTGCGACGCACGCAGCAAAGTTAACGTTAAATCTGCAACGTGCATGGCGAGAATAATGTTAAGATCCACGACACCGGCGGCCATGTTAACCTTAATATTTGCAACACGGGCAGAGGATAATTCGATAAGTCTGCAAAACGGGGAAAATACAGCAGCTTTTCACTGATATTTTGAGGTGCTGAAAATGGAAAAGCGCCATGAAAGTTATGCGCCATATTGCGCGAAATCAAAGGAATTACAAAAAAAAAAAACAAGGGCGCTACCCTCGACCCGCCCTGTAGTGGCGCAAGGAAGCCACAAGGGGGCAAGCCCACTTAACCCCCGTCGTCCCCCTGAGACAGTCGTTGATTGTGAGAAATTCTATGATTGGACAAAGTTGTCAATATAGGATTTTCCCATATACATGCAACCAATTCATGATATTATAATGCAGCTAATAATTGTGTTTATAAACACATTTTGCAGAATAATAGTCACATCAAGCAACATTCCAGATAAGTGTAGTTGGAAATTTTTGGTCATGGTTGGGCCAAAAATATCAACATCATGGATGATGCACAGGATCCCTATGAGCCTGAGACAGATGCCATGGGGGAAAACATACATTTTGAGAATGCTGAAACAGAATCCAATGGGAGAAGAAATCGAGAGACTCCCCCAAATATTGCAGCCACCATGAGGAGCCTCCTAAGGGTGGAGTTGCAAAGTTGCAGAGAAGATAATGAAAGGATGATTAAAGCTCAGGAAGAACAAAATCAGTTGAATGCAGCCATGCTGCAGAGTTTGACAGACATCCAAAGGCAAATAAACTCTAGGCATCAGACATCAAATCCAGAAAGGAGTGGCAGTAGTTCAAGGAGGAATTCCCGCAAGAGGTCTAATAGCTCAAGAAGAGTTTCTAGAGACGGAACATATACTCCAGAAATCTCTTCTAGTGGATCATCTGACTCTGAAGGATCCATTGAGGGTTCAAGCTCTTCATCTCGCAAGAATAAGAGAAAGATGCATTACAAGAATAATTCACATGGGGAATTTAAGAAGGCAAAACCTCCTACATTTGATGGAGAGGTAAAGTCTGGTCAAGAAGTTGAAGCTTGGCTTGTTGGGATGAGAAAGTATTTTCAAGTCCAAAACTAATCTGGAAATATGAAGGCAAGGGTCGCCATCTTCAACTTGAATGGAAGAGAATCTATATGGTGGGATCACATCCGGCAAGTGAGGAAGATCAATGAAAGAAAGATTGTGTGGAAACAGTTCAAGAAATACTTCAAGCAGAAGTACCTCTCTTATAGGTACTATGATGATAAGATCAAATAGTTCCATGAGCTGAAATTGGGACAATTGACCATGGAAGAATATGCAAACAAGTTCTTGGAACTGCTGAGGTATGTCAGGTCTATTCGAGATGATAAGGTGAAAATTCAACGTTTTCTAAGTGGGTTACCTCAGTCATATAAAGATAGAATTGAATTTGATGAGCCTCGAACTCTAGAGGAGGCAATAAGGAAGGCCAAGTATTGCTATGATCAAAACAAAAGCAAACCTGATTTCCATAAGGCATGGAAGGACAAGAAAAATGAGAAGTTTGACCAAAGAAAGAAAGGTTTCAAACCTCCTCATATCAGAAATCAGCAAAGGAAATCATCACAGGTTGTAACTAAGCCAACTAGGATGATGGAAGACAAGCCAAGAGATCCAAAGGACCCAAGAGAACCACTTCAATGTTGGAGTTGTGGAGGAGACCACATGCTTAGGAACTGTCCACATCGGAATGGGAACGCAAATCAAGTTCACAACATCCAAGGAGCTGAAACTCTGGGTCAAGTGGCGAGGACAATTCCTAGAATCTATGCAGCACTAGACGACCGCCAGGCAAATCATCAATCAACTGTTGTTGAAGTTGAAGGTAAGATTGCTAAGCAATCTGTTTCTATTTTGATTGATCCTGGATTTACTCATAGTTATGTCACTCCTAAAATTGTTGAGATTTGTGCTTTTAAGAAATTAAAGCATAGTAAATCTTGGTTAGTTCAACTAGCCATTGGAACCAAGAGAAAAGTTAGTGAAATTGTAGAAAAATGTCCCTTAGAGATGGATGAGCTATTCACTTATACAAATCTGAATGTTTTGCCACTGGTTTCCTATGATATTCTCATTGGAATGGATTAGTTAGAAGCACACAGGGTTAAACTTGACTGCTACAATAAAACTTTTGAATGCACAGACGAAGAAGGAAACCCAAGGGTTGTAAAAGGCATTCCAAAGGTGACTTCTGTTAGGCAAGTTTCAGCCATGCAATTGAAGAAGTTCTGTAGGAAAGGTTGTCAATTGTATGCAGCCCATGTTTTGGAGGCAACGGAGAATGAAACTCTTAAGTTGGAGGACTATCACGTATTGCAGGAATTCAGGGATGTTTTTCTTGATGAGATTCCTGGACTTCCTCCAAAGAGAGACATTGATTTTACAATTGAACTTGTGCCAGGAGCCGCATAGTGTCTAAGACACCCTACAGGATGAGTACTAGGGAGCACCTGTTATATTTGTGAAAAAGAAAGATGGAACACTCAGGCTATGTATTGACTACAGGAAGCTGAACAAAGTTACTGTGAAGAACAAATACCCATTGCCCCGAATTGATGACCTTTTTTATCAAATGAAAGGAGCAAAGGTATTTTCAAAGATCGACTTGAGGTCTGGTTACCATCAGGAAGAATCAAAGAAGAAAATATTCATAAGACAGCCTTTAGAACGAGGTATGGACACTATGAGTTTGTAGTGGTACCATTTGGTCTCACAAATGCACCAGCTACATTCATGTGTCTCATGAATAGTGTTTTTAGCAAGTATTTGAACAAGTTCGTTCTTGTTTTTCTAGACGACATTCTCATCTATTCTAGAAATGAAGAAGAGCATGAAGAACATTTGAGAATGACATTGCAATTGCTAAGGGATCATAAGCTGTATGCAAAGTTAAGCAAATGTGATTTTTATAAAGATAAAATTCATTATTTAGGTCACATCATCTCAAACGAAGGAATATCTGTGGACCCTGAGAAGATTGAAGCCATTATGAATTGGCCAACTCCAAGAAATGTGACAGGTGTGAGATCTTTTGTCGGCCTTGCTGGTTACTACAGGAGGTTTATTGAAGGATTCTCCAAGGTCACAAACCCGATCACTTCTTTGCAAAAGAAGGGGATAAAGTTTGAATGGTCACCAAGATGTGAGGAAAGTTTCCAATGGTTGAAGAATCTTCTTATGAGTGCACCAATTTTGAAGATTGTAGACCCAGAAAAAGACTTTGTAGTATGTACCGATGCATGCAATCAAGGACTTGGAGGAGTTCTTATGCAAGACAACCACGTGGTATACTATGAGTCGAGAAAGTTAAAGGAGCATGGGAAAAACTATGCTACTCATGATTTAGAACTTGCAGCCATAGTACATACTTTAAAGATGTGGAGGCATTACTTAATGGGCAGGAAATTTGAGCTAAGGACAGACCATTGTGGTCTGAAATACTTATTTGATCAGCCAATGTGGCAGTGCTTAGCACTTTCCAACCAAATTTGAGGCAACAGATTGTCAACCATATGGTTGAGGATGAAGTGTATGTGCAGATAAAGGACAAATTGCAGCAGCAAGACCTTGAAAAGAAGTATGAAGGATACCATTTGGAAGAAGACGGACTTCTTACTTATAAAAATAGAGCCTATATTCCAAATGTGGCAGACTTGCGAAGGATTTTTATGGATGAAATCCATAAAGCTCCATACTCCGGTCACCCAGGATATCAGAAAACAATTGCTACAGCAAGAAAACATTATTTATGGCCAGGGATGAAGAAGGACATCACTGAATACATTTCTAGGTGCATGAAATGTCAGCAGGTGAAGGTTGAACACCAACACCCAGCAGCTTTATTGCATCCATTGCTAATTCAAGAATGGAAATGGGAAGTAATTTCCATGGATTTTATTACAGGTTTGCCAATGACGGTGAGACAACATGATTCCATCATGGTGGTGGTGGACAAGTTAACAAAGGCAGCACATTTTATACTGGTTAAGTCCACACATAAAGCCGATGCCGTTGCAAATATTTTCATGAAGGAAATTTTCAAATTACATGGATTGCCTAAGGCAATAATTTCTGACAGGGATACCAAGTTCACTTCCAATTTTTGGAAAGGTATCTTTGCAGATTTGGGTACACAGTTGAACTTTAGTACCACGTACCATCCTCAAACAGATGGGCAAACAGAAAGAGTAAATCAAGTGCTTGAAGACATGCTTCGCATGTATGTTATGGACAAACCATCCAAGTGGGAGGATTATCTACACTTGGTAGAGTTTTCATATAACAATGGGAAACAAGCATCATTGGGAATAAGTACATATGAGGCTTTGTACGGCAGAAGGTGTAGGACACCAGTGACTTGGGACAATCCAATGAACAAAATTGTACTTGGGACGGAATTACTTGAGGAAATGGAACAAGAGGTTGCAAAGATCAGGCAGAATTTAAAAGCAGCCCAGGATAGACAGAAAAGCTATGCAGATAAGCTTAGAGTGTATAGGGAATTCAGTGTTGGGGATCATGTGAATATTAGAGTGAGGCCAAGGAAGAGTTCCTTGAAGCTTGGGGGTTGTGCCAAGCTATCACCCAGATATTGTTGGCCATTTGAAGTGCTTGAAAGAATAGACCTAGTTGCATATAGACTTGCATTTCCTGCTAGCACTAAAGCTCATAATGTTTTTCATGTCTCTTTGTTTGAAATATGTACATGATCCTAACCATGTGATTAATTGGGATGTGATCCAGGTGGAACCCGAGGGAGAGTTCCAAACCGATCCATTGTGCATCCTAGACAAGAAGGTAACATTGCTCCGGAACCGAGCCATCGGACAGGTAAAGGTGCAATGGAAGCACTACGGTCCCAATGAGGCTACATGGGAGCTGGAGGATGCCATGAGAGTGGCATATCCATTTTTGTTCAATTTTGATGAGCACTGAGGACAGTGCTAATGTAAGGGGGAGGGGAATATAATATCCCGATTTTGACCCTATTGCACTAAAATTGTAAATGATGTAAATATTGTTATTAAATCATGGTGAGGAGCTCAAGGAAAAGGCCCCGCCATTGATTTAGTGTTTTATGTATCGGCAATTAAAAATAGATGCCTACGGTTCTTGTGCTGGACATGCACAATGTAAATTAAGACATTATGTAAATACGAATTTTAATGAAATACCCACAACTAGTTATGCAATGCAACAAAGAGATGGGGGCATGATTTCTATAAGGAATAGGGAGGGAAATTGTTCAAACCCTTGAGCCAATAGTGTTAAGCCAAATTTCATGAGAAAACCCATAAACCACCAACTACCCATTTTGACTTATGCACCCAATCATTTAATTCTTCCAAGAGTTGGTTGAGGCAGTTAATGCCTTGGGAATGGAGAGGTATGGCAACCAATTTCGTGTATGGGCAAGCCATCAACCTGGGAAATCCTATTTTTCCTCCTTGGGCAAGAAAACACCCACAAAATGGTGCCCAAAGCCATCTTTCACCCAGGAACTTTTCTTTCTCACGTAGTCTGAACTAGCTGGGATTTCCCCATCACGTTTTTCATCTTTTTCCTGCATTTTTCATGGCTGGGAACTCGGTTTTGTATTGCACAATGTCTGGGAGGAAGGGAGTCACGATTTTGGGGTTTATGGAGGTCGTTTTTGTCCATTGAATGCCCATATAAGTTTTTTGAAAACGATTTTTCTCTCCCAGGGTTGTTTCCCCATCTTCCATTTTTGTTTTTGGGTTTCCCACGTTTTTCTAAAGCTAATGAAAACCCCATTTTTGGTATCCCACTGTAAAAACGCTTTTCTACATGCCCAGCACTTGTGATTTTGCTATTATGTGCATCCCTGTTTTGGTGTGAACCTATGAGCAAAAAATTTGGAGTGGAAGTGGACATAATTGGCTTGATAAACCTAGTGAGGGGAGTAACCTCTCAGAAAGATCAAAAGGGCTGGCTACTCTTCTGTGCACACCTTGGACAACACTAGAATGGAAGGTATGGCCTGAGGGACTGTGTATTGGTGAAGGGAATACTTCCTTGAGTGGGGTGTGTAGGCATTGTGGGTGCCAAGCTAGATAGATCTTGTAGAGGTATCCATGGCTCTGTGCTTGAGCTCACTAGCTTAGCAATTCATTCCCTCCCTTTGCCTCAGCAGCCTAATAAACCCAACTATGGATTGGCTTGGCTGATTTTGGTGTATTTTGGCTATGTGTGAGTCTATTGTTCCCTTTTTCCTTATAGAAATCATGACCAGCTCGGGGGTGGCAGTTGTATCAAGAGATTGATAAGCACAACTGGCCTATGGTTGGGTGGAACGTTGCAGTTGCATAGCTGGTTGCTCGGGACTACTTTGTTTTAAGATAAGTACTCTCTTGTGTTAAATTCTGCAATGTATTTATTTAATGACTATCATGAAAAAATTGAATGTATGTTAGATATGTAGATGCTTTTAATTCCATTGTGCTTAATTACTATATGCATATGTACATGTCTTTTACTATCAATGAGTTTTACTTAATGGATATGGCGCTAGATGCCCAGTTTTAGTGTCATGTTCTCTTCCTGGCCCGGTCTGATGGGAGGGGACTTGACATTTATGGGATTGGTAGGGTACTGCTGTAAATTTATTGAAAAAATTTCAAAAATTGTCTATACTATGACTTTCTTGCAGAAAAAGAATTCAAAATTTATCTGGATAGAGAAATCTGAAAACAGTTTTCGTCAATTAAAAAAATTATTGACAACGGCCCTCATTTTAAGAATAACAGATCCAGATGAGGAATTTACAGTTTATACTGATACATGTAAGGAAGGACTTGGTGGGTTCCTTATGCAAGAAGGGCATGTTATTTCCTATGAATCTCGGAAACTTAAAGATCAGGAAAGAAACAATGTTGCGCATGATCTAGAATTAGATGCCATAATTCATGCACTAAAAATGTGGCGACATTACTTAATGGGGAGAAATTTTACACTTAAAATCGATAATTTTGTTAATTTTTCAGAATTTAATTCAATCTGATCTAGGATCTTAACTGAGAGAACAACATGTACAACATATCTACAGCATATCAATCATGAACACAATAATGCAAGCACACAAGAGACACAGAGTTTACTTGGGGAAAACCATAAAGGTGAAAAACCCCAATAACTTCCTCAGAGATAGATAGGGCAATGATACAACCCAAGCATAAGAGATAGACATCTCCGCAGTATCTTCTCCTCCTCCACAAGTGTGCCACTCTCCTGAGAGTGTGAGAGAGAATAGAATGATGAAATAGAGTGCCCCCTGCACTCTATTTATACTTGACTTGACTTGCCTAATAACCTTTACTAGGTCGGCCTTAACTTAACCACATAACATAATGCTGACTGGGCCGACACCCAATAGGGTGGTGTAATAACCCTTTGACCCACATGGCCGACCCCCAATAGGGTGGTATAATAACCCTTCGACCCACATGACTTATACAGGGCCGACCCCAACAAGGTGGTCTAATAACCCGTCAAGTATAAGTTACGACACTTACAATATAAATGACGACACTTCCATATAGAGGAATAATACCATCTCTATAGGAGTACAATATACATATATGAAATACATTCCGAAGTCACATATACATCAACACTCCCTCTTAACTAGGAAGGTATTTCTCGACACAGGTCTTCTAGCACAAGTCTTCTTCTCTAGATCATCGTCACTGGATAATCGTCATTGAGTTATCATCATCGTCACTGCTATTGCTATCTCAATCAATCTCTGAATCTACTCATCATAGGAAGTTCTACAGAGCCAATCCTTTTTCATACTGGATGTAGGCCCACCACCTGCAGGTCTTCATCATCAATGGCCATACTGTGGATCCCAGGATTGATTACGTGCGTCAAAAAAACCTAGTGCAAACTATAGGTTCTTTTACATGTTGACCTTCACAAAACCTACTTAGAGCATCCCAGGATGTTACGAGCACACCGCTCTACCTGTCTGGATCTCGATAAAGCATCCCAGGATGTTACGAGCACACCGCTCTACCTGTTCGGATTTTAAATGATCTTTTCTATGTGAACTTTTGCAAAACCTACTCAGAGCATCCCAGGATGTTACGAGCACACCGCTCTACCTGTCCAGATCTCGATAGAGCAACCCAGGATGTTACGAGCACACCGCTCTACCTGTCCGATTTTTTAAGGATCTTTTCTATGTGAAACTGTAGCAAAACCTACTCAGAGCATCCTAGCGCAGACTATAGGATCTCGATAGAGCAACCCAGGATGTTACGAGCACACTGCTCTACCTGTCTGGTTTTTAAAGGATCTTTTCTATGCTACCTATAGTAAAACCTTGAAAGAGCATCCTAGCGCAGACTATAGGATCTCCCAGTATCTTTTCTATGCTACCTGCACAACCTGTCCATGGCCACAGAGTATCAAACCGATACTTACCATACATCATCCTAATGTACATCATCACATGATCAACCTGATCATCATCATAGCATCAACCTGATGCGTAGCATCTGGAGTGACATCCTGAAGCTCGTCATATGTGATCATCCCGATCATCATAGCATCAACCTGATGCGTATCATCTAGAGCGACATCCTGAAGCTCGTCATCTATGATCATCCCGATCATCATAGCATCAACCTAATGCATATCATCTGGAGCAACATCCTGAAGCTCGTCATCTGTGATCACCCTGATCAAACAATATATCCATCTGATGCATACACAGTATCTACCTGATACATATCATACATGATCTACCTGATCATATAATGCATCCATAATGTATCCACCTGATACATACATAAGTACATGATCGACCTGATCATACAAATATCCACCTGATACATATCCATCATCCAACATGATGCGTACATACATACATATAAATGATCTAACTGATCATATCCAGCATCCAACATGATGCATACAGAGTAGTAACTAGAGCATCATCCTGATGCTCATCATCCAACGCTTACATTCACAGCCATGTGAAGGATCCTCCTTCCAACATGCTTGGAATGGCCTCAGCAAATGTCTCCATCACTTCTTCCTCGAAGTGTCGTCGATATGAAGAACACCAAGCCTCTCCCTGAAGTATTTGAACTTCACTCTGGCTAATGGCTTTGTCAGTATATCTGCAATCTGCTCATCCGTCGCAACATACAGGAGCTTCACTACTCCTCTCTGCACCATATCCCTGATATAGTGATATTTGATCTCTATGTGTTTCAACCTGTCGTGGAACACCGGGTTCTCAGACAGCTTCACACAACTCTGGTTGTCACAAGAGATACCAGTAGCCTCTAGCGAGAGATCAAATAGCTCATACAATAGCTTCCGAAGCCATACTGGCTCACAACTAGCCGAACAGGCTGCAACATACTCTGCCTTGGATATACTCAGTGCTACGCAGGACTGCTTCCTGCTAAACCAAGAGATCACACCTGATCCCATACTGAAGTATCACCCAGATGTGCTCTTCCTATCTGCAGCACTGCCTGCCCAATCTGAATCAACATAACCCTGTAGGTTAAACTTTTGATTTGCATCATACTTGAGCCCATAATCAACTGTACCCTTCAGGTACCTCAGAATATGCTTTACAGCAATCAGGTGAATACTCCTCGGATTTGTCAGGAACTGGCTCAATGTGTTCACCGCAAAGCAAATATCTGGTCTCGTGTTCTTCAGGTACATCAAGGACCCAATCATCTGACGATACATAGAGACATCAACCGGCTCAGATGAAGCATCACACAGAAGCTTCAAGTTCGATGCCATAGGTGTGGCCATGTCCTTGCAGTCCATCATCCCAAACCTCTTCAGGATCTCTACTGCATACTTCCCTTGTCCAAGGAAGATTCCATCTGCACTCTGCCACACCTCCATGCCTAGAAAATAGTGCATCATCCACAAGTTCTTCATCTCGAACTTGGCAGCAAGCTTCCGCTACGTGTCGACAATCAAACTATCATTACCTGTTACAAACAGATCATCCACATACAAAAGTAGTATCACTGGATTTCCTTCCTCAACCTTGAAGTAAAGGTTGGAATCCGCTTTACTCTTGGTAAAGCCCAAACTGGATAGAAAGTTGTCTATCCTACCATACCAAGTGTTGCATGTATATGACTCCCTGTCATGTGTCTCAGAACCAAGTGCCTGCTCCACATACACTTCTTCTTCAACTACACCATTCAAGAAAGTTGTCTTGAAATCCATCTGGTGTATCTTCCATTTCATTACTGCAGCCAGAGCAAGTACGGATCTAATGGAAGTGTAACTGGCTACAGGAGCAAAAGTCTCTATGCTACCACCTACAGCATGCTTGATCTTGTAGATCCTCTTGGAAGTCACTATAGACTCCCCTTCAGGTCTTGGGACTGCATCCCAAACATCTTCATGATCGACTGGTACTCCTCGACCATGGCATTCTTCCCAGATCCTGGGAACTTCAATATCTTCAATATTTTCAATAGATAACTTTGTTGCTGAACAAATGTTGTAGTCCTTCTTTTGTAGGTGATGGTAAACGATCTTTCCTACACAACAAGTTAAATTGCATGATTAGAAAACATCTCATAGTTTTCAGAACAAATTCTTACACATAAAGAAATATTTCATACAGTCATGCAATTATCTTAGCCAATGTTTCAATACAACATTTATCCATATCCCGTAACTTTCTAGATGCCTTCCAATCTCTACCAGAAAATTGTTAAGAGTGTGCACAACTCCCAACATGTTAGCAAAGAGGTTTCATTCTAGATAAGTAGCAATGGAATTTTGTACAGTGCCATAGGCCACTTACCCATGTATAGTAGTATATTGTTCATCAATGCAACTATTCTAATATGCATAATACACAACCTAATTCTAGGAACATGAGTATATACATTATTGAACAGTATTATTTAAACAATAAAATATGCAAGGAATGATAATTCAAATACTTATCTTTGTTTGTTTGTTGGGTTGACTCCCTCTCAGTCTTTGCTTCTTTTCTGCAACTTCATTATGATGTGGATTGTGAGAAGTGGTCAACTCCCTCTGAATATCTGCATCCTTGTAGAAACTACTAAAGTGTGCTCCTTCTTGATCTTTGCTTCCTTGCAGGAACAACCGGGGTGTGCTCCCTCTTGATCTTTGCTTCCTTGCAGGAACAACTAGAGTGTGCTCCCTCTTGATCTTTGTTTCCTTGAAGGAACAACTAGAGAGTGCTCCCTCTTGATCTTTGCTTCCTGTATTACCTGTCCTTGAACTTATATCCATCACTCTGCATGCTCATCATTGTGTTATCCTTGAGGTCTCATAATCACACATTCAATAATATAATCTTAATACTATCAAAACACAATAATCTTAAACATGTATAGTCATGGTCATTTCAAACACAGATAATAAACATTAGTATTCAAGGTTTCATGGAAGTCTTCTTTTACTCATGCATTTTCTTATTTGATCATAGGAATCTTCTGGTTAGTTAAATCATCAATCAAGATAAGAGACATAAAATGCATAAACCCTTGATTATTTACATTTCTAACTTTATGAATAAACATAACCAATCATACCAAGTATGCTTATATAAGGGATCCTAACACAAGGTAGGATTCTAACTTCATATAGGAAAAACATACCTGGATTGGTATGTTAGCTAGTTATGTCTAACATACCCACATGATGTCTTCTTGTTCTCTTTAATGACTTGTGCTAGTAACCTGCATATCTCATAGGTTAACCATTATAGAACCAAGTTATACATACCTTGCAAATAGATCTTCTAAATGATTTCATGACAATGGATGAATCTTTGTCCTCATGTCATCATGATCATATGTTCTTGAACTAGAACATGATTTGTCTTTCTTGGTGTACCTTTCATGTTAGTGGACAACATAAACCTCATACAACACCATAATGCATTAGTACAATCATAAGTGTCAATACCCTAATCAATGAATATCTTCTATCATGCATTCATAATTTTATTAAGGTGATACGACAAGTCTAAATTTAATCAAGATTGTACTAACCGTAATAACATAAGACAAACATACCATAAACTTAATCATGAACAAATCTTGAAACATAACTGGATGAGTCATACCTATCGAGATTGCTTGTAATCTTCTTATGTAAGGCCTTAGCCTCATATCCCTCTGAAACAGGAACTTCTTCACTTATGCAGGTGACCAATCCATTCTCTTCTAGGATTAACCCAATCCACTTGATTTGCAGGAACTCGATCTGGAGCTGGATTAGGGTTTTTCAGAGAGACCCTAAAAATTCAAACTTTGAATTTCAAACTTTTGAAATGATAGAAATATGCGCCTTGATGAGCTGATCAAGCTGGTATACTCATACTTTGAAAACTGCAAAGTTTCACCCCTCAAATTTGTCTTTGAGACTTTCGGATTCACTAGACATGACCTCGAACTAGGGTTTGATAAATCCCACCCTTCTTCCCAATCAAAAGGTTCGATCCAAAGCTCTAAGCTTCTATTTTTCTGAGGAGCTTCCAGCCGTGGTCACAGATTTCAAAAATTTCCATTTTTGCAGAAGCCCTAATTTTCCACTTTTCCAATCAACGTCCCGAACTAGGGTCTGATTAAGCCCGACCTTCTGCCCAACCAAAAATTCTGATCTTGGTCTCTAAATTTCGATTTTGATGAGTAGCATTCAGCCATAGTCTCCGATTACAAAAATTCCAACTTTCTCCGAAACCCTAAATTCCGGAAGCCATGAATGAAGGTGCTCAAAAATAATTCTGTTTTGACAGAAATATGTACCTGATTGTTTCTGCTGTAAGTCCGAACTTTTCGATCCACAGGGTCTAAAAAAAATTCTTGTGATAGCCCGACCTGTCATATTTCGAACCCCATAGGTCTGACCTCAAATGGATTCTCTAAGAGAGATTTATGCCAAGTGTCGCAATGTGACCTGTTTATGGGATAAAACAGGAGAGCGAACTTGTACAACGTGCCACGTTTCACTGGTTAAGTTTCGGCCTCTGAAAAAGTTACCTGAGAAAGTGCATTCTGTGCACTACCTGTCACTTTTTACGAAATTTCATTTGGAGCTTCCTACCCCAAGTTATGACCTTTTTTCCAAGGTCACCTGTTTATGACTGAGATCTGGAAGAGGCAGAAACCCTATATTGTACAGATCATAAATCACAAAGTACAATGAATTAGAGGTTTTCCTTTGGACACAAGGTACATGGGGATCTTATCTTTTCCCTGTACAATTTTCAGGCCCTGAAATCTCGCCGAAATTCATTTATAGCGAAAGTTCTACAATGACTAGTTTTTGCTATATCAAGCCCTAGCCTCACAATTGCAACAAGTGTCATACATGCCATACCATGCCTTCTTTCAAGCTAGCTCTGATACCATGTTAATTTTTCGAAATTTACTTCAATCTAATCTAGGATCTTAACTGAGAGAACAACATGTATAGCATATCTACAGCATATCAATCATGAACACAATAATGCAAGCATACAAGAGACACGGAGTTTACTTGGGGAAAACCATAAAGGTGAAAAACCCCAATAACTTCCTCAGAGATAGATAGAGCAATGATACAACCCAAGCATAAGAGATAGACATCTCCTAGCAGTATCTTCTCCTCCTCCACAAGTGCGCAACTCTCCCGAGAGTGTGAGAGAGAATAGAATGATGAAATAGAGTGCCTCCCGCACTCTATTTATACTTGACTTGACTTGCCTAATAACCTTTACTAGGTCGGCCTTAACTTAACCACATAACATAATGCTGACTGGGCCGACACCCAATAGGGTGGTCTAATAACCCTTTGACCCACATGGTTGACCCCCAATAGGGTGGTCTAATAACCCTTCGACCCACATGACTTATATAGGGCCGACCCCAACAAGGTGGTCTAATAACCCATCAAGTATAAGTTACGACACTTACAATATAAATGACGACACTTCTGTATAGAGGAATAATACCATCTCTATAGGAGTACAATATACATATATGAAATACATTCTGAAGTTACATATACATCAACAAATTTGAGATTGAAATATATCTTTGAACAATCAAATCTAAACACTAGACAAGCTAGATGGTTGGATTTTCTGAGCAAATACAATTTTGAAGTTAGACACATTAAAGGAAAGGAAAACAAGGTTGTTGATGCCTTAAGTCAAAAATACATATACTTTATGAAGTAACATCCAACCAAGTGCAATCTAATTTGCATAACAGAATTAGGACAACAATGAAAAATGATGGGTTTTAAACTGAAATAAGCAAGAAGATTCAAGAAAATAAATTGGGAAAGCAACAGGAAAATCATAAAATTGATAAAACAAGATTAATGTGGTACAAAAATAGACTATATGTACCTGAAACAGTAAAACTCAGAACTAAAATTTTAGAATAATTTCACAAACCCTCATACTCAGGACACCCGGGCTATCAAAAAATGATATATGCAATAAAAAAATATTATTTTTGACCTAAGTTAAAAGCAGATATACTACCCTTTTTATTGCAAAATGTCAAGAATGTCAACTAGTCAAGACTGAAAGCCAACATCCAGCTGGACTATTGCAACCACTACCCATTCCGTAATGGAAATGGGAGGTGATAAGCATGGAATTTATCACCGGCCTACCTAATATTAAGAAACAGAACAATGTTGTACTAGTGGTTGTAGATAAACTCTTTAAAGCAACACATTTTATTCATGTAAAGTCAACTTACAAGGCAATACATATAGCAAACATATTCTTAAAGGAAATCTTTAGGTTGCATGGTATACCAAAAACTATTATATATGACAAGGACACAAAGTTCACATGGGACTTTTGGAAAACCCTATCTACAGGGCTGAACACACAGTTAAATTTCAGTACGGCATATCACCCACATAAAGATGGGAAAATTGAGCGCACAAATCAAATTTTGGGAGACATGCTTAGGATGTATGTGATGCATAACCCAACACATTGGGAAGATTACATACACTTAGTTGAATTTTCTTATAACAATGCTTACCAAACATCATCTAAAATGGAACCTTTTGAGGCATTATACAGCAGGAAATGCAGAACACCTGTGACTTGGGATAGTCCAGTAGATAGACTGATGTTGGGACCATAATTGTTAAAATACCTTGAGCAGATTGTTAATAAATTACAACAGCATTTGAAAGAGGCACAGGACGGCCAAAAGAGTTATGCGGACAAAAATAGACGGGATAAAGAGTACCAAGTTGGGGAGCATGTTTATCTGATGGTGAAAGCAAAGAAAATTTCTCTAAGTTTGGGAACATGCAAGAAATTGGATCCAAGATATTGTGGTCCCTTCGAAATTTTGGCAAGAAGATGCCATGTGGACTACAAACTTTCTCTGCCAACTCATATTAAAATACGTAATGTTTATCATGTATCTTTACTTAAAAATTATGTTTACGATCCTAAGCATGATGTGGATTGGAATATGTTGCAGGTGGAACCATAAGGGGAATTCATGGAAGAACACCTTCATATTTTGGACCAGAGGGAGATACAAATCTGAAAGAAGACTATAACCCAACTGAAAATACAATGGCAACATTACAGCCCTAAGGAGGCTACATGGGAAAGGGAAAAAGTCATGAAAAATACATACCCCTTTTTATTTCAAAATTCACATTAGCAAGTGCTAACATCAGGACGATTTTATTTTAAGGGGGGTGGGATGTAATATCCCAAGTTTTAATACCCCATGAAAGTATGTAAAGACTTAAGTGTTTATATTTTCTTAAACTTGTTATCTAGGAGCCTCTAGAGCATCAAACACGTTTGATATACTTGATGTTGAGCCTCTGGAGCATCAAGCATATGAACTTAAATGTTTTCTTTTTATTTGATGTTGAGTCGGAAAGACTCTAGATCATCAAGGATTATTATATGTTATGTTCTATTATCTACTTAGCAATACCGACTGAATTAGGAACAACCTCTTGAAGAGGGACCAAGCACATTAGGTTGGGAATGATCCACTCAATTATTAATAAGTGAAAATAATAAAGAAATTTTAAAGGAAAGTTTAAATAATTAAAAGAAATTGGAAAAAGAACCCTAACTACTTCTTGAATAAGGAAAAAGACATAAAAGCAGACAATGAAATTAAAAACGGTAACTTTTTCCTTCAAAAGAGGCTGAAACCAAATATACGAACAGAGTCATATCCATAAAAGCAATTGAAGAGATAGAAAATGCAGGGGGTGTCGGTCTGTACTACACTGGAAGGTTCAGTTGTAAATCCTAGAGCGCTCATGAACCATGAAAGGAACATGGTAGTCATGGATGGGATGGATTTTTAAGGAATGGAATCATAAAAGGTTTTGCACAGAGCTAGTAAAAAACCTTGTGGGTACTCTGCAGTAGAATAAATAAGAGATAGTGAACAAATTCCCTGGTTATTCCCTAATAGTGTGCTTGTTCTAGCTTGGGGGTGATTGGCTGAGTTAAAGTGGTTGAACTACTCGGGAATCTAAGGTTGGGAGGAACGTGGAAGTTCCTAATTTAGTTGGTATTCTAAGCTTGATAAGTTATACTTACCCTTTTATATTATGTTAATTTTATTTCAAATATTTTCAAGAAGAATTCTGAGTTTCTGAAAAGTTTGTTTAACAGTTCTTTTTTTAAAGTATCTTCAACTAACAAGTATAAACTTTAGAAAAATTACATGAATGGATTATTTTCCTTAATTTCTGAGAATTAGAGTTCTATTTGTATTCTGCTATAAGTAAATTGGTTTCTTTTCTTTAAAACAATGTTTTCTTTCCTTTTAAATTTTATATAGTTGATATCATTGCAATTGTAATTATCAGTTCGAAATTTTTTAACTGTGTATTTGTTCTACAAGTATAAATGGTTTTACAGAATTATAATCTATTGAAATTCAAGGTAGATTAATATTTAGTTTAAATAAACTATCTAACTACCTATTAGGGTTATTAAAACACCAGCAAGAAAAATTCCGTGTAGACCAATTATGGAGGAAGGAACGGGCTAGTTCCTCGAACGCAGGGTTCTTAGTCCATAGTTGGGAGAGACAACCTATATATAATATAAATATATATGTGCAAACATATAAGACTTGAGAGAAAGTAATCATAGTATCAACAAAATTATTATTACAACATAAGAAGTTTGTAATTAACTTCCATTTATTTACTACGATAATTAGAATAACAGTATTTTTATAACTACAAGATAAAATAAGTTTTGAGTAGTTAATAATAAACTTTAGAGCTTGTAGAACTATCCAAATCATCATAGATATAATACATCTCTTAAGAAGTTTCCTATATTCATTATGACAAACAAACGGTTGGACATTTCATAACTACTTGCAATATAAAACGTAATGTAGAACGCAGACAATTTACGTAATAGAAACTAGATGATGGAATTGCAATCAAATTCAATGTATAAATAGAACAAACATTATAGGAGAATTTATAAATAGGCAAACACTACGAATCTAGACAAAACTAAGGTAATTCATATCTCTATCCTTCTCAATAAGGGAAAATGCATCTTTATTATTAATAGTCAACTAAAGATTTGATCACATATAACATTCTCATACCAACCATTGGTAGAGCTTTAAATCTCAGGGTCAAATCCCAAAAGGAAATTAATTAGTTATATATTCGCATAGAGATTATTAAACACCACGATGCCAAAGACTGAATTTGAACACTTAGGGTTTCGAGAGAGTCGAATCTTTCCCTCGCTGTAGGAATCCCAAGAATAATAGGAAAGAACAGTGATTAACATATAGAAGTAGTGCTAAACAAAAGTGTAATTATTAAATTCAAACTTTAACTATGCATAATAACTGACAGTGACCTAAATTATACATTCAAAGTTTAGTAGTGACAGCTTCAAGAAAATTATTTCATCTGAAACATTAACCATGATTTTCTAAGAGCGATACCTATTGTAGCAGAGTAAGCCGTTCAAGCTAAATAAACACAGAATGTATACAATGTACTAAACTAAACAAACCCTTGTTTGAGTCCTCTAGCAAAAATAACAGAAGTAAACTAGTTACATATGGTAAAGTTGGTTCAAAAACCCCATAGAGTATATCCAAACAAAATCGATAGATTCGATACATATTTCTTTCATATGAGGAATAGAATCGTATAAATGTCTCACAATACAATGTAGATAACAGAAGGAAACTAAGATGACGAATGCTAAGTAAATGGTAGCTTGGTTGAACTGTTACGGGCATACATTGTAAATAAAAACTATATGGTTGGGTATAAAAACCCTAGGGGTCTTTAAACCCTCAAAGATTACAAGCAACGGATCGAGGCCTATAGCATAACAATTACTGTAAAACCCTCAAGTAATAAAAGGGACTATCGAGAAGAGAGACTCTCACCATAATAAATGAAGAACGGTATCATAAAATAAAGAATGGGACCTCCCTTAATTCCGAGAATCAACTTATTATACTTAGAAAGAGTTCAAGCTAGACAAGGAACATCGCTTACCGAGAGGAACCCTGTTGGAAGCATAAATACGCAGACCCGGAGTTCAAAAGCAGTCCTTGTACCTGTAATGAAATACACTCATAGTTTAGTAAACAATGAGCTCTGATAGATTAAGGAAAATATGAAACAAAAAATAGGAAAAGAAGCATCGAGCTAGTATAGCTTACCTGTTATTCGTGTCAAAGAAATCTTGTGCCTCAATAAAAGAAGTAGTTGAGATCCACAACGATCAGAAATTATAATGAAGAGTAGATCTGGTAATTGACTTGTATACAAGGGAGGAATTCACCAAACAAGACTAGAAACCTAGTAATGGTCTACATGGGGAGGAGCCAAACTGAGCAAAGCTCTCCCAAGCTCGAAGAGGGAAACAACAATGAAGCAAGGAAAACCTAGAAATCACCCTTCACATAGTTCAACGACTTTCCCATAGTGTACTTAATTACATGGACAGTAAAGTCACGACGTGGAAACTTTTATTCATACCCTTCCACCTAGCACTATACAAGTTGATAATGATGGGATAATTAAACCCCCGATCTTTAGCAATAGCATATATTATAAGGTTTCGAACAAAACAATGTATAGACTTATAATTACATTAAAGTGTATCATGCAATGTCCCAACTAGACCTAATGAGGGTTATGAACATTAATATGTATGCTCATAAGATTGTTTAAAAGAATCGAGCAAGCTCTCCTATTGGTGTAAGCATTTCCTTTAATCCAATGGAGGTAATGAAGCACCTCCATGCAATCCTGAAATTAGAGCTTGTGAAAAATAAAATCAAGTTAGGATATACATTTAAAATCATAAAAGGAATGATAAAAAAAAAGGACATCAATGATATTAATACCTTGGTACTTGAAGAAGACCAAATCCACCCAAGTTGCAAGTCTTTTTAATAACAGTAATCATATAGGAATAAGGTATTAATCATGTTAGCCAATGAGCTATGTAAACTAAGTTCTCCAGGATAGACTGAATCCTCCCTTAGCTTGATAAGTTGATTGCTAGTTGAAAATGAATTACACAACAAGAGAAAATGTCCAATGAGTAAAAGAGGCTCTCAAATTTGAATATTTCCATGATTAATGTCTTGATAATCATAAGCATTGTGTAGAGGAAATACATTGATACTTTAACCACTCAACGTTGAGTCACATAAATTCTACTTTAAAAATGTTGGTAATTAGGGACATTTCAAGTGGCAATGAGTCTCGACCAACGATATGGTTTTCTTAACATATTATATTGATTAGCATTTTGTTTATGGATGTTTATTATGTATGGGTGGGGCGTAGCGTAAGGCTTGACCGCTAGGGGAGCGATCTGGTGAACGGAAGCTAGGGTTTAGTGGCGGCCAGGGCTCGTCCCTGGTTGCCAGACTCCCCTGTAGCTCATTGCAATGGTCGACGGTGGGTATCATACGACTGGAGTGGCGGACCTTTGCGGCGACCCTTTCATTCCTGTGGCGGCGGCGGCGTGGCGGCGGCGGCGGGTGTGGAGGGGAGATCTTGTTACATGGCGGCGTTTGTGGTGTGGCGGCCCTTGCAGCTTCAGCAGATCTCCCTTCGGTGGCGTCCATCGATGGATCTCTTGAGTTTGGATTTGGGGCGACGCCTCTGAGCGGTGATTTATTCTCTGTGGCGGTGGCAGCGACTGTGCCTACGATCCAGGGTGGGGCGACCTTTACGGCAACGAGCATGGCGGGCTCTACATCCATGCCCTCCACTGGTGGCGGCGATCGATGCGGTCTTAGCCGCAGTTCCTGGATCTGTAGACGCTTATCGCAGGGATTATGTCCAAGCTGTAATTTCTGCAAGAAGACCTACCATTGGGGCTCGTTCGGAGATCTCCGTGTGGTTTGCCAGAGGCGTTGTCTGTTAATCAGAAGTCGTGGAGCGGACGTGGGTCTGCGTCTTCTGCGGCAACTGCCCGGGAAAGAAATTGTATCAGACCGCTGCAGTAGGGAAACGAACTGGAGTTGGAACTTGCGAGGGCGGTCAGGGCTTGGCCCAGCCGCCCCTCCTTAGATTGCTGGTTCTTTGCAGGAGACGGCGTGCGGTGGAGGCATCGCAGGATCTGGTGCGTAGGGTGTCTGGTCGTTTTCTTCACCAGTAGTTGCTAGCTGTTCGCCGGTTTGGGAGATCCAGAGTTTGCTGCTTGTCCACAGACTTGGATTTGCTGTTTCTTCTGCTGAGGGTTTCGGTTTTCACCTGCTGCACAAGATCTTTTTCTTGTGGCATCGTTTGGGTTTCTCTTTGCTGTTCAAGATTCATCTTCTTGTGGCGAAGTTTTATTGGGTTTATCTTTCTTTCTTGGTTCAGCTCTTTATAAGCTGTTGTATCTGATTATATGGGACATAAATATGTGAAAATGTAGGGATCCTTGTGATTCTACTACATCTGCAGAATGTAATTTTAATCATCTTTTTGAAATAAAATTACGGACTTTTTCCCAGGAAAAAGCGTAAGGCTTGACCATTGTGATATGTTTGTTTATATGTTATGTGCAATATATATATAGTAGGTTAAGGGCTTAGCCCTGGATTCAAAATTGAATCCTCTCCTACTCATGTATATAATTTGTGAGCTTTCTCACTAAGGGTTTAAAAACCCAAGATATATATATAAAGATGTAATTATAAATCAATATTAGATTGTTTGTTTTCAAATATGTAGTTTACCATGCCTCTATTTTAGTATATAAATGATGTTTTGTCATTTTATTTATGCTTCTATTCATAGTTAAACAAATACATTATGTGATAGTATTTAGAGAACAATAAAAGGGCTTAAGAATAGAAACATATTCATAGTAAATAAATACTAGTACCAAATATAAAACTTCAGTGGTATTTTTAACTTGGAAAAATAATCCTAACTATTTCTAACCAGGCATATTAAATCCTCTTCCAGAATGATATATTTTTCCTGAACTAATAACACATACATAATCACTTGAACAATCATGATCAGGTTATGAACACATAAAATCCATGAGCAAGTTAATTAACAATTATAGGAAACCTTCCACAGAACATGGAACTCATAATAGGTCTAAATACCCTTTAATAAAATATTAATAAGTAAACAAAATTAATTCTTGATAACAGATGTTTATAAAGAACAGTATTTAAACTTATATCCAACGGAAAATAAAACAGAGATAGGAAAACTTATCAAGCTTAATGCATCCAACTCATTAGGGAACTTCCACGTTCCTCCCATCCATAGACCTTTGAACAGTCATCTTTTCATTCAGCAAGTCACCCCCGAGCCAGACCAAGCACACTAGAAGGATAATAACTTAGGGTTTCGTTCTCTATCTTTCTTACTACTGCAAAGTAGTCACAAGTTGTTTTACCATCTCTATGTATTTTCTTATAAAATCATATCTCCAAAATAGTCCCTCCTAGACAAACCATATACTATTTCATGGTCACTAAGCACTCAAAGAAATACAACTAGACCCTCCAGCAACTAGGAACCATTGCCCCCTGTAATGTTTTCTCTCTGCAACTTTTATTTTAAGAGGTGGCTCATATTCAGATTCAGCCTGCTCTCTCTTAGATAGGAAAAGTGCTCTCTTTTTCATCTCTTTGTCCTCTTTTATTCATTTTTTTCTTTTCAAGAAGTAGTTAGATTTTAGTTCTCTCCATTTCTTTTTATTTTTAATTTGTTAATATCTATTTTTCCTCAAATTATTATAATTCTTCATTAACTCTTCTTATGCATTAATTAAGAAGTCATTTCCCCTTCTAGTATGCTTAGCCCCTCTTTTAACTGGATGTTCCCCAACAAGTTAGAAACATTAAGTAGATAAAGTAATATAAATGATCATATCATTTATTATCCTTGATGCTCTAGATTTCCCAACTCAACATCAAGCCAAAAGTATTGAAGTATAAATATTCTTGATGTTCCAAAGTTTCCCAACACAACATCAAATCAAAATATTTAAGTCTAACTATTCTTGATGCTCTAGAATTTCCCAACTCAATATCAAAATCAAAATATTTAAGTCCTTCACGACCTTGTTAACAAAGAGGACAAACTTAGGATATTACATAGGAACGCACCAATCACTTTCCAAGATCTTGTGTAAGCCTAGACTCTTTAATTTCTCCACATCACATGGATCAAAAACAATCATGATAATGACTACGAAATCATTCAAGCAACACCAACACTCTATTGCTAGCTCTTAATCACACTATGAAGTAAGAAGGGAAGAAAGCAATGATAATTACGTACTTGCTTATGCAATTATTTATAAGAGAAGAGAGAAGCAAGAATATAAATGGATAATAATAAAGAAATCCAAATCTAGTACAAATATCAAGAATATATTAATGCTCTATAATAGAACTCCAAAAGTACTCCAAGTGCGTGGCTCCATCTCCAAGCAATGAATGTACAAGAGGCCTCAAGGATTTGTCATCTTCTTTAAAATAATGACTAAAGCAATGAATGTACAATAAGCCTCAAGGATTTGTCATCTTTTTTAAAATAATGACTATGAAGCAATGAATGTACCAGAGGCCTCAAGGATTTGTCATCTTCTTTAAAATAATGACTATGAAGCAATGAATGTACCAAAAGCCTCAAAAATTTGTCATCTTCCTTAAAATAATGACTAAAGCAATAAATGTACAAGAAACCTCAAGGATTTGTTATCTTCTTTAAAATAATGACTATGATGAAAATGAAACATAATACTCTCAAACAATACTACTAGTGGAGTGCCTCATCTCTCAATAATTTGAATTATCCTACACAGTTTAATTAAATCACATTAAAACAAAACAATAAAGAAATATGTAGTGAAAAATCATGTAGGAATATGAAGAGAAAAATCATGTAGGAATATGTAATTTAAAAAAAATACATGGTCCCAAATTCAATCACATGTTCAATACTAATATTCAATAATGTGATTTCAAAAAAAATAATATATGTATATATTTAAACCTAAGTTTGACCATCTTTCACCGTAGATTGACTAGCTTTGACCAAGGTCCTAGGCATCTTGGAATTTTATGAAAATTGGGATCAAAAGCTCATCCTCAAAAGGTAGCAAATATAATAACAAATTTCATGAAAGATAATTTTTCAGAAATAGAGATTTTCCAAAATAGAATATCTTGAAAATTTAAAATTACCACATTCAAGAACTCGATATTGGGTGCCCAAAATTGAATTAGCTGCAAACTCTGAGTTCCCATCTCACTCTTATCATCACAATGCATAACCCAAGCTATATGTGACACGTATGCATAGGGCTACTTGGTAAAAATAGATATGAAGGAACCTTCTATAAATAGCACTCAATATGCCAAGGAAACATGTCAATTTATATAAACATGATATGTCCTATGGATGTGCGAGAACCATATGCCAAAAACATGTCCAACATTCAATCCTTTTAGCAATAAAAGACTTTCAACTATGTGTTAAATTTGACTAGCATTCACAAATCGTTAATGTTAAATGATAATATTAATCGATCCGTGTATCTCATAATTGTACAGAGAGGAGCAAGGTGCTCCACAGCTCAGTATGGGAGATGTTGTCATGTAATATAAAGTAACGTAACATTACATCACCAAAAATAAAAAGTAAATAAAAAAATTATGTATGGTCACAAAATAAAAAATTATGAAAAGTAATTAAAAAATTCATATCAACCTATAAAATAAAAAATTGAAACTTAAAATCAAACAAGAGAAGGATAAAATTTATTGAGTTTAAGAGTTAAAAAATAAAATAAAAATAATTAAATCCTTCTCAATGCTTAATAGATCCCAATTTAAGATGAATCTATGCTAGTGTATCCACAAACCAGCTTTGATGAATGCTTCTAGAATAATACATTATGGATGCTAACAAATGTTAAATATCAAATTTTTGCACCAAGAGTAGCAAGGTGTTCTACAACCCAGTATGGAGGAGATGTTGTCACGTAACGTAGCGTTACGTACCAAAAATAAAAATAAAAAAAAGTAATTATTGCACCGAGAGTAGCCATGTGCTCTACATCACAGTATGGTGGAGATGTTGTCTTTTAAAGTAGCGTTATCTACCAAAAATAAAAAGTAATTAAAAAATTCATGTCCACTCATAAAATAAAATATTAAAACCAAATAAAATGTAATTTAAAAAATCCATGTCCGCTCATAAAATAAAAATTTAAAAACCAAATAAGAAGTTACTAAAAAAATCTATGTTGGCTCATAAAATAAAAATAAATAAAAACCAGCATATATCCATCTTAAACAATCTATCAAGCATCGAGAGTGATCAAATTTCTTGGTGAATAAATGTTTGGTAAAATTGATTAAAAAAAATTACACCTCAAGAAATTGGATCCCTCTATGTACTTATAGATCCTAATTTAAAATGAATCTATCAAACACCTAGAAAAAAGATGTAATCATTATAGATAGATCGAATAAATGCTTGTGTTCTAATGTTGATATGTAGTGTTTTTTAAAGAAGAATGTGGCTTCTCATCTCATGCAAAGATTCCACAACCATTATTATCATACAATGTTCATTGGTGTCTCTTCCATTTGGGTACATACAAGAACATGTTTTTTAATGTTCACAAATGGCGTGTGTGATGAACGTGCTAGTGTTTATTCAATTTTGTCAATTATCTTTAATGTATCATGACGGATGGCGTGTGTGATGAGCGTGTTGGTGCACATCCAAATTTGACATTACTCTCATTGTGACGGTACTAAGGAATCGTAATATGAATATGAGGTTTGTTTACTGTACATGAATGTCATGAGTCACCCCTCGTAATCTTTGCATGAGATGAGATGATCCTAACGCAACTGTTATAGCGAAGTATACATTTCCAAGAGCCATAGGAGTTGCAAGGAGTTAAAAGTGTTGGTCAGAAGGAAGAATGAATGGGATGAAAACCTGAAAGCTTTATTGCATTTACCTCACTCTTGCTGAGTTTGGGAGCCACACTCTAGCTATGAGTCAGAAAGCTCACGAATGTCTTAGTATTAACCCAGTTATCCCTATTTCTTGGCAGGGTTTAGTTTCACATAGAATGTTGAACAAAACGCAAAACCTTCAATTCAACGTGCCCCAACTCCAACCTCAGTCAAGTGGATCAATCAATAGAGGGAGTATTAAGAGAGGAGAAGGGAATTCTTACATACTGGTATAGATCCATCTTAAGCTCGGATCTATGAAGCACCAAGAGGGATTCAATTTCCTAAGGTGTAAATTTTTTTAATCTTAAATTTAATATACGTCCAAAAAAAAAATTACACCTTAAGAAATTTGATCGAATCTAAAATGGATCTATGTTGGTATATCTTCAGTTGAAAAAACCTCACTACAATGATAAGTGGCAGAAGACCTAGATGTCCTCAAAAACTTTGTAGAGAAACATAAAAATTGTAAGATAGAAGTTCAAATAGTTTATGTTAATATTGCTATTTTCTTTTGTTCTTCTAGAGATGTCCTAAAATATTTTAGTTGAGTCTTTTACATAAGTTTACAAATCTCTCTTAATTTTTAATTAAATATGGGTATCTTTTCAAGAGCTTGCAATATTTAATCTTACGTGTCCTATCAGTTTCATTAGAGATGATTCTAATATTTATGATTTATTCTTACAATTTTACAAACTCAATTTATAAAGTTCAATAAAGAAGTATCAAAATCGATAAGAGTATCACTTGTAAATAAAAAAGAACTCTTCTTCTAACCATCACATCGATATTTGAATTTGTACTATAAGGATGTATAAGGATGAATGTGTGCAATTAAGAAACAATTTGAAGGAATTTAAAGGGAAGTTATTTATGGAACATTATGAAGTCTAATTTGTAATTTAAGGTGATTCAATGATGAAGTGGAATGCTAAAAATAATCAAAATCACAACAAAATATGCAATATCTTGAGAACACTGACAAGGATCTTCAATATGAAATTTGCACTACAATTTAAATCAGAAGATCAAGTTTACAAGGTAAATAATTTTGAAAAACAATTACATGAATCTCAAAAAATAATTTATAACTTATCACATCAAGGATCAAGCATAAGTTTTACAAAATGTTGCAACTCAATGTGACAAAGAATGGCAAGGACAAGATAAGTGAAAACAAGCAAATAAAAAAGATAAAAAGAGAAATTTCAACAAAGTTTTATTAAAAATAAATAAAAATGCAAGGAAATTGTGTGTTTAAAGAAGCATTGCTTCTTGAATTCAATCCATTGAAAGCCAAAAATCAAATTGGGATTCTTAAGATCAACAAGAAACACCAATAAACTTAATTGAATCAAAGATATTTTCAAAAATTGAAGTACAAACAATAACTACAAAGGGATCTATAAACAATAAAAGTCCAGGTATCATTACTAAGAAGTGTTCACAATCCACATAACAACATAAATATATGATGAACATATAAATGCTAAAGTGAATTAAGGTATTACTAAATCCAAAGTTAGAAAGACGCATTTCCATCATACAAATCATAAGATTCATTCACATTAAACGCTCAAACTACCAAAGCCAACATTACTCTAAAGAATGCAATGATAATCAAAAAAGATTTACTCAAAATTTTGATCAAAGGAGTTCAATTCAAGAACCTCATCAATGGATGATTTTGATAAAAGTTGACTAATATGGATGGACTCCTTTACAATTCATTAATATAGTTTTTCTCAAGGACAAAGTTTTTCTAGATAGGGAGATTTGTAATACACTATTATGTAATACAACAATAAATACTAAATATATAAATAATATTATGTATAATTACCATATTAATTAAGTAGAATATCAATTAACTATATCCAAATGGCATGCCACGTATGTGATTATTCAATGTATATTTATATCAATGTCACTCACCATTGTAAAGCATCGTCTTGTCAATTATTAATCATTTATTTCAAATATTTATGGATACATTCTGTGCTAAGTATATTGACCTTGCAACCATGTGACAAGTGTAGAGAGGGTTTAGCATTAAAAAACCATGGTTGCTATGTGTGGAGAGCACCATGAAGAAAAGAGGGAACAAAATCTCTTAGAAAGGAGATTAGAACACAAAAAGCATCCACATAGTGAACAAGGAACCAAGCCAAAAAAATCACCATAATAACCCAAAAATGTGCAAGGTTTAGAGAAGATAGTGTAGCTCACTAAAAGTCTAGTGCAAATATAATGTTTATCAAGGAATGTGTTATCATTTTAGGAGTCCTTCTAAGCTATAATTCGAAGAAGCCTGGTAACTTAATCAATATCTCAATAATATAAAAAGGTGGATCAAGTTGGATGACTCATAGGAAACTCACTCACTCAAACATGCATAGACATACTCAGATTGTCAAGGCTTTTAACCACTGCTGCTCAGAAGGTTTTATAAAAGTAGATGAGTGCAGAAAATATTATGCTAGCAAACTCATATAAAGAACATACGTGAATGGCTGATCACAATATGAAAATGGTACTTGGTATTCAATTCACCAACACAAATAAGATGACAGCTATCAAACGTTAGATAAACGAAATAAATATGAAATAAACATTTCACCGCAAGTACAAGAAGATAGGAAGAAAGGATCTGAACATAAATGGCAAAAGAAGCTTATACGAACGAGATGAAAATGAGGAGTCTGAGAGCTATATTGCATGAAGTCTCCAAAATCCGACCATTGTCCTGCATCAGTTCTGGGCTTTATAGCCATTACAAAGCTTTTGAGATCCTAAAAAGATGGATCGAATCCGCTAAAACTAACAACTAAGAACAGTTTTATGAAAGATGTGACAGTGTATTATGATCAAAATGACTGATATCTTGCTGATACACCTATACTCGACAGCCGAAACCAGTCTCTAGGGGCTGGAGGACGAGTTTGAAACCGCTGTCTGCAAAAAACCTGTAGGTATCTTTTCTAAAAATAGACAGGAATTTTCTTCTTTTTATCTTGCTGGCGCCCTCCAGTCTGGAACAGAACATTGAAACAGCTCCTATTTATTATCACCTTCAATTGGAAACCATCCTCGTGTCTTTTGGAATGACAAAAGTTGGAACTGTGCAAACAGATGTCATTCTGCCCTTCTCTGCGTTTTTGGTGGCTAAAGAGCCAAAATTCGAACTTGTAAGCCACCGAAAACTCTGTTTCAAAACTGGCTTTACAATTTGCAAAAATGATTCCTTTGGTCTGTCTGCTACATATTTTCCAACATAACATGCACTCAGAGCATCAAGATCTATAGGTAGGTAGTTGACTTGAAAGAATAGCATATATCGAGATAATTATCCCAGTCGTATGCTTGTTCTGTTTTAATAGATCTGTCTCCTAAGAAATGGTGTTATGTAAAAGCAACGTAGCTGCAGAATGGCGAGCCCTAGCTGCTATACAAACTAAAGGCTTATTCATAGGGAATACAAGGAACCCTGTCATGTCCATCAAGTAAACAACAGGTTTTACACTTAGCAACTGAAATGTATTTGGTGTTTTAACCTCGGCAGCCTTCCAATCTATCATTCTTTTGAGAACTGTCACATTGCATTCCAGCTCCATCCATCTTGCCATCAAACATATACACGAGTGTTAAGGAAACCATAAAACGTGACCTCTTTGATCCAAACGATGAACAAATTCAAAACCCTGTAGAGGCAATCTAGCACATGCTGCCATCGCCATTAAAACTTCCAGATCTGTCTTTGCGCGCCATATGAATTAACAAAGGGGCATTTGCAAATCTTTTGATGGAAAATTACACCTGTACAATATTAAAACTCCTCGTGGCACTTTGATTCGAGGCTTAGAACATGGCTTGATTCATGAAAAGGGCCCAAAATTATGGGCTTCTAAATACAGCTGCAACTTACATCAACAGCCCAAAAATTGTCATCCGTCTAACATGAGTCTCCCATTTGTATTATCTATACTATTAACATACTCCATGAGAGCCATTCGTGCTGTGATTGCATCTGGATCTACCTCTATGTGCCCATTCAATTATCTCATTCACATTTTCAATCTCGTATGTTTCAATTGAAAGAAGCATATTATGTAATATGCGACAGGCAAGGATTGTCCAGGGTAGCATCTCCATATTCGGTTTCTTGATTTTAGTTAGCAGAAGTCGCCATGTGTTCCTCATTTTTGCAAAAGCACACTCCACAACATTCCGTGTGTAGGACAGCTTGAAGTTGAAGAGTCTTTCTTCATCAGCTAGTTCCCCCGAAAATGGCACAATCAACCAGGGTAGGAGTGGATAGGCATTAGTTGCTGTTGCTGCATCCACCTTCTGAAAGAAGCTATATAATTTGAGTGTACAGGCAGTGATGAAATCTTAAGAGCTTGAATAACTGATATTGCAGAACTCTTTGATACTCAATGTGATTACCCACGATTTGGATGAAGGCAATCTGTTCTGGAAACCATGTAGCACACAAATATTCCCACCCGCGCTTGCCCATCGTGGTCCTCTGTTTTCTACAATAAGCTGTACGCACCTCTTTCACTGTCAGTTGCTGAGCGCATGGGTATAACTTTTGCAGCTTGAGAACAACCCGAACACGCAAGATTTGTCTGTCCTTTGATGCATGGTTCTTCAAAATTTTAATACTTGCCCAGAAATACAGAGACAAAGAAATGATGGTGCTTTTAAGCCATCGATTCTGCTCATGAATTAACGCAACTAATATTCAATCCTGGCTTAAAATTTACACTATATAATCATTTTGACACCTAGCACCCGATGTGTAATGACAGGCATCAATATCGGCGCCTTAGACCTTAACTTGAAACCTCTATGTTTGCAAACTGAAAACTGGGTTGATCATCTCTTTGGGGCATCTGCACAACAAACTCTGATCTTGACACCTGTAATCACTTGACACTTTAATATTTTTTATGAGTTGTGAAAAAGCAATATCGAGCTGGGGTTTGATTCGTGACTTAACTCAAGGCTTGTGGCTTGTAGACTTAGCTTGATTCGACTAATAGCTTTGTCTATGACTCGTGGTTTGACTTATAATGGAAAAGGATTAAGAAAATAACACCTGCTTAGAATTTGAATACTTCAAGTACCCATCACTTCTTACTTTGGATGATGAAAATAATAAAGAAGCGTAAGACTAGGGTTTAGGAAATGTAACCATTCCTTGTGCTTTTGTAATGCAGGTTGAAGACGGAGTCAGAAGAGTCTGGAGCAAACATGATCCGTGAAGACCTAATGGGGAAATTGAAAATATGAACGATGACAAATGGCCAGGAAAGACGACAATTTTAAGCATGAATGAATGAAGCTCCTCTAGATTTGCAAAACCATTTGAGGAGATAACAGAGTGAAAGGAGTATAACGCACAAGCTTGTGTGTGCCTAACTTAGCATTGATATAATCACCTACAAAGAAAATGAGTGTGTATCAAATATGTAGAAATTTACTCAAAGACCCAGAAATGATTTACACTTCCAACAAATTGATAAACTCAGATTGATTTGCATGGAAATCTAACACATTCCAAATCTGCAATTTATGAATGTAAACACATTGACTCTTCACAATATCCCAAATTTGATTTCTATCTCCAATAAAATAATTAACAACATATTAATGCACAAAATTCTATGGGCATTCAAATATGTATTTTATGAGCATAAATGCATTGAGTCATAAACTGGAAAATGCACAGCCGGATAATAAAGAAATCACACACGTTTGACATAGTGATTTTATGGGAAATGCCCCTTGGAAAAACCCCGAAGGGAAAACCATTCAAATGAGAGAAATTTTATTAAATGAGCCCACAGAATTTTCTGAGTACAAACAACAGTAAACGCAATGTACTTTCCTCAAAAATCGTGCCTGACTTCTTGTAAATCGTTCAACATTCACTTGTATGACAATTACGGAATGTACGACCTCCCATCTAGCAATAAAGTCTCAAAATTCATGCCCAAAATATTGTTGTACAGTCCCTTGAATTCTATGCCGGAATTCTGTTGTACGAATTCCTTGAAATTTATGCCTCCTCTCTGATGTACGGACAGTCCTCGATTTATGTGCAAGCTAACATTTGTAAGACCTTCCATTAATGCACAGTACATCTACAATAAATTATGGAATTATCTTGGGATTTGTGCGTACTTCCAGTCTCGGAAAGTGCACCCTCTCTACTAGTACTCCTCTTCTTCTGCTCTTCAATAGCTCTCTTATCCAAATGTGTGTATCTCCACTCTCCTTAGATATCTTTTATCATTTTTCTAATTACTCTACGATTATGACTTAATCCCTCATTAAGATTACTTAAATCACTTAAGTCACTCAAACCATATAAAAGCCACTTAAGTCATTAAAATAATAAAATTCACTTTATAAAGTGCTCACCTAGAAAGTCACTTTTTGGAGCACTTCTACATGCTAGGCACATAGCCTATGTATGTAATGTCCCCAATTTGACCCCATGGCATTAAATTGTAAATGATGTAATATTGTTATAAATCGTGGTGAGTAGCTCAAGGCCAAGGCCCCGCCATCGATTTATTGATGCATACGGTTTGCATGATAGCCAGGCACGTTGGAATTTCAACATCATGGAATATGCATTTTAATAAAAAATACCCACAACTAGCTATGCAATGCAACAAGAGATGGGGGCATGATTTTACAAGGAATTGGGAGGAAAAACATTCAGACCCTTGAGCCAACCAAGTCAAGCCAAGTGTCAATGAGAGAACCCATCAAACCCTCAACTACCCATGTTGACTTTTGTACCCAATCATTGATTTCTCCCAAGAGTTGGCTGAGGTAGTTAATGCCTAGGAGAATGGGAGGTATGGCTATCCAAATTCGAGTATGGGCAAGCCACCCTGCATGGGAAATCGTGTTTTGCTTCTTGGGTGAGGAAAGAGCCATGAAATTCTCCCCCAAGCCATTATTCACGATGGCCTTGCTCTCTCACGCAGCTCTAACTACCTGGGCGTTTTCCTCCCTGGGTTTATGGGTTCCCCTTCATATTTTTAGCTGGGAAGGGGCGTTTTTGTGTTGATTACCAGTGGGGAAGAGAACAGAACGTTTTTGGGTCTTCCTGGAGGTCGTTTAGGCCATTGGAAAGGATCATAACCAGTGGGGAGAAAACAGTTTTGCTCCCTGGGGTTGAATTCTAAATTCCACAGTTCGTTTTGGGTGAACCACGAGTTGGGAGAGCCAATGTGGACCCTGTTTTGTAAACACGTCTGTTGTAAATGTGTATCCCTTCCCAATGATCATTTTTGTTGTGAGTAGACAGAGTATGTTGGGGTATGGGTTATGGTTCTCCATTGCTTTGGCTTAGGCTTGAGTGTAAGCCTCCAAGGTTCAAATGTAGCCTAATAAACCCAGCTATGGACTGGCTTGGCTCAAATGAAATGCTGAATTGGCTGTGTATGAGTTGAATGTCCCCTTCCCTTGTAAGAATCATGCCCAACTCGGGGGTGGCCTTCGAACGGACTCAGTATATGCCGTCAAAGAGCCTGCGGTTAGGTGGAACGTTGCAGCAACATAGCTAGTTGCTTGGGACAATGGCACAATGAAGATAAGTGTTTTCTGTCTATGTATTTACTTCTACAATGCATTAATTTGATGACTGTTTTGATATGCTGGATGGGCATGAATTGTGTATGGATTAGTTTCAATTCCGCTGTGCATATTGCCTTATTTGTATCTGCACACCAATGTTTTTTATTTATATGATTCTAATGACTGGGCTGAGTTTTATGAAAAGCCCCACAAATTGTTATCATCTTCCCTCTCTTATTGGGTCAGTAGGTGGGTACATTACAATGTAGAAGTACTTGTCCGAGCTAAAAAAGCTAACAAAATAATGTATTACAATTTCACATGAAAAAACTAAAAATATATATCAAACTAAAGAAGCACTCTACCAATAGGCAAAGGAAAGGATGATAATGACTTGGGAATTTGCATGCATAGCTTAGAGGCAACCAAGACACCTTCTCAAACCAATGGTGTGTTTGCCTCAAATGGATGAATCACTCACTAGAGAATGGTAAAACCAAGGAGGAACCAACCAACTAAATAGTTGGATTATTTAAGAAATCATTGAATGGCTTAATAAATGGTATAAATTACCCTAACATGAAACCTAAAACAAAAAAACAAGCATTACAAAGCTAATGTAAAGAGGCAAGTAAAACATGAAGTGTTTCATTGATATCCTTAGAATTTGTGTCTACCAAACCAATCCCTTTTATGTGTTTAACATGTCACTTTAGAACAAAGTGTGCTACTTCACACATTCTCATATAACCAAATAATCACACCAATAAAATCACTATTGCACATAAGACACAAAGCAATGAGCAGAGACAAAACATGCATAAGTGAGCCAAAATAAGAGGAGAAGAGTCGTACTCAACAATGACAAGTCCATAAAATAGCCAAATGCCAAGAAAAGTATCTATAAAACCCAACTACAAATGAAAGTCTGAGAAATGGGTTTCAAAACAAAGCAAGAAAAGCTAGGTGATTAAGCAACTCTTCTAGCATCATCTTAAATTTATGATGCGGCCCATGTGTGAATTGCATAACAAAGTCCAACCTTTGACCATGCAAAAGCATAAGTCCTCTAAAATAAGATTCTTATTTTAACAAACATTCACCCCAAGACTCGCAAGGAAAATGAGGATTAAGGAAAATAGGCCTTTATAATTAAAAGTTAACATGTGTGTATTTAGACTTATAAAATGGTTTAATTGCCTATAATGATATGTTTTGACATAAACATAAATAACCACTTATACTATGAAACGAGAACTCGACACAGTTCTCGTTTTTCTCTCTCCTAATTTTAGTAGCTGTTTTTACCTCCGTTTCAAAAAGGGTTGATGCCAGTATCACACATTTTCATTTTGAGGCATTTTTTTGGGCCTTTGACACATCTTTATTGTAAAGTATTTTTAATTTCTATTTTCAAGTGTGTTTTTTAGAAATTTAACAAAAAACATACATTTAGAAGCTAGCTATAATGAAAAACACATAGATTTTCGAAATTTATCTTTAAAATTTAATCATAAATAATATATTTTTATGGAAAAAATAGTAAACAAATCGAGAAAAAGAAGACATTTAAACCCATTTTTAACAGATTTTTAGTCATTTTGTATAAAAATGATACTATTTCATATTATTTTTCATAATATTTAACCACCTAACCAATTATTATTAAAATTTAAAAAAAAAAATATTTTAAAAAATTACATTGCCCCTTTCTACCCTAACCTTATCCCTACTCCCCCATAAACTATTACAAAAGTTAAAAAAATAAGTATAATGCGTCCCTTCTACCCTAACCCCCTAACAAAATATTAATAATTTTTTTTAAAAATTACATTTAAAAAAATAATTACATATCCTACCCTAACCCTCAACCAACCATTAATAAACATTTAAAAATACAAAGTACATTTCCTAATGCTCTAGCCCCCTACATTACCCCCTACCTTAGCCACCCGAAAATTACATTTCTTAATACCTTACCCACTACCCCATTACCCCTCACACATCGTTTTAACTAAAAACAATTTAAAACCCAACTTTAAAAAATTAAAAAATTAAAAAAAAAACCTAAACTTAAAAAATAAAAAATAAAACCTAAACTTTACAAAAAAAAACCAAAACACAAACTAGACTTTACAAATTAAAAAAAAAAAACTTTAAAAAAATAAATTAAATAACAAATTTAAAATTTAAAAAAAACTTTCAAAAAAAAATTAAAAATTAAAAAAAAAAACCAAACTTTACCAAAAAAAAAAAATTCAAAATCAAAATTAAAAAAAAACAAAACTTTAAAACAAAAATTTTAAAATTAAACAAAAAAAATAAAAATAAAAAACAAAAATCGCCCCCCCCATGGGCGCCCAAAGGGCCGACCCGCGGGGGAGGCTCGATGCCCGGCATCGAGCCTCCGCCGCGGGGCGGCCCTTTGGGCGCCCACGGGGGCGGAGCCAGCGCCCGCCGGCCCAAAAGTGGGCGCCCATGGGGGGGGGCAATTTTTGTGTTTTTTTTTGTATTTTTAATTTTTGTATTTTTAATTTTTAAATTTTTGTTTTAAATTTTTGTTTTGTTTGATTTTGATTTTTTTTTGTTTGTAAAGTTTAGTTTTTTTTTTAATTTTTAATTTTTTTTTAAAGTTTTTTTTTTAATTTTTAATTTATATTTTTGGACGGGCGGATGCTTGCGTCGCCCCCTTGGGCGCCCATAGGGGCCCAAGGGGTTGGAGCCAACATCCGCCCGTCATTTTTTTTTTTTAATTTTTAATTTTTTTTTATAAAGTTTTTCTTTTAATTTTTAATTTTTTTTTATAAAGTTTTTCTTTTAATTTTTAATTTGTTTTTTAATTTTTTTTTGTATAGTTTTTTCTTTTAATTTTTAATTTGTTTTTTTTCTGAAGTCTAGTTCATTTTTTGTTTTTTTTTGGGTAAAGTTTAGGTTTTATTTTTTATTTTTTAAGTTTAAGTTTTTATTTTAATTGTTTAATTTTTTTAAGTTGGGTTTTAATTTTTTTTAGTTAAAACAATGTGTGAGGGGCAATGGGGTAACATTGAGGGGTTAACGCACTGGGTAGGGCATTAGAAAATGTAATTTTTGGGCGGTTAAGGTAGGGGGTAACGTAGGGGGCTAGGGAATTAGGAAATGTACTTTGTTTTTTAAAATGTAATTTTTTCAAACATTTATTAATGGTTTGTTGGGGGGTTAGGGTCAAATATGTAATTATTTTTTTAAATGTAAATTTTTAAAAAAATTATTAATAGTTTGTTAGGGGGGTTAAGGTAGGAGAGGCGCATTATAATTTTTTTTTTAACTTTTGTAATAGTTTGTTGAGGGTTTAGGTTAGGAATTTATTTGTTGAAAACAAAAAATTTCAATTTAGGGGTTGATTTCAAGGTTTTCGTAAACAACCGTATGAGATTTTTAAGCCATGGCTATATTTTTAACCCAGAGAAAAAAAACGTTGATACTAGTATCAACACTTTTCGATTTGGGGGTTGTTTTTGGTGTTTTTTATGAAAACATGATACTGGCATCGACACTTTTTGATTTGGGGGTTGTTTTCGGTGTTTTTTATGCAAAAATGTGAGTTTTTATGGCTAGAGTTCTCGTTCTTAGTATATAGTTCTCGTTTCATAGTATAAGTGGTTAAATATTGACTAACAATTAACATTTAAAGCTTGACCACATCTCAACATTCACCTTGACACTGAGAAGGTGGTAGAAAAAAAGCACTTCTTTTAGAATCCTTTAGGTATTCTAACATAAAATCTCCATTTCAAATAATTGAAATAATATCAATATTTTGTATTATAGAAATAAAATTTTAAAGTAAACCAATTATCTTTTACCTTTTTTTTCTTAAGGTCCAATAAAGCAAAGTGTATCATCATCATGTCATAAAATGGCAACACCTATATATACCATTAATAGGTTTCATATCTTCCTACATCTTTGTCATCTATCATATTTTTTCCAAATTTTCAAAATATATATAGCAACAGTGTTATGTAAGAAATAGTCCCTACTTCAATTGAATTTGATAAAAGATTTCTTGAATATATATACAATCATGATGCTCATTGTAATCACCATTCTATCAATTATATATACATATATATATAATTGATAGAATGGTGATTACAATGACCATCGTGATTGTATACTTATCAGCATTGACTGATCACAAGGTAAAGGGATATGTACCCTTTGAATTTTTATTAGTTTGCATTCATCATCATCATCATTATTATTATTATTACTATTATTATATTTGTGTTTGCTACAACTTTCTTTTAGAATGGCTTATGTATTCCAACATTAAATCTCAATTTCAAAATACTTGTAATAATACCAACCTTCAAAATCTCTTAAATCATCAAAACTATCAATATTTAGGAAAAATTTTCTCTAATCTTTTTAGTATAGAAGTGTTGGCCCCCAACAAATCCCTTCTATTTCGTGAAGGGCCCCATTATAAAATCTTGGCAAAGGTTGATGTTTGCTTCTTATCTTTACTTTAAGTAAGTTTTACATTTCTTAACCTTTTGCATGTTTAATTCACATTGATCATCATTCCTAAGGTCATTATCTCGGCACTAAAAGTAATTGTGCATTTATTGAAAGATTTATCAAATTTTTTGGATATTTGGAGCTTTAAATTTGGTTTCGGAAACTCGTTGTTAAATCATTTTCATTATTTGGTCTATCAATTTATTATCATTTAATTAACATGATTGTTTTTTCATGGATTGGTCAATGGGAAAATTAATGGCAAAATTGCATTTGACTAATTGATTATTACCCAATATTCACTAGCTACCAAAATTTAAATATTTTGTAAATTTTATTTAGTTTATTCATTGGCTCATTTAATTGATAGCAAAATTTCATGCTAACGTCAAGAAATTAATGTTTCATGTTCTTAATAATTTATACAACCAAATTATCTCTAAGATTTTAGTAGCTCCTGAATATTCATTTTTAATACAATTACAATTTTCCAATTTAAGTTAGTGCAATTCATTTTATTTTCTATTCAAATTGAAAGGCATGATGTTTTATCACTATACTATTAGGTTCACATAATAGGGATGCATGATCCTATATAATTTGATCTTATTAAAGGATAAATATATCATTGCAACTCTATTTCATTTAAAACTCTTAGCTCTCACCTTTCGATCCATTAAATTGCCACTACTTATCATGATGCCTGACATTTGTCAAATGGACTATCTTTTTTTATGACTCACGATCTGATTATCACTCATTTAAAAGACTCTGAAAATTGAATTGACCTTATGGTTACAGACCACGATCCATAATCATTCCTTTGAGTTTCTCGTACTCTAAGACAGTCGATTTGATAGATTTTCATATCCTTTGAAGGTTCATTGTGATTTGGCTTTAGAGACCGAAGGCAATGGTTTGTTTATCGTGTGACCTTGCTTTGTTATATTCATCCTATACTGTGTTTTCCTCTGCATTTGAACTCTTGCTCATAGCGATGGCCCCTGTGGTCAGATTTGAGATGTCTAGAATAGAATTCCTTAAAGCACATGAGAAATTTTTTAAACAATTTCATAAGGTTAGTTGGGTGTCATTCCTAAAAAAGTTCGATGGTTATAATATACCAGTTACTAGGGATTTTGCCTTGTCTTTTGATGGAGTGAAGGCCTGAGTTGGAGACATTGAATTGCTTCTTTCTGAGGCATTTATCGTTCAAGCTACTGAAATTCCTCAACACGATGAAAAATAGTTCAAAGGTGGAAGACTCCAAAATTATTCTTGGAGGCGATTTCTTAAGAACCCTAGCCAAGAAATCAACATTAGAAAGGGTATTTCCACCAAACTCTTCAAGAAGCATTGGCACGCGACCTTATACCTCATCCATAACTACATCACTTGCAAGGGCGGGTATTCTTCTGTTCATTTCTATCGTGTCCAATTTCTCATGATGTTCTCAAGCCACCCTATCAATATGCCCTATTACTTGTTGAATAGTCTGAAAAAGTGGTCAAATTCAGTTCATAAGGGAAAGGAGACATTGAAAGGATCCTATTCCATTACGGTTTAATTAAAATTCTTATTGAGGCTAGGTTAGCTGAATTAGGTGATTATTGGGAGGAATTCCTTGTTAAGAACCATTTTGTTGAACCTCCAATGGTTGATTGTTCCCAGACTGTTTAGTGATGAAAATGGGGTTTCAGAGCCACAAGGTTCAAATGATGGGGTTTCATTTAATGATGTTTCAAGCCATCAGATTCTTGACATCTATGTTTTTTCTAATCCACACTCTAACTCTTATGAACCTAAGGTCAATTCTCAACTTGGGTTTGAAACTGAGCAAAAGGGGAAGTTATTGATCAATAGGAAGGTTTGCTTTTCGAAACCTAAGGCTAAAAAAATTAAAACAAAATAGTTAGAGGAAGATAATAGACAAAGAGCCAAGATGCTTGCATGAAATATTACAATGGGTATGGCTAGATGCTTGTCCTCTACAAAAAATGGTCATCTAAAGACAACAAATCCATTCGTCATTGATCTTGTAGACTCGGATGAAGAACCCCTGAATAACCCTAGAAACGCAAATGTCAGTGAATCCATAAGGTTGCATTTCACTTACGACTCCACTTCAACCACAAGAAATAGACAGATGAATTCTAACCATGAGAAGGAACCAACGATGGAAGATGCATGTCAAGCAACCAGTAAATACTATAATTATACTCATCACAAAACTCTTGTAATCTCCTTGGAAGACAAGCAAGCTGACAGGATCAGTTGGCTTGAGAATGAGGAAAAGAACTTGAGCTACTTAATTATTATGTTAAATTAGAGAATACCAACCTCAGAACTAATGTCGGTAAGATTATGGAGAACAAGAATGAATATAAGGCCCAAAGAAATCTTATGATATGCAAGGATAAAAAGTGGTATTCTGATAATAAGTTGAACAAGGCTAAACTCAAGAAACTCAGGGTAAAGCTAAATGAAGCCCAAAGGAAAACCCTTGTACAGGTGTCTATCGATGCTGCCCCAAGGTTGTAGAAGGCTATTATCAATTTCCAATTTTGGCATTTTGGTTTTGAAAGAATATTCTCTGCACAATTTTCAAGCTTTTAATTATGCCTTCCATCTATCATTTGATCAATCTTCAATTCAAGAATTAAATGTTAAAGAAAAGATTAAGGGAATTAGTGTATTTTATATTATTGTCTTACCATTGTATTTGATCATCTTTTATAAAGAGTACGTTCATAATCGAAGTTTCATAGGGCACTGTGTTATATTGTTCCCTTTGATTTTGTAGCTACTAAAATTTCCTATAGCTACCAGAATTAAAATTAAAATCATGATTTGAAATGTTTTGGTAACAGGTGTCATTTGGTCGTGTTTGCATTGGTTGGATTATCTTGGATGACTTTGTATGGCTTAAAAGAGTACGTGGTTCGAGTCCCGAGGACTTCAAGTAGATATGAGACAAGTGTCATCATAGCTTCAATGACTCAATTCGAAGAGTAAGTTCAATTTATCTGAACTATCACTTATGAAGCTTGTGATTTTTTCATTTAAGAATAACTTATAGCGATAATGACAAATGTTCATTGTCATCATCCATATTGTAAATCGTAATTATTGGTTGATCTATCTTTAGGATATTGTTACACCTGATTTAAAGACTTGATTCTTGAGATCTGGACTAGTAGTTATCCTCTCTTTGTATAAATAAATACTTGATAGAGCCTATTGCAGAGGTCGATGGATGAATAGCAGAGAATACAACTTAAGGAGCTCTAGATAGCTGATTTTTCACTTTCAGATTTTCCTGAACCTGTTTTAAAATTCCAGGATTTGTGACAGTTAATTGCACCGATATTATATGAAGTTACTTTCATATTTATAAATCTCCTTTGGTTTATCTCGAGCTTATATTTTATGTTAAAGTGAACTTGTGTGATTTATGATTTTACATATTTCAAATTCAAAGATTACTAGTTGAATAAATGGCTTAACAATTATATTCTCAAATAGTAGTAATTATTTTATTATTATATTGTTGAATGTAATTAAGTGTTCAATGTGATATGATTATGATTTTATTTTATTTATTAAATCTGATTGCACCATAATTTATCTTTAATTCATACTTGTTCGATTGTTTTAGAATATAAAATTTGATTAGTTGAGATAAGATTTAGTACATCAGATTAGCAGTTAATTTCAGTAGCTACTGAAAATTATTTCTTTAGCTATTGAAATAGTTTTAGATTAGTTTAAATCTGCCCTTAATTTAGCTTGCATTGTAATTAAGAATAATTAATTGCATTTAAATTTTAGGAAGAAATTCAAAACAATAAGCCTCTCTTACTTCAGAGAGCAACCTTTACAGAAGCTGTTGCTAACCCCAAATGAATCAGGAACTGCTTTAAGCACCCTTTTTGGGCTGTTTCTTCCAAGTTGACGAGTGAACAATTTCACCCATCAATAAGAAGTAAAATTTTAAAACAAACAATTAATCTTTTATCGTTTTTTTCTTAAAGTCCAATCAAACAAAGTTTTGGTTACAATTGATAATAATCATCATCATATAATAGCAACATATACGTATACCATTAATAAGTTTCATACATTTCTGCAAACTTGTATCCAACATCTTCGTTGTTGCACAGTTTTCTTTGATCTTTTTATTCAACCAATTCATATGCATGCTCATACTGAATCTACTGTTTACATGTTATATAACATTTAAAGCTTGACCAAACATCTAAACATTCAACACTTTCCTACTATTATAAAATAACAACATTTACATATACCATTAATAGGTTTCATACCTTCCTACAACCTTATATTCTACATATTTGAATTCAACCTTGGGTATCACGTCTTTCCCAAATTTTCAAAATATATATAGCAACATTGACATATACCATTAATGGGTTTCATACCTTCTTTACAACCTTGTATTATGGATCTTTGTATTCAACCTCGTCTATCGTGTCTTCCCAAAATTTTCAAAATATATATAATGCCAATCTTAAAGATATCACAAGTATTTTGATTGGTAGAATCCTCAAACCTTGCATTGCACAGAATCTTTTGATTTTTTCGTTCAATTAATTCACTTCTTAAATTCATACATGTTTATATTGATTCTGTTTTTAATTGTTTCCATCTACAACTTAATGATTTTTTCATTCAACCAATTCACTTCTTAATTCCATGCATGTTTATATTGATTCTATTTTAACTTGTATATATGCTTCATTACCCTCTCCATAGCCTTCTGAAATGGTCCGCAGTTTCTCTAATCTTGACCACTAAAATTACACGCCAAAAACAAAGTGAACTAATAGTACCTGTTACACTTGCCTATGTTTTCCTTAACAAAATTGAACTGTTTGATCAATTGATAGTTTGCCTCGTAAAGTAACAGGAAATTAAATTTATACGTTATAACACACTATTCACACTTTTTTTACAGAACCTTTCATCCTCTTTATCATCACCAATAAGTACAATACATAACTGGTCTAATAGAAAACACTCAGCTTGATCTATGTCCATCAAAATTCTAAACACATTGGGAATGAAAGAAATAAATCGCTAAAGAAGCAGTCAGCAAATGAATTATAGAAATGAAATGAATAGAGTTAAATAGGAAAATAATAATGCAATGTGGAAAAAAGAACCTTCTCTGCCTTTATCCTTACCCAAGTTTCTCTTTGCACAATAGGCAGACATGATCCCTATGGTAAGGTCATTTGGCACATCCTTGAGCCTTATGAATTCCATATATTTTACAATGGCAATTGCTCTATTCCATCAATCCATGGAAATAATCCATGCTCTTCAATGGAGTTTGTGGATAGCCTTTACAGGAAGAATGAGCCCACTCTCTTCAATAGAGTTTATGTGGGTAGCCTTTATAGGAAGAATGAGCCCACAAGAATACCCTCAGTATCACTAAAATTCTCGATCAATGACAGAAAAAAATTATTGATTCAAAGTTTCCTAGGAATTAGTCCCTACTTTCCCATCTGCAATCCTGCCTACCAATTCTTTTACAAATGAATTGAAACAGTCCGTACAACACTCAGGCATCAGTTCTGAATATTGATGAACTTGATCAGTGTGGGAACAAGATACTACTTCAAAAGGTTGCACTCTAGACCTTGAATGCTCTATTCCACATGCTGCTAGGATTGTGTGTGTGCAACACCTTGCTATCTCCTTAAATAGGTCCTTTTCTGCAACCAAAAGGGATTATTTGAGCATTGAATTGAACGCAAACAGTAATACACAAGGGAAAATATTAGCTATACAAAAACTCAGAATCGGTACAGAAACATCAATAGAAAAATGAAGTCTGGCAATTAATGGCATATCACCAAGTTCTAGAAAAAACTCCAAAAATAATCCAGTTCTGAGAGTTAATTTGAAATCATGACTAAAGAGATTTATTTATTCTTATGAAATTTACAAGACCCCTCCCTTCAATTTATTTCAATTCTTTTCAGAAACAAATTAGCTCTATAAAGTCAAGGATATACAACAAAAATTTAAGCTTCGAAGCAGATTAGCAGCATTCATTACAAACTATTTCAAGAGCATATTGTTGGGAGAAGCAAAAAACAGGAATTATTGCCAAGATAATCGTGGAAGTGAATGTCATTTCTAGGGGGAATTATAAGTATTCGGTATTTATCAGACATCTGGGAGAGGGGAATCACATTAGAAAATAGCATATTAAAGACTATTTAAAAGGAGAAGTAATTTCATATTTAATATATTAATATAAATTTTAGTATACTCATAATTTGAAAGCAGATTTATCGTTTTAGGGATGTAGTAATTATCGTAAACCTATATTCCATCATAGGCATATAATTAAACAGTAAAATGCACATCGAGATGCATATTAGAATCACTCACATATTTCACCTTCACATCAATTACATATTTCACATTCAAAGAACTTTGCTTTGTTTTAGCGCTTTTTTTACTTATGGCGGGGTACAAGATATCAATGCCAGTTACAGCTTGAGCCAACATGTCATCTACACTCAACATGAAAATAACTTGCATGACTAAATAAAATTTTGATAGGACATCTGAGAATATCAAGGTAGTGACATGAATATGTGTGCATGTGTTGCATACTTCTAAAGTTCAACAAGCTGAAAAAAATTGACACCTGCATATAGAAATCAATTCAAAAAAATTGTGTTTATTTTATTTGGCTCTAAATAACAATCCTTTGGTTGCAACAATAACACTAGTCTCCTTTGTTACTTTGCTGACATTAGGGAAGCATTTGACACGGTGCCTAGAATTAACCCTTTCCATTTGAGTTGAGAGTTGTTGCAATCAGGTTGAATATTAATGCTAAGTTAATTGTAAGCAAGGATGTCCCCTATCCCCATCCCTTTTTGGCATTCACATTCACGAGTTAGAGGCATCTTTGGAAAAAGCAGGTTGTGCTGGCACTTCTTTAGTTGGAATGGTCATCATCCTTCTTTACGCTAATGATATTGTTCTTATGGTAAGGTCTCACTCTAATCTCAACAAGCAACTAAGAATTCTCAAGGATCTCTATTCCATCACAGGTATGACAATGAACACTGACAAAACAAAGGTTATGATTATCAAATCCAAAAATACCACTTATGCTAATTTTCTGTATGACAATAACAAAATAAAGGATGTTACTTCATACAAATATCTCAGAGTTGACCTGCATCATAAACTTAACTGGAACTAAAGCATTGAGAAAATGGAGTTGTAAAGCCTATTTTGGTCTTGAAAACAACTGTAAATCAGCCTATTTCTGGCCGTAGGGAAGAAAACAAACTCCTCTTTGAGACTTGTCATCCCTGCTACCTTATTTGGATGTGAAGTTTGAGGTTGTAGCGTCTCTAGAGAATCATGGAGAAAGATCAAGCAAATCCAAAAGTAATTATATTTTATAATCTTAAAATTAAAAGCAACACACCCTATTCTAACCTCCTCATAAGAGTAGATCTTCACCCATTGCCAGTAGTTCTTCCTTGGCAAGGTCTCTCTCATTACACATTACACATAATCTTGATCCACATCCTTTGGAACACTATTGACCCCCAGGTGTGCTTGTGCTTTTAGAGGCGTTAAGATCCAGCGAGTTTCCATCAAACTGGTTCCATTGCAAGTGCATCCAGACATTGGCATTGATCAGGCCTATTCCAGAGTCAGTTTCACCAGAGTCCAAGAAAAACTGTTATTCTTGGAAGTTTGCCTTTTTCCAGGAACCCAAGATCTGAGGGGGTCCACATGATAGAGATGCTTATATATTCATGCCCCTTGTAAAAGAGTGAGCCCAGAGAAAATGTTTTTTGCTTTTTTAGAAGATAGACTGATGCTACCTCCCTTTCATGACCAATCTTTCCTGCTTTTCGCTTTCTGTTTTTTCCAAGGAAGACTGCTTTTTGGGCAAGTCTATAATTAGCGGTTTCTATGCATGGAAGCTATAAAGATGTTCTGTTTTCAAGCATGTAGTGGTGACATGGTGTCCTGGTACAGGTGTATGAAAGAGTGACGAGTCAAGATCAGTGGTGTGGATGGATTGTCTCTTAGAGTGAAAAATGGCAAAATTGGTTGGGAGGTTCTCCATTGATGGGCAGATACAAATTGAAAACCCTAGGTCTAAGTTGTAATGACCAAGTTTAGCAAACCAAGAAAATCTGAAATTGAATGCTAAATATGACAAACAAAGAGGATGGTTCAATTCAATTGGTTAGCAATTCAAAGTCAAAGCTGACATTCATCATCCTATCAAAGCATGTAATGAAAAGTATTAAAGCTAAACTGCTAGTGAAATGCTTGAACAAGAAAGGCATAACAGAAATTGAAGTTGCTAAAAACTATGCAAGATGGCTAAGTTCGACCCCTTTGTACAATTCAACATATAAGATAGGCTTCCCTTTGGCTAATTTGTGTGATTTCAAGCTACGTGAAAGATGTCTTTCATAATTCATGTTCTCTCAAAGGAATGCACTGAAGATGCCAACGTGGCAGCTGTTGTAAACAGTAACATTGAAGTAGGAAGATAAAACCAGCAGCACAGTGCCTGGAAACAGTGATGAAGTCAGCATTTTTCCCATCTAAGATGTGGTATAGACAGCAGTTTCCCTAGTCAGTAAGAAAAGCTCAGACAAGCAACAAATGAGGATCAGAGTTAGAGTAATTCAACTTGAGATGGAAAGCTGATATTTAGGCAGTGGATAGACAACAGAAAGGCCTCAAACAGAAAAGTATTAAAGCTAAACTGCTAGTGAAACGCTTGAACAAGAAAGGCCTCAAACAGAAATTGAAGTTGCTAAAAACTATGCAAGATGGCTAAGTTCGACCCCTTTGTCCAATTCAACATATGAGATAGGCTTCCCTTTGGCTAATTTGTCTGATTTCAAGCTACGTGAAAGATGTCTTTCATAATTCATGTTCTCTCAAAGGAATGCACTGAAGATGCCAACGTGGCAGCTGTTGTAAACAGTAACATGAAGTAGGAAGATAAAACCAGCAGCACAGTGCCTGGAAACAGTGATGAAGTCAGTGTTTTTCCCATCTAAGATGTGGTATAGACAGCAGTTTCCCTAGTCAGTAAGAAAAGCTCAGACAAGCAATAAATGAGGATCAGAGTTAGAGTAATTCAACTTGAGATGGAAAGCTGATATTTAGGCAGTGGATAGACAACAGAAACCTTTGGTCTCCTTCCTATTTCAGCGCATTGACAGCTGTGTCTTCTTGTGCATGTTGCATGTGGAATGAAAGGGTTTATATCAGCACTGAAAAAAGAGATGTTTGGCAGTTTGTGCATCACAAAACATCAAGTAAACAGCAAAAACAAAAGGCTTAATTGAATATTGAAGCAAACAGTTGGCACCAACTTAAAGAGCAGATTATGAGGAGGTCCATTCAGTATGACTGTCGCAACAGCAAGAAAAGCATTCCTAAAGCAACAGGAAAGGCTTATCCAACCATAAGTTTGACACAAAGCGACCTGCATGTAAAGCTTTGGGTTTTTATTGTCTTTTTCTCCCAGCAGTAGGGTCGACCTGGTTGAAGAAGATGGCTGTTCTTTATAAACAGATTGGAGAGACAGTTTAGGGGTTGGACATTATTATTCTATTGGCAGTTTGTAGAAGCAGAGGACTCTTCTCTTTTCCACCTTCAATACCTCACACCACTACCATCACTGCAGGGAATGAGATCTATGGTAAACTGTCACCTGTGACTCACTATGATGCAATCAATCTCTTGGGTAAACATGTGATTTGGTCCAATTATCCTTTGCTCTAGCTCCTTGAATCTAATGGTTGTCATTGGCTAAATTGTATTGCAGTGTTTGGTTAGTTTAGAGTGCACTTATTTTGATCTATCTTCACCTAAGGCACAAATTCACTCCACCTTTTTTGTTAATTTGTGGTCACAACTGTCTTTAGGTTCTGATCTCAACCAATCTATGTTTTATTAAATTCATCCTCACTCTTGACTGTTAACAGATATCTCAAGAGTGGGTCTTTTGTGTGTTGGTCATCTTGGACTTTGTGCAGATTTATTGGTTAGAATCTAGATGGCGGCATACACCTTTTAGGGGCACCCCCTGAGACTGGAAAGGCACCACAGTCCGAATGGAGAGGAATCTAGCTGTGACAGGGCTAGATTGCCTATAATTATTAGGCAGGTCTGCTGGTGCAGATTTGTGTGATAACAATCACCATGGTACTTTTACAACTCTACAACATTAAGTACAACAAGGCAACTACTTCTGCATTTGGTCCTAGTTTTTACTTTTTCATTTCACATGATCCAATCCATTTATTCCTCAAATTATTGGGAAATGGATCATTACTCAAGTATGCCCTCAACAAGTCCCCAACCTCAAATTTTGCTACCATAGTTTCCTTGTCACCTATTTTTTTATGCTTCATTAGTAGTCTTAGTATAGTAACTTCTTTGTGAAAATCAACTAGTTGTTAGCTTTTAGCCTTCCTTAAACTCGATCAGAATCATCCTTCATTCCAGCACTATCCTAGGTGTAACGTAAAAAGGAGTATAGTTAGTAGACTTATTTATTGGTTCATGAAATGTAAACTCCATTTGTGTTAGTAATTGGTACCACTTTTTTAAGTCTTGACTTCTCTTGGATCAAGGACTAAGAAATTTCTGAGGAATATTCTCCTTAGCTCCATTTCACCGTCTGCTTGTAGATGATAAGATATATTGTACATCAACCTAGAAGCTAGTACCTATTAATTTCCACAAAATCCTTGAAAAGTAACCCTCAGAATCCCTGTCACATACAATTACTGAAAGCAACCACTGCAATTTCACAATTTCTCGAAATGATAATTTTTCTGCATAACTTCCATTACGGTGCTTGAAGGAATCAATAAAAGAGACATTTTGGAAAACTTGTTCACAACCACCATGATACAGTCCAAACCTCAGAATCTTGAATAATCCAAAAGATAAAATATATTTAAGTGCTCCCCTAGCCTTTTAAAAACTAATCAAGAGCATATAACCCCTTAGTACTTCCTCCTTTTGTTGCTGGACATACCCGCACCTTTGTACAAATCTTGTCCCTTACTTTTGTGTCCTACCTGTCATTTACACATCCAAAGTGTTATCCAACACCCCTTGAATGCACCTCTTCAATAATTTATAAGTAGTTCTCTCTATGAATGATGGATTCCTCCAAGTTTCACTCGCTGCCTTGAAGTCTACTAGATTAGATAATTTTATCAATATCCACAAGGGAGAAAAGTAGGTTAAACTTTAAAGGGACTACAGAGTACAACAAGCCACAATAATGATGTAGGAGTGCCGAGGCTACTTCTAAGTGACAAAAGAAATACATCAGTGTAACAGGAATCACAGTTTAAACTGTTGACCCATGATTCTGGATCAGATCCACCATCAGATGATCCAATCTGAAATGCCCGGAGTTTAAATCAGGTTGACCTAGTTTGACTCACGAATTTGAATCAGATAGCGAGTTTGACTCACCACAGGCCTAGTTTGCCTAAATAACTCATTTTTTATGGGTTTTCATAATTTTTCTAGTCTGTTTTCAGCCAGACTCTCCTCTGCCAGTTTAGAGACAGTGATTAACAGTGACCAACAGAAACCAACAGGGCTACAGAGGGAAGAAAGCATCCATCTAAGGCCATCCACTGATGCTGCTGGACAAATAGGGCTCCAAAAACCATAGTCGTTGACTCGTTTACTCAAGCAGTGACTGTCAGAGCCTGTTTTTGGTTAATTTTCTTCCTTTGGAGATACCATTACAGGCAGTTTACAGCATTCTTTTATTGCTGTTTGTTATTTAGTCAATTTTTAGGGATTTTGGGAATTTTGTTTTTGATATTTAGGTTGTGTTTTGTTATGCCATTTATTTGCAGGGGTATAATCTTCATTGCAAGCTTTATTTACAGCCTTAAAGAACCTTCATTTCAGCCTGCAGGTAAGCCTCATTACCCTACACCCTAAAGTTAAACAGCAAACCACAGAAACGTAGACCCTAGAGGGCCTAAATAGCAAGTTGCAAACAGTTAGCAGCAAGCAGTGAAAATGCCAAGGGAGGACTTTGCATGGGCTTACAGTGAAAAGATTCCAGGTTCAGTTAAGCTACTTTGTAAAATTTGCAAAGATCATTGTACTGGTGGCATTTTTAGATTCAAATACCGCCTTGCTAGGATTCTTGGCCGTGACATTGGTTCTTGCAAAGGTGTCTCTGATGATGTTAGCAGTTAGACACCAAGGCAACTTGGGCATTGATTGCATGGATGAGCTTAAAATGAAGAAAACAACAATAAATAAAGAAAAGAGAAATACTCCAGGTGGACAAACATCTTCCAATTATACCCCCTTGTCACCTCTTTCTGTTGAATCCTCAATGCCAAGCCCAAGTTTTCATATTCCATGCATGCCTCAATGTCAAAGCCAAATGCCACCTTCTCCTCCTCTGCCACCTATTCCTATAAATTTGAGTAGTGGAAGTGGAACTCTACATACCTTTTTGCCCCCTGCACACAACCCAGTGCCCAACCTAGCTTGGATGGCACGGGTTGGAAAAAGAATGTCCATAATCAAGCAAGGGCTTCTTGCCTTTTATTTAGTTAGTTCTTGAATCTATTCGTGAGCACTGCTATCTTTGTATAAAATTGTGATCACTCTGGAGATGTGCCAAATGCTACAACATGGGTATTATTAGGATATCCTGAAATAGATTCTATCTTCGTAGTGTGTTCCATTGCTTCCCTTGGAGTTACGATCCTCTGCTACATTAGAGGAATTCTAGTCAGAGGGAGTGGGCCCCTTATGAACTATTATTTATGTTGTGTGTCGTGGATGGAATAAGTCAACCGACTCATAAAATATTGAAACCTCTGAGCGGAAGGCCATTGCTAACTTTTGGTACTATTCTAACATCTTTGTCAACTGTGCCAAAAACCCTTAATAGCAGTTTATGATTGATGCATATGCTATTGCAGGTCCACATAAGAGCCTTAAGACAGATCTACTATTAGAAAGTGTTGATAACCTCAACCTCGTACTTGCTAAGTTCCGTGCATCATGGGCAAAAACAAGGTGCACCGTCATGAGTGGTGGATAGACAGATCAAAGGAACAAAACTTTGATAAATTTACTCATATCTTGTCCAAATAGAACAATGTTTCTCAAATCAATCGATGCCTTGGACAAAGTTGAGAGTGCCCAACTGATTTGTGAAATGATGGAGGAAATTGTTTGTGGGAGAAGAAAATATTGTACAAATTGTTCCTAACAACGCAGCTAATTATGGCTGCTGGCGGACTTTTTGAGCTTAGGCAACCCACCATATTTTGGAGCTCTTGTGCTACACATTGCATAAATTTAATGATTGATGACATTGGTAGACTTCCCTGGAGACAAGAGGTTGTGGATAAGGCAAAACCCATAACCAAATACATTTACAATCACATAAATGTCCTCAAAAACATGAAAATATACACTGAAGGCAAGGAACTTGTTCAGCCTGCAATTGACCAAATTTCCAACAAATTTAATTTCCTTGCAATCCGTGGTTGAGCAAAAGATAAATCTCAAGACGTTGTTTTTGGGACCCAAGTGGATGGCTTCTAAACATGCCAAAACCCTTGAAGGCATTGAAATTGTTGCTCTTGTGTTTAATAATGGTTTTTGGAAAGACTTTGAAGAGATTATTGTTTTCAAGGAGTCATTTGTCACTTGGAAAAATTTTCAATATTCAACTTGAAAGTCAAACTTCAAACTTCATTTCATTTTAAAATTTACTTTATCTCAAAATACAATTGTTTGACAAATCACAATTGGCTTTCACATTTCAAGATGGTTGATGGTGACAAACATGCTACGAGTTACATTTATGAGGCGATGAACTTCGCCAAAGAGGCCATCAAAAGAACATATAGGGATGAGGAGGCCAAATATATTCCTCTTTGGAATATTATTAATGAGCATTGGGATAAACAATTGCATTCCCCCTTACTTTTTAAACCCTGCATATTTTTATGATAAGAGCATATTTAATGAGGATGGGGGAGGTTGATAAAGGACTTATGGCATGCATTGAAAGGTGCATCCCTGATCCAAATACCCAAAGACACGTAATTTCCCAACTACAAGATTATACTACACCTACAAAAAAATTTGCCTATGCTAGTGCCATATGTGAAAAGACTAAAATGTTGCAAGGTACACTTGAAGGCTTTATCAAAATTCATTATATTTTCCTTATTTTATTTGTTAAATGTTTTATTAAATTTTATTATCTTGATTCTTTGAAATTTTTAACTTTTAATATTTATCCTCTTCAATCTTGACTCTTGAAAACTTTCCACTCCTAGGTCTTTGGTGGCAAAACGTTGGCAATAAAATATCAGATCTGAATAGATCTGTCATTAAAATGTTAAATTGGACCTATAGTGCTTGTTTGAGAAAAATACATTCCAAGAAGCACAAATGATTAACACAAAAGCACTTAAATGACCTTGTTTTTGTCTATTACAATATTTTGCTTCACAACAGGCAAATACTTGGGGAGAGTCGAGACACTGAGAAACACGAGACTTACTTAGCTTAGTTTAACTTGGATTCTAGATTCTAAAGCTCAATCATTTGAATTTGAAGGATTGATTTAAAGTTTAAATTTTAAATTGCATTCAATGTATCAAGGCAATGATAGTTCTGCATCATTCTCCTATTGACCTTGTTTTTGCCTATTACAATATTTTGCTTCACAACAGGCAAATACTTGGGGAGAGTCGAGACACTGAGAAACACGAGACTTACTTAGCTTAGTTTATCTTGGATTCTAGATTCTAAAGCTCAATCATTTGAATTTGAAGGATTGATTTAAAGTTTAAATTTTAATTTGCATTCAATGTATCAAGGCAATGATAGTTCTGCATCATTCTCCTATTGCCCTGAACATGGAAGAGGTAGAGCTAGAGCCTACATCCAATTGGCTTCGATCTGAGAAGGCTCCTCTTTTTCACCTTGAGGAGTTCGAGAACCTTGAGAGTCAAACAACTGAAGACAATGGAAAATCTACTTCTTAGTTTTTTGCTATTTAGTATCAGACTTTAATATTACTATTTTGTTAACTTTTATAAGAAGATGCTTCAATCTCTCAATTTGGAGTTTGGACTCATGTTGTATATGAGATAACCATTCATCTTCAAAATTTTGGTCATCGATTGATATCTTGCATTGTGTGGACATGGCTTTATTTAATACCAATCGAAAAAGTTTCTTTTCATTCAAAATATGTGTATCTTTATTTTTTGCATTTGTTGATTTTTTTCCCAATCTGATTCGAACGCTTTGTTCTTTTGCCTCTCCAATTTTTTGTCGATTCCAAGATTGGTAACATTGATACATATAAAAGTAGTGAGTAAGAAGGGGATAAACCCCAACAAAAACTAAAGATGAGTGTATCATATGCAAAAGGATAAAAGAGAGGAGCCACTACTTTGCACCAGAGATAGATGTAGAGGTGGAGGAATTATCTGCATCATGATCTTCTGAAGAGTGTCTGGGGCTCAGAGGACCTTGTTGGGTAATCATGGGTGGAGTTTGGGTGCAATTGGTCAAAGCTCTCCTAACATACAAGGCCAAAGAGAAAGGTCTAGTAATGGGCACGCGATTGCTCAATTTGGACTAGGGGATGTTCCCATCTCAAGACCAACGACAACCAGTCAACCTTTGTGGCTTCATGTGGGCAGGTCATTGTTTCCCCATCAAATTTGGTGGATGTGTAGTGTCTCACTAGATGTGCACAATCTCCATGTTCCATTTGTTTTTGGACCCAAAACAACAATTACTTTCTTCTCTCTTAGATGTAATTATTAAATTTCACTATATTAAACCATCAACATCTACATTATACATAAACAACACTATATGTGCCTCAAATGAGTCTCTTCAATTTAGATACACCTAGTGCAGCCCCTACTTGATCAACTAGATCAAACTAGGTTGATTGAAGTTCTTGATAAAATTGCCTCTAATAAATCATTATCAATAAAGAAGACGAATAGTTGGAGTTTTTTTCATCCAACAAAGAATTTTAATATGCAATTCAAAAATAAGATCTATCAACCTAAAACAAAAATGACCATTAATCAACTCAACAAGCATCACAAGAGACCAACTGCATAACCCACTAAGAAAAGTCCATTTGGCTGGACCATTAAATAAGCAAAGTTTCTTAACATTTGGTTTTGGTATTTTCATACTCAACAAGAATAGTAAGTGATTGAGATTTTATGGAATTTGTTGGCTCAGATTAAGACCCAGTTCCACAGAGTTGTCCAACAAAGGGATCATACTCTACAGATGCCAGCATTGTCAACCTTCCAAAGGAAGGAAGTCTCACAGAAGGCATTTATGATGCTGCCATGAAGGATGGTGCAAAATGGGAGGAAGTTACAGTTGTGCAGCACATGGTTAACCAAGAAACCAGGTAGCATTCTCAATGCAGAATAACCCTAAGGCAGTTAAAATAACCAGGTGCGGCGTGTAGATTTTCTGCCTTCACTGTCTGCTGGTTTAATGCTTGGTTTAAGGTGGTTTTCACCTACAGCCTGTTTTGCATTGGCTGTAGGTTACTTAATGCACTTTAGTTAACAATAAACACACACTGAAAGCAAATAAACAGGCTGCAAACTAATCTACCAACATGCACACATAATTTGACACAGTAGTTTTTGGCCAAATCGAGCCCTGGAAAAACCCCCACGGGGAAAACCAGTTGAGAGAGAGAGTCAGTTTCTTATTGCTTCATATATCTTCAGTACATAAAATCATAGCAGAAATATTTTACTTATCTCTACAGTGAACTATCACCCAGCAGATTTCTCGAATACTGTGCCAAAATCAGCAGCCCAGCTGTGCTGAAAGTGCCTCGAAAAACGTGTAGAAAGTACAGACTCAGAACTGTACGGAACACATGGAATAAACAGTGCTGAAGCAGTCTCAAAGCTGAGCCCTAAAATATTTCAGACAGGATGCAGCACCACGAGTCTGTGCTCACATTACTCCTCAAATTCAATGCTGAAACCCAAGAAGAGTGTGCCCAGATTTTCCTCGAACTGTGTGCAGAATGCCAAGGATAATGTGCTCAGATTCTATTGAGAGATGCGCCCAGAATTTATAGAAACTCGTGCCCAGTTTATCTGCTAACTCGTGCCCTGTACCTGCTGTACCTTCATCCCTGGTTATGTACTGTAGCCACCTGCAATCTATTTAATAGTGCTGGTAATACATGCCTGAAGCATACCTCGAACTCTGAGCTAATGCTGGAATCAGAACCTAGAAACTCGTGCCCTGAAACTTGCATTCACCTTTCAGTACCTGCGCCCTAGCTAGCTCGACCTCCTTCAAGCTCTCGTGCTCTCTCCTCTCATTCACATCAACATAATGAATAGGTATTCTGCCTCCCTCCCTTTTATCCATCCCTAAAAGGAATCTTTAAACCAATGGTGTAGATTAGATCTAATCAAAGGCTGAGATTGATTGTGAGTAAAAGTCACTTAATTAATTATTACTCACCCACTTTTAGACTTAGGACAAAAGTGACATTATGGTCTCATTAATTAATTAATTAATGTGAGGGTCCCACCACCCCTTTCTTAGTGACTTAGGCTAAATCACTAGGGGAAACACATCCATGGTATAAAAACTAACACGGCGTATTATCCATTGAGAAACTTAAGGAGCATAAACAAACAAGATATAAACCATTCTTACACATAATACATCAACTCAGAATATGCAGCAACTCCAAAAACACCACTATATCAATGCCATATCATAACAGCAGTGAAAGTATTACAGTCATGACCGCAACCATGCATATGCTCCAAGACTCTCATTATATCATACAGATAGCAGTAATAACACCAGTCCAAAAGCCCTTGACATCATCGATTACATCTATTTATAGACCTCATAGGTTGGTGGTAGAAGCTTCTAGAAGGATCTAAAAGATACAAAATTTTAACTCACCAACTTGCTGATGATGTGCTGCAATGCTGCATGTCTTCTGCTCATGGTGCTCTGCAATACTGCAGCTACATGCAGATAATACACTGTTGCAGGTGTATCAATGTGTACTCAGAGTTCAGTGTATATGCTTAAATACTGCTCATGTACTCAAGCTACCACATCCCAGAAGCACATAACTTAATCATTTCTACCAGCTGTCAGCAGCTCTGTGCCCTATCCAAAAAGGTTTGAAACTTAGCCCCAACAGAATTCTTAGCTGTGTGCTGATTTGGACTTAATCTAATAAGCTGTTGATTTGGAATTGAGCCAATTTTCGAATGTTCTCAAACTATCCACTTATTCAATGTCTCTTCCTCTTAATTAGGAAGTAACACGATATGTATGTTGAGTGGCAGTGTATCGTTGGAGTATGTCTAAATGATGTATCCAAAACAGTTTGAAACTTAGCCCCAACAGAATTCTTAGCTGTGTGTGCTGATTTGGACTTAATCTGATAAGCTGATGATTTGGAATTGAGCCTATTTTCCAATGTGCTCAACCTGTGTATCGTTGGAGTATGTCTAAATGATGTATCCAAAACAGTTCGAAACTTAGCAATTCTTAGCTGTGTGTGCTGATTTGGACTTAATCTGATAAGCTGATGATTTGGAATTGAGCCTATTTTCGAATGTGCTCAACCTATCCATATATTCAATGTCCTTTCCTCTTAATTAGGAAGTAACGCAATATGTATGTTGAGTGGTAGTGTATCATTGGAGTATGTCTTGATAGTGATGTATTCCCTGACCACTTTGTTTTTTAAAATTGTATCATCCACTAAAAATATTTGGTTATGAATTTTTAATTCTATGTGATAGATGCAATGTATGAACTTTTTGGCCATTCACGTTGATCAGAATTGATCAAAGTAATGATTCAAAACACAGAATCTTGTAGAAATTTAGAAGTTGGAGACTCTTGGACCCATGTCCTAATATATTTGTCAAACTTTACTTCGATTCATCCTTCATATCGTATAATATTGAAGGGCTTGTGACTCTTCTTTTTTCTTAGTCTGAGTTATATTTTTGGCATTGAATGTTATTTATGGCCTCTATTATGCTGTTCTTAGTCCCATTTTTCAATAGAATGGTTCCTTGTTCATCTGAGCAGTTTCTGTAAGGTTCTATATTTTGCAAATAATATCCCCATTTTTTACAATGTTTCTAGAAAGTGTTTAAATTAAATACATTCAAGTCATATCCAATGTATTGTTCTATCTTTTGCAAAAATATGTTTGTGTTATATAGGGGAGAGACACCAATAGTGGTGCATCCTTTTTGTGTAAATTAATTCTGCATGTTCCCGAGCAATTTTTTCCTCCAATTTTTTATCACATATACTTTGGCGTGTTCTCTATCTAACCATATTGGTCTTGAGGTGTGACAAATCCAAAATGATGCCATGTCATCCACAAAGTTCCAAGTTGTCTAGTCCTAGTGTATTTTAGCTTGGGTCAAATGGTTGAGCATTGATGTGTCTTAAAGTGGATGTGACTTAAAATGGGATTTCAAATTTGAAAATATTCATTTTATTTCAAAAATGTAGAAGAAAGTTTTTGTGATAAATAATTTTAAAACATGAAAATATTGACAATGGCTTGTAAATAAAGTACTTTTATGAACCACTTATGGTAGCTAGTTTTTCCAAGATTTGAGGCCTGCCAGCACCACTCCCTATCTTCACTATTGGTCCTCGCTCCACTATTGGCTCTTCTCCCTTAATATACATCAAAAAGTTTAGGTAGATAACAAGGGACAATCAACCATATTCATGCTTATACCTTCTGCAAAAACAATTCACATCAGTGAATTTTAATCCTGAAGTGTTTAGGTACTAGCAAGTGATATCACAGCATTTATCTCAACACTGAGGCAGAAATCAGACTCTTCAATAAGTTCGAGACTTGTGGTACAAAAGTCTTCCCAAGTTATACCAGCAAGAAAAATGTTGATTTTCAGTTTAAAGCTATTCAACCAGAACAAAATTATGTAATTTTCAAGCCCCTCTGGTCATAGCTATTTTCTGGACAATCAATCATATTCATGCTTATACCTTCTGCAATAACAATTCACAACAGTGAATTTTAATCCTGAAGTTGTTAGGTACTAGCAAGTGATATCACAGCATTTATCTCAACACTGAGGCAGAAATCAGACTCTTCAATAAGTTCGAGACTTGTGGTACAAAAGTCTTCCCAAGTTATACCAGCAAGAAAAATGTTGATTTTCGGTTCTAAAGCTATTCAACCAGAACAAAATTATGTAATTTTCAAGCCCCTCTGGTCATAGCTATTTCTGGCCTTGTTGAACTCAATAAAGAATAAATCAATCTCATTGGCCTATTTTCTTCAGCTAGTGTCTCTACGTAATAAATTTAAGCATCCTTATAGATCATTTATGTGAAGTGATTATTCATTCAAAATTATTTCAGTGCATCTACCTGAGTTTCTGAGCAATTTCTGGGCAGTGTCTATGGCACATTTTCAGGAGAAAATAGAAGACTGTTTTTAAAAACTACTGTAGGAAATTTCTTTTCTGGAAAAAGTAATTTGGGTTGTTTCTCTTTAAAAGAAAAAAAAGGAACTTTCAAGACCATTTCAGGGAAAAGTTTAGTATTATAATAATATTTCTGGAAAATCAGAATGCAGCTGAAAAAAATTCTTCCAGTTTTCTTGAAAGATTCCAGCATTGTGTATGAATGAATTCACAGATCTTGAGATTGGAAACATTTTAAATTTCAGCTTGTTGATTCTAGTATTGGAAATTCCATGAGATGCAAACATCTAGCATTACGGATAGTATAGTTGCTTGTCCAAGGAAAATGTTCAGATTATAAATAGTGATACACGAATCCTTGTATTTATGCCTGACACAGTTCTGTGGTCCCGAATAATGAAACAGAACTCCGAGATATAACAGACAAAGCAGAATGCACGAAAGCATATATCATTCGACATATATTCTGACAAGCATAAACATCTATACAGTCATATAAAGCTGTCACCACACAAAAAAATTAAAAACAAAAATAAAAATATGTACTGGTTTAGAATCTGCATTGCTATGGTTACTCAGACAAAATACTAAATGGGATTTACTATAGGTAGATTGCTATGGTTACTCAGACAAAATGCTAAACGGGATTTACTATAGGTTAATATGGTAAATAGTGAAGTAGAATAGGATTTCTTAAGCCCAGGGGGTTAGCTCAACTAGATGTTGCCAGTGTTGCTGGGTATTTGGCTAGTTCCATGCTGGCAGGTGCCGAGTTTGAAACCCCTTGGGTGAGGCACACTAGTCAACGCCGATGGATTTACAAGGGATACCATCCAAGAATGTGGGGAAGCACCCCTTGGGTTTCCTACAAGGTTTTTCTTGGACAAAAAAAATAAAGATTTCTTGAAGCAATTTTGAGATGGAGACATATACAACCGGTAAAATCAATTCTATAGAAACAAATTATAAAAGGAGGTATGATACAGATACTTTTACCTATATGTTCCCTTGTGAGAATGTGCTTCATGTGAGATTTTACCATGGAGATCACCTTATCCTTTGCACCTTCAACTTTTCTGTCTCGATTTTCATCAGATTTTTTACTAAAAGAAGTGCTGTTGTTTAGCTGATGATGTGAACTGTTACTTCTTTCAGAAAATCTTAGACCCGATATCCCATTAGAAACACTGGGTGCTGGCAGTATATTATTTCCAATCTCCCTACATGAGATCTCCTCTGTTATCCTTTCTGGATCTTCCAAATAGTTAACAGTTGCAGGATTGTGTCTATCTTGACTATTGCTTGTTCTTGATCGTACAGAAGCAGTTAAGATTCTTCCACTCCCAACCCTTGACCTTGCATTACATACCAATCCTGAGAAATCATTATTTTTATGACCAGAAGATGATCCCTGCCAATGTCTTCTTCCATCTGTCTGAGAATTAGCCAGATCTATATTATCATCTCTTAATGCTTTAGCACGTTCCATCATAACCCATGCCTGATCAACATCAGATTTAACTGCAGCATTTTCTGTCTCTAAAATAGGGGCTAAATTACTTCTCCGACCTGGTTCACGAAAGAGGAGCGACCTGTTGTTGGGTGTGGGCTGTACAATTGCATCAGCCCCATCTCTGACACAAAATCTGTCAAGAGAAGATCCAGGTGAAAATTGCTGAAAGCCTCTTTCTGGTGCAGTCCAATTGTCATGTAAAGCCTGTACATGCTCCTGAAGCATGCGCTGACCTGAGAGAGTTCTTGCACGTACACTGGATACTTGGGATGTAGAACCAGATACTTGAGTCTGCCTAACTGAAACCCTTGCTGCATCTGGCAATCTAGGAGATGGATTTGGAGTGCTTCGTCGCAAAATTCTTCTGCGAATTGTCCTTACATGACTTGGCCTTGTGTCTGTGAGAGGAGCAGAAGAAGAAGACGGTGGTGATAAATTAAGATCTAAGTTTAGTCTTTGTGAAACCGTGCCAACTGGAGCATCTTCCACAAATCCTCTGATACCTAAGCCTTCATCCCCATTGTCAAGATCAAGCACAAAATCCTCAACCTCTTCTTCATGTGTGCTGGACTGTCCAGGCATAGATGTTTGACAGCCTCGACAATACCAATCTCCTTCAGGGATAGCCCTTCCAAGGCCAACACAAAATGTATGATATGCTGAATCACACCGGTCACACAACAATAAAAGATCATCATCACCAGCCTCATTACAATCTAAGCAAACTATATTTGCATAGGGATCAAGAAATCCCATCACTTCTTCTTCTGAAGGTTGGTATACCTGCCAAACAAAACCAATTCATATAAGAAAATCTGTCCTACAAACAATTATGCTTCCAACAAAATATAGTAAGATAAAGCCAAGGAAATATCTTTAAGAAATCAAACAAGGTGCTGCATCTGGAGACTGATACCACCAAACTCTTAATCACCAATAAACACAAAGATTGATAAACGAAAGGCATGAAAATCAATAAACTGGACCCCGGTGCACTCAATGTAAATGTTTTTAAACATGAACCCATAATTTTGCAGAACACTTATTAAAAAGATGACTGCTGCAAGTAGTACATAAACTACTCCAAAACAATTCTTTGGAAAATGACTAAAAATAAGCATTTTAAATTACAAAGTTCAAACAAGGATATAAACATGTGGTCAAATGGGAAAGTTGAAAGTAGTTAAAAATGTTGGACACGTTACAAGTTCCATTACTATATCCTACATGTTAAGGAGTTGCAGTCGAAGTCAGGCTAACTACGGTTAGAATCTCAGGCTTCGATCCACTTCTCTATTGAGTCTACTCATCTACTTGTCTACACAATCTGTTGTAACTGCATCATATGGTGTCAAGTGATGAATAAATTGTAACTTAACAGAACTTTTCAAACAAAGGCTATCTGCTATATTACGCAGTACCAGTACCTGCTCACTTTCAGACATCTGCCCAGGGAGATGGGTCAGTTTTTTTTCGGGGCTTGGATGGGGGTATTATCAGCACTTTCTGAGAGGTGGTTATGGCCAAACCCTTTGGTCCTTCCTTTAGGAGTACTATGGCTTAGTGGCATTGCTGACTGCCTCATTCTGGGGATTGTAGCCATGAGGTTGGTGTCCAAGGCTCCTAAAGGCAGGTCACTGGGTCACATGCCCCCCTACTTGTTTTCCACACAAGTGACAGTGTTTCAGCTCTAAGGCACTTGCCTCCTCTTCCAGTCACCCTATGCACCCATCCTGGCCCCTTTCCAGCAAGGCGCCCTCTCTCCTTGGTGCATTTTCAGTGATGATGTCATCCTTGGTCACCAGGCCCACAGGCTTGTAGAGAGGGAACGTTGAGGGCTTTTCAGCATTGTTGGGGTTAGATGGGACATGATGATCCCCCCTACTCACTTCACCTTTCGGAGTGAAGCCTTTTGTTCAATTTCACCTATTTTTAGCATTTTTTGGTCACCTAGGGGGAAAATACCCCAGGTAGCCACCTTTTAGCCATCTTTTAGATTATTCTATATTATTTCATGTTATATTTTTACATTGACTTTATATTTGGCTTGTCGGCCTAGTTATTTTGTAAAAGTGAGTTGAGAAGACTATAAATAAGCCTCCTCACTTCATTTGTAAATCATAACTCATGGGACAAATTACATAATGTTGCTCTTTTATCCTAGATTGTTTAAATTGTACCTAGGAAGTGTTCTCCTAGTCATTTTATGCCTAAGTAATTAATGAGGGAAAAAGGGGACATGACCCTTGTATTAATTGCTTGAGATGAGCAATCAATTCACTTTATTGTTATAAAGTGACTTTTGGTTTATTTAAATGGTAATTGAATAAATTATTAAATTTAATATATGGAGAGAATTATGAGCATTTATTCTCATCCATTGATCTAATCTATTGTGGGCCCTTGGATTAAATGACTCTTCAGTTACCCCTTGGGAGGCAAACCAAAAGATAAGAAGTTTGAATTAAATAAGCTTTCCCTCTTTCATTTTGCACACATCCCAAGAGAGTTGGAGAAGTCGAGTTCATGAGAAAGAGCACCATGAATCCCAAAGCAGTTTTGTGCAGCTGAGTTTGGGGCCACGATTTTCTAGGTCAGAGACTTGCACAAAAATCGAGGCAGCTTCAGTAGTTAACTAGCAGCATGAATGGCATGTTTTCCTGAGAATGACTGGCACAGAATTCGAGGATAAACACAGCCGAATTTTATTCTTACTGTCAGCACAGATTTTAAGGAGTTAGGCACACTGTTCGAGGAGTGCACTATGGCTCGAACTTTGAGGAGAACACAGCATTTAATGTTGGCCATACTGCATTTATTGCAGTAGATCTGTACAATTGAGAGGGCTTGGATTTTGAGGCAGAGTAGTGCACAGAATTCAAGGAAGTTTTTGTTGTAGCAGTGGGCACAAATTCCAAGGTGAAGACCATATTGTCCTGTGTGAAGCAGTCCATGACTCCATACAATACAAAGAATTCAGCGTGAAGTTCAGAGGCAAATGAGTGCACTGAAATCAATGTAGTCCTGGCACTGTTTCAGAGGCTGAAATTTGTCTTCAGTGGGTTGAGATAAGTTTTCTCACAGTTATTTATTGTTGTACATTTCCATTTTAAAGAAGAAATAAAATACTCACTCTCTCACAGGTTTTCCCCAGTTGGGGTTTTGCCTGGGCCATTTTGGTTAAAATCCTGATGTCTGAAATTTCATGAGATGAACATGTTTTTCTGCTCTGAATTTTATTTGGTAGAACTTCTTTTTGTGTTTTAAGTTTAGATGGTTCATGAGAAAATCTTATTTGCAGTTGTTAGTTGAATAGATCTTATATTGAACTGTGATTATCTGAGTTTAACTTAAAGTCTGTATAAGAAGTGAAATTTCTACATGGTATCAGAGTCCTGTTGAGGGCAGATTGATAGTCGGAAATTTTCAGACTTGAGGGATACTTAGTTTTTGTTCAACAAGTAGAGTTGTTGGACTATTATTCTCAGTAAGATGGCCACTGGGTTATGGTTGAAAGATAGGCTAGATGGAGCAGGGAATTTTGTTCCATGGAAGGCTAGAATAGTGCTCATTTTGGAGGAAAATGAACATTGGAGTGAAGTGGTAAATAACATGCAAATACAATTCATGTTCCCGCATCCACTGATGCAGCAACACTGGCTACCTTCAACAAAAAGGACATCAAGGCTAGAAGGATCATACTTGATGCGGTAAAGGATCATGTAATCCCTCACATTTCAAGTAAAGACCGTGCATATAAAATGTGGGATGCCTTAACCAAGTTGTACCAAAGTTCGAATGAAAATTGAAAGATGGTACTGAGAGAGAAGTTGAAAGGCATACGAATGGCAGAATCTGAGAATGTGACTACTTACCTTACTCAGATCACCCAGGTGAGAGATGAGCTAGCAGCTATTGGGGAGGTTGTGCAGGGCAGTGACCTAGTGAGAACAGCACTGAATGGAGCATCCAAGCAGTGGGTTGTCTTCGTGGAGGCGGTTGTTGCATGAGAGAACATGCCTTCCTGGGATCATCTCTGGGATGACTTTGTGCAGGGGGAGACCCGGAGAGGATTTGTACATGGGAGCTCTTCAAATAGTAAGGAGGATGAGCAGAACGTTGCCTTATCAACTAAAGGCAAGAAATCCAAGAAGGGCCCGGGAGGGGCTAAGCAACAAAGGGGTGAGCAAAAGAAGGACCTAAGCAGAGTCAGGTGCTATGCATGCAATGATTTTGGTCATTATGCTAACCAATGTCCTAAGAAGAAGAAGGGCAAGCAGGAGAAAGAAGAGCAGGTTGCAGCTACAGCAGAGATTGAGAGGTATGCTACACAGTTCGAGAAAGAGTTCTCTCTTGCCACTACTGTTTCGATTTGCGGTAGTAGTGGACCAGTTGATACTGGGAAGTGGATTGTGGATAGTTCCTATTGCAGTCACATGACTGGGAGGCAAGATGCCTTCCTCACTTTTGAGACTATTCCAAAACAGCTCGTACAAGATAGAGATGGGACAGTGCATGCAGTCAAAGGATTGGGACTAGTACGGTTCCAGCTTGAGTTTGGAGAGATACTAGAGATTTCAGGGCTGCAGGACAGCAGGCTTTCAATCCCAAGCTTGGAGGGAGCAAGATATGTTGTATTATTCAAGAATGAACACATCTTCATTTATGTATTAGGAGTGGATCCGGTTGACCCTGTGTTGATAGGTCATCGGAGAGATGGAGTATGTAAAGCGTGGTCAGCTTACACCAGAAGGATCTGGGTAGATATTAGATCCTGAGTATGAAACAGACGAAGAGCGAGATGCTTCGAGGATTGATGTGGCACCGAGTAGTCAGTGCGTAGTTCAAAGGAGAGAGCAAAATCCTCCAGAGATTATTGTTGCACCGGGTAGTTCAGCTTCTATTCCGAGGAGTCAGCGAGAGGCTACTTCCTCTAGTACTAGCAAGAAGGTCAGCCGGTATGACTTGTCACTGATGGATGAGCAAGATGAGATGTCCTGACATGAGGCTTCAGTGCAGGATGCAAGACTGCTTCCAAAGATAGGCGAAGCATCTACTGCTGACAGTGTGAGAATGGAGAGTGGTTCTGACAAAGAATATGCCAGAAGGTCTTCTCGCGCAAAGCGGAAGCACTGAGCTTTGCAGCTCAAGATGTCCTTCATGTGATGATTTCTAACATGGAGGGACACTTGATTTGACCTTTCTAGAGCAAAGTTTAGAAAGGGTGGACATCTTCGATATTATGCGAGAAGCAAATGAGCAAACTTTGATATTGTGTGAGAAGCACATGAGCAATTTACCAGCTTTGGTGGGGAAACAGGTTATCTTCTTCAGGGATGAGTTGGTTGTCAAGGAAAACACCTTCATTGGTAAGGGGGAGTGTTGAAATTGTAACTAGGAAGTGTCCTCCTAGTCATTTTATGCCTAAGTAATTAAAGAGGGAAAAAGGGGACATGAACCTTGTATTAATTGCTTGAGATGAGCAATTAATTCACTTTATTGTTATAAGTGACTTTTGGTTTATGTAAGTGGTAATTGAATAAATTTAATTTATGGAGAGAATTATGAGCATTCATTCTCATCCATTGGTCTAATCTATTATGGGCACTTAGATTAAATGACTCTTTAGTTACCCTTGAGAGGCAAACCAAAAGACAAGAAGTTTGAATTAAATAAGCTTTCCCTCTTTCATTTCGCACACATCCCAAGAGAGTCGGAGAAGTCAAGTTCATGAGAGAGAGCAGCACAAATCCCAAAGCAATTCCGTGCAGCTGAGTTTGAGGGCACAATTTTCTAGGTGAGAGACTTGCACGAAAATCGAGGCAGCTTCAGCAGTTAACCATTAACATGAATGGCATGTTTTCCTGAGAATGACTGGCACAAAATTTGAGGATAAACACAGCTGAGTTTCATTCTTACTGTCAGCACAGATTTCGAGGAGTTAGGCACACTGTTCGAGGAGTGTATTGTGGCTTGAACTTTGAGGAGAACATCACAGCATTTAATGCTTGTCATATTGCATTTATTGCAGTAGATCCGTGCAGTTGAGAGGGCTTGGATTTTGAGGCAGAGTAGTGCACAGAATTCAAGGAAGTTTCTGTTGTAGCAATGGGCACAAATTCCAAGGTGAAGACTGTACTGTCCCGTGTAAAGCAGTCCGTACAGTACAAAGAATTCAGCATGAAGTTCAAAGGCAGCTGAGTGCACTAAAATCGAGGCAATCCTAGCACTATTTCAGAGGCTGAAATTTGTCTTCAATGGGTCGAGATAAGTTGTCTCACAGTTATTTATTGTTGTACATTTCCATTTTAAAGAAGAAATAAAATACTCTCACTCTCTCTCACAGGTTTTCCCCAGTTGGGGTTTTGCCTGGGCCATTTTGGCTAAAATCCTGATGTCTGAAATTTCATGAGATGAATGTGTTTTTCTGCTCTGAATTTTATTTGGTAAACTTCTTTTTGTGCTTTAAGTTCAAATGGTTCATGAGAAAATCTTATTTGCAGTTGTTAGTTGAATGAGATCTTATATTGAACTCTGATTATCTGAGTTTAACTAAAAGTCTGTATAAGAAGTAAAATTTCTACATAGATAGTCTCTTGGAAAGTGATGCGCACCTCTTGAAGTAGGCTCTTCTATGGCTTGTGGATGAAATTGGATGCATTTCTAGGGTTTTGCTCATGCATGCTGGATGCTAGGAATTGTTGGAAGAACACAAAGCTCAAGTAAGTCTAGTTTTAACCTTGCTTAGTGAAGGTAGGTGAATTGTTGTTTCTTGATGATTGAATGGTGACAATAGAGCTGCATTTTTTCTTATTGGGGCCTTTTATGTCTGCCTTCCATCTTATTTGCATGGATCTCTAATTTTGCCCTAGATTAGGGTCCTATAACAAACCATAGAGGTTGTTTTAGGACGCCCTAGTTTAGTAGTCAAAGAGAAATTACTCCAAGAGGAAGGCTGGTCACCTCTCCTTTGGGCCTACGGTTTAGGGTTTCATCCATTAAAACCCTAGTTATCAACTTTTATCAGATTCCCCTTTCATATTCATGTGTAATTTTGCATTTTCATAGTAGAATTAGGATTAGAATTAAGTCTGAAATTTTATGTCTGAAACCCTAAAAAATAAAAATAAAATGGTCACCCTAAAATTTCGGCCTCCCTTCCTACAAGTTCAGCCTGCCATTTTAGGACCTAAAAACCTAGGGCGAAATTGTAGATGCCCTAATAATATAAAAAAAATTAAAATCCTAAAAGACAAATAAAATCTAAAAATAGCCCTAGACCTAAGCCCTAACAGTCCAAGGGATTCCCCTTTTCCCCCTCAGGCTCCTTTATTTCCCCTTCAGACTGCCTTATTCCTCCACGAGCCTCCTTCTTGCTGTTACAACCTTCTTTCCTGCCCCATTTGGATCTGCTATAACTGCAAATTACCCATTCTTTTGCTGCCATAAAACTGCTACATAAACACAATACACAAAAATCACCACAACAGGGTTAGCAAAGGACTTTAAATTGCTGTCGGTGAAGATTGATAAAAAGGACTGAATTTGACATTGAATGCATGCTACAGGACTGTATTTTCAGACATAGTTAAACTGTTCAAAGATTTGCTAGTAGCACTGCTCTTTTGGTTATATTTGGACACTAAGTACTGTTTGTATACATCCTTGCTAAGTGTTATTATTACTGTTGAATGAGGGGTTGTTATTGATACTGCTTTGAGGTCAAACTTGTTACTACAGGGCTGATATATCAGACCCCAATTAAAGTGCTTACATTATAATATTTCTACACGATACTTCTTTCAAGTTGAATTTGTTTTGGCATATACTTCATAACACTAAGCATTATTTGGGATATCATAATTGTGTGGCTATTAATCTACTGTCTACTGCTGGAAATCACTGTCATGAGACTACTATTGTTACAGCAGTTCTTATACTTTCACTTCCTTCTTAAATGAATGATCATTTGTCCATGGTAAATGTTTGATGTAGAAAGCTTTACTTTCATATCTCTTCTTCATGTTATATTCGACTCCTAAAGGCACTGGTCACTAATTCAATTGTGTAGAAGATATAGTGTGGTTGCCCAAGTGTCTTGCAAAATAGCTAAAAGGGCTCTCCCCTTGGAGGTCACAACTCTCCGAAGTAGTTGGAAGTGTGGCTGAGGTGACATTGGGTCAGACTCCTCCTTACATTTGTCTATTGGACACTAACCCTGCTAGTTTGTCCGGTAACATGCTGGACTTTGGAATGAGTGATGCAGGAGCATCGCTGGTCCATTTGTGATCCTGCATGACCAAAAACACATGTTTAAACTTTAAATTCCAGCATCTGCTTCATGTTTAATCAGAAATTTGTGTTTGTGTTTTTAGTTTCTACTTTGGCCAATATCAAGGAGATTTGCGTGAGCCCACAAGAAATAACTCTTAGTTTCACCGACTCCCACTTTATATGTGACATTTCTAAAAATAGCAGGCAGAGAGGGCAAGATACATTGTTTACTTACTTTATTCATTCATTACATTGGACCCATGGTGAAAACAAAACAAAAAGAGGAGCTGAGATGACGGATTGCTGCTGGTGGCAAAATAAGACAAAAACAAAGAGAGCAAATTGACAGAAATACAGCTGGGTGTGATGGCATGGCAGCACAATCTTGCTGATTCAGGGAACATCTTGCTGAATGATGAAATGGAAACCCACTCCAGCAATAATTGAGACATTCATTGCGAGGG